>CM044985.1:22059214-23477009 GCA_024586325.1 Stellera chamaejasme | reverse complement strand
GAGAAACCAAATTAACTTTATATGTTATTCATAATTCAGTTTTGCTATGCACGATGGTAAAACCAGTTCCATTTTTTCATTTATTTATTTTATTTCAGGGATTTTACTCTATTTTATCATTTTTTGGACTATTTGAGAGGTAAACTTCAGTTTTGTAGATTTATATTTTTTTTATGTGTTTACTGCATCTAGAATTGTGCAGGTAATGAAATTTTCTTTCAATGATTTTGTTCAATGATTGCATTTTCCTGCATTTTCTAGATGTTGAAGTTACATTTAGATCTTTAAAATCTTACTAGATGCAGTCGGGTGTTTTTTTTTTGAACGGCAACTTCATTAAGAAGAAACGAGGAACAAAAGACAATAACAAGCTAGAAAAGGAGCCCCTGAGACGGGGGCTAAGCTAGCTAACAAGGAAGCAAAAACGCTCCAACGAAAACACCAAAGCCCGAACCAAAGACCTGCCTAACAAGAAGGAAAGACTCCTCACTCTACACCTGAAGCAGAAAACAGTAAGGGAGCGAGAAGCCAGTCTGACCAAGAGATCCTCAACTTAGGGAACCTAGAAGAAATCCAAAGGAAAGACAGCACCTGGATATCAGCGAAGATCTGGGGAGCTTGCCAAGGTTTGTTTTCCATGACCACACCGTTGCGAGCTTTCCATAACCTCCAAGCTGAGACGTAAAGAATACCCAGCCACACCTGCGTAGCTTAGATGCAGTCGCGTGTTTAGTCGGAATGTTTTTGTTTGTGAAATGTATGTCAAATTTTTGAAACAAAAAAATGGAGATCCGAGGTTGTATTGGTGCATAGTTGATACTATGAAAGCTTTTGTAAAGTGTTTGATCTTAAAGTGATTGAGACAATGAAGTGTATTACATAGATTGTAATCCTCTCTCAAAGGTACCAGCTAATTTGTTATATTTAACTGATTGTGATTTGAAAAAAAATCAAAATAAATTGCATTATATAGATTCTCCTTTTTAATTTGTTGTACTTAACGGATTGTGACTGGAAATCGTTAAAAATATACTTCTTTTTTCCCAAAAGTAATACAATATTTGATTTTTTGATGTCAATTTGATTTTAATTTATCTCTATTATTTCTCAATGAAAGAAAAATATGAATAAATATATTTATAAAGTTTAAATATCAAAACAAAATTGAGACAAAAAATATCAAATTTTTAGTTGTATATAAATGTTTCAAATTTGTAATATGGATTGATAGAAAAATAAAATCATATATTAAATGTTGAAAAATAAGTAGTGCATTACTTTTGGGATAAAATGAGTAATATTCATATGTTGAACAAAGTAATCAGCATTTTTGTACATTCTTTGGCAAGCAACATTTTTGTACATTCTAATCAAACCCGTTGTAATCAAACACCGTTCCGTAGGAGGGGTATAAGCTAGTTTACATATATTCAATTTTACAATAAAATATTTTATTTTCATTCTATACAATTTCGTAATTGACAATCATCAAATCTCATATCTTCAAAAATAAATGGATGACCAGAATTTATTTTGTTATTTTGGATTTTTAGTTGTCGCTATAGTAAGTAGTTCGAAAACAGTTGTATGCTTTTTATCGGATTTGATGGTATTGCGTAAATTATTTTTCACTTTTTAAGTTTTATTGAAAACAATGAAATCTGTGCCAAAGGCCGGTATGTACAGTTTTCCTTTAGTTTACAAAACATGCAACCTACTATGATGAGTGTTGATGTTTTTGTGAGGATTTGAAAGATAATTAAATAAGAGGAGAAAGATATGTGAAAGAGAGCATTGTAGAAACTTTGTGTCTACATCGTGTAAATTTGTAATTGACTTATGTTTTTATTCATCAACTTTCACTCTATTTATACATGCAACCTACTAACCATCACTACGTGGGTCAAACGGGACTTACCGCGGCCTCCTCTGCGGTAGGGCCGCGGTAACAACTGCAGGGAGGGCCGCGGTAATTCCCACAGTAAATAAGCTCGCGGTAAAGGCCTTACCGTGTCCCAAGCCGCAGTAATACCGCGGCCTTACCGCGCCCCAGGGCGCAGTAACTATTTTAAATAATTTTTTTAAAAAAAAGTGAATGAATTCGGATGAATATTCATCCGAATTCGTCCACAAAACTCAGAAAAATCCATAAATTCATCTGAAGAAGAAGAAGAAAGAAAGAAAGAAAGAAAGAAAGAAAGAAAGAACGGAGAAGAAGAAAGGAGAAGGAGATAACTAAAAGGAGAAGAAGAAGAAGAAGAAGAAGAAGAAGAAGAAGAAGAAGAAGAAGAAGAAGAAGAAGAAGAAAGAAAGAAAGAAAGAAAGAAAGAAAGAAGAAAGAAGGAAAAGATGAAAAAAAATTGGAGAAGAAGAAGAATGAATGAATGAATGAAAGAAGGAAAGAAGAAGAAAGAAGGAAAAGATGGAAAAAAACGGGAGAAGAAGAAAGAAAGAAAGAAGAAAGAAGGAAAGAAAGAAGAAGAAGAAGAAGAAGAAGAAGAAGATGATGATGATGAAAACGGGAGAGGAAGAAGTAGATGAAGGATGAAGATAAAGATGAAGATGAAGGAATATGAAGAGAAAGAAAACAGGTGAAGAAATGAAAAATAAATCTTACCGCGGCCTTATACAGCGCAAAGGGCCGCAGTAAAATAATTCTTACCGCGCCTTACCGCGCAAAGGGCCACGGTATTGGAAGCTAGCTGACAGCGAATTTTACCGCGGCCGTACCACGCCGTTAGCCGTGGTAAACGTGGCATGCTGCCACTTTACCGCGTCCAACGTTTTACCGCGGCCTTATGCGCGGTAAAGGCAGCGGTAAAACATGTATTATCGACGTAGTGCATGTTAACAATTTGTGGCTTGATCATGCTTTGATACAAATTTGTTGGTGTTTTTGTGAAGATGTGAAAAAGAATAAAAGTAGAGGAAGAAGAAAGATATGTGAGAGAACATTCTATAAACTTTGTATCTATATTATGTGAATTTGTAATTGACTTATATTTTTATTCATCAACTTTCACTCTATTTATACATGAAAACAACTAATGAAATCCACTAGCATAAATAACCTATTAATTTAGTAATAAATTGACTCATTAATATAGCCATTATCTAGCATTAATTAATCTAACCCATTAATCTAACATTAACCATTAACCTTCTAACTTCGTAGGTATTCAAACAGTTTTGTTTTTATTTTTCATTTTATTTACTTTATTATTTTTGGGTAATCAAATTCTAAGAACATATTTCTAACAATGAGGTGTTAAACAATGGAACATTAGGTATTGGTACCTAACTTTATTTCCTAATTTTTAAAAACTTCTATCTTTTTTCAATTTTGTTTTTCTTTCAAAGGAACACATTACCGAAATCACTCACAAAAGATATGTCGTCCCTTAGTCGGTTTTAAAGTGAAGAAGACGTGGTTTCTTGGGCGAGGTTCCTTGGAGGAATGGATTGCGTAAATATTTGACGATATGTCTAAGCATAATGATAGACGACCGTTATTTGATTGAACTACTATGTAATACTCAGTGGCGGATCCAGGCTCAAAAAGTTAAGTGAGCGGAAAAAAATTATCAAATAATATATGTAAAGAACAAGATTCAGAGAAGCCCGCTCGTTACTGGGGAATAGAATATTACACTTCATTTTTAAAATTTGAATGCTCTATACAGAGAATCGTGCTCATGATACAATGATGTCTCCGATAGTTTTGCAAATTATGTGACAATTTGTAACAGGGAAATAAAGATTTATGATTAATAGTCAACTTAGTCCGGGGTTTAAACGCTTTCTACAAAGATTGGACGATAAATTTGTAAAAAACTGTTAGTATGAAAAACTGTTAGTGCAAAGATTTTAAGTAAAGATTACGGTGTTTATTTTAAAGAATTTGAGAAAAACTTGGGAGCTTTTTTGAAAATTGATTTCAAATTTTTTAGAGGAAAAAATTAGAAATAGAAATTGGATATTTGATAAATTATTGTCATTTAATTTCACGAAGAAAATATCTTTTTATGGGAAACAAAAAGTACTGAAGGGGCTATCTCACACCTTTTCTAATACCCGAGGGGCTGAGTTGCCCTCTAACATTCCTAAGGGGGCAACTTGCCCGAGTTGTAGAGTTGAAGGACTTCTCAAGAACTTCAACCATTGAAGGGATTGGGTGCTAGGTGGGCTGGGTTATGGGAAATTAAGGTGGGCTATAGTTTGAGTATAGATAATTTTGGGCCAAAAATTCAGCCCGCGGATCTGCCCCTGATAATACTACAGTTATTAATGACAGATCAATATAATTTAGTCAAGTTACTCATTAATTAATATAAGCCCGGCCCATAACAACACTGGAAATTAAAATAAGAATTTAGCATATATATATATATAGTACCAAAAAACAATGGTTATAAAAAGATAGATTCCTAAGGAAACAAGACAAAATCTAGCGTTGCACAACCAGCTGCTACTCCTTCGCCCCAAGCCTGGTGCGACTCGGTTTGCTCTTCACGTCTCGTCTAATTGTCCTCGCCTCTCCATCCGGCAAGTGATCATCATCTCCGCTCTCATTGTTTCCAGGTGGTGCATCATCTCCATCATCTCGCGGCACCTTCGTTTTCGCTTCTCAGGCAAGTTTCGAACCCAATTGTGGTGTCCAATTCTTGCTTGCCGCGCAATGTTGTCCCGTCGACAATCATGGCTGCTCTGGACTCTCGGCTCATGACCGTTGCCCTGTCCGCCGAGGAGGACGTGGTTGCAATTTCCGCACTAGCTGTTGTTCGTCAATCCACCGGTGTGGCGGTTGCAAGACGCAATCACTCGGCCCAACTTGTCTAGGCAGATGTCGTGGAGAATTCATTCCGCAATGCATGGCCGAAAGTTAACTACTCGGTCAAGGCGGCTTCATCTATGTCTAGTGGGAATGTTTTCATGTTCCAATTCAGTTCGATTAAACAAGTTCGGAGAATTATGGAACGTGGCATGTTTTCTCTCAACAACAGGTTGGTTGTCGTGATAGTTCTGAAAAAAGGTGATTGCCCTTCCTCATTGGATCTTTCCAAAGTTGATTTTTGGATTCATATTGTTAATGCTCTGTATGATTGGTTTACTACTACAATGGCTCAATCTCTAGATTTTTTGATTGGACCGGTAAATGAGGTGGATGTGTCCGGTCCATCATTAAGGGTGCGAGTTACAATAGATGTCACAACACCTCTTAGAAGGGTTGTGAAAGTCTCTATGGATGGAGTGGTTAAACAGTTTCTGCTTCAATATGAGAGAAACAGATTTCTGCTTTCGGTGTAGCCGGTGCACTCATGTTGAAAGGGTGTGCTTGACTCCGTTAGATGCTTCGCTTGCGCCAGATCAATTTGGTGAATGACCGTGTCACCCGGGCTCGCGTAGGAGGGGTCCACGAGTTTTTGCTTCTGATGCAAGGTGGTCCCTGCCGGAGGAGCCGGTGATCCAGAATATGCTGGATACCCTGGTTGTCCCCCAGGATACGGCCTCTGAAGGTAGCAATGATCAGGTGGTTCAGAAAGGGGACCTAATTACTCCCTCCATGGTAAATGGCCTTGTTGTGATCCCGAACGAAGACTTAAAGCCTCAGGTTGTGGTCGAAAACTCGCTAGCTCTTATTGAGGTGTCGGTGGGGCAAACAATAGTGTCCAGGTTCAGGTCCTCCAACCGTGGTCGAGTGAGAGGTCGGCCAACGGGGCTGGGCATAGGCCAAGGAAGGGGGAAAAACCAAGGATTTCTGAAGTAGTGGCAGAGGTAGTGGGACTTAGTTTGATGGGGCAGGGGGACGTCCTGCCTCACATGGAACAGTGAGTTGGTGGCTCAAGAGTGGACTAGTCTTTGGGCCACATGGGTCCTCTCCTTCGAGTATTTTTTGGTCCTTTTTTCCCTTTTGTTGGTGTCTTTTTTATACTCCATTTATCCCAAAAGTAATGCAACACTGTTTTTTCAGTATTTAATTTATGATTTTATTTCTCTATCAATTCAATTTTGAATTTTGAATTTTTTATATACAACTAAAAATTTGATATCTTAACTTTTTGAATGTATTTTTTTGATATTTTTTCCATTAAAAAATAATATAGATAAATTGAAGTCAAATTGACATCAAAAGTCAATTGTTGCGTTAGTTTTTGGACGGAGGGAGTAGGTGTCTGGATGAGATGGTTTGGAACTTATGTGGTGGAGCATTCTTCCCGGCGTCAACACTTCCTCTTTTAGCATGTTCATAGTAGGATGGCATTTGGGTCCGTTTGACCCTGACAGGCTTGCCTATACACACTTCGCTATGACGATATATGTTGTTTCAAGCCCTTTCGAGATTTGGGTGGCTTATGTAAGGAAGCTCTTGAGTGGTACGAAGAAATTTCGGCCGCATTACCTACTTCTCTATCCTCTATCTCTCCATTGTGTTGGACTTAGTCTTTTGATTCTTGTTGCTATTGTTTATTTTAGTGTTTTCGCTTGCTTCTACTTTGGTGGTACTTTGGACTTTAAGCCGATTGGCTTCAGTTTTTTCTCATGTTTGATCATTAATATAATTGATCGGTTTTTGTCAAAAAAAACAATGGCTACATGTATATCAGATAAAAAATTATAATAATCAGACTAAATGATAAGCTACTTCTTTAATAAAATATTGCCGTTCAATAAAAAAATGATAAGCTATCATCAGTATGTGCGTGTATTTTATAATGTTCATCATTTTCCATTGTTTTGCCAATTGTAATGACCTGCCAATGATAAAAATAAGTACTCTGATTAGAATAAATCCAGTAATTAAGGTGCATGTGGAATAAATATTATCAATTAATTATGAAGTGAAATTAAATTAAATGACATTTAATTATAATTATACATACCTGAGGAATAGTAAAACTGGGGAAGAGGAGCAATGGCAGCAGGGAGAGAAGCAGATTGATGTTGAAAGTGAGATTCTTGCTTGATCAATTTCTCAGGATGGTGCAAAGTGTAAGCAGAGGATGGTGAAAAGACATGATAATTAGCAGCACCAAAATCATTTGCATTATTACCAATATGATTATGATTATGATTATGACTATGGTTCTGATGATGATGAAGATCAGTGCTACTGTTATTAGTCATCTTGCATGGTGGTGCAGTTGCAGATGTAACAGGGGCCTGTGTCAGATTATGGAGCTTGTGGAGCCGGAGCTCATCGAGGAGTTTCTTGTACTCGCCGTACGGTCCCAAGATCGGATCTTTCTGGCGACAGAGAGCTTCCCAGATGAGGGAGTCGGCGACCCGCCGTCGGTCGTCGTCGGAGCCGACGAACTTGACGATTTTCTGGACGTTGGCGACGCCGAACACTTTGTGCACCGCCTGGAACTCGCGGCTCTTGTTCGCCGGAAAGTATGGTGCCAGGATGCAGTTTTCGTCGCATTTTTTTCTCTGGTGCTTGCAGGCCGCACATGCGGGGTGCACATGCGAACCCACCTCGTTGTTGCCGTTGTTCCGTTGCATTTGATATAACACTTCATGCATGTATCTGCAATTGATCATCACATACACATATATAATTAACACATGTTCTTCATCAAAAATAAAATAAAATAAATGAATGTTAATTGTTAACTAATTTCTATCCATCCAAATGAAAACTAGAGTTGATTTATGAGCTTAATGTGTCAATCATCTAGAAACACCGTTCCTCCAATACTAAGAGAAGCTGAACTCCATAAAAATGGTTGGTTGTGTTCTTTAATTAAAAAAATAAAATATTTGCCATGAAATTGAAGTTTTTGAAAATTGATATGAGTGAAAAGAAATGATGTAAGAAAAAATTGACTTGATGGAGAACACACCCACAAAATTGACTCCATAAAAATTGTTTTTTTTTTGAGAGGAGAACACACCCACAAAATTATAAGATCCATATATATATATGGAGCTTATAGAAGATCTAGAGGAGAGGGAATTAGCAAAATCAGAATTTCTGGAAACAGAACCTTTTTCATTTGATAAACGAACCTAGATAATTAATTTCCACCCATGAATGTTAATGTTAGTGAAAAGTGAATGTTTTTATAAATAATGGTTAAAGCAATAAGATATTAGTAAGAAGCAAAGTAGCTGTAACTCCTCCATGAAAAGATTGTCGCTATTTTTAATTACAATGTTTGATGTTTGCTTGTTATTTAGGTAGCTCATTGGAAGAACTCATGCTAACACGTACATCATGCAGCTCTGCCAGCAACATGTCTTTGAGAGAGAGAGAGTGTGTGTGTAAATAAGTGTACGATTTCACTTTGCTTGATAAATATCAGACCATAGAAATACATACTCTATCTGTTCAAACAAACTTGAAACGTTTGTTCATCATTTAATCTTTATTTTTCTTTCTTTTAACATTTTTTATTTATAAAGTCAAATAATTTTTATTGACAGATGAATAAATATATACTACATCTAACTTCAGAACAAATCATTGTAGAATTTTATTTATAAATTTATCCGTGTGAAATTTAAAATGTTAAAACTTTCATTTTGATGAGTTTCTTTTTCTTAATCAAAGCGGCATGTACACAGCTAGCTAGGCTAGGGTATTATTCCCCCGGAGAGTTTGTCACGATGCTTCAATCAAATCATGATTTTCGTCATTATGACTCTCATCATCATCATCATGATTATCATTGTTGAAAATTGTGACTATAATTCACATGTAGGCCGGTGATATTTTTTTCACAATTTGGTTGAGAAGGTGGAGAAACAATTACTTCTGAAATAATTGCAAAATAGGCCGGTTATAGGTGGGTAATTAATTGGCCAAAGAAAAGCTTTGGTTGTCAAGCTGGCTTGTGTGATGCTGCGTACCTGTTGGGAGCTTGGTAGCGGCCCTGGTCAATTTGGTAGCGGGTGTGGAAGCGGGTAGGCCTGCTACCATAGTGGTAGCGTCATACTCGCTACCTTGCCCGCTACCATGCTGATGGGCGGATGTTTTGAATTTTGAAAACTGCATCGAAAACGGAAAAAAGCACACAATAGCGGGCTGGGTAGGGGGCGTTCAATAGGGGTGATTTCGAGCCGAGCCGAGCCGAGCAGGTTCGAGCTCGAGCTCGTGAAATTCGGGCTCGGTTCGAGTTCGAACGAGCCCAAAAATTCGAGCTCGAGCTCGGCTCGAAGGTTCGTGAAGCTCGATTCGAATCGACCCCAAACGAGCTCGCGAGCTCATTAGGCTCGATAAGGCTCGACAAGGCTCGATAAGGCTCGTCGATAAGGCTCGATAAGGCTTGATTAGGCTCGATAAGGCTCGTCGATAAGGCTCGATAAGGCTCGTCGATAGCCGAACCATTCATGTTCGAGCTCGGCTCGTTAATTATACGAGCCAAAGAATCGGCTCAAGCTCGAGCTCGAGGCTTGTGAAGCTCAGCTCGGCCCGATTCGTTTAACACCCCTAGCGTTCGCTAGTACTGGCTTCCATAAACTTCCAGCTTTGGCCTTCCTTCCCCATTTTCTCTCACTACAAGAAAAATGGTTTTTTGTTACAATATTATAAGTCGTCACAATTATATACATATTTCATCATTAAAAAATATGTGACGACAACTGAGGTCGTCACAAGCTCGTCACAAATAGTGGCGTCAAAGATGGTTTTTGTGTCCAAATTTCATCCCTTCACAAAAGATAATCTTTGTGTGAGAAAATGTCATTGTAGCTGATTTATGAATTATCCGTGGCCATTAGCCTTGTCACTAACAATTTTATTTTTAATGACACAAACAAATGACACAAAATGTGCACATTTATGTGTCAAGCTTATTTTGTCATACCTAACCTCTACATCAAGTGACAAATTATTTAGTAACTAATTAATCGTTTATCTCTTGTGATGATTGGTTTTATATGTGTGAAATATAAAAATAACTTCTTTAATGACAATCATTTCTCCTCATAAATGACATTATCAATGTGAAATATGTTGGATTAATTTTGATGATTGCAAGAGTTTTGGGTATGGGTTGTAAAGTTTAGAATAATGATTGTTTCATAGTTTTACACTTGTTAGGGTGTAAGTTGCGGTTTCAAAGGCCCAAACTTTTAAGCCGGTTAAAGCCCATTCTGTAGATGTGTTTAAAAAGAAGTTGTATGTAGTTAGGACTCTAAGTTGCAATTGGTTAGGACTCCTTCTTTGTTAACTCTTTTGGTTCGTTTTTAAACGTTAGCTTCAGCAGATTTTGGGGAGGATTTCGTTCTCAACTCCTGAGTATTAACTCGGTTTTGAAAGAAAACTCAGGCTCTCTCATCATTCAAGCGAATAAGCATAAAAAAGCTCTCCAGTAGTGTGTTATTCGAAGATCAAGCTTCTACTTCATCTCAGTTTTACTAGTTTATCTTTAGGAGAGAGAAAAGCTGATTTAAAAATTTTTTGTGTGTTTTTCGTGAAAAACCTCAACAGGTTGAGTCGTTTTCGACAAAACAGTTTTGTAAGGTTTGTTTTGGTAAGCCTCGGGAAAACCAAACAGGGATTTTTGTTAGGTTAATAGTGAGCCTCGGGAAAACTATTTTGGGGAGTGTTAGGTTCTTTTGGTGAGCCTTGGGAAAACCAAAAATAGGTTTTAGTTGAGCCTCGGGAAAAACTTTGTATACTTTTAGGTTGGTGTAACCGTTTTAAAGTATAGTGGAAGAAACTCTCAAGTGGTGAACTTGAGGAGAGGACGTAGGTCGTTGACCGAACCTCTATAAATCGTTGGTGTTAATCTTCTCAGCCTTTTTTATTCGGTTCTACGTTTGTACGTTTTTATAGTCGCGTTTTCTCAACGGGTTGAGACCAGTCCAGTAAAAGCGTTTTAAGAAAAAGTATTCGTTTTTGAGGTCAACCAATTCACCCCTCTTGGTTGCCTATTTAGGACAACAAAATAATCATCACTAAAGATGGCTGTTCATTTGACACTAATGAGTAAAAAGATATTTTATTTGTAACTAATCATAGTTAATACATAATACAATAATAAATGACTTAAATAAAAGCCTAAATATAAAATCAACGTATAAAAAAATATACCAACCAAAAATGCTATATTAAAATATCAAATAAATAACAAAGTACTTTCATAGCAGTTAAAGTTTGATAAGTAAACCAAAATATCCTAAAAATAACAAAGCTATATTTAAATATCTAATAATGATCCTAGTTGTCATTGTTAAGATGTGGTATGTAGAGATTGTTTTTTGTTCATTTCTCCAATCTCTCTTTGCTGATTAGCACGAGCAACTTCATGTTCAGCATTTTGTGATTGAATCAATGCTCGTTGTTCCTCAATCTCAGCTTGCAGCTTGTGATTCAGTTCTTCTTGCTCCATCGCTTTTGCACGCAGATTGTCGAACTCTTGTTCCAAATTCTGAGCATGTTTCTTTGCAGCTTCTGCTTTTTCATTAATCTTTTGCCTCACTTGTTTACTTGATGAAATATTTTGAATGCCCATCCCACGTAAATATCCCACTTTTTTTTCCGAGAGCAAGACTAAAGTGTTCAACCAACGGTTGAGCTGAAGCTGTTATAACATCAGCATGCGTTTGTCCCAATTCTTCAAGATTGTTCTACAAGGAAAAAAAGAGCCGACATTTTTATTCCACATGAGAATTACATAAATAAACAAGCAAACATACATAAATAAACAAGCAAACATGATTGATATTTCAAAAATAAAACAAAGAAATACCACTATTTCATTTTCAACCGGAGTTGTGGAGCCTTCATCTTTTTTCTTGTGCATTGCTTTCCATAATTCAACAGCACTAGCTAGGCCAAGTCTTGGATTCTGTTTTTTATTTCTTTTTTGTAATTGAAAAAGCAGAAAAATGAGAATTGATCAGTAAGGTCTACAATTTAAAGATAATTCATCAAAAAAGAAGAGGAAAATAAAAACATACAGACTCAACTCTGTAAATATTAGTGTGAGGCTCATTACAACCCTAGTAGGGCTGCTGCATGTATTTATAGATATATCAGCAACTTGGCTTACACGATAGGTCCTACTATATACAAAACTGTTTACAACAAGGACTCAACTTTACAGTAGATACAATTATCCCTTAATACTCCACCTCAATCATAACTTACATAAGTTAAGATTGTTTCTAAATTCTTGCAATCTACTTGTTGTTTGAGCCTTGGTGAAGCCATCTGCTATTTGATCACCAGAAGAGATGAATCTGATGTCTAATAACTTCTGCGCTACTCTTTCTCTGACAAAGTGATAATCCACTTCAATGTGTTTTGTCCTAGCATGAAACACGGGATTGGATGAAAGGTACGTTGCTCCAATATTGTCACACCACAAGATAGTTGCTTTCGGCTGAGGTATGCCAAGTTCGCTGAGCAAGATCTGAATCCAGATAACTTCAGCAGTTGCATTAGCTAGTGCCTTGTACTCTGCTTCTGTACTTGATCTCGAAACTGTAGCTTGTTTTCTTGCACTCCATGACACTAGATTAGAACCCAGAAAAATGGCAAAGCCACCTGTAGATCGCCTGTCATCTGAGCAACCTGCCCAATCGGCATCAGAAAAGGCACTAATCACATTAGAAATGGACTTGGCAATTCTCAGTCCAGTATCCAGTGTCCCACTGATGTATCTCAAAATCCTCTTAACTGCAGTCCAATGAACTGTAGTTGGAGCATGTAAATATTGACACACTTTATTTACTGCAAAGGCTATGTCAGGACGAGTCAAAGTCAAGTATTTTAGTCCTCCTACAAGACTCTTGTATTTAGTGCCATCTTCACTTCCCAGAGGATCTCCAACAGACATGGAAAGTTTTTCAGAGACTGAGAGTGGTGTACTTACTGCTTTACAGTTTCTCAATCCTGCTCGTGTGATTAATTCGGCCGCATACTTTCTTTGCGATAAAATCAGTCCTCTTTGTGTTGAGGTAACTTCTATGCCCAGAAAGTAATGTAGCTATCCCAGATCTTTAAGAGCAAACTCACTCCGAAGATCTTGAAGTAGTGCTGAGACAGCCCGATCACAAGAACTCACCACAATAATATCATCAACATATACCAAAAAATATATAACAATGCTTCCTTTCCTGAAGAAGAATAAGGAGGTGTCGGCCTTGGATGCAACGAAGCCAAGCTGCTGCAGCTTGTTATGAAGACGAGAATACCAGGCTATGGGCGCCTATTTTAATCCATACAGCGCCTTGTCCAATTTGCACACATGATTCAGGTTGAGCTTATCTTCATACCCAGGTGGTTGTTTCATATAAACTTCTTCCTCCAGAACACCATGAAGAAACGCATTCTGAACATCTAGCTGGCGCATGCTCCATCCGTTGGTGACTGCAAGAGACAAAATAAGGCGAATAGTAGCAGCTTTAATAACCGGACTAAAAGTATCCTCATAGTCAATGCCATATCTCTGCTTAAATCCTTTTGCCACTAGTCTGGCCTTGTATCTGTCAATAGTGCCATCATATTTTTTCTTGATTTTATAGACCCATTTGCAATCAATTATATTTGTCCCTTTCTGATAAGGAACCAAATGCCAGGTGTTGTTCCTCATAAGTGCTGTATACTCTTCATCCATCGCCTTCTTCCAATTAGTATCAGAAAGAGCATCTTGCAAGTCATTAGGTTCTCCTGTTGAGTTCAATAATCCCCACTTGACAGTACCATCAGTTCTAATATGGGGTAATCTGATGTTGTTCTGCAGCCTTGTACGAGGACGTTGTGGAGCAGGAGATGTTGCAAGTTCAGGTGAGTCACCGCCTTGCTGTGGCTCGGGTGTTGCAGCAGAAGACGATTCACCACCTTGCTCCACAGAATGTCCGAACATATCAGATGTCGTGGATGGTGCTGGCTGGGAGACTGCATGCGAAGGTGAAGGAGACAGATCAGCCACGGATTCGTCGCTGACATGGTCTTCAAGTGGCATAGAAAGATCAGGCTGCGGTTGACTGTCACTTAGAGGAGCTGAGGTTGCTCCTTCCATAACCTGCACATTATCAACTTCAACAACAGCATTAGAAGCATTATGAACATTAGTCACAGTATGGCCACTATTTTGTATACCCCCGGAATTTAGCAAGGAATGTGGAAGAAGGAGGATTTCAGCTCGTAGTTGGGCACCAGCATTCTGATGGAGTGACCCATCAAAGACAACATCTCTAGATATATAGACATGACCAGTAGATATGTCAAGACACTTATACCCCTTGTGTTGATTACTGTACCCTAGGAAGGCACATTGTTTTGACCGAAATTGAAGCTTGCGATCATTATATGGTCGGAGATTAGGCCAACAGGCACAGCCAAACACACGAAGGAAGGTATAATTCGGTTTTGCACCACACAAGAGTTCTAAAAGAGTGGAAAAATTAATCACACTACTGGGCATATGATTAATGAGATATGTAGCTGTAAGGAAAGCTTCATCCCAGAATTTAAGAGGCATGGATGCATGAGAAAGAAGAGCTAATCCGACCTCAACAATGTGACGATGCTTGCGCTCCGCAGAGCCGTTTTGTTGATGAGCGTGAGTGCAGGAGACATGATGAGCAATTCCAACTTTCTCGAAAAAAGAATTCAAACGATGGTACTCACCACCCCAATCAGTTTGCATAGTAAGAATTTTTCAATTGAATTGTCTTTCTACGAATTGTTGAAAATTTGTGAAAGCTTGAAACACATCAGACCAATTTTTTAAGAGGTAGATCCAAGTGAATTTACTGAAATCATCAATAAAACTTACATAATATTGATATCTTCCTACAGACTTGGGTTCCGGCCCCCATACATCAGAAAATATAAGCTCCAAAGGAGCAGAAGACCTACTAACAGACCTAGAATAAGGCAATTGATGACTTTTTGCCTTTTGACATGCATCACAAACGACGTCTTTATTTGACTCATGGACAAAAGGAATGTTGTTTTATTTAAGAATTTTGCTAAAAATGGTAAAAGACGGATGACCAAAGTGACTGTGCCACTTAAACGACGAAGGCCTGGTGACTGAAAAAGCTTGATTTGCAGAAAACTTTAATGGAATAGGATAAAGGCCACCTTGACATCTACCTCAGAGTAGAGTTCTCTTCGTTTCCTGATCCTTGACACAAAAGAAGTCAGGATGAAATTTCAGAAAGACATGATTATCTGAGGCAAAACGATGAACTGAAACTAGGTTCTTTGAGGCCTTAGGAACATAGAGCACATTATTAAGATAAAGATTGCGAGCAGGGGTATGAAAAATAGTTCGGCCTATGTGACTGATGTTCATACCTGCGCCATTAGCTGCATGAACTTGATCTTGGTCGTGATACTTCTCCTGGGTTGTAAGCTTCTCAAGCTCACTCGTTATGTGATCGGTAGCACCAGTATCTGTGTACCAGTTCGTGTCCACTCCATAAGAGGATACAGCCGCAGCTGCTGATTTCTGAAACATCCCATCATCACCTGTGAAGGAGCGATCAAATCTCTTCCAGCATGAATGAACAGTGTGCCCTTCTCTTCCGCACAATTGACATACTGGTCTTGAGCCATCACCACGACTGCATCCTCCACGGCCCCTTCCATTGCCACGTCCGCGACCTCTCCCTTGGCTACGTCCGCGCCTTGCCAAGCCATATTTGCCGAGGATTGATAGCTGCTGCCATCAGACTGGAAATTCAGTCGCGCTTTGTAGGTAAGAAGCTGGGCATATAGATCACTTAGTTAGATGTGATCTTTTGCAGAAATTGATGACACAAAAGCATTGTATTCTGCATCGAGCCCTGCCAGAATATAGGACACGACATCATCATCGTCAAGTTTCTTTCCTGCTCCCGCCATCTCATCAGCAAGGCCCTTCATCTTGGTGAAATATGTTGCCACCGTTGCATCACCCTTCTGTTCTCTGGATAGTTGAGCACGGATTTGGATAACTCGTGCTTTTGACTATGACGAGAACATCTCGATGATTGCCTTCTAGACTTCACTAGCACATTCAAGATGAGCCACTTGAACGAGAACCTCTCGCGATAATGTTGAGAAGAGATAACCGAGGACTTGCTGATCATGAGCATTCCATTGAGTGTAGGCTGGATTATCGACTTCTTCCTTGGTTTTGTCCGCCAATTCGACGGTGATTCTTTCTGGCGGCATCTGTTTCGAGCCATCAAGATAACCTGTTAGCTGTGCTCCACGCACAGTCGGCAAGACCTAGGCACGCCATACCAGGTAATTGTCTCTGGTTAGTTTCTTTGAGACAGGATGCCCTAGGGCTGTTGAAGAAATTGCTGTCGCCGAGGAAGAGGATGAGCCAGACGCCATGAAGCTAGATGAGTTTTGAGAGGAAAGAGGCTCTGATACCATGTAAAAATTAGTGTGAGGCTCATTGCAACCCTAGTAGGGCTGCTGCATGTATTTATAGATATATCAGCAACTTGGCTTACACGATAGGTCCTACCTATATACAAAATTGTTTACAACAAGGACTCAACTTTACAGTAGATACAATTATCCTTAATAAACTCAATCTATTGGTAGCAGCTCATGAATTGATACTGAAAGTGCACAATAATAACTTTGCTCATTACTATAGTAGAACTTTAGCTTGCAGTGCACAGATATCATATTCAAGTGATTCAAGGAATTGATATAAAGTACCATTTAGATAAATGTAAAAATTGTGGCTGAAATATAAAATATACCATGTCATAAGTTGTTTGGACTATTGAGCGAGTGCCTGTAGATGATCCAACTTCAACTTTTCCTTTATTAGCTGTGTTTTTAGCACTAGTCCTCTATACAGTAAAATAAGAACATTAAAGAGAATATTAGAGGGTTTTATAATTTGTTTCATTGAAAAGGTTTTTTTATAGAAAGGTGCTATTACCTTAAAAGCTTAAGTAAAATACTAAACGACACATATGTTATCAATGTCAAATGTTTAGTGTCAGCATATTAAAGGTCATTAAAAACATTTTTTTGTGTTCAATTGTATAAATGTTATAGACTTAATTAAATTTTCATTAACTACACAATGTTCTTGTAAGGATATGACGTCTCCTCCGCGAGATAGCGCCCACGAGTTAGGACCTCATTGCACGAGCAGGGGGCTTTCTGGGGGTCGCACAGGTTCCGGTCATATAGGAGGGCGCACCCGTACCAGTAGTCCTCCTGAAGCAAGACTACAGGGTTCGAGACGCTCAACATCCAGGGTGTTGATTACTATAACCCGGCGATGTCGATGCCGCAACAACAGTCCCTGCCCAACTTCGTGTTCGACTCGAAGTCGTTTAGGCAAAGTAATGAGACGTTTGAGCCATTCTCTTTTAGGTTAAATAGACATCCAATGGGCGGTTCGGAGCAACGTTCTCCGCCGCGTGAGAATCAGGGTGACGATTACGATCTACCTCCCCCGTAGGACACTTTTGTAAAAACAATTTGATTTTGAATACTTTTTACTATAGTTGATACATTTTGGTTAATTTATAATTAATTTTATCTATGTTTTTAATTGTAATTTATAAATACTAATAAATAATATTAATATTGAATCATTTATTAAATGATGGAAATAAGGAAATCATTTTTTTAAAAGAAAAGTTGGTAGCGGGCCTGGTAAGGGGCAGGGCGCTACCAGCTGTGTCAGTTGGCAGCGCCCACGTGGCACCGGGGTAGCTAGCAGCCCGCTACCGTGTTCCCTAGTAATGGTAGCGGGCTGGGTATCGTCAGACATGAAGGAAGCGACCCAAAAAGAAGCGGGCTTGGCAGCGGGCAATCTCGCTACCTTGGTAGCGGGATGTGTTGGGGTTTGGAAGTGTGGGTAAACACTACGTAGTTGCTGGGACCTTGGTAGCGGGTTTGGTAATGGGGAGCCCGCTATCAAGGTCCAAAAAAGCTCTCTGACACGGCGAAGTGGATAGCCCGTTACCAATGGCGTCATTTTTTCATTTTGGTAGCGGGCATAGTAACGGGTCGACCCCTACCAAAATGGTAACGCTGAGCCCACTACTATGCCTGCTACTAAACTGACAAAATGGTGATCAACATAAAATGGTTATCAACATAAAATGGTGATCAGCATGATGAGTTGTTTAGGTCAACATCACTATCTTGTTAGATCAACATGACTACCTAGTTAAATTGACATCACTACCTTATCAGATCCACATGACTACCTTGTTAGATCCACATAACTACTTGATAGGTCAGCATTGATAATCAATCAACATGATAAGTAGTTTAGATCATCATCGTCACATCCACATGACTAGGGGTGAGTTCGAGTCAAGCCGAGCCCGAACCTGGCATGTTCGAGCTCGGGCTTGTGAATTCGGGCTCGGCTCGAACTATATCAATCCCGAGTATTTGAGCTCAAGCTCGGCTTGTCGATCTCGGCTCGAGAGTTCGATAGGCTCGAGCTCGCTTAGGCTCGCCTAACTCGGTAGCAGCCATCAAATACCTATAGTTATCAAACACCACAGCATCTTCCAACAGCTTCAATAGGGGGTTTCAAACTTAGAAATTGGAGGATGAGTTTTTCACCTAATAACTAAGGGTTTGAGAGGTGGTGAGAAAAGTGAATAATGGGGGCCCAAGTTTAAGGAGCCCGTGAAATTGAAAGGGGCTGGGGTGTAAATTCGGCACATGATTTGTTTGGATACTTGATTGATCTGCATAAAATGGTGATCAGTATGATGAGTTGTTTAAATCGACATCACGATCTAGTTAGATCGACATCACTACCTTATTAGATCGATATACATACTTGATCGATCAGCATGATAAGTTGTTTAGATCGACATCACTATCTTGTTAGATCGACATGACTACCTAGTTAGATCGACAACACTACCTTGTCAGATCCACATGACTACCTTGTTAGATCTACATCACTGTCTTGTTAGATCATCATCGTTTTTCCCAGATTTCTCAAGTCATAAAAATTTCAATTTAAGTATATGTATATATAAGTATTTATATATATATAAGTATTTATGTATATATACATATGTATTTATGTATATATATATATAAGTATTTATGTGTATATTATGTTTGTATATATTATATATATATATATATTATGTATGTATGTTCATATTAATAAATGAATTATTCAAAAAAATTAAGATGGTAATGGGCTTGGTAACGCACAGCCTGCTACCATCCTTATTAAATCTGTCCAAGCAACTTCTTCTTCCTCATTTCACAATCGATCCAACCCAACCCTAAACAGACCAGCACCAAACCGCCGACGAGGAGCCTCGCCTCTCGTCGCCCTGCCAGTCTCTTTCCACTCCACCTTCGAACCACCACCGACTCACCATCAGATCGCTCAAACCCGCCCGTTGCAGCACCACAGGCGGGCAGCAGCTGAGTTTCGCGAAGAAACCCTTGCTGCTGTCCAGCCCACCTCCGTCAACCACAAGGTTGCGAGCCTCCAGCCTCTCGCCGCCACACCGACACCCCTCTTCTCACCTTTCGGCAAGGTAAATCTACTTCTCTCTCCTCCTTGAACAGACTTCCATCCACTCTATTGTCTGTGATTTTGCTTCAATTCCATCTGATTTTCGAGTCCCTTGTACCCAATTGATGATATTTTTGTATTTTCTTGATGATTATGGGCCGATTTTAAAGATGTTGATGAAGTGATTGTGTTCTTGATTTTTTTCCCAAACCCTAACCCCCAATTTCGAAAAATGAAAATAAACAGACGTGAACGACTGTGAAATCAGAAAGGAGACTAAATCGAGGAAGTTGGGTTGTGAGCTAAGGCTCGATGCACGGTGAAAGAAGGAAAGGAACGAAAGCCGGGTGGTCCGACAAGGAAGAATCTCCAGCAATTTCTTGCCGGAGATTAACGGTGAAGGGCTGGGGATTTGCAATTTGGGGTTCGATTTTTACGATGGAGGAAGAAGGCCGATGAGTTGCTGGGCTTCAACAGCTCGTTCTTTCATCGGTAACAATAAGGTTGCTTCTATCCAACTTAGACTTCTGTTTAGTTTGAATTTCATGATTTATCAAAATGTATGTTGGAGCATTCCATAGTTCCTGTTAGCAACATGTTTATGAATAAGAAATATTGTCTAATTTTTGTTATTTTATTGTCTTGTTAAGCTAGCTTAATTTGAAGTTGATTGCTAATTTAGAACCAATTGACTTGGTAAATTATTGATACTTATCAAGCTTTGGGAATTTAAAAATCATACCTATTTTTCTTAGGCATGTTTGCTTAACTTTAATTACTGGTTTAATCCTGTTCAGTCTATTGCCTTGATTCTGAAACTAGTTTCTTTGCAGGTGGTTAAGCAATTGGTTTTGGCATATGAGCGGACTTGAGCATTTTGAACAAGTGAGGTATATTATCTCTTTTAATTCTTAGTTTTGATTTACCTGAATTCCTTTAAATCTTTTACAAAAAAATGAAAAGTGAGTTATTATTGTTTGAATTGTAGTATTAATTCGAAGCACCCACGAGCGAAGTCCTTATACGTATCCATATTGCATCACATCCTTGCCTTTTGTGCACAACTTGAACGAGTACTTGAGGAGCAACTTCATGTACTTCCCGAAAGAGGACTTGAGGAGCAATGAAGCATTTGAGGTGTTCATGTTCGGGGTTAACAGACCGTCGGGCTAGGTAGAGCAGCGGTCGCCACCGCGTGAGAACCAGGACGACAGTTTTGATTTCACTCGCTCGTAGGATAGTGTTGTAAAAATTATTTGATTTTGGATGTTTTTTTTATTGTAAATACTACATTTAATTAATTTATAATTATTTTCATTTGTGCTTTTAATTCCAAATTATAAACATTATTAATTATAATATTATTACCAATTTATCAATTGATGCAAAAGAAAAAAAATTGTAAAAAAAACAATGGTAGTGGGCTTGGTAGGGGGTGAGGAGCTACTAGCTGAGTTAGCTGGAAATGCCCAGGTGGCTAGTTGGTAAGGGGCAACCCGTTACAAAACCCGCTACTATTGGTGACGGGCTTGGTAACGGAAAATATGAAAGAAACGGGGGGTTAAAAAGTAATAGGAATGGTAGCGGGTTCCCCCTACCATTAGTAACGGAAAAGGTAGCAGGTTGCCCCCTACCATCGTCCCATTAAATACGTAGTGAAACAACACAAAATATTTTTTCATTGTGACGATTCCACGGTTTTTCTTAATTATCAATATCAATCAACAATTATGAGCATAATCTCTCTAAAAAAACACACTCCGTCGCAACAATTGCTACTCACTAACACCAACACTCAACACAGAAATTTGCACACAAACACTTGCGGCTCTTCCATTAGCCAACAAGTGTTGCGGCTCTCTCTCACACTTTCAACCTAAAAATAACTAGTATTTATAGGCAGCAATTAATCCTAAAGCTAATAGGTCTAGGAAACCAAGTTCCTCTAGGAAAAACCTAAATACATTACGTAACTAACATAATCGTATTCTTTATAATGACTAACCTAGTCCCCCATCAATCATAATTAGATAATTTGAGGCAATATCTAACAATCTCCACCTTGACTCAAATTATCTATTCAACTCCACATTTTCACCAAATCTGCAAACATGACCTTCTTGCTTGTAGGAACCTTCACCTCCAAGGACTCGCTCTTGTGCTCGCCTTTGACAACTGTACTTCCAACCAACTCATATAGATTTTTAGAGTTCTTCACTCACTTCATCACAACCAATGCAATCTTCGAGATTCTCAAACCTCCACCTCGAGCAGAAAATCCATAACCCAATTTTTCCAATTTACCAAGCGAAACTAATTCCTCTTAAATTTTGGAACATACCTCACCTCACCAAGTGTCTTCGTACTTCTATCATGCAACTTGATCTGCACGTTGCCAATTCCTTCAATTCTTTCTTCTTCACCATTAGCCAAATAAATTGGCCTATCACATTATTCAAATTTTGTGAACCATTCTTTCTTGGAGCAAACATGTTCCGAACAAGCTGAGTCAAATATTCAAACATCGTCTGAATCTTTCTCTTTAGCCTCTTGCACCATTAACAATTCATCACCACTCGTATAATCTTCCACCAAACAAACATTGTCTTTTTCTTCTACTTTCTTTTCTTTTCCTTTCTTCTACATCTTCCTAAAATCTCTCATGTCTTCTTTTAATTTTGGGCAATAAAATTTAATATGGCCAAACTCATGGCAATACCAGCATTCAGTTTTGCTCCAATCCTTCCTCGGTCTCGAACCCGATCTTCCTCTCAAATCGCTTCTTCCTCTAAAATCACTTCTCCCTCTCTAGCTATTTTCTCTCGCTCCATCACAGCTACATCACCACATTCTTCTTTTCTTCAAACTTTCGAACGCGGTCATGCTCCAAAAGCACAGTAGTCACATCTTCTAACTTCGAAATTTCTCTTCCAACCATCAACGGAGTCACAACCGGCTCATAAAGTTTTGACAAAGAATTGATAAAAGTTATAGCTCTATCTTCTTCCCAAAATTTTCTCACCAATACTTTCAAGCTGTATAACCAATCTATTAAACTCATTCATGTGTGCAACCAAACCGGTATTGTCTTTCATCTTCAAACCATATAATTGCTTCTTTAAACCCAACTTTTTAGTAATGGACTTTGACATATACATACCTTCAAGCTTTGCCATCAAAACTCGTCGGAGAGGTCTCGTTCAATACATCATACTTCAGTTGTGGTGCAAGAGCCAATCTAATCGTGCTTACCGCAATTTCTTGCATCTCTTTCCACTTACCATCTTTAATTTCATCTGACTTTGTCTTCTCAAACACACTACCGAGCTTCTGTTGCACGAGGACATCTTTCACCATGCACTTTCAAAGACTGAAATCTCCGGAACCATCAAAATGATCAATCAGAAAAATTGTCCGAAGTCCCAGCCATCGCGAACCTCGCTATGATACCACTTGTTGGGGTTTGGAAGTGTGGGCAAACAACACAAAATATTGTTTCACCGTGACAATTCCACGGCTTTTCTTCACTATCAATATCAATCAACAATTACGAGCACAATCTCTCTAAAAAAACACACTCCGTTGCAACAATTGCAACTCACTAACACCAACACTCAACACACAAATTTGCACACAAACACTTTCTGCTCTTCCACTAGCCAACAAGAGTTGCGGCTCTCTCTCACACTTTCACCCTAAAAATACTAGTATTTATAGGCATCAATCAATCCTAAAGCTAATAGGTCTAGGAAACCAAGTCCCACTAGGAAAAACCTAAACACATTACGTAACTAACATAAATCGTATTCTTTATAATGATTAACCTAGTCCCCCATCAATCATAATTAGATAATTTGAGGCATTATCTAACTGGATGGGTAGTGGATCGCCCCCTATCCAGAATCCATTATTTACGTAGTGTGAAAAGAAAACAATAGGTAGGCCGGCTAGCATGGAGCAACATGAAAGCTTACCCATTGTATTTCTTACAATGCTAGGTGGAGCTTTATTGGCCAAGTGAGAATTTGGTAAATTTCTTAGGATGCATTTGTGGTGGCTCATCTATCCCTTGGCTCACAAGTCTTATAAATCGGGCTGCACTTGCTCATTTGAAGGCCATCCCAAAATCTCCAAAGCTTGTGGAGTATTACTTGTAGAAATTAGAGAGTTTAGTTGTTTTGCTCCTAATTTAAGAGAGATTATTACCATCGTTTATCCTTAAATTAGAGATGCGGTAACTCTTATTTTCATATAATGGATTTCTTCTATCCGGGTCCATGGTTTTTTACCCTTACGGGTTTTCCAAATAAAATCTGTGTGTCAATCTCTTCTTCCCTATTCTCATGTTTATCTATTATAAATTTCTCTGAGAGGCACCACCACGAAATTCCGCAACAATCATCATCCATAGTTTTGTTGTTTATTGGATTGAGCGAAATTGATGCACTATTGTTCTTATAAGGAAATACATTTTCAAAAGAATGATTCATTCCTTAATTTCATTATATCGTATTTTTGTGTATATCCAAAATGTTCAGATTATGCACAATGTGTTGAAAGTCAACACCAACTTTTTAGAAGTGTTTGGAAAATTTGGAAACAATTAAATTATGAAGATGTAAACATGGGCTTGCTCAAAAAGCCCAAATGCTATAATTATCTAGGAGTCCACTCCTAGAAAACTCTATAGGAAAAGATCTAATGCTCTAGAATAATCCTATAAATTATCTAACTAACCAATCTAGAGAGTTTTAGAAAAAATATCATGTACCACTTAATTGTATAGTAACCGACCTATCCAACTATAAATAGAGGGATAGGCCGGCTGTGTATGTGTGTGCAAGTGAAGTGTGGGTGATTGTGCACAAGTGTTGAGTGACAAAACGTGTGTGAGAAGTGCAAGAGTGAGAACAAGAGTGTAGTGCTGCAAGTGAGAGATAGAAAAATGAAAGTGTAGAGTATGAGTGCTTGTATACAAAATTAGTGTGTGTAATATAATTTGGCCCAAAATAAATAAAAGGTCAGTTATTCAAGGCTTGATCCCTCAACACAATGAACCGATCAATACTGATGTATACTATCATATATGCATAGCCTAAGAAAATAGAATACTTCACCGTTTTTGGACATGTCTCCACATCTTTGGTATTGACAACATACACTACGTGGAGAGGGGGCGATTACTGCGGCCCTCAACGTAGTTGGGCCGTGGTAGCTACTGCGGTGAGGGCCGCAGTGAATGCCGTAGTAAAAATGGCCGCAGTTTTCTCGAGCACTGTGGCTGAGGCCGTGGTGCGTACTGCAGCCTCACCACGCAAGAGGCCGCAGTAACCATTTTCAATAATTAAAAAAAAGGTGGATGAATCCGGATGTATGACTTATTCACATCTAAAATTTCTAGATCCTTAGTGTATGAGCAAGCTCGTTGCAGATATACAATGGAAGGTTGAAAGTGTTGAAAAGGAGGCAGAAAGAGCTGAAAACGTGCAAGGAACAAATTATAAGGGCTTCCCAAAAAAGTAGAATTGTTGATATAGCATTCATCAACATGTTGATAAGTTCTGTTAGTCATGCACAATTATTAAGTCCTATTAGTCAGCTTCCAGTAGTAAGTCCTATGAGTCAGGTATTGAGGAAAGTCCCAATGTTTTAAAAATCATACCGTCTCGGCCGGAATTCCGGTCTCGTACCGGCACCAGCCGTAGAACGGTACTATTGTGGTTGATTTCGCCTCATCCACTCTACCGTCATGTCTCGGAAGTATCGTCCGTTTTGGTCGTATATCGGGTACCGGCGAGATACAAAAAAACCAGCGGTACAATGGTCTCCTCTTCCAGATCTACACTTCATCAACGTTACACCACCGTTACCAAGCCATCCTAGACGATATGCACTCCGCCATCACCGATCTCCGCTTCAGTCTTCGTAATGGCATCTGACATTGTCTGTCGGTGTCAATTCGCATGAAACAAAAACATTCAGAGGTAGAAAGAAACTACGCCAAGCAAACACGGCTTACCGCGGCCTCCCCTGCGTTAGCGCCGCGGTAACAACTCCGAGGAGGGCCGTGGTACTTCGCGTTGTAAATATACTCGCGGTAGGGAGGCTTTACAGCTCACGTGGCCGCAACCATTACTGCGCCTTACCGCACAATGAGCTGCAGTAAACATTTTTTTCATTAAAAAAAGTATTTCATCCGGATTCATCTAGAATCCCAGAAATCTTCATCTACCAACCCAGAAACCTTCATCCAAACATTCATCCAAATCCAAATTGTTCCCAACCTACAACAAAACCCAGAAAACTACTCATCAACAAAAATAATATCCAATAACATCAAAATACACAAAATATACAAATCTAATCCTAAACAGAAAAATAATATATAATAACATTAAAATAAACAAAATTTACAAAAATACAATAAAATATTTAAAATATTTAAATTGAAGGGAAAACTTTAAACATACCTTGAGATTCTAGGAGGCGGTGAAATTCTGGCGAGAATCTCGGAAACAACGACGAGATCGGAAACTGTTGAGTTAAAATAAGTTAGAGATGGTTGGAGGATAGTTTTAATGAAATGAAACCGTAGAAGCTAAAAAAAGTTACATGTAGTGTTCTGGTGTTGATCGATGAGAATGGCGGTGGAATCGACAGTTTTGTGCGTCAGAAGGCAGTGAATCGAGAGAAGCCGACAAGATTGGGTTGGAGGCAGTTTGCGATGAGAAGGTTCGAATTTCTGGATGTAGAAGAAGGGCTACCTTTTTAACCAGGACTTACTGCGGCCTTACTGCGCCCATGACCGCGGTAAAATGGAAGCACTGACGGAAGTGCAAGTTTAGCACGAACTACTGTTTACTGCGGTCTGTACCCCAATAAAGACCGCGGTAAAACAAGCATTCCCCACATAGTGAGAGTAGGATATGTTTTTAACGGAGATGAATAGTTAGAAAAGATCTCTTGGTGTGAAGAGAGAGAATGAGGTCTAAGAAGTGAGAAGTCTCGCCAAGCCTGAATATGTTGTTGGGAAGGGGAAAAATTTAATGCGTCAGGAAAGCTCATCAAAAAATGCGTTCGTAATGATTTTTTTTGTTGGGGGACAACTGTTCCGCATAGTAAATGTAAAAGAGTTACTACAAGATAAATGTAAAACCGAGTTTAACTACCTTAACTATGCAAATATGATTTCTTTGACCCAAGAAATTTTATTTGCTTGAACATTTAGACGGTAATAGGTAAAATTATATATATTTAGTTGATTTTTATTGGTTATTAGTGTATGTATATGCATATCTATTTATTCATGTATATAAAATTAAAGCCGGTACATTAAATTCTATACACCCGATATCTTTTCGATATGCCGGTTTAGTCTCGTACCATTAGAAAAACGGTACGACATCCGGTACGAGATATAATACCTTGGAAAGTCTTATTAGTCAATCAATCATAAAGTCATGTTAGTCAGGTGTTTGTAAAAGTCCTTTCAGTCACGCAAGTATAAGGTCCTGTGTGCCAAGCATAGCTGTGTAAGGCATGTGTGTCAAGCTAAGATTTTCTTAGTGGACTCAAACTCTCAAGTGGAATACTTGGGGAGAGGACGTAGTTCAAAAGGACAGAAATAAATCTGGTGTGCACTTTACACTTGCTTTACCATTGTTTTTTATCCATATGTTGACACTTCACTTTACAATTAGTTTTCAAATACTTCTGTCGTCAACTTGTTGACGGGTTTTAAAGGTTTTGTGGTTTGAACTTGTCTCTCTCTTCAATATGTTGAAGTTGTCTTTCTTTTTCTTTACTAACAGTTTTTCATACTTCAACATGTTGATGTTGTTTTAAGTTTTTCATCTTTGCTTGCAAAAGGTTTTTAAGGCCAAATCCAATCCGCCCCCTCTTGGTTACTATTTGGGACATTAGGCCCATTCCCCGAAGTCAAAGGCTAAAATCGACTGGTCCCAAACCGAAATTGTCTCCCTTCATCTCATTAATCTGACTCATTTACGAAAAAATGAAGCTCTTTTGATTGAGATCTGGAAGTGAGATAGAATAGGAGGAACCATTTATGTAATGGCGGAGAATGGGTTCAAGAATACACGAATTGAAGTTCAATTTTCGTGGTGGTTGGCTTGAGGGATTCCTTGTCAAGCGTCATATCAGCGGTAAAGAAACGAATTTAGGCTCGAGCTCAATCTCGAAGATAGAAAGCCTGGGTCGATTGTGTCGGTGTTAGCGTTATCATCAGTTCTCAATGAGCACGCAATTGAGCTTCAATGGACAACTATGTAGACCGCCTCACCGAATCACGAGATCATTTTCTAGGAATAGCTTGACGATTGTGAACTATTTGGAAGTTCTGGTGAAAAGATTGAAGTCAAAATTGGCGAAAGATAGGAAACTCAATGCTAATAACTTTGATGCGTTCTCGGATGTTGGTTGGTCAAGGGAATTGGGGTCGTTAGAGTGGTAAGTGCAGCGTCCAGGTAGCGAGAGAGGGGGCGGGCTAGAGAGGCGGGGCTAGTTAGTGGTAGGAGGAGTAGTGAGGTTGATGGTGGCAGGAGGGCAACAATGAGGAAAAGTTGGGACAGGTTGGAGTTTTGTTGGGTAGGGCGAGGATGAGAGTAGCGGAAGTGAGCAAAGCGTAGTGTGGAGGGAGAAGGGTTGGAAGTGTAAATATCTAGAAAATTTAAGGTAGAATTGTTAGGGCTAAACAATTTGGGATCTAACTTTTGTAGTTAAACCTAAAAAACTAACGGACGTTCTAACGGTGGTTAACGTTAGGGGGGATGACTGCCGATGGAAATCGTTAGAGAGTGTCTCTAGATAAGGCAGAGGTGTTCTGCGGGCTGGCACGGTCGAACGCCAGCTCTGGCTAGTGGAAATCATCGAGCTAGATCTGGTTCTTTTTGGCGGGTCTAGTATGACTGGGCACTTTTCTGGTGGCTTTTGGCTGAGAAAAGGGTGCAGTTAGGTAGAGGGTAACTAGGCAGTGGCGATGGTCCAATTCACGGGGGCTGGAGGACAAGAAATTGAGATGGAGCGGGATGGACGACAGCTTCGACAACAAAAATGGTAGAGGAAGAAAGAAAGGTTTTTTTTGGAGATTGCAGATGCCCCTCTCTCCTGTAGAAGCCTCTGTTTATAGGGGTTGAGGTGAGGCTAGGGTTAGGTTTGCTTGAAGTGGTTAGGTGAAGCTCAACAACAAGTTTTGCAGAGGAGGTCGACGGTGCAATTATTCCCGGAGGTTCTTCAACTTGTAGAAGAAGCAAAGAAAAAATGTAAAATAACAATTCTTCCTTCCAAATTCCCATGGTGTTCGATTTAGCCCCTAATTAATCAAGCTTACCTCCTAGGTTAGTTAATTTAAAAAATGGGTTAGAATTATTATTAACAAGGGGGGATGGATAATTCTTAACACTACAGCTCCAGAGGCTCTCGCCTTACCCGACCATCCAGTGCGGTATTACGATCACCCGTGTCTCAGTCTGGAAGGCCCTTAGCGCACTCTAGTGAGCACCTTCAATGAACAAGGATGCGCTCTAGCTGCTGTCCTCAGAACACCTAGTGGAGATCCACGATTTATCCGGCAAAGGTCTCTCGATATATCACTACCGGACACAGAAGAGTTTGGGGCCATAGTAGCACTCCTACGCCCTTCGACCCTTATAAAGTTCAGATCTCTCTTCTACTTGCATAATATTGTCCTACATCCGGAGTCCTCTAGCAACTTGTCATGCTAGGATCTCACAGAAGTGAGGAGAACTACTCGCTACTCATCTAAAACAACAGCAAGGAATGAAGGAAATCAATTCAAGAGAGAGAAGAAGAGGAGAGGAGAACCTGTTACTCCAGATCTTCTGGAAATCTCTCATAGCATTATTGAAGAGAAAGATTAGGATACTAAATAAAAGTAAATAAAATAAAGATGAAAGTGAAATCCCAAATAACAGCCAAGAGAGGGGTGAATTGGCTTTGATCCATTAAAACACTTACTTGTTTTGAAAACAAAATTGTTTGAAAACTGATCAATGCGTTGATAACAAAATAGTTTAGAAAATTACTTGTAAAGAGAAGGTAACAAGTGATAAGGAAGTGCAAGCAAGAAAAACAAGTGTAAGGACACAGAGAGTTATAGAGGTTCGGTCACACAGACCTGTGTCCTCTTCTCGAGATCCACTTGAGAGTTAATCCACTATAACTGACACCTGACAAACAAGACTTACTCAATGTGCCTGACACAGTTCTTCATCATCAATGCATTGATGAAGGCTAGTTTCAGCTTTGTTGATCAAACTCTCTTGTTCTTCAATCTTCTCTAGAGTCTGACTGTTTGTAGACTTCATGTCTATCTTCCTTTCTGTCTTTCTTGAAGATGTGGATGTAAAGTACTTTGGTCAAATCTTTGAACTTGTCTTGTTTGCTCTTCAAGCAATGTCTTTAACACGTTGATGCAATGCCCATCCAATGATTGAATGATCTCTTTCCTTTCTTGTGATGATCTGAGTTTGATTCTTTCTTTAATGCTTCAAATATTCTTGATTTTTTCTTATTTGATGTCTAGCTTGTTCCTTGCAGCCTTCTCCAAAAAATAGCTTTATATTTAACAAAGCATTCCACATTAATCTTGAAATAGAATCAAAATGCATATCATCAAAATTCAAGATAGAACATGAAATAACCTTAAACAACTTGTCCTCTAAGTTGCCAACAAGTTTGAAATTAAAACCAAGATTCAATCGTGATAAACTCATATCTCTCATATTTTCAAAACAAATCCGTTAAATTTACAACTATAGCGCTTACATGGTTTTATATTGGTTGAGATGATGCTCATGTGGCACTTCCATGTCACTATTTAATTAATAATTTAACCTCATATTTTTAGGATTAAACTAATAAACCCTAAATTAGTAAAAGTTACGATTTAACGGACCCACTGCTACAACAGGCCAACCAAGCAAACCATCTTCACCGATGATCTAGACCCTGCCCATCACTGAGTCGCCCCGCCTCCTCCAGTCACTCTGAGCATAGCGCACGACCAGATCTGGCTGAGCATAGCGTACAAAAAAGTGACGAGTCTGCTACTCAACGGCCGGTAGCGTTCGTTGGGAATGACGCTAGGCCGATGGAGTCTGGACGGGGTGGAGGAGAAAGAGGAACTCATGGTTGAAGATGGGGTTTGGTGTGGAAGAGGATAAATTAACTTTTACAAATTCAGGGTGAATTTGTTCATTTCTAAAAGTTTATGGTTAAATTGATTATGAAAATAATGACCCACGTGCATGTCCATATGGAATATTCAAGAATATTATCTTCATTAACGGACTGAGTGGTACTCCTTCTGTCCAAAAAATAACGCAACAGTTGACTTTTGATATCAATTTGACTTCAATTTATCCATATTATTTCTTAATGGAAAAAATATCAGAAAATATATTCATAAATTTATAAATACATCAAATTTTTAATTGTATATAAAAGTTTCAATTTTCAAATTTGAATTAATTTAGAAAAAAAATCATAAATTAAATGGTATAAAATAAGTGTTACATTACTTTTCAAATGGATGGAGTAAATAGTATCCCAACAGTAAACATTGATAACAAAAGTGGTCAAAGACAAAACGTTTATGGCAAACAAAGTCATTTTCTTAAAATAGTGGCAAAATATGACCTTTGAGTAAACGTGAGTGGCATAATCGATCTTTTTCCAATAGAAAATAAAGAACTCTCTCTCCGTCCCAAATATATTGTAACTAAATAAAAAAAATTATCCCAAATGAATTGACCATTTTTCACTTTTGTTTTACTTTGTTTCACTTTTACCCCTGCAAATGACATCCATTAAAGAGTTTGATAATGAGTTGAGATAGTGTAATACAGCAAAACTTCAAGAATTTCTGTAAGTTGTTTACAAGTATTATTATATCATTCAAGTGCATCTTTAATTATGCATTCTTTCGATTATTATCAAAGAATAATAAATTCGATCATGTTAGATTATACAAACGAAATAGATTCGTTAAGACAACAAAATAGAAAATCTGAAACCCAAATAGAAGTTTATAGATATGAAATGAATAGTCCGTCAAGAAATAATCGTAGACTTCCATTTAGATACTTCGAAACCATGATTGAATGCGAAAGAAGTAATATCGAAACAAATACTATTCGCATAATTAATCTTAGATACCAAAGGAAAAGACTTGCTGCAATTCTGAATATAGACTAAAATGGTTCTCTAGTGGTACAAAACTGCTACCAACCAAGAATTCGATAATATAATAGCTCTTCAACAAATGATTAGCATACTTGAATTTGATTTAGCTTCTATAAACGAAACTCTGTATAATTTTGAAACAAATGTTAATTTAACGTTTGAACAAAGATGGAACTTGTGTACTAGAAAAGCCGATTTGGTATTTCTTATTCCAGAACAAAAAAGGATTTTGAGCAAGAAATTAGATCGTTATCAAAAGATAAAGGTTTTATTATCAGTCGTCTAATAATGGGTTTTCCCACTTGGTATAAAATTGCGTTAGATAATGCTTGGCATATTCTACTAACACAAGACGTTTTAATAAGATCTTATGTTTATGAATTAAGAGAAATAAATGAATTCTTCTTCCAGTATGATGATTATATAACTTCCAGTTTAGAACACAAGATTAACATGAGAATAAGAAAAGAAGAACTGGTTAGAATGATTTTCACAGAAAGACAAAAATTTAAAAATAATTGTAGGAAATTTAGAGAATTAAAAACTATATTATCTGCCGCTTGAATCAGGTCCTGAAACCTGTATTTTTTTCAGTAAAAGATTTTTGTTAAAACTAATCTTTTAAAGAAAGAACCTAAGTCTGTTAGATTTTAAAGTTTTCTAAAGAATTCTAAGATTCGAAATTGTTTCAAACGTTGGTAAGCCGGAAGAACCTAGGGCGATGAGTGGCAGGAGCGTAAGACCACGTTTTTCCGCTAAGGTGTTGGTGTTTCAGATTGAAACTTTAATAACCCTAAAATTCTCGTTCTGAACTAGCGATTTAGGTTGCGGTAAATTTTATTTCATGTTTACATTTGCTTCTTACTTTCCTTATATTTATATTTCACGTGGACATCATCATTTCATGTACGTTTACTATTTCATCATTTGAGGGAATTTCATCTTTTTATAAACTTTAATTTATATATATATATATACTTTAACTTTTCTCTTTGGTCTATATAGTTACATTTTCATTATTTTATATACTCATCATTTTCAGTATTTTATGAACTTTGTGAAATTGTTATTTGGTGAACTTATTTTTCTTTTCTCCATTTATAAAATTTTATCATTTCATTATTTTAAGGACATGTTGTTAGTATTTCATGTGTTTTGTTTTTATCATTTAATAAAAATACTACATTCTATCTTTTATGAACTTATTACTTTTTATCCATCCATTAGTCCAAATTTCAAGTAGAAATTTTATCCCCATAAATAATGACTTTAAGTTAAAAGGATTTTTTAATAATAATCCCATATCAAAAATCCAGTTAGAAATTGATAACATTAATAAACAAATTGATAAAGGAAAAAATATTAATGTTATTTATGAGATTGAAGAATTAGAGAATCAGTTTAGTCAAATGAATATTGATACTCCTTCTCCAAGTATCAATAGAATAAAAAATCCAGACTATTATAAATCAAAAGCTTGGTATAAAAAACCTACTCCTCCTGATGTTTTGATCGAAGAAAAGGCTAATGAATATTTAGCCTTCGATGGAAGCTCCATAACCGTTTGGAATATAGACGGACTATCAGAATATCAAATTATGAATTATATCTGTGAAATGGAAATGGCAGCTAATGCCTATATGTGTAACAATCACACCAATCAACAAGCTCTCCATCTCCTTGTAAATGGATTTACAGGACAACTGAGAGGTTGGTGGAATAATTATTTAACCCACGATAATAGAGACCAAATTAATAATAGCACTAAAATAATAACTATTAATGGCATAGAAACTAATACAGCTGAAAGTAACGCAGTAGAAATGTTACTTTGGGCAATATTAAAAACATTTCAAGGAAGTCTAGATGACATTGGTCAAAAGGATTCTGAAATACTTATGAATCTAAGATGTCCAAAATTACACGATTTTAGATGGTATAAAGATATTTTCCTGACAAAAGTTTATAACAGATCTGATTGTTCAAATACTTCTGGAAAGAAAGATTTTTAGCATGTCTTCCTAGTTTATTTGCTGAAAAGGTTAGAATGAGAATAAAATCAAAATTTGATGGAAAAATCCCTTATGATACTCTATCCTATGCTGAAATAACAAACTTTATTAATTTAGAAGGATTAGAACTTTGTACTAATATGAAATTACAAAGTAAAATCAAAAGTGATAAAAAACAAACTAGAAAAGAATTAGGAGATTTTTGCTCTCAGTATGGGTACGAAAAAATAACTGCTCCTTCTACAAAAATATTAAAGAAAGATAAACGAGTTCATAAGACTAGAAAGCCTAGTTACAATTACAAAAGTAAATACAAAAATAAAAAACCTGAGTATTCAAATAATTTTTATAATAATAAAAAACGTCATAAAAGGCCCTTTAAAGGTAAAAGAAGAGGACCTCCAACTTGTTGGAGATGTAGGCAAGTAGGACACTTAGAAAGAGATTGCAAAATGAAAGAAAAAATTAACTCATTAGAAGTTTCTGTTAAATTAAAAAATCAATTAGTCAATCTAATGATTTATGACTCTCCTTTCGAGTATAGTCAGTCCGATACCTCAAACGGTGAAGAGGAAGAAATTCCTTTTTTAAACGAAATCTTTTCAACCGATGAATCTGATTATGAATCTGATAATTATGCTAATAATTCTGATGATAACAAATGTTTTGAAAAATGTTATTGTAACATGCTTTCTAATAATATAGACTCTTTGCATGAAGCTATAATCCAAATAGATGATTTAGAAAAAAGAAAAGAAGCCTTTTTAGCTTTAAAACAAATATTAGAAAGAGATAATGAAGTCAAGAAACCGCAACCAAAGCAGTTCATTAACATTTATGAAATAATCAAAACATATGGTAAAAAACAAAAACCTGTTACCATTCAAGATTTGCAACAAGAAATTAGTAATACAAAACTTGAAATAAAAGAATTACAATCTCAAAACCAAAATTTCCATAAGGCTTTACAAATAAAAGGAGTAGAAGATTCTTCAAGAGATGAAGGTGAGTGCTCCACTAAAACTGATCAGATAAATTCTTACCTAAATATTGTTTCAAATGTTTATTACCATAAATGGTTTATCCATATTAGTTTGATTATCAACAATGAATATCACCTAAATACGATAGCATTAGTCGATACTGGTGCCGACCAAAATTGTATACAAGAAGGTCTAATCCCTTCTCAATACTTTGAAAAAACAAAAGAAATTTTATATGCGGCTAATAATCAGAATTTACATATTAATTACAAAATCAGTGATGTAAAAGTTTGTAATGAAGGTTTGTGTTTCAAAATGCCTTTTATATTAATTAAAAATTTGAGTACAAGTGTCATTTTAGGAACACCTTTCATCACTAGTCTTTACCCTTTTAAAGTAACTCCTACTGAAATAATAGCTAAAATTTTAGGAAAAGAAATAAGATTTGAATTCGCTTATCCAATAGAAGAAAAGAGTATCAAAACTTTACAGGATTCTTTTGTAAAACCTTCTTTTATTAACTTACTTCAAGCAAAACAAAAGCATCATAAATATCTAGTTCAGGAGATAAAAGGGCTGAAGATTGAAGAAGAAGTTAATCAACCTATTACAAAAGAGAAAATTAAAAAATTAAAAGAAAAATTAGAAAAAGAAGTCTGTGCCTCTATTCCTAATGCTTTCTGGAATAGGAAAAAACATATTGTTAATCTTCCTTATATCAGCTCGTTTAATGAAAAGGATATTCCTACCAAATCCAGATCTATTCACACGAACGAAGTGTTAGAGAAGGTTTGCAAAAAAGGAAATTAGTGAATTATTAGAAAAGAAATTAATAAGAAGTTCCAAATCCCCTTGGTCTTGTTCAGCTTTCTATGTTATGAACGCGGCTGAATTAGAGAGTGGAGCTCCAAGATTAGTTATTAATTATAAACCACTCAATAAAGTTTTAGAATGGATTAGATATCCAATCCCTAACAAAAGAGACTTATTAAAAAAATTACATAGTGCAAAAATCTTCTCAAAATTTGATATGAAGTCTGGGTTTTGGAAAATCCAAATCAATGAAAAGGATAAATATAAAACCGGTTTCAATGTTCCTTTTGGGCATTTTGAATGGAATGTTATGCCATTCGGTCTTAAAAATGCTCCTTCTAAATTTCAAAATATTATGAATGATATCACTCAGCCAATTCAAAAATTTTCTATTGTTTATATTGACGACATTTTAATTTATATATATATATATACTTTAACTTTTCTCTTTGGTCTATATAGTTACATTTTCATTATTTTATATACTCATCATTTTCAGTATTTTATGAACTTTGTGAAATTGTTATTTGGTGAACTTCTTTTTCGTTTATCCATTTATAAAATTTTATCATTTCATTATTTTAAGGACATGTTGTTAGTATTTCATGTGTTTTGTTTTTATCATTTAATAAAATTACTACATTCTATCTTTTCATGAACTTATTACTTTTTATCACTCAATGTAATTTTATTATTTAAGGTATTTCTTAATTTTTCTAAAATCCATATTGTTGTTAAATCACCTCTTGCACAAAATATTGATTTTATCATTTCATCTTGTTAATTGTTTTCCTTCTTATGTTTTAGTATTTTAGTATCTTTTCAAATTTTATAGTATGTATTGTATTTTAGGTCATTTGTTTTTGGGTTTTGTAGTTGAGAAATTAAAGAGGGGAATTTTATTAATTTTAGTAATTTTTGTGTTAATTAAAATGAATTAAAATGAATTAAAAACACGAACAATTCGGCGGAAGACTCTCCGACGCTTCACTCTTCTGATCTTTCTTCTCCTGTCAATCCATTGGAAAATCTGGCCTCACTCCATCATCATCACGTTTAGCTCCTGTCAATCGTTCTTTTTGGCTAGAAAAAGGAGCCATCTGCTGAAGGAAAGAGGAAGAAAACGAAGAAAGAAGAAATTCGGCCATTTATCCTTTTCTCCCTCAGCTATTTTCGATGCCACAAACCACTGCCATTATCTTCGTCTAGTACTTGGGAACCTTTCCCTCAAATTTCATAGCCTGAGGTGCTCTGTAGAAGGAGATTTGCTCAAAAAACCGAAAAGTATTATTTCGGGTTCGACGGCCAAATTCGGCCGTCAAGGTCACTTTCTGCCGGAACCACTACCACCATTCGAACGGGATTGACGAGCCAAACCGGAAGGACCCAAGTCCGCCGCGACATCTTGACGTCCGCCGTATCGCCGCCGTTCCGCCGCCGTAGAGCCCAGTTTCCGGCGAGAAGTTCACCGGAGAAGAAGAAGTCTGCAACTTCTTTTTGGTAAAACCCGAGTTTAGCCCCTAAACCTTCTTCCTTGTTCGGTCTTACCCTATCTTTTGTTTCAGGTTACACTGAGGCCACTGGAAACTTTGAAAAGTGACATTTTGGCCATTGCACCTATTTATTTCCGAAATGTTTTAATTGTTTTAAAAATACTTCTTTATGTTGTAAAATCATGAAATGTTAACAGAATAGCTTAAATACCTAATATTTGATTTTCCCACTTTATTTCTTTGATTCTGGGTTGTTTTTATATTTTTTTGAAAATATTATTTCTTAATATTAGAAATTAAGCTTAATTTTATTTTACTTTAAGTTGTTGGAGCTAGGAAATTGGAGAAACTTATTTATATACTATAAAACTAAGTAATTAGTATAATTCGGAACTTCTGCAAAGTAACAAATGTGTTTATAATTTATTTTATATTAATTTTGACTAGTTGTTATAAAAGTATATATACTAGTATATTCCTAATTTGAAAGAGAAATACTTTCTTGTTATAATTTCACATTGAGTTTTTTAGAGCCTCTGTCCTTTTGTGTTTCGAACATATTTTGAGAGTTGTAACTTTTAAATTTTCGAAAAATGATTTTTTATTTTACTTTCTTGTAAGTTATGGTCTAGAACTTAGAAAATTGATATCCTTCTTATTTTTGCTCTTTCATTTATGAAACTTTGCAAGGATTTTTGGTTAATTATATATTCTGTGCGGAAAATTTCAGGAGTCACTTTTGTTCTGTAAATATTTATTTTTATTTATTAATTAGTTTCCTCTTTACTTATTTGATTAAAATTAGTTAAGAGTTGAGAAAAATTACTTTGTGGATCTAATTTTTTTGAAAATTTACAGGGAAGCTTAAATGATTTTACTTGCTGTACAGATTTTGACAAAAAATTATTTTGTTGTATAAATTGTACTTTCTTTTATTAATTTGTTTTTCCCTTGTATATTTGCTATTAATTAGTGTGAGTTGAGCAAAATTACCATTCTTGGTCAAAAATCCTATGTTAGTGTTTACAACAGTTTCAAAGTCTTATTTCAACTTTTAAATTATTTATATTATTAAATAATTATTTTAACCCTTAAAATGGTTTAAAATTCTTAAAAATTAGTTTTTGTGCGTTTTGGCCACCCAAAATTCTTGGACTCCACACCTTAGTCCAAACCATACCTAGAACTATCTTGGACCATTAGGGAATCGTTAGAGCTTCCGTTACACTTCCGTAAATTCTACCGGCCGACACCGGTAAACATTCAAGTGAGTCTCATAAAATTTTCATTGATTTTCTTGCTATCGCTAGGTTCTATATTTCAAGTTCCAACTCCGAGCGAAGTGCCGACCATTCCTGATCTGTAGCCGACGCTTATTCCCGGCTACATCCAAGTAAGGGGGTTAAGATGAGGTTCTTCCTTTGAGTCGTCTTATTTTGCTTCATAAGTAAAATCTCAAATAACGAATTCTAAATTAACAAATGGACTTAATAAACATTCGATCGGGCAAACTGGGTAGCGTACCATAATTATTCGTGTTACCTTATATGTTCACACTTAAGAATTGTTATCATTTGGGTTGTTGACCGATTGATTGACATATATGTATGATATGTACGTTGGATGTTGCATACGCTAGTATCTTGCTAGGATCGTTGTACTCGCTAGTGGCATGTTAGGCTCGTTAAACGAACTCTGTTAGTTTTGTGCTAGGGCCGGTGAGCTAATAATTTATTAGTATCATGTGTGGGTACAATATGGGGTAGTAACATGTTTAGAGTTGGAATCAAACGCTAGGATCATGATAATACCGTAAAAGTTAACCTAAGCCGCTAGATAACAAATTAGGTGCAAAAATGATGATTAAGTAAGGTTGGGAAATAACTCACGAGATAAGAGTGCATACAAGTAAAACAACCAGTAAATTTGTAAATGATTGTCATGATATCACGCAAGTAACAAGATTACAAGTTAAAAGTAGAAAATATTAGGGCATGACATTTCACCTAAAGGCTTAATGAAGTAACTGGATAGCAATCATGCATCACTATTGGATGTGACATTAATGACTACGACGATAGAGCCAAAAGTCAGGCTTAGTTCATTAAGAGATGAAACCATAGTCTTTGAAGCAAATTCCCAAAACTCATTTATTCATGTTCCTAAGAAACTAAAATGGAATGAAATTTCAAAATCTAATCAATGGGATTTAGAAAACCTAATCCCTCATTAACCTTTAGAAGTAATAAATCAAAAGGCTTTGATCACTGAAGCCACAGATGGTTCTGTTAGAATAGATTTTTCTAATTACTTTCCTCAATCGAAATTCAGCCATTCTGAGGCATCTAGCCTTCAATTTATAAACCTATTCTGTCCTTTCAAAATCAAATCCCAAGGTCACTTTCTTTTGAAAATGTTTTTGTTCCTACCGAATTAAGAAATGTTGACTTTAATGATGAAATTCCTCATCTTGTTTATGATATAAAAGATGAAGCTTCTTCTAGTATAAATCCCACTCCGAGTGAGATGGAAGTTTTCACTACAAAAGGCTTTGTTAATGTCATAATTGAAGAATTCACTATCAACAAGGAATTTTTAAAAGAAGACCTAAGGTCTCCAGAAAACCATGAAAAAATTACTTGGTACTTCAAAACCTTTTCTAAAAAGGAAACTGATGATTTCAAAAGAAAATGGTTTGCTGAGATGGAAAATCTCAGGATGCATATTCCCCTTTTTACTTGGTTTGAATTTTATGCACAAAAGGAAAAAATTGATTATCCATTTTCAAATATCACTCCCAGAATCATATTAATGTTATTTCTGAGATAGAAGAATTAGAGAATCAGTTTAGTCAAATGAATATTGATACTCCTTCTCCAAGTATCAATAGAATAAAAAATCCAGACTATTATAAATCAAAAGCTTGGTATAAAAAGCCTACTCCTCCTGATGTTATGATCGAAGAACAAGCTAATGAATATTTAGCCTTCGATGGAAGTTCCATAACCGTTTGGAATATAGACGGACTATCAGAATATCAAATTATGAATTATATCTGTGAAATGAAAATGGCAGCTAATGCCTATATGTGTAATAATCACACCAATCAACAAGCTCTCCATCTCCTTGTAAATGGATTTACAGGACAACTGAGAGGTTAGTGGAATAATTATTTGACCCAAGATAATAAAGATCAAATTAATAATAGCACTAAAATAATAACTATTAATGGCATAGAAACTAATACTGATGAAAGTAACGTTGTAGAAATGTTACTTTGGGCAATACTAAAAATTTTCAAGGAAATCCAGATGATATTGGTCAGAAAGATTCTGAAATTCTTATGAACTTAAGATGTCCAAAATTACACGATTTTAGATGGTATAAAGATATTTTCCTAACAAAAGTTTATAACAGATCTGATTGTTCAAATACTTTCTGGAAAGAAAGATTTTTAGCAGGTCTTCCTAATTTATTTGCAGAAAAGGTTAGAATGAGAATAAAAAAAATTTGATGGAAAAATCCCTTATGATACTCTATCCTATGCTGAAATAACAACTTTTATTAATTTAGAAGGATTAGAACTTTACTAATATGAAATTACAGAGTAAAATCAAAAGTGATAAAAACAAACTAGAAAAGAATTAGGAGATTTTTGCTCTTAGTATGGGTACGATAAATAACTGCTCCTTCTACAAAAAAAATTAAAGAAAGATAAACAAGTTCATAAGACTAGAAAACCTAGTTACAATTACAAACGTAGATACAAAAATAAAAAACCGGAGTATTCAAAAAAATTTGATAATAATAAAAAACGTCATAAAAGGCCCTTTAAAGGTAAAAGAAGAGGACCTCCAACTTGTTGGAGATGTAGGCAAGTAGGTCACTTAAAAAGAGATTGCAAAATGAAAGAAAAATTAATTTATTAGAAGTTTCTGATAAATTAAAAAATCAATTAGTCAATCTAATGACTTATGACTCCTTTCGAGTATAGTCGGTCCGATTCTTCAGATAGTGAAGAGGAAAAAAATTTTTTAAATGAAATCTTTTCAACCGATGAATCTGATTATGAATCAAATAATTCTGCTAATAATTCAGATGATCACAAATGTTTTGAGAAATGTTATTGTAACATGCTTTCTAACAATATAGATTCCTTACATGAAGCTATAATCCAAATTGATGATCTAGAAAAAAGGAAAGAAGCCTTTATAGCTCTAAAACAAATATTAGAAAGAGATAATGAGGTAAAAAACCCCAGCCAAAATAGTTTATCAATATATCTGAAATTATCAAAGCTCATGGTAAGCAGCAAAAGCCGGTTACCATTCAAGACTTACAACATGAAATTAGTAATACAAAACTTGAAATAAAAGAATTAAAATCTCAAAACCACAATTTCCATAAAGCTTTACAAATGAAAGGAGTAGAAGATTCTTCAAGAGATGAAGGTGAGTGCTCCACTAAAAATGATCAAATAAATTCTTACCTGAATATTGTTTCAAAAGTTTATTACCATAAATGGTTTATCCATATTAGTTTAATTATCAACAATGAATATCACCTAAATACGATAGCTTTAGTCGATACTGGTGCCGATCAAAATTGTATACAAAAAGGTCTAATTCCTTCTCAATATTTTGAAAAAACAAAAGCAATTTTATATGCGGCTAATAATCAGAATTTACATATTAATTACAAAATCAATGATGTAAAGGTCTGTAATGAAGGTTTGTGTTTCAAAATGCCTTTTATATTGATTAAAAATTTGAGTACAAGTGTCATTTTTGGAACACCTTTCATCACTAGTCTTTACCGTTTTAAGGTAACTCCTACTGAAATAATATCTAAAATTTTAGGAAGAGAAATAAAATTTAGATTTGCTTATCCAATAGAAGAAAAGAGTATCAAAACTTTACAAGATTCTTTTATAAAATCTTCTTTCATTAATCTACTCCAAGCAAAAGAAAAGCATCATAAATATTTAGTTCAAGAAATAAAAGGGCTGAAGATAGAAGAAGTTAATCAATCTGTTACCAAAGAAAAAATTCAAAAATTGAAAGAAAAGTTAGAAAAGGAAGTTTGTGCCTTTATTCCTAATGCATTATGGAATAGGAAGAAACATATTGTCAATCTTCCTTATATTAGCTCGTTTAATGAAAAGGATATTCCTACCAAATCCAGATCTATTCACATGAACGAAGAATTAGAAAAGGTTTGCAAAAAGCAAATTAGTGAATTGTTAGAAAAGAAATTAATAAGAAGTTTCAAATCCCCTTGGTCTTGTTCAGCCTTCTATGTTATGAACACTGCTGAATTAGAAAGAGGAGCTCCAAGATTAGTTATTAATTATAAACCACTCAATAAAGTTTTAGAATGGATTAGATATCCAATCCCTAACAAAAGAGACTTATTAAAAAAATTACATAGTGCAAAAATCTTCTCAAAATTTGATATGAAGTCTGGGTTCTGGAAAATTCAAATTAATGAAAAGGATAAATATAAAACCGGTTTCAATGTTCCTTTTGGGCATTTTGAATGGAATGTTATGCCATTCGGTCTTAAAAATGCTCTTTGGTTGAGTGGTGGAATTTGGGAAGGAAAGTTAAAGGCTTCTAAATTTCAAAATATTATGAATGATATCACTCAGCCAATTCAAAATTTTGCTATTGTTTATATTGACGACATTTTAATTTATTCTGATTCTGTTAATCAACATTTTTTGCACTTAGAAAAATTCTATAATACAATAAAACAAAATGGAATGGTCGTTTCTCTTCCCAAAATGAAATTGTTTCAAACGGCGATTAGATTTTTAGGTCATGATATAAAGAATGGGCTTATCAATCCAATTGCTAGAAGTCTTGAATTCACAACAAAATTTCCTGATGAAATTAAAGACAAAACTCAGTTGCAAAGATATTTGGGATGTCTTAATTATATTTCTGATTTTTTCAAAGATCTCAAAATAATTTGTAAACCCCTCTATCAGAGACTTAAAAAGAACCCAAAACCATGGTCTGAAGAACATACAAAAGCTGTCAGGGTCATCAAGGAAAAAATCAAGACTCTTCCTTGTTTGAGTATTCCTAATCGTAATCCTAATACCACCCTTATTGTTGAAACCGATGCTAGTAATATTGGTTATGGTGGTATATTAAAACAAAAATTAGAAGGACAAAATTAAGAATCTTTAGTAAGATTTACTTCAGGATTTTGGAATCCAACTCAAATTAATTACAGTACTATAAAAAAAGAAATTCTTTCTGTAGTCCTTTGCATTAATAAATTTCAAGATGATCTCTATATGAAAAAATTCCTATTAAGAATAGATTGTAAATCTGCAAAAGATATAATCGAAAAAGATGTCAAGAATTTAGTTTCAAAACAAATCTTTGCCAGATGGCAAGCCTTGCTTAGCAATTTCGATTTCGAAATAGAATATATTTGGGGAAAAAATAATTGTTTGCCTGACTTTCTTTCTAGAGAATTCTTGCAGGGACAAAGTTATTCAAAATGAAGAAAGCTGTAATCAACAAGGAAAACCAAAAGGAAGAAAAGGGTAATATTTCTTCCTCCTAAAAAATCACCCAGAAGATTATTTTCGTCAAAGTGATACTTTTCCCCTACTAATTATTCTCAGGCTTTAGCCACTCCAAAACCCAACATTGAACTCAATAATCGGTTCACTTCGTTGGGAAGTGGTAAACTTGTCGACCTCGACAATCTTTCTTCAAAACTTATCTTTCCAAAACCAACTCTGGCTGCAACATCTCCCAGTTTTTCAACTCCTAATACAAAAGCGGCTGCATTCTCAAAATTGCCAGATTTTTACCAAAACAAACTTATCATGTCAAAACAGAGTCCTATGAATTTCTTTATTTTGCAGAAAAAAGGACTTTTTGATACCAAAAACAAATCAAAAGATGCGATTGATTCCGTGGTAGAAAAACTTTTCTTTTCAGGTTTCAACTATAGTAGCATAACGTCTCAAAAGTCCAGAGAATTCTATGAGTATATCCTTACTGACTCAAAATCAGTTGTTATCACTCATTTTAAGAATTCTGGGTCACCCAAAATAAATTACTCAACAGTCCGGATTGATGGATTCATTTCTCCAGTTGACTGGGGAATGCCTCTGTCTAAACCGAGACCATTTCAAAAGGTTACTGATGAATACAAAATGTATAATTATGTAGATTACCAAACAGCTTGGACCAACTGCTGGTTCTTGCGTAGTTTCGACCACTCATGGTTATTCTTCTTCCATGAGAAACTAGATCAAAATTCTTTGCCATTTTGGTTCACTATTGATTGGTGGAGTTTCTTTGGCTTTGAAAAAGGACTTCTTTCCTAAAATATGTCAAGAGGGATTCCAATTCTTTCAATCTCTCTTTCCTGAAGAAGGGGAATCGTCCCTGTTAGCAAAATTAGCCATAAGATACAAAATCCCCTGGATAACGGCCTGGTCTTACCAATTCCTGGATCAAGGTTTCCTTGATAATGGTATCCCATGCTTCGGCCGGGAGTTCAGAGTCAAAATGTGGGAGAAACTTAATCCCGAAAATGGATCAAAAGCAAATGTTCAAAAGGATTTTCAGATCTTCTCCAAAGAGGAACAAAATGAAGTCGCAACATTCCTCACAACAAAGTCAAAAGTTCAAGCAGAGTTAGCAGCCTGCACCAAAACAGAAGATTGGTGGAATTTAATTGACTCTCTAGCCAGAGCTAGAGCCCAAAAGGATGATTCTCAAATGCCCGATACACAAAGGCCCGACAGTGAAGGGTCCAGTTCAAAATTAATCACTGTCCAATATGCTCAAGACCCATACGACGATCTCACTCTAGATATGTGAATATCCTCGAGGAAGTGTCAGGACAAAAGCATGAAGACAAAATTTCAAAAGAGCATAGTCTTTTCAAAAGCAACTTTGTCACCAAGGTCAAAAGGAGGTTTGTCGTCAAGCGAAATAATAGAGCAAAATATCTCGGATTCCAAGCTACTTCAAATCCGGAAGACGTCACGGATGACATCTGTTCGGACTCCAATGAAGCTCAAATCCGGTTTGCATTTAGTATAAAAAGGAGCAACTCTCGTCTGTTGAGGGCACGCTTCACTTAGCACTTCACTTATAAACTCTCTCTATTTCTTCCAACTCCTTATTAAATTTTTGAATATCCAATGTTTCCTGGTAGCGTTCCGATTTGGATATATATATATATATATATATGTTAACTGTCAATGATACAAAGCATGGGTTAGGTGATGTGCGTACTACACACGTATTCGATATTAGTCCTAGTCAAAGTCATGACTTATAAAACTGGATCAGACTAGTCAGACCGATTAAATCGAAAACCGGTTATCATTTCGGTCTAATTATCAGTTTTAACAAGCGTGCGCCAGTCAAAGCTAATCAAACCGGTCCATTCACTCTTACGTAACCCACCAACACGGTGCCGGTCAAAGTTGGCAGACCATGTGATGCTTGCATGGTGACAATGGATGGGAAAAATGAGAGGTTTTGGGGTGGGTGGAGTGAGTGTCTGGTCAGAAATTGTAAAATCCAATAAATTTCTAAATCGTCTTCAAATGGCTCAGGTTGTTCAGTTGCAGCGCGTTGTTGGAAATGGCAATCATACTAAATTCTGGATGGACCCTTGGCTGCTTCCGGTTCCTTTAAAGGATCATTTCCCAAGGTTGTTCCATCTTGAATTGGAGCAAGCAGCTAGCTATAGTTGAAGCTCGGGCTGCTTTCACCAATTCAGGCGTGCTCTGGAGATGGGCTTGGCGTATGCAGCCCTCAGGTCATTCTGCGGATGAACTACAATCTTTATCTACTCTTTTGCAGGCAACAACTTTGGATGCGAATAAAGATGAATCTCGGCGTTGGAGTTTAGACTCAAAGGGATTTTATGTGGCGGTGTTGGAAAAAACTCTAGACGATTTCATGTTCTCAGCATCTTTGCCCACAACATTTTGGTCCAAGTTGCTTCCAAAGAAAGTTCTAGTTTTTTTGTGGCGAGCTCAAAGACGTTTTCTGCTAGCCATGTTGCAGCTCTAATGCAGGGGCCTGCAGGTTTCTTCTACTACTTGTTCTATCTGCAATCAGTTCTCGGAATCTGTAGTTCACGCCCTTTTCTATTGTCCTCGTGTTATGCAAGTTCAGGATTTCGTCCGGCGATTGTATGGCGCTCCAACAGATCAGATTTTGTCCGTTGAAGATCTCACAAATGATGATTTTGTGCATGGCATTCCTAGTGGGGCCCGAGACACATGGCGGGCTACTGGTGTGATTCCAGTATGGGCAATTTGGAAGGGTTGGAATCACCTAATTATGCAGAATATACCATGGAGTTCTGTTGCTATAATATTAGAAATTCAGGTGCAGTCCTTCTTGTGGCTCAAGAACAAGGGTAGTCCATCAGTTTCCTCATGGTAAAATTGGCTCCTAAGCCCGTTGGGAGTCTAGCTAGTATTGTTTTTTGTTCTGAAGTGCTTTTGTTGGGTTTCTTTCTTAGGTGTTATTTTGTGTTTCTAGGTGTTGTGCAGGGCTAAGCTTTCCTCTCAAAAGCCCCTGCTTTTTTTTGCACTTTTCATCTTTGTGCTTTTTTTGTTTCTTCTTCCTTCTCCTTTAATATAACTAGCTTACATACCCGCATGCACACGGATTTTACTGTTTTAATATTATATTTATCAACAAATATCAATACTAAAAAAATATATAAGAGAATAGCTTAATACTAAATTGACAAAAAAATGCATAAATGAAATAGCTATATTAAACATATAATTCGTATGATAATAGAACAAATAATAAACTTACCCTATATATGATAATAGTACAAATAATAACAGAAGTTCTACCCCTTTTTTACGCCAAAGAGGACAGAGCCTTATATATTCATTGATTAAAATGACATTTACAAAGAATACGAGCCAAGGGTTTTATAATAGCAAGCCTGCTGGTCTACAAAGAATATATTATCCACCACTATACAACTAATGCACTAAGAACATATCATGTATACAAAACTCATTCCTATCTTGCACAAGATTTACAATATAGTCACACACCTGCTCTGCAGTCCTCCTCTTACCTCTGAAATGTCGGTAATTTCTCTCTTCCTTCCTATACTGCGTAGAACATAGCAGCATACAAGCTCCTCCTCACATTAGCTTTAAGTGACTTGCCTCTAGCCACTCTCATCATCCAGGCACAGAACCTGCTCCATTCAAAAGGAGGAGCCTGAAGGTTCACCCTCCTTAACCATTCCAACAAAATCTGACCTACAAAACCACACTGGAAAAACAGGTGCTCTCTAGTTTCAAAATCTGAATCACAAAGTATGCACGCAATATCAACTTCCCCATTCCATTACATCACCTTATCTGCTGTTCTCAGGGCATTATGTGCACCAAACCAGAATATCAAAGATGTTTTAGGTACATGTTTTGGTCCCCATGCTAGCTTTCTCCAAGACACACAATCGAAGTTTTCAACAACAACAAGGTACCCCTCCTTCATAGGGAATTTATGACACCGTAACCCCTCAGCTGTTGCAAAAAAACTGCTGGAATAGGACTGCTGCTGCTAAACAAATTTTTCACATTTACGGTTCTCTTGGGCACTTATAGAAGTTCTGCCCTTGCAAAAGGAGTTAATGTACAAGAAGTGTAAGAAAAGATGCAAACATGATCCTACTCTATACACAACAACAATCCTTCATACATGATGTTGACACCGTTTTCACCTCTCTTTTTAAGTGCAATCGATGCTGATTGTGCAGGTCTTAGAGTTACAACTGTAGTATCGGGGACAACACAAACACATCTCTTCCATCAACCTCTTTCCAGCTAGAGAATCTCTATAGTGTTGGTTCACCAAACCACAAGCAACTAAACATCGTGTGTTTTATCATGTTATAAAATATATAGTGGGAAGAAATACTCATGAACGTGAAAATGCAGGTAAAATTGAGAGGAGATAAAATTCAACCAATTGAGGAAAAGTACCAGAAAAACTCACATCAATGAGTGGAACAGATCGAATCCTCGCGATTCAATAGCCCCAAATTGGTCGATACTCCAAATTTGAAGAAGATGGTGATGGTCCAGCGTGATGATGTCACGCACGCGTGAGAGGAGAACTCTACTGTCAAGGAACACAGGTGACGTGACTCCTACAGAACCAATGTCGTATGAACTACAGATGTGATTGGTTGTGATCTTATACGGAAGAGGAGGGATAAAGGAAATGAAAGAAATGGATTAGAATTTAGAATAGATAAGCAAAGGCAAGGAAAGAAACAAAGAAACATAAAGAAAGAGATATCACAAGCGCATAAATGGAAGAAACGTACGAAATCCCATATGTGATTTAGGCAATGATTGGTAACGTACGCAGAAAAATGGTAGGCGGAGGCGGGGCTATGTAGAAAATGCTAGGCTGAATTAAAAAAACGGGTTTAGACATGTGACACTTAGTTGGCGCTGATGTGGTTTCATAGAATTGCAGTATTCATTTTTTTCCATGATCTCAAACTTCTTCTGTTTTATATTGTAATAATAGATTTGTTATTGATGTCCAAAAAATTATTGTGGCATCTGAGACTCTTCACTCAAGTAGGTAAGCAAGCGTCCCTGTCTGCACTCGAAACTTTCAATTTTATCTTTGAACGGTTCCAAACTTTCATTTACACGCTCCATCTCTTCTTGGTTGCATGAACCCGTGTAGACCACATACGCGATGTGATTTATTGCATTTCGGATTGAGGACACTTCCTGTTTAAACGAGATATGAATCTTTGTTTACAATGCACAGCTCGCTATGAACTCCATTGGCAGTAAGGTCCACTGAAATTTCTTTTTGATTTCTAGTTCTATTAATCAGGTGAGTCAACTACTTTTTGTATTGAACATAAAATTTTATTCTCTGTTCTATTTGGGTTTGATATGATTTCCACCTTTGGTTACTGTTGAAAATATGTTCTTGAGATGCTGATTCGTCACAAAAATAAAATAAAATTATATGATCATTAATAAAGCTGTTTGTTTACCATGGATGTTTGAAAGTTATGTAATTAGTGGTTAATGCTAAGTTAATAGGTTAATTTAATGTTAGAATTGAATAGTCATTTTTTATATATAAATAGGGATACAAGCTTATGAATAACATACAATCTTCATAACAAGTTCACAAAATGTAGAATTAAGGTTCCTACAATTCTGTTTTTCATATCTTCACAAAACACCAACAAATTGGTATCAGAGCATGATAGATCTTGAGGGATCTAGACCAAATACAAGCCACAACATATTAAGCTACAATATGTGGAGCCCGAAACTCCCACAACATAACATATGGAGACTAAATCTCTCACAACACAACATATGGAGCCAGAAATTCCTACAACATAACACATGGAGGCAGATGCTCCCACAACATGACACATGGAGATCCGAAATAAACCAATTCACAAGCAAGCCACAAGCCATATGCCACAATCACAAGCAAACCGAGGCAGAAGCCAAAGCAAGTCGAGCTAAGCTAACAGAAGTCCAGGAGGAGGAGTTTTTTTGGATGAACATGCAACTTCAAGAACAAGGAGTAGTATTGAAAATATGTTCTTGAGATGCTTATTCGTCACAAAAATAAAATAAAATTATAAGAAAAAATTATTTTATAAAATTGTTTGTATACCATGGATGTTGGAAAGTTATGTTAGTGGTTAATGCCAAGTTAATGCTAAGTTAATAGGTTAGTTTAATGTTAGAATTGAGTAGTCATTTTTCATGTATAATTAAGATACAAGCTTATGAATAACATACAACCTTTATAACAAGTTCACACAATTTAGGATTAAGGTTCCACAATTCTCTTTTTCATATCCTCACAAAACACCAACAATTACAATTCAATGCTGAGAACACTTTAAGGAACCAACTCATCTAACCCTGTATTCTTGTTGTCCATTTGATTTCCATGGTCATTATGTCGTTCAAGTTGAGTAGTTTGTCAAAGTCAAATGGCTTATTACTTTTATGGTTCATTTTTCTTTAGATTTTAGGTAGGGTATTTTTTTAATACTTATATGATCTTACTACTGTAGGTATAGATTCTGTTATGAAGGATGAGTTATATTGGACTGTAAATTGGTGTTCACACTAGCAGGCTTTTTTAAAGTAGATGTTCACAATCAACATAAGGTTTTGATTTTCCTGTAGTTTTAATACAACTTTATGTCAGTATCTTTTGTTATATTCATGTTTTTTAACTTACATGTGCATTTCTACCTAATTGTGCTAATACTTTTGGCGTCGTTTTTCTTTCTCTTAATACAAGGTTCTTCTCAGAAAACAAAAGAGAACATATGGACCGAGGTTAGTCATAATTATTGTATTCAATTGTTCAAATTAATCTCGTTAGAACGATCTTATTTTATGGTGGATTGAATAGAACTAATCCAACAATTGGCATCAGGGCCTGATTTTTAACGAATTGATTTGACATTATATTAATCGAAGTTGGAATTGGGTATTGATGTGTTGATTCCTTGAATTAATTTTCCAAGTGTGAAGCATGAACAATAGGCTTGCGAATTCACATGGACAGCATGTTTCACAACTAATCGAATCAGTACATGGAGTCAAATTGGTTTGTGTTCTATGACATCATTGTCATCATTACCAAATCCAAATAGATGAGCTCATAATTTCCTTTATTCTATTATGCTATTGAGCTCTTCGTTAGAGTTTTATGTTTGAGCATTGCTCAATATGCGATCTTGATTATGGATCAATTTTATGGACTTGATGTTTATAATGAACACATGCACATACAACCGGATTCGCATGCTTTCTCTGCATTAGTTGAGAATTAAAAGCATGAAATCTTGTTTATCAATGATATTTCCACTGCATTTAATATTGTGAGATTCAAATCTCACATGAATGATTAAGATTTTCTAGATTAAATGTCTACTTTATATAAATGTTGTTAGTCACCAAAGTGACCTACCTTGAAGAGTTAGTTAGACATTTAAATTGTGCATTGAAAGATTATAATTATGATATTACTCAATTAAATGTCTATTGAATGTAGAGATTGTTAATCACCAAAATGGCCTATCTCAGGAAGCAGTATAGACAATTAATTGTGTAATTTTAATTACTTGTGTGTGTGATGCTACTAAATAACATAAATGTAAAGTGGTCAATTGAGTTCATTATTTACAATGCCAGGAGGTCACCTAAAGGTGGACTATTGCTTGTAATTAATGACACTAAAGGGACTTATCTACTTACTTGGTTGATGTGTTTGTATATCCAAAGATATCATGCATGTTAATTTGAGTTTGATTGATTGTCCATTAAATTTTTCTTGTTAGCATCATTATTGATTGGATTTGTGTATTAAGTTATCACCTAAAGGTGAACTTAGATACATGATTAAATATATATTAGTTTGAATCCATTAAAGATACTCAAAGCATTAATGTATGAACTTGTGTTAATGATTGTTGTTTCTTCTAATGTGTTCGCAATGGGTAGTGGAATGATCAAGTTCAACGGGCTTAATTATGTTGAATGGTCCTAACAAATTCAGTTTCAGCTAGGGTCTTGGATTTAGACCTAGCTATTGTTTTGGTCGAAAGCCCGCAGCCATTACTGAAACTAATACTGATGATAAACATTCTCATTATGAGGCCTGAGAACGGTCTAACAGGCTGAGCTTGAACTTGATGCGAATGACGATGGCTGAAAACGTTATGCCATCAATGCCCAAAATGAACAATGCAAGGGAATTTATGATGAAAATTAAAGAATACTCTCAATCGGACATAACAGACAAGCCCATTGTGGGGAGTCTAATGAGTGAGTTGACAACCAAGAAATTTGATTGGTCACAACTCATTCATGATCATGTAACAGGCATGATGAATCTAGCAGCAAAGTTGAAATCGTTGAGTAAGGATGTGAGTGAGTCCTTCTTGGTTCATTATGAACTCACTTCCTCCCGAGTTTGGTCAGTTCTAGGTGAATTACAATATCATTAAGGAAAAATGGAGCATTCAGAAAATAAAGACCATGTTGGTTCAGGAGGAAGAGAGGTTAAAGAAATTGAAGGATCACTCTGTCCATCTCAAGGTTCATGAAGGATCTAGTAGTAAAGCTAAGCTGGGTAAGAAGGGCAAGAAAAGGGACAAAACCCCTATGAAAGTTATTGAGGGCGGAATCCATAAAGAAAAGATATGTCTCTTCTGCAATAAGATTGGTCATCTCAAAATTGATTGCCCAAAAAGAAAGGCATGGTTTGAAAATAAATGTACATATTATGTTTCTGTATATTTCGAATCAAACCTTATTGAAGTGCTTAGTAATACCTGGTGATTAGATTCTGGTACGACTACTCATGTCTCACATGTAATGCAGGGATTCCTTACAATCCAACCCATAAACGGAACTGAAAAATTCTTGTTTATTGGAAACAGAATGAAGGCGCGAATAGAGGGCATTGGGATGTACATACTGATTTTGGACACTGGACATTGTCTAGATCTAGAAAAATGTCTCTATGTACCTAAATGTGTTAGAAACTTAATTTCTGTTGGAAAGTTGGATGATCTAGGATTTATGTTAAGTTTGGAAGTAGTATGTTTTCGTTATTCAAACAAGAGTATTATTATGGTTATGATACTTTGTTTGATGGTTTATACCGTTTCAATCTTGATGTTAATTTTGTTGAATCCTTATTTCATATTAAGCATTGTATAGGCAATAAACATAGCACACATAATGAATGCTCTGCTTTCTTGTGGCATAAAAGATTGGGTTATATATCCAATGAAAGGATGTTGAAGTTGGTGAAAAGTGAAATCTTACCTCAGCTTGATTTTACAAATTGGGATGTGTGTGTGTCGATTGCATTAAAGGCAAGCAAACAAAATGCACATGTTAGAATCTAGCCACAAGAAGCAGTCAACTCCTTGAGTTAATACACACCAATATTTGTGGACCCTTTGATGTTTCAGCTTGGGGTGGTGAAATGTATTTTATCACTTTTATTGATGACTTCTCATGGTATTGTTATATATATCTGCTAAATGAAAAGACTCAATCAGTGAATGCTATCGAAGTATTCATTAATGAGGTGGAAAGATAGTTAGATAGAAAATTGAAAGAGGTGAGGTCAGATAGAGGTGATGAATATTATGGAAAGTTTGATGAGAACGGACAACATAAATGTCCATTTGCAATGGCCAACACACCACAACAAAATGGTGTGGCTGAATGGCGGAATCGCACTATTATTGACATGATTAGGAGCATGATAAATAATAATAGAGTACCTCCTTCATTGTGGATGCACGTATTAAAGACTGCTGCATATCTTCTGAATAGGGTTCCTAGTAAGCTAGTTCCTAAGACACCTTATGAACTGTGGATGGGAAGGAAACCTAGTTTAAAGTACCTTCATGTTTAGGGCTGCCCGGCAGAAGTACGGATTTATAATCCACATGAAAGGAATCTTGATACGAGAACAATTAGTGGTTACTTCATTGGCTATCCTGAAAAGTCAAAGGGGTACAGATTTTATTGTCCTAACCATAGTACAAAAATTGTTGAGTCTGGTAATGCTCGGTTTATTGAGAATAGTGAGTTCAGTGGGAGTGGAGAATCATGAAAGGTGGATCTTCCAAAAATTCAAGTAGAAAATAATACACCCGATATTTCTTAATAGGTTGTTGTACCTCTTGTTGTATCGCAGTCATACAACATGCAAGAACAACAAAATAATGCTCCAAACCCACATGATGAACATCTAGTTAATGGGCCGGCTAATGATGAGCAAGTCCTGAATGGTCAAGTGGAAGATGAACCACATGAAATAACATTAAGAAGATTTGAAAGGCAAAGAAGACTAGTCATTTCAAATGACTATGTGGTTTACTCACTTGAACATGAATGTGACTTGATCATTGATAATGACCCAGTCTCTCTAAAAGAAGCCATGAATTGTGATAATTCTGAAAAGTGGATAAACGCCATGAAAGATGAGTTAATATCAATGGATGACAACAAAGTTTGGGACCTTGTTGAGTTGCCTAAATGATCGAAACAAGTCGGCTGAAAATGGGTCTTTAAGACCAAGCGGGATTCCAAAGGCAACATCGAAAGGTACAAGGCTAAACTCTTCGCCAAAGGTTACATTTCTAGATGACATTGATTACAAAGAGACCTTTTCTCCAGTTTCAAGAAAGGACTCTTTGAGAATTATTATGACTTTGGTGGCTCATTATGATCTAGAGCTTCACCAGATGGATGTAAAGATCACCTTTCTAAATGGTGACTTGGAATAAATGGTGACTTGGAAGAGGAAGTTTATATGGACCAACCGGAAGGAATCCCAATCAAAGGAAAAGAAAATTTGGTGTGTAAGCTAAAGAAATCAATATATGGACTAAAACAAGCTTCCCGACAATGGTATCTAACGTTTAATAATACCATTCCGTCTTATGGTTTTGTAGAGAACACCGTTGATCGGTGTATCTACATGAGAGTCAGTGGGAGCAAGTTTGCTATTTTAGTCCTATATGTTGATGATATCCTTATTGCTGCTAATGATGTTGGCATGTTGCATGATGTTAAATTGTTTCTCTCTAAGAACTTTGAAATGAAAGATGTAGATGAGACATCCTATGTGATTGGAATAGAAATATTCCGTGACAGATCACAAGGATTGTTAGGATTGTCTCAGAAAGGCTACATCATCAAAGTATTAGAGAGATTTACAATGGAAAAGTGCTCTACTGGGATAGTTCCAATTCAAAAAGGGGACAAGTTTAGTGAAAACAATGCCCTAAGAATGATTTGGAACGAAAAGAAATGGAATCTATTCCCTATGCATCTGTGGTTGGGAGCTTGATGTACGCTCAAACCTGTACTCGGCCAGATATCAGCTTCGCTGTTGGAATGTTAGGCCGATACCAAAGCAACCATGGATTGGACCACTGGAAAGCTGCAAAGAAAGTCCTTAGGTACTTACAAGGCACCAAGGATCAATGCTCACTTATAAGAGGTCAAACCACCTTAAGGTTATTGGATACTCAAATTCAGACTATGCCGGATGAGTGGACTCAAGAAAATCCACATTTGGTTACATGTTTCTGTTGGCCAAATGAGCAGTTTCATGGAAGAGTGGAAAGCAGTCCGTCATTGCTACTTCCACTATGGAGGCTGAGTTTGTGGCATGTTTTGAGGCCACTGTTCATGGATTGTGGTTGCGGAACTTTGTCTCATGTCTTGCAATTGTCGACAGTATTGCCAGGCTGCTGAGAATTTATTGTGATAATTATGCAGCTGTCTTCTTCTCTAAGAATGACAAGTACTCGAAGGGTGTAAAGCACATGGAGTTGAAGTACTTGTCAGTCAAAGAAGAAGTGCAAAAACAAAGAGTGTTGATTGAGCATATTGGTACTGATCTAATGATAGCGGATCCGTTAACTAAGGGATTATTGCACAAGACATTTACCGGACATGTTGAAAGGATGGACATAATAGAAAAGTCTTTGTTAGCATAATAGTTTGATATGTATATATATGGCAGTTATGCTCGAATTGATGACACTCTAGAATTTATTTAATGTTATGTTTCTGCTTATTTACTTATACATGTATATTTATGGTTTGAGGATTATTGTCTCCCTCATTTATGGATTGAGGATTATAGCTACCCTCATGTAAAATAAAGGATTAAAGATCTCCTCGATACATGGAAGGAATCATGTCGATTAAATGACTTGTGACAGCCATGATTCTATCATTTCAATTCAGTTAAAGATGATGGCTTGAAGGAATCATTGTAAAGTGCGCATTTATGGATTTGAATCATCAAGTCATCCCATGGACCAAGTGGGAGAATATTAAATTATTTTATTAATTTAATTATGTGGCCCATGTAAATATGGACTCCAAATTCTATTTGGACTCGATCCAATATGATGGCTATTGGGATTATGAAATAGAATTAGAATGAGATTATGTTTTCCTACCCTCTCCCTTATAAATAGTATGTGGCTACTATTAACCTAGTAGCAGAAAAGAATACGTTCGGTACCATCATAGAACGCACGTAAGGGAAAAGGAAGAGAGGGTAGAAGTCACGCTTAGGGTTTGAGTTCTTCTCAAAAAAAGAAAGAAAGCATGGACCGAGATTAGTCATAATTATTGTATTCAATTGTGCAAATCAATCTCGTTAGAACGATCTTATTTTATGGTGGATTGAATAGAATTAATCCAACAAAGTGCACATAAGGACGAGAAAGAAGCCAATGAAAACAAAAAACATAGCTCTCATTTCTTCACTCATCGGTCTTCATTTACATTTATTTTTTGGCAGGATGTCGTTGAGACCAGTTGCTGATCTCAAACCAAGGGATAGTTTATAGGAAATGGGTATATTATAGACCTCTTAATCCAACATCTATTGCGTATTGCTGCCTATTTATTGATAGATAGGTATAAAAAAATCTCAATTACTTCTTAACTTTAATTATCAACTACATGATTACATATGCTTCCTTATTTAAATGACAGTGAACTGCTGTGCAAGCTAACATGAAATTCAAAGAAAGGAGCTACTTTGATTCTATCATGAAAATTGGTGCTTGCTACAGACTCACAAACTTCATTTCTCAACCAGTAGCAGTATTTGAAGAAAAACATTGTTCCCCATGAGGTCAGTGACGGAACTAGGAATTTGAGGTAGGAGGGGCAGGTGAGTAGGTAAATATACGTGTCGTAAAGGAGCCAAGCCATAAATGGCTACTTTAACCCAACTTAGAATGACTGTAAACCTCCATAGTAATTGAAGAAAAATGGTTTCCTAGTGGAATCGTCAACTACAATGACGAGATTTTTGACTTAGATCGACTAGAAACTTAACTTGACCTAAGACTTTTTTTAAACCCGTTAGTTATTTACTTACAAAAATTATGATTTGTCATTCGTAGTAAATTGATACCACAATTTCATTATCACAAAAATAGTAGTGAAAAATTAATAAAAGAAGAGAAATACATAAAATAAAAAAAAACTGAAACTTATCACAAGTATGAAAATCAAAAGGGACAGACTTTATTTGAGAACCTTATCGGGACAGACCACCAGACGAACATCTGTTCGCAGACAGTTGCAATTTGAGAACCTTTCGTAAGGCTATAACCTCTTGCTTCATATATACTTAGAACGATTCTTTTGTTCTAATAAATTATATACTTAACTGCTCAGGAGTAATACAATCAAATGTACTGTCTGGGATCATTGTTGCAAGAGAATTCGATAATGATACTAACACAAGCCTTCCGCGGCCTGTAATTGCAGCTATCAGCTCTATAAAAGTTACATAATGGAATGGTACAACCGTCTTTCCCATAATCTCATTTTTTGATGACATACTAAACACTAACACACTACGTACTTGTAGGGACTTTAGTAGCGCCATAAGAAGCGTATAATGGCGCTACCACTAAGCCATCAGCCATCTTGCGCTACATGGCGCTTCATTGAGCGGTTATGAAGCGTATCTGGAAGCGCCACTATACGCTTTAAGCAGTCCAGAAGCCATCCAGCGCGAAGTTGCGCTTCAAGGAGTGGGTAAGAAGCGCTTTTGTAGCGCATAGAAGCGATTCAATCAAGTTACAACTGGCGTCTTCGATATTTGTGAGGTAGTAGCGCCAATGTAGCGTAAACAAGCGGTTCATGGGCCTTTAAATTGGCCACTCCGTCTTCTTCCTCCCTCTCTGCATCAGATCTACGAGAGACGAATTACGAATTCGAGCAGAGATTGTTGCTCTCCTTCCTACCCATTTCCATTTGTGAGTTACAAATCTTGCTCCATTTGTGTTCAAGCAACGAAACAGATTTTGTTGGCTTATTTAGGTATGAATTTATATACTCTTTTTATTTTCTCTTATTTAATTATATAGATTTTGTTATTCTTAGTTTATGTTGTTAAAATTAGTGGAATATGATATTTTAGATTTCAGCCATTGTTCCTGTCTGTGAATATTATGTAGAATATTATATGCATAATATTATTTTCAGTATTGGAAATAATATTGTAAAATATAATATTTAATTTAATATTCATGGATTGTCCAGGTTGGACAGTTTGTAAAAGTGCAACTGGTATATTGAAGTTTTATGAATGTATATGTATAACCGATACAGTTGCATAATTTTCGCTGCATTTTACGTCTTGTTCCTTTTTATACCTGATTTGGGAGTTAAAACCAAAAAAATGGTATAATGAGGAACTGAGATGAAATGCTGCCGAAATTTATGTAAGTTGTATGAGTTATACATGTACAAGATCAATTAAAAGCGTCGTGAAGCGCACAGATCAATTAAAAGCGCCCCACGTAGAAGCGGCGAGAGAAGCGCCTATTGGAGCTACGATAAAAGCGCTTATGAAGCGCAAATGGCGCTACAAATGCCCTCTTAAATACGTAGTGACAATTGACCCAATTTTGCACTAGGACATTTGCAGCTAACTGGAACCCCTGCCACATGTCTGTCTTAACCCTGACATTGCTGAAGTTGCTGCTTGTCTTCTTGGGTACGGCCTAATTTTGTATGAATAAATTGCATTTGTCTTCTAAAACAGGTTCAACTTAAGAGCATTGGTAGAGGATGACACAGCACGGGCTCATGTAGCATTCATTATTCACTTCAATTGTTGATGCAGTCATAGGGATGACATGTGATAAAATGGTTAACGAGCTTGGTTACGCAAACCCACGGGGCATACCTCATCCAATTATAGAGCTTATGGGACAATCTAAAATAATTCAGTTCCACTTTAGTGCAGGCAACAAACATCACTACGTAGAGAAATCCATTTACTGCACCGCAACTTCTCTACATAGTGCGTGGAGCTCCAGATTTCATCGTGGATGATATTTGGGAGGATGCAATTGTTGTGCAAGAAAAACTTGGTTCAAATTCAGAAACAACAAACCACCTACTCGAGACAAGTCTACCATCACAAGAAAAAGAAAAACTTGTCACAGTTCTAGATGAGGCAAATTCAGGTGCTATCTTAACAACCTCACCAGTTGAGATAATCATGCCTTCCTAGGAAAAATGTCGGACTCCTATTGGAAAAATTGCAACTCGCAAAAGACTCTTCCAAGGATCGGGTGAGATACTTCAACTGGAAGGAAAATATTTATGTCACCATGCATATAGAACATGAACTCATCATATGCATATGGAGTATGCAAGATGAAACAGAAAATGAAATATGTAATTCTGTTGGCTACTGACTTTTGTGAAAGGAACATGGATATGCAGCTTTAGCAAAACATCATTTGTACATTCACGAAATTTGTAATTTTATTGATTCATGCCTCTTTGTTCCACGATGGGATTTTATGCAGGAAATTATGGAAAACTTTCATTTTAGTCTTGATGTTGCTATTGGATTGATGCAGAATTCAGTATATCATAAAGAGCAGCTGAACTGCTTTAGAATACATTTTCCAATTAATATTCTTGAATAGCTATACAGTGCGCACTATAAGCGCCCTATAGATATAGGATTAAGCCCAAAAAGATGTGCTTCAATATCAGAATGATGCATCCCCGATAAACTATCATGCCCTCCGGTAACAACATGATGCACTCGTTTTGATGACTTACTGAATGCATTTTGTTCTACAACCCACAGTGATGCGCTTGATTACCACAATGATGCACTAGGTTTCAAGTATGATACGCTCCCTTGCAAACATGATGTACTCTTTCCGGTTTTTTCAACCTCCCAAAATGGTGCCTTTGATGACCACTATGATGCACTCCTGTTGCACTATGATGCTCTCAATTACAACTATGATGTGCTGATCAAGGGCTTTTTGCTCAATGTAAAACATAGATGCAATGATTCAAATACATTTATAAACACCTTACTCACCCTTGTTTTGTCTATTGTAATAAAGAGGCTTCGAGTAAGGGATCGAACCCAAGAGAATTGAGCGTTTCTAGACTAGTATGCTAAGTGTGTAACTAAACTAATATGTAATGTAAGGGATGCAATTGAATGATATGGTTGGTGGATGGGAGGAGTGACTAAAGTAAGTTAAATGCAAAGCAACAGTGGAATGCAAGCAATGCCAAATTCTTGTGGACTTTCATATATAGAGATCTCCTAGGGATTGGATGTAGATTGAAGAATGATTATGAGTTCTAACCATGATTTAGAGGTGGATTACAAAAGGTTAACATACTTCCATTTCTAGATAGCATGTCAATCTCAATCAATCAACTAACCTAACCAATTCTCATTGCATTAGCATTAGGAGAGAAGGCATAAAGCTCTTAATCAATTCACCAATCGACTCCTAGAGGTTATTTCTAACACACAGCAAGTCAATTGATCAAATCCCTTAGGCATAGTTCATTAAAACCTCTCTCGAGCATTTTTACGAACACCTTGTATGCATATGCTAAAGTTAGCCATTCTCTAACATACTTAAGCATTCAATGATCAAGGAAATGATATCTAAATCCAAACAAGTTATGAAACTCACAAATCTATACTCAATAACAACAATCCCCAAGAAGAAACAAAATCTACCTACTCATACTCATGGTACTACTCAAACAAGCATTCAAGAACACAAGTAGGAAATAGTAGAAAGAGGGAGAGTGGGAAGAAATCACCCTATATAAGATCATCCACAAGAGCCCCAATCAACCTCCCATGTTCTTGGGGTTGAAGGGGCTCAAAGCCCTAGTATAAGAGAGGAAGAACAACTCCAAGAATCAATATTGCTCTCAAAATTCGCCTAAATGGTGAGTGTGCCTTAAAACTTACCCTAAGAGTCTATATATAGGTAGATATAATGTCTAAAGGGCCCCTAGATATGTTGGACACCTTTAGGGTGTTAATTGAGGGTAAAAAGTCCAGAAAAACCGGTGCAAAAGTGTTGTTATCGAGAAACGTTGCGGTGGCCCCGAAACATTTAAGTTGCAGGTGTTGGCGCCACGATGGCGCCACGATGGAGCCACGAGTGTGCACTTTGAGGCCGAGAGCTCCCGTGGCGCCAGCTTGGCGCCGCGATGGTGCCGCGAGCTTGTTGCTTTGAGATCGAGAGCTCCCGTGGCGCCAGCTTGGCGCCGCGATGGTGCCGCGAGCTTGTTGCTTTGAGACTGAGAGCTCACGCGGCGCCAGCTTGGCTCCACGATGGTGCCGCGAGCTTGTTACACCAAGAGCTTCCTATTCCAAGCACGAGTTGTTGTCGGTGCATAGCTTTTAGGTCTGAGCCTTCATTTCCACCCTCGACGTTCGAGATTCCCCCTTTGCTCTTCCGTAAACTTCATTTCTACTATCCGAATGTACACCTACAAATAAACCAACTTACTAAATAACATGTACAATTACGATCAAATTCGCTCAAATGTATGATGGAAATGATTTGAAACACTTGAAAATGTGATATGTGTATGGTACACATCACACCCCCAAACTCAAAATGTTGCTAGTCTCTAGCAATGCAAGCATCTACAATCTCAATACTAAATTTGCAATTCACCATTGCCTACTCAAGATAGACTACAATCCGTAACCGCTCATCAACAAGCATGCAAGTGATCAAAGAAGTTTTAAAACTTTGAGGGTCACTCCCTAAGTGTTTCACTCCGAGATCGGGAAGTGTACGTGTGCATTGTGATCTTACCATGCGTTGTCAATCCATAAGCTTGCAAGCGAACCAAAACTCCTCCACTAAAGTCCTAAAGGACGTTGCATATCTTGCCGGTCGATGGTCTTTCATTCGGGTTGTAATGAGGCCAGGCTTGGTGAAAGTGGTGTTCGGTTGAAGGCTTTCTATAGGTGGAGCTTATATGAAACAACTTAAGCTTACAAGATCATTAACACACTAATTATTTTTCACCTAATGCCCAAAATAACATGCTCAAGAAGTTTCATGGACGAAAAGGTAATACAAGAGACGGGATATGGCTTAAGATGTGGTTAATCAAAGAATCCGGCTTACGTCTCAAATGGGATTATCTAATGAGTTAAGGTACAGGTTGGCTATTTGGTCGACCGGCTCATCCTAAATTGTCATCGTCTTCCCAGTTCAACACACAAAAAATGTGGACTTGAAAAGGTTTCAAGCAAGCAAGCTCTAGCTCAAACGCATGGTAAGATACTCTTAACAAAGATCATGTCACACACAAGTTATATCATCTAGAAAAAACATTGGCACAAAAAACTCACAAGGTAAAATTCTCTATTTAAAACATTGAGGACAAAATTCTACCACTTCAATGATCACCAGCATAAATGTCGACAAAGGTTCTAAACAATAATCAAACTTATTGGGGCAAAGGAATCATGCTAAAGTAAGAGACAAAACTAGCTGCTCACATGGTGTTTCAATCAAATCCATCATACATAAATCAAGAGGGTGTTTCCTTCCAAGATCCACTAGACTCATCTTTCTTGGATGTTTCCATGGCATGCATCCCATTCTTTTCATCCACCCTTCACAACACTTATCCAACTTGAAGATTTCTACATATTCATCTTGGGGCACTTGAGAGCAAGGAGTGGGTGTTGCTCCTAAGAGTAGCTTCACATTCTCAATTGTCCACTCATCCCACTCAAATTCTTCTTCACACTTTTCCTCTATGTTTTGCTCCAAGTGCTCACATTTCTCTTCCAAATCCCAATATTCAAGTATTTGCTCATGGCTCTCATTTGTGGCATCATTTTGCACCTTTTGGATCTCCATTAGGTCACAGGATGACTCATTGGTGCTAGACTCCTCTTGTAGTAACTCTTGTATGTCTAAAGCCATTTGTGCACATAAAGCTTCCATGTTCTTCAATGATGCCCTTGTTTCATCTTCTTCATAGGCCATCTTGTTGGTCAAAGTGTTAAAATTCTCTTCAAACATGTTGTTGCCTTCTCTCATCTCCATAGCCAAGTCCTCTATTAACTCACTAAGAGAAGGCTTGTCTTCTATTTGAAGCTCCATGAAGATTGGTGAAAGGTGGGGACTTTCTCTTTGAAATCTTTCCTCTTCTCTTTTGTTGCTTTCCCGCATTTCATTTACAAGATCTTCTAACATTTGATTCATGGACAGCAACACTTCATTTTGTTGCGCAAGAGGTGGTTCTTTCGTTACTTTGTCTATCTCCTCCTCACTTTGAATGTTGCTTGCCCTCATTTCATTCACAAGATCTTCCAACATTTGATTCATGGAAAGCAAAACTTCATTTCGTTGCACAAGAGGTGGTGGAACTGTGACATAATGGCACTCGTGAGGATTTACTCCATAATCTTCATATGTTGGCTCCCAAGTGTAGCATGTTTGATGATTGTAGCCATTTCCTCTCCATGAGTGTTGTTGTCCATAAGACCAAGTATCTTCGTGAGCATCCATGTCCTCCCAATTATAGTGGTCTTGGTTGGTCCTCCACGTGTTGTGGTGTGTCATTAGTAGCACAAGAGATGGCACCTACAATGCAAGATAAGAAATGGAAGTTAACATGGTCTAAAATCTATAATGCAAGGAAGTAGATATGATATGCAACATGCAACACAAAACACAAAAGTCTAAAAACTTGCACTCAATTCCCCGGCAACGGCGCCAATTTGATCAAGGGCTTTTTGCTCAATGTAAAACATAGATGCAATGATTCAAATACATTTATAAACACCTTACTCACCCTTGTTTTGTCTATTGTAATAAAGAGGCTTCGAGTAAGGGATCGAACCCAAGAGAATTGAGCGTTTCTAGACTAGTATGCTAAGTGTGTAACTAAACTAATATGTAATGTAAGGGATGCAATTGAATGATATGGTTGGTGGATGGGAGGAGTGACTAAAGTAAGTTAAATGCAAAGCAACAGTGGAATGCAAGCAATGCCAAATTCTTGTGGACTTTCATATATAGAGATCTCCTAGGGATTGGATGTAGATTGAAGAATGATTATGAGTTCTAACCATGATTTAGAGGTGGATTACAAAAGGTTAACATACTTCCATTTCTAGATAGCATGTCAATCTCAATCAATCAACTAACCTAACCAATTCTCATTGCATTAGCATTAGGAGAGAAGGCATAAAGCTCTTAATCAATTCACCAATCGACTCCTAGAGGTTATTTCTAACACACAGCAAGTCAATTGATCAAATCCCTTAGGCATAGTTCATTAAAACCTCTCTCGAGCATTTTACGAACACCTTGTATGCATATGCTAAAGTTAGCCATTCTCTAACATACTTAAGCATTCAATGATCAAGGAAATGATATCTAAATCCAAACAAGTTATGAAACTCACAAATCTATACTCAATAACAACAATCCCCAAGAAGAAACAAAATCTACCTACTCATACTCATGGTACTACTCAAACAAGCATTCAAGAACACAAGTAGGAAATAGTAGAAAGAGGGAGAGTGGGAAGAAATCACCCTATATAAGATCATCCACAAGAGCCCCAATCAACCTCCCATGTTCTTGGGGTTGAAGGGCTCAAAGCCCTAGTATAAGAGAGGAAGAACAACTCCAAGAATCAATATTGCTCTCAAAATTCGCCTAAATGGTGAGTGTGCCTTAAAACTTACCCTAAGAGTCTATATATAGGTAGATATAATGTCTAAAGGGCCCCTAGATATGTTGGACACCTTTAGGGTGTTAATTGAGGGTAAAAAGTCCAGAAAACCGGTGCAAAAGTGTTGTTATCGAGAAACGTTGCGGTGGCCCCGAAACATTTAAGTTGCAGGTGTTGGCGCCACGATGGCGCCACGATGGAGCCACGAGTGTGCACTTTGAGGCCGAGAGCTCCCGTGGCGCCAGCTTGGCGCCGCGATGGTGCCGCGAGCTTGTTGCTTTGAGACTGAGAGCTCACGCGGCGCCGGCCTTGGCTCCACGATGGTGCCGCGAGCTTGTTGCTTTGAGGCCCGAGAGCTCACGCGGCGCCAGCTTGGCTCCACGATGGTGCCGCGAGCTCGTTACACCAAGAGCTTCCTATTCCAAGCACGAGTTGTTGTCGGTGCATAGCTTTTAGGTCTGAGCCTTCATTTCCACCCTCGACGTTCGAGATTCCCCTTTTGCTCTTCCGTAAACTTCATTTCTACTATCCGAATGTACACCTACAAATAAACCAACTTACTAAATAACATGTACAATTATGATCAAATTCGCTCAAATGTATGATGGAAATGATTTGAAACGCTTGAAAATGTGATATGTGTATGGTACACATGATGTGCTCATTCTAATGATAATGTTGCACTCATTTTCTTTAAACTTTCAAAGTGATGCGCTTGGGGACAAGATTGATGCTTTCATTTTCCACTATGATGCTCTCCTTTTTAAATATGATGCATTTTTTTCCACTGATTATTCAATCCAGCACACACATCATTAAGGTATGCAGGAGCATCATAATAAGTCAAATGTGCATCATTAAGGTACGTAAGAGCATCATAATGAGTCATGTGCAGCAGGTTGTAGCTTCGGATCATGAGATATGAATCGTGTCATTCAATTGAGGAAATGGTTGGGAATGGATCGACGATGCCTCGGGAAGCGACTGGCTATTCCGGAATGGTCGGATTTCGTAGTGGTGGCGCTTTTGGCCTCCAAAACCTTCTCCGCCGATAAAACAGGAGGGCCGTTGGTGGTGGTAGACATGGCAGGGTTGTCGTCGGTGGCATCCTCAGCCCGTGTTGTGCGTCTGGCTCCACGCCCCACACACCCATCGATCCGTCTCCCTCTTCACGACAAGCAACTAAAACCTGCAAAGGAAAATAAGTACCTGCATCTTCATAGCGTGGACCTTTGTAGCGCATCCAATCACCAAATAAGTATCTGGCCGTGCAACGTGACGGGGGCCCGTCTGTCGAGGAAAAGGGCCCTGAGCTCCGAGAAGAAAGAGGCCAAAGAGGATAACTTCCAAAAGTTTACAATGGCATTTTTTTCGGTGCAATTGTTGGCTGGCCTGAGGATATTGTCGCTGAAGATTATCCAAGATCTCTGCATCTGGTGGCAAGTCCAGCCTACGCAACTTGGGCCAAATGTGTATGGCCACATCAACTTCTTTATGGTGGCCTACAAACTGGCGAGGGTGTCAGTATTCGTTGACGTCTTCATGTGGTTCGATCGCCTCGCCCTGCAGAAGGACGGGGCATGCTTTCACGTGACCCCGTCAATGTGGGGGTCAATCAGATGATCTCCTTCTTCGTCCCACTCAAGTCATATCATAACTGGCTTAAGAATTTCTTTTTCGTGCCGAGGTACGACTCCTAGACGTTCCTAGTGGACAAGCATGCCCACGCACGAGATGGCTGCGAAGCCGACGATGTATCTAGGAGGTCAAGGTATGAGGCTTGTGGGGGATGTTAAAGTGGTTAGAGGAGGTCAGCGCGCGCTCGTCAGGCCGGATCAGCTTGATGAGTCAGTGCTGCGGTTGGCAAGATTGAGTAGCGGTAACCTGGAGGACAAAGAGGTGCCTCCACCTTTCGATGGGTGGATGTGCGGTGTCTGTGGTGATGTAGTGGAAGCGCTAGAGGCCGCCTTGAAAGAGCTACGCGGTGAGTACATAGTATACTTGTGCCTGTTGAGGAATGGTGTTTAGGTATTGACGTATTGTTTTGTGTGCAAATAAGTAGACTCGTGTGAATATGGAGAAAAGGAGGGCGAACACCCTAGCTGCTATAAGCACAACTTGGCCATCTATGGGGGGAAGGGGCCAGCTTCTCTGATGAAGACTTTGGGGGAGTTTGCCCCCCTGCTCGAGCGTCTTGAGCGGTGGCCCACGTGAAAGCGAGGGGGCCTCGGTGAAGAAGAGGAAGGTGACCCCAGTGGAGGGTGCTTTTGAGGTCGGGAAGGATCCCGGGGCTGACGGGTTTGTGAAGAAGGTGAAGGTTGCCCTAGTGGAGGGCCCTTCCCAGGCTGTGCTAGACACACCGGAGGGGGTGTTAGCGGGGGTAGCACATGTGACACCTACAACTGTGGTAGTAGATCATCCGCGACAGTAGCCAGGGCACCATCGGCCTACGTGGCAACAGATATCGGCATGGACCAATTCTTTCAATCGTTCAGGGCAAAAGGGGGTTTGAAGCAATTCTTCTCCGCCACCCGGTCAAGTGGGGAGCCAGAGTCTATTGTCTAGAGTCTCTCAGTGAGTAGGGAGGAGATTCCGGGAGGAGCAGAGGTGGCTGAAGGGCCAGTAACGGCCTGGGAAGGTGGCGTTGGCAGCTATTGTGGCGATTACTACGGAGGAGGTCATTGGGGATCTTGTTGTGGTGTCTCTAGCAAGCGAGGCTGGAGGCAAGGATTGGGAAGGCTTAGCCTCTAGCATGCAGTGCCGTTGCTGGATTGGGGAAGGGTCAGGAGAGAGGGGGAGCCTGAGGTGGTAGTTGCAACCCCTGTGGCTCTTGCGGAGCCACTCATCATGGAGGGCAATGGAACTAAGTTTCAAGTGTACTTCCTTCATTTCATTAATTGTTAAACCAGACTCTTGACGTTTCATCTTTTGCAGCGTAATCTTCAACTCAAGAAGATGTAGAGGATTGGTGGGCAGCCCGCCGAAGAGTGGTGGACATTGTGGCTGAGGCCGCAGTCATTGTGGTAGGCTTACATAGAACAGAAGAGGTTGCAAGCACGAGCCCCAAAGCTTCTCGGGGGAATGCTTAGGTTGTTCGAGCCGACAGCTGTAAAGGCTCTCCGTGAGAGTATGTGGACCCGTACATTTACCCAGGAGGGGATGGACGTAGCTGAGGCGTGAGACCTCGTGTTCTTGTTCACCAATGATGCCTCCCTCCTAATAGGGAGAGAGGAAACATTGATGTCTTGTTTGAAGGAGCTGAGGACCCCCTATGACAGGGACCTCCAAAAGAAGAGCTTAGAGTCCCCCCTCTAAAATATGGCGGAGAGTGCCATGCTTGGCTTTCGCGTAAGTATTTGAGTTGGTTGCTTCGTTTCTTCATTCCATGCCAACTTGGTAATCTGTTGGATTTTGTTTACAGGTGGCCATTAGGAACTGGACTAGCATGAAAGACTGGGGAGACTTCCTTGGGTTTGCAGCCAAGCGAGATGCCAAAGTGAAGGAGGAGGTGGCCCAGCTAAGGCGGGCGCTAGAGGCCGCTATGGTGGATGCGGCGATGGCCCATTCCCAGGTGGGGGCGCTAGAGGAGAGGGTCCGTCAACTCGAGGTTTGGTGTGATATCGCCAACAATGATAAACGAGCTCTAGAGTTAGAGCATCTGAAGAAGCATCAGCTGATGGGTGGTCTCTATCGTGGCATGTTGAAGACGGATGCGGCGTTGGAGCAACACGGCAAGAATATTGAGGAACTAAAGCTGCTAAGGACGGCGCAACTGCTAAGGATGCTGTGAAGAATATTAAGGAACTAAAGCTGCTAAGGACGACTTTCGAGATAGTTTCTGTGTAATTTCCGATCTATTTTTTTGATTTCTGTGAATACTGGGATTTGAAATTAAATATGTTGGACATTTTTTCTGTATGTTATGAAGTCCAGAGTTAGTATCAGAGTTTCAGTTCAGTTGGAAGATTCATTTGGAAGTTATGCAAGTTGTAGTTTGATGAAATTGTAACTTTGCGAAGTTTTGGGGACCAGTTTGTAAATGTGGCTCTTTTTGAGAGAGAGAAGGGAAGGGAAGTCGGTTCAATGAAATAACGAGAGAAAGGAAAGGAAAACACTTTTCATTTCTTCATTCTTCCACTCTCTCTCTCTCTCATCCGCTTTCTTTGTGAATGCGCAAGTTTGAAGATCAAGGTAATTTCCACAATATTGGTCGAACTTCTGAGGTAATGGATTATGTTATTCACAGTGAGGAATTATGCGTTTTCTATGGATCAGATTTCTTATTACATGTTCTGTTGATCAGTTGTGAAGAGAGAAAGATTTGAAATCTGCAGGAACCGGCATCGCGGACGCTTTCTCCGTCGCGATTTCGTGAATTTTGCATGGCTTGTGCATGGAAATCTTCAGTGTTTAAGGTAAGGGTTCAGCTTATCCGTGATTTTGTGTTTCTGGGATGCGTATAAATTGCATATCAGGATAAATTGGGGTTAAAGTTTGGCTGAGGGAGGTGTTTGAGGGTCATCGCCGTTCTGGGAATGAGGCTTCGCATGAATCTAGGAAAGGCTTCGCATGAATCTGAGGTTCCGCATGTATCTAAGGTTCCGCATAAATCTGAGGTTTCACGTGTATCTGAGACTTCATACAAATCTGTTATGGACGCTTCGCGATGGGGATCCCATGGCCAGCTTCGCCTTGGGGTCTTCGCATTTGCTTGGAGGTTCCGCCTGGAAGGTCTTCGCCTTCATCTAGACTTCGCTTTTGTTCTGAGAGGCCCCACACCCACAATAGGAGACCTTGCCTTCTCTTTGAGAGGCTTCGTTATCACTATGGGAGTCCTCGCGTTTGTTCTGAGAGGCTTCGCCTTCGCACTAAGGCTTTGCCCTCACACTGAGGCTTCGCCTTCGCATTGGGACTTCGCCTTCGCCAATAAGAGTTTCGCCTTCGCCAAGGGGTTTCCTCACCCCCACACCTTCAGTATTGCGATGCGACCCTCAGCTCCCTTTAGCCTTAGTAACACCACACTTAACTTATGGCATAGGTTGGGTATATGCAAGGATCTGGGAATCCATTCAGGATAACTTGCTTGACAAGTATCCCTCTGTATTCTGCTATCTGGATCTGTTATGTCAGCAACGGGGATTCCGGACCCCAGGCTGGTACCATGCCTTTTTTATTTCTGAAAACCTCTTCTGTAAGGCTAAAAGCCTCAGAGGTCTGCCGATTCTGTCTGACAACTAACATTTCTGACACCATATTTTTTATTATCTGTATATCTGTGTTTGTTGGTATATGTGTTTTATGTGCAGGTATATCCGTTCTGAGTATTCTGTAATTCTGAGATACCCTACCCTATGCCAGACCCTTACTGAGTTCTCGTCGAGGACTCACCCTTATTATGTTAACCTTTTCAGGCTCATCTGATAAGAAGCCCGAGGAGTAAAGACTCTCGGTGCTTTCTGGTGTTTGTGTTTCAGGTATTAATGAATTCCGAATCTATCTTCTGATTTAGAAAAAGGAACAGTTCTGTTTGTAGTATCTGTAAGAACTGATTCTGGTTCTGAACATATTCTGAGATGTCTGACGGTTGTCTTCTGTCCTCTATCTAGCAGCAGTGATCTACGTGGAGTCGTTTTTGAGGATCTTGGCGTTCCAGATCCCTCCACATACGTAGGTATTTTTTTGGATAGTAGGTTATGGCCTTGAAAATGTAGATGCTAGCATGTTTTGTATGTGCATCACATTTGTATCGGTTTGAGTGTATATAAGTATGTTCGAACTCAGATGATTCTCGTTACTTGTACTACAATTTTATTACATGAAATTTTTTTAAGGTGAAGTTTTAGTCGGGTGAGTTTGGACCACTACACCAATGGAACTCTGCGACCGCTGTTACCCCCCGGCTCCAGTTCCCGCCTCCGCATCATCACCCCGGCTTCCGCCCATGGCATGAGGGGGGTAACAGGCGACCAAGAATGATTTGGTGGCGGCGCAGAAGATGGCCACTGATGTAGAGGCCGCCGCCAAAGATCTTGCGGAGGCCCAGGTAGCTCGTACAACAGAGTTGATAGAGGTAGTGTCCTCTTTTTGGGCTCTAGATCTGTGGTTGTGAGAGTCGTGACAGGCCCTCTTCTATCAAGGTGAAGCTGCCCGATTACCTTGCACGAATCAAGGAAAGGGTTGAAGAACTGTTGGGCGAGGGGGATGTTGGGGCGCATGTGTTTGAAGAAAGGCAATTGCGATGTCGGTGGTAGGCTGAGAAGCTCTATTCAAACCATGACTACTCCGTCCTCGACGCCATGCAATGTGAAGATCTACACGTAGATTCGTTGCTGCAGTGGGGCAAGACCCACGAGAAGATGGGTGAGGCTTGGTTCCAGGCATTAGAAGAAGGGGCGGAGTTTGCAATCCTATCCTGTGGATGACCCCCACTAGGTTTCAATCAAATGCTTTACTTTCCACTTTTGTTCATGATTTAACTCAATGTTGTCCGCACGTGTAGATTAGTAATATAATTAATCGATTGTGTAGTTTCTCGTAGGGCGTTAGGGTCACACATGTGGAGTAGTGAGCATTTTTAATCAAGTACTTTGTGTGGAGACGCGAGGGGCCCATTCCCGAACCTTTGATAGGTTGGATTCTGAGGCCTTAATAGGCCTTGCACTTAAACTTTAGGTAAAAGTTAGGGCATGAAACCGTTCTTGTCGGTCAGACGTAGAAGGTGAAAGCCTAACATTCTGTTAGTGGGCTTTGTCGACATAGCAGAAGAGAATGTGGGAGAGAGTAGGCATTTTATTGATAATATCAAGTACAACTTTACACATAGTAGGGACGTCAGTCCTCAGTATGATAGTGCCTGGGGAGTATTGCCACTGTTTGTCGTTTGAGGGTGAAGACTCCGGGCCTGCTCGTGGATGATGTAAGGGTCTGCCCAAATTGGGCAGAGGACGCCTTTGCCAGTGTTGCGTCTAGCAAGTGTAGAACGTAGGAGGGTGAGGCCACTTAGTGCCAGTTGTTTTGCACAAACTTTGGCGTCATGAGCTAAGTTGGTGCGTTGCTTGAAGGCGGTGAGGTGCAGGTGAGAACCTCCACGAAGTTCTTCCAGAAGGTCCAGGCGAGCACGTAGGCTAATGTCGTTGGCATCGTTGTTGAAGTGACGCGTCCGAATTGTTAGGACATCCGCTTTAAAGGGAAGTTAGGCGTCTGTGCCATAGATAAGGGAGAATGGGTTCTCTCCGGTGGGAGTGCGAGGGGTAGTATGATAATTCCATATGACACTTGAGAGCTGGATCGCCCATCCATTCTTAGCACTTTCGAGTCATTTTTTGAGACCCTCATTAATGGTATTGTTGATAACTTCCACTTGGCCGTCGGATTGGGGGTGGGCAACAGGCGCATACTTTATTTGTATGTTGTTCACAGTTGCCCGCTGGCGAACTTTGATACTGGCAAACTGTGTCTCATTGTCAGTAATGATGGTGCAGGGGCATCCACATCCGCAAATGATGCTTTGCAAGAGGAAGATGAGGATGCGCTCAGCCGTGATGGAAGGCAGGGGCTTTTCCTCCACTCATTTGGTGAAGTAGTCGACAGCTACAATGCAGAATTTCAAGTTCTCTGAAACAGTGGGCATGGGGCCAATAAATTCCATTCCTCACAAGGCGAAGGGGACTGGGTACGTCAGTGAGGGTGACTGTGTAGAAGGGCAGACGCTGAATCATGGAGTTGATTTTACATTGGTGACAATTCTTTACAAGTTCGTAGGCATCTTTCTTCATGGTTGGCCACTAGTAGCCCAGGCGAAGGACTTTGTGAGCCAAAGAATCCAACCCGATATGGGCTCCAAAGTCACCCTAGTGTACCTCCTCTAAGACGAAAAGACCTTGGTCTTGGTGGAGGCAACGTTGGATGAGGACTGAAAACTCGTGATGCCATAGCGTGCCGTCCAACAAGAGGAAGCGGGCTGTGCAGATGCGAACCTGCTTGTGCTTTTGGGAGGTTCCCTCAAAGGTGTCGTTGAAACAATCCATGATGGGGCCCCGCCAATCTTCGACAGCTGCTGAGTCTTATAAGTGGCCAACCTGAGTGTCGAGGTGGTGGATTTAAGGTGCAGCCAACGTCTTGCAAGCGGCATTGCACTTGCCTTTGAAGAGATCAATTCCTCTAGCGTTCGCGGCGCGAGGGATGTGGACGACAACCAATTCCTCAAATTCAGCTTCGAGCGTCCTCACAAATGCCAAGTATTTGCTGAGGATGGGGTCCTTGCATTCAGAGAAGCCCAGGACTTGGTTGACAACAAGTTGAGAGTCACTGTGGACTGTGAGGCGTCCGACTCAAGCTTTTCCAGCATGCTCGAGACCTCGAATGAGGCCCTTGTACTCCACAACGTTGTTGGTGACGAGAAACTGAAAGGCGATCCGCAGCTCTGTTCCATGCATAGGGGTCCGCGCAGGTATAGTCCCCCACCGAGATGGTCAGATTTGGAAGCTCTATCAACAAACATGTCCCAGGCAAGTGGCTCAAGAGCCGTTAGAGGGGCCACCATAGTCACCCCACCACGGTCCAATATTGTTAGCTCAACAATGAAGTCTGCGAGGACTTGTTCCTTGATGGCCTTGCGAGGCTCATACTGGATGTTGAACTCGCCCATCTCGATGCACCACTTAGCTAGCCGGCTTGAGTGCTCTAGTCATTGAAGGATGTCCTTGATGTCTAGGTCCATTCTGATAATGATGGTGTGTGCCTGGAAGTAAGGCTTCAACTAACATGCAGCAAGGACCAAGGTGAGGACTGCCTTCTGCCGATGAGGGTAGCGAGACTCCGCCCCTTGCATTGTGTGGCTGGTGTAGTAGACAGGCCATTGTTGACCATCAATCTCCTTGATGAGGACAGAGAAGACGTTGTTGTCTGCTGTGGATAGGTAGAGTGCCAGGACATCTCCCGATTGAGGGCACTTCAAAGTAGGGAGCTCCTGCAGGTAGGCCTTGATGGCTTCAACACAATCTAGCGTCAACTTGTAGGCCCTCTTCATTCAGATTTGTGCGAAGAAGAGCTTCCGCTTATCCTCCAGCTTCCGGACATCCTTGAAGCTTGTGGGTGTTTTGAGGTTGGTGATAGCTGCTATCTTCTTTAGGTTGGCTTGAATACCCTCGCAGAGATATGATAGCCAAGGAACTTGCCCTCGCCAACACCGAAGGTGTATTTGGCACGGTTCAAGTGCATGTTGTACTGGCGGAGGTTGTCGAAGGTCTCCTCCTAGTCATCCAGGTGGTTGGCGAAGACCATGCTCTACATGATGATGTCATCCACGTAAGTCTCCAGGTTTCACCCAATCTGACTGGCAAAGACCTTGTTCATGAGACGTTGATATGTGGCCATGGATTCTTGAGGAAAAAGGGCATGTGCACGTAGTAATAGACGGCCTCGCCGATGATGAAGGCGGTCTTCATGGCATCGGTGAGGTACATGTAGATCTGGTGGTACCCGGTGTAGGTGTCCATGAGGGAGAGGATGCGATACTTGACTATAGAATCCACTAGCTAGTCGATGGGTGGAAGAGGATAGGGATCTTTGGGGCAAGCTCGGTTGACTCCTTTGTAGTCAACGCAAAGTCACCAGTCGCCATTCTCTTTGTCAGCAAGAAATATGTCAGCATACTGAATTTCTTACAAACTCCTTACGCTTGGTGTCCGTGCACCTAATTTTATGTCTAACTGACGCAAAGCCAGGGAGTACATTAAATTTGTGAGAAATAATGAAGGGACATACACTAGGGAAGTCCTCTGGTCCATAGTAGAAGACGTCCATGTTGGTGGTCAGCAAATGGATGAAGGCTCCAGTGAGGTTGGCAAGGATGTCTACATCCTTGTTGGTGGAGTCCTCAAGCTCCATGTGTTAGAATTCTTGACACACCAAGTTCTTTTGAGGTAGTACTTGAGCTTGTAAAGCTAAGTGTGAGCTTAAAGGAAGCTAGAAGTAGCTTACCTTAGCTTAATGTAGTTGAAGTAGCTAAACTAAGCTCATCCCTAGCTAGAAATAGCTAGATACAGCTCAAGTCAGCTCAAGTTAGCTCAAGGAGCTCAACTTGAGCTCACACTAGCTAGATGTAGTAAGACTGAGCTCAAAGTGAGCTCACTCCAGCTAGAAGTAACTATACGCAGCTCAACTCCAGCTCAAGTTAACTAGTAGTAGCTAACACTAGCTCAAGTTGACTAGAAGTGGTCAACTTCAGCTCATGGTAGCTAGAAGTAGCAACCCTCAGCTCAAGATAGCTAACCCTAGCTCATGTTGACTAGAAGTAGTCAACTTGAGCTCAAATGAGCTAGTCTTGATGGAGAAGTGATTTCAGCTCAAGATGATCAGAAATGAGTTCTTTGAAATTCAATTATATGAATTGTGGTTATATGGAACATTTGTGATGTTTCGTAACTCTTAACTACCTATTAGTATCCTTTTATACAAAATAAGGATATTTTGGCAAAATAACATGGCTTTGACGGTTGATGTGCATGGTGTATGTACCCTAGTGCATATGTGCACATTTCTTAGTAGTTACCAAGTGTAAACCGGCCATGAGAGAGCCTTGAATTTCCGAAAAGGCACCTCTTTGGAAGGCACCCTTTCGCTTAAGAGGTGGTTACCAAGCCTTCAAGGCTTAATTGTATACAAGGGAGGAATAACTCCCTTAAAGGCCGAAAGTATGTGTACTTTCGGCCATAGGGAGGTTATTTCCTCTCCTTGTAACCACTCCCTCCATCTATAAATAGAGATGGGATTTTCGGCCACAAGATACAGAATTTTCCATAATTTCTTCTCCTCATTTTATCTCTTATTTTGGCCGAAATCTTCAGGCCTTCCTAGAGCATTTCGGGTGGAAGTATTTTTTGTCCCTTTAACACAAAACAACCTCATTCCATCACATGCAATCTGAGCTCATCCAAACACTTGAAGGCTTGAACATTCAAGTGGAATCCGCCAACAACTTGGAGCATACGTTAGGAGCATGCCAAGGGTGCAACATACGCCCCATCTCTTCTTCTTCCTCTTCCTTCACTTTCTTCCTCTTGAAAGTGGAGAGGCACGATTATGAGAAAATCACATTGTGCTATGAATCTCTTGTTGAACGAATTAACCCGCAAGCATGAGACATGAAATGAGATAAAGAAAGATCTAAAATTTATGACCATCGGGGTTTTGCGTTTAGGCTCCATGCAGCGAAGGAGCTGTGGTAGACCCATGAGGTTGACCACGTAGTTGTCCATGACGTTATTCTGATTGATGTAGATGAAGGCATCGCCAGAGGAGGTTGTGAAGGTGAGGGTCAAGGCTCGCACATCGCAATGGATGTGGAACTCGACCTGAGTGGGTCGTCCAAGAATGGCTTTGTAGGGCGATGAAACATCAAGGATGATGAAGTCGACTAAGCTGGAATGGTAGATGATACTCTTGCGAGCTGTGGTACCTGTTAGGAGGGTTTCTCCTTATGTGTTATCCCATAGGTGGAGCCCTTGGTTGGCTGAATTCTAGACAACGAGACCAATGCCTCAACCACGGTGGTCTTGAAGACCACATTTGCGTTCGCCCTAGTGTCTATGTAGACCCTGTCAACGTCTCATCCTACGATGAGTAATGTAATGAGGAAGGGGTCAGAGTGAGGCATAACGACTCCGGTGCCATCAGGGCGTGTGAGGAGTTTGTTGCGGACATAGTCAATCTTGTAGATCTCCATCATGTAGCGCTGTCGCCCAGCCGCACCCTCACACTGAGTGATCATGTGTATATGTGCCAGAGGAGGTGGGATATCATCCCGTCTGGGAGCTTGAGAGGGTCGCCGACTGTTTCTATCTTCGCGTCAGTTCCTCTCATCGCGATTGCGACCCCAGTCTTGGTCTTGGCGAGGGGAGCGCTCACGAGCCAAGAACTTGGTATGCTTCGCCATTGCAGCCATGTCTGTAAGCAGGCGTTGTAGCTCCATGCAGTCTTCTGTTTCATGGCCCTTGTCACGGTGGTTGTTGCAGTAGTATTTCGAGTCTTTGGCGATGCCCTTGGGCATTGGGTGAGGCTAGCTAGGGACCTTTCGACGTTTCTCCAGGATGTGGAGGATGTTGGTGCGAGATTTCCATAATGGAGGGATTGCGGGGTAGGACCTGCCCTCAGAACCCTGTGAAGCGAAGTCAAAATGCTTGGAAGAGGACCTGCTTAGGTCCTGTCTATTGGTAACTTGACCTTTGGAGTCAGGGAGGGGCCTCCGCTGCTAAGGTCGTGACATCTCCTTCGCGTGCATGAACTTGGTCACATGGGTGAGAAACTGCTCCATGGTTGCAAGGGGATTAGTGATGACATCAATGAAGAAGCGAGAGTCCTATTAGAGACCCTGCATGGCAACCTAGAGCTTAGTCTCCTCGCTGAGGTTTGGCATCAGAACTGCTTCTGCATGGAAGCGTTGTACGAAGGGGCTTGTCGTTGCGTTGGTGGACCTTCAGCGAGTGCACTCCTGTCTTGGGGGTTGGCTTTGTGCCCACATACTGAGTGAAGAAATCCAAGGAGAGCTCTTCGAAAGAGTCGAATTGCTTCCCTCGAAGGTTGCCAAACCAGATGGCGGCTACGCCCGTCAAAGTGGAGCTGAAGGCGCAGCACATGGTGGTGTTGTAGTCTGTCCTGGCGAAGGTCATGGCAGATATGTATCGCTGGAGATGGAGATCAGGATCTGTGAGTCCACCATAGGATTTCAGCTTGGGCTGGCAAAACAAGTCGGGGAGTGGGACCGCCAGGATCCTTGTAGTGAATGGTTGGGTCCACATATGGTCAATATTGAGGCGCCTAGAAGTGGGTCTACCCGCTTGGATTTCACACTCACACTTCTCCATTTGGGCGACACTTCTTGACAAGTCGTCCAATACTAGGGCATAAGTGGAGTTAGTGGACTACACCGTTTGAGGGACAGGACGAGAGTCCACTGTTTGAGGCTGAAGAGCCGGTGGAGCTGCTGCCCTTGGTTGGGTTGGAATGGTGACGACATTGGCCGCCTAGAGGACACCCCTAAACTTCTCTGCAAGGAAGTCCTGAATGTTCTGAGCCACCACGTTAGTGATGGTTTTCCAGAGAGCGGGGTCTAGGGACTGGATGGTAAAGGGAGCACCTGCTCCCTATCCCACTGGGGGATTGGGAATCAAGGGCTTATTGATGGGAATGGAGCGACACCACATTCTCAGGGAGATGGGAGCGGTCATTTCCACCAATCTGGCTTTGGTCATCACGTCGAGTGGTTCTGGTTCTTGTCTTTGTTGTAGCTGGATAGAGGATCGTGGGAGAGAATAAGTTTCCCATAGACGGCACCATCTTGATAGCCTCGTTCCTAAGTGGGCCGAGCTCTCATATGCTTGAGGAGTGATCTGCTGTAGAGGAGGAAATCTGCAAGAGAGAAATGGAGAACTCAAGTGCAAAAAGAGGAGTGGGTGTGTGTAGGTAGGGTATACCTTTCTTAAGCCTCATTAAATAGGAGTCAGAGGAGGGCAATTGCCTCTAGTGCGCCGTGATCGTGGGGCACAATTATGGAAGGTAGAGAGGCTCTCGTCGATCATGGTTGCGGTTGTGGAAGGTGGGGAATGCTCCCGCAGATCATGGCAACATCATGGTTTCCTTGCGTGGCACAATTCCCATTTGGCTAAAGTTGCTAAGTGTTATGGCCCTGCACGGAGGGGAGAGGGGTCGCAGGCGGAGGCCCTGTGGAAGTTGATTAAGACAATCATGTTTTAATATGATCATGATCATGAGGAGGTGGCGAGGGGGACTAATCGCCATCAAGAGTACACGCCTCGTAAGGTACCGCAGTTGACCCTCGAGGTTTGTTGTGCCTTGGTTAAATCGCCAAGTACCCAGGGTCTGGGGATGAGCGTGTTGGGCCTTGATCTGGAGGTCCAATTGGTGGGTTGAGTCCGATATACCAAAAACATATATTATTTTATTAGTTGAAATTTTATGTTTAAATTACTCCCTCCATCCAAAATTGAATTAAGCGTTTGACAGGGCACGAAGATTAAGCAGTATTGAAAACTTGAGAATAATAAAGTGAAATTGTCTTATAAGACAAAAACAACTTTTTGAGTGGAGAAGATAAATTGAGGGTTAAAAGGTAAAAGTGATGTGAAAAGTTTTCTTTAAAAGGAAATGATCAAATCTTTTTTGGGACAATCTAAAAATAAATATGATTGAATCTTTTCGGGACAAAGAGAGGATGAATCTAATTAAATAAACAATTACTTCTTCGTCATTTTGATTTTCAAATTAAAAAAGTATCAAACTTTAATGAAATTTTATCATTTCAATTTTTTTCTTTTATGTTTATTTTTTCACTTAAAGTTTCTATCTTGCATATATGCGCCACTTTATGTGGCATTTAATGCCCCAACTTTTCCTCCACTAACAAATAAGTAACCATCTTTCCGGAAGTGCCACCTTTCCCCAAATCTCTCTAATTATGTGTCATCTTCTCTTGAACTCTCGTGAAGCATGTGACCCTATAGATTTCCATTAAGTTGGTAGTAATTATGAATCTCATTCATAATTACAAACAGTGAGCGGTATTTAGCAACACATCACTGCTACCAATAAACGAAGAAGTCATATATTATGACAGAACCACCTTCCCAGGCAATGATCTTCATCATGGTACTTATTATGTCCCTTCAACAAACTTCCAAGTTGAACTAAGGCATGGAATCAATCACCCTTGTTACCTTTCAACCGTGGTCATGAGAGTATCTCCTGTATCTAAGGAGGGTTGAATATTTTCTCAATCAATATCAGTCTAACTTCATGATATTACTAACTGCCTAAACCTAGTGTATTCCACTTCTCTTAAAAGTGATTCTTACTAGAATCAAAATAAGCTGCTTACATTGATAGATCTTCATTGCCTCAAGTCAAAGGACATCAAGCATGATGACTAGTGACACTTATGCTGTAAATGCTACGATTCACACAGATCTAACACGGGTCAATCCACTTACAAGAACACCCCATCATGTAATCATAGGTCAGAATCCATCCTATGGATTCTTCCCCTATGCTAGTCTTGCGCACATTATAGCAACCTCGTTTGTTCACTTAATGCTCGACTAGGGATCCTTTAGGAATATCTTATATTCCAAGGTTAACGTAAATATGTTCGTATAATTCTAAAAGAGCGGTAAACAATAAACATAAACGTATGAACAATGTCTTTTTTATTATAAAATCATCTGCGTCCTAAACCATTAACAACTGATTGGTATTAGGGCACAATTCTTACATGAAATAAGGTAATGGATGATAATTAAAACTCATGGGAGAAAGGGTAATTTTACCACTAACCTTTTAAAAATTTCTCATTTTACCACCAAGTTTGTTTGGGTGTAAAAATGCCATCAATGTTTTGTTAAATGATTGATTTTCCAGTACTGTAACTAACGGTGTTATGTGGCGTAATGGAGTTGTTATGATTTTAGAGTAAATATCAAAATACTATAAGATTTCATATAACGATCAATTTACCCTTCAAATTCAGAATTCATCAAAAACGCCATCTCTTCCCACCTCCTCCTTCTCCTTGCTGCCCAGGCCACTATCGCCCTTTCCGAGCAATGCGAATGAAGATGCAGCCACTAAGCGGTCCACCCTAGCATGCCTTGTGGCCCTTACTGACCATCGCCAACCACTGCCCTGCATTGGTCGACCCTTACGGAGCCATCAATTGATTACTCGAATCCATTCTCGCCGCCTTCGTCATGCATCATGTACATCACGCGACGCGCGAGAGAGGGAGAGCATCACCTAAGTTGTCAATCGGCAAGCGGGAGAGCCAGAGCCATCAACTGGCCTTGATGTTGGGCACAAGTCATAGCGAGTTATCGCTAACTAGTTGTTGGATGGTGGTTACATGACGTTAGAGAGGGCGGGAGGAGGATGTTGTTGGGATGATGAAGTGTCGGGGCTGTGACAATGGCAATGGTGGGAGAGAGGGGTTAAATGGATAGAAATATAAAGTTCAAGTGTTAAATTGTTAGGGTTACAAACTTTAGGGAGCAATTAAAACAGTAGCCATATAAAAACATGTACAATCAATGTTCGCGTAATCTTTTGGTGGCACGTTATCTAAGCATCACCTAAGAGTGTCTTATTGCCATCATGGACAAGTTAATGTCTAGTGACATGTCTACCTCTTTGACAAAATGTTGATAGTATTTTACCCCAGAAAAAGGGTTAATAACAAAATTAGAGAGTTTTAAAAGGTTACTAATAAAATTTCTCCCAGAACTCTAACAAAAAATTTCTAGATGACCAAATCCGATAATCATAGCAAAACACTAGCAGGTGTTGTATTGTTGGTTAGTTTACAACTCTGACTCGACCTCGGACTTGGACTTGGGGAACCCGTAAGTAAATCGGAGCAAAGCGATCATTAGAAACTGAAATTGTGAGCTGAGACTTGAGATTGTGTTTGTGTTTGTATTTGAGTCGTGTCGTCTAGGGATGTCAATCGAGCGGGTCAGATCGGGTTTGGCTTGGGCCAGATCTAGTTTCGGGTTAAGCTATTTTCGGGTTAGGTTGGGTTTGGATTGCCATTGAGTCGAGCTTATTACGGATCAGTTCGGGTTCAGATCATTCGGGTTTCGGGTTGTTTCAGTTTCGGGTTTTTTCGGGTCCAAGTTCAAGTTTCTTCGGGTCCATGTACAGTTTCTTCGGGTCCAAGTTCGAGTTTCCGCGAGTCCAAGTTCGGGTATTTTAAATTTTCAAGTTAAATTTCTATTCTTTATATCTATATTCTTTCATTATAAATATAATATTTCATATTTTATATTCATATATACAACAATGATATACTCATAAAATTATTCACACATTTTCCTCTCCCGTTTTCAATGGAATTCAAAATGAATCTATTTTGCGGAGTTGCTCTAACAAAATTAAAGAGAATTTAGATATTGTTCCAACAAAATTGAACATTGTTCCAACAATTTTGGAAATTAGACATTCCACCAATAAAATTGGAGGTTAGATATTCCCCCAACAATATTGAAAATTTGACATTGCTCCAACATGATCGGATATTGAAATTCGTTCAAAGAAATTAGATTTGGGTTAATCAGGTTCAAGGTTCGGGATTCGGGTTAACGGGTTTGGATCAGTAGGGGTTCGGCTCATTTTGGGTTCGGGTCATTTTGGCTTGAGTATATTTTGGATCAGGTCGGGTTTGGGTTCTAGCTATTCCGGTTCAGGTTGCCATCGGGTTGCGTTTATTTCAAATCAGGTTGGGTTCGGGTTCAAGTCGTTCGGGTTTCGGGTCGTTAACTTTCTTGGTTAGCCCATGGTCAGGTCGGGTTGGGTTCGGGGGAATCGAGCGGGTCGGGTCAGTTTTTTGCATCCCTATTGTCGTCTCTCTTAATTCAATTCTGAATCAAAGTAGTTGATTCGATTCAATAGGACTAAGTTGTTAAAACAGAACAAGTTATGGGACTAAATTTTGCTTTGGCGAATAAGGTAATGGATGACCAAACTCCAACAAATATTTTCTAGACGACCAACTCCGATAATCGTAGCAGATCACCGGCAGGTGTTGTTGGGTACGACTCTGACTCGGACTCGGAGAAGCCAGAAGTAAACCGGAACAAATCAAGCATTGCAAACTGTTCTTTGGAGTTGAGATTGTGTTCGTATCTGTGTCGTGTCGTCTCTCCTAAATTCAATTCTGAATCAGAGACGTTTCTGATCCTGCGCCTCCCTAGATACTTGTCTTCCAACTGAATCTTTCCTCAAGTCGATTCGATTCAATCCGATTTCGTTGTCTTGTTGCTCTCGGGCAAGTACCCTTCATCCGATCTCCACGATTGAAGTGGAACTCTACCCAGATCATGAGACATGGACAACGATCGGGACCATAGTGTGACCGGTAATCAAACTAATGAGAAGAAGCCTGCCGCAGACGACAACGACGACGCTGAAGCTCTAGAGCTTATTCTCTTTCATGTCTCCGAATGTTACGTTTATTTGGTACGTCTCCTTTCTCTTTAATTATATGCATCTTAATCCTGTTTACTTGCAACTTCCTTGGTCGGGTTTCAGACGTTGATTAGTTTCTTTAGCTTGATGACTTGGTCCCACTGTCGCTGACTGACATATATATTGCTAATTCGAGATCTGCACGCTGTTTTATGTTCTGAACTGGTGAGAACGTTATCTGCATGATTGCCTGGTGTTGGTGACGGATGTCGAGCTTCATCTCTGCTGGGTGCTTCTTGTATGCTAGATTATGTGGGAGTGGGAACTTGAAGGAACTTGCCTTCTCTTCATACAAGGATTTTGTTTTGCTGTTGTATTCCTGTTTTTTTTTTTTTTTTGGTGAGTTATAGTTTTCTTGGGTTTGGTTTTGGCTTCGAATGGGATGCAAATTTCAACTCTGAATTGCTGCATTCTGGAATTAGGCGTGCCACTGTGTCCAAGTCCTTCTAATGAGAATCTGAGCATGTTAAGATGGCTGAACTGCTATGTACCAGGAGACAGTTGTGTGGCAGTAGTCTGGTCCAAGATTTAAGTTGAAGTAGAGCTGTATGGCATATGGGTCTGTCTTGTAGTGTGGTTAGTCATAAGAATATAAGGTGCCGCATCCAGTCAAGTTGTCTTGAATTAGACTACTGTTAGTTTCATCTGTTGAAGTTGTTACTTTTTATTTTGGATTTTTAGTTTTAAGCAGTGCTCACCCCACATTGCTGTGTCATGTACGTAAATGCAAATTTGATGATGGTAACAACAGAAACAAGGCAAGTTTGCCTACTCAGAATAAAGAAATGTGTGTTTAAGAGGTCAAAAGGTTCCCTAGAAAGAAGCTATGGTATCTTACGCTTTTGGTTCCCTCTGAAGAGAACGAAGCACTTTATTTCGGACCTGTCTTGCTTGATCTCTAAGAACAATGTTGGCTTCTTGCATTTCCTTTTCTTAAAAAGAAAGGCATTAAAAGATATATGCCGGGTGGGGAATGGATCCAACACCTCATTTCAAGTATGAAGGCAATGGTGGATATAGTAGTCTTGAGCACAAGTAGCGTGCCTCTAGATTTGAATGGAATAGTAGAAAGAGAGTCAAGGTTGATAGATAGCTCACAAAACTCGAATGCTCAAAGTAACTTGATAAAATTCTTGATCTATTTCTGGAACGACCATTGAAGGAAGGGGCAAGGTGTTTTTTTCCATTGAATGCACTCTTTTAACCGGCACATTTATTTGTTCCGTTACAGACTGAAATGTGCTATTGCTGCTTAGCCTTAGCATGTGAGTGTGAAGCTGGCACATTTATTGTGCCGTGGGCATGGGTCGTGTCTTTTTCTGGCGTGTGCCGTGTTGCTGGCTGATGTGTGTTGGGCTGTGCCGCGGTGTAGGCCAGTGCAGTAGTGTCGTGTCATGGTGCTGCCTTGGGTTGGTCCGTTTGGTGTTTTGAGTTACCCATTGTTGGTCCATGGTCCATAATGCTCCAGTTGAGTCCCATATTTGGGTAGGTGTCCTTTGACTCCTCTTGGCCAGCCGAGGCCCAAGTGTTCACTAAGAGAATGTTAAGTGTGCTTTGGGCCCAAGTTGGTTCATCTCCTTTAAGTCTGCTCCAAGCTTTCAAGGCTTGGTCCTCTTGTTCTTGGAGATCGCCATTGTGCCCCTCATGCTTGGCAAATTTGTGCATGAGTAAGTCAAGGGCTTCCTTGGCCTTCTTTACCATTGACCAGGTGAACGGGTCCTATGCACTCCAATGGGTCCTTGGCCACCTTCTTTACATTATTGGTAGGGTGAACCATGTCACATACAGTTTTTATTAGCTCGACCTGTTCGTACACAACAGATTGTTTCTTCACTAGATTAGAACAGATGTAACAATCATACATTCTCGTTCACAATTGTAATTCATCCCATCTTATGTCAATAGGCTTTTGTACGTCGTATTAAAACCAGATGCTATCCCTCCTCAAACTCATAGATAGTGTTCCTCTTGGTAGCATTCCCCTTTTTGTTTACTTTCTAAGTAAATTCAGTAAGACTTTGCAAGTTTTTGTTGGGACAATATGAAGTTTGAACTCTTGCACATTAGTGTCTTCTAAACTTGTTTATTCTCTTCTTATCCGAGCTAACAAACGTAGTCATTTTGGTGTATTTTTACCTTTTGTAGATACCTCCTAGGAAGAGTGCAGCGTCATACAGGTAATTTTTTCATTTGTGCTTATGCTCCCTCTGCCCCTGTTTTATTGCAATGTTTTTTTTTGCACAAAAATTAAGGTGTAAAAACTATTTAGGATATTCGCTTTAGCCATGTAAAAAGTAAAAGTAGTATAATTTCTTTAGAGTTTTTGTAGATTGTGTAGAATAGATGGAAAGAGAGTAAATTTTAGTGTGAGTTGTGTAAAGTTGTCTGAAAGGGAATTGATATGAGGGTTATGTGGTAATTTATGTGTAAATGATTACTATAAAGGAAAACATTGCAAACATTTGGGGAAGCCCCAAAGAGGAAACTGTTACAAACACTAGGAATGGATGATTTATGTGTTAAGATATCATAGAAGTGACTATTATTTTTCATTTGTGTTAATTTAACCCAATGGTTGATTAGTTGACCTGATGGCTGAACCATTACCCTGGTTGGCTTAAACTGTACATGTCAATAGCCACCATTTCCGTTAGGAAACAGAAGTTGGTGGATTATGGCCATGTCCCACCATGCCATTGCACATGCTAACTTGGCTGCTTTTGCAGTAATATCATACTATAACATTGTGTTGCTGATTCTACCTTATTCAGATGCTGAAACAAAATTTCTCCTTACCTTTTAATTCTTTTGCCAATGATTACTTCAGAGCTGATGAGTGGAATGTTAACAAATGGGCTTGGGAGGGAGTTTTGAAAGTCATCAGTAAAGGGGAAGAATGCATCATAAGGCTGGAAGATAAGTCCACAGGTAATATCCACTTTGCCATATCATAAAAGTATTGATATTGTACAAGTAATATTCGCTAACAATGTCTTGTGTGATAGGTGAACTATATGCCAGGGCATTTCTAAGAGATGGTGAACCTCATCCAGTAGAACCTGTGATTGACAGCAGCAGGTAGACGCTAGAACACATGAATAAACTTTGCATCATGTTGTGCGGCTTTGTTAGTTTTATGCCTGCCATTAAATTGTGCCTCAGTAAAAGTGAACTGTGTGCAGATATTTCGTCTTAAGGATAGAAGAAAACATTGGTAAGCAATGTCTTTTTGTTTTTTTTTTTTACCATTCTTCTTTTTCTTCGCTCTCATATATTTCTCTCCATCCGCAGAATATTGGACATTTTACATTTGAACTTGTGACTAAGAAGAATTTTTTCAAAAAACAAATTAAAAGAATATATCTGAAAACTTGAAACGTTGAATTATCATTTGGATATAAACTTAATGACTTTGTATGTTAAAGTTTTAAAGGAAACAAATTACACATTAAATGTTGGAAACTAAATGGTTCAATTTTTAGCGATGAAGTTAGTATTTTGTAGTACTGAAATTAGCTCAATCATTTGCTGTTATTAGGAACCTTATGATTGTCACAGGAAATGCATAAAGGGAATCTACCAATCTATTCTCATCCCATTCTGTTCTATTTTATCATTCATGTTGTATACTTTAATATCAAGTCAGCTGTATTCAGAGTGAACCATTATTTATTGATTATTTCAAAATTGGTGCAGATGGACGACTTCGCCATGCCTTTATTGGAATCGGATTTCGGGAGAGGACAGAGGCCTACGATTTCCAAGCTGCTTTACATGACCATATGCAGTACGTTTCCAGTATACAAGATATATTTTTTTTTAAAAGTATGCATTTGAATATAGTGACTTGTTATATCCTGCAATTGCATGATATTCTTAAACTAACCGTATATGATTTATGCTCGTGAATAATTTAAGGTACATAAACAAGAAGAAAACTGCAGAAGAAATGGAGCAGCAGTTCCAGAATACTTCCTCTCTTAATTACAGCTTGAAAGAGGGGGAAACATTGGTTCTTCAAATAAAAAATGTAGGGTTTTTCTCCCAGCCAAGCAGCTTTTTTCTTGTATTTTTAAAAGCATTCTTGTAGACTACTGTTTTTTCTGTCTGTTTTTCTTGAAAATTAACTTGTATATACTGTAAACTATTTTCCCAGAAAGGTGGGTCAGTTGTGAGATCAAAGAGTCTGGAGAAAGAGGGAAGCAGCATTTCTATAGATGAAAAAGATAACAGAAGAGAGCCTATTATTTGTATCAAGCCGCCGCCGCCGCCTCCTCCTCCAACGCCGCTTTCACCGACAGTTTCCGATCAGAAGCCCTGGAATGAGTGGCCAGAGAATGCACAGTCAGTTGCAGCTTGTGACAGTAAAGGAAAATGTGAGGTAGAGGAAGTGAAAGAGCAGAAGGCTGAGAACAATGAGAGCAGAGAAGAGATTCCAGATGATGATTTTGGGGATTTTCAAGCCGCAGGGTAGAATGTGCACATTGCAGTCACTTTTTGGATTTTTTGTTTTTATAAAAAGTAATGATGATAAAAGGAAGAGTTGAACTCAAAACCTCCCTCTTGTGTCATAGAGCTTTATCCAATTTAGCTACAGTCCTTGACACTATAGTCGCTTTGTGTTGGTGAATATCTGGTAGTTGCGAGTATGTGTGAATAATACGTGCGGTTTCAGATTCTTTCTTTCTTTCTTTTTTTTTTCTTTTTTTTGCTTTTTTCTGTGTTCTTTGCTATTGTCCACATAGGTCATCTTCTCATTTGGTAGAATTAGCGTCTGTTTGACATGTATGAAAAAAAAAATTATAGATTTAATATTCTAAAACGGTTAAAATAAATAGTACAATCTTTAAAGTGCGGAAAGTGTGGAAGAAGTAAATTTTAAACCTTACTGGTGACCTGTCTACAAAATCCTAAAACATTAGTGACCAAAACCATAAGAAAAAAATTACTAGGGGTTAGAATTGAGGTTTTGCTGAGTTGAAATGAAAATTGAAAATAGAGACTGGGGGGGAGGCCGCGGGTTGCAACTCGGGTTGTTGGGTTGGCCGGCCGGGTTGTGGCCGATTCATCAGAACTGGAAATATAATTTTGTTCTCTTACATCCACAAGCACTGGAAATATAATTTTGTTTACCTGTATCCATAAGCAAGCAACGACCATCGGAACAAGCATAAAAGGTATATAAAGATCTACCACACTTTTTTTAATGGTCAATTGTAATGAACAAGAGACCTCTTGGCTATGAAGAAAATATGAAAAAAAATTGAAAAAAAAAAAAGAAATCATGTGATATCACCAAGTTTAGTTTGGAGAAATAGAAGAAGTAGGATGTAGATTGCAGAGAGATATGATATGTCAAATGAATGAACAAGGCAAAGGATTGGAATGTAGAAAGAATCAACTGACCTAAGAGCTAATGGAGGTAGAAAACCTGAGCTCTTAACTCAAAGATCTAACAATATCCTAAATACAAGAAGAAAACTAACACAGTTCTGTACCTAAATCTAGAAGAAACAGAGTTAATGATATTATGTCTCCATTAGTTTTACTACAACAGAAAAGGAGACTGATCAGATAAGGGAAATAAAAATTGTGAAAGATTTCATCAATGTTTTCCTCAAGGATTTACTAGGGTTACCACCTGAAAGGGAGTTTGACTTTGAAATTAATCTTCAAGGAGTTAAGCCCATATCAATGCCCCCTTACAGGATGTCCATAATTGAAATGAATGAGCTTTAGGAAACAACTGGATGACCTCCTGCAAAAAGGGTTTATCGGACCAAGTACATCACCATGGGGTGCTCCAGTTTTGTTTGTTAGGAAAAAAAGATGGTTCATTAAGACTGTGTGTTGATTATAGAAAATTAAATAATGCAACCATCAAAAATAGATATCCTTTACCAAGGATAGATGATTTGTTTGATCAGCTAAGAGGGGCAAAGATATTTTCAAAAATAGACCTGATCTAGATACTTTCAACTAAGAATGAAAGGAGACATAGCTAAGACTGCTTTCCGAACAAGAAATGGACACTTGGAATATACTGTCCTACCATTTGGATTAATAAATGTCCCTGCTGTCTTCATGGATTTAACGCAAAGAGTTTTTAAAACATTCTTAGACAAGTTTTTAGTTGTCTTCATAGATGATAACCAACAGATGGCGTCCGGTGATACTGCTGCGGTGGAAGCTGTGGCAGAGCTGCTATCAAGACCTGAAAAAAGTAAGACAAGAGAGACTCTCAGGTGCAGAAAAGAGGAGAAGGTGGGGGGTGTATAGCTCTTACCCTTTTTTTGGGTGGCATCACCCCATAAAAAGGGGGTGATGCCAGGTTCCTCCTCATGCTGGGGTAGAGTGCTATTTGGATTTCCCCCCATGCTGGATTGTTGACTTCCAGGATTTTGGGGATTGACATTTCCTCCAAACAGTGTTGGTCTGACACCACTTGAGTGAGCCTTTGACTTGGAGTATTAATTGGGTTTGACCCATGCCTGTCAGTCAATCCCATATTAGGGGGTAGTATTTTCCAGCCAGTATGATAATACGATGGTGCGGGGCACACCCGCGTATTATTGGTGTGCTTGTCGTATTCGAGGACACTCCTCGTATTTACGAGGGGTGCTCTTCATAGCGATGACTAGGGCTGCTCAATCGGTTATTTCGGTTATAACCGAAACTGAATTTGTTGATGTATTTGGTTTTCGGTTTTCTATTATTAGTAACCGAATTAACCAAATAAAGTCGGAAACCGTAAAAACCAAAAACCGAATTTGGTTCGGTCATTTCGGTTATTACCCAAAATAACCGAAAATTTTCTCTTCTTCTTAACTCAAAGGTGGGTTGGGTTAAAGGTGGGCTGGGTTAAAGGTGGGCTGGGCTAGTACTAGTATATGGGTTTGGGCATATTATTAATTCGGTTAATTCGGTTAACCGAATTATTTAAACGTTAACCAATAACCAAACCGAAAACCGTATAAAAATTTCGGTTAAACCGAAAACCGAACCAAACACCGAATTATCCAAACCAAATTGACCAAATCCGGAAAAAAATTCGGTTATTTCGATTTAACGGTAAAGTTGATCAGCCCTAGAGATGATGCCAGCGTGACGTCAGCGTCTATAAAGACATTATTTGGGTCCTTGGGCCCATATTTATCAGTCACAAATTCAAAACGCCACTTACACTCCTACAACCGTCACAACCCAAAAAAACTGGGCCAGTTCTTGGGCCTTTCCCAAATAAAGCCCAAAACGAAGCACAGGGGCCCATCCCATCCTCGGCTGTGCGGGGAGGACATACTGATATATATGGGCCCAAGGACCCAAATAATGTCTTTATAGACGCCGGCGCCATCGCTACGAAGAGCACCCCTCGTAAATACGAGGAGTGTCCTCGAATACGACCAGCACACCAATAATACGCGGGTGTGCCCCGTACCATCGTATTATCATACTGGCGGGAAAATACTACCCCCTAATATGGGTTTGACTGACAGGCATGGGCCAAACCCAATTAATACTCCAAGTCAAAGGCCCACTCAAGTGGTGTCAGACCAACACTGTTTGGAGGAAATGTCAATCCCCAAAATCCTGAAAATCAGCAATCCAGCATGGGGGGAAATCCAAATAGCACTCTACCCCAGCATGGGGAGAGACCTGGCATCACCCCATAAAGGGGGTGATGCCAACCAAAAATAGGGTAAGAGCTACACACCCCCACCTTCTCCTCTCTTCTGCACCTGAGAGTCTCCCTTGTTTTGCTTTTTTCAGGTCTTGATAGCAGCTCCGCCACAGCTTCCACCGCAGCAGTATCACCGGACGCCATCTGTTGGCTATCAATAGATGATATACTGATCTATTCTAAAACTGAAGAGGAACATCAAGCACATTTAACTACTGTAATGTAGACACTACAACAACACAAGTTATACGCTAAATTCTCCAAATGTGATTGTTGGAGTAAGAAAATAACATTTTTGGGACATGTAATTGATAAAACCGGAATAAATGTTATCGAGGAAAAGGTCAAGGCTGTTATGGAGTGAAAAATTCCTTAAAATGTTAAAAGAGATCAAAAGCTTCTTAGGATTGGCTGGTTACTATAGAAGGTTTATACCAGATTTCTCTAATCTAGCATTACCCCTAACCACTTTAACAAGAAAAGGAAGGAAGTTTGAATGGAATCCTGATTGTGAAAAGGGATTTCAAGTTTCAAAAGAAAGGTTAAGTACTATCCCTGTGCTAAAATTACCAGATTTTAGTAAACCTTACATTGTTTACACGGATGCTTCACAAAATGGATTAGGGGCAGTTTGTATGCAAGGAGTAGTTGCTTATGCATCTAGACAATTGAAACCAAATCAGGTAAATTACCCTACTCATTATTTAGAGTTAGTTGTTGTGGTCTTTGCACTCAAGCAATTGAGGCATTATCTTTTAGGTCACTCCTTTACTCTTTTTACTGACCATAAGAGTTTGATATATTTGTTTACACAAAAAGAACTTAACATGAGATAAAGGAGATGGATTGAATTGATAAAGGATTTTGATTGTCAGATAGTTACATTGCAGGGAAAGGAAATAAGGTTCCTGATGCTCTTAGTAGGAAGTATTCTGGAATAGTGAGGAGCCCGGGAGATTAAGGGGATGATCAGGTCTTTAATTTCGGTACATTAAATTTGGAACTGAAAGAAAAGAAGATTACTACTACGGTAGTTGAGTCTAAATGGTGGAAAAGGATTAAAGAAGCTCAACAAAAGAATAAAAGTTGGCAAGATTTATTGAAAAATAAATCAGGACAACTGAAGCCTCAATATACTTGTAATGAAGGGCTGATAACTTTAGGAAAAAGGATAATGGTACAAAAAACATGGGATCTTAGAGACCAAATAATGAGGGTTGCACATTATACTAAATTTTCTTTCCATCTTGGCTATATGAAGAGGTATAGAACAGACACATTTGGTGGCCTGGAATTAAAAAAGATGTGATAAGAGTGGTGAAGCAATGTGTGATCTGTCAAAGAGTCAAATCTGAACAGCAAAGACCTTTGGGAGCCTTACAACCATTGCCTAATCCTGAATGCATATGGGGAAGTATTATCACAATGGACTTCCTCACCTCTTTGCCTTTAACTAAGAGCAAGCATGATGCAGTTTGGGTTATAGTTGATAGGCTAACATGCCTATCAAAGAACAGACTCACTATACATTTTGGCTAGATTATACGTTAAAGAGGTTGTAAGACTGCATGGGATACCTGCTGCTATAGTATCCGATAGAGACCAGCTTTATCTCTAAATTCTGGGATTCTCTTCAAAAAGCCTTAGTAACTCAGCTACACTTAAGCACAGCTTTTCATCCTCAATATGATGGTCAATCCGAAAGGGTGATGCAGCACCTGGAAGATCTAATAAGAAGCTGTGTTTTGGATTTTGGAGGCAATTGGGATGAACATCTGCCCTTAATTGAAATTACTGACAACAATAGTTTTCAAAGCACTATTGGTAATGCACCATTTGAAGCTCTTTATGGAAGAAGGTGTCAAACTCGTTTGTGCTAGGCAAATCCTAAAGGTAGAGAGATGTTATGATGTGGATGTCAGATTGCTCTGATACCAATTGATGTGAATCCGGGAGGGTATCCTGGAACACGAAGAGCAGATCTAGCCAACAAAGGAGCAACACGTGGTAGATATGATTGATGAGGTGAAAATGTCAACAGGTTGACAAATCTGGAATGCACTAAAACAAAACGATGCAGAAGCTTGTGAAATGAACTGATATGGCCGCTAACTCCTCCTAGATCTCTGCCCAGGTAAAGATGGTGTTATGCCTTTGGCGACTCCTCCTACTTGAGACCAAAATTTGTCCAAGAAAAAGAAAGCCTTCGTTGCCAAAATTGTGGGGGAATGTAGATGGGGTCAACACCTTCTTCTTCCAATGAAAAGACAATATTGGTCTTAGTAGACTTGTTAAGAAAACTCAACAAGAATTGAGTGGAAAAAGGTAGATAAGTTGAAAAGATAATCAGTCTCAATTTCAAGGAAAACGTGTAATTCGATGATTGAATTATTTTGAAAATTTGACCTAGACCTACTTTTATAGGACAAGGAAGCTAGAAATCTAAATCAATTTATAAGTCCCTTCATCTCCAATCTTAATGATGGAAATTAAAAGGAGATGTAAATATGAGAATTTAAAACAATTATTGCTAAAACTTATTCTAGGCTAGCTAAGGGGCAGAACTAGTCAAAATGTCTCTGGAACTAAAATAAAATGATGAAAATTCGAGATGGAAGATAATGGACAAGTTTTGGCCAAATAAATGAGGAATAAGTGATCCTCATTTAATAATTTGATGGAGAGACTTCAAGGCTTGTAACTCCTCTTTCACCAATGGTTTCTAGATGATTGTGGATAACTCTTGACTCCTCAAAGCTGCTAATGTTCATAATTGATGAGGAGTGCATGCTTGGAAACCCTTGAAGTGCATTGAATGCGCTAGCTGGAAACTTAACAAGTTGAGTATTTCGTGCACTATAGTTTTCCTTGCCATTTGATATGGCCAAGTAGATCTGGACTTGTGAGTCTTGAACCATAGCATTGGGATGGGCTATAGTCCAAGAATTGAGGGTGAGGGCCCGATTATGGGTTGAGCTAGTACTTGGAAAATGCACTTGGGCTGAGATCATCAGGTTGAACATTTCCTTGGCCTTTTCTATATTGTGAATGGTTAATTTGGAAAAGTCCTTGAAGGCTCAGGTCTTGACATGTTGAAGCACAAACCAAGATTTCAGAGCTTGAAATAATGGTTCGTTATAGGTTTTTGGATCATGAGAACCAAAGACCTCATTTTTTGGCATGTGAGCTCTTGGATCCTCAATCTTGCACAAAGGATCATGTAAGTCACTTGGCATATTCGTGTCATTCACTCCCCCTTGAAAATGATTCGTCCTCAAATCATATTGTTATGTAATAGAAAAATATGGGAGGTTAGATGATACAATTTCAAACATAAACATCCAATACATAAAGAAGTTTAGAAACAAATTACATCCCTTGGTACCCCTCTTAAAATTTCCAAGGGGCTTATCTCTTAAAACTTTTTGAAGTAATTTCTCATGAATTTAGCTTCTTTATGGGATAGGTTCATGACTTCAAACATGAAACCTTTGAACCCGCAAAAGAAATGTGGCACTTTTCACATGATATGGTACCTATTTCATCATTAACATCACATGATTGCTTTAGGGATGCTCGTATGTGAACATATATAGAACATATAGCCAAAAGATATGCAAAAATTGATACCACTAGATATTCGGGATTTAACATAGATACAACAAGTTCAATGCACAAATTATAACCAATTAATTCAGCATGTTTCCCTAAACACATAAATTCATCCAAAACATGATTTTCAAAGATCAAAACATGCTTACATACACATTATTCAATGAAGACATCACAACAAAGTACATTGTAAATCATCACCATTTTCAAGAAACTCATACCAAAATATGGTAGTAGGTAAAATGTCACTCTTATGCTTATTTAACACGTTAAGATGACTCAAACATACTCCCGGGTCAAATACAAATATTGTCCTTTCAATCATTTAATTTAACTTCGTCAAGAATGTACCATAAATTTTGACACATAAAAAGAATTCTTGACCAAATTTAAATTAAACACTGGATCTAGCATTGTCAAATTTATTTTCAGAATATTCAACACGTTTAACATTTGCATGCGACCCATTGAATGGTGCAATTTTCAAATCATGATTAACATGCCGAGAAACTATCTGGCAGGAATTAGCAACATATTTCGTTTTAGCTCTTGCAAGAATAGATGGTGAAAATAAAGCATGTTTGACAATATTTCTCCAATTCACGTAAGGCAATGACAATGAAGCATATGAGTCAACATATTCAACAAGTTGAATAAAAGACCGAACAAATCTTAAACTAGAACATAAATCATTCAATGGAATAAATTCATGAATAATTCCAGATTTTTCAACACCAAGTAATTCAATACTCAAAGAATTATTTTTAACAAATAAATCATTTGAATAAGGAGAAAATTTACCATCATTCAAGACTGATGTTTCCTCTTGATGTGGTTTTTCATCCTTCATGGATAATGTTTCAAACCAACAGTTTTCACCTTGATTTTCAACTTTTTGTACAATTGTAGACACAATTTCCAAAGGTGGCACTAGTGGTACTTCAACCACAACTTCTTTCTCTTCCTTAAGGTTGATGTTCTTGTCTTCTTGAACATCATCAATCTCCTGCACAAACATCAAAGAAGAACAAACTTGCAATTCATTAGATGTTAGTAAATCATTTTGGGATGTTCGAGGTAAGGTTCTCTCGAGTTCAACACGTTGAGCAAGTGGAGGGACTGAGAGAAAATAGTGTTCAAATGACCCAAGTGTTCTTAGTAAAAGAAAGAGTTGACTGTTTCGAGTAGAAGAATAATAAATTTGAGAGAAAATAAGAGCAACCTCCACTTGTTGCTCTTATTTTCTCTCAAATTTATTATTCTTCTACTCGAAATAGTCAACTCTTTCTTTTACTAAGACCACTTGGGTCTTTTGAACACTATTTTCTCTCAGTCCCTCTTCTTTCTTTTGGCTATTTATTCTCTCACCATCCAAAAAGACACTTGACTCTTGCAAATCCACTTGAGATTTCTTTTTATTTTCACTGTTTCCCTTATGTTTACCCATCTTACCCTTGGAATCACTCTGAAGGTGGATCTTATTGTCATGAGTTTGTTGATGAGCTAAAGGCACCACAGCGAATTTTCGGTCAGGAAGTTGAGTGGTGTATTGATTGATCACACCAACAACATGCTCTCTTAAATGAAAAAGGAGTATCTTCTTGAGAAGCTGGAGGATTCGCTTGCACATGTAGAACTTCTCTTGCTGCCATTAAAGTACCTTCAACTGGAAAGACATATTCCTCTACAACATGTGCACATTCATCTTCAACAGGGTTAGAACTTTTGGTCTCTTCATTTCTCATGATCATTCCTTTTGCTGGTAATAGTGGGGATCTTTGTGAAACTTTTGGCAAAGGGTTGGATCGTTGAACCTTGGTGGAACTTTTGCTTCTCCCAAGTTTTCTTTCAATCCTGATCACTTTTTGCAACAACTCATGAAAATTATTGTACTCGTATAATTGCAAAATCTCCACAATTTCAGGTCTAAGTCCTTGGATGAACCTAGACATTGTCACTTCAGTTTTCTCTATCACACTTGCCTTAAAAAGGGATGCTTCTATCTCTTTATGGTAGTATTCAACATATTTACTGCCTTGGACAATGGTTTAAAGGCATATGTGATACGAATCCACTCCAAAGAGATGGATTGTTCACCTTTGTCGGATCTAGCTTGTTATAGGTGACAGAGTTAGAACGTAACCGGGTCGGCTCCTAACTACCTCAATCCTCAAATGGAGAGCGATGGAAAGGTTAATTGCCTAGGAGTGAGGGATCTAGCACCTCACTTCTCAAATGAAGAGCAACACTAGATGTCAAGCTTGAATCCACTTCAATGGAAGCAAGGGGATGATGGAGATAAAAAGAAGAGTTCAAAGTTGAATCAACACTCTCACAATGGGAGATAATTTCTGATATTCAAAGTTGTAATTCAAGTTGTTTTTCAAATGTGTGCAAAACTAGCTTAAATGGGGAGGGGTGGTGAGAAGGCAAAATGGTGCCTCCTTCCTGGCATGCATGCGAAAAGCATAAAGTACTTTTGCATGCATGTCAGGCCAAAAAGCTTCTGAAAAGGTAAAAGTTATCCTAAAAGTAGACTTATGTCCTTAGCACGTAAAACTGACATTTGTCTTCCCGAGTATCTTCATGAGAAAGGGGGGGTCTTCGCGGGAGGCCTAGGTAACCGAACAGTCTGTGGGATGCGAAGACTTTGCAGGGGCAGCTGCGCTGGGGAGGACCTTTTACTGAGGCTTCGCGGAAACGACTTCGCTTATATCTGGAAATCCCTCCCAGGGTCCCCGCCGAGAGGCTTCGCATTTGTAGGGTCCCCGCCGAGAGGCTTCGCACTGATGACTTCGCTTTGGGGCTTCGCCCGTGTGTGGCAAGTTTGCATGTGGCCTTCTCCATTGCCCTCTCCTTCAAGTATACTTATATTCAAGGACCCAAAGGCCTTCGCGCTATCTTCCTCCATGGTGATGCCGAGTTGGCGAAGCCGTAGGGCCCGCTCTCGAGCTTCCTCTTGATCGTCCTGTGCCATGAGTCTTATGAAAGTGTTGAGACTTGCTTGAACTTGTTTCGATCGGGACATTGTCATAGGTCTGCCAATGCCTTCTAGAGGGTTGGGAGGCTTTCGAGCTTGAGCTGGGGCATCTTCATGTTCCTCGTTGGTCTGTTAGGTTGATTCATGGCGATGTCCTCATCAATTTGAGACATCCTCAGTCATAAGGCTTTTCTGCTTTTTGACCATTCTCGAATCGGGCAAGCCTTTCATTTATTGGCACCATTTGTTCCTATAACATTCTTTGGAATTAAGCCAACAACCTTTCGTTAGCCATTTTCACTCAGAAACTTACAATATTCTCTTTATAAACCTAGCAATTTTTTTTTGTTCAAAATTCTTGAAAAAGTGATTCAAAACAAGTTTCAAAAGATACAATAAAATAAAACCTCAACAGAACTCAATAGGTTGAAGGAAGTGTTGTTACTTTTTGCAAAACGGTTCTTTTGTGGGTTTTGGAAAAGGATATTCCGTAACTTTTGAAAGAACAGGTTTGAAAACGCTCTGAGATTGTTCTTTTTCTTGTCCTTTGTTTGAAATTGTTCAAAGAATTCTTCAAATTGGCTTTTCTACAAACAGTCAACAGATTGAATCAGTATCAATTTTGTTTAATACAAATAGAATGCGATTTTTTTGGTTTTTTTTCAATGTAGATAGCACAACATTGGAACAAAGAATTAAAAATGGCAAGAACGACCGAGAAAAACACAATGATGATAAAAATGATATATGTTGCGGAATAGAAAGAAAATGGTAGAAAAACTTCTCCTTGTTGAGCGATTGGCTTTGATACCAATTGATGTGGTGGTCATATTGCTCTGATACCAATTAATGTGAATCCAGGAGGGTATCCTGGAACACGAAGAGCAAATCTAGCCAACAAAGGAGCAACACGAGGTAGATATAATTGATGAGGTGAAATTGTCAACATGTTGACAAATCCGGAATGCACTGAAACAAAATGATACAGAAGCTTGTGAAATGAACTGATGTGGCCGCCAACTCCTCCTGGATCCCTGTCCAGGTAAAGATGGTGTTATGTCTTTGGCGACTCCTCCTTTTTGAGAACAAAATTGGTCCAAGATAAAGAAAGCCTTTGTTGCCAAAATTGTAGGGGAATGTAGATGGAGCCAATACCTTCTTATTTCAATAAGAAGGCAATATTGGTCTAAGTAGACTTGTCAAGAAAACTCAAGAAGGATTGAGTGGAAAAAGGTAGATAAGTTGAAAAGAGAATCATTCTCAATTTCAAGGAAAATGTGTAATATATTTTGTTGATTGAATTGTTTTGCAAATTCGACCTAGACCTCATTCTATAGGACAAATAAGTTAGAAATCTAAATCAATTTACAAGTCCCTTCATCTCCATTCTTAATGATGAAAATTAAAAGGAGATGTAAATATGGGAATTTAAAACAATTATTGCTAAAAGTTATTATAGGCTAGCTAAGGGGTAGAACTAGTCAAAATGTCTCCGGAAACTGAAATAAATGAAAATTCGAGTTGGCAGATGATGGATGAGTTTTAGGCAATTAAATGAGGAATAAGTGATCCTCATTTAATGCTTTTATGGAGAGACTTCAAGGCTTATAACTCTTGAGTCCTCAATGCTACTGAAGTTCGTCATTGATGAGGAGTGGATGCTTAGAAACCCTTGAAGTGCATTGAATGCGCCAGCTGGAAACTCAATAGGTTGAGTACTTCGTACACTATAGTTTTCCTTGGCATTTGATATGGCCACTTGGATCTGGGTTTGTGAGTCTTGAACCATAGCATTGGCAAGGGCCTTAGTCCAAGAATTAAGGGCAAGGGCCCGATCATGGCTTGAGCTAGTACTTGGAGAATGCATTTGGGCTGGACTCATCAGGTTTAGCATTTCCTTGGCCTTCTTGGTATTGTGAATGATTAATTTTGAAAAGTCCTTGAAGGCTCGGGCCTTGACATGTTGAAGCACAAACCAAGATTTCAGAGCTTGAAATAATGGTTCGTTGAAGGTGGATGTATCATGAAAACCAAGGACCTCCTCTTTTGGCATGTGAGCTCTTGTATCCTCAATGTTGCACATAGGATCATGTAAGTCACTTGGCATATTCGTGTCATTCACTCCCCCTTGAAAATGATTCGTCCTCGAATCATATTGTTCTGTAATAGAAAAATATAGGAGGTTAGATGATACAATTTCAAACATAAACATCCAATATATAAAGAAGTTTAGAAACAAATTACATCCCCTGGTACCGCTCTTAAAATTTCCAAGGGGCTTATCTCTTAAAATTACATAAAGAAGGTTAGATTTGCGTCATGTTATGACTTTAATTAAAAGTGGAAACAACTAAGGCTATTAGATTGATTCAAAACAAAATTTAGGCTGGAAATAACATAAAACAAAATCTAGTTTATAAGAAAAGGAGGTTTAAACATTTTTTTGTAGGACATAAAGTTTGGTTAAAAATTTCCTTACATAAAGTAATTTTGAGATTTGGGAGAAAGGGGAAGTTGAATCCCAAATATATAGGGGCATATGAAATTCTGGATAAAATAGGGAAGGTAGCTTACAGATTGGCATTACCTCCTCAATTATCTTGTGTTCATAATGTTTTTCATATTAATCTTCTAAAGAAATTCATACCATGACCTCACCAAATACTGAATGATTCTAATGTAGAGGTTGATGAAAGTCTTAGTTATAAAGAACAACCTTTTAAGTTGCTATATAGAAATTAAAGAAGGTTAACAAACAAGGTCATGCCAATTATTAAGGTTCAATGGACAAATCATATGGAGGAGGAAGCAATTTGGGAAACAAAATTTGACATACAACAAAGCTATCCAGAATTTTGGGATCAATAAAAAGGATTTTTGGAAGATTAAAAATTCTAGAACAAGAGGGGGAGAATCTTGTGACCATGATTAAATAAATAAATAAATATCACTTGATGATTGATAAAAATGGTCACAACAAAGTATATAATAAATAAAAGAGACAAGATGGCAAATAGAAAAGCTTGTGGACTAAGATTTAAAATATGGAAATAAGGAGGACTAGATTGCTTTAGGAACAAAAGTATAATGACTTCTTCTTCAAGAAGATGAAGACAAATGAGTAAAGAGTTTGGAACTTGCAGCAGGTGCTGTAGGTTGAGAGTTCATAGCAGGGTTGTGTTTTCTATATGAGAGAAGAGAATACGAGATTTTGGAAAGAGAAAAACCAAAGGGTAAGGAAATCGAAAAGAAGAGAAAAGTTGGAAACATCTGAGGTTTTTGACACAAAGGATTCCGAAGGAAAAATGAGCAGCAAAGGAGACAAAGAACAGAGCAAGGAAGAAGAGGAAATCAAGGTAAGAGGAAGGAAGGATTCACATTTTATAGTGATTTACCAATTTAGCGATGGAGAGACATTGGAAGAGGGTTATCGAGGACCTGCAAGGAGAGACAAAGAGATCCTTTAGGCGTAGAGAAGAACAAATGAGGTAGGTGTGTAGTAAGTACCTTTTTCGAGATAGGTATCGCCCAATATATAGGGTGGTGGTGGAGCCCATTATGGAGGGCCTTGATTATTGGGATCATGCCATAAATGTGGCCATGCTATGTGGGATGATGATTCTTCCAAACGGGGATCGTGTTTGACAATTGCTGATAGCGTTAATTGGGGGGTCCTGATTATGCCACGTGAAGCCTTCGCACCACGAGGTCTTGGCCGCCTCGAAGTGTAACTTACGGGGAGGCTCCTCGTATAGTTATGATGGGGGTCCACGTATTAACGTCGTAAGCGTTTTTAACGATGTGAGTGTTGGGCTGGACCCATATATATCAGTATGTCCCCCGCCTATAGTGGAGTATGGGCTTTGTTGGGTCCCTATGCTCTGATTTCCTTGGCTCATTTGTATTTTGGAGTTGGGCCCAAGTTTTGGGCGGCTAAAACCCATTAAATGGTGTTTGTTGGGTATGATTTGCTGACGTTGTTGCATTTTAATTGGGTGCCTCCTTTTTACCGTTTCAACTTTATGAGGGAGTGGGACAGTTTCTATCCCTTCCCCTTTTTTACCCTACTCCCACGTCGGCCTTTCATCATTTGCAATCTTTGATTTTTGAAAAGCATCAGAGTTCCCTTTTCGGTGATTGTGTCTCCCCTTTCCTCCGGTGAAGGTCAAGGTGGTTTTGGTGTGCCTCTTTTGAAAGTTTCCTTGTTGCTATCGGTGCAAATCCTACCAAGAAGGTAATTTCTCAATTTTGAACAGGGTTTTGTGCTTTAAATATTGTGTTAATTTTGTTAGTCCATCGCGCCTGGGTTCTTGGATTTAGGGTGTTTGAAATTACATCTTTTCTTGAATTTTGTAGATGGCCCCCAAAAACCAAAGCAATCCATGCGTAATTTGGGTGAAATTTTCCGGAGTTATCACGTTCACTCTAAGGCAATTTGTAAGCTGTCTCTGGCACAGGTCCTCAAAAAGGCTGATATGGAAGTCATCAAGTCCAGTATGAGGGACCAAACGATGGTAGTCTACGAGGTGCAGTTAAAGGCAGGGTTGTGGCTTTCCATCTACACCTTCATGTTGCAGCTTTGCGAGTGATGGGGTGTTTGCCTAGGGCAACTAGCCCCCAATGTGCTCACGACGTGTCATCTAGCAGAGGAAGCTGTACTGCTTGAGGTGTTTCTTCAATTCTACACCTTGAAGAGTCCAAAAAATCAGGTCTTTTATCAGCTTACACCCGACGAGTTGAAAGTCGGCAATAACACTGTGAAGATTGGGGTGTTTGCTGATACTACCAGCTCGTGGGGCACGTGGAAACCATACTTTTTTTTATTTTGAAGGAAGATAGCTGGAACTTCCTCGTATATTTTGTTGGGGACCAGAGTGTGGAGGCGTTCAATGAACCCACCATCTGGGCTGGGTCCGAAGGGAAGAGGGCCTTCAACACTCTCTGTGAGTGGATTGTGGCAGTGATAAGGATTGAAGATTGTGATGGTGCTTTCCCCTTCACACTTTCAAGTCTTGACTAGGAGGTCATTCGTAGGCCAAATATTAGTCATGTCCATCAGCTAGTCGGGCACGAGGATTCTTTGGAGAATTGGATTGAGGGCCTCGACGGTGACCTCATAGAGAAGTTTGAGTCCTTCAAGAACCCTCGACGTTATTTTTGAATTTTCCTTCTTGGTTTATGTATTGTTTGGTTTGACTTTTGTTTGACTGTTTCCTTGTCTTAATACAATTTCGATGACGAATGACAACAATTCTTTTTTCAAAGAAGAGGAACCTGAGGGAGGCCCTACTGAAGAAAATGGCCGAGGCATGTGCCCCTGAGCCTGTTAAAGGGGTTTACAAGGCCTCGTCCAATGGGGCCTTGAGAGCTAAAGGTGCCCCTACTCCTGTAGCCATAATATCCAAGCCCCAGCCTATTTCGATGGTGGCGCCTCAGGTAATCGTTGAGAGCGGCGATGACTCTAATGAATCGGAGCAGCTCCAAAGGATGAGTCCTCAATTGGGAGGTATGTTTTTAGTGGACAATTTCATTTGTTGACTTCGAGTGTTTGTTATGATTGATTTTTTATTGTAGATGAGGCTACTATTGTATCTACATCGTTGGCGATGGCCCTTACCACCGATAAAGGGAAAGGAGTTGCGGCCGGAAAGAGGTCTGTTAGCAGTGGGTCGAGGGTTGAAGCGCCTTCTAGGTTCATGGCCGACGCACGGAGGCTGACTCCGCCGTCTAAGACTCCGGTGAAAGGTGTCCTGACCCATGGAGGGGCTGTACCCCAAGTTTCACCCCCAAGGGATGAAAGACTACCGAAAGAACGCTTGGCATTTGGAAAGACGAGGTGGAACATAGATGAGGCGTGGGATCCGGTTATGGGGGTGACCCATAAAGAGTCCATCATCATGGATGGCAAAGACACTCAATCCGGTTATGGGGGTGACCCATAAAGAGTCCATCATCATGGATGGCAAAGACACTCAGTGACCCATAAAGAGTCCATCATTTCCAACGGTGAACTCGTTGGAATATTGACCGGTGACTACTTAGTAACCGTCGGTCTAACAATACCAATGAGCCAACCATTGGTACAACCGGAAGGAATAAATTACCAACGGTCTGTGCGTTGGTATAATGAAAAATTAAAACAATTTCCTTGAAAATAAAAAATGAAAAATCTATCGTACCAATAGGTTGCACGTTGGTGCAATGAAGCATACAACTGTCAACGCGTTAGAAGAGCTAGTTTTACCAACAAGCACCCGTTGGTAAATTCCTAAATTGAAAATTTAAACATTCTATGCGGAATGCATGTTTTGAAACATTGTATTTTTAGAATATGAAAATGACTAAAATTTAATGTGGTTATCTTTTATTAAAAAAACCAAATTAAATATTGAACAATTATAGTAATTAAGAACATATGAATTAAAATTGGACTAACTAGTTAATTAAGATCATATTTTTTGTACTAACTAATTGTATCAATTTTTATTTCAAATTTGGTTAGACAATAAATAGTTGTTTAATAAAATAAGCATCACTTATGCATGACATTAGATGAAATAATTTAGGTTGTCAATTGTGAATTAGAAAAGTGTCATTATGAAATAATGGTCAACAAAAAATGTAACAATTCAAAAGAATTATAACTCTGTCTTATCAATTGTGGTTGTCAAAGTGCGATTAAGAATTTATAATCAATAAGCAATGGAAATACAATTATTTTCCAACGGGTTGGCCGTTGGTATTGTCAATTTTCCAATGGGTTAGCCGTTGGAAACTTTGAGTTCACCAACGTGTTGCACATTGAAATTCTTAAAGTGTCCAACGAGCTGACCCTTGGTACTATCGTAATTGCCAACTTATATTTTACTTTAGAATAAAAAATTTTAAAAATTTATTCCAAAAAGAAACACTAATTACATATGCATGTATTAAAACATTGGTTTTTTAGAATATAAAAAGATGAAAATTTAACGTTGGGTGAGTTTTATTTAAAAATAAATTAATTTTATAATGAAATAGTTATAGTAATTAAGAACATGATATTGAAGATAAACATAAGTGAAAATAGAATAGGACTAACTAGTTAATTAAGATCATATTTTATACACTAATTAATTGTTTCAATTTTTATTTCAAATTAGGTTGGACAATAAGTAGTTATGTAACAAAATAGGCATCACTTATGCATAAGATTAAATGAAATAATTTAGGTTGTCAATTGTGAATTAGAAAAGTGTCATTAAGAAATAATAATCACCAAAAAATGTAGCAATTTAAAAGAATTATAACTTTATCTTAGCAATTGTGGTTGTCAAAGTGCGATTAAGAATTTATAATCAATGGCAATGGAAATAATATTATTTTTCCAACAGGTTGGCCATTGGTATTGTCAATTTCTAACGGGTTAGCCGTTGGAAACTGAGTTCACCAACGTGTTGCACGTTGAAATTCTTAAAGTGACCAACGAGTTGACCCTTGGTACTATCGTAATGAACTTATATTTTACTTAAGAATAAAAAAATTTAAAAATGAAAAAATTATTCCAAAAAGAAACACTAATTACATATGCATGTTTTAAAACATTGGTTTTTTAGAATACAAAAAGATGAAAATTTAACATTGGGTGAGTTTTATTTAAAAATAAATAAATTTTATAATGAAATAGTTATAGTAATTAAGAACATGTTATCTTAGCAATTGTGGTTATCAAAGTGCGATTAAGAATTTATAATCAATGGCAATGGAAATAATATTATTTTTCCAACAGGTTGGCCATTGATATTGTCAATTTTCTAACGGGTTAGCCGTTGGAAACTGAGTTCACCAACACGTTGGAATTCTTAAAGTGACAAACGAGTTGACCCTTGGTACTATCGTAATGAACTTATATTTTACTTAAGAATAAAAAAATTTAAAAATGAAAAAATTTATTCCAAAAAGAAACACTAATTACATATGCATGTTTTAAAACATTGGTTTTTTAGAGTACAAAAAGATGAAAATTTAACGTTGGGTGAGCTTTATTTAAAAATAAATAAATTTTATAATGAAATAGTTATAGTAATTAAGAACATGGTATTGAAGATAAACACGAGTCATGAAAATAAAATAGGACTAACTAATTAATTAAGATAATATTTTATACATTAATTAATTGTTTCAATTTTTATTTCAAATTTGATTGGACAATAAGTAGTTGTGTAACAAAATAGGCATCACTTATGCATAAGATTAAATGAAGCTTAATCAAAAAAAAGATTAAATGAAGCAATTTAGGTTGTCAATTGTGAATTAGAAAAATGTCATTAAGAAATAATGATAAACACAAAATGTAGCAATCTAAAAGAATTGTAACTTTCTCTTATCAATTGTGGTTGTCAAAGTGCGATTAAGAATTTATAATCAATAAGCAATGGAATACAATTATTTTTCAACGGGCTGGCTGTTGGTATTGTCAATTTTCCAACGGGTAAGTCGTTGGAAACATTGAGTTCACCAAGGTGTTGCACATAGGAATTCTTAAAGTGTCCAACGAGTTGACCCTTGGTACTATCGTAATTACCAACTTATATTTTAATTTAGAATAAAAAATTTTAAAAATTAAAAAATGTATTCCAAAAAGAAACACTAATTACATATGCATGTTTTAAAACATTGGTTTTTTAGAATATAAAAATGATGAAAATTTAACGTGGGGTGAGTTTTATTTAAAAATAAATAAATTTTATATTGAAATAGTTATAGTAATTAAGAACATGATATTGAAGATAAACACAAGTGAAAATAGCATAGGACTAACTAGTTAATTAAGATCATATTTTATACACTAATTAATTGTTTCAATTTTTATTTCAAATTTGGTTGGACAATAAGTAGTTGTGTAACAAAATAGGCATCACTTATGCATAAGATTAAATGAAATAATTTAGGTTGTCAATTGTGAATTAGAAAAGTGTCATTAAGAAATAATGATCACCAAAAAATGTAGCAATTTAAAAGAATTATAACTTTAACTTTGCAATTGTGGTTGTCAAAGTGCGACTAAGAATTTATAATCAATGGCAATGGAAATAATATTATTTTTCCAACAGGTTGGCCATTGGTATTGTCAATTTTCTAACGGGTTAGCCGTTGGAAACTGAGTTCACCAACGTGTTGCACATTGGAATTCTTAAAGTGACCAACGAGTTGACCCTTGGTACTATCGTAATGAACTTATATTTTATTTAAGAATAAAAAAATTTAAAAATGAAAAAATTTATTCCAAAAAGGAACACTAATTACATATGCATGTTTTAAAACATTGGTTTTTTAGAATAAAAAAGATGAAAATTTAACGTTGGATGAGTTTTATTTAAAAATAAATAAATTTTATAATGAAATAGTTATAGTAATTAAGAACATGGTATTGAAGATAAACACAAGTGAATATAGAATAGGATTAACTAGTTAATTAAGATCATATTTTATACACTAATTAATTGTTTCAATTTTTATTTTAAATTTGGTTGGATAATAAGTAGTTGTGTAACAAAATAGGCATCACTTCTGCATAAGATTAAATGAAGCAATTTAGGTTGTCAATTGTGAATTAGAAAAGTGTCATTAAGAAATAATGATCAACAAAAAATGTAACAGTTTAAAATAATTATATCTTTGTCTTATCATTTGTGGTTGTCAAAGTGCGATTAATAATTTATAATCAATAAGCAATGGAAATAAAATTATTTTTCCAATGTGTTGGCCGTTGGTATTGTCAATTTTCCAATGGGTTAGCCGTTGGAAACTTTGATTTCACCAACATGTTGCACGTTGGAATTCTTAAAGTGACCAACGAGCTAACCCTTGGTACTATCGTAAGTTCCAACTTATATTTTACTTTAAATAAAAATTTTATTAATAAAAATGTATATATTCTAAAAAGAAACACTAATTACATCCATGTTTTATAACTGTTTATTTTTTAGAATATAAAAATGATCAAAATTTAATGTGGTTGGAGTTGTGGGCTGAGTTGGACAATTTTTGAAGTAGTGGATAAAATTGAAAGGAATTAAAGGTTTAAAAGGGCTTAAAAGGATAAGTTGAGGCTTAATTGGAGGATGTAAACTAAATGAGGGACTGATTAAATAATTTACTTAAAATCTAAAAGATTTACCTATTTCTACTAGCAGAGGGTTGGACATAGGCGCATTTGTGACTCGATACACAAGGATACGAGCTGGAGAAGCGATCTCGTAAAAAGGAGAGGAGACGGATCATCCAAGGAAGGAGCTGATTGGGGCTTTGAGCTGAGGAAATAGCATGTAGGAAGATGATGGTGGGGCTATTGGCAGATGCGATTTGGTCGATTTGGGGAAAGCTGAATCTAGGGATTCGGGTTTAGGGTGAAACGACCGGGAACTTTGGAGCGGACTTCAATCGAATTTCAGAAGGGAATTTCGTGGTTTTGGGATCAAATTGTGAAATATTGAGCAAGTTCAAGTGGAGGAAACGTTGGTGAAGGCGGAGGTTATGTGTCAGCGATGGAGTTCGCGACTGTCTCTATTTCCGCAATGGCTTGTGATAGAATACTTAGATTTTAGAAGATGAGTTTAGATTAATTAACTAGATTCACGGCTATTCATGTTCTTAATCAGTGACGGAACCAGGAGGAATTCGAAATTGGGGGGCTGGTGGGTAGATTAAATTAGGGGTTGGAATTTGTAACCATAAAACGTCGGCCTTAACCCATTTTATAATGACCGCAGACCAATCTCCATATATAGTAATAGTTAAAGTAATGGAGGTTAGCGACGCTATTTCCCAACGGTTCGCCATTAATCATTAACTCCTAACTCGATTGAGAACATGAAAATCGACCTACGAAATTTTTTGAGTCCACTAACCTTTTACGTAGAAAAATAATAATACAAATTCATATAACCAAATTGGTATCATGGGTTCATTTTTATTTCTTTTATTTGATTTTTTATAGAAAGCAATATTTCCAAATAAAGAAACAAAAAACAGTGAGAAATTAATAAAAAAAAAGAGAATTGTGTGTAATAATAAACTCAAACTAATGACAAGTACAAAAATAAAAATGGATTAGTAATAAAAATTAAATTATATATAAACAATCTCACAAAAACTACCGCGCATAAATCCGAAATTTAAATATACTAAAAGATGATTAAAACGAAAAATTAAATATTAATTAGACATGGTCCCAAACCACAACATATCAAATTTAAATGACTTAGATAAAACTATAAATAGAAAACAGGGAAATTTTTTTTTTGCCTAACCAAGTTGAGTTGGTTTCTTTTATGGATGCAATTTGGGTATGTGAGAAAAAATGTACCATTTAGGTTGGGGTTTAATAATAAGTGGGTAAAAATTTATTTTTGAATGAGTGGAGGGCTAGTGGATAAATTATTACATAAATCCTCATAATTTCTACCATATACCCTATACCCCCATCAACTTTAGAGGGGGCAGTAGCACCCCCTGTCCAAATTCAGTTCCGTCATTGTTCTTAATCACACCCTTGTTAGAAAGCATGTATTAACCCTGTGTTGGTTGCCTTGCTATTTTAATCCATGTTTTCTCTTCTTAAAAGCATATTTCTATCGAAAGATCTATCCATGTTCTTGCTGCCTTTCTTTTACACCTTGAATTAGACTTATTACATGTCAAAAGTTGTCTTTCTGTTATAAATTTCTTGTTGCCCATTTCTCTTCTTTTGTTTACTTGCTTCTTAAGTCTGTTAACTAAAATGAACTTGGAAGTAACTACATCTAGAACCCTCAGCTGAATGTATGATTTTTCATCAGTTTAGCATGGCTGGCCGTTTGTCTTCTTTGGTAAACAAGTGTGTTTGGTCTTGTGATCATGAGTGAGCTTCTGACCTTATAATTCAATATCTTAAGTCTAAAGCTAAACACTTGATTTATGCATCTTGTTGTATGTTACCGACACCCGGTGAGTATCTAAACTAATTACGTGATTAAGCGTTAATATCGAGATTAGTGAATTTTGTATGGCCCGGGACATATAATTAAACATGTGAAGCATGATTTGTGTGTGATATGAAGTCCCGAGAATGTGATTCAGATTTCGTTCCGTTAGGAGAAGCGGTTTGAAAGTTGCAAATTTCGGGTTGGACTAAATTGGAACTTTTGAAGGTTTGGAGGCTAAAGTGTAAAAGAGGAAAAAGTTGACCAATAATTTGGGTAGACAAAGTCGGCTACATGAAAGGAAGAAAAGAAAGTGGGACACTTGGCATCATATAAGAAGAAATGGAAAAGAAAATGGAAAAAAAAGAAAAAAAGAAAATATATAAAGGAAGAAAATTACATTTTCTTCATTTCTTCATCTTCTTTCTTCTTCCAACCATGAGTTCTTCCATGGTAACGCCATGTTCAAGCTCAAAAATAAACTTGAAGGAAACTTGAAGAAGCTTCAAGATAAGCTTATTAAACTGATCATTGTGATGAGTAAGGAAGTAATTAGGAGTCAGATATTGGTAATTCAGCAGTGTTTGGGAACAGTGAGCTTCTGAAATTTCAGCATCATTATGGCACCTCAACCTTTGGTTGACTTTATGGTTCCTAAACCTTCCTTGCATCTTCTTGTCCATACTTTGTGTTAGGGGTGTGAGCAGAAACCTTGCAGAAGTGCTGCCGAAATCTGATTCTGATTTCCTGCACGGAAACTCAACTTCAGCTGTGGTGAAAGGTAATGATATATTATTGATCAGGGTGAAGAGTTGCTGGAAAGGCTTTATGGTGAAAGCCATTTTTTCTTGCCCGAGCCCCATTTTGGCGCAATTGTTGTGGGTCAATTCTGTGAATTCTGAATGTGTATTCTGTATCTGTGGATCAATTGTGAATAAGGAGTGGTCAGAAACGCAGCCGAAACTCTACCAAAATCCGTACCGGGACAGCTGATCGAAAAATTCCATTCGGTCTTCTACTTAAGGTAAGAGTTCAGTGTGTCTCTTGATAATGCATTGTTCAGCATGCGTATTAGAATATATTGAGGCTAGGTTTGGTCCGAGGGGTGGCCCCGGTGATGCCAAACCTAGTTATATGGTATAAGCATCGATATGTAGGTTCTGGGATCAGCAAGTGGGATGTGTACCTACACCTAAATGGTGTAAGTGTGATCTACACCGAAATGGTGCAAGTGTGATCCACACCTGAATGGTGTAAGTTTGATATGACGATGGGGATCGCGATCCCGAGCTGGCCATGCTCTTGTGTGTGATGTGATATGTGTGCCCCGGTCAAAGTCGGGAAGACCGTCATTGTGTCTAACTTCATCATAATCCGTTGTTTGACTTGCATTGCATATGGTTGAATCTGCATTGATTGAGCATGTGTTTGCATGTATATTCTTGTATATTTGCGTTTTTATTTGGTTGCAGGTTTCTTGTGCATCAAGAAAACCATGCTTATACCTGCGCTCTTACTAAGTTCTCTATGAGGACTTACCCCTTATTTTACCGTTTCAGGAAAATCTGACAAGTAACCCGTTGAGTAGAGTTCAGGGGTTGGCTTTTGCGTTGTGCTATTTCAGGTACCTATTTGTGCGTTCCGATCAATTGTGTTTATGTTGTGTGTGCGGGATAAGGGGTAAGGTCCGTTGTGTGTGTGATTCAGTATGATTAGTTTTTTGTTGTGTCCCGGGATTTCGGCTAGGTTGTGCATTATGTATGATTCTGTGTGATCAGATTTTTCAATATAGGTGTGATTAGTGTGTTCTGGGATTTCTGCTCTGTAAGCCCGTTATGTGTGAATTAGCGTGATAAGTGTGTTCGGAATTTTCTGATGTGTATATTCAGTTCCAGGTTTTTCGGTATGTGTGTGTATTCAGTTTCTGAGAATTCTGTGGAAATGTCCATTGTGTGCGCTTCAGTGTGATCGATTTTCCTCTATATGTGTGTGCTCAGTTCTGAAATTTCGGTTGTGCATGTCAGTTGTGTGTGATTAGTGGTGTTCTGAGATTTTTGCTGTGTAAGTATGTTGTGTGTGAATCAGTATGATTAGTGTGACGGGTTTTCTGGGTTGTATAGTCAGTTTTGAGGATTCTGATATATGTGCGTATGCAGCTTTGGGATTTATGTTGTGTCTGTTGGTTCTGTGTGACTCAGTGTGGTCAGAATGTTGTTATGTGTGTTCAGTTCCGGGATTTCTGTGCATGTGCGTTCTGTTCTGGAAATTCTGAAAAGTGTGATTCAGTTCTGAGTTCTGCTGTAATTGAGCACCTTGGGTTACTCACGGTTAAACTTTCTTATGTGTGTAGCAGCAGCAACATCTGTCACGTTGAGGATTGTGGTTGGATCTTGGAGTCACCCTCTCGCACGTTCCGTATGTATTCCAATTGGATACTTCTGGCTCTGTATGTATATAGTAAATGACATGCATACTTGTAGTAATATCATATTTGGGTTGTGCTGGAAATCTTGGGAGTACATGTGTTGAATTCTTGAGTAGTATGAAAGTTGTGCTGAAAATCATTTATGAAGCAGTATTTGTGCTGTGAAGCATGTTGTACAGGATTTTTGGAGTATGAAAATATGTGTTGGGTTTTAGTTGTGAATAGTGTGTGCTGAAAATTATGTGTGTGTATGTGAAGTACTTGGCACATGATTTGTGAATCTGTGAAGTATGTACCAATTTATGATTGTGTTCAGTAATGTGCATATATGTGATCCTAGGTGTGGTTAGATGTTAGAGAAAATGATTATCATACTTGACTATGGTTATGATCGAAAATTTTAAGTGGCCTGGGGTTAGAACGGCTCATTTAATGTTTGTATTATGTGTGCGCTGTTACCCCCGAGTGAGATTAGGGTGATTAACATAATCTTAATCACCCGTGCACTTCCGCGGTAAGGGGGTAACGGATGGTGGTATCAGAGCATGATTTGTGGTCAGTGCTGAATTTATGTTCTGTTGAAATCTGGAATCTAGTTTGGTATCTGGGTGTGGTGCTTATCTGATTTGTGGTATCTGATTTGTGATATGGGATATTTATGAGATTGGACATTATTACATGATGCATTTACATTTGCATATACAGAGCCCGAACCTCCACAGAATGTGCCATAGGCAGTGGATCCAAAGCCACAGGTTTCTCCAGTATTGGTACAGGTCCTTGAGCAAATCAGGAACAATCTAACATTGCTACTTCCAGGTGCATCACAGGAAGGGCAGTCAGTGCAGGGACGCCAACAACAACGCTAGGATGTGGAAGTGAGTGATGTGGGACATAATGTGATGTGATCATGGGATCCCCAAGCGACAACAAGACGTCCCAGACGAAGAGGCAGTCGAGTGAAACTCGGAGCAAACCCTTGGCGAGTGGGTTCGAGAGGCCCGGGCGGCCTAATCCGATGGTCCGGATTAACCCCGGACATGGAAAGGGCAATGCCTTCACGCGAGGACCCTAAAAGAGGCCTCAAGGCGTAGGAGAGGCTTCGTGCAAAAGGCATCCAGGCGAAGGCAAGCCACTTTGGCAAAGCCGTCCTGTGAAGTCTCAAGGCGAAGGATGAACTGCATCATGCTAAGGCATCCGAACACCGGCGAAGCCCCAGCGAAGCCATTTCTGCGAAGCCCCGAGGCGAGGGCTAGGCTTCCCAACAAAGGAGTTTTGGCGATGGCCAAACCTTCAGCGAAGCCATCTCCATAACCCTTCCCATGGCGAAGCCCTCATGCAACAATGTCCACGAGAAGTCTTTGAGATGCGGACGGAACTTCCTTGCGGCGTCTGGCGAAGGCAAAGCCCCGGGCGACGTCATCCCGGTCAGTCTCTGGTAAAGGCCACGTCTACAACAAGAAGACTTCCGGTTGACGCTAACTAAGGGATATTCTTCTGCGGAGTCTCCCCGAAGGCGGAGCCTTCGTTGCAAGTCTCAAAGGGAAGGCGAGGCCACTAGGCGAAGCCTCCTTTGAGAAAGCTTCCCAACAAAGGCGAGGCCTCCCGTGCCGGGTCTCCCATCAAAAGAGCCCTAAAGCGAGCCACCTCGGCTTATCCAAATGGCCAACCACTCCCGACCATTCGGCCCCTCCCGCCTTATACGCTGACACTTGGGAGCGAACTTTTACCTTTTTATCTTTTTCGGACATGCAAGCAAAAGTTCTGTACACTTTATTGCATGCATGCAAATTTTGTAAGATGTTGTTACCTTACTTCTCTATAAAAGGAAAGGCAGAATCCTAGAATAGTTTGAACATATGTAAAGGTTTAGAAGGACAATTCCTTAAGCCTGGTTCTCACCCCCTTGCTATATTCCGCCATCCCCATTGATTGATTGTTTATCATCAAGATTAATATCTAGTATTGCTTAATCTCGTAGTTAAGAGGTGCTAGAACTTCCATACTCCCCAGGCTTATCGCAGATATTGCCCAACCTCGTAGTTGGGAGGTGTCTCGTGGCCGTCTCTATCTTTCTTTGTTCATTCGACTCCACCGAGCTAGAGCTGCGCTTCCGTACGATCTCGAGTGTTCGCGTCAAGCGTACCGTGATCGTATCAAGTGGTATCGAGCCGATCGCTTGTCGGAGTTGTTGTGATTTCTTCAAGGTTAAACCCTTTTTATTTCTACTTGAAGAAAGATTTATCTTTGCGTTATTTTCAAACCGTGTTATATTCTACATTCGCTTATCTCGTATCCCTTCCCATATCCGCTTTTCGTTTCGGTTTATCTGTTGTGTTGATTCGGTGTTAGGAGTTGTTGTTGTGTTAGCAACTTCATAAATCAAAAGTCAAAAAAAAAAAAAGAAGAAGAAAAAGAAAAGAAAGCAGTTGCGGTTTTGCGAAAGTCGCAAATCTCAGTTTTATTCGAAACCGCAACGTGCAAAAATTTATACGCTCAAAAGAGTGAGGTTGTAGTTGAAAAGTGAAGAGAAGTGGTGTATAAGGCTTGGTTGTGAAAAGCATAGAAGAAATCGGATCTGTGTTCTTATTGTTCTTGGTGTTCATATGAATGTTCATATCTGTTCATTCCACAACTCATATGAACAGTGACCTTGATCTAATTTCGATTTCAAATTTGAGCCAAAAGTGTTTGTGCGCCAAAACCTCATTTCTAACCCTCTTGTATATCTGTTGCCGAAACCCCCCCTCCATTTTAACCTAGCTTGCTTCAAGTAACTAGTACTTCTTACTTAAAGATTTTTGCATGCTATTGGTTATCTTGTGATATTCATTATCGGGTTTTGGCCTTGGAAAGAGCAAGCTCTGAGAGCTAAGCAAGAGGAAAGAAAGAAAGCCGAGTGTGACCCCTCGCGAAAGGGCAGACCCCTTCGCGGCGGAGAGAACCCCAAACACGTGAGGAGTCCGAGCGGACTAATTTTATTGTTTAAATGTGCGAAACCCCATGGCAGATAATTATTTCTATGGGGTTGATCTATCGATGGGCGGTACCAGCTTGGAAAAGACTTATGGCATTGGATGGAAAGGTGGGAGTACCACTTTTGGTGCTTCCCCCTTCGTGGTGAAAAAATGTTGAGCCAAGCCATAAGAAGCCTAAAAGGAGAGGCCAAGGAATGGTGTCGCCGAGAGTTCTCTGACAGAGAACAGTCCGCTGAAGCCCCCATCCAGTCTTGGAGTGAGTTGAAGAGGTTCTTTGTGGCAACGATATGGACTCTGTCAAGAAGAGCCACCCTCCATACTACTCCCGGGCGAGGGCCCCCATGAGCCCCGCACCCAAGATACCCAGCTCCGCCACCCTACTCCACTCGACGGGTCTTCGCCTCGGGCGAACCAACTTCCTTCCAGAAAGGAGGCGAGGACCCCATCGCCACAAACCCCCTTGGTTGGGCCGCGCACCCCACCGCCAATACTTGCGCAGCCCATACCTACACCACAAATCCCAACCCTCACCAAAATCCAAAAGAAGAGACTCTCGCCCAAGAGATTAGAAGGCTCAAAGATGAGTACTTAGAATATGAGCGGGCGAGAGAGAAAAGGAAAGAGAGAAGAAAAGAAAGGGCTCTCCAAAGCCAAATGAGTGAAAAGAAAGACTCACCCGGCCTTCTACCATACCCCAAGAAGAACTAATCGTTTCATCTTCTCAAACTTGTTGTTCTTCTTTGGCTGTGCAGAAGAAGAAGAAGCGCGGGCGCGAAGAGTTGAAGAAAGCGAAGGCGCTTTGGAAGAAGGCAGAGCTCATGCGGGAGTCCCAACTAAACCCGTACTTGAGGAAGAAGCCACACCGTTCTTGAAGGAGAAGAAGATGATATGCGAAGCAGTCTACGTCTCCCTAACTTGGGAGAAGGTAACTTGTCTCTTCCTTTCGTAGTACGAGTATACGCAAGAGTGCGAATCTGTGGTTTCCTTGAGTCTGCATGCTACGAACAGGGGTGATGGATCAGACATTGGTTCGACACCGCGCCCATTGTTCGAATATATATACGGACCCCTGGATGCCATGTTTGACATGCTTAGAATGCATGCGTTAAGGAAAGACCCCTTTGTTCCACGAGAGACATCCATGCCTTTCCTTAACAAACATGAGCATCTTGAAATAAATCGAGCTGAAACCATGTTAATGGTTGAGGTGGAGATAGAGAGCGACCTGTTCATCTCTCAACCTCTTGCTTATGCTAATGCTAGTCTCTGCGCGTTGCGGTCAAGTTCTTTCTACGACTAGCTTAGTTTTTCTTCTTCTTGGTCTCGGGAAGCACATATGCATGTGCTTGGCGAAGGTAAAGCTTCCTTGACCCCCACCCCAGTTCCATGAGCAGAGGTCTAAAGGCTTTAGACCGCATGCTTTCCTTAAGTATAAAGTTCTGTTAAATGTCTACAATACTCTAGGAAGCATGTCATGAATTTTTATAGACTGTTCATGATCACGATGCATATAGGAGTTGTCATGCTCATGCATACATATGCATCACCACCGCGACCCCCCCCAGTCTCCGGTTAAGTTTCATTTACTAACCTCTAATGCTCTCCAAAGTTTGTTGTGCTTGTTTTCAATTGTAGGAAAAATTTCTTCCCTTAAGATTCGAGGACGAATCTTTTTAAGAGGAGGGAATGATGTGATCATGGGATCCCCAAGCGACAACAAGACGTCCCTGCATTTAAGAGGCAATGAGTGAAACTCGGAGCAAACCCTTGGCGAGTGGGTTCAGAGGCCCAGCGGCCTAATCCGATGGTCCTGGATTAACCCCGGACATGGAAAGGGCAATGCCTTCACGCGAGGACCCTAAAAGAGGCCTCAAGGCGTAGGAGAGGCTTCTGTGCAAAAGGCATCCAGGCGAAGGCAAGCCACTTTGGCAAAGCCGTCCCTGTGAAGTCTCAAGGCGAAGGATGAACTGCATCATGCTAAGGCATCCAGAACACTGGCGAAGCCCCCAGGCGAAGCCATTCCTGCGAAGCCCCGAGGCGAGGGCTAGGCTTCCCCAACAAAGGAGTTCTGGCGATGGCCAAACCTTCAGGCGAAGTCCTCTCCATAACCCTCCCCATGGCGAAGCCCTCGTGCAACAATGTCCACGAGAAGTCTTTGAGATGCGGACGGAACTTCCTTGCGAAGCGCCCCGGCGAAGGCAAAGCCCCGGGCGACGTCATCCCGGCCGCCTCTGGTAAAGGCCACGTCTACAACAAGAAGACTTCCAGTTGAGACGCTAACTAAGGGATATTCTTCGCGGAGTCTCCAAGCGAAGGCGGAGCCTTCGTTGCAAGTCTCAAAGGGGAAGGCGAGGCCACTAGGCGAAGCCTCCTTTGAGAAAGCTTCCCAACAAAGGCGAGGCCTTCCGTGCCGGGCCTCCCATCAAAAGAGCCCTAAAGCAGAGCCACCTCAGCTTATCCAGTCGGCCAACCACTCCCGACCATTCTTGCCCCTCCCGACTTATACGCCGACACTTGGGAGCGAACTTTTTACCTTTTTATCTTTTAAATCGGACATGCAAGCAAAAATACTGTACACTTTATGGCATGCATGCGTCTTTTGTAAGAGGCTGTTCCCTTCCTTCCCTATAAAAGGAGAGACAGACTCCTAGAACAGTAGAACATATGTAAAGCTTAAGAAGGACAATTCCTTAAGCCCGGTTCTCACCCCCTTGCTATATTCCGCCATCCCCTTGATTGATTGTTTATCATCAAGTTTAATATCTAGTATTGCTTAATCTCGTAGTTAAGAGGTGCTAGATCTTCCATACTCCCGGGCTTATCGCAGATATTGCCCAACCTCGTAGTTGGGAGGTGTCTGTGGCCGTCTCTATCCTTCTTTGTTCATTCGACTCCACCGAGCTAGATCTGCGCTTCCGCACGATCTCGTGGATTCGCGTCAAGCGTACTCCGTGATCGTATCATAATGAACCCCACACTGTGATAGATAACAGTCCCTCTGCACGCGAGGATGTGAGCACAGATGAGGAAAGGCGACACCCTCGGGATAGGAGGGTGCGTCCAGAGGTTGGCCACGCCATCAGACAAGATTGTGATGCTTATAGCCGCTTCCGAGACAATGAGCATGGTCAACATCGACGTCGACATCAAGATGTGGATGCGCGGTCGCACCGACCCAAGAGGCGCAGAGGAGTATGAGCGCCCGAGCAAGCTGCTTGAGCGATTTCAGCGTTTGACTCCTTCACAGTTCAGCGGGAGAGGTGGTCTCAAGGCAGCTGAGATCTGGTGTAACCGGATCAACTCCATGTTCAAGATGCTGGAGTTTCCTTCCACTATGATGGGTTCCCTGGCTACGTATAATCTAGAGGGTCGGGCCGTCATCTAGTGGGAGAGAGTCAGAAACAGGCACCGGGCTGAGCGAGCTGCATGAGGAGAGTCTGATGAGGATATGTCCTGGAACCAGTTCAGCCATCTGTTCCATGAGCAGTATAGTATACGGGTGGACGCTCCGAGATTACTTGTCCGGCAAGTTACCTCCCGATATCGCTCGGGATAACTTGTCCGGCAAGTTTACTTCTGCATTCTGGCATTTGGACATGCATTCCGGCTTCTGGATCTGTTCGGCGCAGGATAACTTGTCTGACAAGTTACCTCCTGCGTTCCGGCGTGTGGATCTATTTTACTCAGGATTACCTATCCGAAAAATTTTCTTCTGGGAGTGCTTCAGGATAACTTGTCCAGCAAGTATCCCTCTATATTCCGTTATCTAGATCAGTTCAGTTCTGATTGGTAGCGGGGAGTGCGACCCGACATTCGGATGGCATTACGACCACTGGGCATTAATACTTACCATGAGGCGACACAGAAGGCCCAGTTGGTGGAGTAAAAGGAGACAGAGAGCAGATACATGCCATACCGACCTCCGCAGAGTGGGAGAGGTTCTGGTTCACGCAGATTTCCCCGGAACACCGGGAAGGCTCCTCAGGCTAGTACGAGTGTGAAGGGGAAAAGAGTAGCGTCTCCATCTGTTGTATGTCCGATTTGTGGGACAGTCCATCTAGGTAGGCTGTTGTACCGAGAGACGGGCAAATGTTTGAGGTGCGGATCGGCTAACTACTGGATCAAAGACTGCCACAGACAGTGCTGAGGAGGGATTTCGGCAATTGGCCGAGACCTCCATACGGGTCATCAGCGAGACGGGGAGCACTACAGAGTAGTGTTAGACAGTAGTTGCCGCAATGACGACCTCCGACTCCGCCACAGCAACCGAGGACTGGACGAGTGTTCCAGATCGAGACGGGTGAGCCTGCATAGTAGGGTGTGTGGAGAGGTACTATATTTCTGAATGATATGCCTCTGACCGTGTGCTTCTGTATCTATTATTGCACAGAAATATGTTGTGTCTCGACATTTATCCGATTGCTCCATGTCTCATATTATGTTGATTAATACTGTTGGCGATCAGTATTTTCTTTCAAATGAGATAGTCAGGGACTGTGTGATTACGATGGAGAGGCATCAGATTTCTACGATCTGTTTGGGCTTGATATTTCAAAAATATGATGTGGTTTTGGGGATGAACTGGTTATCTCAGAACTGTGTGCAGATAAATTGTGCGAAGCGAGAGGTTGTACTATCCTCCGGCGAGGTACTTCCTTTATCCGCTTCTTGTGGATGTGTGTCTGAGATGTGGTCTGAAATTAGAAATTCTGGACAAAATATCTATGATTCATAAGGATGAGTATTTCGGTTTGAATTCAGCTGATATCAGGGATATGTTGGATCAAATATCTGTTGTGCGAGATTTTCCACAGGTATTTCCCGAGGATTTGTCGGGTATGCCGCCGGGGTGGGAAATTGTGTTTGAGATTCTGTTACAGCCGGGATCTGTTCCCCCCTACCATATGCCGATTTCTGAGATGAACGAACTCAAGAAGCAGAATTGCTTGCTAAAAGGGGTTCATTTGACCTAGCACGTCTCCGTGGGGTGCTCCAGTGTTGTTTGTGAAGAAAAAGGATGAGTGTGAGCATCAGGATTGGGGTGCTCCAGTGTTGTTTATGAAGAATAAGGATGAGTATGAGCATCAGGATCATCTATGAATTGTGCTGTAAACATTGTGGGACCATCAGCTGAATGCCAAACTCTCCAAATGTCAGTTCCGGATTCAGGAGGTGTCATTTGTTGGACACATCATTGGAGAGTGATTTGATGTGTTTGTGGCATAAGTGGGAGCATGCTCAGTTATATACTTTGACCGTTCAGTCAGACTGGTTAGATAAAGTGTGGAATGTGTAGAAGAGTGATCCAACATTGAGGAAAATATCTAGAGAATCAAAGAGAGTGCTATATCCATCCTTTGAGTATAAGCAGGGTCTGCTATATTTCAAAGACCAGCGGGGACACTACAAACATTACTTATTCCGGTCAGAAAGTGGGGCAACATTACTATGGATTTTCTGACGGGATTGCCTATGACCCGATCACATCATGATACTATCTGGGTCATAGTGGATCGGTTGACGAAGTGTGCTTATTTTCTGTCTATGAGGATTACTGATTCCTTGGAAAAAACTAGCTCAATTGTATGTCCGTGAGATAGTCCGGTTACATGGAGTTCCAGACTCTATTGTATCTGATCAAGATCCACGGTTCACAGCATGGTTCTGAGGTGCTTTTCACAAGGCTTTGGGCACACGGCTCCATTTGAGTACAACATATCATCCTCAAACGGATGGACAGTCAGAGCGAGTGATCGAGATTCTGGAGGATATGCTACGCAGCTGTGCACTGGACTTTGGCGGTGAGTGGGATCAACATTTGCCGTTAGTAGAGTTTTCCTGCAATAACAGTTATCAAAGTACTATCGACATGGCACCTTATGAAGCTTTGTATGGTCAATGATGTGTGACGCCCCATCGTTGGGCAGAAGCTTCTGACAAAGTTGAGTTGGGTCTTGAATTGATTGAAGAAACAACAGCCAAGATCAAGAAGATTCAGGATTGGTTGAAAGCCGCACCATTGACAGGACTACCTCATATGTGAATAAGCGGAGACAGGATCAGGAGTTCGAGGTTGACGACAAAGTGTGGCTGAAGGTAGCACCGACCAAGGGAACTATCAGATTCGGTAAGAGATGAAAGTTGGCTCCATGAAATGTGGGTCCGTATGAGATTCTGGATCGGGTGGGCGAGGTGGCTTATAGATTACCCTTGCCACCAAGTATATCTGCACAATGTGTTTGACGTGAGCATGCTGAAAAAGTGCATCCTGGATCCGATTCAGACGATAGCAGTGGAGGATATGCTACTGGAGCCGGATCTATCATACCGTGAGGTACTAGTGGCTATTGTCACGACCCGCTTGTGATGGAGCCGGATCTGTCATACCTAAGGATGATGCGGGATAACACACTTGAGAGTGTGCAAGGCGGATTTTGGTGTTCTAGGTTTGTCTAAACTGGACCGGAAGATGTTGGATGAGTCTAGAAGGGACCAGAAGAGCCTAGGGTGGACTAGAGAGTGCTAGAAGGCCCTAGGGCACGCTAGAAAGTTCCAGAAGGAGTAGAGAGTGCTAGGAGGTGCTGAAAGGTTCTGGAAGCTCGTGGAACCCTCCAGAGCACTCTGGGAGTCTCTAGCTTGGTCTAGAGAGTTCTAGGCTGAGCAAGAACTATATGGAGAAGTCTAGTAGGTGCTAGACATGTGTAGATAGTTGTAAAGAGATCCAAGCTAGCCTAGAAGGTTCTAGAAGAGTAATGCTAGCTCTTGGATCAAGTAGATCTCCACCGTCTATTGAGGAGATGGCTTGCCTATAAATAGAGACCTTAGGCATTCATTTGTAACCAACTCCAAGCAAGCCAAATCCAGAGTTTTGTAGCCAACACTTGAGCAATACAAAAGAGTTGTATAGCTTTCATTCTCTCCTTCTAACTTTCGTTACCTATTCTAGGACAGGATGTGCGAAAGCTTCGGAGTAAGCTTATCCCGATAATCCGAGTTCAGTGGTCCCACCATTCCGAACGTGAGGCAACCTGGGATGTTGAGCAAGATGTGATGGATCGGTACCCGATGAGTATCAGAGACTTAAGACTACATGTGAGAAGGTGTCTTTGAAATCAACACCTTCCTTCTGTGTGAATCCTTTGACAACCAACCGTGCCTTGTATATCTCGATACTTCCATCAGAATTTTGCTTAATCTTAAGCACCCACTTATTTCCAATGGCCTTTCTGCCAAGAGGACCTTCATGTACATTAGAAGTGGCGCAAGTTGAGGGTTATGGTGCAAGTTGACCTTCATCAACTACCACTCCTCATCAGACAATGACCTAATGATAGTCTGCACTTGTTGCTCATCAGTGAGGTCATGTCTCACTTCCTTCAATTGGTGGATCATGTGTGACATCTCACGCAAGTGGGAGCTCATGGTGTGATCCGGTCTCATGACACTTCAAGATCATGGACCTTTGTTTTTCAATAGAAACATCACCAAACTTAGCGTTGACAGCGTCCCAAATGCCCTTGGAACTTTCAATTGTCAAGAATTCCACCATTATATTATCCACCATAATAGAGAGAATGGTGACTCGACACAAACTGTTCTTTTTCTTGTATACCACATAGACATCACCATTTCCACCATCTTTAGGAGGTGCAAATTTATACTTGGCAAGTAAAGATAATTCTACTCTTCATTTGCTATAATTACTTTAACTAATTGACGTAGAAACCCATAATGCATGTCTTTATACATGCTCAAGAGCTATGAAACCCGTGTAGGCATCCAATGTGGGATGTAAGGAGCATATTAAAGACTTACCTCTTGCTCCTCTCTCATCTACCATCAATGTGGGATGAAGAACAAGATTATCAAACATGTTTTTTATACACTTCATGCTTCAAATGTTTAAAATTAATATGCAACAATGGAAGCTTTAACCCATTTAAAGACTATCATTTGTATTTCTATATCAACCAATAATGTGAGATGAGAACATACAAAGGACGGTCTTTAAAGACATAATGAGGAAGCAAGAGACCTTAAAAATATATAAAGTCAAACCTTACTTCTCTCTTTTCACTAACAATGTGGGATGAAAACTAATATACCATAGATAAAAAGTTATCATTTGACTTGATCATATGTCTCACATCGATACTTGATGCTAGATAAAGAGACTCCAGACTTATATTGACAAAGTTCTCTATCCAAGAGGTGTTAAGACTCTAACTATTTGTCCCACATTGGTAATTTACTAAGCATCAACTAAAGTTTCTCTATATAATGATAAGAATTACAATCAAATTGGGAAACCATGAGTTGAAGTATTTTTTTTGAAAAAAAATCGGAACAATGAATTTCAGGTTAACACCTTCAACACGATCCAAACCCGATAAATTCGGGTTGACCCGACCCGACCTTTAACACGATCCAAACCAGATAAAGAGAAACGTTAGTGACTTGACTGATTAAAATATAAAAGAAAGGGGAGAGGCAACTGGGTTTGGTTAAAGTCTGAAAAAAAAAGAAACGAGTGCAGCAGCAGGTCACGAGCCAAACAGCCGGGTCGTGATGGCTCCGGCGCCGGAATTGGGCGGAGTCCACCGGAAATGATGCGCCAGACGTCGGAGATGTCGGCGGTTGCGCTGGAACGAAGAATTGGAGTGGTGAGAGGGACTAAAAGTCGACGAAACGGGTCTGTGAACTCGTGTTAGGTAGAACTGAAATCGCCGGTGTTTGGTCTCGGTTTTGGCCCACAACGGTGCGCCGCAGGTTGGGGACGACGGTGGAGGAACTGGGGCGGCTGATTGCAGCGATTGGAGGGTTGGAGCGGTGCCGGGTCGGCAACATTGGGTCCGCCTCTAACTGCTGTGATTAGTGGCTGTTGACCGCGCTTCAAGCTCAGGCGCGGTACAAAGGCTCGTGGTGACGTCGGCGACTCACGGTGGTGGTTAGGTGAGCAATCTCGTATTGTTAGAGGCGGATTTGCAGAGGTGGAGGGTGATGCTCGTGCTGCTCGGCTGAGAGTGAAGAAGACTTTTTCTTTTTCTTTTTTATTTTTATATATTGTCCTCTTGGAAAAGCAAAGAATTTGTCTTTTGGTGGCAGGCTAACTATGTTGAGGTCTATTCTGGGAAGCCTCCCATTGTTCTACTTTTCCGTGTTCAAAGCCCATGTTAGTTTAAACTAAACACTTGAGAGTTACCGAAACAATTTTTTCTTTCTGGGGTGGTTTTGAAGAAAAGAGAGTGATTCATTAGAGGGTTTTAAACTTAGAAAATTGGGGATAAGTTTTTCACATAATAACTAATGGTTTGAGAGGTAAGTGAGAAAAGTGAGTAATCGGGGCCTGTGAAATTGAAGGGGGTTGGGGTGTGAATTTGGCGCACCCAGCATTGATAATAGATAAGCATACATACTTGATAGGTCAGCATTGATAATAGATCAGCATGATAAGTTGTTTAGATCGATATCGTTAGATCCACATGACTACCTTGTTAGATCGACATACATACTTGATTGATCAGCATAAAATGGTGATCAGCATGATGAGTTGTTTAGATCGACATCACAACCTTGTTAGATCGACATACATTCTTGATTGATCAACATAAAATGGTGATTAGTATGATGAGTTGTTTATATCGACATGACTACATTGTTAGATCAACATACATACTTGATTGATCAGCATAAAATGGTGATCAACATGCTGAGTTGTTTAGATCAACATCACTATCTTGTAAGATCGACATGACTGCCTAGTTAGATCGACATCACTATCTTGTCAGATCCACATCGACATAACCAATTGATAAGTCAGCATTGATAATAGATTAGCATGATAAGTTGTTTAGATCATCATCGTCAGATCCACATGACTACATTGTTAGATCGACATAACTACTTGATAAGTCAGCATTGATAATAGATCAACATGATAAGTTGTTTAGATTGACATCGTCAGATCCACATGACTACCTTGTTAGATCGACATACATACTTGATTGATCAGCATAAAATGGTGATCAACATGATGAGTTGTTAGATCGACATCGCTATCTTGTTAGATCGACATCACTATCTTGTTAGATCGACATGACTACCTAGTGAGATCGACATCACTATCTTGTCAGATCCACATGACTACCTTGTTAGATCCGCATGACTATTTTATTAGATCATCGTCGTCTTTAAGGCTGGGGTTAGATATGGAAGTGTGTCAATAATATTGTGCACTTATTTGTGAGCACATCTGTGACCGCGCACAACTTGGTGCGAACTGTCGTGCGCAGCGCACATATTTGTGATCCACCAGTGTTCAAAATAAATTTCAGGTTAACACAAATTAAGCAAACCCAAGCAAAATTAAGCAACCTCTGCCCTAACCCAAGAAGAATTTGTACCGTCCAAAGCTGGGAAGAGACGATTCAGGTAGACCAAGCGCTAAAACGATGGAGAATGAAGTGTATGAAGTTTAGGAGCGTCGGTAAATAACGAGGGGCTACTCACGTGAATAACTAAGTTCACTTTGGTCCTATTTGCTTGAGGTCCGCGTAGAAAACGGTGAATCACGAGCTCTAATTCACGTGAAAAAAGAGGAGCGAATAACTTAGTTTTTCACCTTCAAAAGCTTAAGTTTGAAGCCCCCTATTGGGTTTCATGGGATTGTGTCATTGATTCTTTGGAGGAAGGGGGTCTTGGAATCGGAAGTTTAAAGGCAAAATATATGGCCTTACTAGGAAAGTGGTGGTGGCGTTTTTTAGTACAAAAAGGAGCTTTTTGGGTAAGAATTATCCAATCCATTTATGATGAAGATGGCGGGTTAGGAGTTTCAGATGGTGATGAGGAAGTTGGAGGAGTTTGGTGCAACATAGTGAAGATAGGAAAAATCATTGACGAAATTGGGGTCTCCTTCACAAATTACTTTTCTAGGGTGGTGGGTAATGGGAAAACCTTCCGTTTCTAGTATGATTTGTGGGTGGGAGACAAGAAGCTGTCTGAATTTTGTCCTAGACTTTTCAGGTCAGACGTTGAGAGTGGTGTAAAAATTTCAGAAAGAGGGGGTGGCAAAACGAAACCTGGGTTTGGAGTTGGAGGTGGAGGCGGGAGTTGAGAGGGAGAGAATTAGGGGAGTTTAGGAAACTAATGGAGATCTTGAATATTGTTTCAATGCAAGTTGATAAATTCGATTCCTGGAAATGGACTCTTGCTTCGAATCTCTCTTTCACGGTTTCAAATCTTTCCCAATTTATCGAGGACCGCATCTTAAAGAGACATCGCTCCGAGAAGAAACCATGTGGAACAATTGGCTCCCAAAGAAGATAAACATTTTCCAGTTGCGCGCAATGCAAGATTGTCTTCAAAAAAATTTGCCACGCGCCATCCGAAATGTTCCTTCAATCTGTAAAATGTCCAAGTTGCACTTGTTCCCTTGAAGATCTTGATCACTATCTTATTTCATGTCTAAAAGCCACTATTTGCTGGGGTTTGCTCAATACCTGGTGCGGAATGTAGGCTGTTGCAGGTTCAAGCGTATGTGCAGTGCTGGGATCGGATTGCAAGCATAACTACTTTCAGCTGTCCAAACATCAACGACAAGGCTGGTTTGCAAATTAATCGGTAACAGCTTGGTTGATTTGGAAACTACGAAATGAAAAGGTTCAAAAAGGTTTCTATTCGAATTGTAAAACTTGTTAATTTATCATGCAAGTTTTAAAACTTTGATAAAATATTAAAAATTAATCATAAATATCATTATAAAATATCATGCAAGTCTTAAAAGTTTTATAGCGTTACAATTAGCCAACAAATAAATTTGTATACAGTTAAACTACCCTTTTAATGTGTCATTATTCTTATACAGTGCAATTTCTAAAAATGCATAAAGCAATATCACCCGCACTCAAATAATAAAATAAGATAATACATTAGCGATGAAAAACTACAAAGGCCAATACATACAAAAATTTTAAAAGTCGAATAAGGGACTTAGGCCCTTGAGTAAATTGTGTTCGTTTGTTAATTTTTTTTCATAATTTGCCAAATCAATTCTCCTCCAATAATTTTCTATTACAAATTTAACATCAATTTTAAAAAATTACTCTCTCTATCCCGCAAAGTGTAGCTTTTTTCCGTTATTTCACAATATTTAATCTATGATTTATTTTTATAAATTTTTAGACATGTAAAGTTAAATTATTCATATGCTGCTCAAAACTTGATATTTAAAGTTTCTAGATATAATTTTTTGAATTGTTTATCTTTGTAAAATTTTGAATAAAAAACTGCAACTTGAAATATCAAACTCAAACACAACAATCTAAATATCAAACTCAAACACAACAATCTATACGGGATGGAGGGAGTAACAATTTTTCAAAAAAAGAAAAAACATAAAAAATGTACCTTTAACGAACAAAAGAAAGGAAATGAGAAATGGATGGGGTGGCAAGCCCCATTGGTTGCGCCACTATTCTTCAACAATATTTTTCAATAATTAGAATATAGAGTAATAATCCACATGGTTAAATATTATCTAGTGTAACACCTTCATATCCCCGCACACACACAGGCAGACGCACATCTTTTTAAAGTAAATTACGTCGGTTGTTTTAAATTTAAGTTTTTGACCTATTTTTCTCTCAATTTAAGTTTTTGATATACTTTGGTCATAAATCTACTTCCTTCGTCTCTAAATAATTCTACACATTTTTTTTATTGTTTTACAGTATTTAATCTATAATTGTTTTCATGAATGTTTAGACATTTATAGTTAATAATTTATATGTATTTCATAATTTGAAGTATAAACTTTGAGAATTTATATTTTTCTGAATTTTTTAAAACTTTTTATACTTATTAAAATTTGAGTTAAACATTGAATCGTGGAACAGTAAAGTCAAAGTGTCGAATTATTTAGAAACGAAGAGAGTATGTATTGTGACCTACTTTCGCCCTTTCCATCCATTTGCTCCGTTTAAATGGACAGCGACGAGTGAAATGACAATTTTGCCCTTAATGATGCTGACGAGGCGGATGAGCTGGACAAATGGTAGACTGAACCGTTGTGAGAAACTTCTCCTCTCTCTCTCTCTCTCTCAATTGCTCTGCTTCGCTTCTGTCAATGTGATTTTACAGCTTCACTCAATTGCTCTGCTTCCCTCCCTTCTGTCAAGCCCTAACCAACACCTTCTCTCTGCTTCCCTCCCTTCTGTCAAGCCCTAACCAACACCTTCTCTACGAACAATTTGCTCGATTAATCTGACTTGCAGATGGAAAAATGGTTGCGACATTGGATCATAACTCGTACAAGGAAAATCGTAGGAAATGCGTTCAAGAGAATCAGAAGAAAATTCAGGTTCTGTCAATTCCAAGTCATACTATTCTTCTCTCTTTCGTCGAAAGAAGAAAGAAATTGTGCTCCACTTACCAAAAATTCTGGGCCCCCCACTGAATATGATGTTGATCACTTTATTAGTTCAGTTAAATTCTTTGAGCTATTGAACAAGTATCTTAGTTGGGAGGTACATACCTTCGCCTTTGAAACTATGTTTGCATTTGTATATGATTCGAAATATTTTAGTGAACCGGTTGAAGAAGTGACAGAATTGTTTTATCTATAAAAAACACAAGTGATCATCATCATATATATATTATAAAATTGGAATATAAAAACAATCAAAATTAATTATATTCATTTGATCATACCTCCATAGGAGTGGGTAACAGCTAGTAACTATAACAGGGTTCCCCATTATAGACCATGTTGAGGTTCATATCAATCGTTACATTTACTAAACGCAGAACAAACATACCACAATACAGATTTTATTTGTGTTGCAATTGTAGTTCTATAGCTGAGACAACATGAGCCTAACATTCTTAGCGTCAGGCCTCTCTTGCGGTTTGTCCAAAGTGCAGAAGCAAGCTATCTTGAGGAACAGAAGCATTTCTTCTTCATTCCCGTTTCCCCTCAATTTCTCATCAATTGCTCGCTTCGGATCCTCCGAGGACATCACATTCCTCATCCATTTCACCATACTCATCTCCTCGGTGTGCTGGAAAAAATCATCAGATGGCAGCTTCCCCATCACCAGAACTCCAAGCAAGACCCCGAAGCTGTAGATATCGGCCTTGTCTGTGAACTTAAGCGTCTGGTGATACTCGGGTGCGATGTATCCCACAGTTCCTGCAACATTGGAAGTCGAAATGTGTGTGTGAGCATCCGGTAAGGCCTTGGCGAACCCGAAATCTGCGATTCTCGGTTCCATATCGTCGTCAAGAAGAACATTTGCGGGCTTGAGATCACGGTGGATGATCCGGGGACTATGCTGGATGTGAAGATATTCAAGCCCTCTTGCTATGCCTAAAGAGATCTTGTGCCTTGCGCCCCAAGAAAGCTCTCTGGCCCCTGCTCGGACCTGGTTCAGCACATCTTGCAAGCTCCCATTCTTCATGAATTCATAGACCAAGTAATGGCATTCGGGACGAGAGATGTGAGCTAAAAGAGGGAGGAGATTTCTGTGCCGGATCTGTCCAACGGTGTTGATTTCAGATCGAATCTGTCGCATTTTCTTATGCAGAAGCTTGCTGTCCTCTTCAGCCATGTCTGCTGCGTCTTTTGCAGGCTGAAAAACCTTCTTTATGGCTAACATCAATCCATTTTGTAACTGGGTTTTATAGACCTCACCACAGCCACCTTTTCCTATGACCTCTAAACAGGCCATCTCTTCTTCTTTCTCGAGGAAGGATAAATCTTGAGGGTTCTTGATCAAAGGACTGAAGAGCGACACACCAGAGTTGATACTTCTTGCTCTAGCTGTTCTAATGGCGATTTTCAGCATCATTGAGAATACGAACCCGGAGAAGGCTCCACCGAAGCCTCCTGCGATGAACCCCACTATCCATGCCATGGCTTTTCTCATCTTTTTCTTGTGATTGTGATTGTGATTGTGATGAGATGAAGATGATGAAGCTGGTGCTTGTGCTGGAGTTATGGCGTTGCTCAAGCTTCGAGTAGGCGCTACGGCTCTGTTCTCTGATAACATGAATCTTCGTCTCGGATACTGTGAAGAATCGCCGGACATCCGTGGCGCAGAAACTTCTAGAAGGTTTCCGGTGAATTCGAAGAGGCGGAGGTTGCGGAAGGAGCGGATGGATTTGGGGATTTTCCCGGAGAACAGATTGTTCGCGACGGAAAGGGTTTCTAAATTGGGGAAATGCCGGAGGAAGTTTAATTTTCCGGCGAGATGATTGGAGGAGAGATTGAGATGCCGGAGACGTACCAGCGACGAGATATTGACAGGGACGTCGCCGGCGAACTGGTTGCTTGAGAGATCGAGAATTTCAAGCTTTTGACACTTGGAGACTTGAGCAGGTATATGGTCAATGAGGCTGTTACCTGAGAGGGAAAGCTCCTTGAGCTCCGACAAGCGGCCGATGGCCGGAGAGAGAGCTCCGTCTAGGCCGCGGGAGTTTAGGATGAGCCCGGTGATACGGAGGACGTAGGTGGTGTCGTCGTCATCGGAAAGCCTTCTCTCGCAGAACACGCCGGAGAAGCTGCAGGGGGCGGTGGTGGTTGAGACGCCCAGGGCTTGAAGGACGGCGGAGAGAGCGGCGGAGTCTGAAGGGTGGAGATGGAGGCCGCCATGGGAAAGGGAGAGGGAGAGAGAGAAGAGAATGAGCAGAGTGGGGAGAAAGGTTATCACCATTTCTTCTGCTTCAGCTGTAGTTCATATTTTTATATTTTTATTTTTATTTCAGCTGTGTCTTATTTGCTTCAGATTGTGTCTCAATTTATAAGCTGGTAATGCGTGGAAAGAGAAGGCCAGTTGACTCGTTGACCCATGGAGTACGATTTGGTGTGTGGAAAAGTTGAAACCTTTTAGTATCCGCGCGATACTTAACCTTTTAGTATCCGCGCGATACTTAACCTTTTAGTATCCGCGCGATACTTAACGATATCTATCTTCTATCTATTGTCTATTATACTATTAAAGGAGAAGCATAACTGTGTATGTTTGTCACGTGGTAATTCTGGAAATTAGATATCTTTTATTTTTTGCTCTTATTTCTTTTCCACCGATTTATGTTTAGTTTGTTGAGGAAATTCAGATTTTCAACATTTAAGATAACAATTATCCCTTAAGAATCTAATTTTTTATCAAATAGTTATACAATAGAGTCATATTATAACTCATATATTTTATCCTTTAAGAATCTAAATCTTATCAAGTAGTTACACAACAGAGTTCTACCATAACTCAATTAAGTTTTTGGACACCTATAAATAACATGAGAGAATACATTCTTATAACACCCGAAAACAAGAGTGTTGTAGCAACTAAATTAGTGTCTTTACAAATTCTATAAACAACATCGTAATCTCAATTTTACTCAGGTATGTTTGTTTTTCTCCTCTTCCCTCTATGTTTTCTCTCCCTTTTCTCTAGGTTTTGTGCAATGTCCTTCCCTTTTTACCTTTATCTTTCATGTTCGTTCACTTTGGTCTTCACAACTAAAAATTCACTTTGGTCTTCACAACTAAAAAGACGTCGTAGATAGAAGAATAATCTAGAAATTTTTATGGTGATTACTTCGGAATAGGGGAGATTGTTGAAGGATTTTGAGGTCGAAGCGAAGCATCAGTTAGAAGAGCTGCTACGCTGATGAAGATTGTCGCTCAGTTTAGTAAGTAACCACCGCCAACATATCTGTATGGTTTCTGATCTGAAAAAACAATTAGAAGTTGAGTCGAAACGGCTCGAAATCCAAGTACTCATTCCTCCGATCTGCTGGTAGTCAATCTCCATCTTTCTATCTGATTGTTTCTAAATGAACTATGTAATATTGGATTCATTAGTTTTCGAGTCGATTTGGTTTCTTCATTTATGATTTTATATACAACATAATTGAAAATGCAAGCATATGCCTTCTATTAGTTCTCATACCTAAATTTTGCAAGACTGCAAATGCTTGGATGTGCCAGAGTTTGAAAAGAATGGGAATGGCAAGACCGAGAGCCGGAAGCCGGAAGCCATAAATCAACCTCAAGTGCGGCAATTTGGAAAATGATGCGGACTCACCATTGAAGACTCGAAGAAACAGAAAACTTCGATTGCCATTCTCGAAAGTAAGGGGAATGAACACAAGAGCAGTGGTGACCGTGTGGAATTCGACGAGAGCTTCAAGATCAAAGTTGATTTGACGCCTGAAGATAAGGGTTTGACACACCATAAAAGATGCTTGGGTGATCATACTAAATGCTGCCCTAGATTCTCTTGGAAAAATGAGGTATAGTTCAGTTCGGGACAGTTGTTAAAGTCAAATTTTATTTGTGGTTGTTTGGTGAGGTTCTTTTTGTTCTTGATAGCAGATGTTAAAGTCAAATGGGCATGGACGACACTTGGCAGCGGAGTACACTCTAAAACATTTGCATTCTATTGTGCTTGCAGTTGTGTATTTTGCTTGGTCTTAATATTATCTTTCTTGCCACTTGCAGCTACCTTAAATTTTGATGCTACAAATTTATCTAATTGATTGGCCTCAATATGCTTCTATTTCTTTCAACATAAATTTTGAGCCGTTTGTGGTTTGCTAGCTTGTTATGTTCATGCAACTTCATTGTTTAAGCTTTTGTGGTGTGACCTATTGTTAATTTTGTTTTTATTTATGAGTTTTTCCTTTATGAGTTTTTCATTTATATTTTCCTTTTGAACTGAATTTTGCAACGAAAGATGAGCTTCTCATATTGGATTATGGATACCTGAGATGTACGGTATCACAAAACAAATCTTAATAGCAACGTATTTAGCTTGAAACAACCATGAAAATGTGTACACAACACAGCCTCAATCTCAAGACGTTGCTAGTCCCTAGCAACACAAGCAACACAAATACTTGTAATCTATGGAAATGCAATCCTCCAATGTTCACCTCAGCTGAATTACGATTTGGAATCGCTTCCTAGAAAACAGGCAAATGATCAATAAAGTAATATAAGCTTGGCTTCAATTCAGAAACAAACGGATGGCCACTCCCTAAGTGTTTCACTCATCAAATGGCCGTGAATGTGTGCATAGTGATCTCTACCATGTGCCGTCAATCCATATGCTTGCAAGTGAACCAAAACTCTTCCACAAAATGTCCCAAGGGACATTACATGCCTTACCGATCAAATGGTCTTTCACTCGGGTTGTAATGAGACGGGACTAGGTGAGAAAATAGTTCAGTTTAAAGCTTTATGTAAGTGGAGCTTTTGTGACTAAATGAGCATGCATAATGGGTACTAACTAGAACACTCAAAATAATAAGAAATTTCAGCAACTCACACTCACTTTTGAACCTTCATAACACGTTTTTTCATGCTTCACAACCTTAGCACAACTTGGCAATTCAACACTTAGAACATAAATGTCATTTCTTTTTCATTCACTCTCTTTCTTTTCACTTTGATTTTCTCTTTGATTTTCTTTCTTCTCACTACGTGGAAGTTGCAATGTTTACCGCGGCCTGTTGCGCAGTAAACGTCGCGGTAAATGACGTTTACCGCGCCGTTTACCGTGCAATAAGCCGCGGTAAGTCGTTTTACCGCGGCCTCCGGCGCAGTAACGCCACGGTAAATGTTGCTTACCGCGGCCTCCGCCGCGGTAAAGCCGCGGTAAATGTTGCAACTTCTACGTAGTGTCTTCTCACTCACAGTAGCACAACTTTCAAGAGTAAACAACCCTCCCCCAAACTCATGATACACACATCTCTCAAAAACATTGCACCTACAACCCCATCAATACATACTCACATTGTCATAAGAACAAAAAGTTCTCAAAGTGAATGGGTGTGGCTCAAGATGCGGTCATATGAAAGAATCCAACTTAAAGCTCAAGGGGGTAACCAATGGAGTAAATGTACAGGGTTGGCTATTTTGGACCGGGGCACAAATCCTATAGTGCCATTTTCTTCCCTGCTTAGCAAGCAACACATGGACTTGTAACGATTCGAACAAGCAAGTTCTAGCTCATGTACAATGGTAGGATGCTCTCTTGAAAGGATGATTCACACACACGATTTATGAGAAAGTTATTTTTTTGGGCACAAAAAATCTCAAAAGGTAGTGTAGCGGTGAGGTTTTCGACGGAGTCACCACCAATCTTTTTTTGATAGGTTGATTGGGAACCTAAATTGGTCTTCGAGAAACTCCAAATTCTCTAGTCAATTACATATAAAAATTGTCAATTTTTATATGCCTAGAAATTGGTACCATAGGTTCATTGTATTTTCTCTCGCTTGATTAAATTTTATCAAAAAAAGATAATTTTTTTCTTTTAAAATTTAGCTAAGTAACCGAAATGACCGATGAAAGAAATACATGAATTGATAGTTAAACAAAACCCCAAAAATAATAATAATACTAAACAAATAAGAAACAAACGAAAAGTGCAAATCATGATAAAAAAATAAAACTACTTGTGACAAGGCTTACACACATGAACATGCTTTGGTTGGAAAAGAGTAAATGTGGAAAAGAGTAAATGAAAACGTGAGTGGAATAGCAAGGCCTCCTGCCGTGAATTCAGATCTAAAGATGGCGACTTGACGAAAATTTGGCCGGAGAACCAAACGGCGACGGAACAAATATGGGTGACACGAGACGACCAGTCGTGACCGGCGACAGCGGGAACCCCACCGAAGACACTCGATTGCTTTCTTTTGAATTGAGATTTTCTCGTGTGTTTGTTTTGTGTTTGCTCGGAGATTATGTTGATTGTTGTGTGAAATTGCTGTGGAACTGGGCATTTATAGCCAAAATTAGAAGTGGTTCCATCTTCCCCATAACTTGTAAACTTCTCTGATCGTGCGTGATGTGGATGGAAGCTGCAACTCATCTCCTTCGGCATTCCTTCTTCTCTTCCACGATCTGCCGGATCGTGTTCTGCAACAATTTTAAGAGAAAATTGTTAATTTAGTCCACAGTTGATGTGGTTCCGGGAGGGTATCCTGGAACACAAAGAGCAGGTCTAGCCAACAAAGGAGCAACACGGGGTAGGTATGATTGATGAGGCGAAAATGTTAACAGGTTGACAAATCCGGAATACACAAAAACAAAACGATGCAGAAGCTTGTGAAACGAACTGATATGGCCGTCAACTCCTCCTAGATCCTTGCCCAGCCAAAGATGGTGTTATGCCTTTGGCGACTCCTCTTCTTGATACCAAAAACGGTCCAAGACAAAGAAAGCCTTCGTTGCCAAAATTGTGGGGGAATGATGATGGGGCCAACACCTTCTTCTTCCAATGAGAAGGCAATATAGGTCTAATTAGACTTGTCAAGAAAACTCAACAAGAATTGAGTGGAAAAAGGTAGATAGGTTGAAAAGAGAATCACTCTCAATTTCAAGAAAAAAAAGGTGTAATATATTTGATGATTGAATTCTATCTTGCAAATTCACCTAGACTCCCTTTTATAGGACAAGGAAGCTAAACATCCAAATCAATTTACAAGTCCCTTCATCTCCACTCTTAATGATGGAAATTAAAAGGAGATGTAAATATGAAAATTTAAAACAATTATTTCTAAAACTTATTCTAGGCTAGATAAAGTGGTAGAACTAGCCAAAATATCTCTGAAAACTGAAATAAAATGATGGAAATTCGAGTTGGAAGATGAGGAATGAGTTTTGGCCAAATAAATGAGGAGTAAGTGATCCTCATTTAATGCTTTGATGGAGGGGCTTCAAGGCTTGTAACTCCTTCACCAATGGTTTCTGGATGATTTTGGATGACTCTTGAGTCCTCAAGGCTGCTGAAGTTCGTCATTGATGAGGAGTGAATGGTTGGAAACCATTGAAGTGCATTTAATGCGCCAGCTGGAAACTCAACAGGTTGAGAATTTCGTGAACCATGCACTTGGGCCAAATTGTCATTTGGTTGAGCCCAAACCGAAATGTTGAAAATTGTTTGCACAATTTGAGAATTGGGTTGGCCCAAATTGAGAAGTGCTTGAACTTTTCCTTTGCTCCTCACACTTTGCTCCTCACATTTTCTTCAACACTTGAGCGCTTCCTCACTTCTTGGTTCCTTGTAAAGGTCGTGCATCAACAGCGGATCTGATGTTTGGGCTTTGGTTGGGCTTCCTTCACTCCCCCTTCTTCCAACCTCGTCTCGACTACCTTCCATCATAGGTCCACCAAGGCCAACGAGTGCGGATCTTGATGTTTGCGAGTTTGTTCTTCCTTTCTTGAGGGAATCTCTCCTTTCTCAAGTGTAACTATACCCAATCACCAATCAAAGGGGTTTGTGGGTGACTAGATATTGAAAACAGTAACTTAGTACCAAGTTTAGCCCATAATGTCTTCCAAAAGTGACTTAGGAATTTGGTGTCCCTATCACTTACTATTGTCCCAGGCAATCCATGATATTTAACAACCTCCTTAAAGTATAAATTTGCAACATTGGTAGCATCATCCGTTTTATGGCAAGGAATAAAGTGAGTCATTTTAGAAAAACGGTCAACAACTACAAAAATTGCATCATGTCCATTTTGAGTCCTAGGAAGACCAGTAACAAAATCCATTGATATGTCAACCCAAGGTAAAGAAGGAGTAGGGAGTGGAGTACACAACCCGTGAGGCTCAAGTTTAGACTTAGCCTTTTTGCATGTAACACATTGAGCACAAAATTTGTCCATGTCCTTCTTCATGTCGGCCAAAAGAAATGCTCTTTGAGAGCTTCCAAGGTCTTGAGCTGACCAAAATGTCCTATAAATCCTCCTCCATGGGCTTCCCTTACAAGTAGCTCTCGGATGGAACCCCTAGGAACATAAAGCTTGTTAGCTTTAAAGAGATATCCATCAAATATGCAATAAGTGTCAACAGGTTGAGACAAACATGCTTTGTAAATAGATCCAAAGTCAATATCTTCACCATACAAGTTCTTCATCTGTTCAAATCCTAAAACCTTACTGTTCAACATGCTGAATAAAGCATACATTCTAGATAATGCATCTGCCACTACATTTTCTTTACCTTTCTTAAACTTAATTAAGTAAGGAAAAGATTCAACGAATTCCATCCATTTTGCATGTCTTTTTTAAAGTTTATCTTGACCTTGCAAATACTTTAATGAATAATGGTCAGTATGAAATACAAATTCCTTAGGCGAGAGATAATGAGACCATACCTCAAGACTTCTCACAAGAGAATATAATTCTTTGTCATATGTTGAATAATTCAAAGGACCACCACTCAATTTTTCACTAAAGTATGCAATAGGTTTACCTTCTTGAGTGAGAACTGCACCAATACCTATGTCATTCGCATCGCACTCAACTTCAAAGATCTTACCGAAATCAGGTAGTGAAAGGACCGGAGCTTATGTCAACTTTTCTTCCAACAGGTTGAACACTTTCTCTTGCTTGTCACCCCAAATAAATGGTACTTCTTTCTTGACAAGCTCGTTAAGTAGGGTGGCTATGGTGGAAAAATCCTTCACAAGACGTCTGTAAAAGCTAGCAAGATAGTGAAAAGATCTCACTTCAGTCACACTAGTAGAAGTTGGCCAATCCTTGATGGCTTGCACCTTGGATTCGTCAACACTTAGTCCTTTCTCACTAACAACATATCCAAGAAACACAATCTGATTAGTAGCAAAAGTACACTTCTTAAGATTAGCATAAAGCTTTTCTCCTCGTAGTGTTTCAAACAATAACCGAAAATGTTCAATGTGTTGAGATAAAGTATGACTGTAGATCAAAAAGTCATCAAAATAAATCACAATGAATTTTCCAATGAATTTCCTCAAAACATGGTTCATGAGTCTCATAAAAGTAGAAGGGGCATTTGTTAATCCAAATGGCATGACAAGCCACTCATATAAACCAATGTTGGTCTTAAAGGCGGTTTTCCACTCATCACCCTTTTTCATGCGAATTTGGTGATAACCATCTTAAGATCAACCTTAGAAAATACCTTTGCACCTGAAAGTTCATAAAGCATGTCATCAAGGTGTGGAACGGGATGCCGGTACTTGATGGTGATCTTATTGATGGGGCGGCAATCCATGCACATCCGCCATGAACCATCACTTTTAGGCACCAGAAGCACGGGTACGGCACAAGGGGACAAGCTTTCTCGGATGTACCCTTTTGCAAGAAGCTCTTGGACTTGCCTCTGTATCTCTTTGGCTTCCTCGGGGTTGGTTCGATGATGGGGCCGATTTGGTTGGAATGCTTTTCTCCGGATCTCTGCTTCGTTTCTTTTCCCTTCGAGGAAATCTAGATTTACCCGTAGGCCTTGTTCATTGGTACTTTCTTCAAAAATTGTAGCCCGGAGAGATGGGTTGGTTACTTCAATGGGGATGAGGGCTTCGGTTCCATAGGTTAAGGAAAATCGAGTTTCTCCTGTTGACTTTCGGGGGTAGTCCGGTAACTCCATAAGACGTGTGGAAGTTCTCCGGGCCACTTTCCCATGGCACTACCAAGCCTCTTTTTTAGGCCGCCTTTCAATGTTTGGTTTGACACTTTGACCTGACCGTTGCTTTGCGGGTGTGCGACCGGAGCAAAGTGGAGCTTGATGGCGAATTCTTCGGAAAAATCCTGGAATCCTCCATCCGTAAATTGCGTTCTGTTGTCGGCGACAAGCACTTTCGAGCATCCGAACCTACAAATGATATTCTTCCAAACGAATTCCCGGATGTTGTCCGCTGTTATCGAAACCAATGGTTCGGCTTCTATCCACTTAGTGAAGTAATCTACGGCGACTACACAGTACTTCACTCCTCCGGGCGCTTTTGGTAATGCCCTAATCAAATCGATTCCCCAAACGGCAAAGGGTATTAGGTAGTCCGAAGATGTCGCATACTCTGAAGGAACTCTCTGTATTCGGGAATGCTCTTGGCATTTCTTGTTAACATACACCTACACTTCTTGCAGTTGTTGACTACTCCCTCCGTCCCATGAAGATTGCACCATTTCTTTGTTGTTTTCAGAGTATTTAATCTACGATTTATTTTTATGAATTCATAGACATGTAAAGTTAAATGATTAATATGCTTCTCATAATTTACCATCTAAACTTTCTATACATATTTTTTTTTATTTTTTTTTATTTTTATCTTAGTTAAATTTTGAGTCAAACACTGTAACTTGAAACAGAAAAAGAAATGGTGCAATCTTCGTGGGACGGAGGGAGTAACTTCTTAGCCTCTTCTTTCAGCTTTGGCCAGAAATACCCTTGCCTGAGTATCAACGCTGCTAATGCATCTGACTTGATATGGGACCCGCATGTACCTTCATGGACTTCACTTAAGACTTGTTTGGTTTCTTCCTCGCCGATACATTTCTAGAGAGGCGAAGAAAAACCCTTCCGGTATAGATGACTCCCCATAATCAGGAACTTGCTTGATTTCCTTCTTATTTGTGCTGCCGCGGTCTGGTCCTACGGGAGTATTCCTTCGGTGATATATTTCCAATACGGAGCTCTCCATCCCGAAGTAATGTTGAATACTCGGAGGTAATTGATGTAGGGGTTCTCCCTCTCTTCATCGTAGGCTGCAGACTTGGAGAGCGGGTCAGCTTCGGAATTAAGTGCTCGTGGAATCTTCTCGATACTTAGTCTTTCGAACTGTGCGGCTAATTTCTTGGCAATGTCAGCTTACTTCTTAAGGCTAGGTTCTTTGACTTCGTACTCCCTGTTCATCTGCTGAACGAGAAGATTCGAGTCACTGCATGTCCTTAGAGATCGAATCCCTGCTTTCTGAGCTAACTCTAATCTGGAGATTAGGGCTTCGTACTCGGCCGCGTTATTTGTAACCGGGAAGGTAAATTTGATTGATCGGGTAGCTTTCATTCCTTCGGGTCATTCGAGCACTAATCTCGTTCCTTGTCTTTCTATTCTTGAAGCACCGTCTACATAAAGAGTCCATACAGGGCTATCTACGACTTCTGCCAAGTCACCTTCAGGTCCCTGAGGTAACTCGGCCATGAAATCTGGCAGAGCTTGCGCCTTGATCGCTCTTCTTGGTTCGTACCGTACTTCATAGTCGCTTAACTCAATACACCATTTTGACAATCTTCCGGAATGACCCACTCGCTTCAGGATATCCTTCACCGGGACATTACTTCGGACCTCTATGGAGTATTCGAGGAAATATGGTTTCAACCTCCGGGCCAAGAGGACCAATGCGTAGACTAACTTCTGGATCATCGGGTAGTTAAGTTCGGCGCCATGTAAGGACTTGCTCACATAGTAAACCGGCCATTGCTTTCCTAGTTCGTCTTCCTGGACAAGGATTGAACTTACTACTTTTTCTCCCACCGCGAGGTAGACAATGAGGGGTCTATCCTCGGTTGGTTGCCGCAGGGTAGGCATTTCCAATATATAAGCTTTGATTTCCTCCCAAGCCTTCTGGCAATCGGAGTTCCATTCGAATTTTGCTCGATCAGCTGCATTTCTTCCCTTGATTTCCATTTGTCCGGGTTCCGCACCTTCTTGATTAGGAGTTTGAAGAATGGGCGACATTTGTCCCCGTGTCGAGATATGGAGCGGCTCAGGGCAGTGATTCCCGAGTAGCCTCTGCACGTCTTTGACGGACGATGGTGTCTTAGAGTTGAGTAGATCTTTGATTTTGGCTGGATTTGCATCGATGCCACGTTCGGACACCATGAAGCCCATAAATTTTCCCGCAGTTACTCCGAAGACACACTTGTCCGGGTTAAGTCGGAGTCCGTACTTCCGGATCTAATCTAACACTTCTTCAATATCCCAGATGAGGTCATCCTCCCCTTTGCTTTTTACGATGATGTCATCGACGTACACTTTGAGAATCCTTCCTATCTGGCTGGAGAAGATTTTATCCATCAGCCTATGGTAAGTTGCTCCGGCATTTTTGAGCCCAGAAGGCATTCTTATGTAGCAATGTGTGCCGGAGTCACTTATGAAGGAAGTCTTCTCTTCATCTGCTAGATTCATCCGGATCTGGTGATATCCACTGTAGGCATCGAGGAAGCTAAGTCGTTCGTGACCAGCAGTGGAATCCATGATTCTATCGACCAGAGGTGTGGGATACGAATCCTTCTGGCAAGCGTCATTAACATTTGTGAAATCAATGTACATGCGTAGTTTATCGTTGTCTTCCCGAGATGCTACTACGGGATTGCTTAACCATTCGGGATAAGATACTTCTCTTATGACTCCCGCGTCGAGAAGCTTCGAGATTTGTTCTTTGATGAAAATTCTTTTGAAGGATGCATTGTTCCTCTTCTTCTTCCTTACGGGCCTGGCGTTCGGGTCTACGTGCAGGCTGTGTTGGATTACTTTCGGTTCGATTCCGAACATATCACTTGGAGAGTAGGCAAAAAGATCTTTATTCATTTGAAGGAGATTTACAAGTTTTGCCTTACTACCCTTAGGCATGTCTTTGGCAATTTTGGTGGTTCGTTCTCCTTCCAGGACTACTTCGGTCGTTGTTGTCTCTTCATCCTCCTCCTTTGAGAATTTCAGCCCTGAGCCCTTCTGGGCCAAAGCCATGACGTCCCTGACCACCTTCTGGCTTACATAGACTGAGGCATCGCCTTCATCGGTCTCGAAAGTGATTGTGAGATACTTCACGTCACTTCTTCTCATGTGAATTGCCCCCTGAGTCTCTCTCCCAATTATTGCGTTGTAAGCCGAAGGGACATCCACGACCAGCCATTTGACCATTATGGTAGTATACCGGGATTACCCTTCGGGTCCGGTTCCTATCAACATGGTAGGGAGCTCGATGTACCCGAGTACTGTCAACTCGTCCAGACCAACTCCATATGTGGAAGTTCTGACCGGAGTTAGCTTGGTTGCTTTTAACCTCAGCCCTCTGTATGCTTCGGCAAATAGCACGTCAGCATTCGAACCGTCATCGCAAAGTCATCGCAAAGGACCCTTTTGACATCGATAGTTCCTATCCGGAGGGTGATGATGAGTGGGTCATAATGCGGGAAGCGTACCTCTATTCCGTCTGCCCGTTTGATCCTAGAGGCTGGGTCCCTGTAGCTCAGTGAAGCTACTTCCCTTGCATTTCGCTTCCTCGCATTGGACCCGAGGGTTGCGGTTATGGTATTCAAGACTCCGGTCGCCTGAGGAGGAGACTTCCAACCTTTATTCTTCTCTGGACCGGGAGTGTCCCCTTGGACCTTCCTCTTTCCTCGGGAAGTTCTCTCTTCTGAAGCCATCTTCAAGTACTCCCTTAGGGAACCCTTCTTGATGAGGGACTCAATGTACATCTTCAACTGGTAACATTGCTCTGTATCATGTCCGGTGTCCCTGTGAAATAGGCAGTACTTGGATGTATTACGTTTAGCTTCCTCCGGCATGGCCCTTGGCCAACTGATGGTTCGGCTTCCCTGCCTTTGTAGGGCAGCAAGGATGCTGGTTCGGGTAGAGTTGAGCGGCGTGAAATTCGGGCTCCTTTCGAAGGGCTTCTTCTATCCTCCCCAACTTCCTTGGTGCCTAATGCTTGTAGGCTTCGAGTTATCCCTCCTCTGTTGTCCAGGTTTTCTTGCTTCCCCTCCCTTTGGGACAGCAGCTCATGTGCAATCATGTGTTCCTCAGTGATGGCGTACATTTCCTCAACGTTGGTGAGGTTCTTCCGGGATAAATCATAAGCCAATCTGGAGTTTGAGAGCAACGCCTTTGTAAACGCCATAATCCGGATGTTATCCGTCATATCCGATGCGTGCACTGCCTCCCTGTTGAACCGTTCAACGAATTCCCGAATGCTCTCATTCGGTCTCTACTTGATGTCGAACATCTGGATAGCCCTGACGGATCTTTTGCACCCAATGAAGTGGGTGGTAAACTTGCTAGCCAGGTCCTCGAACGTGTTGACAAATTCAGGGAGGAGAGAATTATACCAAGTAGATGCTAGACCTCCCAGCGCGACTTCGAAGCACTTGTATAGGGATGCTTTGTTGGCACCCTTCAGCTCAATCGCTCGTTAGTACTTTCGGATGAAAGCATCTGGATCTCCTATCACCCCACCGCCCCCGGAACTGGCGGAAGCGTCTTACTTGCAGAGGTTGGAGGTATCGGCGGCAGGTGAATACGGAATTTCCTCTAAAAAGGGGTGTAGACCCGAAACTCGTCCCTTAAAACATTTATCTTCAAGTTTTAAGGTTATTACGTGTTTGCAGATTTTAAGACGTCTTACTAGTCCTAAACCTGCACCCGAGACACGTTAGTGGTTTTACAGAATATCGCACGCGCAGAAAACATAATCAGATAATAATTCATACAGGAAGAAGGAGTTCTGCCCACTTCGTAGGGTCGGAAACTCCCCGCGAATAATATACAGTTTAGGTCCGAACACTAAGAGTGTCTAATATGCAATCTACTCCTACAGAGCCGAGCCAAAACGCGAAATTATACCTCGCTAAACAAAAACTGCTGATGCTGCTCAGAATATACAGAATGCAAAATGAACACCGCGGGAGGTCTACTCCGCAGGTCGTTTGCCCGGATTCCCTAAAAATATTTAGTATGTGGGGGGTAAGTTCTCGAAAGAACCCAGTAAGGGGGCACGTACAATAACGAGTGATAGTCTCGTCCCTAAAGAAGGTCCGGACTCCCGGTTGATATGGTGGAGAAGATGATGTCCTTGAAACTCCAAGCTTGCTGTTCGAGTAATCTGTAAAGATAGGAAGAATACTCGAAGTAGCAAGAGGGGAGTGGGGGCGTGTAGTAGCTTACCCGATTTAGGGTGGACATCACCCTATTTATAGAGTGATGCCGGGAGAAGAGCCTCCCAGGTTGAAGCCCTTAGACAGTGTTTGAGATAAGTCTGTGTCAGACTGATTGGAGATAAGGCGGCTGTGATGATGAAGATCTCAGCAAACCGCCTTAGGTGATTCACTTGTCAGAGAATGTCTGGCGTATAAATCTGGTGAAGATCTCCCAGGCTCGTGCTGCCCTCCTTATTGGCCGGTTGATGTCAGACGACCAAGTGGTCTATTTTCAAGTGGAGCAAGCGGTGGGCGAAGGCCCATAGGGGCGAAGGCCCCAAATAGAATATAGCCAAATAAGGGGTGAGGGTTGCACGAACACAGGTACCAAGGCCTTATTCAGGCGGGGCCGGTATAGGCAGGAGGCGGGAGTAAGACCCATGGAGGCGAAGGAGATCGCGAGGGCTCGCCACGAGACCGCGAGGGGGCCGCGCAGGCTTTAGAAACGCAAGGGTGAGTATGAGGCGTCGCCCTGCGAGTCCTGGAGGCCCGCGAGGGCAGGGAGGCGCGAGCGCGAGGCGAGACCGCGCGAAGGCGTCTGGAGACCACAAGGATGAGACCTTGCGAAGGCGATACTGGAGACCACAAGGATGAGACCTTGCGAAGGCGATACTGGAGACCACAAGGATGAGACCTTGCGAAGGCGATACTGGAGACCACAAGGATGAGACCTCTCCCAAGGCCTCGTATGATTCTCGATGCAACGCGAGGCGCGATTGCTTGGGTAGTGTACCAAGATGCCTCCTCCCGAGAGCGGAGTATGGGCGGGGTCCCGTACTCCGTTTTTGAAGGTACTTTCTTTGAGGACCGATGTAGTAGTCACAAGTGAAGATCTTTTATAATCGATAGTTTGTGTTGGATCCTTCACGACCCTTTACTCTGTGTTGAAGGTACTTGTTTGAAAATACCATGTTGAGGGCGTGCGATCACGTAACCGAGTTTGTGTGGAGCGCGATGACCTTTTGTGATCTGATATTCTGTGTTGAATCCTTCAGGATCCTTGTGAGTTTTTTTGAGGGGGAATTTGCTTGGGTAGTGTACCAAGATGCCTCCTCCTGAAGGCAGAGTATGGGCAGGGTCCCGTACTGTTCAAATTCCAAGTCTTTGGAGTTGGCGAAGGCGCTTGGGCGTTTGCGGACCGTTTGATTGCGAAGGCAGCGAAGAGTCTCTTCAACATTTAATGCGGGAGAGATAAAGGAAGATGAGAGGTTTATCGACCGTTATGGTACGCAACACGTGGCTCCGTAGTTGTCGATTACGCTTTGTAAAATCGTTTCTTCTTTTTGTTCGGCATGTGAGAGGTTTAATAACCGCTGGATGATGGCACGTGGCGCCTCAGGAGTCATTCACGCTTAAAAGCGCTTTTTCATTTTGGCGGGCTTATAAAAGCGTACCCGAGAAGATTGAAACCTTTCTTCTCCACTCTTGCATTTGTTCGCTCTGCTTCGAGTAACCCTTTCGTATTCTTTCGTTTCTTGGCGATTTCATCGGCGGTTGAGAGGTGATTTGCGGTTTTTCCTCCCTTTCGTTCGAGATTCCTCCGGTCAACTGTTCATTTACCAACCGCTCCGTTCGTTCTTGCTCACTGCTTTAAACCACTCAGGTAAGTTTTTTCTTTCCGCACACTGAGTGCTTCAAGTTCTCTGAGCGCAGCGCTTGCCGAAATGCCTTTCTTTGGGCTGTTTCGATTTATATGCCTATCTGTTCTTCCTTTTGCAGAGATGGATTCCAAGGAAGCTGTTCGCCCGGTGGTCGCTCCTCTCGAGAAGACCACGGTGAAGTTTGAGAAAATTCACCAGAAATGGTGGAGGCCTTGGCCCGTGGAGAAAGCGCCGGTATATGCGTCCCGTGCGGGTGTTTGCCGGGCGATGGGTTGGCCTGTTACGGAGGAGAACAAGGAGAACCGGGTGTTGTGCCTGTACACGGCGCAGCTTTCGGCGGATTGCGGTATCCCTTCCCGTGCAGGATCTTTGTGCTGATTGGGGAATGCCCCCAACTCAGTTGGCGCCCAATACTTTCCTGAGTATTGCGGGCTTTATCGTCGCCTGCCATATGGCCGGCGTGAAGCCATTCGCCGATGTGTTCAACCGTTTCTATCGGTTGGAGCTGAGGAGTGGGGGTGCGTTCTTCTACGTCACTCCCATAAACGTTGGAGGTAACCACTCCATCTCTTTCACTGCTTCGCCCCGATCCTACCACAACTGGCACGGATCCTTTTTCTTCTTGCCGCGCGAAGGCACATGGGACTTTCCGTGGCGAGGACGCGACAATCCGTGCAAAGCATTGCGCGGAGGCCTGTCTTGACTCACGGGGAGTGCGGTGGCAGGCATACGTTCAGCTCGGGGTGGTTGGACGATGTCCTTTCGAGGAGCGCGTGCGGCGTTCTTCCCCTTCTCAGCTGCCCAATTGGACGAGACCACCCTGAGGTGGGCTGGGATTAGCACGGGTTTCGTGCTGGACCCTAGGATGCCCCCGCCATACGAGGGATGGGCTCCCGTCCACCGTGGGACAATGATAGACTCTTTCTTCGCCGCTCTAGCGGCACCCAAAGGTACGCTGCGCATACATACTAATATATTGTAAATTTGTAAGAGGTCTGGTAGAACCTGGTCTGAAGTCCTTCTTTGTCTGCAGATGCCGCTGCAGAATCTGGCGAAGCCCAGGGTAAGAAAGCGTCCATGCGCATCGCCCAACGAGTGCACCTGGCTTGTGCACTTGGGGAAGACGCCCCTGCCATGGCGGTCAAGGTGTTGGGGCCCATTGTCCCCAAACTGTCCAAGAAGAGGGCGGGCATCAAGCCTTCGATGGCTTCTCAGCCGGAGAAGAAGAAAAGGAAAGTGGCTGCCTCGCAGCTTTGAAGAAGAGAGAGCCCTGCCGGTCTTGAGGGAACCACAGGCTGAAGGGCCGGTGGGGGCTGAGAATCCTGCTGGAGCAGAGGGGCCTACTCCAGTTATTTTAACTGAAGAGGCCAGGGAGCCTGCTGGGGAAGAGGGTCCTACTCCAGCCATTTCAGCTGAAGAGGCCAGGGAGCCTGCTGGGGAAGAAGTTCCCAGTGGGGAGCCCCTGGCTGAAGAAGCCAGAAGGGCGGAGCTTGAAATGCCCCCTACTGCTGAAGAGGTCGTGCCTTCTGCAGAGGGCCCAGAGGGAGCGCGAGCGACAGCGCTGTTCCCATAGAGGCTGTGCCCATCTCGGTGGTGCAGCCTATTTCTTCCGAGGAGGCCGCCGAGGCCTTTGTATCCGGGCTCTTCGCGAGCCCTTCACCGATTCAAGGTGAAGACTTGCCCGGCCATGTGGTCGCGGCGAGATCATTACCGAGGCAGAGTGCCTCCTCCCAAGGGTAAAATGTCAGCGGCTAACGTCCTGATCTCTATGAGAAGGAGGGGCAATCAAGCTGCAAAGGCCATTGGGAGTACCGGCCAACGGGAGGTACCAGTCATTCCTTCGGGGGAGGCGGAGACCGCTGATGCAAGGGAAGAGATCCCTGCAGCCATCCCTCTTGGAGAGGAGATCCCTGAAGAGGCCCCTTCAGGGGAGAAGGCCCCGCCACAAAGGGGAAGAGGGTCCTAGTGGTTGAGGAGACTTCTTCCTCTTCTAATAGTGAGGCCCGGAGGAAGGGGGTGCAGTGACACGGTCCTCTGCGAGGACGAGTGGTTGGGAGGTTGCCCAACCTTCCAACAGCCCACCGGAAGTCGGTGGATGGGGGCGTCCTTCTGCTGGTAAGTCTTTTTGATTTTGTGATATTTTCTTTGTTTTTGAGTTCATACTTGTTTCCTAGTTGCTTGATGCCTGTTCTTTGTAGGCGAGGGCCCTTCGAGCCAAGGGCCGGTCCTGTGAGGCTCTTGTGGACCAAGGGGTCTGACAGAGATCCCCGCCGATTTGGGAACCAGGACCGAGGTCCTTGAGAAGACCGGAGTCTGGTCTCACTATTTGGAGCGGAGGCGTGTTGCCGCCAAGTCGGTCCCCAAGTGGTCTGAGGAGCCCGACCTCCTGAGAGTCCAGAGGCACCAGACCAGATTTAGGGTGTACAAGGAGCAAGGGAGGCTCGTGAAGGATGCATGGGATCCAGTCTTCCTTCTTAGGAACAGCAGTTCCCTGCTGCGGGGAGGGGAGCAGACCCTCCAATCCTGCCTGGAGGGGCTGCTCACCCCCTATGACAGGGAGGTTACCGCGCGAGCCTGGACTCCCTGCTGAATTCATGAGGAGGCAGCTCAACAAAGTCTGCAGTAAGACAGCTTGGTCTTTATGCATAAGTTTAGTTTAGCCTTTTACCTTCGCTTTAATAGTGTTGGGATGCGGGCGGGTGTCAAAGGTCATGCTCTTCTTGAGCAATGGCATGACTTCTGAAGTATGCCAATAGGCGGGACGACGCCGGATATCGAGATTGCCTCTCTCGGGAGGGAGCTGGAGTCCTCAAAGAAAAGGGAGGAGGAGCTCAAGGAGGAGCATGCCAGCGCGTAGCCCAACTAGAGAGTTGGTGCGATTATGGCAACCAAGAGCGGGCGCACGGCATGCGGTACCGGTGGGAGCAGGCCTGCCTTCTTGATGTTGCGAAGCAACGCTTCCTTCAGCAGAAGCAATCTTTGGAAGCCAAGCGGCTTGAAAGTCTTTGTCTTGAAGGAGTCCCTCCTTTCCTTGGAGGCGAAACCAAAGCCGCCCTTGCGGTGGCGAAGGCCCAAGTTGAGCAGGCAGAGGCCGCACTGAGGAGGCGAGGAGCCAAGCTGCTGTCCGAGGCTCAACGGCGGAGAAGAAGGTGGAGGAGGGCAGGCTTGCTGCCGAGGTTGCCACTGAAGGCACGCACGGAGGTCGCCATCGACTGGAAAAGGCAATGGCCTCGGTGTGGGAGATGGAGAAGGCTCGGGCCTTCCCCTTTTGAAGGTGAGGATCCCGAGTCCTCTTCCTCCATTAAGGTGCCCATCCACGAGCGGATGCCTCGGCGGTGGAGAAGCTTGGCGAGATCAAGCCACAGGCGAAGCGGGCGCGAGGCCTACGAGGAGGGCTGGGCTGCGATGCCGCTTTCAAGTGGAGAAGGCGTTTCCGGCCTTAAGCCTTGGAATCTGGATGCTGCCAACACCAACGAGCCAACGGTAGGCGCTGCTCCAGTGGGGGAGCAGGGAAAGAAAATGGGCGATGCCCAGTACGCCCTCTTGGACTAGGGTGGAGGCTCCAACATGTGGATGCCCCCCTATTTCTGTATAAAGACCTGCATTCATGCATACTTTTGGGAACAGTAGATGAAGTAAAATTTCCTTTTACCTTCACCGTCTTGTAGTCTCGCTTTATTTTGCGATGGTAATGTAGGGCACGTGTTACGGTCACCCCGAGCGGGTTGCGACCGGGTGACCCGGGGCTCCGGTTTTAGCCTGCGGGTCACGTTTTTCGGCGTTCAGACGGCTCCCGAGCCCTATCCGAGTATCATTTTGGCGAACCCCTCCGTATTTGAGGTCGTGTGGGTCCCCCGGACGTTTCCGCCGAAAATATTTTTTCTGGCGCCGGGGGGTTGTCGGGTCGCCACGGACGTACAGCGGGCTCGGTAGCACTCCCGAGAGCTCAGTTTGGGAAGCCGTTTGTAGTTCTGGAGTCGTGGTGACGTCCCGGAGGTGGTTGTTGAGTTTGATGTCTGGGACGGGACGTTCGGTTCCGGGCGACTCCCAGGGCTCGGGACGGGAATCCCGGGGCTCGGGATGGAAATTCTCTGATGGCTTTGGGGTAAGTTGTGTTTTAATTTAAAGTGGAATTTATGGGTATTTTTGTAGAATTTTCGGAGTGACGGAATTTTGGTTCAGGTTGACACGCTCGCACGTCGGGTTTTAGTCTGGGTTCAGCGAGCTCGGTAGGACACTCCGGAAAGGTAAATGAATTTCTGAAAAATGTTCTGTGAATGTTATAATATTCTGAGGGTTGTGTCCAAGTTTCGTTAATTTTGGAATTCGATAATTATTTTTGGGCAAAAAGAATTGGAACTTTCGGAAAATTAGGAGTTAATTTGCAAAGGGGTGCAAAATTAATAATAGAGAGCATGGGCTCAGCAGCAGCCTTCGGCAGCAAGTGAGAAGGTTGGGACACTTGTTCATTTTTCATTTAACTAGAAAAAGGAAGAAGTATAAAAGCCATAAAAATTACATAATATTACAAGTAAAATTCATTTCATCTTTCTTCTTCTTCCTACTTCTTCTTGCTCTGCCGCCATGTTCTTCATCTCCCAAGCTCCATGTTCATCCATTTTCTTGGCTGATTTCTTCAAGGTTTTGGCTCCAATCTTTGGTAAGTTCACTTCCTACTTCTCTTCTCAAGTTGGAAATAAGAATTGGTAGAGAAAAGAGAAGGTTTTCATGCCATGGGTTTGCTCTTGTCTACAAGCTTAAGTGATCCTCTCCCTCCCATCTTTTAGTATGTTGTTCTTGGGCTTGAGGGGAGTAGGAATCTATGGTTGGTTGTTGGAAAACTCCATGGAATGGAAGAACCCTAGGAGGCCGAATTCTTGATGATTTTTTCCAAAATTGTGTGTGTTTGTCTTCTTGATTCATGCTTGAGATATGTTGTTCCTTGCATGATTCTAGGACAATCTATGGTTTCAATTGGAAGGAAAACATGTTGGGTAGAAAACCCCCAAGTTGGCCGAAATCATTAAGGGAGGGGTTTGATGGTTTTGATGCAATTGGTTGGCAATCTTGGTTAATAATTGTAATTGGTGATTAAAGAGAGCTAATGGAACTTTGTTTGGATTGAAATGGAAGTTGGGTGAGAAATTTCTCTTTTGGCGAATTATGTATGAAAAGGGGTTTGTTGATTATGATGCAATTGGTTAGTAATTTTGGTTAGGAAATGAAATTGATGATTAATATGATTAATTGGAAGCTTGAATGGTTTGATTTGGGAATGTGGTGAAAATTTAGTTAAGGACCGAAATGTTCAAATGAAACTTTTTCCATGTTAAGGTTGTGTTTAAGTTGGTTTGGATCCTAAATTGGTATTGTGGGTGGAAATAGGTTCATAATGGTGGTTGAAACATCATTTTCGGACAATGGTAGGAAAAGTTAGGTTTATGCGGGTTTTCCAGGAAAGGTGTCTGGAATGCGGGTTTAAAGGTTGAAATGGGTTTGGTGGTGTATGAATAACAATGTTCAGGCTCGGTTTGTAAAACCGAGCTTTCTGTGGAATTTTCCGGGAAAGTGCGGGTTTGTGCGAGAATTGTTTTCTGGGGTTTGTTTGGATGTGTTACGATCCAACCATGGTTGTATGCTGACTTGATTACTGCGTTGGTGGAGTAGCACGGACCCGTAGGGGTCAAGTGGTGCATTTGAGTCGGGAGTTGGGATTTGCACGAGTGTTGGGCTGCGGGCGCGCTTCGAGGTAAGGGCTTAACTTGGTAAAATGTACGTTTGTTACGCTCCATATGTGTTATCGGTATGATATCTCTGCTTTGTGTTTGTATTCCTTATTTATATTTTCTTATTCTGTGGCGAGGCCCGTATGGTTGATGGGACCACTGGTACTCCTTGATTCTGTTCTGCGTATCCGCACCGGGAGTGCCGATACTTCTTTTATGTGTCCGCACTGAAGGGGTGCCGACATTCTGCGTATCCGCACCGAGTGCCGATACATTACGTGACCCTACGGCGGTTTGGGGCTCGCGACCCCGGCCGGTACCGTGCTATACATTGCATTACGATCTGTATATTCTGACCTCTGCGGAGGGCTGTCGTTACGGGTCGTTCTGGCGGTTGGACCGCATATGGTGGATTCTGATTTGCTTTATGTTTTATGTTCGTATGTATATGTATATGTTGTGCTAATCTGTTTTGCAGGTTCAGATTGTTGCCCTGTGGGCAAACTGCATTATTACCTTAAGCCCTTACTGGGTCCTTTCGAGGACTCACCCTTTTATCTGTTTACCACTTTCAGGCCGTCCTGACAAGCAGCCGGCGGAGTAGAGGTTCCGCGGTGCTTCTTTCACTGTGAGGTTGGGTTGCAGCAGCAGTACCACGTGCGGAGGTCGCTTCAGATTCCGCGCTAGGTATTTATAGGATTTTGAATATTGGCTCTGTAGCTGTAACTGCATGCATATAGGTCAGATCATGTTTTGGATGTGTATATATGTATGTTTGAGACATCTTCTGTTTTGTTATCTTCTGAGTCGTGGGCGGAGCCCCGACTTGCCTATAGTAGATTTGGTTTATCTCAAACTTGGTGCTTCTGAGTTGATGGCGATAATGGATGTTAGCATACCATGAACTGCATGTGTGGTAGTAGTAAGATTGTTAGCATGCTTGCCTTGTATGAGTTATAGGTTGCTAGTTGTTACTCAACGATTCTGTGATTCGAGCTCGATGCTCTGTTGCCGCGCTTTCCGCCGTAATTCCTGTTTCCGACGTCGCGGCCGGCTCCGCCTCCGCAACCGGGCGGGGTGGCTGTGACAAGTTGGTATCAGAGCAGGTCGGGTCGAAGTGACCCAAGAGGTTAAGCATGGTTGGTGAAAGTATGGGTTGTGGAAGGCAAGTCATGCTAGTTCATGGGTAAACTTTACAAGTAATGACTTCGAAGGGCAAGCTACTGGTTTACACCTCATTGCAGGTGGTTCGATGCGGGCACGATCAACTCCTTATTTGAACCATTTCGGAATGCGTGTGGAGCGGTGGCGGTTCTTTGGAGCATTATGGAAGGTGTGGGTGTTATATGAAGTGATTCCGTGATTATAAGCATGATCGATTCTATGTTAAGGTTTATTATTTAGTTTCGGGATTACGAAAGAATCCTTGCATCATGCATTGCATTACACTCTGAGCCATAAAATCTGCTGCTAGCTTTAGGAAGAGAAAGTTTATGATTGGGTTATATGGTTTTGGGTTGATTTATTTCAGGTATGGCTAGAACACGCCGCCAGCGTGAGCAGGAACCGGAGGGTAGGGACCGGGATCCCACACCTCCGAGGGCTAGAAGGCGGGTTCAGAGTAACCCAGAGGCTGAGCAGTCACACTCACTCCCCCCTAGTGATCAGCAGGTTGAGGACCCGCTCTGATATATTACAGTGTTGGGTCGAGCACGGCAGCTGTTGGGTACATTGTTGCCAGCCCCAGATTCGAGGGGCAGCGAGCAGGAGGTCGGCCGAGGCCACAGCGGAGACAGCCGGTTCGGGAGGTGGGCAGCAGCCACCTCGGTCTGCAGGTCAGCAGGATAGTGATTACGAGGAGGAGATCTGCGCAGTCTTGAGAGTTCTCGTCGGTCCCACCACCGACGGGAAGAGCTGAGACGCCAGTCTGATGAGATCAGACTTGAGCGGTTTCAGCGTTTGAACCCCCCGAGGTTCAACGGCCGTGGAGGACCTGAGGCGGCTGAGACATGGTTTGCGGGGATTGACAAGCTCCTTGGGAGGTTACACCTTCCATCCGAGGTTAGAGTTTCTTTGGCCACATTCAATCTGCAGGACAGTGCAGATCATTGGTGGAGGGGCCTCCAGGGCCGTCTGAGAGCTGAGGCAGCACGCGATGGGGGCATGATTCGGACTGACACAGGAGCAGTTGCTTACTACTTCCATCAGCAGTACATTGGGGATGCCGTCAGGGACCTCCGTCAGGCACAGTTCGATGATCTGGAGCAGGGGACTCGGACTGTAGCAGAGTATGAGCGGGAGTTCGACCGATTGGTCCGCTACGTGCCACAGTATTACGGCATGGAGCAGGAGAAGGCCAAGCGGTTCATTCGCCGCCTACGCCCGGAGTACAGGTGGGCTCTGAGGCCTCTGGATATCACTTCTTACCACGAGGCATGCGAAGGCCCGGCTCCTCGAGCGAGAGGAGGTTGAGAGTCGGTACCTACCACACCGACCCGGTGGACAGAGGGAGGGCTCTGCACAGCGAGCTCGGCGAGGTCTTGAGTAGATCAGGCAGTGCAGGCGAGCGGCAGAGGTAGCGGGACTACGCCGGCCGTTCCGACTGCGCGAGTTGTGGTGGGCAGCACCCGGCCGGCCGTGTTACCGGCGATCGTGGCGATGTCGAGATGTGGGGCAGTGATCATTGGATTCGTGATTGTCCTTTGTGGCCTGGGGCGAGATCCGGCAGTACTACGCGTCCGCAGCCTCGGTTACAGACCAACGCACCCCGGGGCGCGGTTCCACGAAGGCGGGCCGAGGCCATCACAGCAGCCGAGACGACCGTTTCCGCCACCCCCTCCGCCACAGCAGCCTGGAGCAGGACGTGTGTTCCAGGTGGAGCGGGGTGAGACCTCACAGCGTGAGCCTCCACCACAGCAGGCCGGAGCAGGTCGAGTGTTTCAGATTGAGCGTGGAGAGACTTCGCGCGCGGGCACTCCAAGGTACATTACTTGAGCGATACACCTATTCGTGCCTTTGTTTGATCTTGGGGCGTCCGTTTCGATTGTGGCACGAAGTGTGTCGAGTCACTCCACCGACTACTAGTGGACTTCCGAGCGTCTTCATGGTGAAGGCGGTGGGAGTCGATTTACGCTTTCAATGAGATGGTACGGGACTGCGTGCTATCCATTGGCGCCACCGGATTACGTCAGATCTGCTGGTGTTGAACACACGAAGTATGATGTTATTCTTGGGATGGATTGGCTGTCCAAGAATTCCGTGCATATTGCTTGTGCCAACCGTAGTGTTACGGTTTACGGAGAGGTGTTACCCTCTCGAGTTCGAGATGGGGCGAAGACGGTCGGGACCAGCATGGAGCTGCAGTTACGGATCGAGTCCCGATAGTGGATTCGGAGGAGTATTACGGTCTGAACCCGTCGATACACGGTTGGAGCTGGATAAGATTCCGATCGTCCGAGATTTTCCGCGGTATTTCCGGAGGACTTGCCGAGATGCCACCGAGGCGGGAGATCACGTTTGAGATCCAGTTGCAGCCTGGTTCTACTCCCATTTCCATTCCACCTTATCGGATGCCGATAGTGGAAATGGTGGAGCTGAAGAAGCAGTTAGAGGAACTGCTGGAGAAGGGCTTCATCCGTCCGAGTACTTCACCATGGGGTGCTCCGGTATTGTTCGTTAAGAAGAAGGATGGGATCACTCGGGTTGTGTATAGATTACAGACGGTTGAACGCCATCACCATCAAGAACAAGTACCCATTGCCGAGGATCGACGATCTCTTTGATCAGGCGAGAGGTGCGAGGATCTTTTCGAAGATCGATCTGCGATCGGGGTACTTTCAGTTGCGTGTGAAGGAGGAGGATGTTCCGAAGACAGCTTTCCGTACGCGGTATGGGCACTATGAGTATACGGTGATGCCGTTTGGGTTGACCAACGCACCGGCGGCGTTCATGGACATGATGAACCGGGTGTTCCGGCCGTATCTGGACTCCTTTGTAGTAGTGTTCATCGATGATATTCTGATTTACTCTCGGGATGAGGACTCTCACCGGGAGCATCTGAGGATTGGGTTGCAGACACATTGGGAGCATCGGCTTTATGCCAAGATTTCAAAGTGTGATTTCTGATCCGGGAGGTGTCGTTTAGGGCATATCATCGGTGAGCACGGTTTGTCTGTGGATCACGAGAAGGTCGAGCGGTGCAGATTGGAAGCAGCCTACCTCGGTGCGTGAGATCGGGAGTTTCACGGGTTTAGCGAGTTACTACCGGAGGTTTGTGCCGGGATTCTCCGTCTTGGCTTCCTCGCTTACGCATCGACTAAGAAGGGGCAGCCGTTTGTATGGACAGAGAAGTGCGAGGAGAGTTTTCGAGGAAGCGGCGGCGGCTGACCGGTGCGCCGATCTTGACTCTACCCGACCCGAGCTTACCGTATGTGGTCTATCTGAGACGCATCTAGGTCGGGGTTAGGATGTGTGTTGATGCGGGAGCGGAATGTGATAGCTTATGGGTCGAGGCAGTGCGACCGCATGAGCGAGAACTACCCGACACACGATTTGGAGTTGGCCGCGGTGATTTATGCGTTGAAGCAATGGAGGCACTACCTACTCGGCAGCAAATTTCAGATTTTCACGAGATCATAAGAGTCTGAAGTATCTGTTCACTCGAAGGAGTTGAACATGAGGCAGCGCAGTGGCTCGAGTACATCAAGGACTACGATTGCACCATCGAGTACACCGAGGGCAAAGGTAATACTGATGGCTGATGCTCGAGTAGGAAGTACACCGGGGTTGTCGAGGAGGCGATCTTGAGGATCGGACCGAGGAGAATGATCTAGTGTGCTGTGGCACCGGTGGGAGCACCGGGAGCGAGCTCGGTATACACTTTGACCATTCGTTCGGAGTGGTTGGACAGTGCGAGAGGCACAGGAGAGGATCCGAGCTGAAGAGGCTGTCCGGAGAGGACAAAGGGGCACTGCTACCAGCGTTTGATGCAGAGGCAGGGGCTCTGTACTTGAGAGATCGGTTGTATGTGCCTGGGGTTCAGGCACTACGGGATGAAATTCTGACGGAGGCACATTCGAGTCGATTGAGCATTCATCCCGGTAGTGAGAAGATGTATCAGGATTTGCGTACCCATTTCTGGTGGCCGGGTATGCGGAGACACATTGCCACACATGTGTCTAAGTGTGCCACTTGTCAGCGGGTGAAGGTGGAGCATCAGAAACCGGCAGGGACGTTACAGACTTTGCCCATCCCAGTCAGGAAGTGGGGTAACATCACGATGGACTTTCTGACTGCACTACCCCTGACCCGGTCTCACCACGATGCCATCTGGGTTATCGTGGACCGCTTGACGAAGTGTGCTCACTTTCTGCCAGTCCGGATGACAGACTCTCTGGAGAAGCTTGCCCATCTGTATATCAGAGAGATTGTGCGGTTACATGGAGTACCAGACTCCATTGTGTCAGATCGGGATCCGCGCTTTACCGCACATTTCTGGGGCGCCTTTCATAAGGCACTGGGCACGCGACTCCATCTGAGTCTGACTTACCATCCCCAAACCGGACGGTCGATCGGAGCGGGTGATTCAGATTCTGGAGGATATCTTTGCGGAGCTGTACTTTGGATTTCGGAGGATTGGGACAAGCGATTTGCCGTTGGTAGAATTTTCATATAATAACAGATTATCAGTACCATCGGCATGGCACCATTTGAGGCGCTGTATGGACGACGGTGCATGACACCGCCTTTGTTGGGACCGAGGCGTCGCGAGATTGAGCCTGGGTCCCGAGCTTATTGAGGAGACCACCGCAAAGATCAAGTTGATTCAGGCGCGGTTGAAGACCGCGAACGACCGCACCACCTCATATGCTAATAGGCGACGCAGAGACTTGGAGTTTGAGGTGGGCGACAGGGTTTGGCTGAAGGTGGCGCCGATTCGGGGGACAGTCAGATTCGGCAGACGGGGTAAGTTAGCCCCAAGGTATATCGGACCGTACGAGATTTTGGAGCGGATAGGCAGGTTGGCCTACAGGTTGGCTCTACCTCCAAGCATGTCTGCTGTGCACAACGTTTTTCACGTCAGTATGTTGAAGAAGTGCATTCTGGATCCTGTGCAGACGATTCCAGTGGAGGAGGTTCAGCTGGAGCCTGATTTGTCGTATCAGGAGGTACCGATTGCCTTTCTGGGACGCGATACTCGGAAACTCGAAGCAAGTTGATTCCCATGATCAAGGTTCGGTGGTCACATCATACGGACCGGGAAGCGACTTGGGAAACCGAGCGAGACATCGAGAGCGATACCCGAGCGATATCGGCGTTTGATGCCCCTCTTGGAGGACCAAGAGTCCTAAGGGGAGGATGTTACGGTCACCCCGAGCGGGTTGCGGCCGGGTGACCCGGGGCTCGGTTTTAGCTGCGGTCACGTTTTCGGCGTTCAGACGGCTCCCGAGCCCTATCCGAGTATCATTTTGGCGAACCCCTCCGTATTTGAGGTCGTGTGGGTCCCCGGACGTTTCCGCCGAAAATATTTTTCTGCGCCGGGGTTGTCGGGGTCGCCACGGACGTACTGGCGGGCTCGGTAGCACTCCCGAGAGCTCAGTTTGGGAAGCCGTTTGTAGTTTTGGAGTCGTGGTGACGTCCGGAGGTGGTTGTTGAGTTTGATGTCTGGGGCGGGACGTTCGGTTCGGGCGACTCCGGGGCTCGGGGCGGGAATCCCGGGGCTCGGGATGGAAATTCTCTGATGGCTTTGGGGTAAGTGTGTTTTAATTTAAAGTGGAATTTGTGGGTATTTTTGTAGAATTTTCGGAGTGACGGAATTTTGGTTCGAGTTGACACGCTCGCACGTCGGGTTTTGGTGCGAGTTCAGCGAGCTCGGTAGGACACTCCGGAAAGGTAAATGAATTTCTGAAAAATGTTCTGTGAATGTTATAATATTCTGAAGGTTGTGTTCAAGTTTCGTTAATTTTGGAATTCGGTAATTATTTTTGGGCAAAAAGAATTGGAACTTTCGGAAAATTAGGAGTTAATTTGCAAAGGGTGTGAAATTAATAATAGAGAGCATGGGCATCAGCAGCAGCCTTCGGCAGCAAGTGAGAAGGTTGGGACACTTGTTCATTTTTCATTTAACAAGAAAAAGGAAGAAGTATAAAAGCCATAAAAATTACTTAATAATTCACATAACTCATTTCACCTTTCTTCTTCTTCCTACTTCTTCTTGTTCTCGCCGCCATGCCTTCCTTCTTCCAAGCTCCATGTCCATCCATTTTCTTGGCTGATTTCTTCAAGGTTTTGGCTCCAATCCTTGGTAAGTTCACTTCCTACTTCTCTTCTCAAGTTGGAAATAAGAATTGGTAGAGAAAGAGAAGGTTTTCATGCCATGGGTTTGCTCTTGTCAACAAGCTTTTGTGATCCTCTCCCTCCCTTCTTTTAGTTTGTTGTTCTTGGGCTTGAGGGGTGTAGGTTTCTTTGGTTGGTTGTTGGATAACTCCTTGGTATGGTTGTACCCTAGTGAGGCCGAATTCTTGATGATTTTTTCCAAAATTGTGTGTGTTTGTCTTCTTGAATCATGCTTCAAGTATGTTGTTCCTAGCATGATTCTAAGGCTATCTATGGTTTCAATTTGATGGAAAACTTGTTGGGTAGAAAATCCCAATTATGGCCGAAACTATTAAGGGTGAGGGTTTGATGGTTTTGATGCAATTGGTTGGCAATCTTGGTTAATAATTGTAATTGGTGATTAAAGAGAGCTAATGGAACTTTGTTTGGGTTGAAATGGAAGTTGGGTGAGGAATTTCTCTTTTGGCCGAATTATGTATGAAAAGGGGTTTGTTGATTATGATGCAATTGGTTAGTAATTTTGGTTAGGAAATGAAATTGATGATTAATATGATTAATTGGAAGCTTGAATGGTTTGATTTGGGAATGTGGTGAAAATTTAGTTAAGGACCGAAATGTTCAAATGAAACTTTTTCCATGTTAAGGTTGTGTTTAAGTTGGTTTGGATCCTAAATTGGTATTGTGGGTGGAAATAGGTTCATAATGGTGGTTGAAACATCATTTTCGGACAATGGTAGGAAAAGTTAGGTTTATGCGGGTTTTCCAGGAAAGGTGTCTGGAATGCGGGTTTAAAGGTTGAAATGGGTTTGGTGGTGTATGAATAACAATGTTCAGGCTCGGTTTGTAAAACCGAGCTTTCTGTGAATTTTCCGGAGTGTGCGGGTTTGTGCGAGAATAGTTTTACGGGGTATGTTTGGATGTGTTCTGATCCAACCATGGTTGTACAGCTTGATTCTGCGTTGGTGGAGTAGCACGGACCCGTAGGGGTCAAGTGGTGCATTTCGAGTCGGGAGTTGGGATTTGCACGAGTGTTGGGCTGCGGGGCAGCGCTTCTGAGGTAAGGGCTTAACTTGGTAAAATGTACGTTTGTTCTGCTCCATATGTGTTATCAGGTATGATATCTCTGCTGTGTTTGTATGCCTTATTTATATGTTCTGATTCTGTGGCGAGGCCCGTATGGTTGAAGGGACCACGGGTACTCCTTGATTACATTCTGCGTATCCGCACCGGAGTGCCGATACTTACATTACGTGTCCGCACCGAAGGGGTGCCGACATTCTGCGTATCCGCACCAGAGTGCCGATACTGCATTACGTGACCCTACGGCGGTTTGGGGCTCGCGACCCCAGCCGGTACCGCGCTATCATTGCATTACGATCTGTATATTCTGACCTCTGCGGAGGGCTGTCGTTACGGGTCGTTCTGGCGGTTGGACCGCATATGGTGGATTCTGATTTGCTTTATGTTTTATGTTCGTATGTATATGTATATGTTGTGCTAATCTGTTTTGCAGGTTCAGATTGTTGCCCTGTGGGCAAACTGCATTATTACCTTAAGCCCTTACTGGGTCCTTTCGAGGACTCACCCTTTTATCTGTTTACCACTTTCAGGCCGTCGACAAGCAGCCGGCGGAGTAGAGGTTCGCGGTGCTTCTTTCACCGTGAGGTTGGGTTGCAGCAGCAGGACCACGTGCGGAGGTCGCTTCAGATTCCGCGCTAGGTATTTATAGGATTTTGAATATTGGCTCTGTAGCTGTACCTGCATGCATATAGGTCAGATCATGTTTTGGATGTGTATATATGTATGTTTGAGACATCTTCTGTTTTGTTATCTTCTGAGTCGTGGGCGGAGCCCTGACTTGCCTATAGTAGATTTGGTTTATCTTAAACTTGGTGTTTCGAGTTGATGGTGAAAATGGATGTTAGTATACCATGAACTGCGTGTGTGGTAGTAGTAAGATTGTTAGCATGCTTGCCTTGTATGAGTTATAGGTTGCTAGTTATTACTCAACGATTCTCGTGATTCGAGCTCGATGCTCTGTTGCCGCGCTTTCCGCCGTAATTCCTGTTTCCGACGTCGCGGCGGCTCCGCCTCCGCAACCGGGCGGTGGTGGACAGCGATGTAGGCACGTTAGCTAGGTTAACAGCCATAGGTTAAGTCCCGTTTGTGGAGAGAAGCCCTTCTGGGGTTCGCAACGGCGGCCACGAGATCACTTGTCAAGGAGCTTGGAGACTTGGTTTGAGTTCCCGGAGACAAGGCACTTAAAATCCGCAACGGCGGAGCCACATATATCTTTCTAGATAATTTGTGGGTTCACTTGATGAGACAAGCTGAGATGGAGACCACTTGTTTGAGATAAGTTAAGGGCCCTTTTAGGACTTGCAGAGGAGGTACCTTTGAAGACCATGGGTAATTTTTTAGGGAGCGAGCCCTTGGGTAGTGTACAGTGTACCAAGTAGAAGATCCTTGCAGATTACTCATCATTTATATGGTAGGAATGAAGTAAAAGACTCGGTTACCTCGAGTCCGAAGTCGCGCGTTGGCGAAGGCGGTAGGGCACTTGTTGAGTCAAGTGGAGAACCATCTGAGGTTCTGGGGAGTGAGACCCGTTGCTTTGTTTGAGGAGCCCGTGCGGAAGGTCTGCTGTGGCGTGCGAGGACGACTTACACATAGACCTTCCTGAAGGAGCAAAAAGGGGGTTACCCTTCCGCAGCGCAAGGGGATTACCCTTGGGGCGGGGCGAGTTGAAGGGCGGTTGGGGAATGAGACCCGCAACCACCGTGTGGAGAAGTCCGGGCGGAAGGTCTGCTGTGGCGTGCGAGGACGACTTACACATAGACCTTCCTGAAGGAGCCAAAAGGGGGTTACCCTTCCGCAGCGCAAGGGGATTACCCTTGGGGCGGGGCGAGTTGAAGGTCGGTTGGGGAATGAGACCCGCAACCAGAGCGGAGGAGAAGTCCGGGCGGAAGGTCTGCTGTGGCGTGCGAGGACGACTTACACATAGACCTTCCTGAAGGAGCCAAAAGGGGGTTACCCTTCCGCAGCGCAAGGGGATTACCCTTGGGGCGGGGCGAGTTGAAGGTCGGTTGGGGAATGAGACCCGCAACCACCTGTGTGGAGAAGTCCGGGCGGAAGGTCTGCTGTGGCGTGCGAGGACGACTTACACATAGACCTTCCTGAAGGAGCCAAAAGGGGGTTACCCTTCCGCAGCGCAAGGGGATTACCCTTGGGGCGGGGCGAGTTGAAGGTCGGTTGGGGAATGAGACCCGCAACCACCTGTGTGGAGAAGTCCGGGCGGAAGGTCTGCTGTGGCGTGCGAGGACGACTTACACATAGACCTTCCTGAAGGAGCCAAAAGGGGGTTACCCTTCCGCAGCGCAAGGGGATTACCCTTGGGGCGGGGCGAGTTGAAGGTCGGTTGGGGAATGAGACCCGCAACCACCTGTGTGGAGAAGTCCGAGCGGAAGGTCTGCTGTGGCGTGCGAGGACGACTTACTCATAGACCTTCCTGAAGGAGCCAAAAGGGGGTTACCCTTCCGCAGCGCAAGGGGATTACCCTTGGGGCGGGGCGAGTTGAAGGTCGGTTGGGGAATGAGACCCGCAACCACCTGTGTGGAGAAGTGAGACCTGACAAGGTCTGATGCCATAACTCGTGCAGTAGCCGCCCGACCGGCCGGCACAGAGGGCGATGAAGAGGGCATTTAAAATGCCATGTAAGTCAGTAAGACAGGAAGAAATACATATGTATTTTATTGAATTTGTAAGACTAAGGACTTACACGTAATATGGGCGCAAGTCATCCGCATGAAAGTTGCGGGGGAGCAGACGACCATCATGGTCTTGAAGTTCATAGACTCCTGGGCGGACTTGTTTATGAACAATATAAGGCCCGTCCCAGTTGGGTCGCAGGACACCCTGCTTGGGGTCGCGAGCGGTGAGGGTTGATTTAAGCAAGGCAAGGCCTCCTTGTTGCAATGCCTTGGGTTTTACCCGGGAATTATGGTGAAGACTGAGCCTCTGTTTGAGGGCAGTCATGCGAAGGCGAGCACCTTCGCGTAATTCTTCGATTAAGTCGAGTTTGGCACGGAGCCCTTGAGCATTGGCTTCGTCAGTGAAGTTGATCATACGGATTGTAGGGAGGTCTACCTCAATAGGCAGGAGCGCATCTGCGCCGTATACTAGAGAGAAAGGCGTCTCTCCTGTGGGGGTTCGTGTTGTGGTGCGATAGTCCCATAAGACACTTGGGAGTTCATCTACCCAGCGGCCCTTGGCCCCTTCCAGGCGTTTCTTGAGGCCTTCCTTGAGGGTTCGGTTGGTGACCTCAACCTGCCCATTAGATCGGGGTGCGCCACCGGGCAAAAAGCATGCGGACATTATTGTCCCGTGCCCATTGCTGACACCGTGATCGGCGTAATCGAGTGCCATTATCTCGTAATAATAGCACGAGGACTGCCAGACGGCAGACAAGATTCTTCCAAAGAAACTTGATAATCTTGGCGGAAGTGATGGAGACCAGGGTTCTACCTCGACCCATTTAGAAAAATAATCAACCGCTACAACACGAAGTTGATGCCGACTGAGCGTTCGGCATTGGACCAATGAGGTCGAGGCCCCACAGGCGAAAAGGCACCGGATTCGCCGCTTTGGAGAATCCGTGGATGGTAGCGCTGGATGCGAGAATTGATTTGGCACCGGTGGCACGTTTTGACCAAAGGCGGCGTCCTTTTCAAGGTAGGCCGGTAATACCCTTGACGAAGGGCTTTGTGGGCGAGTGCCTCCGCAGCGATGTGGGCGCCACAATTGCCTTGGTGGAGAGTGTCCAAGACAGAGCGTCCCTCAAGAGTGCTAAGGCACCGCTGTAGGCGCCGCAAACCCGCGATGCCATAACTGGTCATCAATGAGGACGAAGCGGAGGGCTTGCTTGCGAACACAGGGATCTGTGGTGCTGGCTTTTAGCGCAGCAATGATAGGTGTCTCGCCTCAGGATCTGGATCATGCGTTGCTAGAGAAGCAATATCAATACCTTCCGTGATGGAAGGACTGGCCGAGTGGCTGTGGTAGAGGGAGTCTTCCCTTTGATAGCATGTCTGCTGTAGTGTTCTCGTAACGAGGAACATGTATAAAGATGACTTCTTCAAAGTCGGTTCGTAGGGTGTTTACCAACTTAAGGTATTTGATCGGGGTGGCGTCCTTGCACTCGGCGCACCCTTGAACTCCGGTGAATCACCACTGCGAGTCACTTTGTGGACATGGAGACGGCGAATGCCTGCCCTCGTGGCGAGTTTCAGCCCGGCGACGAGGGCCTCATATTCTGCAACATTGTTAGTTATTTGAAATTGAAAAGAGACACGAAGGAATACTTCCATACCTAGGGGTCCACGGAGATACACACTTCTGCGGGGATTCAAGTTTGGATGAGCCATCCACAAATAAGTCCCATTCGGGAGGAGTGGGGCGCGGTGTGGGGCCCCTGCTCAGGGGCCGAGAGTACATCAGCATTTGAGAACTCCGCAATAAAGTCGGCGAGGCCACGACCCTTAATTGCCTTTCTGGGCTCATAATTGATGTTAAAGCCGCCAAGTTCGATGCACCACTTGGCGAGGCGCCCGAATGTTCGGGCGCCTTAGGATGTCCTGAATTGGCAAGTCCGTTCGGACTATAATAGTGTGCCCTTGGAAATAGGGCTTGAGCTTCCGGCTGCATATACAAGGGACAATATAGCCTTTTGGAGGAGGATACCTTGTTTCGTATCTTGGAGAGTGTGGCTGGTGTAATAGACCGGCCATTGCTTGGCGGCTTCTTCCTTAATAAGGACAGGCGACACTTCTTCTCGAGGTGGCGAGGTAAATGACCAGGTCATCGCCTGGCATAGGGCACTTGAGTGCCGGTAGTTCTTGCAGGTGTCGTTTGATGGAGGCATATGCCTCCTGACACTCCTCCGTCCATTTGCAAGCTTTTTTTCCTGCGAATCTGATCGAAGAAAGGTTTGCAGCGATCACTTAGTTTAGAGACGAATCGTCCCAAGGCTACTAGCTTTCCTGCCAGCTGTTGGACTTCCTAGATAACCCTGGGGGTGCGAAAGGTAGTGATTGCCTCAATCTTTTTGGGATTTGCATGGATTCCTCCTTTGGAGATTTGGTATCCCAGGAACTTTCCTTCGCCCACGCCGAAGATACACTTCTTTGGATTTAATCGCATATTGTATTTGCGGAAGTTGTCGAATGTTTCCTTCAAGTCTGTGAGATGGGTTGAGACGGCCTTGCTTTTGACCACAATGTCATCCACATAAGCTTCAAGATTTCGGCCAATCTGGCCTGCGAAGACTTGATTTACAAGCCTTTGGAAGGTAGCCCCCGCATTCTTTAAGCCGAAGGGCATTCTGATATAATGATATACGGCCTCGCCAGTAGTAAAGGAAGCATCGAGAAAAGAAAAAACCGAGTGATGAACGGTTGAGTCAACCAGTTGGTCAATGGATGGTAAAGGATAGGGGTCCCTTGGGCAGGCCCTATTAACCCCCTTGTAGTCCACGCAAAGTCGCCACTGACCGCCCTCCTTATCGGCGAGGACAATATTCGCAACCCATTCAGAGTAGTGAACTTCCTTGATTATATTTGCCTTAAGCAATTTCTGCACTTCATGCGTACAAAGTCACTTACGGTCAGGGGCCATGCCCCTTGTTTTCTGTCTAACCGGGCTAAAGCCGGGGAGTACACTTAACTTGTGAGAAATAACAGCAGGATCAACTCCTGGTAGGTCCTCAGGGCTCCATGCGAAGACATCACTGTTGGCATGGAGGAGATGGATGAGCGCCTGCTGATCTTTTTCCTCGAGGTCCTTTCCCACCCGGAACTTCTTCCCGGGAGAGATCTCAACTTCTTCAAAGGTTCCAAACAAGTCAGGGGCAGCTTCGCCACAGGACCGGCTTCCTCTGCGGGTGCCTTCCTTTTAGGCTCGGATGGCCGGGAAGCCGTGGGGGCCGGCGAGGCAGAGACATAATTGCCTCTGGCCACATTCAGTTGACAAAGATATAAGCATCCCCGGCCGCAGTGTGAAAAACTAGAGTCGAGTTCGCACATCACGGCGGACATGGAACTCGGTTTGAGTATGTCGCCCGATGATGGCGTTATATGGCGTAGGAGATCCAGGACAATAAAGTCCACATAGCTCGAATGACATACCGCTTCTTCTCCTTGGTGGTTCCCATCATCATGTAGGGCGGGGTGATTGACCCCAAGGTTGGGATTTCATCCCGCCCTATTCCAAAGGTGGCGCCTTCGCGGGCTGAATTTGTGACAAAGGCACCTTTGCCTCAACCAAAGTGTGCTTGTAGATCACGTTGGCATTCGCCCCGTATCCATGTAGATCCTATCGACGTCCCATCCCGCAATACGGGCGGTGATAACCAAGGGGTCAGCGTGCGGTATTGCCACAGAGGTGCCATCGCTGCGATGCAAAACCGAGTAGAGGAGTGGTCTATCCGGTAGATCTGCCTCATATGACGGCGTCTTGCCGAAGCGCCTTCACACCGTGTGATTACGCCGATATGTCCCCTTGCCGGGGGACTGAACCAGATTCTCCCGACTGGGTTTCTTGGGAGCGCCCGCCGGCGGTCCTCGGCCGGCGCCCTTCACGGTCACCTTCTCTTCTACGGTCCTCGGTTTGGAGCAAGTACTCCCGAGCTTGCCTTGAGCCAGCATTTCTCCAATCATACACTTGAGCTCAAAACAGTCCTCGGTGTCGTGGCCTTTGTCACGGTGGTAGCGGCAAAACTTGTTGCTTTGCCTTGTTATTTCACGGGAGAGGCGCGGCCAAGTGGGGACCGCCTCTTTTGTTCCAAGGCATGGAGAATGTTGGTACGAGATTCCCTCAGCGGGGGAAGAGAAATGTATGCCCTCTCCCTACTGGGGGGCGTGGGGTACTGCCTTTGAGACCTAGGATCCGGTCGCGAGGGTTGTCCCTTGGCGTCCGCCGTGGCGGCTCTGGCGAGTGGTCGAGTGACCTCTTCCGTATTCATGAACCGCGACGCCGTACTTAAGAATTGTTCCATGTTGGTGGGCGGGTTAGTGTGGACATCCACAAAGAAAAGGGACTCCCAGCGGAGGCCTTGGATAGCCGCAAGCGGCGAGCTTCTTCTCCCGGGTTAGGGACCCGGATAGACTCGGCCCGGAAGCGTTGAATATATTCTCCGAGGGGCTCCTCCTTTTCGCCGTATCTTAAGAAGGTGTCCCGCCGTTTTATGAGGTGGTTTTGATACCACAAAATGGGAGTATAAGAAGAGGGATAGCTCCTCGAAGGAATCAAACCGTTTGTCCCGGAGAGTGGTGTACCAGTTGGCGGCGGCCCCGGTAAGTGTGGAGCTGAAAGCTCTACAGAGCGTGTTGTCGTCCGCCCTTGCTATTGCCATTGCGGAAAGCGTGTGGCTGGAGATGAATATCAGGGTCTGACAGGCCATCATAAGCATCCAGCTTAGGCTGACGAAACTGGTCCGGAAGAGGGGTTTCTAAAACCCTCTGAGTAAAAGGTTGGGTCCAGAGGTGGTCCAGACCCATCATGGAGATAATATGGACACTGGCCCAATCCTCCCTTTTTTCCACTTCGTCGAATCGTCAAGAAAGCGCGATAAGTAATGACGAAGAAGGATCGGGGTTACTTACTTGCCGAGGAGGAGTAGGCTGGGCGTTCAGCTGATTAGTCCGCAGCGCCCAACGCTATCCGTAACGCCCGAAGAGTGGTGGCGAGAGTTTCACGTAAGTTGAAAGCAACCGCCTCGGTGATCGTTTGCGGGACGGCCGGATCGAGGCCCGTTGGAGGGTGTTTGGAGGTGGAGTGTTTCGCTCCTGAGGCATGTTACGGGCAACGTGGGAGGAGCTCTCCTCCGTTGAGTGAATAGAGAGTTCTCCCTGTTGTGGGGGAACGTGGTTCGGGGATGGCTCCGATGGTGGGTCATTGTTCGTACTTGTCCCGGGAGGATTCCTCCTCCCTTGACGACTGTTCCTGTTGGCACTCCGGGTGGTTGGCATGACTTATTGCTTGTGGTTTGTAATATGGGTTTATAGCAAGAACTTTCGTTTCCCACAGACGGCGCCAAACTGATAGTCTCGTTCCCCAAAGAAGGTCCGGACTCTCAGTTGATATGGTGGAGAAGATGATGTTCTTGAGACTCCAAGCTTGCTGTTGAGTAATCTGTAAAGGATAGGAAGAATACTCGAAGTAGCAAGAGGGGAGTGGGGGCGTGTAGTAGCTTACCCGATTTAGGGTGGACATCACCCTATTTATAGAGTGATGCCGGGAGAAGAGCCTGACCCAGTTGAAGGCCTTAGACAGGCTGTTTGAGATAAGTCTGTTTCAGAATGATTGGAGTTAAGTCTGATGTTATGTTGAAGATCTCAGCAAACCGCATTAGGTGATTCACTTGTCAGTGAATGTCTGGCGTATAAATCAGTGAAGATCTCCCGGGCTCGTGCTGCCCTCCTTATTGGCCGGTTGATGTCGACGACCAAGTGGTCTATTTTCAAGTGGAGCAAGCGGTGGGCGAAGGCCCATAGGGGCGAAGGCCCCCAATAGAATATAGCCAAATAAGGGGTGAGGTTGCACGAACACAGGTACCAAGGCCTTATGCAGGCGGGGCCGGTATAGGCGGGAGGCGGGAGTAAGACCCATGGAGGCGAAGGAGATCGTGAGGGCTCGCCACGAGACCGCGAGGGGGCCCGCGCAGGCTTTAGAAACGCAAGGGTGAGTATGAGACGTCGCCCCTGCGAGTCCGGGAGGCCCGCGAGGCGGGACCGCGCAGCGAGCGATTGGAGACCACAAGGATGAGACCTTGCGAAGGCGATTCTGGAGACCACAAGGATGAGACCTTGCGAAGGCGATACTGGAGATCACAAGGATGAGACCTTGCGAAGGCGATTCTGGAGACCACAAGGATGAGACCTCTCCCAAGGCCTCGTATGATTCTGATACAACGCGAGGCGCGATTGCTTGGGTAGTGTACCAACGAAAACATTTTTTAAAAACAAACGTTTTTCCCTGCATAAAAGGTTAGCGTGCAATGAACTAGCAGATAATACACCTAAGTATAAACAAGAATATGATATGCAAATGTCGTGACGCTCAGAACTCCCGTCGGACTGGTGGTACTTTCCCATACAGGTGGTCCACGACCACTGACAGCACCCTACGGCGGCTTGTTAAGCTCACGCTGATTATCGGGTTCAGAACGCGTGGTACCAGCGAGGGGTGATCTGCCCCTAACTGTCAGAATAAAACGTGGCATAAAGCCGACGCAAAACAGAAAACGGGTCCGTCTTCGACCCCCGATAAGCATAACCGATATAGCATAAGTCCAGAAATCTCAACAGAGAGTGGGTCCGTCATCGACCCTCGAAAAGTATAAGGTCCATAAATATAATAAAACCCTGCAAACCGCTATGTACCATGTGACTAGTCCCGGGAGTCACTGGGCCCCACCCTCGACCCGAGTACAAGCCCTTAACTAACCTAATACACATGCATTGCGTATTAAGGAAGTTAAACCCCTTACCTCGATAGAAACGGATATCTACTGTGGCCCCCTGAAGCTCACAAGCAGTATCCCAGAAATGCAGATTTAATCTGCCAGAATCAGAAACACGACACGAAATACTCTAGTTAATTAACTAAAGTTCCCAGAAATGCAGATTTAATCTATCCAAAATTACCACTTAAGTCACCAAACTTTTCAGAAATTTACAATTTTGCCCAAAACTTTACGAAGTTGCAGAAAGTGACAACTTATACTTAAAGTGTCCAAAGTTATTTCCATAAATTATAGTGGCTAGATTTCCTTTAACTTTTCCATAATTACACCTTTAGTTCTTAAACTTTTTAAGAACTTTCGAAAATAGCCCTTAAGTTTCACAAAGTGTCAGAATCATCCAAAAATTATGGAAATCCTTATTTTCACATTTCTTAGCGAATTTCTTTAAACTTTTCCAAGTTTGCACTTTTTACCCAAACTTTTCCATAAAGTGCAATTAAGCACTTAACTTTCACAAGGTTACAAAATATCCAATTTTGTTAACTTTTCAACACAAGTAACTTTTCCACAAGTCAACCTAAAGTTTCGGCCCAAGGCCCATAATTTCGTCCCAACCTCCTTTTTGACCCTAAACTTTATAAACTTGCATTTTAACCACACAAATCAAACTTTCTTCACCCAAACACCATTAAACAACTTTCACAACACTTAAACTTCACAAAATCATCAAAACAACAACACCCACAATTCGGGTTTCACCCAAACTTTACCAAATAATTTCCAACAACTTCAAAACATGTTAAACATACTTATAACATGCTTTCTACCAACTTTCTTCAACAAAAATTCACCCAAAAATTCATCCAACAAATCGGCCTCTCCAATAAAATACAACCAACATGTTCCTCATGAGGAACATCCTTGGTAATTTTATTTAATTTTTCTCCTTTGTATTTGTTCGTGCCGACGCGCTTTAGCAGCTTCTTTGATCGTAGACACCGACTGTACAGGGAAACCCTGTATGGTCACTTTGATCCTTACTATGCCCTCGTTCCCTCTCCTGGCTGCTTGGGTTTAAGGCTTTTAGTTGCAAGCTTTTGATTCAGTTATGCTTTTGTTTCAAAACTTGTGAGAATGTACCTAGTTATACGCTTCAATCATTTCACGTTTCTCTTGTCTGTCTACCTATATGGTTGGTTCTGTGATTAGGCTCAGAATGAGGACATACTGATCAGGGGGAGCCCTAGAATGAGGACATTCTGATTCAGTTATGCTTTTGTTTCAAAATTTGTTGGACAGGCGCTTCACAATTCCTGAATATGTAATCTTAAATCTGGCCTTGTCCAATAAATTTCTAGGGCTCCCCCTGATCAGTATGTCCTCATTCTGAGCCTAATCACAGAACCAACCATATAGGTAGACAGACAAGAGAAACGTGAAATGATTGAAGCGTATAACTAGGTACATTCTCACAAGTTTTGAAACAAAAGCATAACTGAATCAGAAGCTTGCAACTAAAAGCCTTAAACCCAAGCAGCCAGGAGAGGGAACGAGGGCATAGTAAGGATCAAAGTGACCATACATGTTCATCATGCAACCAACTTCAACATAGTTGAAGATCAGAATCATCCAACAACCAAACTTCATAAAAATTACCAAAGATGTTCCTCACCTTTCTGAACCTTGTAGATCAACCTAGGATGAGCTGTTGTTGAGACAAATCCATCACCAAAATCCTTCAAACATTCGGCCATGAAGAACAACAAAGATGGATGAGTGTTTCTTCCATGTTTAAACTTCAAGAACATGAAGATCCGACCAAAAAGAACTCAATCATACCTTGTAGTTATAGATGCAGGAGCCTAGGAAGTAGTAGAGCTTGGTTTGTTGAAGATCCAAGCTCAAAACCTCAAGAAATGAACTTTGGAAACCAGAAATTACTGTTGGACCCGAAAGCTTGCACCAGAGTTTGGAGGACCTTGTTCTCACTTTTGGCCCTTGCTTACTTCATCAAAGGTGTAGCCAAGACCTTGATGAATAGTTTCTCTGAAGACACCAAGAGCTGATTCGGTCGTTTGCTAGGGCAGAAAGGCTGTAGAAGACGGATGAAATTTCTGGGCAGCAAGAAAGAGAAGGTGTTCTTGCTCTCTTGCTTTTTCTTTCAAATGTTGGAAGAAATGAGATGAATGGTAGAGAGAGGGAGAGATGATGTCTGAAATATGGAAGGGGATGGGTGTATAAGAAGGGCATGGGCTTAAAGTGAAGAGATAAGACTTAAAAGAAAAATTGTTTTTTTTAAGCAACCTCAGAAAAATATATTAAAAAGAAGGAGGAGCTCAGCCTCTAAGGAGGAGGCGGAGACACCCCTAAAAGTAAAGATACATCAGAAAAGGGAAAGAGAACAGGATAAAAGGTCTAACAATTCCCTATTGCCTCAAGTGGATTTAGTATCCAAGCCGACCAAGAGAAATTCGCCTTGGAGAACCTATTGGAGATCCAAAGATAGGACAGGAGCTGTATGTCCGAAAGAGTGCTGCAAACCTGCTTCGAAGGTGAACTGAAGATAGTAGTGTTCCGCCTCGTCCAAAGAGACCATGTCGTGATACATCGAATGACCCACCAACCTCTACGCTGAGGGATTGATAAAGGACGATGAAAAGAGTAGCATTCAAATAGCAGCTCCTCCCAGCTGACAGAGAAGAAAGAGCCCATTTGACACCAAAGGAATATCTTGGGCCACAGTGCGAAGGCTGGAGTGCAAGAGCTAAGAACATGAGCTGTTTGCTCAAGACTGCAACTACAAGAAGAGCAGCCCAAGCTTTCCAGAGGAACTCCGCGTCTTGAAAGTTGAACTTTTGATGGGAGGCAGTCCAATGTCGCTCGCCAAGCGAAAATGTTGATCTTGATCGGGATCCAAGGATTCCAGGGAGTTGCAGCAATGGACAAGGAGGAATTGAGCACCGCCGTCTGAATGAGTTTGGAGAGAGACGAAACTGAGAAGGATCCAGACTTATCCCAACGCCATTGCCAAGAGTCTGGGGCATCTGCAGAAATACAACATTCTTCCAACAACACAGATAATTCAGAAAGTTCAGTCATAGTACGACCTCTAGGGACTCTCCTCCATCGCCAAGCCCAACTCCAAACCCCATCTCGCCAAACCCCTCTATCTGACACTAGACACCCAACATCCGAATCCAGGGCTGCAAGCCTAGGGAACCTAACTTTAAGACTAGACTCCCCTAACCAGACATCCTCCCAAAACCGAACATTTCTACCGTTACCGACCTTTCTGTGAAAGCCTTCAGATAAATCTAAACCTTTCTTCTTTAGATCCCGCCCAATTCATAAAATCCCCCCCAGACACCAGTAGGAAGGACTCTCCTAGTAGAATTTAACCCTCCCTCTTCACCATGAATAGATTTGATAACTCTTACCCATAAAGATCCCTCCTCCACTCTAAACCGCCACCACCATTTCCCTAATAGTGCCTTATTTTTTGCAACAAGACTCCCCACATTCAGCCCACCTTTTTCCCAGTCCCCCAAAATTCTGTCCCACGAAATCCAAGCTATTTTCCTCCTCTCACTGTTTCCCCCCAAAAAGAAATTTCTGCGAAGACTCTCAAGGTTTTTTAGGACTTTTCCAGGAGCACGAAACACTGAGAAGTAAAACAGGGGAAGGCTGCCTAGGACAGATTTCACCACTGTTAAACGGCCACCAATCGAAATATTGTTGCACTTCCATGAGCTCATTCTCTGTTGAAGCTTGTCTGAAATAACTTTCCAAGAATCCACTTTCCTCATACTTGCACCAACTGACATTCCCAGATAGGCAAATGGAAGGGAGCCAGCTTTGCATCCCACTATCCGAGCAAACTGATCCACCACTGAAGTTTCAATTCCTACACCGAATAAGCAAGTCTTGGAAAGGTTTACTGACAATCCAGAAACTGATTGGAAATTCTTGAGAAGACATAGGATGTTTCTCAAGTTTCTCCTATCCCATTGGCCAAAAAATATTGTGTCATCAGCATACTGTAAATGTGTGACTTCTAGGCCGGAGTCCCCAAGCTTTAAGCCTCTGAAGATACGAGATTCCTTAGCTGCCTCCATGATCACGTTCAAACCTTCAGCAGCAATCAAGAATAAGAAAGGTGATAATGGATCACCTTGCCTAAGACCTCTTTCCATTCTGAATTCCTTTGTGGGGCTACCAATTACCAAGACTGAGACAGAGGCAGAACTGAGACATTGGTAGATCCAATCTACCCATTTCTGCCCAAAACCCATTTGCTGCATAACCGAGATTAGGTACTTCCAATTGATACAGTCGAAAGCTCTTTCAAAATCAATCTTGAGAATCATTGCCTGAGAGTTTTTATTTTTGATGTTCTGAACCATTTCGTTCGCTATTAGGACCCCATCTATAATCTGCCTACCTTCGATGAAACCTGTCTGTGTGTCTCCAATTAGAAGAGGAATCGCCTTCTTTAACCTTTCTGCTAGAACTTTGGCAAGAACTTTGTACTGACATCCAATTAAGCTGATTGGTCTGAAGTCTTTGAGACCACTGGATCTTTGGACTTGGGAACCAGAGTGATGAAGGAAGAGTTACAGCCAAGACCTATCTTCCCTCCCTTTTCAAAATGCTTGAAAAACGCCATGAATCCACTTTAATGAGGTCCCAGAAAGTCTTAATCAGATTGAGAGACATACCATCAGGGCCGGGAGGTTTGGAGCCTTCACAAGACCAAACCGCAGCTTTGACTTCACTTTCAGAAAACGGGGCCTCTAATTTGTTGCAAGCAGACTGATCTAGCTTTTTAAACCTCCCACTCGTTAAGATGGGCCTGGCATTATTTGGTTCCCTGAACATCCCTTCATAATACCTGAACACCTCCTGTTTTATCTGGAGGGGATCCTCGACCCATGAACCATTGATGGTAAGACCACTCAAAGAATTTCTTCTCATTCTTTTCTTGATCACGGCATGAAAAATTCTGGAGTTCTCATCACCAGCTGTTGCCCACCTAATTTTTGCTTTTTTGCTTAAGCATACTATAAACTGACTTTTCTGTGAGAGCCAAGTTTGATATACATGCCATTCTGTCTCTTTGTTCTTGCTCAGTTAAATCTCTGACTTCTGCCACCACGTCCCATTTTTCTTTTTCAGCTCTGAGCAATTGGAGACTTCCTTCAAAATTGCCAGTTTTCTGAGTTTTCCACTGTTTACATCTCAACTTACAGATTCAGAGTTTTTGTTTTAGAATGTGGTCAGGTCGCGAATCAGTGGGAGGTTCCTTCCAAGCAGATTCAAAACATGAGCTAAATGAGTCAATCTTTAGCCAAGCATCAAAAAACTTGAAAGGTTTTGGGCCGAAATCCAGATCTTTATCTTGTAACACCAGAGGAGAGTGATCAGAGATGAACCTAGGTCTAGAGGTAACTGAAATGTGGGACCATAAGCTCACAAAATTTTCTGAACAAAGGACCCTGTCGAGTTTGCTTGCCTTTGCTCCCGATTCATGTAGCAAGGTATATTTTCTGCCTTCAAGAGGAATGTCCACCAGTTCAGAATTGAGGATGAAATTATTGAAATCTGAAGCTTCCCTTTCACTGAATATAGAGCCCTTTCTTTCTTCCTTCCTTCTAACAGCATTAAAATCCCCAACACACACATATGGCTCTACATTACTCAACCTTAAATCAACCAAACTAGACCACAGTTCTGACTTTGTTATATCATCTGAGGGGCCATAGACATTTACCAGCATAATTTCCTGATTAATCTTTTGATGAATCCCCCAAATAGCTAAAAAAATTACTCCCTTTAACAGAACGATGCAGAACAAAAGTACTTGGGTGCCAAACCCAGAGCAGACCACCTGATCGACCATTTGCATCAACCACAATGAATTCCAACTCATCGGAATCCCACAGAGACCGAATCTTGAACCATTCTGGATTAATCAATTTTGTTTCCTGAATAGCTAACAATTCCACAGACTCTTTACCTACAAATTCTTTTAACCACTTGCACTTCCAATTCTGACCCAACCCTCTTGCATTTAGAGAGACAATCTTCATAAATCAGCATTTACTCACCTGAGTGGGAAGCAGACAGGGTCAGATGCGCCAGACTTGGGCCGGACTCTTGGAGCTTGTAGCAACATCGAGTTGCCCTTGGGGGGCAATTGCAGAATCAAAACGGATGCCAACGACTTCTCCGATATCTCTGGTTGCCGATTCGCTGATTGAGGAGGATGAAGCTTCTATAGAGAGGGCCAGCGCTGTGAAGGGCTGACGAGCTTGAGGATTTCCAAAGCTTCGGAGTGCCAAAGGCCATGAATTGGCTCCTGCGATTCCAGATTGAGAGACGAGATGTTGAGATTTGGGGAAGGTTGAAAGTTGACTCAACTTTCGACAAGGTCGAGATTTCATCTCTGCTGATTTTGTTGCCTCACTATCAGAAGAAGGTAGTGGGCCAGGAGATGCTATAAATTGTTGGGTCTGTAAGGCAGCACCATGTGGGCTTCGTCTGCAAGGCCCATGTTTATGAACCACCGAAGCCTGCTTGGCACAAGTTGTGGCAATTCTGTCCAATTCCTCCAAAGGCAGCCTAGTTGGGGACTTTAGGCCTGCGCAAGTCACCTCAGCCGACCCTGGAGACTCTGGCACTGTCGAACCTGTTTTTCCAACCTCGGAATTGGCTCTGGTAGACAAATCATACAACGCATTAAAGGGCCTTGGATGATGTGATTCGTACTGTTCATCACCAAGCTCGCACTGTTCATCGTCTTGCACATTCAAACCCAGTTCATCATCCGACTCAAATTGTGAAGAATCCTCAGTTGCAGAGGATGAGCCATCGTAGAAAGTAGATGAGGATTGATAACTTGGACCACAATCTACCCCATATTCTAGGTCTTCAATGATCCGAACTTGAGTTAATTTGCTGTCTACTTGAACCTTTACAATTTCCGAAATAAATTCCATTGCATTTGTGAGAACACAAACTCGAAAACGGTTGAGCTGTAAATGGCTTCTTCCTAAATCTTCCATGAGGAGGACTTTGCCCCATGTGCAAGCAAGTGTGTTGAAAGAGTTCTGGTTCCAAGCTTCAACAGGCAATCCTTCAATGCTCAGCCAAACAAGCCTGCCGGCAAGAGGAAGAGAGGGCGACCAGCCACAAACCCAGTCGAATAAGGAGAGAAGCCACTCTCGTTTGCTGGACAAGAGTTTCTCGGCATTGCAGCTTGAGCCGCAATCCAACAGAACCCGAATGCCGCCAAGGTATTTGATGACAAGGTCACCGAGGCCTTCATCATCAAAAAAGGAACAAATGTTGATGAGAGTGTCCAAGTTTTTTACTTCCCCAAACAAAACTCCTTCTAACCATCAAAAAAGGAACAATGGAAGCTCCCCTAATCAGACCTCCCCCTAAGACCTCCGTTCCTTCTGTGCTGATTTGCTTCGCCATGGTAACATCTGCATACCTCACTTTAGGTCTCACTAAGGCATTATTGGTTGGAGCTGTCCTGAGGGAGGTAGGTTCTTCTGTTGTGCATGGTTGCGGTTCTTGGCAGTGTTTTGCTCAAACTTGGCTAGGTTTACACTAAGTTTGAATGTAGTGAACCAGGCTTCACTCAACCTATCTTCCATTTCAGGCACATTCATCACCCCTTTAAATCTCACGAAAGCGAATTTTTGGCCGAAACGTGACCGCTTCCTAGCAATGAAAACGTCAACCAGCCATCCGAAGATCTTAAAGAGGTGCCATAGGTCCTTTTCCACACACCAATCTGGGAAAATTGTTTTTACTAAAACCATGAAATATCTCACTCCACTAACCAAAAACAAAAAAAAATATAACTATCCTCCCTCCACACTCACACAAAGAGCTGACCCATAAGAAAATAGCCCAAAAAGATTTTTCCAATTTTTTTTCCTTCCTTGGTGACCATTTTGCCCTCCGAAACCGATTTTCAGCAAAATGTCCCGGAACTCCGTAAATATTGTTCAACACGTAAAACACTTATAATTATCACCAAAACTCCCAAATACTGAATTCCATTAATTAATCACATTCCAATAATAATCCGATGATTACAGAATTTGAATTTCGGCCAAAATTCAACAGAAAATTACAGAACGTCGGGGGTGGGTGTAACAACCTCCCCCCTAGGACTCTTGGTCCTCCAAGAGTGGTCTCAACATCCCGTACTCATCCGGATACTTACTCATCAAGTCCTGCTCCGTTTCCCAAGTCGCCTCCCAATCAGAATGATGTGACCACTGAACCTTGATCATTGGAATCGACTTGTTGTGGAGCCTCCGAATATCTCTGGCCAGAAAAGCTATTGATACCTCTCGATAGGATAGATCCGGCTCTAGCTCAATTTCCTCCACCGGAATGGTCTGACCGGCGTCCAAGATGCATTTATTGAACATGCTAACGTGGCAAACATTATGCACTGCTGACATGCTCGAAGGCAAGGCCAGGGCTAACTTGCCCCGTCTGCCAAATCAAACTGTCCCACGAGTCGGTGCAACCTTCAACCAAACTCTGTCTCCCACCTCAAACTCCAGATCTCGTCGTCTCTTGTTGACGTATGAGGTGGTCCTGTCGTTTGCGGCCTTCATCCGCATCTGAATCAGACGGATCTTCTCCGTCGTCTCCTCTAAAAGCTCGGGACCGATAGTCATCCTGTCTGAGGCATCTGTCCAACAATGCGGTGTCATGCATCTCCGACCATACAGTGCCTCAAACGGTGCCATGCCGATAGTAGTCTGATAGCTGTTGTTGTAGGAGAACTCTACTAACGGCAAGTGCTGATCCCAATGTCCCCCGAAGTCCAAAACACAACTCCTGAGCATATCCTCGACAATCTGAATAACTCTCTCTGACTGCCCGTCTGTCTGAGGATGGTATGCCGTGCTCAGGTGAAGTCGCGTGCCCAGAGCCTTGTGAAAGGCACTCCAGAACCTCGCGGTAAATCGTGGGTCCCTGTCGGATACAATAGAGTCTTGTACTCCATGTAATCGCACGATCTCCCGAATATACAACTGGGCAAGCTTCTCCAACGAGTCCGTCACTCGCATCGGTAGAAAGTGTGCGCACTTGGTTAGTCGGTCGACTATAACCCAGATAGCATCATGATGCGCTCTGGTCGGAGGTAGACCAGTCAGGAAATCCATCGTAATATTACCCCACTTCCTGATAGGAATAGGTAGAGTCTATAGTGTACCAGCTGGCTTCTGATGCTCTACCTTGACACGCTGACAAGTCGCACATCTCGCCACGTAGGCAGCTATATGTCTCCGCATCCCTGGCCACCAGAAGTGAGATCGAAGGTCATGGTACATTTTCTCACCTCCGGGGTGGATGCTCAAACTACTGGAGTGCGCCTCTCCCAGAAGTCGGTCTCGAATCGACGATTCATCCGGTACATAGAGGCGACTCCTGAAGTACAACAATCTCTGCTTGTACTCGAAGAATGGTCGCAAGGCTCCTTTGTTCTCACCCGAGAGTTTCTTCAACCCTGTGTCCCTGGTCTGTGCCTCTCGGATCTCGGTCAACCAATCGATGAATAGTCAAAGTGTTAACCGAGCTTGCTCCCACTATTCCCACCGATGCCATAACATCATCGATCGATCCTTCGGCCTTGTCCCAGAATTTCCACCATTGACAATACTCGTGTACTTCCCGCTCAAAGCATCTGCTCATCGAGTTCCCCTTACCGGCGGTGTACTCGATGGTACAATCGTAATCCTTCATGTACTCGAGCCACCGTCACTGTCTCATGTTCAGATCCTTCTGCGTAAACAGATACTTCAAGCTCTTGTGGTCGGTGAAAATCTGGAACCTGTTGCCGAGTAGGTAGTGCCTCCATTGCTTGAGAGCATAGATGATCGCAGCCAATTCCAGGTCATGTGTCGGGTAGTTCTGCTCGTGCGGTCGCATTTGCCTCGACCCATACGCAATGACATGCTGCCCCTGCATCAACACGTAGTCGAGTCCCATCCTCGACGCATCAGTGTAGATCACGTAAGGTAGTGCCGGGTCCGGTTGGCTCAGGATCGGTGCGTGTGTCAGCAACCGCTTGATTTCCCGAAAGCTGTCCTCGCAGGCTGAGGACCAAACAAACGGTTGACCCTTCTTGGTCAACTGAGTGAGCGGCGATGCTAGTATGGAGAATCCTGGTACGAATCTGCGGTAGTACCCTGCCAAACCCAGGAAGCTCCGTATATCCTTGACTGTCCGTGGCTGCCTCCACTCCTCAACTGACTTGGTCTTCTCTGGGTCCACTGAAATACCGTGTTCTCCAACAATGTGACCCAGAAAAGCCACTTCCCGCATCTAGAAGGCACATTTAGAGAATTCAGCGTACAACTGGTTTTCCGCAAGTGTCTCCAGTACAGTCCTCAGATGTTATTGATGTGATTCCTCATCGAGAGAGTAGACAAGAATGTCGTCGATGAAGACTATCACAAAGGAATCCAGATACGGGCGGAACACTCGGTGCATCAAATCCATAAATGCAGCTGGTGCATTCGTCAAATCAAATGGAATTAATGTACACTCGTAATGCCCATACCGAGTACGGAAGGCTGTCTTGGGAATGTCCTTTTCCCTAATGCGGAGTTGAAAGTAGCCTAACCGCAGGTCGATCTTCGAGAATACCTTAGCTTCCCTGAGCTGGTCAAACAAATTATCGATCCTGGGTATCGGATACTTGTTATTAATCATGATGCATTGAGCTGCATGAAGTTGATACAGAGTCGAAGAGTCTCATCCTTCTTTCTAACAAACAAACTGGGGCTCCCCAAGGTGAAGTGCTCTGGCGGATAAATCCCTTCTCTAAAAGCTCCTCGAGCTGCTTCTTCAGTTCCGCTAGCTTCACGATCGACATCCGATAGGGAGGGATAGAGATCGGAGCTGATCTCGGCTATAACTGAATCTCAAAGATAATCTCCCGCTCTGGTGGCATCCCCGATAGCTCCTCCGAAAAAACATGAGAAAAGTAACGAACTACAGGAATCTTGTCTAACTCTATGCGCGTACCTGTAGCGTTAAGGCCAAAATACTCCTCCTCATCTACCACTGGAATGTGCTCCAGAATGCTCAGCTCCAAACTCTGCTCCACTGGTTCTGCTGGATAGCCAATCGGTACAACTTCCCCGGAAAATAGAATCTGTCGCCTGGCACAGTCGATCCTCACATCATGCTGCGACAACCAGTCCATTCCCAGAATGATATCGTACTTGGACGTATCCAAGATTAGCAACTCAGATTCAATCTGATGGCGCCCAATACTCAAAATGCACTCCTGAGCAATCTCATTCGAATACAAACGTGTCCCACCAGAGGTGTTTACCATGACTACATTCGCCGTGTAGGCGATAGGCAAAACTCGAGATATCGCACATCTCGCATAAATAGCAGAAATCGAAGTGCCAGTATCGAGTAATGCATTAACAGGTACATTATTTAAAAGGATGATACCTGCCAACGCTTCCTGCTGCGACGTGCCGGCCTACTCGATCTGGAAAACCCGAGCTGGTTGGGCGATCCGCTGAACTGGTGGTGGTGCAATCGGTAGTCTCTGTGGTGGAGCTCTCAAGCCCCCCCTGTGCTATGTCATGGCCCTGAATAGCCCTGGTCTGTCTCTGCTGATGTCCCACCAGCTGAATCCGAATGCCCTGTGTCTGAGTCTGCGGGCAATCCCTGATTCAATGATCTGACGCCCCGCATCTCAGGCACTGGTCTGATGTCCTGTACCAAGTCCGACCCTCGTGGTGCCTGCCACACTGCCGGAAAACTGGCACCTCAGTAGTGGGGGTCTTGCCCCTACCCCAGTCGAACCTGCCTGACCTGCTTGGTCCCTGATGCTGTCTTTGGCCCTGCTGGCCTGAAGACCTCCCAACACTCTGGGGTCGGGAAGATGTGGCTGCTGATCCAGTCATCTCTGTCTCTAGCAGAAGGGCCTTCTGAATGGCCTCGTGATAGACACAGATGTTGAGCGCAATCAGGTGCTCTCTGATCTGCGAGCGCAGGCCCTTGATAAACCGTCTCGTCTTCAACCGCTGGAGGAATCGAAATGGGAGGTGTAACAGATGAGCCGGCTGAACTCCAGCTCATACTCAGTAACTGTCCGGCTGCCCTGAGTGAGGGCATCAATCTCTGCCTGTCGGCGCTCCTGAATGGCGTACCCCAACCACCTCTCGTGAAACAAACGGGAGAACTCCTCCCAAATCATCCTTGAGTCGGTGCACCTCATCTCCTTGTACTGTGTCACCCTGTCTCTGGCCACTCCCTGCCACCAGTTGTGTGCAGCGTCACGTAGGTAGAAAGTGGCAAGAGAAACCATCTGCTCGGATGGTAGGTGGAGTCTCAGCAAGAGTCACTCAATATCTGACAGCCAGCTCTCGGCTGCATCTGGCCCTGATCTGCCCGAAAACATGGGCGGGTTGAAGTGCTGCAGGCGTTCCATCATCCTGACCTCATCGTACCACACGACGCTCTCACTACACGGCCTCGAAGTCCCGCAAATATCCCCGGAATCAGAATCTGAGTCGTCCCTAGGTCGGCGTTGACGAATCGACGATTGCTCTCTCTGAGCCTTGCGGGTAGTGCTGGACACTGCTCAGGAACTCCTGGAGTGAGTGCGGCCCCGTGACTCGGTGTCAGAGGGTGTACCAGTCGGTGCGGAGTGATCGGTGTCACTCTCCCGATCAGACAACAGATCCTCGGAATCAAAGACACTATTCAAAACGGTGCGTATCTGTCCCAAAACCTCCACAAGGTTGACGCGCTCCTGGCATCGAGCAGATCTAGGTCGGGGCTGAGGTGAAGGTCGTGGTGAGGGCTGCCAAGCCTGAGGGTGTACCCTCCTCTCGGGGTCACTACGAATAGAGGGGTCTGAAATGTCAGTACGAGTAGCGCGGTCGCGTCTCGTGTTGACCATCTGAAATTCTCAACGAAACAGACAGAAAAGACAATTAATCTCTATGTTAGCAAACAGCAGTTTCCTAATGGCTCTGTAGTGTCGATGATATGCATACTAACTTAAACAAAAAATTTTAGCAACAATTCCTTTGCTTGCTTACTTTGAAAAGACCCAGATAATCCATATCCTTCGTGGATTATTCTGGCGCGATATCTGTTTTAACCACTTACTTAAAACATTTTCCAGATTATGCTAGGTTACGGTGTCAACTAACCAACCCTAAACCTAACCTTGAGTTCTTGAATAATTTTAGTAAAAGTTGGCCATTCTTTTAGTTAAATTACCCTAGAACTAGAAGCGGAGTTTTAGGTTGGAAAGTCTAACCATTCCTAACTCTAACCTTAAGCTCTAATACCAAATTGTAACCCGTCCCTTAAAACATTTTCCTTCAAGTTTTAAGGTTATTACGTGTTTGCAGATTTTAAGACGTCTTACTAGTCCTAAACCTGCACCCGAGACACGTTAGTGGTTTTACAGAATATCGCGCGCGCAGAAAACATAATCAGATAATAAGTCATACAGGCAGAAGGAGTTCGCCCTCTTTGTAGGGTCGGAAACTCCCCACGAATAATATACAGTTTAGGTCCGAACACTAAGAGTGTCTAATATGCAATCTACTCCTATAGAGTCGAGCCAAAAAGCGAAATTATACCTCTCTAAACAAAAACTGCTGATGCTGCTCAGAATATACAGAATGCAAAACGAACACCGCAGGAGGTCTACTCCAAAGGTCGTTTGCCCGGATTCCTTGAAAATATTTAGTATATAGGGGGTGAGTTCTCGAAAGAACCCAGTAAGGGGGTAGGTACAATAACGAGAAAACTTTTTTAAAAAACAAACGTTTTTCCCTGCATAAAAGGTTAGCGTGCAATGAACTAGCAGATAAAACAACCCTAAGTATAAAAAGGAATATGATATGCAAATGTCGTGACGCTCAGAAGTCCCGTCGGACTGGTGGTACTTTCCATCTGGTGGTCCCGACCACCGAGCGGACTCTACGGCGGCTTGTTAAGCTCACGCTGATTATCGGGTTCAGAACGCGTGGTACCAGCGAGGGGTGATCTACCCCTAACTGTCAGAATAAAATGTGGCATAAAGCCGACGCAGAACAGAAAACGGGTCCGTCGTCGACCCCCGATAAGCATAAACGATATAGCATAAGTCCAGAAATCTCAACAGGGAGTGGGTCCGTCATCGACCCCCGATAAGTATAAGGTCCAGAAATATAATAAAACCTTGCAAACCGCTATGTACCATGTGACTAGCCCCGGGAGTCACTGGGCCCCACCCTCGACCCGAGTACTAGCCCTTAACGAACCTAATACACATGCATTGCGTATTAAGGAAGTTAAACCCCTTACCTCGACAAAAATGGATATCTACTGTGGCCCCCTGAAGCTCACAAGCAGTATCCCAGAAATGCAGATTTAATCTTCCAGAATCAGAAATTCCTTACTTTAGAAATTTATCCAAAATTACCACTAAAGTCACCCAACTTTTCAGAAATTTGCAATTTTACCCAAAACTTTACGAAGTTGCAGAAAGTGACAGCTTATACTTAAAGTGTCCAAAGTTACTTCCATAACTTAAAGTGGCTAGCTTTCCTTTAACTTTTCCATAATTACACCTTTAGTTCTTAAACTTTTTAAGAACTTTCAAAAATAGCCCTTAAGTTTCACAAATTGTCAGAATCATCCAAAAATTATGGAAATCCTTATTTTCACATTTCTTAGCGAATTTCTTTAAACTTTTCCAAGTTTGCACTTTTTACCCAAACTTTTCCATAAAATGCATTTTAGCACTTAACTTTCACAAAGTTAAAAAATATCCAGTTTTGTCAACTTTTCAACACAAGTAACTTTTCCACAAGTCAACCTAAATTTTTGGCCCAAGGCCCATAATTTTGGCCCAATCTCCTTTTTGACCCTAAACTTTATAAACTTGCATTTTAACCAAATAAATCAAACTTTCTTCACCCAAACACCATTAAACAACTTTCACAACACTTAAAATTCACAAAATCGCCAAAACAACAACACCCACAATTCGGTTTTCACCCAAACTTTACCAAATAATTTCCAACAACTTCAAAACATGTTAAACATACTTATAACATGCTTTCTACCAACTTTCTTCAACAAAAATTCACCCAAAAATTCATCCAACAAATCGGCCCCTCCAAGAAAATACAACCAACATGCTTTTTCATGATTTCTCAAGAACAAAACATGTTCATCATGCAACCAACTTCAACATAGTTGAAGATCAGAATCATCCAACAACCAAACTTCATAAAAATTACCAAGGATGTTCCTCACCTTGCTGAAACTTGTAGATCAACCTAGGATGAGCTGTTGTTGAGACAAATCCATCACCAAAATCCTTCAAACATTCAACCATGAAGAACAACAAAGATGGATGAGTTTTTCTTCCATGTTTAAACTTCAAGAACATGAAGATCCGACCAAAAAGAACTCAACCATACCTTGAAGTTACAGATTCAGGAGCCTAGGAAGTAGTAGAGCTTGGTTTGTTGAAGATCCAAGCTGAAAACTTCAAGAAATGAACTTTGGAAACCAGAAATCACTGCTGGACCCGAAAGCTTGCACCAGAGTTTTGAGGACGTTTTTCTCACTTTTGGCTCTTTCTTCCTTCATCAAAGGTGTAGCCAAGACCTTAATGAAGAGTTTCTATGAAGACACTATGAGCGGATTCAGTCGTTTGCTAGGGCAGAAAGGCTGTGGAAGACGGATGAAATGTCTGGGTAGCAAGAAGGAGAAGGTGTTCTTGCTCTATTGCTTTTTCTTTCAAGTGTTGGAAGAAATGAGATGAAATGAAATGAATGGTAGAGAGAGGGAGAGATGATGTCTGAAATATGGAAGGGGATGGGTGTGTAAGAAGGGCATGAGCTTAAATTGAAGAGATAAGACTTAAAAGAAAAATTGTTTTTACTAAAACCATGAAATATCTCACTCCACTAACTAAAAATAAAAAAAATATAACTATCCTCCCTCCACACTCTCACAAAGAGTCGGCCCATAAGAAAAGAGCCCAACAAGATTTTTTCAATTTTTTTCCTTCCTCGGTGACCATTATGTCCTCTGAAACCGATTTTCGGCAAAACGTCCCGGAACTCCGTAAATGTTGTCCAACACGTAAAACACTTGTAATTATCACCAAAAACTCCCAAATACTGAATTCCATTAATTAATCACATTCCAATAATAATTCGATGATTAAAGAATTTGAATTTCCTGCCGAAATTCAACAGAAAATTACAGAACGTCGGGGGTGGGTGTAACAACCTCCCCCCTAGGACTCTTGGTCCTCCTAGAGTGGTCTCAACATCCCGTACTCATCCGAATACTTACTCATCAAGTCCTGCTCCGTTTCCCAAGTCGCCTCCCGATCAGAATGATGTGGCCACTGAACCTTGATCATCAGAATCGACTTGTTGCGGAGCCTCCGAATATCTCTGGCCAGAAAATCTATTGATACCTCTCGATAGAATTGTAAGTATTTATAAAAGTTAGGCTATATTTTTATGTTTTATAAAAATTAAGGGTAAAATTGAAAGTTTTGTTAAACATTAGGATGTTTTTATATTTTACAAATTATTTAAAAGGGCAAAAATGTCAAACAAGACCGTGAATGAAAAAAAAACTTAAAAACGGGAATTTATTGACACAAAAAGTTATAACATTACTCTAGTGGTACAATAATTTAAGTTACATGACAATGAGTACACTTTACCTGTAAGGAGACGTTGATCACCGTGTAGATCAATGTTGATCAGGTATAAGAAGATGATGATCATCATGTTTATCAATATTTTTCTTGACGATGTTGTTTAAGAGAAGCCATTGGTGGCCGATCCGTTTGGGTTGCCGCCACGTGTCTGCGGAGTTGACAAGTGTTGACATTACTAGATGCCATGGGGATTCGTGTGATACGCGTTTCTTGAAATTCGAGGATGGGGTTGAGTATGTTCTATTCTTGTTCTTTTTAATGAAAGTTGTTGAAAAAAGAGATCTTTTATCTCCCGCCATGAATGTCTTATATAGTCCATGGTAATGGTGACAAAATCGTAATATTTTAATATAGCGTTAATGGACACATGTTTCGTAACTCCGGGAGTGCTTCTCCGAGAATATTCCGTGCTATGTTCAGATGAGTTCTTATCAGGTCCGGAAATCTCACTTGTTTAGTTAGATTTTAACTATTAATGTTTGGCTTTTTAATGGGGCGTTTATCTTGGACCACTAACTAGGCCTTTTGCTAGGCCTTTTTTGCTGACTGGGTCTGGCGGCCATCAGCCATGATGTTGACCTGCATTCAAAATGTTGATCAAGCACAACAACGATATTGATCAATTGTACGGAAATGTTGATCACCATGTAGATCAATGCTGATCAGATGTAAGGAGATGTTAATCACCTTATATATCAACATTTATTCTTGTGATGTTGATCAATACAAGTTATCATGTTGATCAACATTAAATGTTGATCAAACACGACAATAATGTTGATCAGGTGTAAGGAGCTGTTGATCACCATGTAGATAAATGTCGATCAGGTCTAAGGAGATGCTAATCACCATGCATATCAACATTTATCCTGACGATGTTGATCAATACAAGTCATTATGCCGATTAATATTAAATGTTGATCAAGCACGACAATGATGTTGATCATGTGTAAGGAGATGTTGATCACCATGTAGATCAATACTGATTGCGTGTAAAGAGATGTTGATCACCATGCAGATGAACATTTATTCAGGCGATGTTGATCAAGACAAGTCATCATGTCGATCAAACAATGTTTCTCGAGATGTTGATCAAGATAAGCTATTGGCACACTACCCAAGCAAATGCCCCTCGCGTCATCCAGAGCCGTAGACATCCAAGGATACATACCGCGAAGGCATCGTCAGGATAGCTTCGCACCTACTGGCTTCTCCAAACCTTCGCAGCTTCGCACCTATTGACTTCGCCAGGTAGGGCATTCGCATCTCCTGGCCTTCGCCACCCAATACTTAGCAACAAGTCACAGACCGAGGTAAGGAAGCTGGGAACGGTTATCTCCACGACCTACCCACGTTCTCCATCACCCCTCCAGTCGTCCACTACCCAGAACATAGGGGAAACACCTCACTACTCTGGATCATGGAACAACCGCCATCTCAACGCCTCCTATAAAAGGATGACTTGGGAAATGTATATCATATCTACACACACTCACTCCTCTTTCTGCTCCTGAATATTCTGTTTCACCTTTTGCAGACTACTCCGCAGCTACAGATCGTCGTTCTCAACACCACCGCATCCTTTCAAGCATCTGAGAGCCCGAACCGTCAAGGAACGAGACTATCAACTATGATACTGATCAATAATTAAATACTGATTAAACACGATAATATTGTTGATCAAAAAACTCGCATGATAAACTTGCAAATAAATAAAACGCTTATGCAAACACATACGCCATACGCAATTCGCATTTTAACCGAGACCGTGAACAAAATAGTGAACCTTGGGTAAAATTGAAAATCAAAAGGAACTTGGCAACTAAAGCTTTGACCAATTTAAGGTTTTACTGTATCTCATAGGCTGCGGAGCCTCCGCCGCCAACCACCATCAGTTTATCGTCGACCCGCTGACGCGACGAAGCCCGCGATCGTTGTCCCTGCGGTTTCAATTTCAGTCTGATACCCGGTAAACACCCCCCCTTCTCTCTCTCTCTCTCTCTCTCTGTTTGTTCTGGTTTTACCGGTGATCATGGTGGCGTTATGATCGCGCCTTCTCCTGACTTTATCGCCACGACTCTGAAAAACAATTTCTCTTTACTTTGGAATCACACCAGTGAAGCATTAGAAGCGCAGGTAGATGTTTGAACTACAGTGAACAGTGGACATGGCCAACAGCAAGTACGAATACGTCAGAAGTGATTACGAGGTTCCGGATGAAATCTTTCTTCCCAATTTCATTGTTGTTCGAATAGATGGTCGTGATTTTAAGAGGTAATCTCGAATTCGTTTAGTTAAGAAATGAGCTTTTTCCATTGATATGGTTTCGTTATAGAATTGCATTGCTTGGTCTGGTAGGTTCTCAGAAGTTCATGAGTTTGAGAAACCCGCTGATAAGATAGCTTTGAGTTTGATGGACGAATGCGCCACTGCAGTCTTGGATGAGTACCCGGATATAGTTTTCGCTTATGGGTTCAGTGACGAGTATAGGTAATTTTGGATTGACGTTTCAGAGATTTCTAGTCAAGTAGTTCTAATATATGAGCTTAAAAACGTATGCACTTTGTGTTGGTATGATCTTTCAGTTTTGTTCTCAAGAAGACATCCCAATTCTACAAGAGGCGGACCAGGTTCAATTCTGAACTTTACATTGGAAGAATAATGTAATGTGTTGTTTGCTTAATAACGAATGTCACTTTGTTTTTGTGTTTCTTATGCTGAGAAACCTTTTTCTGCTGTAGATATCATGTTCAGTTCTGACTAGTAAGGCTACAGTTTGAGAATCTTGTATTTTTCAGCTGAACTTAGACTATTCTTGCTTTCATCTTGTAAATTTTAATGACTACTTGCTTCCTTGCTCAACCATGCAGCAAAATATTCTCCATCATCGTTTCATTTTTCTCTACTGTGTATGTCATGAAATGGAAAGAGTTCTTTCCCCGTAAGGAGTTAAAATATCCTCCTTCATTTCATTCACGGGTTCTCTGCTGTGCATCAATAGAGGTTCTTCTGTCATATGTGGCGTGGAGACAAAGTGATTGTGAGTGAAGAAGCCACCTTGGATTCACATACTTTAACTGTAAAGTCTCTTGTAGAGTTTGGATCTGTTAATGAGGTATCATGTGATACTTCCATAATCGAAGCTATCGGTAACATTTCAATCAATGTCTTCTTGGTTTTGCAGGCCACACTAGTAACCAGTACAACATTTGTTTTTGGAATTTGGTTAAAACTGGCAAGGCATCTGAAAGTGAAGCTGAACAAATCTTAAAGGTACTAAAGTTGTAGGTTCTTTCCGTGGATGGCTGTATTTCTCTATGCATCTGAACAATTTTCTCTACCACTACATGTAATCTCAATGGTTTTCTATAACTTTCAACTATGAATGGATGTAGTCTATACAATTTACTTGAGCCTTGTGATTTATGTTATCTCTAGATTAATTAGAGGACAAAATAATTTATTTTCTTTCATATTCACCCTCTAATATGTTGAGCACATGATTGTCAAAATTGATTGAATAGGCTTTCCACTCTTTCATTTGCATCTGTCAAGTTTTTGTATGTCTGAAGTTTGTAAGGGTGCATGGAAAATATTTGTTTTGGAAAAAGTTTCTGTTGAACTGTAAACATTCTGTACTTATATGGCAAGTCTCTTAACAAGTTTGAATTCCTATTATCAACATTAAACCTTTTTGTTCCTACCTCTTTTTCCATATCTTGCTTCTGGCATCATCACTAATCTCTGCATACATTCCAGATATCAAATGGCTTTACTAATTGGTTGAACTTCACAGTATTCATGTCAATGCCTCAACTTTGTTCTAGTCAAAAGGAGTTGTATGAGATTAATAATGGTTGTTGTGCTTGTACAGGATACTAAAAAAAAAGACAGGAACGAGCTTTTGTATCAGTTATTTGGTATAAATTATAAGACAGATGTTGATGAGTTGTTTCGCCAAGGATCATGTGTTTTAAAGACAAAGGTGAGTCTCGATTTAACTGTAGGTTCTTAGGATATTAAGCATTCTGGTCTATACCTGTTTTTTCATGGAATTTGGATGGTGCCTGGATTCTAAAAAATGGGGAGGGGGGGATAGTACTATCAGAAAACAGTAATACAAAATTGCCTAGCTGCAGAAGACAAGTAAGCATCAAGAGTTTTAATAATATACTTCAATGGATAATGGAAATTGTGAATTAAAAGAACAGAGAAGAGAAACATCAGTTTCGAGTTGGTTGCTCAGTAAATCTTGTTTGTTCCATTTTATTTTTCTGTTTGAATTGGGCTTGTCAGTTTTACTTTTTTTTTTTAATATCTGTTTAGGTTGAAGATGTTGTCAAGTACAGTAAGGATGGTACTCCTATAAAAAGACTGCGAACAAAGCCAATACATATTCACTCGAAGAATGTAGCAGCAAAACGCTTCTGGAATGACAACCCAATCCTTATAAAGGAGTTGGGGCCTTTAAGTGAAGATCTATGTAGAGTTAAAGATGATTATATACGATCATTTCAATTTGAAAACAAGTTGATGCTGTCTACTTGGATTGTCATTAGAATTGATGGTTGCCACTTTCACAGGCAAGGTGCTGCGCGTGTTAATCTTCTATAGTGGTTATATGAGTTCACATTATTATTCAAGAGGACTTGAACAATGAAAGAAGGATGAATGAAAGATTTAAGGGGAGTTTAGAATGTTGAAAGTTTGTCACTGAAATCTCCTTGATCCATGTGAATGCTAGAAGCTGATGGAGCAGATCGATTTTTCATTTTACTGTTTCCTTCCTTCGATGAAGTTAATTATTATGCTTTATTGACATTTGATAGGTTTTCGGAAGTTCATAAGTTTAAAAAGCCCAATGATGAGCAAGCTCTGGGACTTATGAATTCATGTGCAGTTGCTGTTCTAAAAGAGTTTCAAGACATTGTTTTGGGCTATGGTACAAGTGATGAGTACAGGTATCATCTCTTATCTACTGTAAATCGTTTTGCCTCTCAGTTTTTGGATGTTTCATGATTGTATTCTGGTTTTATGATTTCCAGCTTTATCCTGTCGAAGGGTTCTCAGCTTTATCAAAGAAGAACCAGGTTTTTATTCCACTGTTTTCCTCACACTTTTGTCTCCGAAATGCACATATAGGTGAATCCAAACTAGTTCGTGTATGTAGAATGTTATCGTTATTTTCTATTGGCTTGAAAGAGTTACAATTAGCAACAAATTAGTTTGAAACTGTCTATTTTGTTTATTCCTTTGAAACCATGTCTAGTCTGTACCGTGCTTGATTTTTGTTGCCAACAAGTAAACTTGTTACTATGCAAAACCAACTCACTAAAGATGGCATTCACAATGTGCAGTGAATTAGTGTCCACTATTGTTTCATTTTTCTCTTCAACGTACGTAATGAAATGGAAAGAATTCTTCCAAATGCAAAAGCTGGAGTATCCTCCATCATTCGACGCTCGAGCCGTATGCTACCCCAACTCTGACATTCTTAGAGATTATTTGGCATGGAGACAAGTTGATTGTAAGTGTCTTGAATAGTATTAGGTTATTTCTTGTTTGTTACTTTGGGTTCTTTTAATACTCCCTCCGTACCCCATTAATTGATCCATTTGTTTTGGTTGTTTCATAGTATTTAATCTATGATTTTATTTAGGAATATCTAGACATGTAAAGTTAAATAATTTACATATGTATCATAATTTGAAATACAAAGTTTCTAAATAGATTTTTTTAAATTCTTTTTCACTATTTATCTTTATGAAAATTTGAGTCAAACATTGAACTTTGAAATACCAAAAACAAATGGATCAATTAATGGGATACGGAGGGAGTAGAAAACTACTCGTATTAGTTACAGGAAGAAAAGGTGTTAATCTAATAAAATTCTGAAAACTGTGTTACTTTAGAATTATCACATTCCGTCAAATTTAGACGTTTTTTATTCCAAAATTTCATTACCTTGCATGACGGGACTTAATTTATCCATGTCACTCTTATGGTACGCAGGTCACATTAACAATCAGTACAACACGTGTTTCTGGAGTCTTGTTGCTTCTCGAAAAACCAAAAGTGAAGCTCAAGCCATCTTAAAGGTTCACCTCTTTTTCTCCACTGGCGGCTTACTTATTAATTTTATTTGTTTAGGTTGACACATGTAAGATTCTACATATTGGCAGCTACCAAAATGTATGTCTTCATACTCTTATTTCTTCTCACTCGTATTTAGGTTCATTTTGTGTGGGTATAAAAGCCAGTGTAATTGAGGCTTAGAGTGCATGCACCTGCATATTTGCAAAGAAACATGTTTTGAGAAAGTAAGAATAGTAATGAGGAAGTTTCATGACTTTTAGCTCTCAAGTATGCATATCATGAATTTTGGCAAATAATTGGAAGGAGATTTTCTTGGAAAGTGGTCACTTATCTTTGTTTAGATAAATGCCAAGCTCTGGTGCATTTGGTGCTGCATTTGCAATTTACTTACCAAGGTCTTGACTCTGCCATTTCAGTTGCCATTTAAAGTTGATCACATTTTCTTGTTGTGTTTTGGATTTTGGAAATCAGCAAGAGCTTAAAGATTGTACTGCTATGAAACTTTCCAATTTGCACTTCTTTCTATGAGTTCAGAATACCAGGACACTTTCATAGCAACAAACTAAAACATTCATATGGTTAAGGTGGGAGTGTGTGTATGATGGTGTCATGTTGATGAAGATATCAAAATAAATCCAAGAAGTAAAAGCAACTTTCAGCACCATCTAGAGCTAACTTGCCTGAAACTTAAGGTTTCTATGCTGATTTTTCCCCCTTTGTTTCTTAAGCTCCCTCTGTTTTTAACGTTCAGGGCACTCAGACAGCAGAGAAGAATGAATTACTTAGGGAAACCTTCAGTATTGAATACAACATGCTACCTGCCATTTTCCGCTTGGGTTCTTCTGCATTTCGGGTAAGCTTTTGTTGTTTGTGGATGGATGAATTAGCCTTTTAAATTGTAACAAAAGTCTCAGGAAGTTGTCCTGAAACAAATATGGACTTAAGATCCACACTGAAACTTTGGCTTTGTATAGTTGTGTATAACAAAAGATGACAATAAATATGTTACGGAAAAATTCTAATGACATGAGCACTGAGATGTGAATATGTGAGTTGGGAGTTAAGAATTCTCTCTTTAATGTTTCTTCTTTTTCTTCTTTTATATTATATGCAGACGGAGAAGAATTTGATGGATGAGAATGGAGGCCTTGCCAAAGAAATTGAAAAGCAGGTGGTTGTAGAACATTGCAACATAATTGATGATGACTTCTGGGAAGCGCACCCCGATATTCTTGGAGAGTGGCCTCAAAGATGTTGCTGAGTTGTAACACTTCCAGAGAGCCATGACCTATCAGCTTTTCCCTGCAGACCTAAACAGCTTCACATTGTCAAGCAGAGCATGAAGATTCAAATCAGAGACTACAAGTTCCATGGTGATCTTAACAGCTCCAAATTATCAAGAAGTGCATGAACATTCAAGTCAGTGGAACACAAGATGTGAGAAAGAAATGTATTTTTGGAATCTCAGACAGACCCAAGAAGACAAGGTTGTACTATACTGGCACCATCAGATGCCTAAACAAGTACTTCATCCGTCCCAAGTGTGTTGTCACTTTTAATTTTTTTGTGTAGATTAAGATTGTCTTTGGTTATTAACTCATTTCATATGAACTTCCATCTTTACCTCCTCCCAAACTCATTCTCACCCTCCCAACCCAGTCTCTAGACTCCTTAAATGTGTGCATTTGCAAGGGCAGAAGTGGACTAAAATAAAACAAAAATGAGAAAATTTCATTTCATTTGGAACAAAAATATTTTAATGTTGTAACAACACATTTGGGACAGAGGGAGTTTGTCAAAAGTTACAGACTAAAATATTGTTTAGTACCTCAAACTATAGTGTTTTGTGTAAAGGATTGCCTGAAAAAAAAAATGTTGCAAATAAGTCGTTGAATTATTAAAAAACGTGGAGATAATGGCCTCAATCTGGCTCTTATTTGCATTGTATAGATCTTTATGTGCAACATTTTGCATTAGTTCAAGGCCTTATTTGGAACGATTTTTTCTCATATCCTCATTTACATAAAACACTAGTTCGAGGTACTAAACGATATTTTATCCAAAGTTGAAAGGCTTATTTGTTGTTCATGCACTGTGGGGGATCACAAATGGGGTATCATTTACGCCACAATTACTTAAACAAAGTAGCTACACAGAAGAAAGGTTCTGGTTTGCTGATCGAAGGCTACAGGAAGCTTGGCTTCACAATGGGCCAAGCATTAGCGATTAACCTTGTTGGGTTTCTTTTTCAATAATTAATTTATGATTTTACTTCTTCTAACATTTTGATATATAAAGTCAAACAATTTAAATTCAAATTATAGATTAATGTGTATACTCCCCCCTATCCCATAAATTTTGCAACGTTTGTTTTTCAGCATTTAATTTATGATTTTATTTCTGTCATTTTGAAATTTATATATTGAGATGAAAATTTGATGTTTCTATTTTATGAAGATATTTTTTATAAATTTTTTCTACCAAATGATGATATTGATAAATTAAAGTCAAATTAACCTCAAAAGTCAAACGTTACAAAACTTATGGGACAGAGGAGTAGTTTGTAATTCTGATTTTTTTAATGAGTTCTTCTAGTAATAATTTGAATCTGCTACAACATTAAAAAAATGTACCAATTTTTAAGGGAGGGAGGGAATAGTTTCTTGTCTCTAGAATGGTAATATGCTTTTTATTTACTTGTTAGATCAATCGTTTAACTCTAATTTTAAAAGAGGTGTACTTTAAAATAATAAATTTACTCAATTTGATATTGAATTACAATCTTTTAGTCATAAAAGATAATTAATTTCATTAGAAAGGATTTTTCAGATTGCTTTGGCACCATCCAAATATTACTCTTTACTCTATTACTTTGTACTCTATTTATGAAAAATCTACTATTGATGAATAGTGGTACAACCAATAGAGTTGTGCCACACCACACATCTTATTTCTTCACTTTTCTTCATTCTTTTTTTGGCTTAAATTGTGTTCTTTTATGCATGGCACCGGTACCATAAATTTTAGAAATAATATGTTCAAATTAATGTGAAATTTTAAATTGACCTAAGATTTTTTTTACACGTAATCATTATTTACTTTCTCATTTATTTTATGAAATTATATATATTATCTATAACCGTTTATAACATTATACTCCCCCGTCCTTAAAATCTTGGTACATTTTTTTTCGATTTTATGAGAGATTCAAATTATTACTAGAAGGAACTCATTAAAAAAAACTTGGAAAAAATATATTTAGAAACTACACACATTAATCTATAATTTGCAAATAAATTATTTGACTTTTATAAATTAAAGTCAAACTAACCTCAAAAGTCAAATGTTGCAAAACTTATGGTATGAAGGAGTAGTTTCTAATTCTAATTTTTTTAATAAATTCTTTCTAGTAATAATTTGAATCTGCTACAACATTGAAAACAAAAATGCACCAATTTTTTAGAGAATGAGGGAATACTTTCTTGTCTCTAATGGTAGTATGCTTTTTATTTGCTTGTTAACTCTAATTTTAAAAGAGGTGTACTTTAAAATAATAAATTTACTCAATTTGATATTGAATTCCAATCTTTTAGTCATAAAAGATAATTAATTTCATTAGAAAGGATTTTTCAGATTGCTTTGGCACCATCCAAATATTACTCTTTACTCTATTACTCTATTTATTGAAAATATACTAATGATGAATAGTGGTAAAACCAATAGTGTTGTGCCACACCACACCACACATATTCTTTCTTCAATTTTCTTCATTATTTATTTTGGCTTTAAATTTTGTTCTTTTATGCATTGGTACCAAAAATTTTAGAACTAATATGTTCAAATTAATGTGAAGTTTTAATTTGACCTAAGATTTGTTTACATGTTATCATTATTTACTTTCTCATTTATTTTATGAAATTATATATATTATCTATAACCGTTTATAACATTATACTCCCCCTGTCCTTAAAAATTTGGTACATTTTTTTCTCGATTTTATAAGAGATTAAAATTATCATTAGAAGTAAATGATTAAAAAAACTTGAAAAAACATATTTAGAAACTACACACATTAATCTATAATTTGCATATAAATTATTTGACTTTTATATAAAATTTTTGAAGATATAAAATCATAATTAAATGCTGAAAAATAAACACACTGTTTTTTTAGTGACATAGGTAGTTCAATTAAGGAAAATTAATTTGATGAACAATATCCATCCTAATTTTTTGCATTTTTCTTTGATTTGTCGAAAGGATTAACTCTTTCATCTAATTTTTATTTTGTATCCTTTCAAGCATTGATCTCTTAAATTTTAAAATTAATAAGTATATGCGAAACATTTTAGCTCCAAAATTGATTTTTCAACTATGTATTAATTTTTTTAATAAAAAAGTATCATTATCTATGAAATTTTATTGCTTGATGTTACAACCATATTGTCATTGCGTTGCGAAGCGCTGGCCAATCAAAACCTTGCTGAGGTCTAAATGGGAAGGTGATGTGAACCCATCAAGGCCCAAAGCCCAAGATCATTTACAAGGAATTGGAGGACCAATCACAAGAGCAAGAACAAATAAGACCAACCAAGCTCTTTCCCTATTCATGAATGATTTTGCAAATTTGGAGGAGCAAAATAAAAAGATTGACGAAGAAGAGGGAAAAGTAGATATTTTTTCCACCAAACCCAAGGAGCAAGCCAAATGAGTGGCCTAAATATTCTCTATCATAATTTGGGCCCAAGAAGAGCAAATCACTTTTGGAAACTAGAGGACTCAAGTGACAAGATGAAAGAAGTTTGAGGATAAATGACAATTTCACAAGTTACACCTTTCATCTCCAAAGGTTACAAGAGCATCAATTGGTCACATAAATGAGGAAACTAATGCATGAAATAAATTGGATAATTAGTATTAATTTTCATTAATTTAATCTGTAATTTTTCTTCCTACTTTAGGTCAACTCTCTACCTATAAATAGAGGTTGTTTCTACACTTTGAAGGACATCATATATGAAATTCACTTTGCAAATTTGAGAGAAAATTCTCTTCATTTCTATTACACTTTTCCACTCAACTCTTGTTCAAGGGTTTTGATCAAGTTTGCTAAATCTAATGTTGCTTTCTCTTGAAGAAAGAGGTGTTGGATCCATCTTCCTTCCATTGGCAAAACTCCATTTTTGCTTGAACCATTTCTTGGATTCAAGAGGGGGTGTTGGTCAATTTCATCATCATTTTTCTAGACAAGAAAAAAAGATCTTCAATTGTGTTTCTTAATTCATAAGAAAACACATCAATTGGTATCAGAGTCATCTTCTTGTTCTAGCGCAACCATTTTTTTTAAGATAAAGAGTTTTTGTGTTCTTGATGGAAAATGATTTCACCATCATCAAATCTTTTCCATTAACCATCTAACTCTTTAATTTCTTGCAATTTACATTCCCGCACCTAACTTCTCCTTTCTGCAATTTACATTTCCGCACCTAACTTTTACTTTCTCGCAATTTAGATTTTTGCAATTTATTATTTTGCAATTTATTTCTTGTAATTTAATTTCTTGAAATTTAACTTTTTTGCAATCCCCTTCCTTTTCCCTTGCTCTTCAATTATTATAATTGTGTTATTTGTCATATTACTTGTCATCTAACTAGTTTTAATATTTGTTACCTCTATCTCCTATTGTGCCTAACCTTCTTCTTTTTGGCATTTTCTATTATTGCACCTTGTGTAAAAAAATTAAAAAAAAGAAAGAGAACGAGAAGTTGAAAGTTTGGAAAAAAAAAAGAAGAATCATTTGGTGCAAGTTTTTACAAAGTGAAGGTTTGGTAAAACAAAGGAGACAAGAGTTCAAGGATTTCTTGAAAAAAAATAACTCCTCGCATTTTTGAAAGGCTTTCCAAAAGATCACAAATTTTTCACAAATTGCAGAAAGCTCCTTTCTACACTTCTCCAAAATCATTGCAAAAAGTAACCAAATTTTTTTCTGAAAGGTTTAAAGTGACTTTTGTATTTGATTCTCTTGATCCAAAACTTTTTATTCATAAACTAAGAGATTTTTAGCAAAAAAAAAGTGTTTGAGGACTTGAAGAGAAGTTTAGTGAGTTTGAGTGTAAACAGTTGTTATAATGTTGGATCCTACTTCACCAAAATCACAAATCTAAAAGTACATGGAAAACATGCAAGAAATGATGAAGCTTCTTACGGCTCGGGTAACTACCCTTGAAGATATTTTCATCAATGAAAAAAGGACAGAAAAAGGTAAACCCAAGGAAGGTGAAAGTTCTAATCATATCTTTATTCCATCCAACCAAGAAAGAGACAATGAAAGAAATACCGAGACTCAGACTCGAGCAACCAATGCTCATACCCATCAAGAAGATGATGAGTACTTTGAGAATCGAGCAAGAAGGAAATCATCAGAGGAGTAACGAGTGCTCAACAATCTGAAGATTAAAATTCCTCATTTCTATGACAAAAGCGACCCTCAAGAGTTCTTTGACTGGGTAAAGAAAGTTGAAATGGTTTTTAATATTTATGATTATCCTAACAATTTGAAATTGAAGGTGGTTGTAGTTGAATTTTGTGGGTATGCCCTCACTTGGTGGGATCAACCTGGGCAAAAGTACCGCCAACCACAACATTGGGATGTTCTCAAGTATGCGATGAAAGCTCGTTTTGTGCCACCATATTATGAAATGGAGTGCCACCAACAACTCCAACAATTGGTACAAGGTAGCAAATCTGTGGAAGATTACCACAAGGAGTTAGAAGCCGCTCTCATGAAAGCCCAAGTCAATGATACCGAGGAAGCAAAGATGGCTAGATTCTTATATGGCCTCAAACCGAAAATTGCCAAATCTTTGGAATTATGTGAGTACCAATATTTTGAAAGATGGTTCACAAGGCCATCAAGGTTGAAAGGGACTACAAAAAGCAGAGCTCCATGTCATACAATCAACCACAAATGAACCAATGGAGAAGCCAACCTCGAGCTCCATCTCCAAAAGGTAACCAACCCCGAAACACTTATTCCAACCAAGCTCCACCTCAAAATAAACCACCCACTAAAAATAAATCCCCTTCTAACCAAACTCCACAAAAAGTCCCTGAATGTTTCAAATGTAAGGGTAAGAGACATTATTCTTATCAATGCCCAAATCCTAAAGTGATGATTTGCAGAGACGGTGAGTGGTCTAGTTATGATGAAAATAAGGAGGCAGAAGAGCTAAATGTTTAAGAGGAAAGTGAGTATGAAGAATTTGAAGAACCACCACTTCAAGGTGAACTACTTGTTTCAAGGAGAGTTTTACATGTCCATTCATCACAACAAAGTTAGAGAGAACTTGTTCCAAACAAGAGCACTAGTTGCTGGTAAACTTTGTTCTCTTATCATTGATAATGGTTTTTGTACTAACGTGGCTAGTTCTTACATGGTGAACAAGTTAGGTCTTACTACTCACAAACATCCATCTCCATATGTTCTTCAATGGATGGATGAAAATTCGGCTGTTAAAGTGTTATCTCAAGCTGTTGTGCCAATTAAGATTGGTAAATATGAAGATGAAGTTTTATGTGCCGTTGTAACCAAGATGAATGCAACCCAAATTCTTCTTGGAAGGCCTTGGCAGTTTGACAGGCAAGCTACTCATCTCGGTGACTCCAACAAGTATATCATTTCTCACAAAAGTCGAGAGCACACTCTCCTCCCTTTGTCCCCACAAGAAGCCAACCAAGATCAACTCCACCTTGAGCGTGAGGCCGAGAGGAAGGAAGGTAAATGTGAGGATAAAAATGAAAAGAAAAAGAAAACCCAAGTGGTTTTGCAAGATACTAAAGAGTGCAAGAGTGATTTGAGTGGAAAAAGTAAGTTGGAGAGAAAACAAGAGTGTCTAATCTCTATCGCCAAAGTTAAACATGTGAAAAAGGCTTTGTTGAGTAACAAGCCATGTTATTTGTATATTCCTAACACCTGTCTTGACCATTGACCATTGGAAAAGAGGAAGAAATTCCCAAATTTTTATCTCGGCCGTAGCTGCGGATGAGGCCGCAGTAGGGCAGCTATAAATACCCCTCCATTTCCTTCCACTTCATTTCAACCGTGGTTCACAAAACAAATTTCTCATCTCTCAATTCTCAAGTTCGGTGGAAGTTGCGATCTTTATCGATTTCAGGTGTATTATTGAGGTAATAAATATTGTATTTATTTATTTATTTATTTATGCCTATATAGTTTTTAATTCAATTTAAGTTATGTATGTAATTTTAGTTTATTTTTAAGTAATTTAATTAAATTAGCTGAGCCGTAGTTCCTGTCTATGAAAACTTGTAAGAATAAATTAATTAAAATTTATTTCAATACGTTGTAATAACGGTGTTAAATAATATATTGTACAGAGTTTTCATGGATTATCCAAGTTGACATGTTTGTAAAAGTTTTATATCGGTGTTTTAAACTTTTATGGTTGTGTATGTAAATCTGAGCTGATTACTTAAGTTTCGGTCGCATTTTCTTCTTGTTCCACGTTATTTTATTGATGAATGAATGATCATATATAGGAAAGACCGTAAATGGGCGAAGAACGTGATTGGATGTATCAGCGTTTTGAGGAAGAGACTCGCTATATAAGTGAAAGATTTTTCACCGGGCTTCAGAATTCTTGGATTACGCTTTTGTTGTTGCTAAATCGAATGGAGAAGAACTGGTGAAATGCCCGTGTACAATTTGTAAAAATAGATACTTTGATGAATGATTTTCAATTGGAAATCATTTGGTGAGCGACACGAGATCAATCCATGTGTCTATCGAGGTTATCGCTTTGACGAAGTAGCGTCGACATCATCAAATCGCGCAAGTACAAGTACTTGAATACATAATTCTTCTGATGGTAGCCAAGAACGGCCGACTTACGAAGAAATGGTTCGTGACGCTTTTGGGTTTCATGAGCACTCTAATAATTTTGAAAATGATCGAGTAATGACGATGAGGACGTTTCAGCTCCCAAGTGCCAAACGAAAGGGCGGAGCCAAGTGGACTACCTCCATTTAGAGGTATTGAACATCAAATTGATTTGGTGCGAAGTTGTTGAGTATGAAAAGTCAACACAACGTATCAGATGCCTTTTTCTGAGATGATCGGATATATCAATGAACTATTACCCGGAGGAAATTCGTTGCCAACAAGCATGTTTAGTACTGAAAGCTATGTTGAAGGAGCTGGGGTTACCGTATAAAATAATTCACGCACTTTGTTATGCGGAGCTTCATTGCCCAACCGCTCTCATTATAGAACCAATCTGGAAGAAGCAAAGGAGATTCAAAAACAAGTTGAGGAATTGTTAGAAAAAAGGTACATCAGAGAAAGTCTATCTCCATGTGTTGTGCCGGTCCTCTTAGTTCCTAAGAGTGATGGAACATGGAGAATGTGTATGGATTGACGCCCTATCAATAAGATCACTGTAAAGTATAGACATCCTATTCCTCGTTTGGATGATATGCTTGATGAATTATGTGGTTCAAAATCATTTTCAAAAGTTGATCTTAAAAGTGGGTATCACCAAATAAGAATGAAACAAGGTGATGAATGGAAAATAGCTTTCAAAACTAAACTTGGTTTATATGAATTCTTCCATTTAGCTTATCTAATGCACCGAGTACTTTCATGAGGTTGATGAATCATGTTGTAAAATCTTTCATTGGAAAATTTGTTGTTGTATACTTCGATGATATCTTAGTATATAGCAAAACAAAAGAAGAACATGTTGAACACTTGAGGTTGTTATTTTCTACACTTAGATGTAGGGGTGTAAGTCGGGTCAACCCGACGAATTTCGGGTCGGGTTAGCCCGAACCCGAAAATATGAACTACTTATATACAACTCCGAACCCAACCCATATATATTTTCTATTTAGGTCAACCCGAACCCGAAATTCTCCGGTTAGGGTTGGGTTGACCTATGTAACCCAAACCCATGCTTTTCCATAATTAAAAAAAAAAGAGAATAAATTTATTTAGGTCAACCCGAACTCAAAATTCTTATACCCTTGCATGCTGGACCAAAACCGACCCAAACATTTTTTTCGGATCAGGTCAGATTTAAGGTGGTAATCCGACCTTCATGATTCCAGTTTTTTTCTTCGAAGAAAATGACTTAGATTCATAGTTTTAAAATTTTGATTGTAATTCCTATCATTATAGAGAGGAAACTTGAGTTAAGGCTTAGTAAATGACCGATGTGGGACAAATAGTTAAAGCCTTAAGAATACCTCTTGGATAGAGAACTTTATTCAAATAAGTGTGGAGCCTCTGTATCTAGCATCAAACATCAATGTGGGACATTGTGTGGTTCACTCTTTCTTATCTTGCTATCAGTTTTCATCCCACATTGTTGGTGGAATGATAGACCTAAGGCTTGTCTTTATATATTTCTAAGGTTTCAGGCTTCCACATCATTTGTCTTTCTTTCTAGGCCATGCCTTATATGCTCTCACCCTACATTGTTAGTTGATGAGAGAAATGCAAAGGTTGAGTCTTTAAATGGGTTAATACTCCCATGGTCCATACAAACTTCAAAGCTTGAAGTATGTAAAAAGCATGCCTTGTAATTTTAATCTTTATCCCACATTGATGGTAGATAAAAGAGGAACAAGAGTTGAGTCTTTAATTTGCTCATTTCATCCCACATTGAATGTCTACAAAGGCTTGATGCCCCCCAAGTATGTATAAAAACATGCATTATGACTCCTACCTTAGTTAGCTAAAGAAATTATAGCAAGTGAAGAGTTAAAATGTCTTTATTTACAAAGTATAAATAATTATTTAGTGGAAGTTCGGGCTTCGGATCGGGCTCGGGAATTTCGGGTTGAACCCGACCCAAACCCGAAATTTGGGCTAAAAGTCGGGTTCGGGCCACCCAAGGGTGTTTTCACCCTTCACCCGACCCTAACCCGTCAATTTCAGGTCGGGCTCGGGTCACGGGTTAAACTTACACCCCTACTTAGATGTGAGAAGTTGTATGCCAATTTGAAGAAATGTGTTTTTGCTACTAACCGAGTTGTCTTTCTTGGTTATGTTGTAAGTGAACATGGATTAAGTGTAAATGAATCAAAAGTGAAGGCAATAGTGGAATGACCAGTTCCCAAAAGTGCCACTGAGGTTCGATCATTTCCTGGACTAGCAAGCTTTTATGTAAGGTTTGTAAAAGTTTTTTCTACTATCGCTGCTCCTCTCAATGAATTGGTCAAGAAGAATGTTCATCTCCTGTTTTGTCTCTTCCTGATTTTGGTAAGACTTTTGAATTTGAGTGTGATGCAAGTGGAATATGAAGCTGTTCTTAAACAAGAAGGTAAACCTATTGCCTACTTTAGTGAAAAACTTAGTGGTGCATCCCTTAACTTTTCTACTTATGACAAATAATTATTTGCCTTAGTAAGAAGTTTGGAGGTTTGGTCACACTATCTTATTCCTAAAGAATTCATCGTTCATATTGATCATCACTCACTTAAATATTTGCAAGGTTAAGGGAAGTTGAACAAAAGGCATGCTAAATGGGTTGAGTTTATTGAGTCATTTCCATAATTAAATTTAAGAAAGAAAAAGACAATATTGTTGCGGATGCCTTAAGTAAGAGATATACATTGTTGAATGTTTTGGACTCAAAGATTTTAGGCTTTGAAAACATGAAAACTTTGTATGCTAGTGATGAAGAGTTTGGACAAATATACCAAGCATGTGAAAAACAAGGTTTTAATAGTTATTATTTGTTTGATGGTTATTTGTTCAAAACTAAGAAACTTTCTGTACCTAGGGGATCAATCCAAGAGCTACTTGTGAAGGAAGCCCATGGCGGAGGTATGATGGGTCATTTTGGCCAATTGAAGACAATGGAGGCCGTAAAAGAGCATTTTTATTGGCCAAACATGAGAAAGGATGTTGACAAAATTTGTGCACAATGTCTTGTGTGCAAAAAGGCTAAATCCAAACTTGAGCCTCATGGGTTATACATTCCTCTCCCTACTCCTTCTTTACCTTGGGTTGATATTTCTATGGATTTTGTGACTGGTTTGCCAAGAACATCTCATGGACATGATGCAATATTTGTTGTCGTGGATAGATTTTCTAAAATGGCTAATTTTAACCCTTGTCATAAAACTGATGATGCCACACATGTCGCCAATTTGTTTTTCAAAGAAGTTGTCAAGTACCATGGTTTACCTAAAACAATTGTGAGTGATAGAGATACAAAGTTCCTTAGTCATTTTTGGAAGACTTTGTGGGGTAAATTGGGTACTAGGTTGCTATTTTCTACTTTAGTTATCCCCAAACGGATGGACAAACAGAAGTTACAAATCTTTTGAGAACACTTCATAAGAGAAATCTAAAACAATGGGAAGAATGTTTGTCTCATGTTGAATTTGCTTATAATCGTTCATATCACACTACTACAACTTTTAGTCCATTTGAAGTTGTTTATGGATTTAACCCTTTGACTCCATTAGATTTGATTCCTCTTCCTTTGAGTGATACAGTTCATAAAAGTGCCGAGGAGAAAGCTAAGCAAATGAAAGATCTTCATTTGAAGGTAAAGGAGCAAATTGCAAAACAAAATGAAGTTTATGCTAAAAGAGCCAATAAAGGAAGGAGACAAGTGTCATTTGAACCCGAAGATTGAGTTTGGCTCCATTTGAGGAAATAAAGATTTCCTCAAGAAAGAAAGAACAAGCTTTCTCCAAGAGAATATGGTCCATTTCAAGTTGTCAAGAAAACTGTGGAGAATTCTTAAACTCTTGCTTTACCTCAAGATAAATATAATGTACATGCTACTTTCAACGTGAAAAATTTGTCTCATTTTGTAGGCGAAGATGACGACTCGATTCTGTGGTCGAAATCTTTCAAGAGGGGGAGGATGATGTGAACCCATCAAGGCTCAAAGCCCAAGATCCTTTACAAGGAATTGAAGACCCAATCACAAGAGCAAGAGCAAAGAACAGGGGCGAAGTCAGGAAATAAATTATGGGGGGGCGGAATATACATATCAAACGTACTTTTTTACTCAATAGCCATATGTATATCAAAAGTACAAAATACATGGTAAAAGTTGTCAAAATTTAACACGTCATTCCTTAAAATCTCTAAAATCATCAGCCAATTATTATAAACTAAATTTCATAGCAATATCTCTCTCAATGTACAAAATAGGAGTATTAGCTAGAAAATCAATGTTCATATTGGTTCGTAGTCTGGTCTTCACAATTTTCATAATTGAAAAGGCACGCTCTATACTAGCATTAGACATGAACAAAATCAATATCAAACGGATCAATCTATCAACAAATAAATAAATACTTCACCAAACCTCAGGGGAGTAACTGAAGCTTTATGAAAATAGAGGGGCAAACTGAGAGTTTCACCAAACCTCAAGGGGTTTTTTTTTGTAATTTACCCTTATAAATATTATCCCCACACATTCCTTTTCATCAAATCATCAACATAAAAGAAACAGAAAAAACTGTCAAACCATTGAAACATTAGGGAATCAATGCTTTATTTTCTAAGTAGTTAAAACCCGGTAATGGAGTTTTTCCTCAAACAAATAAAAATGAAAAAGACAAAAGATAGAAATTGAGTCCACATTTAATGGTTTTGAAACTTTAGCCCCACACATTCATTTTCATCAAATCATCAACATAAAAGAAATAGAAAAAAATATCAAATCATTGAATCATTAGGGGGTCAATACTTTATTTTCTAAGTAGTTAAACACCGGTAATGGAGTTTTTTCTAAAAAAAATAAAAATGAATAGGCAAAAGATAGAAATGGAATCCACATTTAATGATGTTTTGAAAATTTAAGGACTAATTCTCTACTTTCTAAATAATTGAAGGCAAGTAATATAGTTTCTCCTAAAACAAACAAAAAAAGAAAAAAAATAGAAAGGGAGATTCATTTGATGATGTGGTAAAATGCTATTGGGTGGGTACTATTTATCAATAGTACCCACTTCCATAAATAGATAGAGGATCAATACTTTATTTTCTAAATAGTTAAAAACCGGTAATGAAGTTTTTTCTCAAACAAATAAAAATGAAAAGACAAAAGATAGAAATGGAATCCACATTTAATGATGTTTTGAAAATTTAAGGACTAATTCTCTACTTTCTAAATAATTGAAGGCAAGTAATATAGTTTCTCCTAAAACAAACAAAAAAAGAAAAAAAATAGAAAGGGAGATTCATTTGATGATGTCGTAAAATGCTATTGGGTGGGTACTATTTCAATAGTACCCACTTCCATAAATAGATAGGGGATCAACACTTTATTTTCTAAATAGTTAAAAACCGGTAATGGAGTTTTTCCTTAAACAAATAAAAATGAAAAGGCAAAAGATAGAAATGGAATCCACATTTAATGATGTTTTGAAAATTTAAGGACTAATTCTCTACTTTCTAAATAATTAAAGGCAAGTAATATATTTTCTCCTAAAACAAACAAAAAAAGAAAAAAATAGAAAGGGTGACATATTTGATGATGTGGTAAAATGCTATTGGGTGGGTATTATTTATCAATAGTACCCACTTCCATAAATAGATAGAAGAGTAATTCTTCAAAATGTGTAGAGTTTGTAGCTTCATAATGAAAGTGTTGCAACTGATATCAGTTATAGTCTGTACATGTTTCTTGAATTTTTTGTTTTTGTGCTCTGTTATTTTGTTAATTTAGACTTTGAGGGACCTAGCTATTAGACACATAGGAGGTAGAATTATGTGTACACAGTTGACTGGATATTGAGTGTGTAGGTTTTATTATTTGGTTGTTATATTTTTCACATTTGGATAAAATTTACACCCACATTTGAATTGTACATAAAATAGAAAGTATATAAGTATATTAAATTAAAAATAACACCCTTAATTATTCTAATTATATACTATATAACCATACTTTTACAAAAATCACGGGCGGGCGGTCGCTCCCCCTTTTCCCCACATAACTTCGCCTCTGGCAAAGAAGACCAACCAAGCTTTTTCCCTATTCATGAAGGATTTTTCAAACTTGGAGGAGCAAAATGAAAAGATTGAAGAAGAAAATGGAAAGTGGATATTTTTTCCACCAAACCCAAAGAGCAAGCCAAAGGAGTGGCCCAAATATTCTCTATCATAATTTGGGCCCAATAAGAGCAAATCACTTTGGGAAACTAGAGGACTCAAGTGATAAGATGAAAGAAGTTTGAGGATAAAGGACAATTTCACAAGTTACACCTTTCATCTCCAAAGGTTACAAGAGCATCAATTGGTCACATAAATGAGGAAACTAATGCATGAAATAAATTGGATAATTAGTATTAATTTTCATCAATTTAATTTATAATTTTTCTTTTATTTTCTTCCTACTTTAAGTCAATTCTCTACCTATAAATAGAGGTTGTTTCTATACTTTGAAGGACATCATAGATGAAGTTCACTTTGCAAATTTGAGAGAAAACTCTCTTCATTTCTACTACACTTTTCTACTCAACTCTTGTTCAAAGGTTTTGATCAAGTTTGCTAAATCCAAGGTTGTTTTCTCTTGAAGAAAGAGGTGTTAGATCCATCTTCCTTCCATTGACAAAACTCCACTTTTGCTTGAACCATTTCTTGGATTCAAGAGGAGGTGTTGGTCAATTTTAACATCATTTTTCTAGAGAAGAAAAAAGATCTTCAATTGTGTTTCTTAATTCATAAGAAAACACATCAGAAGGAAAGGACAATATGTGGCATCTGTTTAGGCATGAGCGGGATGGGATGTCTTGGCCACGGTTAATTACCACCTACGTGGTAATCCACCTACCAATGCAAAGACTAATATGCCCTCCTAATTATTTATCAAATATTATATGTTGCCCCAACTCATCACAAATTGCTCACTCCGGAGCAAACACTAACGGACGCCTCCAGATGTTGAATTCATTGACCAGCAATGGAAACCGCTTTCGATCATCAAATGTCAAGGAGCAATCGATCATCAGTGAGCAAGGTGACGGATCGGAGAGTGGGCGAGTGATACGCGAGTGGGCGAACGGCCACCGGCAAGAAGTGAGTTTAGCGGTGACTTCTTCCGATCTTCAGCCATCTCGATCTTCACCGGTGGAGGTGATCGGCTCTAGAAACAGAGATAGAGGTGATCAGCTCGAGCGACTCAACACTCTGACCGATGAACTCGTGCTCGCTTCCACCTCTTCATCAAACCAGATCTGGTCCGGAGGTGTAAAAATGCCAACGAAATTATCCATAGGTGATTTTTTTGCTCCGATCGGTGAACAACATCCCCGATCTAGTCCTCGATCTCCAGCTGATGAGATCTGGATGAAGAACAAGATATGTTCTTCAGCTGATGCTTCAGATCTTGACATATCGGTGAGATTATCACTTCAGCCTCGCTACGATTCCAATGAGAGATGCAAGCCACCTCCTCCAATGAATTTGGATTTGTACTAGCGGAGGAAAGGTTCATATCTGAACTCTGTCATGATCGATTTTCTTTCTTCTGTTTGGATCTCAGCCATTGGAATTCCAACAGGTAATTTTTTCAGTTATTAATGTGTCTTGCATTAGGTATGCGATTAAAATTAACGTGCTAGTAATTTAGATGTTCTTAATTTTCTGGATTTATAATTTCATCTGGTATGTTATATGTTGCACCACAACAAGGGGATTGCTATGTTGCGTTGCATGTAAGTGATGGAAAATGAGTTTAGTGTTTAAACTGTTGAACACTTTCCAATTCAAACATTTTTGAAATTCATCCAGACAGTTTTCGATATTTATTTAGACATTATAACATTTCAATAGACACTATATACTATTGTAACATATACTCATATTTTGTTAGCAAGACAGTTTCTAGTATTTATTTAGACATTATAACACTTTACAATAGACACTATAGTCGATTGTAACTTATATTCATATTTGGTTAGCTAATCAGTTTCCAATATTTATTGAGACAATATATCACTTTATAATATACACTATAGGAATATATAAAATAACTAATTAAACAGTATAATTTCTTGTAATAAACAGTATGACATGTCACTTTAGATACTATACAATTAATTATAAATTAACGAAAAAAAAAATCTGGAAATCAATTTTAAAAAATTTTGTTCTGCAACCGCAACAATGGTAGTGGGGGTAACGGTTGTGTCGGCGGCAGCAGAGGTAGTGCCGGTGGTAGTGGGGGTGGTGCCGGCGGCGACAGCGGTTCCGCCGATGGTGGCAAGATTTCAGCGACATCGGTGATTCCCAAGATAGCGGCGGTTCCGATGGCGGCGGCGGTACCGGAGACGGCAGCTTCGAAGGTGGTGATGGTTAGCTAGTTAGAACATATTTTTATTAAGAAGGGTATTTTTATCTTTTAATTTCTTATATTAGTTAGTTTAATTAGTTGATTAGAATGAAATTAGGTAGGTGGTAAACCAATTAGGTGATAGATAATTGGACTCGGATGTCTTGGCTCGGATTCTGTGGTCCCATCGCCTCTGTAAAAACTTCAAATGGAAATCATTGAGCCACGTGTAAGAAAATGGGACAGCCTGTAAGTTGGCCCTTTTATTTTTTCTCATTTTTATCCTCAGTTAATTAAAGTCATCGAGATGGTAAATTGTTCCATCGGTTCCAAACCTTTACATCGTCTTACACTTCTTTCCTAGTCTCTAAATTGTAACAAAATTATTCCTTATCTTATTTATGGTGTTGCAATTCCTAAATTACCACAAAAAATCTGATTATAAAAGATACTCTTCCATCATCCATTTTATCATAAGTTTATGAACTATGAACTTGAAGATTGAAACTGGTAGAAAGTCAATTTGTTTTCTTCCAAATTTCTCCTGCACTCTTCTTAAAACAATTTTAGAAATAATATTTTTTAAGTGAATTGAAAAAATAAGTAAAAGGAAATGAAGGTTGTGGCCACTTAAGTCACCAGAATAATCCATAATGTCGCTTAAGTAGTTAGTCGTGTCCATAGTGAGGAAATCACCTAAATTTGAGAAGGGAGAGGTAGGAGTAGAGAGGCCGTCCAGAGGTCAGCAAGATGAAAATGTGTAAAGAGAGTAAAGATTAGAGTAGATGTGTTTACCAACCGGTGTAAATGTAGATGTATTAATAGGCGAAAGGGGGTAATGACATTATGGTAATATTTGAAATCATGGATAAAAAATGTGTACTTTCCTTGTAAGTCCAGCTGGTTTCCTCAGATACTCAACGTTCTACACTCATGAAATTGACTATAATAGAAAGTCTATTTGTCATCTTGATCCTTAGCAACCTTGTTTGTCTAGTGTCAGAAGATTTGTTTTCGGGGTTGATGTCTTAACTCAACGAATGAGCCGGACCTTGAGGCAAGTACTTCAATGTAGTATCGGGAGGCCTTTGACCTAGGTTTGGGGTAGTGCCATATATTGGATGAGTGTTTGCGGTTGTCACCATTGGCATTTTGGTTGATATAGGTATAATATATAAAGTTTTATAGAAAATTCGTTACGGTCTCTATAATTTTATTTATTGTATCCTCATTCACATAATTTATAACAGTTGCCTATTAGAGTAGTTTTCTGGCTACGCAAGTCCTTGCGTAGGCCTCTTAAGGTCAGGGCCCTTCCGTCATTAGAAGAGAATTTTTTATTTTTATTTTTTTTAGAAAAATTGTTATCACTTTATACAAAACTTTATTAGAAACGAGGTAAGTTTGATGAGAATAAAGAATAGTCTTCATTAGAATTTCTGTGAAATTACAAACAAGAGTAGCTAAATACGATATAATTGTCGGGATTATAGTTAATATTTTTATTCAAGTATTTAGTACTCCTTTCTAGAACCAAATAGAAAAACGTGAATTTGTTAGAATCGAAATTGTTCTTTCCCATACATTTTTAATTTCATTAATTAACTTTCTTCTTTAGATCTTGTGCTAATGAAAATATTTGAAAACACGCCTAAGGCATACGGTTTCTGCACGGCATTAAGAAATTGGTTCCACGCTGCTGGAAGTGATTCTCAAAAGGAATATGCTCTTTTTACAAGTTAATGCATAAAGTAGTTGAGAAAGAAAAGCTTGAGGGTCAAGTACGTATTTAATCCATTTATTTATATACACCACCGTTGTTTTTTTCATCAGAATCAAAATCTATTGACAAAATCCGAAAATACCAAAAACGTTGAAGAATTAAATGGAAAAAAATTAAGTACTGCGGTTCAAAATAAATAAACCAACTCACTCTCTCTCTCTCTCTCTCTCTCCTGAACAAATAACGTCTTCTGGTTGAATGGAGTTCAAAGCTTCCTCTTCTTTTCCCCTTTTCTTCCTCTGATTCTGATCCTGACCCACTCAGGAACCAACACACAAATACTACTACAGAAGGAAAAAGAGTAAAAGAAGAGTAGAGATTCAGTTCAAAGTGCTCGAAACAAAATGGGAGGCGTCACTTCATCAATGGCCGCGAAACTCGCCTTCTTCCCTCCAAACCCACCTTCCTACAAGATCATCCGAGACGAAGTCGCTGATTTATGGCTTCTGCAACCTTATCCCCACCGAGAAAACGTCGACGTTTTGCGCCTCCAAACCCGCCGCGGCAACGAGATCGTCGCTATGTATGTGAGGTACCCGATGGCATCGTCGACGGTGCTCTACTCCCATGGGAACGCCGCCGATATTGGTCAGTTGTACGAGCTCTTCCTCGAGCTCAGCATCCGCTTGCGCGTCAATCTTATGGGGTTTGTGATTTTTCTTCGGTCTTGTGCTTTTATTTTACTCGATTTTTTTTTTTTTAGTTTTGGCTATTTTTAGTTTTGATGATGTTCGTGTCTAAAGGAGTTAGAGTTTATCGGTGTATCTAGGTTTTCTACTTGGTAGTTGAGGTTTTCAGTGGTGGATTGTTTGGGTTTTCTTGAGGATAAAGGCATGTTTCTGGTGAGGGTGGTTGCTGGTAGTGTGTGATTTCAGGTTGCAGGATATAAGTTACAGCTGTTTCCAGAAGATATTGGTATTGTTATAACCTACAAACAATTATAGTTATGTGTTGATTGACTAGTTTCTTAAACCTTGGCTAATCCAGATTACAAGTTAGGGATTGGGACTTCAAAGGATTCTCTGTTCATTTTGCCTATTTCGTTTTCTTGTCAGTTATTGGCATTCATTGTCATTTTGTTCTGACTTATTGATGGTCTAACTGAGCATTTTAGATAACTCCAAGCAGAGGAGCAACTTTTAGGTGTGTCATTGTAGCAGACACATCATAGTGTTTCAAAAAATTGGGAGTTTTCTTTTTCCTATTGGTATATATCTTCCAGATGTAGTGGGTACAGAGTTTATACATCAATGTGAATTCACTTCGTCCATGATTAGAGGGGAAAAGTTTTCCTAAAGGTTCCGGAATCTTGAACTTTTCAGGTATGACTACTCCGGGTATGGACAATCTTCAGGAAAGGTGATTCTATTACTCAATCTGTTCTAGCTGACTGATAATGTCGACAGACAGTTCTTATTAAGTCCTTTATGCACGTTTTCCTGCAGCCGAGTGAGCATAATACGTATGCAGATATTGAAGCTGCATATAAGTGCCTTGAAGAGACCTATGGGGCTAGACAGGAAAACATCATACTATATGGTCAGTCTGTAGGAAGTGGTCCTACTTTAGACCTTGCTGCTCGTTTGCCACAGATGAGGGCTGTTGTTCTCCACAGTGCAATTTTATCAGGCCTGAGAGTCATGTATCCTGTGAAACGGACTTATTGGTTTGACATCTATAAGGTACCATATGGTTTGCTCTCATCATACCCAGTTCTGGCAGATTGTAAGTCACTTAAGTTGCATGCATGTTTTGTGCAGAATATTGAAAAAATCCGACTGGTAAAGTGCCCTGTACTGGTGATTCACGTAAGTACAAATCTACTTAATTGATAAATTTGGATATCTTTGCTGTTCAAATTTGTGGAAGAAGAATTCTCGCTCTTCTATGCTGACTTTATAAAGTGTGTGCATGACTCATCTAGTTGTTGTCTGTCTTTCGCTGTAAAACAATGAAATCCATCGTGATGCCTTGATTGAAGAGGATTATGCCTCGGTGGGTTAGTTCTTACTTTTGATGGACAACAAGGGAAACAGTAATGCAGAAAATTGAGATGGGTATATGTATGTCTTGGAAAATGAAAGAGCGGTGTTGGCACAACATGGGGTTGATGACTAGCAGGACTATTGAAGTTAACCAAACTTTCATCTTTTAAACCTTGTGAATGGTTTAAACCCATTGAGACAATTTTTTGAAGTTTAGCTTTTTATAATTTTATCTCATGAACGGGCTTTGGTAAGGGCATTACTCTGATCTTTTTATGGTTGGTTTACATAATTGAGCATATCATCCTTTAAGTCCCTCAACGTAAGTGAGAGATGATGACAATATTACAGGTCCATATCTATGTCAAGCTAATTTGAACTCTGTAGACTTTAGGAGATTCCTGATTATGTCGTTTATCAAGTCTTTGACAATATTACAGGTCCATATCTATGTCAGCAAATGGTTTTGTCATTTTAAATGAGGAAAACTGTTAATCTCCCTGGTTGTAATTTACACTGTAACCCTGAGAAGAACATAGGCGGTAGCTGATGAGAGTTTCTGTCTCTGCTTTCTTATCAGGGAACCAATGACGACGTAGTCGATTGCTCTCATGGGAAACTGCTCTGGGAACTCTGCCAACAAAAATACGAGCCTCTATGGATAAAAGGCGGGAACCATTGTAATCTGGAACTCTACCCTGAGTATGTAAAACATCTCAAGAAATTCATATCAAGGGTCGAAAAACCACCTTCACACAGGCACATTTCTAGAAGAAGTACAGATGGCATAGAACCACCCAGGCGTAGCACAGATTGTTCCGAAGGACCAAGAAGAAGTACAGATCAGAGGGACAATAAACCACGGAAAAGTACAGACAGGCCTGAGGGACTGAAATTCCATGAATACATGTTCAACAACACAGACAACAAGATCGAGAAATACAGAATGTCTTTTGATCAGATGGAGAGATCAAGGAGAAGCATGGAGTATCATGACAAGGCCAGGATAAGCATGGATCAACAGCTAGAAAGAGCACGAAGGAGTGTCGACTGGCTAGAGACGATTGATGCAGTATAGGGTTGCTACAGAATGCTGGTTCTACTACTTGCTTAAGGTTTTTCTGCTTGGAGTTGGTCAGGAAGTAGGTGGTGAAGAAGTGGTATAAGAAAAATCAAGAGAAAATAGCTGGACCAGATTTCATTTGGGACAGGGACTAATGTTTTCAGGTATAAAGTTTAGGTAGTTGTTGAATTTCTTGTAAGTTTAAAGGAATTGTATTTGTTGATTTGTTCATGCTCATTACATTTTGTGTTTGCTGCTCAACAGCTGGAGTTTTATCTTGTCCTTCAATAGAGCTTCAGATCTGGCTTCCTTTCAAGAATTTTTACAAGCTCTAGCGTTAACATACGGAAGCTATTATTGACATCGACAAATGGGAAAAGGTTCCTTTTTGCCAGTAACGTTTGACAAAAGGATCAAACTGATCCAATGGTGGAATTGACTTTCTAGAACTCTCTACACATATCTACACAAGTCTACATACATCCACACATACTGATGTCGAGCACATACTAGACTTCTTCATATAGTTCTAGCTCAGCTTAGAACTTTCTAGACCAAGCTAGAGACACCCAGAGTGCTCTGAAGGGTTCCACATGCTTCTAAAACCTTCCAACACCTCCTATCACTCTCTAACGCCTTCTGGAACCTTCTAGCATGCCCTAGGGTCTTCTAGCACTCTCTAGTCCACCCTAGGCTCTTCCGGTCCCTTCTAGACTCATCCGGCACCTTCCGGTCCAGTCTAGACAAACCTAGAACACCATGGAGCATTCTAGAATATTCTAGCGGTAGAATGTCCTCCATGGTTCTAGAGCCTTCCCAAGGTGCCTTCCTCACCTTCGGTCTTCTTGAATCCGCCTGGCACACTCTCAAATGTGTCGTCCCGCATCCCGGATCCTTAGCTCTATGCCGTCTGGTGGCGGATCTGTTTGGGTAGCCGTCACGTTTCGGTTATGCTGACGTGCCCTGACGTTAGCGAACGACATCGAGTTAATTCGAAATTCGAGAAGGAAACTAAGGAGAAATAGAGGGTGATCCTCTGTTTGTATTTAGCGGGTGTTGGGAGATTCCGACGACACTGGGAAGTCTTTGTTAAACGTTACCCTTTAAGGTGTGGATAATGAATGTGATAGAGTGTCAGAAGAACATGTGTCCTTAATACGTTCAAGAGTATAGTCCGGAAATTTCCTTAGTATGTTCGGGTCCATTATGTCCGGCGATGTCCTTATGTGGGTTTATGAATTTTTTAATGGGGCCCTTATTTTGGGCTATTGTTTGGGCATTTTGGTAGGTCTTTAATGTAGATTGGGCCTGGCGGCCATCAAGTCCCCCCGTAGTAATTTGGCCGATTGTGAGGAGTGCAATTTTTTTTAAGTAATTTTCGACTTTCGAATGGCGACGTTCGGCACAACGTCAGGGTCTGTGGAGCCTCCCCAAAAGACTATGTTCGGGTTTTGATCTTCTTCCCGAAAGACATTGTTCGGGCTTTTGAACCTTCTCCCGTAATACTATGTTTGGGCTATTCAGAACATCTTCCGGAATACTATCTCCGGGAAACCCTTTGAAACCATTTCCCTGAGGTTAACCTCCGGGAAACCCTTTGAAACCATTTCCCTGAGGTTAACCTCCGGGAAACCCTTTGAAACCGTTCCCCTGAGGTTAACCTCCGGGAAACCCTTTGAAACCGTTCCCCTGAGGTTAACTTCCGGGAAACCCTTTGAAACCGTTCCCCTGAGGTTAACCTCCGGGAAACCCTTTGAAACCGTTCCCCTGAGGTTAACCTCCGGGAAACCCTTTGAAACCGTTCCCCTGAGGTTAACCTCCGGGAAATCCTTTGAAACCGTTCACCTGAGGTTAGCCTCCGGGAAACCCTTTGAAACCGTTCCCCCGAGGTTAACCTCCGGGAAACCCTTTGAAATCGTTCCCCCGAGGTTAACCTCCGGGAAACCCTTAGAAATCGTTCCCCCGAGGTTAACCTCTGGGAAACCCTTTGAAACCGTTCCCCCGAGGTTAACCTCTGGAAAACCTTATGAAACCGTTCCCCCGAGGTTAACCTCCGGGAAACCCTTTGAAACCGTTCCCCCGAGGTTAACCTCCGGGAAACCCTTTGAAACCGTTCCCCCGAGGTTAACCTCCGAGAAACCCTTTGAAACCGTTCCCCTAAGGTTAACCTCCGGGAAACCGTTCGAAACTTTCTAGACCAAGCTAGAGACACCCAGAGTGCTCTGAAGGGTTCCACATGCTTCTAGAACCTTCCAACACCTCCTATCACTCTCTAACGCCTTCTGGAACCTTCTAGCATGCCCTAGGGCCTTCTAGCACTCTCTAGTCCACCCTAGGCTCTTCCGGTCCCTTCTAGACTCATCCGGCACCTTTCGGTCCAGTCTAGACAAACCTAGAACACCATGGAGCATTCTAGAATATTCCAGCGCTAGAATGTCCTCCATGGTTCTAGAGCCTTCCCAAGGTGCCTTCCTCACCTTCGGTCTTCTTGAATCCGCCTTGCACACTCTCAAATGTGTTGTCCCGCATCCCGGATCCTTAGCTCTATGCCGTCCGTGTTCCCTAATTGTTGCACAGCTCGTCCCAAAACATGCCCCGTTCACTCCGTCGAAAGCGGGTCGTGACGATTGTCATTGGACCTGCCCCGCACACTAAGGCCCCGCCATCCCTCACATATAACTTGTTATTAAACAGGGACGCGTGGAAAACATTCGCAGCCATCCCTACGCGGCCCTGTTCCACCACCACCAACCAACGCCACCCCTGCGCTGTCGAGCTCGCCAACTCCCTCCTTCCTCGACTAGCCATCGCAGACTATTTTCTTGCCCCGATCGAATTCACTCTAAATCGATCTCACGCTCCTCCCAATTGATTCGCTGAATGAGTGCACATTTGATAAACCCTAACCTAATAACTACTGAATTGCTCAATCCCAGCCATTGCCTAACCTTTTGCCGCCGTAATCGGTCCTTTGACGGCGTAAGCGACTCTCCGATGTTGCAACTCAAGGTTTGTGGGTTATATTCAGCCTTAACATCAGTGCAGCCCTCATACTTCTTTCGAATTTTCAAATTAACCCCATTCCCCATGTTTTATTATATTTTGACCTAAAAGCTTTAAATTCATATAAATAAGGCACTAAACTGTTAAAAAGTTGACGCCGTTAATCTCCCCTTGGGCGAATTACTGAGTCAAAGGACCAAAGTGCTGGAAATTATATACTTTAAGGACTGAGAATGAGTTACAATTTGGGAACTAAATTACCTGAGTCACTATAGTTCAAGGAAGTAAACACTCCATCCATTCTCAATTAATGTATACATTTGACTTTCATGTTTCAAGGTTTGGTATTTGACTCAAATATTTACTAAGATAAATAGTGAAAATAAATCTTAAAAAAATATATTTAGAAAATTTATACTTCAATTATGATATGAATAAGAATTATTGAACTTAAGATGCCTAAACACTCATGAAAAAATGATAGATTAAATACTGTGAAACAATAAAAGTAAATGCATGTATTTTTTTAGAACGAATGGAGTAATAATTATGCCCATTGCATAATCTATCTTTTGAGTTAAATATTCCATTGATAGTTGTGCAATATGGATATACTTTTGAATCCAGACACGCACTATTATTGAAGTTTTGCTAGTACTTAGTGTGGGTGCAAATGTATTTTGTAGGTATTACGTGTCGGATGTTAAAAAGACTGAATTCTGGCTTTAAAATGTCTTAGAAAGAAAGCTGAGGACCAAATTGAAAAATCATGGAAAGATCAAGGGATGGTGAAGAAAATGTTTCGGGCGACGTTCAGGCGACTCCACGCTTTTGGTCAGGCGGTTGTCTGGGCCTAAGATTTCCTACGGAGGATTTCAGGTAGCCAGACGGAGGTTAGGCAACCCGACGCTTTTGGTTAGGCGGTTGCCCAAGCCCAGATTTTCCTACGGACAACTTCAGGAGGTCAAGCGACCAGACGCTTTTGGTCAGGCACCTACCTGACTCCAGGATTGCAAATGGCAGAACGACGGGCGACCAGTCAGGCGACCCGGTGCCTTTGGTCAGGCGGTCGCCCGACAGACAGAACTTACATAAAACACACTTCTCTTCACACATGTTTTTGGTTTCTCTTGGCTAGGGCTTGGTTCTTTTTTCTCATCTCACTCTCTCTAGATCGTATTTGGCTTATTGAAGATTGAAGAATCCTACATCATTTCTAAGCTTCTTTCTATCTCTACTATTCTCATTTTGCATCTATGTTTACATTGATTGTGAAAAACGTGATTAGCATGAATAGGGAGTAGTCCTTCATCTTCTTGGTTGTTAAGGTAGTTGTTTGAATGTTAGATGATATAAATGTGTTGAGTTGATATTATGCATGATTTGTAACCTTTTCTTGCGCCTAAAGGTGTAGAAGAAGTAGAAGAGCTCTCTACTTTTCTACAGCCACCAAGTGTTTGATGAAATGCTTGAGAGAGTATTCCAATGAACTTGCCATGGGAAAATCAAAATGGATAGGTATTCTAGGATTATTTGAGCAAAGTAATCTAGAGTATTATGAGAGACTTCCATGAATGGCGCAAGTAAAGAGATTCTACTTAGTCATTCATGGTGGGGATAACTGTAGCTTAGAAGGTTAGAGTTTGATCTCTATCCAACCTCCTCTATCATGGAAATAATCTCAGCTAAGCTTATCATCTAGTATCATCAATCCTAAATGACCAAAGGAGGCTTTTAGTTATTTAAATTCACAAAAAAATAATCTCAATTGCATACTAGTCTAGCTTAGTCTTATTCCTCTATCTTAGGTACTTGTTACCATTTAGATTTATTTAACTTGGAATTGTTTGTGAAACAAATCACTCATCACTCAATTAAAACAAACCATTTAAATTAAGGGAAATTAACAAATACCCCCCGAGGTTTATAATAATCTCCAATTTACCCCCCGTATTTTTGAAATTCTCTAAAAAAACCCCCCTGAGGTTTGATAAAACCTACAAACCCCCTGATCCTCAACCACCGTTAAAGTTTCTGTTATCTTCTAGGTTTATATACAAGATTTACACTCCAATTTTTTAAATCTTGCAATTTCCCCTAATAGTTTTAACATCTAACATAATTGCCCTCTACCTCATCCAACCCACTGCCCAACCCCGTTCCCCACCTAGCAGCACTGCCCTTGACCTCACAACGCCTCACCGGACTTGTAGCACTGCTTCTCTCTCCTCCAATCGCTCGTGTCTCGCCATGAATCCTTAGTTCACTCCCTCGTCCTCTCACCACCGGGACCTCCTCCAACCAACCCACCCATGGCACGACCTGTCACAGACCGTGTACAGTGCCAAGATATTGTCCGCTTTGGGGTTACGGCCCAGCCATTTCCCCCTCACGGTTTTGTTTCTAACGGAATGGATGGTCTTGGGGTTACGGCCCAGCCTTTTCCCCCTCAATCCAACATCCATTAAAAGGCCTCTTGAAGGGAAGGAGGGTGGTGTACATTATATACACCATAATCCCCCTTTAAACCTTCCATGTGGGATATAACATCCACCCCCCCAGGGAGCCCAGCGTCCTCGCTGGCACATGTGCACTGTACTACCCGGGCTCTGATACCAATTGTCACAGACCGTGTACAGTGCCAAGATATTGTCCGCTTTGGGGTTACGGCCCAGCCATTTCCCCCTCACGGTTTTGTTTCACATTATATACACCATAATCCCACATGGAAGGTTTAAAGGGGGATTATGGTGTATATAATGTACACCACCCTCCTTCCCTTCAAGAGGCCTTTTAACGGATGTTGGATTGAGGGGGAAAAGGCTGGGTCGTAACCCCAAGACCATCCATTCCGTTAGAAACAAAACCATGAGGGGGAAATGGCTGGGCCGTAACCCCAAAGCGGACAATATCTTGGCACTGTACACGGTCTGTGACAATTGGTATCAGAGCCCGGGTAGTACAGTGCACATGTGCCAGCGAGGACGCTGGGCTCCCTGGGGGGGTGGATGTTATATCCCACATGGAAGGTTTAAAGGGGGATTATTGTGTATATAATGTACACTACCCTCCTTCCCTTCAAGAGGCCTTTTAACGGATGTTGGATTGAGGGGGAAAAGGCTGGGCCGTAACCCCAAGACCATCCATTCCGTTAGAAACAAAACCGTGAGGGGGAAAAGGCTGGGCCGTAACCCCAAAGCGGACAATATCTTGGCACTGTACACAGTCTGTGACACGACCCCTCTTTATCATGACACGCTTTCGTGAGCTTCACTACGGCGCACTTCTCCTGGGGCTCCAGTCTCAATCTCCGTGGCCGGTCACCATCATCTCTGATTTCTTCCTAGGATGGACCAAGGATCTGGCGGCGGAGGTGGGCATCCCGCGTATCGTGTTCGCGGAGTCTCCCGGTGGTGCTCTTGCAAACATCCCATTAAAAATCTGAAGTCAGAGGAAGCAATCTCGCGTCTCTCGGTGGTGCTCCCGCTGCAGCCGGTCTGTTTTGGTCTGTCTCCTCTTGTGGCCGTCGTCTCGCCGCAGATTGATTCTCCGATCACGCTCCTACAAACCGCCGTCCAGTTGAGTTCTTCCCCGTTGCTGCTAGAGTCTTGTTAATCAGATTCACTAGATCCTGTGGCCGTCTGATCGATTTACCTCCCAACAACTACTCCTCCACCGCTCGACAACATATAACATGTTTTGGACCTTTGGTTGCTCGCTGTGAGTTTCTTCTCTGCTACAAATAGATCGAAGCAACACTGGAAAATCAAAAAGCACACTTGGAGAAGAAAATAGAACTCTTGGTTAAGGGAAAGAGAAGAGATAATGTGAGGTTAATGTGAGGAGAGATGGTGAAATTGTAAGTATTAAAATAAGTAGGGTAGATTTGTTAGGGTTAGAATAGTTTAGGATTCAATTTTCGTAATTAAACCTAAAAAGCTAACGAAATCACAACAATCTCTAGGGTTCGACCCCACTCTCCCTATTACAATTGCACGTCTTGCATTTGATATTGCGCATAATTTATAGACATGTAAAACACTCGCCATCCATCATGCAGACGGTAGGTTGCTTTGCTTTTGTAACCTTTATCTTAACCCTTAAACTTTTTTAATTTGATCAATTGACCCATTGTTCTTCCATTTTCTTCAATATCGTCGGTAAGCAAGATGGTTGAGATAGTCTGGTACGGCCATAAAGACAAGATTTGCGCTAATTGTACCGTTTTCTAAACGGTATAGAGATGAGACCGGTATATTGGCAGAGATGATAATTTCATCCTTGGTTGTCACTACGTCGTTGATACCTGTTTTATTGCGGCTATTATTGCGTAAATGGCCGCATTACAAAGATGTCGCAATAAAAGGCGAACTAATTGTCGCAATAACACCATATTGTGGCTTAAGGCGCAATAAGGCCGCAATACACTTAATTTTAGTTGCTCCACTCCATCATTTTCATTATTTTCATCCGGATTCAAAACTCTCTCTCGCTCTCTCTACATATCTATCTCTTCATTTTTTTCTTCTTTCAATGCTCTCCTTTCCTCTTCTTTCTTGCAGAGAGATCAATTCAGAAGTTAAAAAGCATGAAGATTTAAGGTACTCCACTCTTTCTTTTCATTTCATCATCATGTTATTTCTATTCCTTCAATTTCCCAACATCTGGTACTTCCACTTATGATCTAGGTGGTGGATAACGGCGGTCGATGGTGGTAGAAAAGAGGAGCGGCTGCAGAAAGGAGAAGAAGAAGATTTAGATGTTATAATTTCAGATCTTAGATTTTTTAGTGTTGATCAAAGGTAGATCTAGGTTTTTTTCCCTTCTGGTTTTGTGTTTAACTTTAGTTGTACATTAACCCATTCTTAGTTGTTGTTCAAGAAATTGAAGAAATGAAAGAAAAATGTTTGAGTTTGTTCTTTTGAATACGAATTTTTGTTCAATTTCTGGGTTTTGTTGTGTTTCTGGGTATAATCTGGGTTGGAGATGATGAATTTAGTTTTTTTTATTAAAAATATAGTTTAATGTGACCATGTCCGCAATAGGCCGCAATACGTATTGCGGAATGGGCCGCAATAAGTCTGCTAATGCGAACTTAAATATTGCGGCCTGTATTGCAGCCTATACCGCGCTAAATAATGCGGACTAATTGCGATATGGCCGCAATATTGTTTGTTCCAACGACGTAGTGTGTGTCGTATCTTAGTTGGCGTTCACGTTTCTGTCAATTGTTCATGTTCCTTATGGTTTTCGTTCATGATTCGAAGAATTTGAGTAAAGGTGGAGATTGTTAGGTATGTTTGCTCAAATTTGAAAAAGTTGAGAAGTTTGTATTGCTTTAGGGTTGTTTTCTTGGTGATTAAGTGTATGGATTCAATTTCAAGTGGGATTGAGTTTCCTAATTAGAATGTGATTAGGTTATAAAGCCTATATAAAGACAAGTTATGTTAAGTTTTCGGTATGAGAGAAAAAGCCAAAGTGGTAGAGAGACAAGATGCCAAGGTGAAAAAGAGAAGAGTGGATGACTAGGACAAGAGAAGTCTTTCGTAGTTTCTATATCCTGTCAAATATGTTCTAGTGGATTTTCTCTCATCTGTAGATGTAGGCTAGTTAAGAGCCGAACCACGTTAAATTATTGTGTTTTGATCGAAATTGTTTATTTTTACTGTGCATGATGGGTGTTTGGGGAAGAAAGTTTTGTTTTCCTTTTTTGCCAACAGTATGTGTCTGCCTTGGGCTAGATAGGAGATCTATATAAATTCTCAGCGTACTATCATGCTATTGTTTGACATTTTCCTAGGCGTTGCGAGGGGGTGGTGGTGACTCTATGGATGGCTATGCTTGCTTAGCACTCTTGTTCATGTTTTTTCTTTTATACTCCGTCCGTTCTCAAATAATCTTACACATTTCATTTTTGGGTCGTCCCTGAAAAATTATCCACTTTCCTTGAATGAAAACTTCTCTCATCCAAAGTTACCTAACTATATACACACACACACACACTAATTATAGGGTGCACTTATGTGTAGGTACACATACCAATATACAGTTACAATTTTACCCCTCTCTTATAACATATGTTTTCATTTACAAATGAGAGAGTTTGGAGAGTGAGAAAAAAACGCAACGACAGTTAGCTTCGGCCTATCTTCAACCAGAGGCCATGCGATCGGAGACCAACGAGGTGATCGGCGTTGAAGGCGGAGGTGAACAGCATCAAAGGTGGAGACGACTTTGACCTTCGAACTAGAGCAGATATGAACTTTGCGATGGAACTGCGAGACAGAGGACCCGTGCGACGGAGGCGAGTAAGCTGTGACAGAAAAGACAAGCGGCCAACGTGTCGAAGGTGAGAGGCCAACATGTCAGAGGTGAACTTTTGTTCTTAATTTGTTTAAGAGATGTGTCTATAGTGCTCAACAGATGTGTCTATAGTGCTTAACATATGTGTTTATATTCTTTAACCAGTACTGCATGTTTTAAGGTTCAAATATCTTGCAGTATAATTTTGTTTGAGTGAGCAATGTAAGTTACAAAATATAAGTAAAGTTAATAGAATATCTTAGTGCATATGCTTTCAGACATTTGCTAAGTCGGAACATCAAATCACTCTTACTATTACAAGATCATAACAAGACAACTTTTAAGTTAATTGGAGACATAGAATGAGCTCATACTATTGGAAAAAAGAATTGGTTTTTATAGCTTAGTTCTTTACACATTTGTGCATATGCTTTCAGACATTTGCTAAGTCGGTATACCAAATCACTTTTACTACTACAACATCAGAAGCAAGACAACTTTGAAGTTACTTGAAGACATAGAAGGAGCTCATACTAATAGAAGAAAGAGTTTGCTTTTATAGCTTAGTTCTTTACACATTTGTGAATTTGATAAACACTTAAGAATTTGATAAACACTTAATTTTCAAAATATATTAATAAAATGGTAAATTTATGAAATGTATTGGACACTTCTTGAACATTTAGGTTAATTAAAACATACTCGATCAACATAGGTGCTCTTTTGCAACTTTACAGAATCAGAACATACTCGATCAGCAAAGGTGGTCACAAAAACCTCAAATCTACTATAGATTTTAGATCGCAAGCCACCTCATCCCAGCCTTCGATGCCGATCAACTCCATTGGTGGCCGATCGCACGTCTTCTGGTTGAAGAAAGTCGATCCCTCGAAGCGGCCCATAAATCCTCGATCCAGGTAAAACTAGAAAAACAATCGTTGTTCAATAAAAAACGTTATTCATTTAAATTTTCAGTTTACACTTTACTGATTATAGTCTTATTATGGTGGTGTTAATGTAGTACTCCTTCCGTACTTATATAATTGCATCATTTGAATTTCATGTTTCAAAGTTCATTGACTCAAATATTTACAAAAATAAATAGTGTAAATAAATTAACAAAAAACATATTTAGAAAATGTTTAACTTTAGATATCTAAAGATATGTGAAAACAATTATAGATTAAATACTGTAAAACAGGTAAAACAAATGGTACAATCTATTGAAGTACGGATGGAGTATGTTAAAACATTTGATGTTTATGTTATGACAGGACTTTCATTCCAGACCACCGGATTATGGAACTCAGGATCAAGCAGTGACGGAACTACATGTGGACAGGGGGTGGGGTGCTACTGCCCCCAAAAGTTGATGGGGGTATAGGGTATATGATATAAATTATGAGGATTATTGTAATAATTTACCTACTAGCCTCCTCACTCAATCCAAAATAATTTTTAAACCCACATGATTAAACCCCAACCTAAATGATCACTTCTTTTTCACACACCCAAATTGCATCCATAAAAGAAGCCAAATCAACTTGGTTAGGTAAAATTCATTTTGGTCCAAATTCATTAGGTAAAAGTCATTTAAATTCAATATGTTATAGTTTGGGACAATGTCTAATTAAACTTTAATTTTCCTTTTAATCATCTTTTAGTACATTTAAACTTTGGATTTATGTGCGGTAGTTATTTTGAGATTTTTTTGATATAATTTAATTTTTATTACTAATCCATTTTTATTTTTGTACTTGTCATGAGTTTGAGTTTATTATTTCACACATTTCTAGTTTTTTGATTAATTTCTCAATGTTTTTTTGTTCTTTATTTGGAAATATTGCTTTACTATAAAAAATCAAGTAAAAGAAATAAAAAGAAACCCATGACACCAATTTGGTTGTTTGATTTTTTTTTGTATGTAAAAAGTTAACGGAGTTACAAAATTTTGTAGGTCTGTTTTTAAATTCTTAAACGAGTTAGGAGAAAATGATTAGTGGCGGCTCCATTAAAAAACTGCGTCACTAACCTCCATCACTTCAACTATTAGTTGGTTTGCAGTCATTATAAAATGGGTTGAAACCTGCGTTTTATGATTGCAAATTTCAATTCCTAAATTAAGCTACCCACCAGCCCCCTAACTTCGAATTCCTGATTCCGTGACTGGGATCAAGTGTAATGTTGTTAAGCATAATTAGAACATGGTTGAATGGGGTGGTTCTTTACTGTTACATATAATTTTATCAGTTAAGTTACCGTACTTTATATTTAGATCAAAAAAAATGAGAACTATGGTGATGAGATCGGGAATGGTGAAGAATTCATTCAAACCTTTTATAAATTCACCTCCGGATTTCCGGTGAATCACTCATCCCAAATTCGGACCTCACGTGAAATAAGGGAGGCGTGAACGTGAAAGGTGAGAAATTGAAGGAAATGAATCATGTCCAGCACCGCGACACTAGGAGGAGAGGAGTGGGGGTGGGAGCCGGCCAACAGTGTTTGTTTCCTTTTTTCCGGCCCTTCTGGTTTGTTTTAGATCTTTCATAATCTCATTTCATGTCTCATGCTTGCGGATTACATCTTTTCGTTTTAGAGATTCATAGCATAATGTGGTTTTCCATAATCGTGCCTCTCCACTTTCAGGAAGAAGAAAGAGGAGAAAGAAGAAGGAAGAACATGTGTACCTTGAATTCAGATGATGATGATGTTGATGCCGAATTACATTGAATCTTCAAAGCTTCAAGTTGCTTGATGAGGTTGGATTGCATGTGATGGAGTGGAGTAGAATTGTGTTGATTAAACACAATGTATTTCACCCGAAATGCTCTAAGAATATGTATGAAGATTTCGGCCAAAGAAGAGAGAAAAGGAGGAGAATAAATTATGGGAATTAAGTGTCTTGACCAAAATTCCTTAATCTATATTTATAGATGTGGATGGAAGTTACAAGAGAGAAGTTACAACTTCCCTTTGGCCGAAATGTTGTGTACTTTCGGCCAAAGGTGTGTAGACTCCCTTCTTACACACATAATAAGCCAAGTGCATGGTAACCACCTCTCCTTGGTGAAAGGGTGCCTCCCAAGGAGGTGCCTTTTCGGAAATTGAAGGCTCTTATGGCCGGTTCACACTTGGTAACTACCAAGAGATGTGCACATATGCTTTAGGGTGCATACACCATGCACCTCAACCGCCAAAGTCATGTAATTTTACCAAAATACTCTTATTTTGTATAAAAGGATACTAATAGGTAGTTTAAGAGTTTTGAAACATCACAAAGTGTTCCATATAACCACAATTTACATAGTCGAGTTTCATAGAACTCATTTCAGCTCACCTTGAGCTAAAAAACACTTCCCCTTCAAGACTAGCTGATGGCCGCTAGACCTAATCTACATAAAAGGCCTACCAAAAAGCCTAAACAATAGCCCAGAAAAAGGGACCCATTAAAAAATTCATAAACCCGCGCAAGGACATCGCCAGACATAATGGACCTGAACATACTAAGGAAATTCCTGGACTATACTCCCGAATGTATTAAGGAAACATGTTCTTTTGACTCGCTATCACACTATATTGGGATATTACAATAATACCACTCCGACCTTGGACTATAAATGCATTCATTATCCACACCTAAAAGGGTAACGTTTAACAAAGACTCCCCAGTGTCGCCGGAATCTCCCAACACCCGCTAAATACAAACAGAGGACTACCCTCTATTTCTCCTTAGTTTCCTTCTCGAATTCTGAATTAACTCGATGACGTCCGCTAACATCAGGACACGTTAGCATAACCGAAACACGGCGGCTACCCAAACAGATCCGCCACCAAATGGCGCCGTTTGTGGGAACCGTGGTGGTCCCTAGAACCAAGTTCCTTCAACGGAGTGTGGGGGTCACTCCCATTCCCATCTATCTAGACCGGAAGGGGAAGGCTCTACCGACGGCCGCACGGCCGATCCCAATTACCAGAGTTCCTCTTAAGAGACAACTCACGGAGCCACCTCCTTACAGCTGACCTCTAGCCTCCGTCGGAGCGACATCCGACAACTAGACCCGGACCTTGTCCAGGCAGTAAGGGTCGTACTCCAGGAAGAACGGAACAACCGACACAGCCAGCCTGAACGATCCCACAGGCCACGAGACGAACTATCACGGCAGAGATCACCCGATCGTGGAAGCAGGCGACTTGCGTCGCGACAAGCTACATCTCTGGACCGACAGAGCCGACAGCGGTCCAGATCCCCTAAGGAGCACCGAAGAGAACGGTCCCCAAGACTCGAGAGATTGGTAATTGGTGACCCCCGGGACGATGTTATCCGGTAAATACTACACCGTCTGGAACAAGTTGAGAGGAATTCGAGCAGGCCGGAACCCAAGTACGAAGCGACTCCCGATGATGGAGCATTTACCAGCAGAATCTGGGACAATCAGATGTCCCGGATGTTGATGAGGACATCATCCTGGATCAACCCAACCGACCAAACAAGGATCAAGGAGGTAGCCAAGTTCCACCTCGCCAGCCTCTCAATCCTCTTGAAGCCCTTGGCGGACCCATGACAAGGTCCCGGTTAAAACAAGTTCAAGCGAATCTCAATGCCTTCATGAGGCTCATGGCGCCGGACGGACAAGAGGAAACTCGAGAAAGGACCTTACAGCTTCGCCAACTCGACATCACCTTGGAGGAAGATACCTATGCGAAGCCCTTTGGAGCCTTGAACCTGAGTACGCTCGAAGGAGGCAGCGGCGAAGCCCACATGCAAACATTCCAAACACGGGCGAAGTCCCAAGGCGAAGGTACCTATGCGAAGCCTCTAGGCGAGGCCCCTGCGTGGGAATTCCAGATGTAGGCGAAGCCATCCTTGCGAAGCTGCCAGAAACAGGCGAACCCCCCCAAAGCGAAGTCGTTCCTGCGAAGTCCCCAGGCAAAGGCGAAGCCCCCAAGGCGAAGCCCTTCCTGCAGAGCCCCGACGAAGGTCAAATCCACAAGCGAAGTCACTCCCGCAAAGCCTTCTTATTCTTCAGTCTGTTCAGCTACCTAAGCCGCCCGAGAAGACACTCGGGAAGACAAATGTCAGCTTTACGTGCAAAGGACACAAGATTACTTTTAGGATAACTTTTATCTTTTCTTCTTTTGGAAGCTTTTAGGCTGACATGCATGCAAAAGTACTTTATGCTTTTGGCATGCATGCAGGGGAGTAGGCGCCGTTTTGCCTTCTTTCACTCAACCCCTCTCCATTTAAGCGAGCGGCCCAGACATTTGTAGAACAACTTGAATTTCAGAAATTATCTCATTGTGAGAATATTGGTTCAACTTTGAACTCTTCCTTTTATCTCCATCATCCCCTTGATTTCCATTGAAGTGGATTCAAGCTTGACATCTAGTGTTGCTCTTCATTTGAGAAGTGAGGTGCTAGATCCCTCACTCCTAGGCGATTAACCTTTCCATTGCTCTCCATTTGAGGATTGAGGTGGTTAGGAGCCGACCCGGTTACGTTCGTATTCTGTTATCTTCAACAAGCTAGATCCGCCAAAGGTGAACGGTCCCTCTCCTTGGAGGGGATTCGTATCAAGTGGTATCAGAGCCTTGGCGCTTGTTGACAAATTTGTTGTTGTTGTGTTTTCTTCAAGTAAGCCCTTTGTTTACCTTTTAAATCTTGAAGAATACGTTTTCCGTAAAGCTTTGTTCAAAACCGAAAAGTTCAAAACTTTTATGTTCAAAGTTGTTTGTGCAAACGTTCTTGTTGAAAGGTTCGTGTTTTTGGATTAGAAATCAAAGGAGAAGTGTTGGTTATTGTGAAGACCGAAAAGAGGAAATTAAAGCATAAAGGACAAGTCCGTGTGTGTTCATGCGTGTTCTTAAGTGTTCTTGACAAAACTCAAGTGAATAGTACTATTAATCCGAAACTTTGTTGCTAAACCTGCACAAAAGTGTTTTTGCACCTTAAACTCTTTTCCAAAACTCACCCTTTATTTCTTTCATCCCCCATCTACCTTCTAAACACTTATCTAGTTTCAAGTAACTAGTATCTCTTCTTTTCAAAGGAGTACGCTTTTTCATTTCTGGCTCGTTTCCACTTTGATGCGCGAAACATTTTCGGGTTGAGAGTGGAATACAAGTTAGAGTATTTAGTTGAATCTTGAGAGGGAAAAGGCATTGAGTGAACATCTTGATAAAAGCCATATTTGAGTGCAAACACGAGTGTAAACACGTGAGGTAATATAAGTAAAGTTGCGAAGCGATGGCACAAGATGGAGGCACTTCAGATTCCACACCCCCTCACCCATCTACTCTCGGGTTTCAAAGGTACATGGAGAAAAATGAGAAGCAGATGGAAGCCATGATGGCTATGTTACAAAATCTCCAAGCCATGACCTCCACGGACCGTGAGAGAGTGTCCAAGTTAGAAAAAGAAAACAAGGTGCAAGGCAAGAGAAAGGAAGAAGAGGATGTTGACAGGAAGCATGCTTCTACCCTACCGCCACCCACGCCTCTTAACAAGAAGGATCAGGTCAATATTCATAGAACACCCCAAAAGGAAGTATTCTATGAACCTATTGATGAAGATGGAAGAGATGATGAATGGATTGGTCAGGGAGAGCCTAGCCAACCTTGGAGGGATCCTTACTACGAAGGATCAAGGAGAAAAGCAAAAGGACAACATTCCCGGTTTGAGGATTCGCCCCCGCCTAGAGGAAGAAATAGATCCCCGCAAGGAGATCATTTTCGGCGAAGGCCCCAAACTCTTGAACAACAAGTCATGCAGGGCATCAAATTACAAGTACCTACATTCTATGGAAGAAGTGACCCAGAAGAGTTCCTTGAGTGGGTCAAAAAGGTGGACATGATCTTTGATTGTTATGACTATCCGGATCACTTGAGACTCAAGCTGGCCACCATTGAGTTTTCAGGCTATGCGATGACTTGGTGGGAGTCAATAACATTTGAAGAAGCGAGGGCGGGAAGACCGCCAATCACCTCATGGGAGCAACTCAAGGCCCTTATGAGAAGGAAGTTCATTCCACCCTACTATGCCCAAGAGAGTTGCCAAAGGTTACAACAACTAACTCAAGGTAACAAATCGGTTGAAGACTTTGCGAAGGAGCTTGAAAGAGCTTCAATGAGAGCAAATGTTCAAGAAGGAGAAGATGCCAAGATGGCTCGATTTACTTTCGGGTTGAGACCGGAAATAGTCAAACTGCTTGAGTTATGCGAGGTCAGGAACTACATGGAATTGGTGCACAAAGCAATGAAGATTGAAAGGCAAGGGAGGAAGTCTACCTTTCAACCATTAGCCCCCGCGAGGTCCACCCCTCGCCCCAGTTACCCTAATGCGAGGCCTCCCCCTCGCCAAAATTATTCGGAAGCGAGGCCCACCCCTCGCCAAAATTTCCCAGACGCGAAATCATCCCACCTTCACCCGCGAACCCCCGCCTATTCCAAATCTTTTGACACCTCACGCCAAACAAGGAGTATTGAGTGCTTCAAATGTTTGGGGAAGGGACATTATGCCAGGGATTGTCCAAACAAGAGAACCATGGTTGTAAGGCCCGATGGAAATATTTCTAGCGAGGGAGAGGAAGGAACCGAAGCATCGGCGATACCCTCGGAGGAAGAGGAAGAAGAAGGGGAAGCACCCCTTGAGGGAATGCTTCTGGTTTCCAAGAGAGTATTACAGGCTACCCCTATGGTCATTGACACTTCGCAAAGGGAAAACCTTTTTCAGACCCGAGCATTGGTCAATGGGCAGCTCTGTAGTCTCATAGTGGACAGCGGTAGCTGTGTGAATGTGGCTAACCATAGCATGGTGAAGAAGCTCAAACTCAAATCCACCCCCACCCAAAGCCTTACCAACTACAATGGGTGGATGACAATTCCTGTGTGAAAGTGGAGTACCAAACCGTTGTGCCCATCAAGATTGGGAAATATGAAGATGAAGTGTTGTGCGATATCGTGAAGATGCAAGCTACCCACATTCTTCTAGGCCGCCCATGGCAATATGATAAGGAAGCGGTACACTACGGGAGAACCAATAAATACACCCTTACTCACCAAGCCCGACCCTACACTTTGCTTCCTTTAAATCCCGGACAAGCCTTGCAAGAGCAAATACATTTGGCTACCAATGCCGAAAGGCCTAAGGGAAAAGAGGGAAGTGAGAAGAGAGGAACAAATGAGAAGGTCCAAGAGACCTTGAGTGAGAAGAATGAGAGTGCATCCAAGGGAAACACTCGGAGAGAAAGAGAGGGAAAACAAGAGAGGTTACCCCCCATCGCCAAAGAGAGAGACATCAAAAAGGCTTTACTTGGAAATAAAGTGTGTTTTCTCATGGTTCCTCTTAATTGCATGCTAACACTTGACAAGGAGTCTTCTCTTCCTTTACATGTGCAACAGGTACTCCAAGAGTATGGCGATGTGTTCAAAGAACCGCAAGGTCTTCCACCTTATCGCGGTATTGAACACCAGATAGACTTGGTGTCGGGCGCCCCTTTACCGAATAGGGCCGCCTATAGAACCAATCCTGAGGAGTCCAAAGAAATCCAAATGCAAGTGCAAGATTTGATATCCAGAGGATACATCAAGGAGAGCCTCTCCCCATGTGCGGTGCCGGTTTTGTTGGTACCAAAGAGCGATGGGACATGGCGAATGTGCATGGACTGCCGCCCCATCAACAAAATCACTGTAAAGTATAGACATCCCATTCCTAGACTTGATGATATGCTTGATGAATTATGTGGTGCATGCGTGTTTTCTAAAATTGACTTGAAAAGTGGATATCATCAGATTAGGATGAAGAAAGGAGATGAATGGAAAACGACATTCAAAACTAAAATTGGATTATATGAATGGAATGTCATGCCTTTCGGATTGTCAAATGCACCTAGTACATTCATGAGATTAATGAATCATGTCTTGCGAAAATTGATTGGGAAGTTTGTTGTTGTGTACTTTGATGATATACTAGTCTATTCCAAATCCCATGATGAACATGTAAATCATTTGAGGCAAGTGCTTGACACACTTAGGTTAGAGAAGTTGTATGCTAAGATGGAAAAGTGTGTGTTTGCTACAAATGAGGTAAATTTTCTTGGTTATGTTGTGGGAGAGGATGGAATAAGAGTGGATGAAAACAAGGTACGTGCAATCAAAGAGTGGCAAAATCCCAAGACTTTAACCGAAGTGAGGTCTTTTCTAGGACTTGCCGGTTTTTATAGGAGGTTTGTGAAAGATTTTTCAACAATTGCATCACCTTTGCATGAACTAACAAAAAAGAACACTACATTTGAGTGGGGTGAAGCGCAAGAGAATGCATTTGTTGAATTAAAGTCTCAACTGATTAGTGACCATTGCGTTGTTTGCCAAACTTCGATAAGGTGTTTGAAATTGAATGTGATGCTAGTGGAGTAGGCATTGGTGCGGTGTTGCACCAAGAGGGTCGCCCCATAGCATACTTTAGTGAGAAGTTGAGTGGAGCCACACTTAACTATTCCACTTATGACAAAGAGCTTTATGCTCTTGTAAGATCATTACAAGTGTGGTCTCACTACTTACTCCCTAAGGAATTTGTTGTCCATACCGATCATCAATCATTGAAATACTTACAAGGGCAAGGGAACTTGAATAGGAGACATGCTAAGTGGGTAGAATTCATAGAATCATTCTCCTATGTGATAAAGTACAAGAAAGGTAAAGAAAACATTGTTGCTGATGCTTTGTCTAGGAGGTATGCTTTACTTGTAACCCTTGATGCTAAAATTGTTGGGTTTGAATGCATTCGCGACATGTATGAAGGTGATGATGATTTTGGTGAGATATATGCGGATTGTACCAAGGGTAGCCGCGATGGCTATTATGTATTTGACGGCTTTTTGTTTAAGTTGAAAAGGTTGTGTGTACCAAAGGGATCCATTCGAGAGGTGATTATCAAGGAGGCACATGGCGGTGGCCTCATGGGACACTTTGGCGTATCCAAAACTTATGAAGCCGTTAAAGAGAATTTCTTTTGGCCAAACCTCAAAAAGGATGTGGCGAAGGTGTGCGCGAAATGCGTGACATGCCACAAAGCCAAGGCGCGCCTGCAACCAAAAGGGAAGTATTCTCCTCTCCCAACTCCTTCTCTTCCATGGGTTGATATTAGTATGGATTTTGTTAGTGGTTTGCCTAGGACTTCTCGTGGACATGATGCTATCTTTGTTGTGGTAGATAGATTCTCGAAAATGGCTCATTTCATTCCCTGCCATAAAACGGATGATGCATCTCATATAGCCGAGTTGTTTTTCAATAACATTGTGAAATATCATGGCATCCCTCGAACCATAGTGAGTGATAGAGATTCTAGATTCTTAGGACACTTTTGGAGGACTTTGTGGTCACGGTTAGGAACTAGCTTAGTGTTCTCCACTTCTAGTCATCCACAAACCGATGGACAAACCGAAGTAACCAATAGAACACTCATCACTATCTTGAGAACCCTACTGAGAAAGAATTTGAAGGAATGGGAGAAGTGCCTACCTCATGTTGAATTTGCATACAATAGGTCATACCATTCATCTACATCTCATAGTCCATTTGAAGTTGTGTATGGTTTTAATCCTCTTACCCCATTGGACTTAGTTGCTTTGACTCATTCGGACCAACTAGATGTAGAAGGGAATAAGAAAGCTCGAAGCATGAAAGACTTACATGAAAAGATTCAAAAACAATTAGAAAAAGCTAATGAGTCTTACGCGAGGAGGGCAAACAAGGGGAGAAATTTTAGAAGTTTTGGAGTAGGAGATTGGGTATGGTTGCACTTGAGAAAGGAGAGATTCCCACAAGCTAGAAAGGATAAACTTGCACCGAGAGGGGATGGGCCTTTCCAAATTGTAAAGAAAATCGGTGATAATGCCTACGTGCTTGACCTGCCTTGTGATGGTTCTTATGGTGTCCACGCTACTTTTAATGTGTGTGATCTGATTCCCTATGTAGGCGAACTTGAAGACAAGAATCCGAGGACGGATTCTTTTCAAGAGGGGGAGTATGATGAGGACATCATCCTGGATCAACCCAACCGACCAAACAAGGATCAAGGAGGTAGCCAAGTTCCACCTCGCCAGCCTCTCAATCCTCTTGAAGCCCTTGGCGGACCCATGACAAGGTCCCGGTTAAAACAAGTTCAAGCGAATCTCAATGCCTTCATGAGGCTCATGGCGCCGGACGGACAAGAGGAAACTCGAGAAAGGACCTTACAGCTTCGCCAACTCGACATCACCTTGGAGGAAGATACCTATGCGAAGCCCTTTGGAGCCTTGAACCATAGTACGCTCGAAGGAGGCAGCGTCGAAGCCCACATGCAAACATTCCAAACACGGGCGAAGTCCCAAGGCGAAGGTACCTATGCGAAGCCTCTAGGCGAGGCCCCTGTGTGGGAATTCCAGATGTAGGCGAAGCCCTGGGGCGAAGCCATCCTTGCGAAGCTACCAGAAACAGGCGACCCCCCCAAAAACGAAGTCGTTCCTGCGAAGTCCCCAGTCAAAGGCGAAGCCCCCAAGGCGAAGCCTTTCCTGCAGAGCCCCGACGAAGGTCAAATCCACAAGCGAAGTCACTCCCGCAAAGCCTTCTTATTCTTCAGTCTGTTCAGCTACCTAAGCCGCCCGAGAAGACACTCGGGAAGACAAATGTCAGCTTTACGTGCAAAGGACACGAGATTACTTTTAGGATAACTTTTATCTTTTCTTCTTTTGGAAGCTTTTAGGCTGACATGCATGCAAAAGTACTTTATGCTTTTGGCATGCATGCAGGGGGTAGGCGCCGTTTTGCCTTCTTTCACTCAACCCCTCTCCATTTAAGCGAGCTGGCCAGACATTTGTAGAACAACTTGAATTTCAGAAATTATCTCATTGTGAGAATATTGGTTCAACTTTGAACTCTTCCTTTTATCTCCATCATCCCCTTGATTTCCATTGAAGTGGATTCAAGCTTGACATCTAGTGTTGCTCTTCATTTGAGAAGTGAGGTGCTAGATCCCTCACTCCTAGGCGATTAACCTTTCCATTGCTCTCCATTTGAGGATTGAGGTTGTTAGGAGCCAACCGGTTACGTTCGTATTCTGTTATCTTCAACAAGCTAGATCCGTCAAAGGTGAACGGTCCCTCTCCTTGGAGGGGATTCGTATGGGAGACTACTTCAAAAGCTTGAAACGCAACAGCTCAATGACGTATCATTCTCAATTTCCCTTAGATTAAAGTCAGGGAAACGGTTCAATGGGTTTCCCGGAGGCTAACCTCGGGGGAACGGTTTCAAAGGGTTTCCCGGAGGTTAACCTAAGGGGAACGGTTTCAAAGGGTTTCCCGGAGGTTAATCTCAGGGGAACGGTTTCAAAGGGTTTCTCGGCGGTTAACCTCAGGGGAACGGTTTCAAAGGGTTTCCCGGAGGTTAACCTCAGGGGAACGGTTTCAAAGGGTTTCCCGGAGGTTAACCTCAGGGGAACGGTTTCAAAGGGTTTCCCGGAGGTTAACCTAAGGGGAACGGTTTCAAAGGGTTTCCCGGAGGTTAACCTCAGGGGAACGGTTTCAAAGGGTTTCCCGGAGGTTAACCTCAGGGGAACGGTTTCAAAGGGTTTCCCGGAGGTTAACCTCAGGGGAACGGTTTCAAAGGGTTTCCCGGAGGTTAACCTCAGGGGAACGGTTTCAAAGGGTTTCCCGGAGGTTAACCTCAGGGGAACGGTTTCAAAGGGTTTCCCGGAGGTTAACCTCAGGGGAACGGTTTCAAAGGGTTTCCCGGAGGTTAACCTCAGGGAAACGGTTTCAAAGGGTTTCCCGGAGGTTAACCTCAGGGGAACGGTTCAAAATGGTTTCCCGGAGGTTAACCTCAGGGGAACGGTTTCAAAGGGTTTCCCGGAGGTTAACCTCAGGGGAACGGTTTCAAAGGGTTTCTGATGTGATCACACAGGGGTTGTATGATCACGAGCTCGGATCTAGCTCGTTGGAGGCAATTTCCAGCGAAAGGGAACGAAAAACAGAGGAGGAGACGAAGGACACAAAGTCGGCCAAGGGAACCTCCTCACTACGAGGTGAGGCAATGCCCTTGAAAATGCCTGGGAAAGGAAAATGGGACCTAGAACCTTTTGACTACGAGATCAAACAATGCTAGGTATTATATTGGATCCTCTTGCAATGGATCACTAATGGATTGGTGGAGCAAGATTTGAGACCCAAGAAGAACAATATGGCCGATTCGCGGCGGATATGTGTTCTTACAATATATGAGTTCTAGGATTTACAATGGTTACAAGCTCCTTATATAGAAGGAAAAATTGTAAAGGAAAATAATGAGTGACTTGACAAGGGAACCATCTTCCCTGATTTAGGGTGGGCGAAATGAGAGGTGGCAGATGATGTGACATTGTAGGCTACCTGCTCTGGCGGCGTCCATTTCCCCAGAATGGGAGTTGGCGGGAAATGGGAGGAAGGGCCTCTGCATAAGTTGAATGGTTCGCCTGTCTTTGCGTAAGGAGGCTTCTTCTGGTTGGCGAACACCTGGGGCTTCGCTGGCATCTGAAAGTGTGGCACAGGGTCTTCGCCGATGACGATGGGCTCGCGGGAGGAGCCATGGGTTCGCAAAGGGCCATGAGTTCGCCAATGGCCATGAGTTCGACAAGGGCCATGGGTTCACCAAGAGCCATGGGTTCGCCAATGGCCATGGGTTCGCCATAAGAACCATGGGTTCGCCAAGGGCCATGGCCTCGCCAATGGGTCTTCGCAAGCACGGCCTCGTCTTGGAACTTGACCTTAGCTTGGAGAAGGCGTTCAGGGTCCTCTCCTGGAGATCTTGTAGACGTGGCTTAGCTTTAGGGCTCCGCCGGTGCCTAAAGTGTCGCTTCCTCCTCATCCGAGCCTTCGCCAAGGGTCTTTTAGACCCGCTGGAGGAATGGTTTCCCTTTATCGCAAAAATGGGGCTGATGTCCACATCATACCCTCCCTCTTCAGAAGAATCCGTCCTCGGATTCATAAGGAAATTGTCCCTACAAATCTTAAGACACCACAACAAACTGGAAGAGGCATTAGGGGTTAGTGGACTAAAATCGTTAGACATCAAAGTCCCCCCAAAAATGGTCTGAAGGAATGAGATGGACAATCCGCCCTTTCTCTTCGCTTCGCTCTTACACTTAGCTTCAAAACAAGTCCACATAGTGATTCCGGGATCAAATATAAGCCTATGCCACTCCTTTGCATGACCCAAATGTAAGGAGTCTAAATCATATCCCGAATCATGCATAGGATCATCCAAGTTCAACAAAACACATGTACTAGTGCCGGGATCGAACACTAGTCCAGTCATACCATTCTCTTCTCTCATCCCAAGCATGCATTTACCATTCACTTTCAATACATAGGCGCGGGTAGGTTCATTAAATTTAGCGCATGTCATGATCATGGTTCCATCAATACTTTCATCATTAATACATGTGTGCTTCCTAGATACAGCAGGCATGCACCTAACATTCCCAGCACAAATTAGTTCATGATCACAAAATTTCAAAACTTCATCACTAAGATGAAGTGATATGTTACCTCTCCCCAAGTTAGGGGAGGGAGGGTCCTGCTCCGAAACCGAGGCTTCTTCTTCCTCTTGTAAACAACCCAAGGTTCCTTTGTCTTCAATCCCTTGCGCAACCAAAGAAGAACAACAATCATTAGAAGATTTAAGCGTTAGTCCTTCATTGATCTCGGTTGAAAGCTTGGGTGCTTCACTCTCTTCACTCATTTGCCTTCGAAGAGCTCTTTTCTTTCTTTTCTCTTTCTCTCTCTTTTTCTCACTCTCACACCATTCTTTCACAAGACCTTCCATTTGTGAGACTTCATTTCTTATTTCCTTGAAATCTTTTCTCAGTGCCTCGAAATCTGCTCTAATTTCTCGGGTGAGGTTACCCAAAGGGATTAGTTCACAAGGAGGATTCGGGTTCGCACTGGGAGAAGGGTGTGAGTAGGCTCTTGAAGGTGTGGCATTCATTTTGGGTGTTAAAGTGGGGTAGTATGTGGGACTCCGAAATGAGCTATGAGTGGTGGGAGGTCTCGACCGATGGGTAGGGGTTGGGGCCAAGTGTGCTATGGGGGTTTGGGTGCCATACCGCCGCCTCATAACACTTTTCTAGCGGTCCCAAGAGGGTATGAATTCTAACCCTCGATCGCTCCTCTTTGTGGCGTATTCGCACCACCAATACCAAGCTTCACCTCTCAGCATCTCAATAGCTATGTCAAGCTTCTCAAGTCCATTAGCACCACTTTTGGCAAAGAATGTCTCAAGATGGTGTTTCCATGATTCGAACCCGAAAGGGTCATCATCCCCTCAAAACTTAAGGGTTCGCGCCATTTGTATCCCTACACACTTAAACAATAATGTCAGTACCACTCATTTCCTCACGTGTATGGTTGGCCTCTCGTTTGTGTATAGTGACACACTCAGTACCACTCCTCTCTCGTGTTTAGAACACAATGGTTCTCACAAGTCTCAGAAACTTACCACCAATCTACGATTAAGATCAAATGCAAACACGTAAAGAATATCCAATGAAATCTTAGCAAAATCCGAAACAAGCAACACAAAGTTCTAGTTACTTGAGACTAGGGTTTTGGAGGTTGGTTGGTGGTTGAAAGAAGTTAGGAGTGATATAGAAAAGGCTTTTCACAAATATAAACACTATAAGTTCAGGTTTTGAAACTATCTTCGATCTGTGAGTACTGTTCACTTGAGTTTCGTGATGAACTCTCCAAGAACACTTATGAACTTTTCCCAGAATTTATGAACTGGTTTAAATCTTTCTTTTCTGCAAACTCTTGTTCTTTTGCACACAGGGAAACTCTTTTTCTTTGCAAATCCAAAATTACTCACAGTTTGATAAACCTTTCAAGAACTTCAAACAAGGATAACAACTACTCGGTTTCTCTCAAGAGATCATTAACCGATAACTTTTCTTCAAGTTTTCGAAAGAAAACTAAAAGTTTTAACTTGAAGAAAATCAAACAAACAACACGGTACGATACCTCTGACAAGCGCTTTGGCTCTGATACCAACTGATGTGATCACACGGGGGTTGTATGATCACGAGCTCGGATCTAGCTCGTTGGAGGCGGTTTCCAGCGAAAGGGAACGAAAAACAGAGGAGGAGACGAAGGACACAAAGTCGGCCAAGGGAACCTCCTCACTACAAGGTGAGGCAATGCCCTTGAAAATGCCTGGGAAAGGAAAATGGGACCTAGAACCTTTTTACTACGAGATCAAACAATCCTAGGTATTATATTGGATCCTCTTGCAATGGATCACTAATGGATTGGTGGAGCAAGATTTGAGACCCAAGAAGAACAATATGGCCAATTCGCGGCGGATATGTGTTCTTACAATATATGAGTTCTAGGATTTACAATGGTTACAAGAGTCCGTTTATTTACCACATATGTGGAAAAACACATACCTAAATGTACTACTAATTAACTAACTCAACTAACTAATCTATTAAACTAGAAGACTAAAACACCCTTTATAGAGATTTATTAAGAGGGTAAATTTGACATTTTCATGGTATGTGGTTTTCCACATATGTGGTAAATAGACACCCACTGGTTACAAGCTCCTTATATAGAAGGAAAAATGGTAAAGGAAAATAATGAGTGACTTGACAAGAGAACCATCTTCCCTAATTTAGGGTGGGCGAAATGAGAGGTGGCAGATGATGTGACATTGTAGGGGTTTCCCTTTATCGCAAAAATGGGGTTGATGAGATTAACCTCAGGGAAACGGTTTCAAAGGGTTACCCGGAGGTTAACCTCAGGAAACGGTTTCAAAGGGTTTCCCGGAGATTAACCTCAGGGAAACGGTTTCAAAGGGTTTCCCGGAGATTAACCTCAGGGAAACGGTTTCAAAGGGTTTCCCGGAGATTAACCTCAGGGAAACGGTTTCAAAGGGTTTCCCGGAGATTAACCTCAGGGAAACGGTTTCAAAGGGTTTCCCGGAGATTAACATCAGGGAAACGGTTTCAAAGGGTTTCCAGGGGATTAACCAAAGGGAAACGGTTTCAAAGGGTTTCCCAGAGATTAACCTCAGGGAAACGGTTTCAAAAGGTTTCTCGGAGATTAACCTCAGGGAAACAATTTCAAAGGGTTTCTCAGAGATTAACCTCAGGGAAACGGTTTCAAAATGTTTTCCGGAGATTAACCTCAGGGAAACGGTTTCAAACGGTTTCCAGGATATTAACATCAGGGAAACGGTTTCAAAGGGTTTCCAGGAGATTAACCGCGGGGAAACGGTTTCAAAGGGTTTCCCGGAGATTAACATCAGGGAAACGGTTTCAAAGGGTTTCGGAGAGATTAACCTCAGGGAAATGGTTTCAAAGGGTTTCCCGGAGATTAACCTCAGGGAAACGGTTTCAAAGGGTTTCCCGGAGATTAACTTCAGGGAAACGGTTTCAAAGGGTTTCCCGGAGATTAGTCTTAGGGAAACGTTTTCAAAGGGTTTTCCGGAGATTAACCGCGGGAAACGGTTTCCATGGTTTCCTGGAGATTAACCTCATAGAAACGGTTTCAAAGGGTTTCCCGGAGATTAACCTCAGGGAAACGGTTTCAAAGGGTTTCCCGGAGATTAACCTCAGGGAAACGGTTTCAAAGGGTTTCCCGGAGATTAACCTCAGGGAAACGGTTTCAAAGGGTTTCCCGGAGATTAACATCAGGGAAACGGTTTCAAAGGGTTTCCAGGAGATTAACCTCAGGGAAACGGTTTCAAAGGGTTTCCCGGAGATTAACCTCAGGGAAACGGTTTCATAAGGTTTCCGAGAGATTAACCTCAGGGAAACGGTTTCAAAGGGTTTCCCAGAGATTAACCTCAGGGAAACGGTTTCAAAGGGTTTCCAGGAGATTAACCTCAGGGAAACGGTTTCAAAGGGTTTCCTGGAGATTAACCTCAGGGAAACGGTTTCAAAGGGTTTCCCGGAGATTAACCTCAGGGAAACGGTTTCAAAGGGTTTCCCGGAGATTAACCTCAGGGAAACGGTTTCAAAGGGTTTCCCGGAGATTAACCTCAGGGAAACGGTTTCAAAGGGTTTCCCGGAGATTAACCTCAGGGAAACGGTTTCAAAGGGTTTCCCGGAGATTAACCTCAGGGAAACGGTTTCAAAGGGTTTCCGGGAGATTAACCTCAGGGAAACGGTTTCAAAGGGTTTCTCGGAGATTAACCTCAGGGAAACGGTTTCAAAGGATTTCCGGAGATTAACCTCAGGGAAACGGTTTCAAAGGGTTTCGGAGAGATTAATCTCAGGGAAACGGTTTCAAAGGGTTTCTCGGAGATTAACCTCAGGGAAACGGTTTCAAAGGGTTTCTCGGAGATTAACCTCAGGGAAACGGTTTCAACTGGTTTCTCGGAGATTAACCTCAGGGAAACGGTTTCAAAGGGTTTCCCAGAGATTAACCTCAGGGAAATGGTTTCAAAGGGTTTCCAGGAGATTAACCTCAAGGAAACGGTTTCAAATGGTTTACCGGAGATTAACATCAGGGGAACGGTTTCAATGAAACAGTTTCAAATGGTTTCCCAGAGATTAACCTCAGGGAAACGGTTTCACAGGGTTTCCTGGAGATTAACATCAGGGAAACGGTTTCAAAGGGTTTCCAGGAGATTAACCTCAGGGAAACGGTTTCCATGGTTTCCCGGAGATTAACCTCAGGGAAACGGTTTCAAAGGGTTTCCCAGAGATTAACCTCAGGGAAACGGTTTCAAAGGGTTTCCCGGAGATTAACCTCAGGGAAACGGTTTCAAAGGGTTTCCCGGAGATTAACCTCAGGGAAACGGTTTCAAAGGGTTTCCTGGAGATTAACCTCGTGGAAACGGTTTCAAAGGGTTTCCGGAGATTAACCTCATCGAAACGGTTTCAAAGGGTTTCCGTGAGATTAACCTCAGGGAAACGGTTTCAAAGGGTTTCCGAGATTAACCTCGTGGAAACGGTTTCAAAGGGTTTCCGGAGATTAACCTCTCGGGAAACGGTTTCAAAAGGGATTTTCCGGTTTCAAAGGGAGATTAACCTCAGGGAAACGGTTTCAAAGGGTTTCAAGGGGATTAACCAAAGGGAAACGGTTTCAAAGGGTTTCCCGGAGATTAACCTCAGGGAAACGGTTTCAAAGGGTTTCCAGGAGATTAACCTCAGGGAAACGGTTTCAAAGGGTTCCCGGAGATTAACCTCATAGAAACGGTTTCAAAGGGTTTCCGGAGATTAACCTCGTGGAAACGGTTTCAAGGGGTTTCCCGGAGACTAACCTCAGGGAAACAAAGGGTTTCCAGGAGATTAACCTCAGGGAAACGGTTTCAAAGGGTTTCCAGGAGATTAACCGCGGGGAAACGGTTTCAAAGGGTTTCCCGGAGATTAACATCAGGGAAACGGTTTCAAAGGGTTTCCAGGAGATTAACCTCAGGGAAACGGTTTTAAAGTGTTTCCCGGAGATTAACTTCAGGGAAATGGTTTCAATGGGTTTCCCGGAGATTAACCTCAGGGAAACGGTTTCAAAGGGTTTCCCGGAGATTAACCTCAGGGAAACGGTTTCAAAGGGTTTCCGGAGATTAACCTCGTGGAAACGGTTTCAAAGGGTTTCCGGAGATTAACCTCGGGAAACGGTTTCAAAGGGTTTCCGGAGATTAACCTCGTGGAAACGGTTTCAAAGGGTTTCGGAGATTAACCTCGTGGAAACGGTTTCAAAGGGTTTCCGGAGATTAACCTCGTGGAAACGGTTTCAAAGGTTTTCGAGAGATTAACCTCGTGGAAACGGTTTCAAAGGGTTTCCGGAGATTAACCTCGTGGAAACGGTTTCAAACCAGAGATTAACCGCAGGGAAACGGTTTCAAAGGGTTTCTCAGAGATTAACCTCAGGGAAACGGTTTCAAAGGGTTTGCCGGAGATTAACCACGGGGAAACGGTTTCAAAGGGTTTCCCGGAGATTAACATCAGGGAAACGGTTTCAAAGGGTTTCCAGGAGATTAACCTCAGGGAAACGGTTTCAAATGGTTTCTCGGAGATTAACCTCAGGGAAACGGTTTCAAAGGGTTTCCCGGAGATTAACCTCAGGGAAACGGTTTCAAAAGGTTTCCCGAAGATTAAACTCAGGGAAACGGTTTCAAATGGTTTCCCGGAGATTAACCTCAAGGAAACGGTTTCAAAGGGTTTCCTGGAGATTAACCTCAAGGAAACGGTTTCAAATGGTTTCCCAGAGATTAACCTCATGGAAACAATTTCAAAAGGTTTCCCGGAGATTAACCTCAGGGAAACGGTTTCCATGATTTCCCGGAGATTAATCTCAGAGAAACGGTTTCAAAGGGTTTCCCGGAGATTAACCTCAGGGAAACGGTTTCAAAGGGATTCCCAGAGATTAACCTCAGGGAAACGGTTTCAAAGGGTTTCCGGGAGATTAACTGCAGGGAAACGGTTTCAAAGGGTTTCCCGGAGATTAATCTCAGGGAAACGGTTTCAAATGGTTTCCCGGAGATTAACCTCAGGGAAACGGTTTCAAAGGGTTTCCAGGAGATTAACCTCAAGGAAACGGTTTCAAAGGGTTTCAAAGGGTTTCCCGGAGATTAACCTCAGGGAAACGGTTTCAAAGGGTTTCCCGGAGATTAACCTCAGGGAAACGGTTTCAAAGGGTTTCCTGGAGATTAACCTCAGGGAAACGGTTTCAAAGGGTTTCCCGGAGATTAACCTCAGGGAAACGGTTTCAAAGGGTTAGAGGAGATTAACCTCAGGGAAACGGTTTCAAAGGGTTTCCTGGAGATTAACCTCATAGAAATGGTTTCAAAGGGTTTCCCAGAGATTAACCTCAGGGAAACGGTTTCAAAGGGTTTCCCGGAGATTAACCTCAGGGAAACGGTTTCAAAGGGTTTCCCGGAGATTAACCTCAGGGAAACGGTTTCAAAGGGTTTCCCAGAGATTAACCTCAGGGAAACGGTTTCAAAAGGTTTCCCGGAGATTAACCTCAGGGAAACGATTTCAAAGGGTTTCCCGGAGATTAACCTCAGGGAAACATTTTCAAAGGGTTTCCCGGAGATTAACCTCAGCGAAACGGTTTCAAAGGGTTTTCAGAGATTAACCGCGTTAACCTCAGGGAAACGGTTTCAAAGGGTTTCCCGGAGATTAACCTCAGGGAAACGGTTTCAAAGGGTTTCCCGGAGATTAACCTCAGGGAAACGGTTTCAAAGGGTTTCCCGGAGATTAACCTCAGGGAAACGGTTTCAAAGGGTTTCCCGGAGATTAACCTCAGGGAAACGGTTTCAAAGGGTTTCCAGGAGATTAACCGCGGGGAAACGGTTTCAAAGGGTTTCCCGTAGATTAACATCAGGGAAACGGTTTCAAACGGTTTCAAAGTGTTTCCCGGAGATTAACCTCAGGGAAACGGTTTCAAAGGGTTTCCCGGAGATTAACATCAGGGAAACGGTTTCAAAGGGTTTCCCGGAGATTAAACTCAGGGAAACGGTTTCAAAGGAAACGGTTTCAAAGGGTTTCCTGGAGATTAACCTTAGGGAAACGGTTTTAAAGGGTTTCCCGGAGATTAAACTCAAGGAAACGGTTTCAAAGGGTTTCCCGATGGTTAGCCTCAGGGAAACGGTTTCAAAGGGTTTCCTGAGATTAACCTCGTGGAAACGGTTTCAAAGGGTTTCCTGAGATTAACCTCGTGGAAACGGAAACGGTTTCAAAGGGTTTCAAGGAGATTAAACTTAGGGAAACGGTTTCAAAGGTTTTCCGGAGATTAACCTCGTGGAAACGGTTTCAAAGGGTTTCCGGAGATTAACCTCGTGGAACGGTTTCAAAGGGGGTTTCCGGTTTGAGATTAACCTCGTGGAAACGGTTTCAAAGGGTTTCCGGAGATTAACCTCGTGGAAACGGTTTCAAAGGGTTTCCTGAGATTAACCTCGTGGAAACGGTTTCAAAGGGTTTCCGGAGATTAACCTCGAGGAAACGGTTTCAAAGGGTTTCCGGAGATTAACCTCGTGGAAACGGTTTCAAAGGGTTTCCGGAGGTTAACCTCGAGATTAACCTCAGGGAAACGGTTTCAAAGGGTTTCCCGGAGATTAACCTCAGGGAAACGGTTTCAAAGGGTTTCCCAGAGATTAACCTCAAGGAAACGGTTTCAAAGGGTTTCCGGGAGATTAACTGCAGGGAAACAGTTTCAAAGGGTTTCCTGGAGATTAACCTCAGGGAAACAATTTCAAACGGTTTCCCAGAGATTAATCTCAGGGAAACGGTTTCAAAGGGTTTCCGGAGTTTAACCTCAGGGAAACGGTTTCAAAGGGTTTCCGGAGACTAACTTCAGGGAAACGGTTTCAATGGGTTTCCCGAAGATTAACCTCAGGGAAACGGTTTCAAAGGGTTTCCCCGAGATTAACCTCAGGAAAACGGTTTCAAACGGTTTCCCGGATATTAACATCAGGGAAACGGTTTCAAAGGGTTTCCAGGAGATTAACCGCGGGGAAACGGTTGGAAACGGTTTCAAAGGGTTTCCAGGAGATTAACCTCAGGGAAACGGTTTCAAATGGTTTCCCGGAGATTAACATCAGGGAAACGGTTTCAAAGGGTTTCCAGGAGATTAACCTCAGGGAAACGGTTTCAAAGGGTTTCCAGGAGATTAACCTCAGGGAAACGGTTTCAAAGGGTTTCCCGGAGATTAACATCAGGGAAACGGTTTCAAAGGGTTTCCAGGAGATTAACCTCAGGGAAACGGTTTCAAATGGTTTCCCGGAGATTAACATCAGGGAAACGGTTTCAAAGGGTTTCCAGGAGATTAACCTCAGGGAAACGGTTTCAAAGGGTTTCCCGGAGGTTAACCTTAGTGAAATGGTTTCAAAGGGTTTCCCGGAGGTTAACCTCAGTGAAACGGTTTCAAAGTGTTTCTCGGAGGTTAACCGGGAAACGGTTTCAAAGGGTTTCCTAGATATAGTTTTCCGGAAAGCCCAAACATAGTATTATGGGAGAAGGTTCAAATGCCCGAACAATGTCTTTCGGGAAGAAGATCAAAACCCGAACATAGTCTTTTGGGAGGCTCCACAGACCCTGACGTTGTGCCGAACGTCGCCATTCGAAAGTCGAAAATTACTTAGAAAAATTTGGACTCCTCACAGTCGGCCAAATTACTAGGGGGGACTTGATGGCCGCTAGGCCCAATCTACATAAAAGGCCTACCAAAAGGCCCAAACAATAGCCCAAAATAAGGGCCCCATTAAAAAATTCATAAACCCGCACAAGGACATCACCGGACATAATGGACCCGAACATACTAACGAAATTCCCGGACTATACTCCCGAACGTATTAAGGACACGTGTTCTTCTGACACGCTATCACATTATATTGGGATATTACAATAATACCACTCTGACCTTGGACTATAAATGCATTCATAATCCACACCTAAAAGGGTAACGTTTATCAAAGACTCTCCAGTGTCGCCGGAATCTCCCAATACCCGCTAAATACAAACAGATGACCACCCTCTATTTCTCCTTAGTTTCCTTCTCGAATTCCGAATTAACTCGATGACGTCCGTTAACGTCAGGACACGTCAGCATAACCGAAACGTGGCGGCTACCCAAACAGATCCACCACCACTGCAATCAAACTAAGAAGTGAAAACGACGCCTGGATGTGTAGAACTAGAACAAAAATGAATAAATTTAAGGAAGGGCAAATTTGTATTTTGATTAGGTAAGTGTAAATGCACATGTGCACCACAAACTTGGTACACTAGCATTGCGGTACTTAAAAAAATTTGTGATTCATCTAGTCGTGGAAGAAAAGATTTGTTAGAAGAAAACGTTTGAATCTTCCCGAAATACCCTCGATCATAGAAAGTAACCTAACCTTGAAGCGCTTCGGACCTTCGAAGGACGCAGCTCGCTGCCTCCCCTCCCGTCTCTGTACTCCGCCTCTGCATCGTCTACTCCGCCTCCGCCAGCGACAAGCTCTTCGCTCAGCAGCCGGCGACCAGCCCTGCCCTCAGCCTCCGCGCTCGACTCGCAACCAGCCCAGCCCTCAGCATCCGGCGACCGCGGCGCTCCGAAGTCCAAGTTCCCTGCTTCCCTCTCGAGTCTCGACGGCACTCCCTTCCTGTCGCGTCCCGAAAATTTCTTGCTTCAGCTCGCTCCCGCTGCAGAAATATGTGAGTGACGAATCAGTTATCGATTGTCGCAGTCGCCGAAGAATTACCCTGATGAAAATACGAAGAAAGTTTAGATGAAATCTTGATTTTCTTTTGCAATTTGATTCAGGACTCTACGTGTTATTGGGGCTTCTGTTTTTTGGTTCATGTTGCCACAATTTGATGATTCTTTTGCCGTTTCAGGTCGCAAGAGGAGGTGGCAAGGGAAGCTATAAAACACGCTTTGAAGGCTCTCCGGAAGCGGCATTTGGCGGAAGAGGGAGCTCATGCGCCTGCAATTACCGCTCTCTCTAGACCTATTCTCTCACAGGTTTGATGATCTTACTTATGTTTCCGTCTTTGGATTGTGGTGAGAACTTTTGTTTCTGGGTGTTTGTTTGAATTACTAGTAATGTACTCTTTCGGTTAGGTGAAAACTGATAGATAATCCCTTTTGGAAGTTACATAGAGATTGATATCTTTCTTCTTAACGAAACGTTTACCTTCTTACCTTATATACCGATTTATTTTATTAGCCCCTCATTTTCTTTGAACCCAAGACTCCACCTTTTGTGCTTAGAGCTTAACCACTAGAGGCTCAGGACTTTATCACCCCTTAAGTCTTTTGCGATCTTAATTTGCACGTCACATCAAACTTATTGATTAATGTGGGTTGGAACTACAAAATGATCATCAGCGAATCTGTGGACTTATTTTCTATGGGACTAATGCATTTGACTTTTCTTCTTAGTTTTGACATTTCATCAATGCGAACTGTACGGACCAAGTGCATCTGTAGAGTTAGCATATTTTAGTCTGTTTCAAACAAAATTTTGTCTCATTGCATGCAAATATATCTAGCTATTCTAATCCTGGGCATCTGAGCTGGGAACTGCCAGATTAACTAAGTTTATGGGGATCTACTTTTTGTTGTTCTAAGAATTAATAGTCTACTTCCTCAGTTTTCTATTAATTTGGCTTCTCATGTTTCAGTTACTATGTCATGTTTGAAGTAGTTCATATTTCAAAATTTTATTTAGCATGTGTCAGATTCTTCTATAGGGTTATGAATGGAAAGAAAAAGCAGAAAATTTAGAGTTGGAACTCCAGCAGTGTTATAAAGCGCAGTCTCGATTATCTGAGCAACTGGTGGTGGAAGTAGCTGAGTCCAGAGCTACAAAAGCAGCACTGCAAGAAAAAGATGCAGCTGTTGCTGGTCTGGGAAACGAGTTGACTGAAATGAGGTTTTGTTATGTACTTAATGTTTGGAGTGGATAAAAGACCAGTAATAGGTTTTAAGTTTATCCTGTAAAAACTGATCTACCAATCTGCCTTGCAGGGAGGAATCTTCCCAGCTAAAGTCAGATTTGGAAGAAAAGATTAAAGCTTTAGAATTAGTCCTGTCTGAGCACGAGGAACTAAGGCAGCAACTAAAAGAGATGACAAATAAGGCTGAAAGCGCGGAGGCTGAAAATAAGATGTTGATTGATCGCTGGATGCTACAGAAGATGAAAGACGCAGAAAAGATAAATGAGGTAGACTTTGATAGCTAGGCACCTATCTCTTAACTGTATGCAGGAGCCCTGTGATGGTTATTTGATATTAGAATACGCCCCTTAATTGCTACATTAATTTTAAACTTGTTTGGGCCTCTTATTTTCTTGCTGCTTCTAACATCCATTTGTCTATAGTTGTGCTTGCCATTGTCAGTTAACATTTTCAATTTATTTTCTGGACAATTCTGAGCATCTTAAGCTAAGCTCTAGGCTATTGTCTACCCTCCTTGCTTAATAAAAAATGCTAACATTTGGGATCCTTGGGCGTAAAGTGGGATCTTTTCTGCTCTCATTTTGAAGTTCCTGTCGGTAAAATGTTAGGTGTACTATTTTGATGATGCTAGTTATATGTGACTTGTTATTCTTGTTACAGTATACTGAAAATTGCGTGAATGGAATTTTTCGATGCTGCATTTTTTTATCGATTCCTATCGTGAATTTTGTATCTGGTTCATTTTTCTGGATAGAGGACCTGATCCACTAACATGAATTTTCTGTGGTCAATTTAGGCTAATGCACTCTATGAAGATATGGTTGAGCGACTAAAAGCCAGTGGCCTGGAACAACTTGCGAGGCAGCAAGTAGATGGAATTGTGCGCCAAAGTGAGGAAGGGGCTGAATTCTTTGTAGAATCAACTGTTCCCTCTGTATGCAATCACAGGATCCATGCCCATGAAGGTGGTTGCGCTGCTATACTATTTGAGTACAATTCAGGCAAGTTGATAAGTGGAGGACAGGATCGGTCAATTAAAATGTGGGATACAAACACTGGATCATTAAGTCGCACTCTTTTTGGTTGCCTTGGTTCTGTTCTTGATTTAGCAATCACCCATGATAATAGATCTGTCATAGCAGCAAGCAGCTCCAACAACTTGTTTGTATGGGATGTAAGCTCAGGGCGAGTGCGCCATACCCTGACAGGTCACACAGACAAAGTGTGTGCTGTAGATGTAAGCAAAATTTCAAGTCGTCATGTTGTTAGTGCAGGTTATGATCGTACTATAAAAGTATGGGATCTGCAGAAAGGTTTTTGCATCAACACAATAATTTTTCACAGCAATTGCAATTCTCTTTGCTTCAGTATGGATGGACAAACCATATGTTCTGGTCATGTGGATGGGAATCTCCGTTTGTGGGATATTCACTCTGGAAAGCTACTCAGCGAAGTTGCTGCACATTCTCATGCTGTTACATCTGTTTCGCTGTCTCGAAATGGAAACTTAGTATTGACAACTGGAAGGGATAACAAGCACAATTTATTCGATCTGCGAACCTTGGAAGTCTGTGGCACACTGAGAGCAACAGGGAACAGAGTCGCATCTAATTGGAGCCGCTCTTGTATCAGTCCAGATGACAACTATGTTGCTGCTGGCTCTGTTGATGGCTCATTGCATATTTGGTCGATATCTAAAGGAGACATTGTAAGCACTCTGAAAGAGCATGCTGGTCCAGTTCTGTGCTGTACCTGGAGCGGACTTGGGAAGCCATTGGCCTCATCAGACAAGAACGGGATCGTTTGTGCGTGGACTTGACAGGTGATATGCAGATATGTGATTATTAACAGTAGTTCTGGTTCATCATCTCTTGGTGCATTGCATGTGTGCTGAATTCGTTTCATTTAGCCCAATTGTGCCAGCTTAGTTGCTCCTGAATCGTGTGATACTGACAATTTGTTGTTCTGCCTGAGATCATTCTTGTTGGAGGAAGGTTTCCCACGAAAGAAGAATTAGACTGGTGGAAGGATTGTACATTTTAGGCCTGGAGAGGCGTATGCAATTCAAGGCATATAGTAGATAGGATCTAATGTCTCTGTAAATAAAAGAGAAATATTGACATGTTGACATTTCTTTAGTGAATAATAAAGCTTAACACGCTGATGATGATTGTATGTGTCTAGCCTCTGAATGTATTTTGGGTAACTTACAAAAACTTCCTATGTTAGGTCTAACATATGGTTACATTTCCCAATTTTTAGTCCTATAGAAATCCTCTGAACTTTATCGAAATCAACAGTTCTCATTCACAAATTTCGTTCAATTTTCTGTTAAAATAACGCTTTAATTGCACGAGTTGTACCCCAATTTTTCTAACCATAACAATTTAACCCTTATAGTTTTAACCTTATAGCATATCAAACATTGTGGAGGAAGGATGGCTAAAGTGAAGATTTTAGGATCTTAATAAAACATTCTTGTTATCTCAACATGAACATGCCGAGAGCATGTTTACTTACTATTTGATGACGATCACATACAAAACGTAATGTAGTACATACAAACGATTTGGATTCACAGCACGATGTTTCTTTTTCAATCAAATCATGTTTCATCCTTTCATCCACAATCAAGAATAGGAATAAGGAAAGACCCTAGACATGATACTAAGATCAAGATGTGTACCTTACTCCTTGAAAACAACAAAAAGAATCAAATCCTTGCTTCTTAAACGTTTGCTCCAATCCTTATTTGTTGATAAAGATGGATGAACACCAAGGATGCTCCTTGATAGTGGTGAATGGAGATGATGATGAAGAAAACTCTTTTGAACACCAAGAGGAAGAGCAGGGGCGGATATGATGAATATACCAAGAGGTTGATTGTGTTGTAGATGACACAATATTTATCCACCCTTAATGCTCCAAGGAATTGCACAAAGTAGCACCAATTTGAGAGAAGATGGAGAAAAAGAAGATGACAAGAATTATGTGATCAAGAATAGAAGCAAGTGACCATTCTTCTCATCTATTTACAGATGGAGAAATGGCTATGAGAGTTACTCAAATAACTCACCATAAAGTTGCTCATTAAACTCTCATAACACCTCATTTTGTAATAACTACCAACCTATTCATTTCACAAATAAATAGCCAATTTATGCCTTTAAAACTCCTCCATAAAATCGGCCAGCACATGTAGTCTTTATATGGAGTTGTTCCATGGTGCAAGGTGCATACACCTTGTCCCATAAGTGCATCAAAATTACCAAAATACCCTTACTTTGATAAAAGGTGTTAAAAGCGGTTTTATTTACCAAATGAGGTTGAAATTACACAAAGTAGTTTCAATCAATTCAATTTCACATAATTGAGCTCTTTTAAGCTCATTTTTGCACTTTTATCAAAATACCCATACTTTGAAAAAAGATGCCCTAATGATTTTTTCTTCTTCAAGACTAGCTCAAATGAGCTGAGGTTAGTTACCATTAACTAACTTGAGCTGGTGGGAGTTAACCACAACTATTTTTGGTTATAGTGAGCTAACTTTGAGCTAAGGTTAAGCTACTCTCAACTGCTTTGAGCTAGAGTACCACCTCAAAAGTTCTTGGTGCGCCAAGGAATTCCAACATAAAGGCCATGAACTCCCTAGCAACACCGATCCTAGGCGTGACACACAACGTGGAGGTGCATCTAGGTAAGTGGCGTGGCCTTGTTGATTTCTCGGTGGTCACGATGGATGATTGTCCAATGGTACTCGGGATTGAGTTCTTGGACAAGGCGAAGGCCATGTGATGTGATTCCGGGAGGGTATCCTGGAACACGAGGAGCAGATCTAGCCAACAAAGGAGCAACACGGGGTAGGTATGATTGATGAGACGGAAATGTCAACAGGTTGACAGATCCGAAATGCACAAAGCAAAACGATGCGGAAGCTTGTGAAACGAGCGGATATGGCCGCAAACTCCTCCTGGATCCTTGCCTAGGCAAAGATGGTGTGATGCCTTTGGCGACTCCTCCTTCTTGATACCGAAAAAAGGTCGAAGACAAAGAAAGCCTTCGTTGCCAAAATTGAGGGGGAATGATGATGAGGCCAACACCTCCTTCTTCCAATGAGAAGGCAATATTGGTCTTAGTAGACTTGTAAAGAAAACTTAACAAGAATTGAGTGGAAAAAGGTAGATAGGTTGAAAAGAGAATCACTCTCAATTTCAAGGAAAAAGGTGAAATATATTGGATGATCGAAATTGTCTCTTGCAAACTAACCTAGACCTCCTTTTATAGGACAAGGAAGCTAGACATCCAAATCAATTTACAAGTCCCTTCATCTCCACACTTAATGATGGAAATTAAAAGGAAATGTAAATGTGAGAATTTAAAACAATTATTTCTAAATTTATTATAGGCTAGCTAAGGGGTAGAACTAGCCAAAATATATCTAAAAACTGAAATAAAATGATAGAAATTCGAGTTGGAAGATGAGGGATGAGTTTTGGCCAATAAATGAGGAGTAAGTGGTCCTCATTTAAGTGCTCTTGATGGAGGGGCTTCAAGGCTTGTAACTCCTTCTTCACCAATGGTTTCTGGATGAGTTTGGATGACTTTTGAGTCCTCAAGGCTGCTGAAGTTCGTCCTTGAAGAGATATGAACGGTTGGAAGCTTTGGAAATGCATTGAATACGCCAGCTGGGGTCTCAACAGGTTGAGACATTCGTGAACCATGCACTTGGGCCAAATTGTCATTTGGTTGAGCCCAAACCGAAATGTTGAAAATTGTTTGCACAATTTGAGAATTGGGTTGGCCCAAATTGAGGAGTGCTTGCACTTTTCCTTCATCTTTGTGGATATCTTCACTTTGCTCCTCACACTGTGCAAAACGGTGCCTCAACAGGTTGAGAGCGTCGTTCGCCTTCTTAGTCCGGCTACTTGTCATAGGTCCACCAAGGCCAACGAGAGGATCTCGATGTTTGGGCTTGGGTTGGGCCTGTTCCACGTCACTCCTCCTTCTTCAAAAGATTCCGACCTCGGAATCTCATCTTCCATAGTACCTTCAAAAGGGGAAAGATCCATAACGCTTTACGTTGCATGTACCCCATATTTACCACTAGGAACATCTAGAGTGTAGGCATTATCTCCCCTTTTTGCAACCACTTGGAAGGGACCATCTCCTCTTGAGGCGAGTTTGTTCTTCTTTTCTTGAGGGAATCTCTCCTTTCTCAAGTGTAACCATACCCAATCACTAACGTCAAAGGTGACTTGTTTTCGACCTTTATTTGCCCTCCTTGCATATGCTTCATTCTGTTTGGAGATCCTTTCTTTCACCTTCTCATGTAACTCCTTCATTTGTTTTGCTTTCATTGCTCCATCTTTATGAGCTGCATCATTAAGAGGTAATGGCAATAAGTCCATTGGAGTCAACGGGTTGAAACCGTAAACAATTTCAAAAGGGCTATTAGTTGTTGAAGTCTGAAAAGCCCTATTGTAATCAAAATCAACATGTGGAATAAACTCCACACAATGCTTCAAATTATTCCTAATGAGTGTTATAATCAATTGTATCATTGTTCTAATAACTACATCGGAATGCCCATCAGTTTGTGGTTGACTAGATGTTGAAAATAATAGCTTAGTACCAAGTTTAGCCCATAATGTCTTCCAAAAGTGACTTAGGAATTTGGTGTCCTTATCACTTACTATTGTCCTAGGCAATCCATGGTATTTAACAACCTCCTTAAAGAATAAATTTGCAACATTGGTAGCATTATCTGTTTTATGGCAAGGAATAAAGTGAGCCATCTTAGAAAAACGGTCAACAACTACAAAAATTGCATCATGTCCATTTTGAGTCCTAGGAAGACCAATAAAAAAATCCATTGATATGTCAACCCAAGGTAAAGAAGGAGTAGGGATTGGAGTATACAACCCGTGAGGCTCAAGTTTAGACTTAGCCTTTTTGCATGTGACACATTGAGCACAAAATTTGTCCACGTCCTTCTTCATGTTCGGCCAAAAGAAATGCTCTTTGAGAGCTTCCAAGGTCTTGAGCTGACCAAAATGTCCCATAAGTCCTCCTCCATGGCCTTCCCTTACAAGTAGCTCCCAGATGGAACCCTTAGGAACACAAAGCTTGTTAGATTTAAAGAGATATCCATCAAATATGCAAAAAGTGTCAGTTTAGACAAACGGCATTGTAAATAGATCCGAAGTCAATATCTTCACCATACAAGTTCTTCATCTGTTCAAATCCTAAAACCTTACTATTCAGCATGTGAATAAAGCATACCTTCTAGACAAAGCATCTGCCACTACATTTTTTTTACCTTTCTTAAACTTAATTAATTAAGGAAAAGATTCAACAAATTCCATCTATTTTGCATGTCTTTTTGAAAGTTTACCTTGATCTTGCAAATACTTTAATGAATAATGGTCAGTATTAATGACAAATTCCTTAGGCAAGAGATAATGAGACCCATACCTCAAGACTTCTCATAAGAGAATATAATTCTTTGTCATATGTTGAATAATTCAAAGGACCACCACTCAATTTTTCACTAAAGTATGCAATAGGTTTAACTTCTTGAGTGAGAACTGCACCAATACCTATGCCACTCGCATCGCACTCAACTTCAAAGATCTTACCGAAATTAGGTAGTGAAAGGACCGGAGCTTGTGTCAACTTTTCTTTCAACAGGTTGAACGCTTTCTCTTGCTTGTCACCCCAAACAAATGGTACTTCTTTCTTGACAAGTTCGTTAACTGGGTGGCTATAGTGGAAAAATCCTTCACAAAACGCTCCGTAAAAGCTAGCAAGACCGTGAAAAGATCTCACCTCAGTCACACTAGTAGGGGTTGGCCAATCCTTGATGGCTTGCACCTTGGATTCGTCAACACTTAGTCCTTTCTCACTAACAACATATCCAAGAAACACAATCTGATTAGTAGCAAAAGTACACTTCTTAAGATTAGCATAAAGCTTTTCTCTTCAAAGAGTTTCAAACAATAACCGCAGATGTTCAACGTGTTGAGACAAAGTATGACTATAGATCAAAATGTCATCAAAATAAACCACAACGAATTTTCCAATGAATTTCCTTAAAACATGGTTTATAAGTCTCATAAAAGTAGAAGGGGCATTGGTTAATCCAAATGGCATGACAAGCCACTCATATAAACCAATGTTGGTCTTAAAGGCGGTTTTCCACTCATCACCATTTTTCATGCGTATTTTGTGATAACCACTCTTAAGATCAACCTTAGAAAATACCTTTGCACCTGAAAGTTCATCAAGCATATCATCAAGGCGTGGAATGGGATGTCGGTACTTCATGGTGATCTTATTGATGGGGCGGAAATCCATGCACATTCGTCATGAACCATCACTTTTAGGTACCAGAAGCAATGGTACGGCACAAGGGGACAAGCTTTCTCGGATGTACCCTTTGCAAGAAGCTCTTGGACTTGCCTCTGTATCTCTTTGGCTTCCTCGGGGTTGGTTCGATAATGGGGCCGATTTGGTAATGGTTCTCCCGGGACAAGATCGATTTGATGCTCAATACCTCGATATGGAGGTAAACCAATCGGATCTTCGAAAAGATCTTGATATTCCTGCAACAACAAAGAAAGAAAAGAAGGAATTTCTTCCTCTTGATCCATTGTTAGAAGACAAGTGTTAGGTAAAAAGAGAAAACAACATTTTTGACTCAAAAGAGCTTTATTCTTGATGTGTTTTTCTTTGGCTATAGAAAGCAAACACTCGTCTTCTCTCATTCTCTCTTTTACCACTCTTTTCGCTATTTATTTCTTCACCATCCCAAAAGACTTTTGACTCTTGGAAATCCACTTGGGATTTTTTTTTTATTTTCAACTTTACCCTTAAGTTTACCATCCTTACCCTCGGACTCACTTTGAAGATGGATCTGGTCGACATGTGTTTGTTGGGGTGTTAAGGGTACCAAAGTAATCTTTCGGTCAACGTGTTGAATGGTGTATCGGTTGGTCACACCATCATGCACAACTTGCTTATCATACTGCCAGGGCCTTCCAAGTAGGATATGGGCAGCAATCATCGTAGGTACAACATCACAAAGTACCTTGTCTTCATAATTGCCAATTTTGAGAGGTATTTCAACTTGACAATTCACCTTGGCATGACCGGTGTCATCCATCCATTGAAGAAGGTAGGGTCGAGGATGCTTGTGAGTAGCAAGTCCTAACTTATTCACCATATGAGAACTAGCAACATTAGTGCAAGAACCGGAATCAATAATGAGTGAACATACTTTACCATTCACAAGTGCTCTTGAATGGAAGAGATTCTCCCTTTGACATGATTGAGGGGGAGGCTGCACCTGTAGTACTCGTCTTGCTACTAGTAGAGTACCTTCATCCGGAAGGCCAAACTCTTCCTCAATAGGTTGATCATACTCGTTCTCAACAGGTGGAGCTGATTCGGTCTCATCATTTTCTTCATCCTCACTGTACCATTCTCCATCTCTCATGAGTATAACTTTCGGATTTGGACATTGATGAGCATAATGACCCATACCTTTGCATTTATAGCATTGAACTTCATGAAGGGGTTTGGAAGGGGGACGGTTTTGGGAGCGATTTTGGGAAGAGGAAGGGGTAGATGTGGGAGATTTGGAAGGGGTACCTTTTTGTGGAGGTGGGGGTGTCCTTTGTGGAGCTTTCGCCACCGGATTGATCTTGGAGCCATGGTGGAAGTGCTCCCTTTCTTGAGTTGTCTTTCAATTCGGATGGCCTTATGTAACAACTCTTGAAAATTGTTGTACTCACATAATTCCAAGGTCTTCACAATGTCGTCTAAGTCCTTGAATGAACCTAGACATTTGTGCTTCACCTCTTTCAATAACATCGGCTCTCAAAAGGGCAGATTCCAACTCTTTGTGGTAGTCCTCAACACATTTAGTGCCTTGGACAAGTGTTTGAAGGCGTTGGAAACATTCTCGAGTGTAGTATGATGGCACAAATCTCTCTTGCATTTGGATCTTCAATTCTTCCCAAGTTTGAGGACCTAATCCAAGTCGATTTTCTTGATTCCACCATGTGAGGGCATAACCATGAAACTCAACAACGGCCAATTTAACCTTGAGGTCAGTGGTATAATCAAAGCAATTAAATACCAATTCACATTTCTTTACCCAATCAAGGTACTCATCCGGGTTGCTTTTTCCATAGAAAGTTAGAATTTGCAATTTGAAGTTTCGGTAAACCTGTTGAGCCATATCCCTTTGCCTTTGATTGTGGTGAGTTGTAACTTCATCTTCTTTATCATTATTTGATTGGCGATCATCTTCCCCATTTCGAGGTTCCTGCTCTTCCTCCTCTCTTCGACCAGCCTCAAGACGGGCAAGCCTTGCATTTAGTGGAGCCATTTGTTCCTGCAACATTCTTTGAAATTGTTCTAGCAATGCTTCATCAGCCATTTTTTTTCTCTCAAAACTCACAGATTCTCTTTTATAAACCTAGCAACTTTTTTCTGGCTCAAAAATCTTGAAAAAGTGATTCAAAACAAGACACAAAAGACACAATAAAATAAAACCTCAAACAAACCTCAATAGGTTGAGGGAAGTGTTGTTACGTTTTGGAAAACGGTTCTTTTGTGTGTTTTGGAAAAGGATATTCCGTAACTTTTGAAAGAACAGGTTTGAAAAAGGCTCTGAGGTTGTTCTTTTTCTTGCCCTTTGTTTGAAATTGTTCCAAGAATTCTTCAAATTGCCATTGATGTGATTCCGGGAGGGTATCCTGGAACACGAGGAGCAGATCTAGCCAACAAAGGAGCAACACGGGGTAGGTATGATTGATGAGGCGGAAATGTCAACAGGTTGACAGATCCGAAATGCACAAAGCAAAACGATGCGGAAGCTTGTGAAACGAGCGGATATGGCCGCCAACTCCTCCTGGATCCTTGCCCAGGCAAAGATGGTGTGATGCCTTTGGCGACTCCTCCTTCTTGATACCGAAAAAAGGTCCAAGACAAAGAAAGCCTTCGTTGCCAGAATTGAGGGGAATGATGATGGGGCCAACACCTCCTTCTTCCAATGAGAAGGCAATATTGGTCTTAGTAGACTTGTAAAGAAAACTTAACAAGAATTGAGTGGAAAAAGGTAGATAGGTTGAAAAGAGAATCACTCTCAATTTCAAGGAAAAAGGTGAAATATATTGGATGATCGAATTGTCTCTTGCAAACTAACCTAGACCTCCTTTTATAGGACAAGGAAGCTAGGCATCCAAATCAATTTACAAGTCCCTTCATCTCCACACTTAATGATGGAAATTAAAAGGAAATGTAAATGTGAGAATTTAAAACAATTATTTCTAAATTTATTCTAGGCTAGCTAAGGGGTAGAACTAGCCAAAATATATCTAAAAACTGAAATAAAATGATAGAAATTCGAGTTGGAAGATGAGGGATGAGTTTTGGCCAATAAATGAGGAGTAAGTGGTCCTCATTTAAGTGCTCTTGATGGAGGGGCTTCAAGGCTTGTAACTCCTTCTTCACCAATGGTTTCTGGATGATTTTGGATGACTCTTGAGTCCTCAAGGCTGCTGAAGTTCGTCCTTGAAGAGAGGTGAACGGTTGGAAGCTTTGGAAATGCATTGAATACGCCAGCTGGTGTCTCAACAGTTGAGACATTCGTGAACCATGCACTTGGGCCAAATTGTCATTTGGTTGAGCCCAAACCGAAATGTTGAAAATTGTTTGCACAATTTGAGAATTGGGTTGGCCCAAATTGAGGAGTGCTTGCACTTTTCCTTCATCTTTGTGGATATCTTCACTTTGCTCCTCACACTTTGCAAAACTGTGCATCAACAGGTTGAGAGCGTCCTTAGCCTTCTTAGTCCGGCTCCTTGTCATAGGTCCACCAAGGCCAACGAGCGGATCTTGATGTTTGGGCTTGGATTGGGCCTGTTCCACGTCATACTAGTGTTAATTTTAGGATCGTCTTTAACATGCTTCTCATGTTCGCATTCATCAATACCGAAGAAGGGATTAAGAGTATGTACCTTTCTTCTGGACGCAGCTTAAGAATCTTAGAGATTCTTGCTCCTTGTTGATGTAGAAGACTCGGCGTTGGGAACACCTTAAGGGCGGCTTGAAGATGATTTGTCTCCAAGGTGAGTTCCACTCACAATGCTCCTAGAATGCCTTCTAGTTTCGCAAGAGGAAGTATGAAGAGAGAAGAGAGAACCAATGCTGGTTGTGGGATGGATAGAAATGGCGCATCCTCCCTCTATTTATAGAGGAGGATGGGCTGCCAATGAGAGGGCACAATGCCCTTTCATTTGCGAAATAACATGTCCCTAGGACCAAGGGCTGCAACCAATGCCCCTTGGTCCATGAGACATGTCTCATGCCTTTTGCCTTTTCAATTAAGTAATTAATTAGAAAAGGAATAAATAAATAATTGTGTCTAATAGGAAATTAATTAACTAATTAATTAATTATCCAAATATGGTGAAGAGGTAAGGAGGTGACCCATGCCCTTGCCCATTCGGCCATGGGACATGAGACATGTCCCTTTGGCCGAATGGTGCAAGGCATGGGTGCACCCCTTGCCTAGAGGCACCTAGGGCGAAGGGCACTCACACCCCTAGGCCCATGGCCGAATGGGTGTAAGGCCACCTTAGGGTGCCCTTTCGGCACCCAAGGGTGCTACGCACCCTTCGGCCTAAGCCGAAGGTGTGCTTGGCCCTCTCCGACACCTTTTCACCAATTTACGCACCTTTCCGCCAAGAGACACGTCTCTTCGCCAAAAGGTGCCTAGACACATTTGTACCAAGCTCACATAGAGCTAGTCCAAGACATATTAAATCATCCATTGAGCTCCTTGAGCTCATATCAGCTCACTAAGAGCAGATACACATCTCTCTAGCTCAAACACTCAGTTGAGTGAGTTGAGCTGTGCTTAGCTACTTTAGCTAGCCCAGGTCATCTTGGTGCGCAAGAATTCCAACAAACTCCCACTCGCACCAATGATGATCTTTGAGCACAAGCTCCCACTCGAATAAAACACTTCCTCATACTAAACCAAACACTTTGGCAAACTATATAAAAGGAGTTGTGAGTGCGACCTTAAGGCATCCACACCGTACCTCTTCCATTGGGGTTGTTAGACTCTCAAATGGAAGATTGTCCTCTCAAACTCACTTGAACACTTCAAGTGTTTGTGTGTTATTCAAATTTTCTTGAACTTAACAAGACATGCTTGAACATCTTCAAGCTTTCCTTGAACTACTTCAAGTAGTGCCTTTAGAACCCCAAGACATATGGCACGTATTCTTAACCACAGTCAGTCTCTTTCATTTTAATGATGACTGTGTTAAGTGTCGAGTACTCTTTAATTCGTATTATCCCCAATTCAGACCTTATCATGTTGTACCAATGCAACATGTGAGCTCAAAGGTTGAATTTAGGACTCACGTACCAAGTTTCACTTGTCTTTCCTTTACACTCTACCTGCTTAATGATCCATATAGATTTAGTTACCCAAAAGGAGGATACTCCAGCCGCATTCATCTGCGACCTTCGACAACCAATCAAAGTAACTTTGTCAATGTGAATCATTAACAGCGAGTTAAAGTGATTAAGGGTCCAATCGAAGAATTCTCACACTACGCAAGGTTAGAGACAACTTGCTTAAATTCTTCTTTTGGTCGAATTTCATGGTCATAGGATCTTTGCAACATACTTACAAAGATTCTATTAACACTTCTTAGGGTGTTTTACAAACACCACTCCCACTTGGAGTGATATCACTTAGAATGAGTGTGTGTCATTTCTCCCTCTTAAAACACCTCGAGTGTGCTCCTTCTAACATATAAAAGGAGGACATGTCACAAGCCATGAAATGTCTGTGCAAGCCCGAGCTTACACTCACACATAGGCTAGAATGTATCAGTGTCATACAAAATCAGTGCAGAGCACCTCATCTTGATTATTCAAATCAAGGCGACATAAAAGTATACCAAAGTGTCATGTGTTGTAACATGACTCCCACTCAATAGAGTAACTTTGCATGTCATATGTTTCTTGAAGAAACAACACACTATTGAGCCTTTGGTAGTCTCATCCTTGGTCTACTTAAGATCAAGGGCGAATGACTTGGTGTGAGAAAGTCATTCTCAATGCCTATGGTGGACATGTTCATTTTGTTCATTGTGTGTTATTAATGGAACCAAGTAAATGACATCAAGTAACGTCTTTATTGATCATCATTATACATATATACATGTGTGACACCAAAGTGGTGAAAGTCATACAACAATTAGTATATTTACAATCTCCTAAGACCCATTGCTCGGACATGACGAGCAAACACAATGGGTGGCAATGGCTTAGTGAGAGGATCTGCCACCATAAGGTCTGTTGAGATGTATTCAATTCTGACTTCACCTTCTTCAACTGCATCTCGAACGAAATTATATTTCATGCTAATGTGTTTGGTTTTTCCATGATACTTGGGGTCCTTGGTGTAGGCCATAGCTGCCATACTATCACTGTAGATAGTAATGGGCTTACTTATTTTGACCATCGACTCCAAGTTTTTAAGAAAATAACCAAGCCACAGGGCTTCCTGGACAGCCGAGGCACAAGAAACGAATTCTGCCTCCATGGTTGATAAGGCTGTACAGGTTTGTTTCTTACTACACCAAGTAGTGGCGCCCCCATTTAGCAAGAAAATATAACCACTTGTAGATTTGCTAGAATCTCTATCTCCTCCCCAATCGGCATCGGAGTAGCCGTGTAAACCAAGGGTTTTTCCTTGATAACATAGCCAATAATCCTTAGTACCTTTAAGGTATCTAAGGATCCTCTTGACATTCTTCCAATGCTCCATGCCAGGGTTTGAAGAATATCTAGCAAGTAAACCGACCGCTTGACTTATGTCTGGCCGTGTACAAATCATGGCGTACATAAGGCTACCAATGGCACTAAGGTAAGGTATCTTAGTCATTTCTTCCTTGTCTTTTGGAGTCTTAGGACATAAGTCCTCTCCAATTTTGCAACCATATGCAAGTGGGGTGTTCATTGGCTTAGAGTTGGTCAAGTTAAACCTCTCAAGAACTTTATCTATATAAAGCTCTTGTGAAAGTCCTAACATATGCTTCTTTCTGTCCCGATGTATCTTAACACCTAGGATATAAGAAGCTTCCCCCAGGTCCTTCATTTTGAAGGTGGAGGACAACCATCCTTTGATGGCGAGCAACAACTCCAAGCTACTACTTGCAATTAAAATGTCATCGACATATAATGTCATAATGGCAAAACTGGACTCTTTGAAGAACAAGTACACACAATGGTCTTCATGCATCATCACAAAACCATAGCTTGTGACTGCATGATGAAACTTCAAGTACCACTGTCTTGAAGCTTGTTTGAGACCATATATAGACTTCTTTAGTCTACATACCTTGTCTTCTTGACCTACTTGTACAAACCCTTCGGGTTGTTTCATGTAGATCTCTTCACTCAACTCACCGTTGAGGAAGGCTGTGGTCACATCCATCTGATGCAACTCAAGGTCCAAGTTTGCCACTATCGCAAGTAGCAATCGATGGAATTAAACTTAACCACGGAGAGAAAGTGTCTTTGAAATCAACACCTTCCTTATGTGTAAAGCCTTTGGCCACCAACCGGGCCTTGTACCTTTCGATACTCCCATCAGAGTTCTTCTTTATTTTAAGAACCCACTTATTGCCGATCGCTTTTCGCCACGAGGAAGATCAGACAATTCCCATACCTCATTTTCATGCATTGAATGCAACTCATCATTCATTGCCTTTAGCCACTCTTCTTTGTGCCCCTTCAAGAGCTTCTTTGACATTACTTGGCTCATCGATCTCGCACGAGACCAAGTATGTCTCACCTTCCGATAGTCCCCACCTTTTAGGTGCTTTGGACTCCCGAGTTGATCTTCTCAACTGGGGTGGAGGTGTTGGCTCTTGAAGTACCTCAACTCCCTCTTGAACAGATCCCTCAGTTTCAGGATCCTGTTCATTTGAGTCCATGTTTATGGGCTCATTCTGGAAAGCCTCAGCTTGTTCCAGTTGAGGTACTCCCTCTGGAGTAGGTACAGTCCTTGTAACCGGCACTTGTGAAGTGCCCGGTTGACCTTCTTCTAGGATCGGGCCTATTGAGGCTAAATCATCACTTTCGCCAACTTTTGGAAACTCCGTTTCCACAAACTTGGCGTTTCTTGCATCAAACACCAAACCCTTCTTTAAACTGAGATCCAAGAACACATAGCCCTTGGATTCCGTACAATATCCGAGAAAAGCACACTTCTTTCCTCTTGGTCCCAATTTTCCCAACGGATGGTCGGGAACATGTACGTAAGCTAAGCAACCCCAAGGCCGCAAGTAGCTTAAGTTCGGGGTCCTCTTCATCCATAACTCATATGGAGAGGAGTCGATGTCCTTGGTAGGTACCCTATTGAGAATGTGCACCGCACATAGCAGCGCATCACTCCAATAGGTCACATCCAGGTTGGCTTTAGCCATCATGGAACGTACCATGTCCATCAAAGTTCGGTTCTTTCTTTCGGACACACCATTTTGCTGGGGTGTCCAAGAAAGGGTGAACTCTCTAGCAATGCCTTTTGACTCACAAAAGGCCTTGAATGCAAGTGAACTGTACTCACCACCTCTGTCAGTCCTTAAGGACTTCACCTTCTTATCTACTTGGTTCTCAACCAAGTGTACATATTTCTGAAAATATGCTAAGGCCTCTGCCTTGGTTTTGAGTAAGAAGACGTGGGTGAATCGTGTACAGTCATCAGTAAAAGTGATGAAGTACTTGAACCCATTTCTGGATTCAATTCTCATAGGTCCACAAAGATCAGAATGGACTAAACTTAGTGCCTCGGTTTTCCTAGTTGCCCTCCCAAAGGGCTTTCTCGTTGCCTTGCCTTCTAAGCAAGGTTGACAAGTTGGCAGGACAACCTTGGTCAAGGATTCAAGCAAGCCACTTTTGGCTAACTTATTCATCCTATCTTGTCCTATATGTCCCAACCGTTCATGCCACAGATTTTGATCTATGACTTTAGTCACGTGGCAACTAGGAGTTGCAACAGAATGGCCATCGGGCCTTAACTCATACAATCCATTATTAACGAAGCATTTTGTGAGAACTTGATTATCCTTTAATATAGTTACACTATCATTAAGGAATTGAAAGCAATAATTGTATTTCAACATGGCAGAAATAGAAATTAAATTTCTACAAATATCAGGTACATATAATGTGTCCACAAGATACAAATATCTATTACACAAGGGAACCTTACAGGTTCCTATTCCTACTACTTCTAATTTTGCATCATTCCCCACCGAGACGTGCTTCACACCTCTTGGGAGCTTGCGGTACGCCACAAACCAGGACTTGTCCCGAGCTATGTGGTCTGTTGCTCCAGAGTCTACAATCCACAAAGAATTGCTTTCAGTTAGCATAGTACATGACGTCACATGTGCTATTGAAGTAGAAGGTTCAAAATGTACCTTAGGTGCACTTTTGCAATCTTTTGCAAAGTGTCCTTTCTTGCCACAGTTGAAGCACTTGAGCTTCGAAACGTCCCTTTTCTTCTTTCCGGGCCCGTTTCCTTTGCCCTTTCCCTTACCCTTGCCTTTGAAGCCGCCCTTTTCCCACCCTTGAACCACTTCTTCTTTTTACCCCCGTTGTTATCGGAGGTATTGGCAACATATGCCTTGGAGTGGTCCTTGAGAGCCATTACTTCAGCCTCAAGTAAAAGGTGACGGGCGATGTCATCAAAGGTCTTAATCTGAGGGTTGTGGCGTAAGTTGACCTTCATCAACTGCCACTCCTCATAAGGTAAGGACCTTATTATTGCTTGCACCTGCTGCTCGTCGGTGAGGTCGTGCCCAGCTTGTTTAAGCTGATGAATCATTCGTGACATCTCACGAAGGTGGGCACTCATGGTGTGATCTGCTCGTTTACCATAGTTCTCAAACCTTAGTATCATTGAGCGTTGTTTCTCCACGGAAACATCTCCATACTTGGCCTTCACAAAGATCCCGGATGCCTTTGGCCGAGGGTAGCATGGAGAACTCCACCATGATCTCATCCACCATTGTGGACAAGAGTGTGACTCTACACATAGAGTTCTTTTTAAGGTAGGCTTCATAAGCCACCCTACTTCCCCCTTCCTCCGGGGGGTTGACCTCAGCATCGAGCACCTCAAGTGTCTCGTGCTCAGTTTAGATGAACTTGACCTTTCTGCCAAATTAGATAGTTTTCACCATCCAATTTGAGGTCACGGTTCAACTCTGCTACTATGTTCTTAGTAGCCATCTACAAATATGCAATTCACATGTTTTAGATTCCAATTCACACAATTAGACTTATTCAAGCAATATGTTCATGAAATAACTTAGTTTATACCCAGACGTAGCAAAAGGTATGCATATAGCATCCGATCAGAAACGCCTAAGCACAACTTTGCCATTTTATGAACATACCCTTAACAAGCCTATACATTAAATCAATCAAGGGCAACCAAGCATACATCAGTTTATAACCTCACTTGACCTTCCAAGAAGGCCTGAATCACGCACTCATGCGTGATCGTAACAACCATAGCACTTCACTTAAACCTTAGTCTCATCACCCATAAGTCTCCTTAATACAATGCCCAGGTCGTTGGTGGAGTCACAAACGGTCTCACTTAAGTACCACTTCCTTAGACAGCATTATATTAGCTTGACAGGTTCCCTAGAGACCTTAGTTTAATGAAGTGTCTCATCAATTGAATCAAGTTTCAAGTCCTTCAAGTTCACCGTACAAGTACTTGAACTATCTTAAGGTAGAATCTCTTGTTTCAATAGACGTATGTTCCCTCACTTAATTTAAGCTTCAATTCCCTCAAGTCCATCATAGTGGTACAAAACCAGTATTAAGACTATCAAGGGGCTGAAATTCTTAAATTAGGTAAAGAATAAATGTCACATGCATGCCAAGTCTATGTCACACATGGACCTTAGGAACCACGAGAGGAGCGCTCCCGGGGAAAGATGGAGGGTCACAGACGGTCCCACTTAAAACCCACCTCCTAGACAGAGCACATTCCGGCAATTACCTCAAGGTATAATGTGATATAGAACTTTGGCACACATTTTCTTTAGGTTCATTTAATCATTCATGGAACAAATAGGCAAGTCAACATGTTATACAACCATTTTCATCATACAACCTTCAAGCATGATTCAAAACACATATAACATTCATGCTTCCTTTTTCCATTTAAACGAATATAACCCCTTCGAATATAACTTTGCATGTTTCAGCCGAATTTTACATGTATTCATGTTCAGTCCGATTACATACAATCATACATTCATACATGTTATTTCGAATTCAACTAACATGTATCATACTTCATATAAACATGTCGAACAAGTAAGCATGTATCACAAAGAGAAACCGAAAGCTCTGATACCATTTGTTAATTTTAGGATCGTCTTTAACATGCTTCTCATGTTCGCATTCATCAATACCGAAGAAGGGATTAAGAGTATGTACCTTTCTTCTGGACGCAGCTTAAGAATCTTAGAGATTCTTGCTCCTTGTTGATGTAGAAGACTCGGCCTGGGGAACACCTTAAGGGCGGCTTGAAGATGATTTGTCTCCAAGGTGAGTTCCACTCACAATGCTCCTAGAATGCCTTCTAGTTTCGCAAGAGGAAGTATGAAGAGAGAAGAGAGAACCAATGCTGGTTGTGGGATGGATAGAAATGGCGCATCCTCCCTCTATTTATAGAGGAGGATGGGCTGCCAATGAGAGGGCACAATGCCCTTTCATTTGCGAAATAACATGTCCCTAGGACCAAGGGCTGCAACCAATGCCCCTTGGTCCATGAGACATGTCTCATGCCTTTTGCCTTTTCAATTAAGTAATTAATTAGAAAAGGAATAAATAAATAATTGTGTCTAATAGGAAATTAATTAACTAATTAATTAATTATCCAAATATGGTGAAGAGGTAAGGGAGGTGACCCATGCCCCTTGCCCATTCGGCCATGGGACATGAGACATGTCCCTTTGGCCGAATGGTGCAAGGCATGGGTGCACCCTGCCTAGAGGCACCTAGGGCGAAGGGCACTAATCTTGCCGGGGTCTCGCTGCCCGGTCAGCGAGTCGGGGTCCAGGGGCGAAGCGCCCTGGTTTAGGGGTTCGGGGACGCAACGTGGTCCCCGATGGGGGTTCGGGGGCAACGCCCCTGAAACTCAAGGTACATTCAACCGTAAGGGTCAATGGTGGACTAGAGTTGCTAGAGGGCCCTATAAGATTCTGGAATGTGCTAGAAAGTCCTAGGAGGTGCCAAAAGGTTCTAGAAGCATGTGGAATCCTCTAGAGCACTCTGGGTGTCTCTAGCTTGGTCTAGAGAGTTCTAGGTTGGGCTAGAAATATAAAGAGTAGTCTAGCAAGTGCTAGACAAATGTAGATAGGTGTAGAGAGATCTAGACTAGCGTAGAAGATTATGGAAGAGTAATACTAGCCCTTGTATCAAGTAGATCTACCATCCATTGAGGAGGTCGCTTGCCTATAAATAGGGATCTTAGGCATTCATTTGTATCCACTCCAAGCATTCCAAGCATAGCCAACATTGTATCCAACACTTGAGCAATACATGCACGTTGTATAGCTTCCAAGTACTTCTCCCATTCTAACTTTTGTTGCTCGTTTCTCAAGCATTCTTAAGCAAGATTTAGGCACATTGGGACGAGTTAGGCTGACTTAGCCAAGAGGTTGCGTGACTAAGTGCCGTACGGGCATAGCGAAAAAATAAGTCCGTGACAGTTGGTATTAGAGCCAAGGTAGTGCGTGGGAGAACCATCAGTGGTGCAAGATGGCAGTCAAGGTGATGAAGAGGAGCAATCTTTGAGCTGGAGGAGGGCTCAAAGAGGGGTAGGTCCAGGGGTGCATCCAAGAGAACGCTTGGAGGCATGGAGGATAGGCTCACGAAGGCTGAGGCGTAGAAAGAAGAGCTCGATGCAAGGGTGAATGCTATCGAGGATGGGTTGCTGGGTGCCGTTAACAAAGTGGCTGCAGATGAGGTGGCTCGACGCAAGGAGGCGGATAATGCTCTCACCGTGAGAGTCCTTGCCATAGAGAAGGAGAACCAAGCTCTTAAAGTAGAGTTTACTGGGAAGTTAGCTCGGTTAGATGAAGAAGTGGCGTTGTTAAGGATGACAGTGGCATGAGGTGAGTCAGTTGGCCCTTCCACTTCTTCTTCCACCCCCAAAACAACGGATCATTAAATTTCTACAAATTTCTGTAGTGGATCACCAATTTCACTACTTGATCATGAATTTCCTACAATGGATCCCGATTTCTAAGTATTATTTTTAACATGTTCGTCTACATCCAGCTTAACTTGAAGCATATTATTTTCTTCAAAAAACTAAAAACTTTGTGATGTATTACATGGTTGTTGTATTGAAATCAGATTTGACCGATATTAGAACTTGTCTTCTTCATAAATACTGAACAAGGAAATTACTGTAATTCAGATAAGATCTCCTTACTTTGTGTACCAAAGGTTAAATTTGTGCTATATCCAGACTGTTTTATTTCTCGTTCTTGATGTGAGAATAAAAGCAAGAAGTAGATGAAATTTGGGAGAAGGTGGAATGATCGAAGTTAATAATGTTAAGGGATTTGGTCACCACACCACGGCGAACAACTCCACTCATCGCCGCCACACTCGCCAATTCTTGGACCTTCGTCTCCGGCTTCTCTTTCATGGCTCGACAAAGATTGCAAATCTTTGATCGATTGAAAGGTCAAGGGACATGTTGCTGCTAATGAAGATAAATAAGAAAGTTCTGTAGATGACAATAGTTGTGAGGAGGCGGAGAAACGAAAGACTGAAAGTGGTATTATTTGTAAATAATGCTTTTTTTAAGCACTTAGGATGCGCAAACGCACCCTAAAGCTTCTCATTTTGAAAACCAAGGAAGGTAATTGTTGTGATATCCCTGTATATTCGGGTACATATTAAAACTCATACTCTATCCATACTCAAATACTTGTATAATTTATTTTAGCTATTTTATACTCCCTCCGTTTGATTTTTGATGTTGTGTTTGACCTCAAATTTTGTTATGAAGAATTGTTTTAAAAATTGAAAATAAATATATTTACAAAGTGCAAACATTCAATTATCATTTGCATATAAACTTTTTCATTTTTAAAATCAAAAGATTGGAGAAAACAATTCATAGATTAAATGCTCAAAAAGAAATGGAGCATTCTTTTTGGGACGTAGGGAGTAGTATTTAATATATAATATTTTTTCATGTATTTTTAGATATGTACATAATTTGAAACATACATTTTCCAAATATATTTCTTGGGATTTTTTTTACTACCGATCTTTGGAAATATTTGAGTTAAATATTGAATCTTGAAACATGAAAGTCAAATGGTGCAATTATTTGAATACGAAGGGTGTATTAATCTAGGAAAAATTATGATTTACCCTCCAGGATAATTTCATCATTTACCACATGTTGAGACCTTCTCGATAAAAAGAATCTAATGGACTTAGTTTCGCTTGAATTAGAGTTCTTTTTCCTAGTTTCTTAACAGGTCACTCTTGAGGTTATTTTCATTAGTTTACCCCGCATTCAAAAATTCTCATAGAATCTGAGGCTGTTTTTTTAAAGATAATTTAATTTTTTTGATAGAAATAAAAAGAAAAAAAATACACATTATAACTCTCTACTATTTATGGAAGATGTTGATTTGACATTATAAATGGTATTAATTTTGACTTTTTATCACTTAGAGTTATTTTAGTTTCCAACATTTTACAAGCGAGCCCCTAATGTTTTCCTTTCATCTCTAATGATCAAAAGAAACATTAAGGATCTATAGTAATTCAATCTATTAAATTTCTATTATTTTAATTACAAATTTACGTTACACATCTTCCCACAATTTTAATTTCATCGTAAATATTTTATTCTATTTATCTTTTTCATCATTCGATAATGTATTTTCCATGTACAGAGTTTTTTTTTTCCACTAATCTATGTTGAAATTAAAACCGGCAACAAAGTGCGGGGAAAAACAAAATCCTAGTTAATCCTAAAAGATAAATTTGGGAAAAACATGACCCCAAACAAAACATCGTATACTCTGATCACACACTTAGTTCTCAAATGAAATCTCCTTTCAGTCAAACCCAGAAGAAAAAACCCCAACCAAAAAATTAAACCTTGGCGTGTTAGTTGTATGGTTTGGATGCATTCAAACATTTACTTCTTTAGGTGTTTGATCTAATGTTTGAGAGAGCTTAGATCAGACTTAGGCCCCAAGAAATTGGTTGATAAGGGATTTGAGAGTTAGAGATAACCTCAGAACCTTATTGGTGCTATAAGTTTGGCGCTGTTTATTGACTCTAGATTGAGATTGGAGTACTTGAGAGAGACTCCAGCCTTTCTTTGGTGAGATGGAGGCTGCTGATTAGAGATGACAGCAGCCCGAGGCTTGAAACTCATCCCTAGGTATGAACTTGATGAGCATAACTGAACCCTGATAGTATAGGTAAACCCGAGAAGAGTTTTTAACATTGATTTCTTATCATTTCAGCTATTAGTTAGTGTTTACTTGTTGTTGACTACTTGTTTTGCCTTTACATTGTTCTTTGTGTCATTATATTCACTAGTTCACTTGCTGTCCAGTCACATTTTCTCATTGAGTTATTTGGTCATTCATTTTAGCATTTCACACAAATAACAAATGTTACACCCACCCGCGACGTTCTGTAATATTTATGTTGAATTTTGGCCGCAAGTTCAAATTCTGTAATTATCAGATCACAAACGGCTTGTGATTAATTAATGGAATTCAGTATTTGGGAGTTAATTTGGAGTTATTTATAAGTGTTTTACATCTTGGATAACATTTACGGAGTTCCAGGGCGTTTTTCCAAAAATCGGTTTCAGGGGGAAAAACTGTCACCGAGGAAGAAAAAATTGGAAAACCACATGTTGGATTAATCCCATTTGGCCGGCGTATTTTTGTGAGTGGGAGAAGATATTTTTTTGGATATTATTTACCTATTTCTATTTATGAAGATGAGATAAGTTTCTTTTTAACCATCCCTCTTACACTTCCTTTAGCCCATGCCCTTCTTTTCATACCCATCCCCTTCCATTTATTCAGACATCATCTCTTATTTCTGACCATTCACTCTTTTCTTTATCTCTCATCATTCATCTCCATTATTGAGCAAGAGAAAGAAACACCTCTCTCCCTTTGCTGCACAGATATTTTCGTCCTATTTCACAGCCTTTTTGCCCTAGTAAACGTCCGATTCTGCTCTTGGGGTCTTCAGAGATAATCTTCATCAAGGTCTTGGCTACAACTTTTCTGAACGAAGAAAGAGCCAAAAGTGAAAGGAACATCCCCAAAACCTTGGTGCAATCCGACGGGTCCAGCAGCACTTTTGGTTTCAAAAACCATTTCTTGAAGTTTTGAGCTTGGATCTTCAACAAGCAAAGTTCTTCCACTTCCTAATCTTCATGTTCTTTGAAGTCAAAACATGAGAGAAAACTCACCCATCTTCTTTGTTCTTCATGGCCGAAAACTTCAAGGATTTTTGGTGGTGGATTTGTCTCAACTCCTACTCATCCTAAGCTAAGCTACAAGTATTATCAAGGTGAGGATCCTCCTTGGTAATTTTTATGGATTTGGTTCATGGATGATTTTGATTTTCAAGTATGTTGTTGTTGGAAGTATGATGAACATACTTTGTTCTTGAGAAATCATGAAAAAACATGTTGTTGGAATTTTCATGGTGAGGCCGAATTGTTGAATGTATTTTTGGGTGGATTTTTGTTGAAGAAAGTTGGTAGAAAGCATGTTATAAGTATGTTTAACATGATTTTAAGTTGTTGGAAAAAGTTGGAAATTATTTGGTGAATTTTTGGAAAGGGGCCGAATTGATGATGATGTTGTTTTGATGATTTTGTGAAGTTAAAGTGTTGGCGAAAGTGATTAAATGATGTTTTGGTGGTTTAAGTGGCTAAAGTGTAAGTTTATAAAGTTTAGGGTCAAAATGGAAATTTGACCGAAAATTATCAACTTGGCCGAAAGTTTGGTTGGAAAAGATACTTGTGTGGAAAAGTTGACAAAGTTGAGTATTTTGTAACTTTGTGGAACTTAAGGGCTAATTTGAAAGTTCTTAAAAAGTTTAAGGACTAAAGGTGTAATTATGGAAAAGCTAAAGGAAAGTTAGCCACTTTAAGTTATGGAATAAATTATGGACACTTTAAGTATAAAGTTGTCACTTTTGCAACTTTGTGAAGTTTTGGGCAAGATTGCAAATTTTTGAAAAGTTGGAGGACTTAAGTGGTAATTTTGGATAAATTCCCAAAGTAAATAACTTTAGTTAATTAACTAGAGTTATTCTGTGTTTCTGATTCTGGCAGATTAAATCTGCGTTTCTGTGCATACTGTTGTGAAGCGCCTGGGGGCCACAATAGATTATCCGTTTCTGCTAAGGTAAGGGGTTTAGCTTTCTTAATACGCAATGCAGTTCAACTCATGTGTATTAGGTTAGTTAAGGGCTAGTACTCGGGTCGAGGGTGGGGCCCAGTGACTCCCGGGGCTAGTCACATGGTACATAGCGGTATGTAGGTTTTTATTATTTCTGGACTTCATGCTTATCGGGGGTCGATGACGGACCCACTCTCTGTTATGGTTTTCTGGACTTATGCTATATCGGATATGCTTATCGGGGGTCGACGACGGACCCATTTTATGTTCTGTGTCGGCTTTATGCCGCTACCTATTCTGACAGTTAGGGGCAGATCACCCCTCGCTGGTACCATGCGTTCTGATCCCGATAATCGGCGTGAGCTTAACAAGCCGCCGTAGGAGTCTTTATTCGTGGTGCGGGACCATCTGTATGGGAAAGTACCACCAGTCCGACGGGACTTCTGAGCATCATGACATTTGCATACCATATTCCTGTTTATACTTAGGGTTGTATTATCTGCTAGTTCATTGCATACTAACCTTTTATGCAGGGAAAAACGTTTTTAAAAAGTTTTCCCGGTATCGTACCTGCCCCCTTACGGGTTCTTTCGAGAACTCACCCCCACATATTAAACATTTTCAGGGGATTCTGGCAAACGACCTGCGGAGTAGACCTCCCGCAGTGATCGTTCTGCATTCTGTGTTCTGAGAGGTATTTTTCTGATTAAGTCTGGGTGTTTATTCTCGTTAGATCCTTTCTGTGATCTGTCATTTGAAATCTGTGATTAGTCTGACGTTAATTTCTCCTGTTTATGTTTAGCAGCAGTGGTAGTTAGCGAGGTATAATCCGATTTATGGCTCGGCTCTGTAGGCGTAGTATGCATATTAGATACATTTAGTATTCTGATGTTCTGGATTGTATTTATTATTCGTGGGGAGTTTCCGACCCTACGAGGTTGGCGGAACTCTTTCTGCCTGTATTACTTATTATCTGCTTTCCGCGCACGCGATATTCTATAAAACCACTAACGTGTTTCGGGTGCAGGTTTAGGACTAGTAAGACGTCTTAAAAACTGCAAACACGTGTTAACCTTAAAACCTGAAGGAAAACATTTTAAGGGACGGGTTTCGGGTCCACAACCCTTTTAAAGAGAAAATCCGTATTCACCCGCCACCGATACTTTCGGCTTCCGCAACAACGACGCTTCCGCCAGCTTCCGGGGGCGGTGGGGTGACAATTTGGTATCAGAGCTTAAGGTTAGAGTTAGGAATGGTTAGACTTTCCGACCTAAACTCCGCTTCTAGTTCTGGGGTAATTTAACTAAAAGAGTAGATAACTTTTACTAAAATTATTCAAGAACTTTAGGTTGATTTAGGGTTGGTTAGTTGACACCATAACCTAGCATAATCTGGAAACTCAAATAAAGTGGTTAAAACAGATATCGCGCCAGAATGATCCACGAAGGATGTGGATTATCTGAGTCCTTTCAAAGTAAGCAAGCAAAGGAATTGCTGCTGAAATTCTAAATTTTCTGTTTAAGTTAAATATGCATATCATCTACACTACAGAGCACACCGCCGGGCTCGACAGCCCACACCACGACCTTCACCTCAGCCCCGACCTAGATCTGCTCGATGCCAGGAGCCCGTCAACCTTGTGGAGGTACTGGGTCAGATACGCATACGGTGTCTTTGCGGGGATCTGTTGTTCGACCACTCCGCACCGACCGGTACACCCTCGACACCGAGACCACACGTATTGACTCCAGACTACGCAGTCCTACTCCTCGGAGGAGCGATCATGTGGTCGTTCCCGAGGAGGACCCGGGTAGCGGCTAGCACTGACACTAAACAGGAGGCTGATTCAGATCCGTTGACCTAGGGAATTATTCTCGGGAGGGACCCCGAGGCCACGTACGTGGAGCATTGTGGGTTACGATGAGGTCAGGATGATGGAGTGGCTGCAGCGTTTCAACCCGCCCAAGTTTTCGGGCAAGTCAGGGCCAGATGCAGCTGAGAGCTGGCTGTCAGATATGGAGCGTCTCCTGCCGAGATTGGGACTGCCATCCGAGGTGATGGTTTCTCTTGCTACCTTCTATCTGCGTGACGCTGCACACAACTGGTGGCAGGGGATAGTCAGGGACCGGGCGACACAGTACCGGGATATGAGGCGTACCGACCCGGGGATGACTTGGGAGGAGTTTTCCCGCCTTTATCATGAGAGGTACGCCATACTGGAGTGCCGACAGGAAGAATTTGATGCGCTCACTCAGGGCACCTGGTCCATCACCGAGTATGAGTTGGAGTTCAGCCAACTCATCCGTTACTCTTCTCAGTTTGATTCTTCCGAGCGGGAGAAGATGAGGAGGTTCATCAGAGGCCTGCACCCGCAGATCAGAGAGCACCTGATAGCATTTAGTATCTCTGTCTATCACGAGGCCATTCAGAAGGCCCTTCTGCTAGAGATGGAGATGATCGGATCAACAGCCATATCTTCCCGGCCCCATAGTGGTGGGAAGTCATCAGGCCAGCAGGGCCAAGGACAACATCGGGGACCGAGTAGGTCAGGCAGGTTTGACAGGGGTAAGGGCAAGGCCCCCACTATAGAGATGCTAGTTTTTCGACAGTGTGGTAGGCGCCACGAGGGTCGGACTTGCTACAGGACATCAGGCCAGTGCCTGAGATGCGGGGCGTTAGATCATTGGATCAAGGATTGTCCGCAGACTCAGACATAAGACGTTTGAGAGCTCCACATGGAGGTTTGAGAGCTCCACCGCAGAGACTACCGATTGCACCACCACCAGTTCAGCGGACTACCCAGCCAGCGCGGGTTTTCCAGATCGAGCAGGCCGACACATCACAGCAGAGAGCATTTGAGGACTGTACTGGAGACACTTGCGAACAACCAACTGTACTCTAAGTTCTCTAAATGCGACTTCTAGATGCGAGAAGTAACTTTTCTGGGTCACATTGTTGGAAGGCACGATATTTAAGTGGATCCAGAGAAAACTAAGTCAGTTGAGGAGTGGGGGCAGCCACGGACAGTGAAGGATATACAGAGCTTCCTGGGTTTGACAGGGTACTACCACAGATTCATACCAGGATTCTCCATACTGGCATCGCCGCTCACTCAGCTGACCAAGAAGGGTCAGCCGTTTGTTTGGTCCTCAGCCTGCGAGGACAGTTTTCGGGAACTCAAGCGGTTGTTGACACACGCACCGATTCTGAGCCAACCGGACTCGACACTACCTTATATGATCTACACTAATGCATCGAGAACGGGACTCGGCTGTGTGTTGATGCAAGGGCAGCACGTCATTGCGCTTGGGTCGAGGAATGCGACCGCATGAGCAGAACTACCCGTTGCATGACTTAGAATTGGCTGCGATCATCTATGCCCTCGAACAGTTGAGGCACTACTTACTCGGCAATAGGTTTCAGATTTTCACCGACCACAAGAGCTTGAAGTATCTGTTTATGCATAAGGATCTGAACATGAGGCAGCGACGGTGGCTAGAGTACATGAAGGATTACGACTGTACCATCGAGTACACCACCGGTAAGGGGAACTTAGTAGCAGATGCTTTGAGCATGAAGTATACAGGCATTGTCAGTGGTGGAGATTCTGGGAACAAGGCCGAGGGATTAGATCTGATGATGTTATGGCATCAATGGGAACAGTGGGAGCAAGCTCATGTTAACACTTTGACTATTCAGTCTGATTGGTTGACCGAGATCCAAGAGGCACAGACCAGGGACACAGGGTTGAAGAAACTCTTAGGTGAGAACATAGGAGCCATGCGACCATTCTTCGAGTACAAGCAGAGATTGTTATACTTCAGGAGTCGCCTCTATGTACCGGATGAATCGTCGATTCGAGACCGACTTCTGGGAGAGGCGCACTCCAGTAGTTTGAACATCCACCCCGGAGGTGAGAAAATGTACCATGACCTTCGATCTCACTTCTGGTGGCCAGGGATGCGGAGACATATAGCTGCCTATGTGGAAAGATGTGTGACTTGTCAGCGTGTCAAGGTAGAGCATCAGAAGCCAGCTGGTACACTGCAGACTCTACCTATTCCTGTCAGGAAGTGGGGTAATATTACGATGGATTAACTGTGTTGCCCGGTCCTTGACTATCCCCTGCCACCAGTTGTGTGCAGCGTCAAGCAGATAAAAGGTAGCAAGAGAAACCATCGCTTCGGATGGCAGTCCCAATCTCGGCAGGAGACACTTCATATATGACAGCTAGCTCTCAGCTACATCTGGCCCTGACTTGCCCGAAAACTTGGGCGGGTTGAAACACTGTAGGCGCTCCATCATCCTGACCTCATCATAACCCACAATGCTCCCCTTACGCGGCCTCGGGGTCCCTCGAGAATCCCCGGAATCAGAAATCGTCCCTAGGTCGGCGATGACGGATCGGTGATCGCTTCCTCCGAGCCCTGTGGGTAGTCTGTCTAGTGCGAACAGTGCTAGCGCTCGGGAGAAAGCCAGCGTGTCAAGGTAGTTTCCACCCACTACCGCTGCCAACCATGGAGTATCGGTCCACTCGACGAGAGAAACCTTCTCCCACGGTGATCACCATGGCCCTCCCTCGAGGGAAGTCATCCACACGACGGGGGTGGACGTCGGCGTATGAACTCGGCCCGTCGCCCTCTCAACGAACAACAGCAAACCGGCCGGTGTGGTGGGGCACCACACAACACCATTCTGAATTCCCCACTGACCGGTTTCGACCCTGCAATCCTCGTGGCGATCATGGAGGCGGTCGTCTAAAATTTGCACGGCACTCTGGCCGCAGGGGCTGTCCGAGCGAACCAGTAGCCACAGAATCACCAGGAGCTTCCTCTTGCTCCACAATAGCAGGAAAACTATCCTGATCCAGCTCACTCAGCCGCGCTCGCAGCCCTTGCCCGTCGCTTGGAGCAAATGGAGAAGAGGGAAGTGAGGGCCAACTCACCTTACTCGGCCAGTCTAGGTCTGGACCACCTCTGGACCCAACCTTTCACTCAGAGGATCCTGGAAGCTCCACTTCCGGAACAATTTTTCCAACCAAAGTTGGATGCCTATGATGGTCTTACGGATCCAGACATCCACCTCCAGCGCTACATCTCCGCGATGGCGATCGCGAGGGCGGACGACAACACTCTTTGCAGGTCCTTCAACTCTACCCTCACTGGGACCATCGCCAATTGGTACACCACCCTTCGCGATATGTAGTTCAACTCCTTTGAGAAACTCTCCCGTGTTTTCTCTAACCACTTTGTTGTCTCCAAGCCTCCGCCAAAAACTGCAGGGCACCTGCTCAAGGTGCGTCAGAGAAAGGATGAGTCCTTGAGGGATTACATCCAACGGTTCCAAGGGGAATCTTGTTGATTTTCGGATCGTCATTAACATGTTTGTCATGCTTACATATTACATGGATACTACATTTAAGTAATAGCACGATGTGTTTCTTCCATAATCATGCCATATATCCATTAGCATCATACATAGAACCTAGCATGATACTAATGGCAAAGAACCTAGCATGATACTAAAGAAAGGATCAAGGATGTGTACCTTTCTTCTTGATGTTCGAATCTTCTGACTCTTCTATGGAGGATGGACTTGGAAGTGCGCCAAGGAAGCGGATAAGAAGTGAAAAGCTTCTTATGAAGTTCCACCCACAAAACTCTAAATAGAATGCTTATTGAGAGAGAAGAGATGAGAGGCAATGCTGCCAAAGGGATGATGATAATGGCGCCATCCTCCCTTTATTTATAGAAGAGGATGGGCTGACTATGAGGGGGCACAATGCCTCCTCATTTGCGAAGTAATATGTCTCTAGGGCCAAAGGCTGCAACCAATGCCCCTTGGTCCATGAGACATGTCTTATGCCTTTCACCTTTTCAATTAAGTAATTAATTAGAAAAGGAATAAATAAATAATTGTGTCTAATAGGAAATTAATTAACTAATTAATTAATTATCCAAATAATATGGTGAAGAGGCAAGGGAGGTGACCCATTGATGTGGACATCACCCCCATTTCACCAGTAGAGGCCAACAATTCCTTTAAAGGGGTTCATGGACCTTTGGCGAAGGCTTGGTTAAAGAGAATGCGACACTTCAGGCACTGGCGAAGCCCTAAAGCAAAGCCCCACCTGCAAGGTCTCCAGGCGAGGCCCCTGTGCGCAGCTTCACAGCTAAGGCGAAGCCCCAAGACAAAACCGCCCATGCGAAGACCCCAGGCGAAGGCGCCCCCGCGAAGGCCCCAGGCGAAGGCGTCCTCGCGAAGGCCCCAGGCGAAGGCACCCCGCGAAGCCTCCATACTTAGCCAACCGGCCGACCCAATCCAACCCAAGGCGTCCTTTCTCTGGAACCGCTTGGGAAGACAAATATCTACTTTACATGCAAAAGACATCTGAACACTTTTTAGACTAGCTTTTGCCTTTTCACCTTTTTGGAAGCTTTTCGCATGGCATGCATGCAAAAGCACCTTATGCTTTCTGCACACATGCACAGATGTAAGAGCCGCCTTGCTTCTCACATCTTCCCCCACCATTTAAGCTAGTTACAGACACATTTGTAAGGTAGAACATAATTTTGAATCCAAGCATTCGGCCGAAACTCTCCAAGTGAGACATTGGCTTTTGTGTTCTCTTTTCTTGCATTTCCATTTCCCTAGTGATCCATGCAAGAGGATCCAAACATAATATCTAGTATTGCTTGACCTTGTAGTCAAGAGGTGCTAGATCCCATCTCCATTCCCAGGCATTATCAAGTGCATTGCCTCACCCCATAGTGAGGAGGTTCACTTGGCCGAAATCTGTTCGTTTGTTCGCGTCCGCCTCCGCCGAGCTAGATCCGTAAGCGTTGATCACACCCACACTTCCCGTGATCACATCAAGTGGTATCAGAGCTAAAGCGCTTGCTAGAAGGAATCGTGTTATTTGTTTGGTTTTTCTTCAATCAAAACCCTTTGTTATCTTTCTTTGTCACGACCACCCCGCCCGGTTGCGGAGGCGGGGCCGGCCGCGACGTTTGGAAGCGGAAGCTACGGCGGAAAGCACGGTAACGGTACTACCGAAACCCGCTACGTGCAGTGGTCCCATGACCCGGCCCGTAAACACAGAATGGTCGTACTACGACCTGCAACCTACAGAACACATACATGGCAAGTATACAAAACAACTTAACAAACGAACATGCAGTTCATGGAATACCTTTCATTACTAATGACAACCAAATTACAGAAACCATTTCATACATAAAACCTATATAGGCAAGTCGGGGCTCCGCCCTCGACTCAGAAGACAGATACAGAATCATCACATAATCTAGAACATACGTCATATACAGTATCATGATCCGAAATACATGCATGCAACTACACTTATAGAGCCGTCAAAGTACACCCTAGAAACACCCAAGTGCGAAATCAGGAAAACCTCTCACCCAGAAGATTCCCGCACAAGGTACTGCTGCTGCTAAAGCACAACCAAAGAGAGGAGAGTTAGTCAACCGAAAACCCAACAAAACTAAAGTCAGATACACCAACCAGAAACCTCTACCGGAACTACCCCTTAAACCCGAGGCAGAGCAGAATAGAATCAGCGGAGGTTCCACAAAGGAACTGCCGATACAGAAACCCAAAACACAGAAAGCACCGCGGATCTCTAGTCCGTCGGCTGCTTGTCAGGTAGACCTGAAAGGTGGTAAACAGAAAGGGGTGAGTCCTCGGGAGGACCCAGTAAGAGCTGAGGTAAGATACAGGTTGCAGATGTCTTTCTTGAACCGAACTCGCAAAAGTAACAAACACAAACAGAACAAACACAAACACACAGATATATATATATATATATATATATATATATATATATATATATATATATATATACGTATGCATGTATGCAAAGTCAGAGGTCAGCCGAAACCCATCATACGCGGTCCAACCGCCAGAATGACCCAAAACGACAGCCCTCTCTAAGAGGTCAGAATATACAGAACAGAACAGAACAGAAGCACGGTACCGGCTGGGGTCGCGATCCCCAAACTGTCGTAGGGTCACAGAAGTATACCTGCACTCCCGGTGCGTGTATACGTAAAGTGTCGGCACCCTCCAGTGCGGACACACAGAACAGAATATCAGCACTCCAGGTGCGGATACAAACAGAATGTCGGCACCCTCAGTGCAGACACTACAGAACAGAACCAAGGAGCACCCGTGGCCTCTAAGACCATCCAGGTCTCGTCACAGATCAGAATCATATAATAATAATGCATATGCAAAACAGAATATAATATACCAAAACATATAAACAGAAATATCAGTGCCTAGCGCGGATAAGCAGAACAACATATAAACCCGTGGCCTTCAAGACCATCCGGGTCTTGAAACAGAACAAGTACAAACATGTACCCTACCATGTGACAGGTCCCGGGATCATCGGACCACCGTCCTCAACCCGGAATCCTGCCTCAACTAGACCCGATATACATAAAGTCCCATTCCAGAATGTATAACGAGAGAAGTTGAACCCTTACCTCAGAAATACCGCTCCGCAGCACAAACCCCGGGAAATCCAGGCTCCCGGCCCGAAATGTAGCAACTTGCCATTTAAGGTCCCACGCAACTCCACCAACGCAGAAACAAGCACTGATTTGAGTCCAAAACCTTGATGATTCCTTGCCAAAATGAAGAACACAAGAGGAGCTTCAATGAATAGTAGAAATGGCGTTTATGGAGAAGAAGGAAGAAGAAGATGATGAAAAATGAAAGAAATTCCATTTCTTTCCCTTTTATACTTCTTTTATTTTATTTCCTTTTCCATCTTTAATAAAAATTGGACAAGTGTCCTATCTTATCCTCACTCAGCCGACTTCCTCTTCCCCTTTACCAAAATATTACAGATTTTTGGGCTAATTACAGCTTAGCCCCCCAAACTTTTCCAAAAGTTGCAATTTTAGCCTAACCGCAGTTTCCAACCTCCAAATGGAACGAAAACTGAACACAACCCTCAGAATCCCATATCATACACAAATCATGTTTCCAAAGTCCAATTTCAAATCCAGAGTGTCCTACCGTGCCCGCTGAACCCGAGAAAAACCCGACGTGCACGTGTGTTAACCCAAATCCAAATCCTGCCATGCCAAAATTCCACAAATATTACCATAAAATCCGTCTTAAAATATAACATACTTTGCACCCAAGCCAACGGAAGATTTTCATCCCGATCCCGGGATTCCGCCGGGACCGAAGTCGCTCGGGACCCGTCCCCACCCAAAAATTATACTCCGTAAAAAGATCCGGGACGTTCCCACGATTCCAAATATGCAAACGGTTTCTCATTCCGAGGTCCCGGGAGCGCTACCGAGCCCGCTGTACGTCCCGAGACAACCCCCGGCCCCGAAAAATATTTTCGGCGGAAATGTCCGGGGGACCCACACGACCTCAAAACCCGAAGGATTCCCAAAAATAATGCTCAGATAAGTCTCGGGAGCCGTCTGACCGCCCAAAACCGTGACCCGCAGGCCAAAACCGGAGCCCCGGGTCACCCAGGTCACAACCCGCTCGGGGTGACCGTAACATTCTCCCCCCCTTAGAACTCTTGGTCCTCCAAGAGTAACTCGAACCATACAGGTGTCGCTACCAACCAGAATATATATACTTTCCCTTTACTCAGCATAATCGAACCACCGTTACTGGTGCGGCGGGAGTGGTAGTTTAGACTACCATCCAGAGCCTCTCAGCGGCGTCCCACCCTCCGGGTGCATCTTGTTGCACCCCGAGTCAGTTGCCGGTATTTCTACCTGACAACCCCAGACAGTATCGAATCTATACCTAACCTTCAACAGGCCATCCAGGAAGACATCGTGTGTTACAGACATACTCAGGGGGGGTAAAGCCAACTTGCCCACTCGCTCCAGAATCTCTTAAAGACCGATATACCTTGGGCCCACTACACTTGCACTGCGCACTCTGATCCTCCTCCAAGTCCACGATCGGAACACGTTCCAGAACCTGCAGCTCCATGCTGCTCCTTACCGCCTCCAACCCATCAGAACTCATAAGAGGTAACACCTTTCCAGAAACCGTAAGGCTACGGTTAGCACAACCAACGTGCACAAAATTCTTCAACAGCCAACCCATCCCAATACCTATACCAAATTGGGAGGGGGTCCCTGGGCTGCGGAAACCTCGGGGGTGGTGAGTGTGGTTGTTCAGACCCTGGGTTACGCTGAACCCAACTCCTGAACCTCGGAGGTGTGGGATCCCAATCCCGACCCTCCGGTACTCGATCACGCTGTCTGCGTGTGGTAACCATTTCCTTAAACCAAACCAACCAAATACAGATTTAACCATAACCAAAATTCCAAAACAGTTAACTCTCACTCTCTCTACCAAAAGCTAGCAGCAGTATTCTAAGGCTCTGTAGTGTAATGCAATGCATAATGCAGAAATTCTTTCCAGAATCACAAAACCAAAATCCAAAACCTTAAACACAGAATCAGATCATGTTCATATCACAGAATCACATCACAACCAATCAATAAAACAAAGGTACCCGGATTATGTCAGAAGTCTGCACTCGAGCTTTGCGCTTCACTACGCGCCCCGAAGTCCAATATCCCAAACCTTCCAGAATGCTTCAAAGAACCGTCCGCTGCTGCACACCCATTCCAAAGTGGTTCAAATAAAGAGGTGGCCAGACTCCGTACCGAACCGCCCTGGAATAGGGTACAGAACAACAGCCGCACTTCGAAGTCATCTCCTGCAGATACCTATCCATGAACTGGCATGACTTGCTCCGAAAGTCCACTCCTGGACTTGTATACTTGCCTCCCAAAACCCATACTGAAACTGACCATACTTTGTCTCTTGGGTCACACCGACCCGACCTGCTCTGATACCAACTTGTCACGACCACCCCGCCCGGTTGCGGAGGCGGAGCCGGCCGCGGCGTTCGGAAGCGGAATCTACGGCAGAAAGCGCGGTAACGGTACTACCGAAACCCGCTACGTGTAGTGGTCCCATGACCCGGCCCGCAATAACAGAATGGTCGTACTACGACCTGCAACCTACAGAACACATACATGGCAAGTATACAAAGCAACTTAACAAACAAACATGCAGTTCATGGAATACCTTTCATTACTCATGACAACCAAATCACAGAAACCATTTCGTACATAAAACCAATATAGGCAAGTCGGGGCTCCGCCCTCGACTCAGAAGACAGATACAGAATCATCACATATTCCAGAATATACGTCATATACAATATCATGATCCGAAATACATGCATGCAACTACACCTACAGAGCCGTCAAAGTACACCCTAGAAACACCCAAGTGCGAAATCAGGAAAACCTCTCGCCCAGAAGATTCCCGCACAAGGTACTGCTGCTGCTAAAGCACAACCAAAGAGAGGAGAGTTAGTCAACCGAAAACCCAACAAAACTGAAGTCAGATACACCAACCAGAAACCTCTACCGGAACCACCCCTTAAACCCAATGTAATAAGCTGAACGGAGGTTCCACAAAGGAACTGTCGATACCTGAAACCCAAAACACAGAAAGCACCGCGGATCTCTAGTCCGTCGGCTGCTTGTCAGGTAGACCTGAAAGGTGGTAAACAGAAAGGGGTGAGTCCTCGGGAGGACCCTGTAAGGGCTGAGGTAAGATACAGTTTGCAGATGTCTTCTTGAACCGAACTCGCAAAATGTAACAAACACAAACACACACAACACACAACATATATATATATATATATATATATATATATATATATATATATATGCATGTATGCAAAGTCAGAGGTGAGCCGGAACCCATCATACGCGGTCCAACCGCCAGAACGACCCAAAACGACAGACCTCTCTAAGAGGTCAGAATATCTGAAGCGAGCGAAGCACGGTATCGGCTGGGGTCGCGATCCCCAAACTGTCGTAGGGTCACAGAAGTATATCGGCACTCCCGGTGCGTGTATACGTAAAGTGTCGGCACCCTCCAGTGCGGACACACAGAACAGAATATCAGCACTCCCGGTGCGGATACAAATAGAATGTCGGCACCCTCAGTGCAGACACTGCAGAACAGAACCAAGGAGCACCCGTGGCCTCTAAGACCATCCGGGTCTCGTCACAGAACAGAACCACATAATAATAATGCATATGCAAAACAGAACAGAATATATACCAAAATGGCATAAGTATAAATATCGGCGCCTAGCGCGGATATACAGAACAGAATACCAACCCGTGGCCTCCAAGACCATCCGGGCCTTGAAACAGAACAAATACAAACATGCATCTTACCATATGACAGGTCCCGGGATCACCGAACCACCGTCCTCAACCCGGGAACCCGCCTCAACTAAACCCGTATACATAAAGTCCCATTCCAGAATGTATAACGAGAGAAGTTGAACCCTTACCTCAGCAACACCGCTCCCTAGCACAACTCCCGGGAAATCCCGGCTCCCGGCCCGAAAAGTGACAACTCACCTTTTAAGGCCCCGCACAACTCCACCAACGCAGAAACAAGCACTTAAAGAACCCAAATCCTTGTTAATTCTTGGCCAAAAATGAAGAACACCTTGAAGCATGAAGATGTCCAACAATGGCGGCAATAAGGGAAGAAGGAAGAAGAAGGAGAAAGAAAATGAAATTCCATTTCATTTCTTTTCCCTTTTATACTTCTTTCCTTTTAATTCCTTTTCTTTTTCCATCTTCCATAAAAATAGGACAAGTGTCCTATCTCACCCTCACTTAACCGACTTCCAGCCTTCCTCTTTGACCAATTAGTGCCAACTTTTGGGTTAATTGCAACTTAATCCTTTAACTTTTCCAAAAGTTGCAATTTTAGCCCAACCGCAGTTTTCAACCTCCAAATGGAACGAAAACTGAACACAACCCTCGGAATCCCATATCATAAACAAATCATTTTTCACATATCCAATTATCTATCCAGACTGTCCTACCGGGCCCGCTGAACCCGAGCAAATCTCGACGTGCTAACCCAGACCAAAACCCGCCATGCCAAAAAAAACCACAAATAATACCATAAAATCCGTCTTAAAATATAACATACTTTACACCAAGGCCGTCGGCAAATTTTCATCCCGAGCCTCGGGATTCCCGTCCCGAGCCCCGGGAGTCGCCCGGGACCGAACGTCCCCACCCAAAAATTATACTCCGTAAAAAGATCCGGGACGTTCCCACGATTCCAAATATGCAAACGGTTTCTCATTCCGAGGTCCCGGGAGCGCTACCGAGCCCGCTGTACGTCCCGAGACAACCCCCCGGCCCCGAAAAATATTTTCGGCGAAAACGTCCGGGGGACCCACACGACCTCAAAACCCGAAGGATTCCAAAAAATAATGCTCAGATAAGTCTCGGGAGCCGTCTGACCGCCCAAAACCGTGACTCGCAGGCCAAAACCGGAGCCCCGGGTCACCCGGGTCACAACCCGCTCGGGGTGACCGTAACAACTAGTCATTTTCTTGGGTTTCAAGTTGCGGTTTTACTAGAGTTACTCTTTGTGTCTCTTTGCGTGTTCATCTTTGATCTAAGGTTGAAGTCGGAATCAAGTTGAGAGAACTTGTAAAAAGCCTCTAAGAGGGACAGCCGAAGTGATACAATCACTAAAGCCTTTGTGAGAAACATGAGAGAGAGTGTAAACACTCAGGGAGTGGTGAGGATATTTTCCTAACTGCATATTTTCAACTGTACTTTTTATTGCAGATGGTTTCGTCAGATTCTACGCCCCCTCATCCATTCCAGCTAGCGATGCATGACACGCTAGCAAAAATATTACAAAGGTTGGATGACTTGGGAGCTCAAGTCGCCACTACAAATGAGCGACTGACAAGGGTAGAGATTGCCCAAGGAAAGCAACCAGAAAGCTCGCAAGTCCACAATGATGCCCATGCATCGCGGGCTCAAGGCAGGGTCACCCATACTACCCTCAATCCGACATCGACGAAACCTCACAGTCGCCCAACTCCCTCGACGAGAGTAGACCATGGTGTTGATGTTCTGGATAGTGATGATCAGGAGTATTATGCGGAGCCACCACCAAAACCAACAAAAAGAAGGGTCTTTGCCGATAGAGCTCAAGCAAGAGCTTATCTCGAGAGAGACCTTGAAGAAGAAGAAGAAGCAGAGCGAGGACGTGTTCATCGAGGTTTCAACTGAAGCCTTGGAGGAAGAGCGCAAGCCCAAGATCAACAAGCCCTCGCCAATTTAAAGCTTCAAATACCGCCCTTCTACGGCTCCAGTGATCCGGAAGAATATTTTACTTGGATGGCCAAAACCGAGTGGATCATTGATATGATGGGATATAATGATGCGGCCGCATTAAAGCTCGTTGTCATTGAGTTTCACGACTATGCCCTCACCTGGTGGGAGCAAGAGCATCACGAGAGGGCAAGGGTCCGCGGTCGCCCCATCGCCACTTGGGAAGAACTTAAACGGGTCATGAAAAGTCGGTTTGTGCCAAGCTACTACGACAGGGATTGTGCCCAGAAGTTGCAACGTCTTATTCAAGGTCCCCGCAGTGTAGAGGAATATCAAAAGGACCTTGAAAGAGCCTTGATGAGGGCCAATGTCAAGGAGGATGACGAGGCTAAGTTGGCCAGATTTTTATATGGTCTAACAGAGGACATCGCCAAAACAGTTGAGTTGTGGGATTACCGGAATTACCAAGATCTGGTGCACAACGCGATACGGTTGGAGAAACAGCTGAAGAAGGGAAACTCCTATCATTCATTCCATACGCCTACACGAGGTTCAGGAAGCAAGTCTACCCCATCGCCCAACCGACTCCAAAATTCTATCAACCAACACCGGCGATACCCTCCTCTCGCCACAATAATCCAAACGCGAGGCCCCCATCACACCCTCAACCAAAAACCGGCACCCTTCCTTATGATGCCCCTCGCCAGACAAGGAGTGTCAAATATTTTAAGTGTTTGGGCAAGGGACATTATGCGAGGGACTGTCCCAATAGAAGGGCCATGGTCATTCGGCCCAATGGGGAATTATCTAGTGAAGACGAAGAGGAGAGTCCCCTTGAACCCCAAAACCCAGAGAGCGAAATGGAAGGAGAATTGCCTATGGAAGGACTGATATTGGTCACCAAGAGAGTTCTGCAAAGCTCCCCAAGCGTTACCGAAAGTACCCAACGGGAAAACTTGTTTCAATCCAGAGCTTTGGTCAATGGGACTCTTTGTAGTCTCATCATTGACAGTGGAAGTTGCATCAACGCAGCTAGCGAAGACAAGGTCGCTGAGCTGGGTCTTCGCACCATCGCGCATCCCAAATCGTACCAACTTCAGTGGATTGATGACAGGACCTTTGTGAAGGTCGTGAAACAAGTTGAAGTACCAATAAAGATCGGCAAGTATGAAGATTCTATCACTTGCGATGTGGTGCGAATGCAAGCCACACACATTCTCTTAGGAAGACCCTGGCAGTACGACAAGAAGGCCATACACTATGGCGGGGCCAACAAGTATATCCTCACCCATCTTAGTAAGCCTTACACCTTGCTTCCCCTCACGCCAACCCAAGCCCTCCAAGACCAAGCTCACATGGCTAGTAAGGCTGAGAAGAAAAGAAAGAGCGAGGGCAGAGAGAAAAGAGAAAATGGTGAGAAGGTTCAAGGAACCTTGAGTGAAAGGAAAGTGGAGAGAAGACCAGAGGAAAACTCTCCAACCAAAAAGAGTGAGAGAGTGATCAACATATTCCCCACCAACCCAAGTTTTCCACTAACTACCGTTTTGGATCAACACTCTTTCTCCTCTTTGAGTGTGCAGGTCACTGAGGAAAGAAGAACTGAAGATTGCCTTGAAAAGCTTGGGAAGGAAGTGCCACACACTCTCGGCCAAGAAGAAGAAAAATGCAAGAGGGCGGGAGCGAACATGGGTAACTGTGCTTCTAATCCCTCCTCTTAACATAAAATCTGAATTGGATGAGCAGAGGCATGCGCATGTTGAAAAATTGAATGATCTGCTGTCTTTGGATAGAAAACAGAATGAGAAAATGCATGATCATGACTTTAAGATGGTTTGCAATCCTTTGTTTGAATTTGATCCATCTACCTCTGAAGAAGCATTCTGGAATCCAATGTTTGAAATGCATCATGACGATGCCTTAACGGATGATTTATGTTTATTGACTCATGATGAGAAACTACATGTTTTGATGCTCTATTGATTGGAAATAGTTTGAATGACACGCACGTTGACACTCTTACAAATTATATGTACATGGGTTCATTCGGTCTTGTGAATGACTTTAGACCTAGGACACTTGTGTACTTTCATGGCAATGAAGCAAGAAAGAGCGGATTGTTCATCTTGCCCCAACTCAGTGCTTCCTAGTTTGCTATCCATGAGCTAGGTACCATAAATTTTGAGTATAAGATTTTCGATGATTACATCTATTGGTCATGGAAGTATGTCATGAATTTATTTAGACTTTGGTTCTTGGTCATCATGCATATTGGAATCCTCACGATCCGACATTTGATATGGGCACATCTGCTTGGTTTTGGTCCACTAACCCCTAATGCCTCTTCAAGTTGGTTGTGGTGTCTCCAGATTTGTAGAAATGACTTCCTTATGAATCCGAGGACGGATTCATTTCAAGAGGGAGGGTATGATGTGGACATCACCCCCATTTTGCCAGTAGAGGCCAACAATTCCTTTAAAGGGGTTCATGGACCTTTGGCGAAGGCTTGGTTAAAGAGAATGCGACACTTCAGGCACTGGCGAAGCCCTAAAGCAAAGCCCCACCTGCAAGGTCTCTAGGCGAGGCCCCTGTGCGCAGCTTCACAGCTAAGGCGAAGCCCCAAGACAAAACCGCCCATGCGAAGACCCCAGGTGAAGGCGCCCCCGCGAAGGCCCAGGTGCAGGCACCCCGGCGAAGGCCCCAGGCGAAGGCGCCCCCGCGAAGGCCTCAGGCGAAGGCGTCCCCGCGAAGGCCCCAGGCGCAGGCACCCCGCGAAGCCTCCATACTTAGCCAACCGGCCGACCCAATCCAACCCAAGGCGTCCTTTCTCTGGAATCGCTTGGGAAGACAAATATCTACTTTACATGCAAAAGACATCTGAACACGTTTTAGACTAGCTTTTGCCTTTTCACCTTTTTGGAAGCTTTTCGCATTGCATGCATGCAAAAGCACTTTATGCTTTATGCTTTCTGCACGCATGCACGGATGTAAGAGCCGCCTTGCTTCTCACATCTTCCCCCACCATTTAAGCTAGTTACAGACACATTTGTAAGGTAGAACATAATTTTGAATCCAAGCATTCGGCCAAAACTCTCCAAGTGAGACATTGGCTTTTGTGTTCTCTTTTCTTGCATTTCCATTTCCCTAGTGATCCCATCTGTTGATTTTAGGATCGTCTTTAACATGCTTCTCATGTTCGCATTCATCAATACCGAAGAAAGGATTAAGAGTATGTACCTTTCTTCTAGACGCAGCTTAAGAATCTTAGAGATTCTTGCTCCTTGTTGATGAAGAAGACTCGGCTCGGGGAACACCTTAAGGGCGGCTTGAAGATGATTTGTCTCCAAGGTGAGTTCCACTCACAATGCTCCTAGAATGCCTTCTAGTTTGGAAGAGGAAGTATGAGGAGAGAAGAGAGAACCAATGCTGGTTGTGGGATGAGAATAATGGCGCATCCTCCCTCTATTTATAGAGGAGGATGGGCTGCCAATGAGAGGGCACAATGCCTCCTCATTTGCGAAGTAACATGTCTCTAGGGCCAAGGGCTGCAACCAATGCCCTTGGTCCATGAGACATGTCTCATGCCTTTGCCTTTTCAATTAACTAATTAATTAGAAAAGGAATAAATAAATAATTGTGTCTAATAGGAAATTAATTAACTAATTAATTAATTATCCAAATATGGTGAAGAGGCAAGGAGGTGACCCATGTCCCTTGCCCATTCGGCCATGGGACATGAGACATGTCCCTTTGGCCGAATGGTGCAAGGCATGGGGTGCACCCCCTTGCCTAGAGGCACCTAGGGCGAAGGGCACTCACACCCCTAGGCCCATGGCCTAATGGGTGTATGTCCCCCTTAGGTTTCCCTTTCGGCACCCAAGGGTTCTACGCACCCTTCGGCCTAAGCCGAAGGTGTGCTTGACCCTCTTCGACACCTTTTCACCAATTTACGCACCTTTCCGCCAAGAGACACGTCTCTTCTCCAAAAGGTGCCTAGACATATTTATACCAAGCTCACATAGAGCTATTCCAAGACATATTAAATCATCCATTGAGCTCGTTGAGCTCATATCAGCTCACTAAGAGCAGATATACATCTCTCTAGCTCAAACACTCAGTTGAGCTGAGTTGAGCTGTGCTTAGCTACTTTAGCTAGCCCAGGTCATCTTGGTGCGCAAGAATTCCAACAAACTCCCACTTGCACTAATGATGACCTTCAAGCACAAGCTCCCACTCGAATAAAACACTTCGTCATACAAACCAAACACTTTGACAAACTATATAAAAAGGAGTTGTGAGTGCGACCTTAAGGCATTCACACCGTACCTCTTCCATTGAGGTTGTTAGACTCTCAAATGGAAGATTGCCTCTCAAACTCACTTGAACACTTCAAGTGTTTGTGTGTTATTCAAATTTTCTTGAACTTAACAAGACATGCTTGAACATCTTCAAGCTTTCCTTGAACTACTTCAAGTAGTGCCTTTAGAACCCCAAGACATATGGCACGTATTCTTAACCACATGATCAGTCTCTTTCATTTTTAGTGATGACTGTATTAAGTGTCGAGTACTCTTTAATTCGTATTATCCCCAATTCAGACCTTATCACGTTGCACCAATGCAACATGTGAGCTCAAAGGTTGAATTTAGGACTCACGTACCAAGTTTCACTTGTCTTTCCTTTACACTCTACCGCTTAATGATCCATATAGACTTAGTTACCCAAAAGGAGGATACTCCAGCCGCATTCATCTGCGACCTTCGACAACCAATCAAAGTAACTTTGTCAATGTGAATCATTAACAATGAGTTAAAGTGATTAAGGGTCCAATCGAAGAATTCTCACACTACGCAAGGTTAGAGACAACTTGCTTAAATTCTTCTTTTGGTCGAATTTCATAGTCATAGGATCTTTGCAACATACTTACAAAGATTCTATTAACACTTCTTAGGGTGTTTTATAAACACCACTCCCACTTGGAGTGATATCACTTAAAATGAGGGGTGTGTCATTTCTCCCTCTTAAAACACCTCACAGTGTGCTCCTTCTAACATATAAAAGGAGGACATGTCACAAGCCATGAAATTTCTATGCAAGCCCGAGCTTACACTCACACATAGGCTAGGATGTATCAGTGTCATACAAAATCAGTGCAGAGCACCTCATCTTGATCATTCAAATCAAGGCGACATGAAAGTATACCAAAGTGTCATGTGTTGTAACATGACTCCCACTCAATAGAGTAACATTGCATGTCACATGTTTTCTGAAGAAACAACACACTATTTGAGTCTTTGGTAGTCTCATCCTTAGTCTACTTAAGATCAAGGGCGAATGACTTGGTGTGAGAAACTCATTCTTAATTCCTATGGTGGACATGTTCATTTGTTCATTGTGTGTTATTAATGGAACTAAGTAAATGACATCAAATAATTACTTTATTGATCATCATTATACATATATACATGTGTGACACCAAAGTGGTGAAAGTCATACAACAATTAGCATATTTACAATCTCCTAAGACCCATTGCTCGGACATGACGAGAAAACACAATAGGTGGCAATGGCTTAGTGAGAGGATCTGCCACCATAAGGTCTGTTGAGATGTATTCAATTTTGACTTCACCTCCTTCAACTGCATCTCGAACGAAATTATATTTCATGCTAATGTGTTTGGTTTTTCCATGATACTTGGGGTCCTTGGTGTAGGCCATAGCTGCCATACTATCACTGTAGATAGTAATGGGCTTACTTATTTTGACCATTGACTCCAAGTTTTTAAGGAAATAACCAAGCCACGGGCTTCCTGGACAGCCGAGGCACAAGAAAAGAATTCTGCCTCCTTGGTTGTTAAGGTTGTACAGGTTTGTTTCTTACTACACCAAGTAGTAGCGCCCCCATTTAGCAAGAAAATATAACCACTTGTAGATTTGCTAGAATCTCTATCTCCTCCCCAATCGGCATCGGAATAGCCGTGTAAACCAAGGGTTTTTCCTTGATAACATAGCCAATAATCCTTAGTACCTTTAAGGTATCTAAGGATCCTTGACATTCTTCCAATGCTCCATGCCAGTGGTTCAAGAATATCTAGCAAGTAAACCGACCGCTTGACTTATGTCTGGTCGTGTACAAATCATGGCGTATATAAGGCTACCAATGGCACTAAGGTAAGGTATCTTAGTCATTTCTTCCTTCTCTTTTGGAGTCTTAGGACATAAGTCCTCTCCAATTTTGCAACCATATGCAAGTGGGGTGTTCATTGGCTTAGAGTTGGTCAAGTTAAACCTCTCAAGAACTTTATCGATATAAAGCTCTTGTGAAAGGCCTAACATATGCTTCTTTCTGTCCCGATGTATCTTAACACCTAGGATGTAAGAAGCTTCCCCCAAGGTCCTTCATTTTGAAGGTGGAGGACAACCATCCTTTGATGGCGAGCAACAACTCCAAGCTACTACTTGCAATTAAAATGTCATCGACATATAATGTCATAATGGCAAAACTGGACTCTTTGAAGAACAAGTACACACAGTGGTCCTCATGCATCATCACAAACCCATAGCTTGTGACTGCATGATGAAACTTCAAGTACCATTGTCTTGAAGCTTGTTTGAGACCATATATAGACTTCTTTAGTCTACATACCTTGTCTTCTTGACCTACTTGTACAAACCCTTCGGGTTGCTTCATGTAGATCTCTTCACTCAACTCACCGTTGAGGAAGGCTGTGGTCACATCCATCTGATGCAACTCAAGGTCCAAGTTTGCCACTATCGCAAGTAGCAATCTTATGGAATTAAACTTTACAACAGGAGAGAAAGTGTCTTTGAAATCAACACCTTCCTTCTGTGTAAAGCCTTTGGCCACCAACCGGGCCTTGTACCTTTCGATACTTCCATCAGAGTTCTTCTTTATTTTAAGAACCCACTTATTGCCGATCGCTTTTCGGCCACGAGGAAGATCAGACAATTCCCATACCTCGTTTTCATGCATTGAATGTAACTCATCATTCATTGCCTTTAACCACTCTTCTCTCTGTGCCCCTTCAAGAGCTTCTTTGACATTACTTGGCTCATCGATCTCGCACGAGACCAAGTATGTCTCACCTTCCGATAGTCCCCACCTTTTAGGTGCTTTGGACTCCCGAGTTGATCTTCTCAACTGGGGTGGAGGTGTTGGCTCTTGAAGTACCTCAACTGCAAGAAGCTGAGGCTTCCCAAAATGAGCCCATAAACATGGACTCAAATGAACAGGATCCTGATCCTGAGGGATCTGTTCAAGAGGGAGTTGTCCCTCTGGAGTAGGTACAGTCTCTGTAACCGGCACTTGTGAAGTGCCCGGTCGATCCTCTTCTAGGATCGGGCCTATTGAGGCTAAATCATCACTTTCGCCAACTTTTGGAAACTCTGTTTCCACAAAGTTGGTGTTTCTTGCATCAAACACCAAAGCAATGCCTTTCGACTCACAAAAGGCCTTGAATGCAAGGGAGCTGTACTCACCACCTCTTTCAGTCCTTAAGGACTTCACCTTCTTGCCTACTTGATTCTCAACCAAGTGTACATATTTTTTAAAATATGCTAACGCCTCTGCCTTGTTTTTGAGCAAGAAGACGTGGGTGAATCATGTACAGTCATCAGTCTAAGTGATGAAGTACTTGAACCCATTTCTGGATTCAATTCTCATAGGTCCACAAAGATCAGAATGGACTAAAGTTAGTGCCTCGGTTCTCCTAGTTGTCCGCCCAAAAGGCTTTCTCGTTACCTTGCCTTCTAAGCAAGGCTGACAAGTTGGTAGGACAACTTTGGTCAAGGATTCAAGTAAGCCACTTTTGGCTAACTTAGTCATCCTATCTTGTCCTATATGGCCCAACCGTTCATGCCATAGATTTTGATCTATGACTTTAGTCACATGGCAACTAGGAGTTGCAACAGAATGGCCATCGGGCCTTAACTCATACAGTCTATTATTAACTAAGTATTTTGTGAGAACTTGATTATCCTTTAATATAGTTACACTATCATTAAAGAATTGAAAGAAATAATTGTACTTCAACATGGCAGAAATAGAAGTTAGATTTCTACAAATATCTGGTACATATAATGTGTCCACAAGATACAAATATCTATTACACAAGGGAACCTTACAGGTTCCTATTCCAACTACTTCTAATTTTGCATCATTTCCCACCGAGACATGCTTCACACCTCTTGGGAGCTTGCGGGACACCACAAACCAGTACTTGTCCCGGGCTATGTGGTCTGTTGCTCCTGAATCAACAATCCACAAAGAATTGCTTTCAGTTAGCATAGTACATGACGTCACATGTGCTATTGAAGTAGAGGGTTCAAAATGTACCTTAGGTGCACTTTTGCAATCTTTTGCAAAGTGTCCTTTCTTGCCACAGTTGAAGCACTTGAGCTTCGAAACGTCCCTTTTCTTCTTCCCGGGCCCGTTTCCTTTGCCTTTTCCCTTACCCTTGCCTTTGAAGCCGCCCTTTTTCCCACCCTTAAACCACTTCTTGGACTTTTTACCCCCGTTGTTATTGGAGGTATTGGCAACATATGCCTTGGAGTGGTCCTTGAGAGCCATTACTTCGGCTTCAAGTAAAAGGTGATGAGCGATGTCATCAAAGGTCTTAATTTGAGGGTTGTGGCGTAAGTTGACCTTCATCAACTTCCACTCCTCGTCAGGTAAGGACCTTATTATTGCTTGCACCTGCTGCTCGTCGGTGAGGTCGTGCCCAGCTTGTTTAAGCTGATGAATCATCCGTGACATCTCACGAAGGTGGGCACTCATGGTGTGATCTGCTCGTTTACCATAGTTCTCAAACCTTAGTATCATCGAGCGTTGTTTCTCAACGGAAACATCTCCATACTTGGCCTTAACAGCATCCCAGATGCCTTTGGCCGAGGGGAGCATGGAGAACTCCACCATGATCTCATCCACCATTGTGGATAAGAGTGTGACTCTACACATAGAGTTCTTTTTAAGGTAGGCTTCATAAGCCACCCTATCTTCCCCTTCCTCCGGGGGTTGACCTCAGCGTCGAGCACCTCAAGTGTCTCTTGCTCAGTTAAGATGAACTTGACCTTCTACTGCCAAATTAGATAGTTTTCACCATCTAATTTGAGGTCACAGTTCAACTCTGCTACTATGTTCTTAGTAGCCATCTACAAATATGCAATTCACATGTTTTAGATTCCAATTCACACAATTAGACTTATTCAAGCAATATGTTCATGAAATAACTTAGTTTATACTCAGACGTAGCAAAAGGTATGCATATAGCATCCGATCAGAAACGCCTAAGCATAACTTTGCCATTTTATGAACATATCCTTAATAAGCCTATACATTCAATCAATCAATAGGCAACCAAGCATACATCAGTTATAACTTTACTTGACCTTCCAAGAAGGCCTGAATCACGCACTCATGCGTGATCGTAACAACCATAGCACTTCATCTAAACCTTAGTCTCATCACCCATAAGTCTCCTTAATACAATGCCCAGGAATATTGGTGGAGTCACAAACGGTCTCACTTAAGTACCACTTCCTTAGACAGCATTATATTAGCTTGACAGGGTCCCTAGAGACCTTAGCTTAATGAAGTGACTCATCTATTGAACCAAGCCTCAAATCCTTCAAGTTCACCGTAGTAATGCCGAGACATTAGTACTTGAACTATCTCAAGGTAGAGTCTCTTGCTTCAATGGATGTATGTCCCTTTACTTAATTCAAGCTTCAATTCCCTCAAGTCCATCATAGTGGTACAAAACCAGTACTAAGACTATCAAAGGGCTGAAAAAACTCTTGAAATAAGTGAAGGACAAATGTCACATGCATACCAGGTCTAGGTCACACATGGGCCTTAGGAATTACAAGAGGAACACTCCCAGGAAAGAAGGAGGGGTCATAGACGGTCCCGCTTAAAACCCATCTCCTAGACAGAGTGCACTCGAGTAACACTAAGGTATAATGTGACATAGAACCAGGCACACACTAGATTCAAGTTCATACATGTATCACAAATATAACCCCTTCGAATAACCTAATCGGGGGCTCTGATACCATTTGTTGATTTTCGGATCGTCATTAACATGTTTTTCATGCTTACATATTACATGGATACTACATTTAAGTAATAGCACGATATGTTTCTTCCATAATCATGCAATATATCCATTAGCATCATACATAGAACCTAGCATGATACTAATGGCAAAGAACCTAACATGATACTAAAGAAAGGATCAAGGATGTGTACCTTTCTTCTTGATGTTCGAACCTTCTGACTCTTCTATAGAGGATGGACTTGGAAGTGCGCCAAGGAAGCGGATAAGAAGTGAAAAGCTTCTTATGAAGTTCCACCCACAAAACTCTAAATAGAATGCTTATTAAGAGAGAAGAGATGAGAGGCAATGCTGCCAATGGGATGATGATAATGGCGCCATCCTCCCTCTATTTATAGAAGAGGATGGGCTGCCAATGAGGGGGCACAATGTCTCCTCATTTGCGAAGTAACATGTCTCTAGGGCCAAGTGCTGCAACCAATGCCCCTTGGTCCATGAGACATGTCTCATGCCTTTTGCCTTTTCAATTAAGTAATTAATTAGAAAAGAAATAAATAAATAATTGTGTCTAATAAGAAATTAACTAACTAATTAATTAATTAATTATCCAAATAATATGGTGAAGGGGCAAGGGAGGTGACCCATCCCCTTGCCCATTCGGCCATGGGACATGAGACATGTCCCTTTGGCCGAATGGTGCAAGGCATGGGGTGCATCCCCTTGCCTAGAAGCACCTAGGGCAAAGGGGCACCCACACCCCTAGGCCTATGGCCGAATGGATGCAAGGCCCCTTTAGGGTGTCCTTTCGGCACCCAGGGGTGCTACGCACCCTTCGGCTATAGCCGAAGGTGTGCTTGGCCCTCTTCGACACCTTTTCACCAATTTACGCACCTTTCTGCCAAGAGACACGTCTCTTCACCAAAAGGTGCCTAGACACATTTGTACCAAGCTCACAAAGAGCAAGTCCAAAACATATTAAATCATTCATTGAGCTCCTTGAGCTCATATCAGCTCACTAAGAGTAGATACACATCTCTCTATCTCAAACACTTAGATTGAGCTGAGTTGAGCTATGCTTAGCTACTTTTAGCTAGCCCAGGTCATCTTGGTGCGCAAGAATTCCAACAATCACTACCATCGCGACAAGGGCCACGACACCGAAGATAGCTTGAGCTCAAGCTCATGCTGATGGAGATGATTGCTCAAGGCAAGCTGACGGTGTTCCCAGACCACAACCCCTCCCCCCGAAGAGGTTCCCCCAGGGAACACAAGCGCGAAGGTGACCGGGAGGACCGAGGACGGGATCACCCTCGGCAGAACAGGACCCATGGAGGTGCTGATCATATTCCGCCTGCCTGGGGCCACATCGATGTGATCACTCAATGTGAAGGCACAACAGCGAGGCACCGTTATATGAGGCATATCTATCATCTTGATCGCACCGCCAACCACCTCATCCTTCGCCGCGATGGGAACTCTGCGGCAATCCCTCACTCAGAACCACTGATCATCACAGCCCACATCGCCGGATGGGACATCGACCGGATTTATATGGTTATAGGGGCTAATGCCAATGTCATTTACAAGCACACACTTGTTGAGGCGAATGTTCCCTTGTCCCAGATTAAGTCGGTGAATGGAGCAACCTTTGGGATCGGAATGGAAGAGATCCCAACCTTAGGGGCCATCACACTCCCGTTCATGATGGTTGGCACCACCAAGGACAACAAGCGGGTCTGCCACTCCAATTTTGTGGACTTCATCGTGCTCGACCTCCCCTCGCCCTACAATGCCATTGTTGGGCGCGCCACACAGACTGAATTCCACATTCACTGTTACATGCGCACCTTAATACTAGTGTTCCGCAGCTCCGCCGGCGATGCCTACATCTACATCAACCAGAACGTGGCTATGGGTAACTATGTTTCCGTGCTCGTTGGCCCCTCTCAGCTGCCTCAATGCATGGATCCAAAGAGGAAGAAACCAGCTGAGGAGCCTGTGCCAGAGAGCGAGATAGCCCCTGACCTTTCTGGTCCTTTGAAGAGGTCGAGATCTCCCCAGGCAAGAAGTTCCACATCAGGAAGTACCTCCTAGAGAAAGACAAGGAAGCTCTCATCCACCTCCTCCAGGCCAACATGGACGTCTTCGCATGGAGCCTGGCTGACCTCCCAGACGTAGATCCTTATGTTATCTCCCACAAACTCAATGTACTCCCTGTCTTTAAGGCAGAAACAAGGGGCATGGCCCCGGACCGCATGGAGTTTGTACGCACTGAGGTACAGAAGTTGTTGGATACTAATATAATTAAAAAAGTTCACTACCTTGAGTGGGTCGCTAATATTGTACTTGCGGACAAAGAAAACGGAGACAAGCGCCTGTGTGTGGATTACAAGGGGGTCAACAGGGCCTGCCCTAGAGATCTATACCCCTTACCCCCCATAGACCAACTGGTGGACTCGACTGTGCGATACCCAGTCCTCTCCTTCCTCGATGAGTACAGTGGCGACCATCAAATCTTCATGGATCTCGAAGATGTTGTAAAGACCGCCTTCACAATCGGCGAAGCGGTCTATCACTACATTCGCATGCCTTTTGGCTTGAGGAATGCGGGGGCGACCTTTCAAAGGTTGGTGAACAGGGTCTTTGCGAATCAAATAGGGAGGAACCTTGAAGCCTATTTCGACGACATAGTGGTGAAGTGTAAAGCCACCGCCAAGCACCTGGAGGATCTAGAAGAGACCTTCGCTAACCTCCTCGAATACAACATGCACTTGAATCCAACAAAGTGCATAATTGGCGTTGGAAAAGGGAAGTTTCTCGGCTACCAGGTCTCGAAGGGAGGGATTCGCGCCAATCCAAAGAAGATCGAGGCCATCACCAACCTCCGCATCCCCGGGGGGCTAAAAGATGTCCAGCAACTGACAGGAAGGTTAGTGGCCTTGGGATGATTCATCTCAAAACTCAATGACCGTTGCAAACCATTCTTCAACCAGATCCGGAAGAAGAAAGCCTGCAAGTGGACAAAGGATTGCCAAGCAGCCTACGACACCATCAAGCATCACTTACAGGAGCTGCCCACCTAAAAGTGCCTAGTCCTGGCGATGACCTTGTCCTTTATCTCTCCACAACGAGCAACAGTGTCGCCTCCGTTTTGATCAAGGAAGAAGCCGACAAATAGTGGCCGGTCTACTACACCAGCCACACCTTATAATCCGCAGAGACAAGATACCCTCTGTTACAAAAGGCGATCCCGTCGTTGGTCTACGCGGCCAGGAAGCTCAAGCCCTACTTCCAAGGGCACACGATCACAGTGCGAACGGACCTGCCAATCAAGGAGATCCTTCAACGACCGGAGCACTCAGGCCGCCTCGCAAAGTGGTGCATTGAACTGAGCGGATACGACATCAACTACGAGCCTAGGAGAGCGATTAAGGGTCAAGCCCTCGCAGATTTCCTGGCGGAGTTCTCAGTGGCTGATTGTTCCACGCCTCAGGAACATGTCTCAGCGCTTGAACCTCCACTTCCAGAATGGGAGATGGTGCATCTAAAGCGGCATCTCCAGCAGGTGGCTTCTACCTAAGCGGACCACTAGATATGGAAACTACCCTCCGTGTGTCTTTTCAATTCCCAGTCACTAATAATGTTGCAGAGTATGAATGATGTGATCATGGGATCCCCAAGCAACAACAAGGAGTCCCAGACGAAGAGGCAGTCGAGTGAAGCTCGGAGCAACCCCTCGGCGAGTGGGTTCAGAGGCCCAGGCGACCTAATCCATGGTCTGGACTAGCACCTGACATGGAAAAGGCAACGCCTCCACGCGAGGACCCTACGAGAGGCCTCAAGGCGTAGGAGAGGCTTCTGCACACGAAGGTATCCAGGCGATGGCAAAGCACTTTGGCAAAGCCGTCCCTGTGAAGTCTCAAGGCGAAGGATGAACTGCATCATGCTAAGGCATCCAGAACACTGGCGAAGCCTCCAGGCGAAGCCATTCCTGCGAAGCCTCAAGGCGAGGGCTAGGCTTCCTCAAACAAAGGAGTTCCGGCGATGGCAAAGCCTTCAGGCGAAGCCATCCCCACAAACCCCCCAAGGCGAAGCCCTCATGCAACAATGTCCACGAGAAGTCTTTAAGGTAAAGGCAGGGCCTTCCTGCGAAGCTTCCTGGCGAAGGCGAAGCCTCCTGGCGAAGTCATCCCAGCAAGTCTCCTGGTAAAGGCAACGTCTACAACAAGAAGACTTCCAGTTCAGACGCTAAGAGTTTTCCTACTGCGAAGCCTCCAAGCAAGGCGAGGCCTTCTTCGCGAAGCCTCCAAGAGAAGGCGAGGCCAAACCAGGCAAAGCCTTCTCCGCAAAGCTTCCTAACGAGGGTGAAGCCTTCAGAGCGGGGCCTCCAGTCAGACGAAGCCTTCCAGCAGAGCCACCTAAGCTTATCAAAGTCGGCCAAACCACTCCCGACCAATCTGGCCCCTCCCGCCTTTACGCCGACACTTGGGAGCATACTTATCTACTTTTACCTTTTTATCTTTTAAATCGACATGCATGCAAAAGTACTGTACACTTTATGGCATGCATGCACCTTTTGTAAGAGGTTGTTCCCTTCCTTCCCTATAAAAGGAAAGGCAGACTCCTAGAATAGTTAGAACATATGTAAAGCTTAAGAAGGACAATTCCTTAAGCCCGGTTCTCACCCCCTTGCTATATTCCGCCATCCCCCTTGATTGATTGTTTATCATCAAGTTTAATATCTAGTATTGCTTAATCTCGTAGTTAAGAGGTGCTAGATCTTCCATACTCCCCAGGCTTATCGCAGATATTGCCCAACCTCGTAGTTGGGAGGTGTCTGTGGCCGAATCTATCCTTCTTTGTTCATCGACTCCTTCAAGCTAGATCTGCGCTTCCGTACGATCTCGCGGTTTCGCGTCAAGTGTACCCGTGATCGTATCAAGTGGTATCAGAGCCAGATCGCTTGCTGGAGTTGTTTGTGATTTCTTCAAGGTTAAACCCTTTAACTTCTACTTGAAGAAAGATTTATCTTTGCGTTTTTCAAACCGTGTTATACTGCTCATTTTACTGTACTTCTCCCATATCCGCTTTTATTTCGGTTTATCTGTTGTGTTGTTTCGGTGTTAGGAGTTGTTGTGGTGTTAGCAACTTCATAAATACAAAAGTAAAAAAAAAAAGAGAAAAAGAGAAGAAGAAGAAGAAAAATAAAAGAAAGCAGTTGCGTTTTTGCGAAAGTCGCAAAATATCAGTTTTATTCGAAACCGCAACGTGCAAAGATTTATACGCTCAAAAGAGTGAGGTTGTAGTTGAAAAGTGAAGAGAAGTGGTGTATAAGGCTTGGTTGTGAAAAGCGTAGAAGAAATCGAATCTGTGTTCTTATTGTTCTTGGTGTTCATATGAGTGTTCATATCTGTTCATTCCACAACTCATATGAACAGTGACCTTGATCTAATTTCGGTTTCAAATTTGAGCCAAAAGTGTTTGTGCGCCAAAAAACCTCATTTCTAACCCTCTTGTATATCTTTCGCCGAAACCCCCCTCCATTTTAACCTAGCTTGCTTCAAGTAACTAGTACTTCTTGCTTAAAGATTTTTGCATGCTAGTGGTTATCTTGTGATATTCATTGTCGGGTTTGGCCTTGGAAAGAGCAAGCTCTGAGAGCTAAGCAAGAGGAAAGAAAGAAAGCCGAGTGTGACCCCTCGCGAAAGGGTAGACCCCTTCGCGGCAGGAGAGAGCCCAAACACGTGAGGAGCTTGAGCGGACTAATTTTATTGTTTAAATGTGCAGGAGATCCCATGGCGGATAAATATTTCTATGGGGTTGAACTATCAGTGGGGCGATACCAGCTTGGAAAAGACTTATGGCATTGGATGGAGAGGTTGGAGTACCACTTTTGGTGCTTCCCACTTCGTGGTGAAGAAATGTTGAGCCAAGCCATAAGAAGCCTAAAAGGAGAGGCCAAGGAATGGTGTCGTCGAGAGTTCTCTGACAGAGGGCGATCCGCTGAAGCCCCCATCCAGTCTTGGAGTGAGTTGAAGAGGTTGTTGTGGCGACGATATGGACTCTGTCAAGAAGAGCCACCCCCTCCATACTACTCCCAAGCGAGGGCTCCCATGCGCCCGCACCCAAGTACCCACCAGGCTCCGCCACCATACTCCACTCGACGGGTCTTCGCCTCGGGCAAACCAACTTCCATCCAGGAGAGGAGGCGAGGACCCCATTGACACAAACCCCCTTGGTTGGGCCGCGCACCCCACCGCCCAATACTTGCGCAGCCCATACCTACACCACAAATCCCAACCCTCACCAAAATCCAAAGAAGAGACTCTCGCCCAAGAGATTAAAAGGCTCAAAGATGAGTACTTAGAATATGAGCGGGCGAGAGAGAAAAGGAAAGAGAGAAGAAAAGAAAGAGCTCTCCAAAGCCAAATGAGTGAAAAGAAAGACTCACCCGGGCCTTCTACCATACCCCAAGAAGAACTAATCGTTTCATCTTCTCAAACTTGTTGTTCTTCTTTGGCTGTGCAGGAAGAAGAAGAGGCCGCGGACGCGCGAAGAGTTGAAGAAAGCGAAGGCGCTTTGGAAGAAGGCAGAGCTCATGCGGGAGTCCCAACTAAGTCCGCACTTGAGGGAGAAGCCACACCGTTGCTGAAGGAGAAGAAGATGATATGCGAAGCAGGTCTACGTCTCCCTAACTTGGGAGAAGGTAACTTGTCTCTTCCTTCTAGTAGCACAGGGTATACGCAAGAGTGCGAATCTATGGTTTCCTTGAGTCTGCATGCTACGAACATGGGTGATGGATCAGACATTGGTTCGACACCGCACCCATTGTTCGAATATATATACGGGACCCCCCCAGATGCCATGTTCGACATGCTTAGAATGCATGCGTTAAGGAAAGGCCACTTTATTCCACGAGAGACATCCATGCCTTTCCTTAGCAAACATGAGCATCTTAAAATAAATCAAGCTGAAGCCATGTTAATGGCTGAGGTGGAGAGAGAGGACAACCTGTTCATCTCTCAACCTCTTGCTTATACTAATGCTAGTCTCGCATGCTGCGGTCTGATGTTCCTTCTATGACTAGCTTAGTTTTTCCTTCTTTGTCTTGGGAAGCACATCTGCATGTGCTTGGCGAAGGTAAAGCTTCCCTTGACCCCCACCCCAGTTCCATGAGCAAAGGTCTAAGGGTTTTAGGCCGCATGCTTCTCTTGAGTATAAATTTCTTGTTGAAAACATAAAATACTCCAGGAAGCATGTCATGAATTTTTATAGGCTTTTGTTCATGTTCACGATGCATATAGGAGTTGTCATGCTCACGCATACATATGCATCGCCACCGCGACCCCCCCAGTCTCCGGTTAGGTTTTCACTCACTAACCTCTGATGCTCTTCAAAGTTTGTTGTGCTTGTTTTCGGTTGTAGGAAGTTTTCTTCCCTTAAGATTCGAGGACGAATCTTTTAAGGGGAGGGAATGATGTAATCATGGGATCCCCAAGCAACAACAAAGAGTCCTAGACGAAGAGGCAGTCGAGTGAAGATCGGAGCAACCCCTCGGCGAGTGGGTTCAGAGGCCCAGGCGACCTAATCCATGGTCTGGACTAGCACCTGACATGGAAAAGGCAACGCCTCCAAGCGAGGACCCTACGAGAGGCCTCAAGGCGTAGGAGAGGCTTCTGCACACGAAGGTATCCAGGCGATGGCCAAGCACTTTGGCAAAGCCGTCCCTGTGAAGTCTCAAGGCGAAGGATGAACTGCATCATGCTAAGGCATCCAGAACACTGGCGAAGCCTCCAGGCGAAGCCATTCCTGCGAAGCCTCAAGGCGAGGGCTAGGCTTCCTCAAACAAAGGAGTTCCGGCGATGGCAAAGCCTTCAGGCGAAGCCATCCCCACAAACCCCCCCAAGGCGAAGCCCTCATGCAACAATGTCCACGAGAAGTCTTTAAGGTAAAGGCAGGGCCTCCCTGCGAAGCTTCCTGGCGAAGGCGAAGCCTCTGGGCGAAGTCATCCCAGCAAGTCTCCTGGCAAAGGCAACGTCTACAACAAGAAGACTTCCAGTTCAGACGCTAAGAGTTTTCCTACTGCGAAGCCTCCAAGCAAGGCGAAGCCTTCTTCGCGAAGCCTCCAAGAGAAGGCGAGGCCAAACCAGGCAAAGCCTTCTCCGCAAAGCTTCCTAACGAGGGTGAAGCCTTCAGAGCGGGGCCTCCAGTCAGACGAAGCCTTCCAGCAGAGCCACCTAAGCTTATCAAAGTCGGCCAAACCACTCCCGACCAATCTGGCCCCTCCCGCCTTTTACGCTGACACTTGGGAGCATACTTATCTACTTTTACCTTTTTATCTTTTCGTCAGACATGCATGCAAAAGTACTGTACACTTTATGGCATGCATGCACCTTTTGTAAGAGGCTGTTCCCTTCCTTCCCTATAAAAGGAAAGGCAGACTCCTAGAATAGTTAGAACATATGTAAAGCTTAAGAAGGACAATTCCTTAAGCCCGGTTCTCACCCCCTTGCTATATTCCGCCATCCCCTTGATTGATTGTTTATCATCAAGTTTAATATCTAGTATTGCTTAATCTCGTAGTTAAGAGGTGCTAGATCTTCCATACTCCCTGTGCTTATCGCAGATATTGCCCAACCTAGTAGTTGGGAGGTGTCTGTGGCCGAATCTATCCTTCTTTGTTCGTCGACTCCTTCAAGCTAGATCTGCGCTTCCGTACGATCTCGCGGTTTCGCGTCAAGTGTACCCGTGATCGTATCCCAAGTGTCCTATAGGACTACAGAACAACAACGAGAACACCAACAGGCGAAACACCGTTCTTCCTAGTTTACGGTACTTACGCACTGCTCCCCATTGAGGCAGACTTCCCGACAATCAGGATGATCAACTTCACTGATGAAGCCAACACTCGAGGACTAAGATGGGAAACCACTCCCTCGTAACTTCCATGCAGACGACCTGCGTCCATACTATGTGTAAATCATGGTACTCCCATGGCTCAATAAATGAAATATTTCTCCACTTCTCAACACTATCGTAGAATAGAGTTCAATCTCGTCGACAATCACCTAAAGCCTTCTGCACCCGACCGGTCAGAACGGCAACACGCATGACCTATTATGGTCACGGCATCAGACCTTGTCAGGTCACCCATACATACGCAAATATGCGTACACTACCCAAGGGCATCGCCTACGCGAACCTTGCGGAACACAATCCCTTAACAGATCTTTAGGGCCCCGCGATGCGAACCCCAATAGATCCCCAAGCTGGAAATCAGCCTTGCCACTGAGGTCTTTGATGGTTTCACCCATGCGAGCCACAAACAATCCCTCAACAGATCTTTGGGGCCCCGCGATGCGAACCCCAACAGATCCCCAAGCTGGAAATCAGCCTTGCCACTGAGGTCTTTGATGGTTTCGCCCATGCGAGCCACAAACAATCCCTCAACAGATCTTTGGGGCCCCGCGATGCGAACCCCAACAGATCCCCAAGCTGGAAATCCACCTTGTCACTGAGATCTTTGATGGTTTCGCCCGTGTGAGCCACAAGCAATCCCTCGACTAATCTTTGGGGTCCCGTGATGTGAACCCCAACAGATCCTCAGCAACTTTCCCTAGCAGTTTGCTAACGTCCCCTACAAAGCTATCGCAAGAATGGAGGAAAACAACGCCAATAGAGGTAAACTAAAACTTGTGCATTCATACTATTGGAATTGTGCATTCATAGTGTTGGTTGTTTGCAAAAGACCTTTCGTACACCACACCCTTCTTCTTTCAACCCCCATCTACCTTAAACTTTTCCAAAACCTAGTTTCAAGTAACTAGTGCTTTCTTTTTCTACTTGCTTTCGGTTTTACTAGTTTATTCTTGTGTCCATTATTGTGTCTTCCTTGAACAATGTTGAAAGAGATTGTGGACTTGAGAGGTTGAAGCCGATCAAGAGTGATACATCATAAGAGAATCCTCCTTGAGTGAAACACAAGAGAGAATACAAACACAAAGAGAGGGTTTTATACTACTAACTCCATATCTTCAATTGCAAAAGAAAGGAATCCTTGTTTGTAGGTAGGTCATCCGATTCAACTCCACCATCTCCTTCCAAGTTAAGGTTGGAAGAAACTCTTGCCAACCTTATGCAAGAACTTAAGGAGATCAAGGTTCAAATGGTCACTACCAATGAGAAGGTTACAAGACTTGAGGTTGCTCAAGGTAAGCTACCGGAGAGCTCCCATGCACAAGGGATAACCGAAATCCCTAGGAGGGAGGATGTCACCAAGGAACCGCCCCAAAAGACACCTCAAAATGCCCCAAGGCTTCGGCCTCTTGTCCCACTAAGAAGAGGCCGAATTGTTGAAGAAGTTTCAGAGAGTAGTGATGAAGAACACCATGAAGCACCACCTCTTCGAAACCCTAGAAGGAGGTTCTTTCAAGATAGGGTACAAGCAAGAGCCTATCTTGAAAGAGACTTGGAAGAAGAAGAAGAACATGAAAGAGGCCACTTTCACCGAGTGTTTACCCAAAACCTAAGAGAAAGAGGCCAAGTTCAAGATCAACAAGCCATCAACAATGTGAAGCTCCAAGTTCCACCTTTCTATGGCTCAAGTGATCCGGAGGAGTACCTCACTTGGGTGAACAAAACCGAGAGTCTTTGATGTCATGGGATACAATGATGCTACCAAACTCAAACTAGCTATCATTGAACTTCATGACTATGCCATCATTTGGCGGGAGCAAGAGCACCAAGCAAGAGCTAGGGAACCAAATGGCTCCCATTGACACTTGGGAGGAGCTCAAGCATGCCATGAGAGCTCGGTTCATCCCATGCTACTATGAAAGACAGTGTGCTCAAAAGTTTCAACATCTCACTCAAGGCAACCGAAGTGTTGAAGACTACCAAAAGGAGCTTGAGAGTGCTTTGATGAGAGCAAATGTCAAAGAGAACAATGAGGCAAAGATGGCAAGGTTCTTGTATGGTTTGAGAGATGACATCTCTCGAGCGGTGGAGCTTTGTGACTATGGAAACTACCAAGAGCTAGTGCACAAGGCCATAAGAGTGGATAAGAAATTGAAGAGAGGAAGTTCCTACACTTCCTACCACACTCCCAACCGAAACTCATGGAGTAAACCACCTCCCACAAGCAAGCCCTCCTCCTCCAAACCCTACCAAACCGCCACCTCCAAGCCTCCATACCACTCCCACACACAACCGAGACGACCATCCCACTCCACTCCCTATTCCAACACACAACCGAAACCAACCTACCCTCCCCAACCTACAAACCCGCCACCTTCAAGTAGAACCGTTGAGTGTTTCAAGTGCCTTGGCAAAGGGCACTATGCAAGAGATTGTCCCAACAAGAGTCATTGTGATTCGGCCCAATGGTGACCTATCTAGTGAGGATGAAGAGGAAGCTACACATGAGCTTCCTAATGAAGAAATTGAAGAAGAAGAAGAAGAAGAAGAAGAGGGAGAGTTGCCTCTTGAGGGGCATATCTTGGTCACAAAGAGAGTTCTCCAAAGTTCTCCAAAGCTAACCGAAACTTCACAAAGGGAGAACCTCTTCCAAACAAGAGCTTTGGTGAATGGCACACTATGTAGCCTCATTGTTGATAGCGGTAGTTGTGTGAATGCCGTGAGCGAAGACATGGTGAATGAGTTTCATCTTCCGACCAAGTTGCACCCAAAATCCTACCAACTCCAATGGGTGGATGATAGATCATTTTTCAAGGTGGTGAAGCAAGTTGAGGTGCCAATCCGAATTGGCAAATATGAAGACACCGTCACTTGTGATGATATGAGGATGCAAGCCACTCACATCTTACTTGGGAGGCCATGGCAATTCGACAAACATGCCATCCATCATGGAAATGCCAACAAGTATGCTATCACCCACCAAAACCGAAACTACACTCTCCTCCCAGTAACCCCTACCCAAGCCTTACAAGATCGAGTGCATCTTGCAAGCAAGGCCAAAAGTTTAAGGAAGCAAAAGGGAAGTGAGAAGAGAGAAAATGGTGAGAAGGATCAAGGATCCTTGAGAGAAATGAAAGAGTGTGCATATGTGGGAAACACTTCAAGAGAGCATGAGAGAAAACAAGAGTGCATACCCCACTTGGCTAAAGAGAGAGATTTCAAAGAGCACTCTTGCAAAACAAAACTTGTTTTCTCATGGTTCCAACTTCATGCACGCTAACACTTGAACAAGTATCTTCTCTTTCTTTGGATGTGCAGGATCTCTTGAAGGCATATGAGGATGTGTTTGAAGATCCTTGCGGCCTCCCTTCATATAGAGGGATTGAGCACCAAATTGACTTGATTCCGGGTGCTCCACTTCCCAACAAGGCCGCCTATAGGACTAATCCTCAAGAGTCCAAGGCGATTCAAGCACAAGTGCAAGAATTGCTTCAAAAGTGTTTCATCAAAGTGAGCCTTTCTCCATGTGCCGTGCCGGTCATCTTAGTGCCCAAAAGTGATGGCACTTGGAGGATGTGCATGGATTGCCGACCCATCAACACCATCACTGTAAAGTATAGACATCCTATCCCTAGACTTGATGATATGCTTGATGAATTGAGTGGTTCATGTGTTTTTTCTAAGATTGACTTGAAAAGTGGCTATCATCAAATTAGAATGAAAGAGGGTGATGAATGGAAAATGGCCTTTAAAACTAAGATTGGCTTGTATGAATGGAATGTCATGCCCTTTGGATTAACTAATGCACCTAGCACTTTCATGAGATTAATGAACCATGTTTTGAGGCATTTCATTGGAAAGTTTGTGGTTGTCTACTTTGATGACATTTTGGTGTATTCCAAGAATCATGTTGAGCATGTTAATCACTTGAAGCATGTTTTAGATACACTTAGGCTTGAGAAGTTGTATGCTAAGTTTGAAAATGTGTCTTTGCTACAAGTGAAGTTAATTTTCTTGGATTTGTTATGTGAAAGCATGGAGTTCGAGTTGATGAAAGTAAAGTGGTAGCAATAAGGGAATGACCCACTCCTAAGTCCATAACCGAAATAAGATCATTCCTTGGTCTTGCTAGTTTTTATAGGAGGTTTATCAAGGACTTTTCCTCTATTGCCGCCCCCTTACATGAGTTAACTAAAAAGAATGTTATATTTGCATGTGGTAAAGCCCAAGAGGAGTCTTTTCTTGCTTTGAAGTCTAAATTGATGAATGCTCCCTTGCTTGCTTTGCCTAACTTTGAGAAAGTATTTGAGGTTGAATGTGATGCAAGTGGGATTGGCATTGGTGCCGTTTTGCACCAAGAAGGCCGACCCATTGCTTTCTTTAGTGAAATATTGAGTGGTGCCACATTGAACTACTCCACTTATGACAAAGAGCTTTATGCTCTTGTGAGGTCACTACAAGTGTGGAGTCATTATTTGTTGCCAAGAGAGTTTGTGATTCACACGGATCACCTCTCTTTGAAATATCTTCAAGGGCAAGGTAACTTGAACAAAAGACATGTTAGGTGAATAGAGTTTATCGAATCATTCTCCTATGTGATTAAGTATAAAAAAGGAAAAGAAAATGTTGTTGCCGATGCTTTATCTAGGAGATATGCACTTCTTTATACTCTTGATGCCAAACTTGTTGGATTTGATTGTTTGAAGGATATGTATGAGTATGACCTTGATTTTAGTGAGATATATGCTTCTTGTGTTAAAGGTGGCCGAAATGGCTACTATGTATTTGATGGCTTCTTGTTTAAGTTGAAAAGGCTTTGTGTACCAAGAAGTTCCATGAGGGAAGTCATCATACAAGAAGCACATGACGGCGGTCTTATGGGCTACTTTGGTGTCCAAAAGACACTTGAGGCATTGAAGGAGAACTTTTATTGGCCGGGCATGAAAAAGGATATCACAAGGGTTTGTGCAAGATGCATCACTTGCCACAAGGCAAAATCCACTCTTCAACCGAAAGGGAAGTACACTCCTCTTCCTTCTCCTACTCACCCTTGGGTTGACATTAGCATGGACTTCATTAGTGGATTGCCTAGGACTTCACATGGACATGATGCTATCTTTGTGGTTGTTGATAGGTTTTCTAAAATGGCACATTTCATTCCATGTCATAAAAGTGATGATGCATCTAAGGTTGCCGAATTGTTCTTCAAGCATGTTGTGAAATATCATGGACTCCCTAGGTCAATTGTTAGTGATAGAGATTCTAGGTTCCTTGGACATTTTTGGAGAACCTTGTGGTCTAGGTTAGGAACCAACTTGATGTTCTCTACAACAAGTCATCCCCAAATCGATGGTCAAACCGAGGTTACTAATAGGACCTTAATAACTATCCTAAGAACCATACTTAGGAAAAATTTGAAGGAATGGGAAAAATGTTTACCACATGTTGAGTTTGCTTACAATCGTTTATATCACTCATCCACATCCCATAGTCCATTTGAAGTAGTGTATGGTTTTAATCCCTTAGCACCTTTGGACTTAATTGCATTAAATCACGATGGTCAAATGGATGTGGATGGTAAAAAGAAAGCCCAACAAATGAAAGACTTGCATGCTAAGGTACATCAACAATTTGAAAAAATCAATGAGACCTATGCAAGAAGGGTCAATAAGGGAAAGAAATTTCGAACATTTGATGTGGGGGATTGGGTTTGGTTACATCTTAGGAAGGAAAGGTTCCCACAAGCAAGGAAAAACAAGCTTTCACCTAGAGGCGATGGACCTTTCCAAATCACAAAGAAGATGAATGATAATGCATATGTACTTGACTTACCAAGTGATGGAACTTATAATGTGCATGTTACATTTAATGTTTGTGATTTACTTCCTTTTGAAGGTGACATGGAGGACTTAAATCCGAGGTTGGATTCTTCTCAAGAGGGAGGGAATGATGTGGACATCGACCCAACACCACGAGAGCCTCCAAGCCCCTTTCAAGGTCTCAATAGACCTTTTATCCGAGCACGGTAGAGGAAAATGCAAGACAAGCTTCAAACCTTCATCCGGATCATGGCACAAGGAGAAGAGCGGAATATGAGGACCGGGACCACGCCACCAAGCTTCAAGACATGGGAATCCAAGTGGAAGGAACTCCCAAAGCCATGGAAACCATCACACTCTCAACCATTGGACCCGAGGCGGACACCACGCGCCTCCACACCCCAACCACGTGCACCCACACCCCAACCACGCGCCCCCACCAAATTCCGGAAGCTTCTCCGCCACCCTTGGATTGCTACACCATGTTCCCAAGCCTTGGAGGAGCCGGAAGGTAGCTTGAACGCGCCACCTTCCCCCGCCACGCGCCTTCACGCGCCGCCCTCTTCAAGCGCTCACGCCCCACCATGGGCAAATCGGACATTTCACTCCCTCAACAGATTTTCAGCTTACTTGACTTGTATTTGAATGATATTTGTGTTATTTAGGAAATGGGAGGGAAAGTGAGTTAGTGGAGGTCCTTACTCATTAGTTTGAAGTAATGGTTGGTCCTTACCCTCCATTACCAAAAATGGTGGAATCCTCCCACTCTCCCTCACCATTTTAAGTAGTATCATCATGCCTTTTGCTTTATGCATGAAAATGGTAAGAAGACTTAAGGGTTTGTTACCAAAAGTGTTAGCCATACTTTGGGTAATAACCTCCACTACCACCATTCATGTATTTAGGTTAGGCTTCACCATTTCAGCCATTAGAACTCACTTGGCCGAATTTGTAGTCTCCATTTTGAGAGCATTTTGGCTTTGGTTTCTCACTTCTTCAATCCATTCCCTTGTTCCATAATTTTGGTTCAAGAATCATATCTAGTATTGCTCAATCAAGTAGTTGAGAGGTGCTAGATCCATCTTCTTTCCTTGGCAATCAAAGCATTGCTTCACCTTGTAGTGAAGAGGTTCTTTGTCTAGCCGAAATTATCATCTTGTTTGGTGTTCATCTTCCAAGCTAGATCCTTTCAAGAGTTGATCATTTTCATGATCACATCAGAAAGAGGGATACTTAGCCATAATAGAAAATTATGACACTGTGCCCTGAAAGAAATTTTGGCTTGGGGGGCACGACATGTGGAAAACACATCTATGCTTTTTTGGCTTTGTGCGGTGCAGGGGCTCCAAAGTTCTTATAAGGTGGCAAAGTGGAAGGAGGCTATTGACTGCACTTGTATTCTTTATGGCAGTGGGTCTGAGACTCATAGTCACTTGTTCTTTCACTGTCCTTTCTCTGGGCAGGTCTTACTGGCTTGCTCAAGGAGAGTTGAGTTGCAGGCCCTCCCTTCAAGTGGCATGGTTTCTGAAGGTGGATGTGTAGGGTGTCTAGAGGAAAGACTATGAAAACACTTCTAAGGAGAAGTATAAGTGCTGGTGTTGTCTGGTCATGACACCGCAAGTGTACGGTTGTCAACAAGTAATAAAACCGGTAAGTACCGGGTCGAATCCACAGAGACTTGTAATTCTAGCAAATTGTGTGTGAATTACTAAAATAAAATAAACAAAATTGATTGATGAATGTGAGAATTAATTAACTAAACAGAATTGCAAATGATTAAGAAATTAAATACTAAAGCTACCTCTTAGGATTATTGATCCACTTAATTTTCAGGTTTGACAGTTTAGAATTACCTACAATTATTATTCTCAACTTGTAAGTTGATGTATCAATTCTAGATGTCCTCTATTGAGCGTTCTATCTAGGTGATTAAAAGCACAGTCATCGCTCCACTTTAATTGTTCAAAATGATCTATCTCTTTCATAGACCCGTGGCAAGCCATCGCTCTATGAAAAAATATAGCATAACTACCCTGTGGTTAAGTAATACTTTTCTCTACTCGAGTAAAAGCATACCACAAATATTCTTTTGCCAAAAGAATAATAAATGAACTATCCGAATAATTAAACAAGTATCATGGAACAATAATTCATAGAACTAAAGTATCAAACCTTAGGTTCAAGTTTCATAATAAATTCTAAAAGATAAAATTAACTAGTTACTAAACATAATTAAAAGAAAAGAGAACGAAGAAACTCGGATGCAGGTGTTGTTCTCAGCTGCTCCTTTCTGTTCTTGTGCGTCCGCGCCAGCCCCCTTCAACCTAAATTTCCAATTGGTTTTATAGGCACCTAACCACAAGCCCAAATCTCACTAGAAGTCACGTTCACATGGATTGTGCGCTGACTTGGTTTTAACAATTAACAAAATAGGATCATCTATCTCTTTAGCCCTTCACTTTACATCATGTGTCAACTTTGATCCCAAACTCTTATCTTTGTTCCACTTTACTCCTTCAGCCCTAATCTCTCAATCAAATTTGATCACAACTCCTCATTTCTTACCAATTTATCCCCGAATTCCTCAATTTTGCTCCAATGCCTTCCAAAGTAGAATCCTACAAAACTCTTGCGTAAAATAATGAGAACATAGAAATTACTTGAGTTTATATGCAAAATTGAGGATAAAATATATACAGTATTGTGCACTCATCAAATACCCCCAAACTCAAACAATTGCTAGTCCCTAGCAATTCTACCTAGATGCAATCCTAGACTAAGCATATCAATCACGCAAACTACCAATGCCCACTCAAGTCAAATCAGCATCCAGAACCACACAATCTCTAAACATATAAATGATCAAACAAGTTTTAGGACTTTGTGCTCAAATCAAGAAATAAAGGATCACTCCTTAAGTGTTTCACTCTCTGAAGTGGGTGTGCACGTGTGTGTAGTGATCTTACAAAGTATCTTTAAACCATAAGCTTGCAAGTGAATCAAAACTCCTCTACTTTTTCTTCCGAAGGAAATGGTTGCATGTCTTACCAATCGGGTGGTCTTTTCATTGGGTTGTAATGAGGACTGGCTTGGTGAGGGTGGAGATCGGTTGAAAGCTTTATTTAGGTGGAGCTTATTTGAAATATCATGAGTTTACAAGTTATTGGGCATTAACAATAAAACAATAAACACAAACATACCCAACTTGCTTCTTTTGCAAGATTCACACCTATATCACAATATTTGCACTATTTTCAACCCTTCAGATAATCCTTTCATGAAAAATAATCACAAATGCCTTTTTTTATTGATTTCATTTTTTCGTTTTTCTTTTTTTTTCACAAGTTAGGCACACTTTTTCAGAATTGTCTCTTCACCACTCATGTAACACAACAATATATAACACCCCCAAACTCAGAGTTTGAACAAACCACAAAAATTCATACCTAGGCCCAGAAATAAAATACTTAAGAAGTTTAATGGAAAAAAAAGGTAATATAAAGAGAACGGAATAACTTAAATCATGGGTGATCAAAGAATCTGGTTTAAGGCTAAAAGAGGGTTATCTAATGAAAATTATGTACAGGTTGGCTATTTAGTCAGCAAGCTCATCCTAATTTGGCACCGTCTTCCCGGCTCAACACACAACATATGTAGATTTATAACGGTTTCAAGCAAGCAAGTTCTAGCTTAGATACTTAGCAAGATACTCTCATGAAGAATAGTTCACATAATTCATGCATTTATAGACTCAAATTCTCATAGGTAGAATCTTCATCTAAAGCTTTGAACTCAATTTCCTACCACATATATGATCATAAGTATGTAAATCAATAGAGATTTCGGATTAAAATTCAATTTATTGGAGCATTGAGTTCCTAAAATTCAACCTAAATACTACATGCACTAATGCTACTATTTTTGAATTTTCAACTTTTCCACTTTTTCAATTTGTTTTCAAATTTTCAATTTTTGATAAATTGTATATATGCACCCCTACACTAGCAAGTAATACTCAAGATATCATATCTGCAATACTCCAACATCCACTTTTTCAAATGATCGAACTTGAATCCTTTATATCTGCAAAACTCATGAGGCCCTTTCTCCATGGCCAAGTTAGCAATCTTAAGGATAAGACTACCATAATAAAACTTTTTATAAAGCAAGAAAAAGACACGAATTCTTTCCAACTCAAACAACCATCCTCTAAACCTAGAATACCCAAGCAATGGAACATGCTCCTCACTTTTATCAAAGCTCAAGTTCTTGACATGCATAAAATATGAATCACGCAAGTCATGGGTAGCAAGGTTCATATCATGCATCTTATTCCTAAGGTGCAAATTCAAAGAGTTCTTACATGCATCAGGATCGAATACCAACCTAGACCATTCAAGCTTCTCTTCCGATCCATAAAAATAATTATCATGCATTTTCACTGTTACCAATGCCCGGAAAGTGCGTTGTTAATTTGAGTGATTAAGCGTTAATACCGGGATTAGTGAATTTTGTGAAGACCGGGACTTCATTTTAAACATGTTATACATGTTATATGTTTGTTATTCAGTTCTGAATTTCCGTTATAATTAAGCACAATGGTCTTCTCACGGTTAAACTTTCTTGTGTGTGTAGCAGCAACAGTATCTGCCACGTCGAGGACTTTGGTTGGACCTTGGAGTGTCACCACCTCGCACGATCTGTATGTATCCCAATAGATGTCTTTTGGCTATGTATATTGTAGATGACGTGCATACATGTAGTAGTATCATATTCAATTTTTCTGCTGAAAATCAGATATGTTTACGTGTTGCGGTATCAGGCATGTGCTGAATTTCAGTTGTGGGTACGTGGATGTGTTGTGCAGTATTTTGTATGCAGTATGTGTGTGAAGTTGCATTATGTGTCATGTGTGAAATTTCCGCAAATGAAAAATTTAAGATGGCCTGTGGGGCCCACGGGGCCCACCTGACGTATGTGTTGTGTGTGTGATCTGTTACCCCAATTGAGTATGGTTACGGTGTTGATGAACATCGTAATTACCTGTGTGCTTCCGCCGTGGGGTGACAAAAGGTGGTATCAGAGCATGGTATGCATGTGATCTGTGTTATGGATTATCTTTTCTGAGATTGAACGCTATTACATGATGCATTTGCATTTGCATATATAGAGCCAATTGGGAATACTGTTGCTTGCTAGTTTCTGGGTGTTTAACCATTATATATGTGCTCTTTGGTTTTCTTGTGAAATACTCAGGAATATGGTGGATACTCTTGGGGGCCATGAACAGAATCAAGAGAGGCAGAACTACAGGTTCCTTCATCTTTGGTATAGGTCCTTGAGCAGATCAAGGATAGTTTGGCATGGCTGCTACCAGGTACATCACAGGATGGACAGTCGACACAGGGACGTCAAGCTGAGCAACAACAGCAGGTGGATGTGAGTGGTGTGGGTTGTAATGAACCACACACTGTGACAGATAATAGACCACCTGTGCGCGAGGATGTGAGAGAAGAGACAAGACATGAGGATGTTAGTACCGATGAGGAGAGGCGGCACCCTCGAGCTCGGAGGGTACATTCTGAGGTTGGCCATGTCACCCGATATGATTGTACTGTTCATGACCACTCCCGAGATAGTGTGCATGGCCGACATCGCAGGCGACATCGGGATGAGGATCAAGATGAGGATGAGCAGTCACACCGATCCAGGAGGCGTAGAGAGGGACATAAGCGCCCGAGTAAGGTACTTGAGAGATTCCAGTGCCTAACTCCTTTGAAGTTTTATGGAAGAGGTGATCCTGAGGCAGCTGAGGTCTGGTATAGCCGGATCAATTCTATTTTCAAGAGGTTGGAGTTCCCTCCTACAACGAAGGTATCCTTGGCCACTTATAATTTGGAGGGTCGAGCTGTCATCTGGTGGGAGAGCGTCAGGAATAGGCACCGGGCCGAGCTAGCTGCGAGAGGAGAGCCCGATATTGATATGACATGGAATGTGTTTAGCCGACTGTTCAAGGAACAGTACATTGGAGATGCGGTCCGAGACTTGCGACAAACTCAGTTCGACAACCTAGTACAGGGCAACATGAGTGTGTTGGAGTATGAGCATGAGTTTGATCGATTGGTTTGGTATGTTCCGCAGTATTACGGGATGGAGGAGCAGAAGGCCAAGAGGTTTATACGGGATCTGCGACCCGATATTCGAGTGGCATTACGATCTCTGGGCATTACTTGATATGAATCCACTCCAAGGAGATGGATTGTTCACCTTTGGCGGATCTAGCTTGTTGTAGGGGACAGAGTTAGAACGAAACCGAGTCGGCTCCTAACCACCTCAATCCTCAAATGGAGAGCAATGGAAAGGTTAATTGCCTAGGAGTGAGGGATCTAGCACCTCACTTCTCAAATGAACAGCAACACTAGATGTCAAGCTTAAATCCACTTCAATGGAAGCAAGGGGATGATGGAGATAAAAGGAAGAGTTCAAAGTTGAACCAACACTCTCACGCTGGAGATAATTTCTGATATTCAAAGTTATAATTCAAGTTGTGTTACAAATGCGTGAAAACTAGCTTAAATGGGGAGGGTGGTGAAAAGGCAAAACGGTGCCTGCTTCCTGGCATGCATGCGAAAAGCATAAAGTACTTTTGCATGCATGTCAGGCCAAAAAGCTTCCGAAAAGGTAAAAGTTATCCCAAAAGTAGACTTATGTCTTTAGCTCGTAAAAACTGACATTTGTCTTCCCGAGTACCTTCGTGAGAAAGGGGGGTCTTCGCGGAAGGCCTAGATAGCCGAATAGTCTGCGGGACGTGAAGGCTTTGTAGGGATAGCTGCGCTGGGGAGGGGCTTTTGCTGAGACTTCGCGGAAACGACTTCGCTTATATCTGGTAATCCCTCCCAGGGTCCCCGCCGAGAGGCTTCGCGTTTCCAGGGTCCCCGCCGAGAGGCTTCGCATTTCCAGGGTCCCCGCCGAGAGGCTTCGCACTGATGACTTCGCTTTGGGGCTTCGCCCGTGTGTGGCAAGTTTGCATGTGGCCTTCGCCATTGCCCTCTCCTTCAAGTATACTTATATTCAAGGACCCAAAGGCCTTCGCGTTATCTTCCTTCATGGTGATGCCGAGTTGGCGAAGCCATAGTGCCCGCTCTCGAGCTTCCTCTTGATCGTCCTGGGCCATGAGTCTCATGAAAGTGTTGAGACTTGCTTGAACTTGTTTCGATCGGGACCTTGTCATAGGTCTGCCAATGCCTTCTAGAGGGTTGGGAGGCTTGCGAGCTTGAGCTGGGGCATCTTCATGTTCCTCGTTTGGTCTGTTAGGTTGATTCATGGCGATGTCCTCATCATACTCCCCCTCTTGAAAAGAATCCGTCCTCGGATTCTTACCTTCAAGATCGCCTGCATAGGGAATCAGATCACACACATTAAAAGTGGCATGGACACCATAAGACTCATCACAAGGTAGGTCAAGCACATAGGCATTATCACCAATTCTCTTTACAATTTGGAATGGTCCATCCCCTCTAGGTGCACGTTTATTCTTTCTAGCTTGGGGGAACCTCTCCTTTCTCAAATGCAACCATACCCAGTCTCCTACTTCAAAACTCCTAAAGTTTCTCCCCTTATTGGCCCTCCTCGCATAAGATTCACTAGCTTTTTCTAACTGTTTTTGGACCTTTTCATGCAATTCCTTCATGTTACGAGCTTTCTTCTCCTACTTCAAAACTCCTAAAGTTTCTCCCCTTATTGGCCCTCCTCGCATAAGATTCACTAGCTTTTTCTAACTGTTTTTGGACCTTTTCATGCAATTCCTTCATGTTACGAGCTTTCTTCTTTCCTTCTACATCTAGTTGGTCCGCATAAGTTAATGCAACTAAATCCAATGGGGTGATAGGATTAAAACCATACACATCCTCAAATGGACTACAGGGTGTAGATGAATGGTATCACCGATTATATGCAAACTCAACATGAGGTAGGCACTTCTCCCATTCTTTCAAGTTCTTTCTTAGTATGGTTCTCAGGATAGCGATGAGTGTCCTATTAGTCACCTCAGTTTGACCATCTGTTCGGGGGTGACTAGAAGTGGAGAACACTAAGCTAGTACCCAACCGCGACCACAGAGTTCTCCAAAAGTGACCCAAGAATCTAGAATCTCTATCACTCACTATGGTTCTAGGGATGCCATGATATTTTACAATGTTATTGAAAAACAACTCATCTACATGTGATGCATCTTCCGTCTTATGGCATGGAATGAAATGAGCCATTTTTTAGAATCTATCTACCACAACAAAGATAGCATCATGCCCATGAGATGTTCTAGGCAAACCACTAATAAAGTCCATACTAATATCAACCCATGGGAGAGAAGGAATTGGAAGAAGATAGTACTTCCCTTTCGGTTGCAGTCGTGCCTTGGCTTTGTGGCAGGTCACGCATCGCGCACACACCTTCGCCACATATTTTTGGAGATTCGGCCAAAAGAAATTCTCCCTAACGTTCTCATAAGTTTTGGTGACGCCGAAGTGTCCCATGAGGCCTCCGCCATGTGCTTCCTTGATGATCACCTCTCGAATGGACCCCTTGGGCACACACAACCTTTTCATCTTAAACAGAAAACCGTCAAATACATAATAGCCTTCGCGGCTACCCTTGGTACAGTCTGAATATATATCCCCGAAATCATCATCACCTTGATACATATCGTGAATGCATTCAAACCCCACAATTTTAGCATCAAAAGTTACAAGTAAAGCATACCTCCTGGACAAAGCATCGGCAACAATGTTTTCCTTGCCTTTCTTGTATTTTATCACATAAGAGAATGACTCTATAAATTCTACCCACTTAGCATGCCTCCTATTCAAATTCCCTTGCCCTTGTAAGTATTTTAATGATTGATGGTCGGTATGGATAACAAACTCTTTGGGGAGTAAGTAGTGACACCACACTTGCAATGATCTTACAAGAGCGTAAAGCTCTTTGTCATAGGTAGAGTAGTTAAGTGTGGCTCCACTTAACATCTCACTAAAGTATGCGATGGGGCGACCCTCCTGGTGCAGCACCGCACCAATACCCACTCCATTGGCATCGCATTCAACTTCAAACACCTTTTCAAAGTTGGGCAAGCATAGCAAGGGTGCGCTAATCAACCGAGACTTCAATTCAACAAATGCATTCTCCTGAGCTTCGCCCCACTCAAAGGTATTGTTCTTTTTAGTTAGTTCATGCAAAGGTGATGCAATTGTCGAAAAATCCTTCACAAACCTCCTATAGAATCCGGCTAGTCCTAGGAATGACCTTACTTCAGTTAAAGTCTTGGGATTTTGCCATTCTTTAATGGCATTTACCTTGCTTTCATCTACCTTTATCCCATCCTTTTCCACAACATAACCCAGAAAATTCACTTCATCCGTGGCGAACACACACTTCTCCATTTTAGCATATAATTTCTCTAACCTAAGTGTGTCAAGCACTTGTTTCAAATGATCTACATGCTCGTCATGCGACTTGGAATAGACAAGGATATCATCAAAATATACAACAACAAACTTCCCAATCAATTTTCTTAAGATGTGATTCATTAACCTCATGAATGTGCTAGGTGCGTTAGACAAACCAAAGGGCATGACATTCCATTCATATAATCCAATTTTAGTTTTGAATGCCGTTTTCCATTCATCTCCTTCCTTCATCCTAATCCGATGATACCCGCTTTTCAAATCAATTTTAGAGAATACGCATGCACCACATAATTCATCAAGCATATCAACTAATCTAGGAATGGGATGTCGATACTTTACAGTGATTTTCTTGATTGGGCGGCAGTCCATGCACATCCGCCATGTCCCATCGCTCTTGGGCACCAACAAAACCGGTACCGCACATGGGGAGAGGCTCTCCTTGATGTATCCCTTGGATATTAATTCCTACACTTGTGCTTGAATTTCTTTGGATTCTTCAGGGTTGGTTCTATAGGCGGCCCTATTTGGGAAAGGGGCGCCCGACACCAAGTCTATCTGGTGCTCAATGCCGCGATAGGGTGGAAGTCCTCGCGGTTCCTCGAACACATCACTGTATTCTTGAAGTACCTGCTGCACATGCAAAGGGAGAGAAGAATTATTGTCATCTGTTAGCATGCAGTTGAAGGGAACCATGAGAAAACAAATTTTATTCCCGAGCAAAGCCTTTTTTATGTCTCTCTCTTTGGCGATGGAGGGTATTCTTTCTTGTTTTCTCTCATGTTCTCTCCCAGTGTTTCCCTTTGATGCACTCTCTTTTTTCCACTCAAGGCCCCTTGGGCCCTTTCTCCTGATCCTCTCTTCTCACTTCCCTCTGTTCCCTTGTGTTTGCCGTCCTGGGTGGCCAAATGGATTTGGTCTTGCAGGGTCTGACTGGAGTTAAAGGGAGTAGAGTGTAGGGTCGAGTTTGGTGAATGAAGGTGTACTTGTTGGTTCTCCCATAGTGGACCGCCTCCTTATCATATTGCCATGGGCGGCCTAGGAGAATGTGGGTGGCCTGCATCTTCACGATGTCACATAACACTTCGTCTTCATACTTCCCAATCTTGATGGGCATAACTATCACGGCCACCCCGCCCGGTTTCGGAGGCGGGGCCGGCTGTGACGTTCGGAAGCGGAAGCTACGGCGGAAAGCGCGGTAACGGTACTACCGAAACCCGCTACGTGAAGTGGTCCCATGACCCGGCCCGCACAATGTAATGGTCGTACTACGACCTACGAATACATACATGGCAAGTATACAAAATAACTTAACAAACAAACATGCAGTTCATGGAATACCGTTCATCACTCATGACAACCAAAACACCGAAACCATTTCATATACATAACCAATATAGGCAAGTCGGGGCTCCGCCCTCGACTCAGAAGATAGATACAGAACCAACACATATTCCAGAATATACGTCATATACAAAATCATGTTCCATTATACATGCATGCAACTACACCTACAGAGCCACCAAAGTAAACCCTAGAATACCTAGGTGCGGAATCAAGAAAACCTCTCGCCGTAAGATTCCCACACGAGGTACTGCTGCTGCTGAAAATCAAAACAACCAAAAGCACCGCGGATCCGTAGTTCGCAGGCTGCTTATCGATCAACCTGAAAGGTGGTAAACAATAAGGGATGAGTCTCGGGAGGACCCAGAAGGGCTGAGGTAAGATACAGGTTTGTACAAGGACTCATGAACCGAACTCGCAAAACAGTAACTAACACAAACACAAATATACATATATATATGAATGTATGCAAAGTCGAGGTGAGTCGGGACCCATCACATGCGGTCCAACCCGACTCACGAACGGACAGCCCTCTCCAAGAGGTCGAATATACAGTAATGTAAGCACGGTACCGATCGGGGGTCATGATCCCTGTCGTAGGGTCACGCAGTATATCGGAACCCCCAAAGGCGGATATACAAAGAATGTCGGCACCTCCAAAGGCGGACACGTAATGTAATGTCGGCACTCCCGGTGCGTAATACGCAGAACATAACCAAGGAGCACCCGTGGCCTCTAAGACCATCCGGTCTCGCCACGTAATGTAACATATCGTAATGCATATGCAAAACATAACAGAATATATCAAAACGTATAAGTATAAATATCGGCGCCTAGCGCGGATATGCGTAATGTAATATAAACCTGTCGCCTCCAAGACCATCCGGGCCTTGAAACAGAACAAACGTGCATCTTACCATATGACAGTCTCGGGGTCACCGAACCACCCCCCTCACCCGGAACCCGCCTCAACTAAACCCGATATACATGTAAATACTCCCAGAATGCATAACGAGAGAAGTTGAACCCTTACCTCGAAAAACTTCTCTGCAGCACAAATCCCGGGAAATCCCGGCTCCTGGCCCGAAAAGTGACAACTTGACTTTTATGGTCCCGCACAACTCCACCAATGCAGAAACACACTTCTTCCCAAATCGTTCACACAAGTCCGAATCGAAATTCTCGTTCAGCAGTCCCGGTACAAATTTCGGCAGAGTTTCAGCTACGTTTCGACTACCCTGCTCACAAATGATCCACAGATACAGAATATATGTTCAGAATTCACAGAATCAACCAATATCATTGGCGCCAAAACCGAGGCACGGGCCGGAAAACACGGCTTTCACACCGAGCCTTTTCTGACAAAACCAATTACACCATCAGAATCAGAACTTCCTTCTGATCACAAATATATCCTTACCTTTTGCAAAAAGCAAAGTTGATTTTTCGTACCAAATCTTTGAACGGATTTTTGGAACACTTCCGACGCTGCTTCACACACTCGTTACCAAACATACATAAGAAAGCGCCGGAACGCGTTTAGAAACCAAAAAATCAACCATTGGAGAATTTCCATAAATGTGGAGCAATTTTCAGAAGCTCACGGTTTCCAACCGGAGCCACAATCACAAAAACCGATTTATAAGGAGTTAATTATTTCTCCTAATGATCGATTTAACCAACTGACCTTCAAGATTTTGGTGAGAAATTGAGAAATCCCACTTTTGCAACTGAAGCGTCGGCCATGGATGCAGAGAAAAGAAAGAAGAAATGCGTTTTGCTTGTTTGCTTCCTGATACTTCTTCTTTTCTAAAACTATATACTATATATATACATATATATATATATAGTATAATATTACTAATAAAATAATACTAACACTCACACACACTTCCACACACCTCACGTTACTTTCACTTCACCGCCTCTTCCCTTGTCCATTTCCAATTATGGCTGGTTTGTGGGCCAATTACAACTTGGCCCCCAAACTTTCCAAAAGTTATAATTTAGCACAAACCGAAAATTAAAACTTCCAAACAGTAACTCCGAACGGAACGAAAACTGAGACACATTCTCGGGACCTCATGTCATACACAAATCATCTTTCACATGTTCAATTACCCATCCAGAGTGTCCTACCGGGCCCGCTGAACCCGATTAACGGTATGAAAGTTGCAATTTTCGGGTTTGACTAAATTGTAACTTTTGCAAAGTTTTGGGGCAAAAGTGAAAAGGAAGAAAATTGAACAATTTTGCCCAAAAAAGGATGGCATGAGGCGGCAAGATTGGGATGGGAAGGGACACTTGTCCCTTTCCCATTAAAGAAGAAAAAGAAAGAAAGATATAAAGGAAGGAAGAGAAAAGAAATGATAAAAATATCAAAAAAAACTCCATCTTCTTCCGCTCTCTCCTCTGCAGCTCCAACAACTGAACTTCGCCTTACAAATGCCACGTGCGGGGGTGACTTCTGATGTATATTTGTACATATGTCCGCCGACCGTGATTCCGATTCCCGCGAAGACCCCGGGCTCGATTTTAAACATGCGTTGGTCATGTTTTAAACATGCGGGTCATGTTTTCTGTGGATCAGCGCGTCCCAGAATTTTATCTAAACCTCATTTATGGGAGTTTTGAGCATTTTTGAGGTCATACGTGTGTTACGGACCATTTTGCAAATTTTCGTTTTCGGGGGCAAAATGGACATTTTGCTGGAAAAAGTAAATATGTTTAAAAAAAAGAAAAAGAAAAAGAATGAAAAAAACGGCTGAGGCGGTGAAAAGTGAGGCGGTTAGTGATTATACGAGAAGTGGAGGTGTGTGTTTGTGAGATGTTATATTTTATTATTATTATTATTACTATTACTATATATATAGTTATATATAGTATTAGTAATTAGAAAGAAAGAAACAAAAACCTTCACGTTCTTCTCTGCACGTCCATGACGAAGCTTCACGAGCCAATGTTGGATTTCTCAAATTCTCACCAAAATCTTGAAGGTCAGTTAGTTAAATCGATTTTTAGGAGAAATAATTAACTCCTTATAAATCGGTTTTTGTGATTGTGGCTCCGGTTGGAAACCGTGAGCGTTCGAAATTTGGGTAAATTTGTGATACTTTTGTCAATGGATTATTTTGGGTTCTAAATGTTGATTGGGTGTTCAGCTGCCATTTTATCTTAAGGAGAAGTACGAGAAAACTGACGGAGTACTGCCGAATTCTCGTCTGAACCGTTTGAAAAGGTGGAAAGGTTCCTGGCTCCGGGTAAAGTTGGTAAGGGTTCAGTTTTCCTTCAGAGTTGCTATTATTATTACTTTCATATTTGTTTTGCATTTGGTATTTTTGTGTTTTCTTGTGCAAGTGTATAAGCTTGAGATTTTTCAGAATTTCTTAAAAAACCTTATCCTATGTCTGACCCTTACTGAGTTCTCATCGAGGACTCACCCTTAAATATGTTTATCTTTTCAGGTTCATCTGATAAGAAACCCGAAGAGTAGATCTCTCCGGTGTTTACTTGTGTTTTGGTTTCAGGTGTTACTATGTTTGAGTTTGTCTTCTGAGTTTATAAGGGTGGTCTCGGTTGAGATTTCTGCTCAGTTGCACAATCCGACCCTTATTGAGCACATTATGAGTACTGACGGTTTTGTTTTCTGTTATCTGTATAGCAGCAGCGGGTGTCCTACGTAGAGTTTTGTTTCCAGGATCTTGTTGCACTAGATCCCTCCACGTGTGTATGTACTCTGAACAATAGGCTTTGGGATCTGTACATGTAAACGTATGCACGTGTGTATATATGTTGCATCACATATGTATATATATAAGGATTGCTCGTGTTCTATTGTATTTTGGAGTCTGCAGAGCAGGGGCGTGAGCTTGTCCATTTCAGTGGGAGCAAGGCACGTCTTGTTACATATATGTATATGTGTGTTTGTGTTCAGATGATCGCTTTTACCTGCATGGATTATGTGATTATGTTTGGTGCATATGTTCTTGTGATAGATGTTGTTACGGTCACCCCGAGCGGGTTGCGACCGGGTGACCCGGGGCTCCGGTTTTGGCCTGCGGGTCACGTTTTTCGGCGTTCAGGCGGCTCCCGAGCCCTATCCGAGTATCATTTTGGCGAACCCTTCCGTATTTTAGGTCGTGTGGGTCCCCCTGACGTTTCCGCCGAAAATAGTTTTCTGGCGCCGGGGGGTTGTCGGGTCGCCTCGGGACGTCTGGGGTTCGGTAGCGTTCTCGAGACCTCGGTTTGGAAAACCGTTTGCGGTTTTGGAATCGTGGGAACGTCCCGGAGCTTTTTACGCTATAAAATATTTTTGGGGCGGGACGTTCGCTGTGAAGGCATGTGCCCTCTCCCGTAGAATGCAGGTGCCATCTTCCGTAGAATGCAGGTGCCATCTTCCGTAGAAGGCAGGAGGCCCTCTTCCGTAGAAGGCATAGTGCCCTCTTCCGTAGAAGGCATAGTGCCCTCTTCCGTAGAAGGCATAGTGCCCTCTTCCGTAGAAGGCATAGTGCCCTCTTCCGTAGAAGGCATAGTGCCCTCTTCCGTAGAAGGCAGAGTGCCCTCTCCCGTAGAAGGCAGAGTGCCCTCTTCCGTAGAAGGCATAGGCCCTCTTCCGTAGAAGGCATAGGCCCTCTCCCGTAGAAGGCATAGGCCCTCTTCCGTAGAAGGCATAGGCCCTCTTCCATAGAAGGCAGGAGGCCCTCTTCCGTAGAAGGCATAGGCCCTCTTCCGTAGAAGGCATCGGCCCCCCCCCGTATTATGGATTAGGCCCTCTCCCGTAGAAGGCATGGGCCTTCTCCCGAAGAAGGCATGACTTAGCCAATTTCAGATTTCGGTGGATAAGGTTGACTCTTAAGTGTTGACGAAGGGGAAAGGACACTTGTCATGGCCATATTAAAGATGGAAAGGAAAGAGGACACTTGTCATGCCCATATTAGAGATGGAAAGGAGAAGTTTTAAAAGGATTGTGGAAAGCGACAGAGCTATTTTCATTTCATTTCTCCTTCGCTTCGTTCATTTCTCCGACTAGTTGCCGCCATAGCCTCCATTTTCTTAAATCTTTTGATTATTTATTTTCTTGGCTGTAATTCACCATGGGTGGACTCAAAAGTGGTAAGCTTCCTCCCTTGCTCTCTTTTCTTGTTGGAAACAAGAATCGGATGGAAAAAGAGAAGGATTTGTGAATTATGGGTTTGTTCTTAGCTATGAGCTAGGATGATTCTCTTCCTCCCATCTTTTAGTATGTTGTTCTTGGGTTGTAGGGAGTGATAATCAAGTGTTGGATTTTGGAAAACACACCTTGGGTAAAATCCCCAAATTGCCGAATTTGTTGGAAAATTCTATGTTGATGTGTGTTGGTCTCCTTGATTCATGCTTCAAGTATGTTAATCCTAGCATGATTCTAAGCTTATGTGGATTCAATTTGATGGAAAATATGTTGGGTTGGAAACCCCCATTTGGCCGAACTTATGAGATGATGTTCATTGTTGGATTTTGTTGTTTTGGATGCAATTGGATAGCATTCTTGGTTTAGAAGTGAAATTGGTGATTAGTATGATTAATTGGAAGTTTGAATGGATTGATTTGAAAGTTGGATAAAATTTGGCAAAGAAGCCGAATTATTGGATAATTCTTTTTCCATGTTGGGGTTTGATTTTGGTTAAATTGGATGCTAAGATGGTATTGGGGTTGAATTTAGGAGTGGTTAGAAGTTTGAAACTATGATTTCGGATAAGAAATGGAAAAGTCACTATTATGCGGGTTTATCGGAAAATGTCGGGTAATGAAGGGTTTTAAGGTTGGATTTGATCATTACGCTTGTTGGATTATGTTTGTCAATGTATAATCTTGCATTGTCTAAGTTGGTTACGAATTCAAGTTTCGTGGAAATCTGGAATTTTACGGAAATTCTAGGATTTTCAGTTTTGGGGTCGGGGGTGTAGTTTGGTAGTGTGGTTGGTAAGGTTGCTAATTTAGCTTGAATTGACAGATTCTGAGGTCCGGAAGTTAGAAAAAGAGAGGTGTTCGGGTTTCGGGTCGTGGTTTGGAAATCGTCCAGAACCGGTCAAATACTCTGGAATTGTGAGGTAAGGGTTTGGTTACGCTATTTTTGGTAAGATAGGTGTATGTTTAGTTTTACTTTACTGCTCGCAAGTATTTCGGTATTATATGCCTAGGGCATATTCTGTAGTCTATGGGTGTATGTGTTGTTGCATACATTTTGCGGTATTTCGGAAATTTCGCTTTAAGGTAAGTTCTGTGATTCGTAGGTGTATGCCTTGTAGCATACCCCGTCTGCTAACCCTACGTTTGTAGGTGTATGCCGTGTGGCATACTTTGTCTGTTAACCCTACGCCCGTTGTGGGTCCGCTACCCCAGCTGGTGCACCATGCTTCCGTAATAGCTTCGGCTTCTGACTCCCGTAGAGGAGGCTGTCGTTACGATTGGTTATAAGGGTTTATGGCGATTTAGTATCGCACATCCTTCGATATTCGATCTGTTTTTATTACATGCACGATATTCTGTTTTCTCATCGTATATATTACGTATATTGCTATCTTTCTGTTTTGCGGGGTTACATATGCTTATCTTACCCCAAATCCCTTACGGGGTCCTTTTAGGACTCACCCTTTTGGGTTACTGTTTTGGATTTCGGTAGGTGCAGTAGCGAGCGGGGTAGGTTTCGCGAGGCTTCGCCTTGGTTATGTTGAGCGGCGGTACCTTGCGGGCTGGGATTTTGTCTACTTGGTCTGAATCCCGCGCGAGGTATTTTGACGTTTAGGCCTAGGGTCGGCTCTGTAGCCGCATGTGCATACTTTACATTTTATTGTTGTGATGATTGTATATTCGTATATACTTATATATTCTATGTTTGGTGCGTAAGCACTCGTCCACGGAGGGCGAGGCTTACTCTGTTGCTGATGCATGAATTGTATGGTTGCATTTTATTTTGGTTATACGCATGAAATTTCCGTTAGTTTGCTTCCACAATCTTTCCGTTTCGGGTCCGCTACGCGCGGCGGGGCTCGATGGACCTGCCACCTTGTGTTCTTCCGGCTTCCGCTTCCGACGTCCCGGCGCCCCCGCCTCCGCACCCGGGTTCGGGTGGCGTGCGGTGACAAGTTGGTATCGAAGCGAGTAAGTGACCGTATTGGTCGTCAGTGGTGACTTGTAGTGACAACTATTGTTGCACATTTTATTTTAGAATGGTTTGGTACGGAGATTGGCCACCTCCTTACTTGAACCACTTCAAAATAAAATTGTGGAACAAAGTTGATCCTTCAAGTTATCCTGATAGTTGCAGATTTCGGCACTTGGGATTTCTGGAATTCTGGTAAGATTATTACGAGTAAGGGGATTGTGGAAAAGTTTCAGGTACGTAAAATTGTGTGTTAGGAAAAGATTTGGTGGAATAAGCATGAATTGCTTCTGTGATTCCGTGAAATGCATGATTCTACCGTTTTGCAAAATAACTTCTGAGTTAAGTACTGCATTGCACTACAGAGCCTTAGAAAACTGCTGCTAGCTTCTGTAGGGATTAGGAGTGACCGAGTTGTCTGGACTCTGTTTGGTCTGGAATGTTTCAGGTTTGGTTAACACGCGTAGACAACGTGTTTTGTGACCGGAGGGACGGGATTGTAATCCCATGCCTCCGAGAGATAGGGTTTGAACTGTTGGTTATGGGTTGAGTTGGTGTATGGTTTGGAAATTTGGTTTGGGATAAGATGTTTTTGGTTGGACTTGGTTTGAGGAAATGTGTACTACACGCGAATAGCGTGATTTGGTACCGGAGCGGCGGGACTGGGATCCCACACCTCCGTGGAATAGGATACGGGTTCAGTGTAACCCAGGGTCTGAACAACCACACTCACCGCCCCGAGGTTTAGTGGTCGTAAGGACCCCTCTCTGAATTGGTATTACCGCCAGCCTAGCTGGTTCAGAGGCGGCAGTAGGCAGGGGAAGATCTGATTATGCCACGGTAAGGGCATTTTGATTAGGTGGTGATAGCGAGACTTAAGCCACTGCTCGCCATAGTTTTGGGATCGGTAAGTGAGTGACTCGACAAGGGTGGTCACTACGACACCTAGATTTCGTCGGTCCTATTAACGACGAGGAGATCTGGGGCACCGATCGCGAGGTCAGACTTTTGGAGAGGTTTTAGAGTTTGAAACCCCGAGGTTCAATGACCGAGAAAGTGCAGGGTAGTAGAGATTTGGTTTGCAGGAGTTGACAAACTCCTGGGAGGCTACATTTTTCCAGGCGGTGCAGCGGGGATGTAGCCAGGGATCTGCGTTAGGCACAGTTCGATGAGCTTCATCAGGGAGACAAGATTGTCGGAAAGTTTGAGTGAGAGTTTGATCGGCTGGTTTGCTACGTACCGTAGTACTATGGAATGGAAGAATAGAAGGCCAAGAGGTTTATTCGTCGACTGCGCCCCGAGTACTGGTGGGCTTTGAGACCTTTAGACATTACTTTGTATCGGGAGGCGGTTCTCCTCGAGCAAGAGGAGGTTGAGAGTCACCTCACCTCGTAGCGAGGTCAGGGAAGTACGAGGGGCTCCACACAGCAGGGACCCCGGCAGATTTCTGGACTGCCAAATAGGCCTGGGCAGTTTTGTAGAGGTAGAGGGGGAGCACCACCGGCACGATCTTGTCCGAATAGTAGTAGGTATCACCTCGGTCGACTTTGTTACAGGCAGGAGGGCCGATGTTTACGTTGCGGGTCTGACACTCACTGGGTACGGGATTACCCTCTGACTGTAAGGCAGGGTACTTTATTTCTGAATGAGGTGTCGGTTCATGCATTATTTGATACGGGAGCATCTGTTTCCATTGTAACACAGAAAGGTGTTACATCTCTGCATCTGTCTGTTAGTACTTTGCCTCAAACGCATTTAGTAAAAACTGCAGGAAGTCAGTTTCTGTTTTTCAATGAGATGGTTCGGGATTGTACGATGTTTGTGGGTGGACATCTGATAGTATTGGATTTGTTGGTATTAGACACGCCGGGCTATGATGTTATTCTTGGGATGGACTGGCTATCCAAGAATTCTGTGCACATTGATTGTGCAACCCGAACCATTATGGTTTCGGGAGAGGTACTACCTCTCACGGCTCCGACTGGTTTGACTATCGCATGCCATGAAGGAGCTCTGATTCGGATTCAGTGTCGATAGTTGGTGTAGGGAATGCTATGATCTGAATGAGGCTGGTACTAGGTTGAAGTTGGATGGTTTACCATTGGTTCGAGATTTTCCGCAGTATTTCCGGAGGAGTTGCCGGATTACCACAAGAGCGAGAAATTGTGTTTGACATCCACTGCGGTGGAATCTTGCTCCGATATCTATTCCTCCTTATCGGATGCCTAATTACGAGATGCGGGGTTAAAAAGCAGTTGGAGGAATTACAGCGAAGGGCTTCATCCGACCGAGCACTTCACCGTAGGGTACTCCGATTACATTTGCTAAGAAGAAAGATGGGACGCTCCGACTTTGCATTGATTACAGACGGTTGAATGCTCTTATTGGGAAGAATAAGTATCCGTTACCGAGGATTAACGATCTTTTTGATCAACTTCGGGGTTTGAGGGTTTTCTCAAAGATTGATCTCTGATCTGGGTATTTCCAGCTTAGATTGAAGGAAGAGGATATACCTAAGACTACTTTCCGCACCCGATTTGGACACTTATAAATTACGGTCATGCCATTTGGGCTGACCAATATTCTGGTGGCATTCTTGGATCTGATGCATCGGGTGTTCCGACCGTACTTGGACTCATTTCTGGTGGTTTTATTGATGATATTCTGATATATTCTCGGGATGAGGATTCGCATCGGGATCATCTGAGGGTAGTTCTGCAGATACCTTGGGAACATCAGCTTTATGCTAAATTCTCAAGGTGGGAGTTACTGGATTCGGGAAGTCACTTTTAAGGACACGTTATTTCGAGCATGGTGCATGCAGTGAATCCGGTGAAGGTGAGGGCAATTTGGGATTGGAAACAACCTACCACAGTGCACGGAGATCAAGAGCTCCACAGGTTTAGCAGGATTTTATCGTAGGTTTGTCTTGGGATTTTCTATTACGCATCACCGCTCACGCGGTTGACCAGAAGGGTCAACCGTTTATCCGGTCCGATAGGTGTGAGCAGAATTTTCAGGAGTTGAGGCGGTAGTTGACTAACGCTCGATCCCGACTCTTTCGAGATCCGATCTTACCGTATGTGGTTTATACGGATGCTTCCACGTCTGGTTTGGGATGTGTGTTGGTGCGGAGCGTTTTGTGGTAGCTTCGGGTCGAGGCATTGCGACCGCATGAGCTGAACTAAGCGACACATGATCCGGAGTTGGCTAAAATAATTTATGCGCTGAAACATTGGAATCAATATCTGTTTGGTAATAAATTTCAGATTCTTACCGACCATAAGTCTGAAATATCTGTTTACACGAAGGAGCTTAGCATGAGGCGCGCAGATATCTCGAATACATTAAGGACTATGATTGTAGTATCGGGTACATCTCTCGGCAAGGGCAACGCGGTTGCCGATGCTCTGGCGGGGAAGTATACCGGCTTAATTAAGAGAGGAAATGTTGGTGACCGATCGAGGAGAGTGATCGCGTGCCTTTGAGTACGGTGGCAGCTCACGGGAGCGTACTTGGGGTATACACTTACCATACATTACGAGTGGCTTGACGGGTGCGCGAGGCGCGGGGTAGAATCCGGGGTTGAAGAAGTTGTATGCGGAAGACAAGGGATCTTTATTACCGACGTTTCAGTATAGGCAGGGATTGCTATACTTCCGAGACCGCCTTTATGTACTAGAGGATCAGGAGTTCTGGAATGAGATTTTCGAGGAGGTACACCCGAGCAGTTTGAGCATCAGGAACCGGCAGGGACACTGCAGACTTTGCCCATTCCAGTCTGGAAGTGGGGTAATGTTATGATGGACTTTAACTGCTTTGCCCGACACGGTTTCATCATGATGCTATCTCGGGTTTTTGTGGATCGGTGACAAGGTGCGTACACTTTACGCCTATTCGGGTCATAGACCCTCCGGAGAAGCTTGCCGGCTTTACATCGGGGAGATGGTACGTTTACATGGAGTACCAAGCTCCATTGTATCTGACCGTGATCCGCGTTTCACAAAGACAGTTACGGAGAGCTTTTCATGAAGCGGCCGGGCACGCGACTCCATCTGAATACAGATTATCACCCGCAGACGGACGGACAGTCGGAGCGGGTGATTCTGATATAGGAGGATATGTTGCGAATCTGTACTTTGGATTTTGGAGGAGTTTGGGACTAGCTGTTGCTTTGATAGAGTTCTCATACAACAATTGCTTTCAGACTACGTTTGGCATGGCACAATAGGAGGCGTTATGCGGGAGGAGGTGTATGACACCATCTTGTTGGACAGATGTGTCGATGGGGTTGGTGGAACCCGAGCTTTTGAGGAGTCTACGGCAAAGATCAGATTATTACAGGCGCGGATCAAAACCGCGAATGACCTGCTGCTGCTTATCTGAACCGCCGCCGTAGGGCTCTTGAATCTGAGTTTGGTAATAGAATTTGACTGGAGGTAGCACCGTTTAGAGAGACGGTAAGATTTGATAGGCGGGGCAAGTTACCCCGAGTTATATCGGTTTTCATGAGTTTCCAGAGTAAGTTGTTAGGTTGGCCTTACCCCCAATTATTTACATTTTATGTGGTATCTTCCGGGTAGCCTGTTGTGGATCGATTAGATTTAGGTTCGATCTTATGCAGGGTTGTCTGGTAGAAATACCGGCAACCGACTCGGGTGCGATAAGATGCACCGGAGGGTGGGACGCCGTGAGGCTCTGTATGGTAGTCTAAACTACCACTCCCGCCGCACCGATACGGTGGTCCGATTGTTCAGGTTAGAGGAATGTTCATATTTTACGGTTGGTAGCGACACTGTCTGGTTGGTTCGAGCTACTCTTGGGCGACCAAGAGTTCTAAGGGGAGAATGTTACGGTCACCCCGAGCGGGTTGCGACCGGGTGACCGGGAGCTCGGTTTTGGCTGCGGGTCACGTTTTTCGGCGTTCGGCGGCTCCCGAGCCCTATCCGAGTATCATTTTGGCGAACCCTTCCGTATTTTAGGTCGTGTGGGTCCCGGACGTTTCCGCGAAAATATTTTTAAGCGCCGGGGTTGTCGGGGGTCGCCTCGGGACGTCTGGAGTTCGGTAGCGTTCTCGAGACCTCGGTTTGGAAAACCGTTTGCGGTTTTGGAATCGTGGGAACGTCCGGAGCTTTACGCTATAAAATATTTTTGGGGCGGGACGTTATTTGAGAAGGCATGTGCCCTCTCCCGTAGAACGCAGTGCCATCTTCCGTAGAAGGCATAGTGCCCTCTTAGTAGAAGGCGAGTGCCCTCTTCCGTAGAAGGCATAGTGCCCTCTTAGTAGAAGGCATAGTGCCCTCTTCCGTAGAAGGCATAGTGCCCTCTTCCGTAGAAGGCATAGTGCCCTCTTCCGTAGAAGGCATAGTGCCCTCTTAGTAGAAGGCGAGTGCCCTCTTCCGTAGAAGGCGAGTGCCCTCTTAGTAGAAGGCATAGGCCCTCTTCCGTAGAAGGCATAGGCCCTCTTCCGTAGAAGGCATAGGCCCTCTTCCGTAGAAGGCATAGGCCCTCTTCCGTAGAAGGCATAGGCCCTCTTCCGTAGAAGGCAGGAGGCCCTCTTCCGTAGAAGGCAGGAGGCCCTCTTCCGTAGAAGGCAGGAGGCCCTCTCCCGAAGAAGGCAGGAGGCCCTCTCCCGTAGAAGGCATGGGCCTTCTCCCGAAGAAGGCATGACTTAGCCAATTTCAGATTTCTGGTGGATAAGGTTGACTCTTAAGTGTTGACCAAAGGGAAAGGACACTTGTCATGGCCATATTAAAGATGGAAAGGAAAGAGGACACTTGTCATGCCCATATTAGAGATGGAAAGGGAGAAGTTTTAAAGGATTGTGGAAAGCGTACAGGAGCTATTTTCATTTCATTTCTCCTTCTGCTTCGTTCATTTCTCCGACTCGTTGCCGCCATAGCCTCCATTTTCTTCAAGCTTTGGATTCTTTATTTTCTTGGCTGAAATTCACCATGGGTGGACTCCAAAAAGTGGTAAGCTTCCTCCCTTGCTCTCTTTTCTTGTTGGAAACAAGAATCGGATGGAAAAAGTGAAGGATTTGTGAATTATGGTTTTGTTCTTAGCTATGAGCTAGGATGATTCTCTTCCTCCCATCTTTTAGTATGTTGTTCTTGGGTTGTAGGGGAGTGATAATCAAGTGTTGGATTTTGGAAAACACACCTTGGGTAAAAATCCCCAAATTGCCGAATTTGTTGGAAAATTCTATGTTGATGTGTGTTGGTCTCCTTGATTCATGCTTCAAGTATGTTAATCCTAGCATGATTCTAAGCTTATGTGTGGATTCAATTTGATGGAAAATATGTTGGGTTGGAAACCCCCATTTGGCGAACTTATGAGATGATGTTCATTGTTGGATTTTGTTGTTTTGGATGCAATTGGATAGCATTCTTGGTTTAGAAGTGAAATTGGTGATTAGTATGATTAATTGGAAGTTTGAATGGATTGATTTGAAAGTTGGATAAAATTTGGCAAAGAAGCCGAATTATTGGATAATTCTTTTTCCATGTTGGGGTTTGATTTTGGTTAAATTGGATGCTAAGATGGTATTGGGGTTGAATTTAGGAGTGGTTTGAAGTTTGAAACGTTGATTTCGGATAAGAAATGGAAAAGTCACTATTCAGCGGGTTTATCGGAAAATGTCGGGTAATGAAGGGTTTTAAGGTTGGATTTGATCAGTTACGCTTGTTGGATTATGTTTGTCAATGTATAATCTTGCATTGTCTAAGTTGGTTCTGAATTACAAGTTTACGTGGAAATCGGAATTTTCTGGAAGTCTAGGATTTTCGGTTTTGGGGTCGGGGTGTAGTTTGGTAGTGTGGTTGGTAAGGTTGCTAATTTAGCTTGAATTGACAGATTCGAGGTCCGGAAGTTAGAAAAGAGAGGTGTTCGGGTTTGGTCGTGGTTTGGAAATCGTCGTAACCGGTCAAATACTCTGGAATTGTGAGGTAAGGGTTTGGTTACGCTATTTTTGGTAAGATAGGTGTATGTTTAGTTTTACTTTACATTACTGCAAGTATTTCGGTATTATATGCCTAGGGCATATTCTGTAGTCTATGGGTGTATGTGTTGTTGCACTTACATTTTGCGGTATTTGAAATTTACGCTTTAATGTAAGTTCAGTGATCTGTAGGTGTATGCCTTGTAGCATACCACATGCATTAACCCTACGTTTGTAGGTGTATGCCTTGTGGCATACTTTGTCTGTTAACCTACGGCAGGTTGTGGGTTCGCTACCCAGTGGTGCACCATGCTTCCGTAATAGCTTGACGACTCCCTTAGAGGAGGCTGTCGTTACGATTGGTTATAAGGTTTTATGGCGATTTAGTATCGCACATCCTTGATATTCTGATCTGTTTTTATTACATGCACCTTGTGTTCTTCCGGCTTCCGCTTCCGACGTCCCGGCGCCCCCGCCTCCGCAACCGGGTTCGGGTGGCGTGCGGTGCAGATGTGAGTGAACTTTGTACTATCCATGTTGTAGAAGTGTGTTTGGTTGAAGTCATTTCAGGTTGGAATTTCTTGGTTTCTCTGTCAAACTCAGGATCAGACCATTCCGACCTTCCTACTACGGACACCCCTCTCAAATCAACAAATCTTCAAACAAATGGGCTTGGACCACCACACCAAGGGGACTCTGTTTACTGTTACCCAAGTCCGGTTCCCGCTTTACGCCACCTGGCGTTCTGCATCACGTGAGCTTCCGCGAGAGGGGGTAATACACCTCCTCCTTCTTCCAATGAGAAGGCAATATTGGTCTTAGTAGACTTGTAAAGAAAACTTAACAAGAATTGAGTGGAAAATGTAGATAGGTTGAAAAGAGAATCACTCTCAATTTCAAGGAAAAAAGGTGAAATATATTTGATGATTGAATTGTCTCTTGCAAACTAACCTAGACCTCCTTTTATAGGACAAGGAAGCTAGGCATCCAAATCAATTTACAAGTCCCTTCATCTCCACTCTTAATGATGGAAATTAAAAGGAAATGTAAATATGAGAATTTAAAACAATTATTTCTAAATTTATTCTAGGCTAGCTAACGGGTAGAACTAGCCAAAATATATCTAAAAACTGAAATAAAATGATAGAAATTCGAGTTGGAAGATGAGGGATGAGTTTTGGCCAATAAATGAGGAGTAAATGATCCTCATTTAAGTGCTCTTGATGGAGGGCTTCAAGGCTTGTAACTCCTTCTTCACCAATGGTTTCTGGATGATTTTGGATGACTCTTGAGTCCTCAAGGCTGCTGAAGTTCGTCCTTGATGAGAAGTGAACAGTTGGAAGCCTTTGAAGTGCATTGAATGCGCCGCTGGTGTCTCAACAGGTTGAGACATTCGTGAACCATGCACTTGGGCCAAATTGTCATTTGGTTGAGCCCAAACCGAAATGTTGAAAATTGTTTGCACAATTTGAGAATTGGGTTGGCCCAAATTGAGGAGTGCTTGCACTTTTCCTTCATCTTTGTGGATATCTTCACTTTGCTCCTCACACTTTGCAAAACTGTGCATCAACGGGGTTGAGAGCTTCCTTAGCCTTCTTGGTTTGACTCCTTGTCATAGGTCCATTAAAGGTGGAAGTGTCATAAAAGCCAATGACCTCTTCTTTTGGCATGTGAGCTCTTGGATCCTCAAGGTTGCACATGGGTGCATCTAGATCACTTGTCGGTTTCGCGTCATTCCCTCCCTCTTGAAAATGATTCGACCTCGAATCATAATGTTCTGTAACAGAAAAATATAGGAGGTTAGATGCAGCAATTCCGAACATGTACATCCAATGCATAAAGAAGTTGAGAAACAAATTACTTCCCTTGGTAGCCCTCTTGAAAATTTCAAGGGGCTTATGTCTTGAAAATTTTTGAAGTAATTTCTCATGAATGTGGACATCTTTTTGGAAGCTCGGGACTTCAAATATGAATCCTTTGAATCTGCAAAAGAAATGTAGCCCTTTCTCTTTGGCTAGATTATAAACTTTATGGGCAAAAATATCAACACATAAAATGTATGAGAACAAGATATGTAATTGCTTGGAAAAGTCGATGTGATGAACCAAGTGATTGGAAGTGACATTTTCACATGAAATGGTACCTAGTTCATCATTTACATCACATGATTGCTTTAGGGATGCTTCTTGTACATGAACATATATAGAACATATAGCCAACAAATATGCAAAAATTGATACAACCAGAGATTCAAGATTTAGCATACATACGACAAGTTCAATGCACAAATTATGACCAATTAATTCACCATGTGTCCCTAAACACATAAATTCATCCAAAACATGCTTTTCAAATATCAAAATATGCTTACATACACATTGTTCAATGAAGACGTCATAACACAAATCATCATATGGCGAACTTAAACTGAAACAAGTACATTGTAAATCATCACCATTTTTAATCAACTCAATTCGAAACATGGTAGTAGGTAAAACTTCACCACTTTCAAGCAATGGACTTTGAAAGAAATTTTGCTCATGCTTACTCAACACGTTGAGATGACTCAAACATACACCCGGGTCAAACACAAATATTGTTCTTTCAATCATTTCATTCAACTTCATCAAGCATGCGCCATCAAGTTTGACACATAAAAAGAATTCATGACCAAATTTAAATTGAACACTGAATCTAGCATTGAGAAATTTCCTTTCGAAAATTCGGCATGTTCAACACGTTTAGCATCTTTATATGCACTGATCCAATGAATTGTATAGTTTCCAAATCACTGTCAACACATTGAGAAACAGCTTCCCATGAATTAATTACAAATTCGCTTTCTACTCTAGCAAGAATAGAAGGTGAAAATGAAGCATTCTTGACAATATTTCTCCAATTCACATAAGGCAATGACAATGAAGCGTATGGGTCAACATATTCAACGGGTTGAATAAAAGACTGAACAAATCCTAAACTAGAACATAAATCATTCAATGGAATAAATTCATGAATAGTTTCAGATTTTCCAACATCAAGTAAATTAATACTCAAAGAATTATTTTTAACCAATAAATCATTTGAGTAAAGAGAGAAGTTACCATCCCTCAAAACTGATGTTTCCTCTTGATGTGGCTTTTCGTCCTTCATGTAAGATGCTTCTAAACATGATTTTTCACCTTGACTTTTTGTTCTTTGGAAAACTATAGATACAACTTCCAAAGGTGGCACATGTGGTACTTCAACCACAACTTCTTGCTCTTCTTTAAGGTTGATGTTCTTACCTTCATGAACATCATCATTCTCCTGCACAAACATCAAAGAAGAACAGACTTGCAATTCATTAGATGTTAGTAAATCATTTGGGACTGTTGGAGGCAAGGTGCTCTCTGGTTCAACACGTTGAGAAAGTGGAGGTGACTCTTGTTTTCTCTCAAACTCATTATTTTTCCACTCGAAACACTCAACTCTTTCTTTTGATAAGACAACTTGGGTCTTTTGCTCACCATTTTCTCTCAAGCACTCATCTCTCTTTTCCTAGTTATTCTCTCACCATCCCAAAAGACACTTGACTCTTGCAAATCCACTTGGGATTTCATTTTATTTTCAGTGTTTCCCATGTGTTTACCCATCTTACCTTTGGCCTCACTCTGAAGGTGGATCTTGTTGTCATGAGTTTGTTGTTGGGCTAAAGGCACCACAACGAACGTTCTGTCAACAGGTTGAGCTGTGTATTGATTGGTCACACCAACAACACGCGCTCTTGAATGAAAAGGAGTATCTTCTTGAGAAGCTGGAGGATTCGCTTGCACAAGTAGAACTTTTCTTGCTGTCATCAAAGTACCTTCAACTGGAAAGGCCAATTCTTCTTCGGAAACATGTTGTGCACATTTGTCTTCAACAGGTTGAGAACTTTTGCTATCTTCATTTCTCATGGTCAATACTTCCAGAAATTCAATCTCATGACGAAATTTAAAAGGTGGATGATTTTTGAAATGGTCTTGGGAAGTGGAAGGGATAGAAATGGAAGGTTTGGAAGGGGTACCTTTTGGTGGTGATGGTCGGGATCTTTGTGGAGCTTTTGGTAAAATGTTGCATCGTCGAACCTTGGCGGAAGTGTTGCCTCTCTCAAGCTTTCTTTCAATTCTGATGGCTTTTTGCAACAACTCATGAAAATTATTGTACTCACATAATTGCAAAATCTCCACAATTTCAGGTCTAAGTCCTTGGATGAACCTAGACATTTTCACTTCACATTTCTCAACCATACCTGCCTTAAGAAGGGCTGCCTCCATCTCTTTATGGTAGTCTTCAACACATTTAGTGCCTTGGACAATGGTTTGAAGGCGTTTTAGACATCCTCGGCCATGAGGCTTTTTTTGCTTTTTGACCATTCTTGAATCGAGTAAGCCTTTCATTTATTGGAGCAACTTGTTCCTGCAACATTATTTGAAATTGTTCTAGCAATGCTTCATCAGCCATTTTCACTCAGAAACTAACGAGATTCTCTTTATAAACCTAGCAACTTCTTCTAGCTCAAAATTCTTGAAAAAGTGATTCAAAACAAGACTCAAAAGACACAATAAAATAAAACCTCAAACAAACCTCGTTACTTTTTGCAAAACGGTTCTTTTGTGGGTTTTGGAAAAGGATATTCCGCAACTTTTGAAAGAACAGGTTTGAAAAGGCTCTGAGGTTGTTCTTTTTCTTGCCCTTTGTTTGAAATTGTTCCAAGAATTCTTCAAATTGTCTTTTCTGCAATCTGTCAACAGGTTGAACCAATGTCAGATTTTTTTTCAATGCAAATAAGATGCGATTTTTTTCTTTTTTTTCTATGCAGATTGCACAACACTGGAACAAGAAATTAAAAATGGCAAGAACAACCGAGAAAAACACAATGATAACAAAAATGATATATGTTGCGGAATAAAAAGAAAAGGGTAGAAAAACTTCTCCTTGTTGAGCAAGTGGCTCTGATACCAATTGATGTGGTTGTCAGAATGCTCTGATACCAATTGATGTGATACCGGGAGGGTATCCAGGAACACGAGGAGCAGATCTAGCCAACAAAGGAGCAACACGGGGTAGGTATGATTGATGAGGCGGAAATGTCAACAGGTTGACAGATCCGAAATGCACAAAGCAAAACGATGCGGAAGCTTGTGAAACGAACGGATATGGCCGCCAACTCCTCCTGGATCCTTGCCCAGGCAAAGATGGTGTTATGCCTTTGGCGACTCCTCCTTCTTGATACCAAAAAAAGGTCCAAGACAAAGAAAGCCTTCGTTGCCAAAATTGAGGGGGAATGATGATGGGGCCAACACCTCCTTCTTCCAATGAGAAGGCAATATTGGTCTTAGTAGACTTGTAAAGAAAACTTAACAAGAATTGAGTGGAAAAAGGTAGATAGGTTGAAAAGAGAATCACTCTCAATTTCAAGGAAAAAGGTGAAATATATTTGATGATTGAATTGTCTCTTGCAAACTAACCTAGACCTCCTTTTATAGGACAAGGAAGCTAGGCATCCAAATCAATTTACAAGTCCCTTCATCTCCACTCTTAATGATGGAAATTAAAAGGAAATGTAAATATGAGAATTTAAAACAATTATTTCTAAATTTATTCTAGGCTAGCTAAGGGGTAGAACTAGCCAAAATATATCTAAAAACTGAAATAAAATGATAGAAATTCGAGTTGGAAGATGAGGGATGAGTTTTGGCCAATAAATGAGGAGTAAATGATCCTCATTTAAGTGCTCTTGATGGACGGGCTTCAAGGCTTGTAACTCCTTCTTCACCAATGGTTTCTGGATGATTTTGGATGACTCTTGAGTCCTCAAGGCTGCTGAAGTTCGTCCTTGATGAGAAGTGAACGGTTGGAAGCTTTTGAAGTGCATTGAATGCGCCAGCTGGTGTCTCAACAGGTTGAGACATTCGTGAACCATGCACTTGGGCCAAATTGTCATTTGGTTGAGCCCAAACCGAAATGTTGAAAATTGTTTGCACAATTTGAGAATTGGGTTGGCCCAAATTGAGGAGTGCTTGCACTTTTCCTTCATCTTTGTGGATATCTTCACTTTGCTCCTCACACTTTGCAAAACTGTGCATCAACAGGTTGAGAGCTTCCTTAGCCTTCTTGGTTTGACTCCTTGTCATAGGTCCATTAAAGGTGGAAGTGTCATAAAAGCCAATGACCTCTTCTTTTGGCATGTGAGCTCTTGGATCCTCAAGGTTGCACATGGGTGCATCTAGATCACTTGTCGGTTTCTGGCCCACACCGCATCTTGTGACCGAGTATTGTGAATCTGTCACCTCCCCTTTGTGCGTGTGTAATCGGGGCATTCGGCTTAACACCCGTCGTCCGTACACTTCCGCGATGGATTACGGCAAGGGGGGTGACAGAAGGTGGTATCAGAGCAGGTTTACTTGCTTGTGAATGGTTTTCTATGATATTAGAATTACGTACTATTGCATCATGCATACACATATACAGAGCCAGTTGGAATACTACTGTTGCTAAGTTTTGCGTGTTTAACCGTGTTATGATGTGTTGTGATGTTCTCAGAAGGATGGTGAATACCCGCACAAGACGGGGTCTGAATGAACAGAAGAGGCGGGATGGGAATCCCGATCCTCCTGTGAATGTGCAACAGGCAGGGGGACAAGCACCACAGGTCTCCCCTGAACTAGTGCGGGTATTGGAGAAGATCCGAGACAGTTTGGCGCAGCTGTTGCCAGCACCGTCACAGGAAGCACCATCAGTATCGAGATCGGTACGGCAGCTCCGCAATGCGAGTGGAAGTGGTGTGGGACGTCATGAACACCACACAGTAACCGATAATAGCCTGGCAACATCTGATGACATGGAAGAGCAACCAGTGCGAGAAGAGGAGGTAAGGTAGTCAAAACGTTCCTTGAGTCGCGTAGGTAGTTAATTTGAAGCCCGTTTTCGAAGAATCGGCCCGGTTTGAAAACTACGAGCTTTTGTAATTTTGAGTGAATAGTGAAATGTTCTTCTATAAGTGATCCAATTGTTCCTAAACGTTCCCGGCACCTTCTTGTGCATGTTTGATAACAGGAGCGTAGGAAGAAACGCGGCCGAGATGGTGCAAAAGTGTCACCCCACGGCGGAAGCACACAAGCGATTACGATGCTTATTAACACCGTAGCCACACTTAGTTGGGGTAACAGATCACGCACATAACCAATTTGACAAGTGGGCCCTGTGGGCCCCACAGGGTATATGGGCCCCACAGTTCATTTTAAGTTTCCTACTCAGAAATTTTCCACACAAATCATGTATCACGCACATATGCTTACACATATACACAGACAGGTGATTTCTGACAAAAATCCCAAAATCCGGGGTGTAGGCCCCACGGGGCGATTTACACCTTTTCGGACGTACAAGTCCCAAAACTGATAAAAACATGCATTCCACACTCAGAATCACAAACATGCACATAATCTGAGCAGAATGCTTCCCAGCAGAAAATCCAGCACAAATCTGACTTTTGATAAAAACCCAAATTTTACTAATTCTACATGCATACATGTCATCTACAATATACAGAGCCATAAAAAATGTTACTGGAATTCATACAGAACGTACGAGGTGGTGATACTCCGGGGTCCAACCAAGGTCCTCGACGTGCAAAATACTGCTGCTGCTACACACATAAGAAAGTTTAACCGTTAGAAAACCACAGTGCTCAATAACATAATCTGAACTCCAGAACTGAATACCACCCAACACATCCCGAAAAAGTTGATCACACAAATATCGAAAATCCCGGAACGATATACACACACATCAGACATTACCCCTTATTTTCTCAATACGAATCACAATAGATCGGAACACATATAATGGTACCTGAAATATCACACACAAAAGCAACCCCCGACTCTACTCAGCGGGCTGCGGGTCAGATCCTCCTGAAATGAAGAAATAAGGGGTAAGTTCTCGAAAGAACTTAGTAAGGGCTGAGGTATAAGCAAAGATTTTCTTGGAGCACAAGAAACTTGCAACCAAAGAAAAACACAGATATACAAGAATACGCATACTCATGTAATTACATACACATGCTCAACCAATGTAGAATTCAACCAAATGCAATGCAAGTCAAACAATGGATTATGATGTAATTATGCACAATGGCGGTCTTCCCGGCCTTAGCCGAGGCACACATATAATTACACACAAGAGCATGGCCAGCTCGGGGTCGCGATCTCCACCGTCATATCACACTTACACCATTTAGGTGTATATCACACTTACACCATTTCGGTGTAGATCACACTTACACCATTTAGGTGTAGATACACATAATGCTGATCCCGCGACCTGCACACCAATGCTTATACCATTTGACCAAGTTTGGCATCACCGGGCTAACCCCTCAAACCAAACTTAGCCTCAATATACTCCGATACGCATTCTATAATGTACTCCAAAATGCAGTACCCAGAGACACACTGAACCCTTACCTTTCACAGAAGTCAGAATTAAATTTCCCGATCAGCGGTCCCGGTACGGATTTCAGCAGAGTTTCGGCCGCACTTCCGACTACCCCCTATTCACATATGATCCATAGATACAGAATACACATTCAGAATTCACAAAATTGACCCACCACAATGGCGCCAAAAATGGGGTTCGGGGAGGGAAAAACGACATTTCACATATGGCTTTTTCAACGAAATCTGAACCGTACAAAATGTATAACTCTCAACTCTGATCAATAATATATCCTTACCTTCCGTCAAATCACGCCTGAAGTTGAGTTTCTATTCAAAATTTCAGAACAATTTTGGCTGCACTTCTGCAATGATTCAGCTCATAGTCCGGGTGTCGGTAACAAAAAGTGCGTCTAAAAAATCTGGTGTAAAATTCAACGGTGGATTCAGTGAAAGGTAAGGATATATTTGTGATCAGAGCGAAGTTTTGATTTTGATGGTGTAATTGGTTTTGTTAGAACGGGCTCGTGATGAAAGCCGTTTTTCCGGCACGAGCCCCGGTTTTGGCGCCAATGGTAGTGTGTGTTTCTGTGAGTTCTGGATTGAAATTGTGTATCTGTGATTGATTTGTAAACAGGGAGTGGTTGAAAAGTGAAGCGAAACTCGCTAAAATTTCTACCGAAGCTGCATTGGGAATTTTGGTTCTGACGACGATCCGAGGTAAGGGTTCAGTGTATATTTCGGGTGTAGCATTGCATGGCATGCTTACTTAGGTATAGGCTGAGGTTAGGTTTGATTGAGGGGTGGCCCGATGACGCCAAACCTAGCTCCGTGGTATAGGCATTGACTGTGCAGATACTGGGATTTCGATATACCTACAATGGTTATCGATGAACTGACTGGGATTCCGATATACCTAAAATGGTTATCGATGAACTGTTTGAAACACCCAAGTGGTGTAATTGATAGGACTTTTGGGCTCGTGACCCCGAGCTGGTACCATGCTCTACTGTGTGACTGTGACTAAGACTGGGTATACCTTTGCAAAGCCAAGAGGACTGTCATTCCAACTGACTGCATACTACCATCATTGATTGAACTGCATTGCATTTGGATGATATTGCATTGGTTGAGCATGTGGTTGCTATATACATGTATATATACATATATATATATATATATATATATATAACTGTGTTTGATCTTTGGTTGCAGGTACATTGTAATAACTGATAGAGATTGATTGCACCATGTCTATACCTGCACCTTTACTAAGCTCTTGCGAGAACTTACCCCCTTATTCTTCCCCTGTTACGGTCACCCCGGCGGGTTGCGGCCAAGGTGACCAGGAACTCGGTTTTAACTGCGGGTCACGTCTTTCGGCGTTGACGGCTCCCGAGCCCTATCCGAGTATCATTTTGGCGAACCCTTCCGTATTTGAGGTCGTGTGGGTCCCCCGGACGTTTCCGCCGAAAATATTTTTCTGGCGCCGGGGGGTTGTCGGGGTCGCCTCGGGACGTACAGCGGGCTCGGTAGCGCTCTCGAGATCTCAGTTTGAGAAGCCGTTTGTAGTTTTGGAATCGTGGAAACGTCCCGGAGGTGGTTGTGGAGTTTAATATTTGGGGCGGGACGTTCGGTTCCGGGCGACTCCCGGGGCTCGGGACGGGAATCCCGGGGCTCGGGATGGAAATTTTCCGACGGCTTGGGTGTAAAGTATGTTATATTTTAAGACGGATTTTATGGATTTAATTTGGTGAATTTTGGGGCAACCCGGGACGGATTTAGAATTTATTACGCGGGTGCGTGAAATTCCGGGAGTTGCAATTTGAGTCACTCGGGACTTATATTTGGGTGAGAAAAATAGGTTTTATGGGTTTTATGTTGTGCTGAGTATGTGGTTAAAGTTTGGTTCTAATCGGAGTAAGTTTGGTAAAAAGTTACATTTTCGGGCTGAACGAAAATGCAGTTTTATTTGTGTGTGAGATAATTGGAAATTGGTACTTTTGGAAGAAAAGAAAGAATGGGGCGGATGAGAGAGGGGAGTTAAAGGACATGTGTCCTCTTTTGGTTAAAGATGGGAAAATAAAGAAAAAAAAAGAAAATGGAATAAAGGAAATGAAGTGAAAACAATTGGGAAATTGGGTAATATTTGGAGAAAAAAAAAAGAGGCAAAGGCGGCAAGGTGAGGAATGGGCTTAAAAAGGTGAGGGACACATGTCCCTCTCTTGTAATAAAAGAAATAAAGGAAATGGGGATATATATAAAAAGGGAAGGAAATGGCATTTTCACCACTTAATCAACTTCATCTTCTTCTTCTTTTCTTCAAACCGCGAGAGCTTCCATGGAAGCGCCAAAGTGAGCTCAAGCTTAAGTTGGAGATTACTTGAGGAACCTTTAAGGTAAGGTAACCAAAACGATCATTGAGATGTTTAAGTGAATAATCTGAGGTAGGTTTGTGAAGTTTCAGACCGTTATTTAAACCGTGAGCTGCTGAAATATGGGAGTAATTATGGAACCACCTCCTCTGCTTGATTTATTGGCTTCTAAACGTTCCCGGCACCTTCTTGTGCATGTTTTATAACAGGAGCGTAGGAAGAAACGCGCTTGAGGTGGTGTCGAAGTGCGTCTGAAAAATTTGGTGTAAAATCTGGATTCAGCGAAAGGTAAGGATATATTTGTGATCGAGCGAAGTTCGATTACATTGGTGTAATTGGTTTTGTCGAGAAAAGGCTCGGTGTGAAAGCCGTTTTCCCGGCTCGAGCCTCGGTTTTGGCGCCAATGATGTTGGTTGATTCTGTGAATTCGAATGCGTTTTACGTATCTGGAATTGATTGTGAGCAGGAGTTGCTTTGAAATTGGACCGAAACTCTGCGAAATTTGTCTGGGGACGGTGAGCGAGAATTTCGGTTCGGACTTGTGTGAACGATTTGGGAAGAAGGTATGATTTAAAGGTTTGGTTGTGTTTATGGATGTATAAGTAGCAATGTTCGAGGCTCGGTTTGTAAAACCGAGCTTTTGTGGAATTTTCAGGAAAGTGCGGGTTTGTGCGGAAATTGTTTTCTGGGGTTTGTTTGGATGTGTTCTGATCCAACTATGGTTGTACAGCTTAATTCTGCGTTGGTGGAGTAGCGCGGACCCGTAGGAGCTAAGTTGTGCATTACGGGTCGGAAGTCGGGATTTTCCGAGTGTTCAGGGTGCGGCGGCGTTTACGAGGTAAGGGCTTAATTTGGTAAAATGTATGTTTGTTCCGTTTCAAGGCCGGATGACCTTAGAGGCCCGGGTTCCTATTACATTACGTATATGGTTATCGGGTAATGTTATTTTGTTATGTTTATGTATTCTTATTATTATTATATGTTACATTACGTGTCCGCCTTTGAGGGGTGCCGACATTCTGCGTATCCGCACTGTGAGTGCCGATACATTACGTGTCCGCCTTTGAAGGGTGCCGACATTCTGCGTGTATCCGCACCGGGAGTGCCGATACTTCCGTTACGTGACCTACGGCGGTTTGGGGCTCGCGACCCCGGCCGATACCGTGCTATACATTACATTACGATCTGTATATTCGACCTCTGTTGAGGGTACATCGTTCATGGTCGCTCGGCGGTTGGACCGCATGTGTTGAATTCGACTTACGTTATGCTTTATGTTTATATGTACATGCATATCTTTGTGATATTACATTTTGCGAGTTGATTGTCGCCCATGGGCAAAGCGCACTTTACCTTAAGCCCTTCTGGGTCCTTTCGAGGACTCACCCTTTTATTTGTTTACCATCTTTCAGCGATCGACAAGCAACCAGCGGAATAGAGATCCGCGGTGCTTCCGGACATTTCAGGTTACTCAGCGGCAGCGGTACCACGTGCGGGAATTCTTGAGCGAGAGGCTTCTGATTCCGCACTTAGGTATATATATATTCATAGGATTTTGTTTAATGGCTCTGTAGTTGTAGCTGCATGCATGTAGGTCAGATCATGAATTTGTATATGCCATATGATCGGAAATATATTCTGCCTTTGATGCCTTCTGAGTCGAGGGCGGGCCCCGACTTGCCTATATTGGATTTGTTATGATATGAATTCGGTGTTTACGTGGTTGTTGCGATGAGCAATGTTTGGTATACCATGAACCGCTTGGTTGGTATTTTGTTGAGTTATCATGTATACTTGCCATGTATGGGTTACGTAGGTTGCTAGTCGATTCTCGTTTGTTACGTATTTGAGCTCGATGCTCATTGCCGTGTTTTCCGCCATAATTCCTGTTTCGACGTCGCGGCCGGCTCCGCCTCCGCAACCGGGCGGGGTGGGCTGTGACAAGTTGGTATCGAGCGAGTTGGGTCGGATTGACCAAAAGGTAAAGTATGTTTGGTTTTGATATGAAATGTGGAAGGCAAGTATACAAGTCCGAGGTGGACTTTTGGAGTGAGTTAAGTCTGTTCATGGTTAAGTACTGCGGAAGATGACTTCAAAGGGCAAGCTCTTGGTTTACACCTCGTGCAGGTGGTTGATGCGGAGCACGATCAACTCCTTATTTGAACCATTTCGAATGCGTGTGGAGCGGTGGCGGTTCTTTGGAGCATTATGGAAGGTGTGGGTGTTATATGAAGTGATTCCGTGGTTATAAGCATGATCGATTCTATGTTAAGGTTTATTATTTAGTTTCGGGATTACGAAAAGAATCTCGCATCATGCATTGCATTACACTACGAGCCTTAGAAAACTGCTGCTAGCTTACGTAGGGATTAGGAGTGACCGATTTTTATGCGGACTCTGTTTGGTTTGAAATTTTGAGATATGGTTAACACGCGTTGATAGCGTGATTTGGTACGGAGGCGGGCTCGGGATCCCACACCTCCGTGGAATAGGATACGGGTTCAGCGTGACCCGAGTGCGAACAACCACACTCACCACCCCGAGGCTTAGGCGCCGTAGGGACCCCTCTCGATTTGGTATTACCGCCAGCCTAGCTGGTTCGGGGCGGCAGATGGCGGGGAAAATCTGTTTATGCCACGGTAAGGGCATTTTGATCAGTGGTGATAGCGAGACTTTAGCCCTTGCTTGCTACAGCTTTGGAATTGGTAAGTGAGTGACTCAGGAGCGTGGTCACTACGACACCTAGACTTCTCGTCGGTCCTATTAACGACGGGGAGATGCGAGACCACGAGACACCGGTCGCGAGGTTGGACTTTTGGAGAAGTTTGAGTTTGAATTCCCCCGAGGTTCGGCGGCCGAGGAGGGCGAGGTATTAGAGACTTGGTTTGCGGGAATTGACAAACTCACGGAGGAGGCTATTTGAGCCGGTTGGCCGCCGGGAATAGCGGCTACTCGGTCGATTGCTTCAGTTACGAACCGGAGTTCGGATTGACCCGATATTTGATTTCTAGTGTCTGGCGATGTCTAGGACATTTCGCGGAAAATATTTTTGGGCCGGGGGTTGCCGTCGGACGATTTTCGAGATTACAGGCGGAGAAACGGCTCCGGGTGTGACCGGGACTCGGATTGCGGTTTTGAGGAAGATGCGAGTCGGGGATATAATTTACATTTTGTGAAGAAAAATGTTCGGAAATCGAAAGTACGGTTTGGGCGGTTTTCGGGCTCGGGCGAGCCAAGCTGTGACACTTGGCGAAATGTGATTAGTGGAAAGTATTGGACTTGGTCTCTTGTTATTTCTAATGATTATGATTCACTATGATGTCAAAAAGGATGTCATGTGCAAAGTACATGACTTATTATTACAAGACTTAAGTTTTGGCAAGTCTTGCAAAAAATGCAAACATATTCTTCTTCCTTCTTCACTGCCGAATTTTTCCTCTCTCTAAAACCACCATTGTTGTGTTTTACAAGCTTCCAAAGCTTGCTCTAGATTGCTTCTTGGTCCGAGAGTTCAACTGGGAAGTTGATCAGCAACTCGAGTACTACGTCTGTCTGAGGTATGGTTCGATTTTGTTGAGTATTTGGCAATATTGGAAAGTTGATGTTCTTGGCTTAGATCTGAGTTTTGATGGAATTGAACCGTTGGATCGTTGTGTGGTTCATATATGTTGATGTTGGGTAGGTAAGGATTAGGGAAATAACGTTGGATCGTTGGAAACACAACACGGGTGAGAACTCACCTTTTGGCGAATTTTTGTGATTATGTTGGGAATTTCTGTTGAATTTGATGTGTTACGTGGATTGATTTATGATTATTGAAGTGAATTCTTGAATGTTCTGAATCGGTTCTGAATTCGATGTTTCTGCGGAAAAGCGGAATTTTACCGAAATTTCACGGATTTTCGATTTTGGGTGGGGTGTAGTTTGGTAGTGTGGTTGGTAAAGTTGCTAATTCAGCTTGAATTGACAGATTCTGAGGTCCAGAAGGTTGAAAAAGAAAGGTTTCCGGGTTTCGGGTCGCGGGAAATTGTGTTTGAGATCCACCTGCAGTCGGGTACTGCTCCGATATCTATTCCTCCTTATCGGATGCCTATTTCTGAGATGCAGGAGTAGAAGAAGTAACTGGAGGAATTACAGACAAATAGTTTCGTCCGACCGAGCACTTCAGCGTGGGGTGCTCTGGTATTGTTTGTTAAGAAGAATGATGGGACACTCTGACTTTGTATTGATTACAGACGGTTGAATGCTCTTATTGGGAAGAATAAGTATCCGTTACCGAGGATTAACGATCTTTTTGATCAACTTCGGGGTTTGAGGGTTTTCTCAAAGATCGATCTCTGATCTGGGTATTTTTAGCTTAGGATGAAGGTAGAGGACATACCTAAGACTGCTTTTCGCACCCGGTTTGGATACTTTGAGTTTACGGTCATGCCGTTCGGCTGACCAATGTTCGGTGGCATTCATGGATCTGATGCATCGGGTGTTCGACCGTACTTGGACTCATTTACGGTAGTTTTATTGATGATATTCGATATATTCTCGGGATGAGGATTCGCATCGGGATCATCGAGGTAGTTCTGCGAGACACTTTGGGAACATCGGCTTTATGCTAAATTCTCAAAGTGTGAGTTACGGATTCGGGAAGTCACCTTTACAGGACACATTATATCCGAGTATGGTGCATGTGGACCCGAGAGAAGGTGAGGGCAGTTCGGGGATCGGAAACAACCTACCACGATGCAGGAGATTAGGAGCTTCACGGGGTTAGTAGGATATTATCGAGGTTTGTCTTGGGATTTTACATTACGGCATCTCGCTTATGCGATTGACTAAGAAGGGTCAAGCTGTATATACTGGTCCCGATAAGTGTGAGCGAGAATTTTGAAGTTGAGGCGGTAGTTGACTAACGCTCATTCTCGACTCTTCCAGATCCGAACTTACCGTATGTGATTTATACGGATGCTTCAATCCCGTAGAAATGTGTTACATTTACGTATGTCATGTCTGTTAGTACCTTGTCTAGTTTGGGATGAGTGTGGCGCAGGAGCGTTTTGTGGTAGCTTATGGGTCGAGGCAGCTGCGACCGCATGAGCTGAACTATCCGACACATGATCTGGAGTTGGCTATAGTAATTTATGCGCTGAAACATTGGAAGCAATATCTGTTTGGTAGTAAATTTCAGATTCTTACCGACCATAAGAGTCTGAAATATCTGTTTACATAGAAGGAGCTTAACATGAGGCATTGCAGATGACTCGAATACATTAAGGACTATGGTTGTTGTATCGGGTACATCTCTGGCAAGGGCAACACGGTTGCCGATGCCTTTGGCGAGGAAGTATACCGGGTTAATTAAGGAGGAAATGTTGGTGACCGATGCGAGGAGAGTGATCGGCGTGCCTTTGGCACAGTGTGGCAGCCTGGGAGCGTGCTCGAGTTATTACACTTACCATACATTCCGAGTGGCTTGACCGGTGCGCGAGGCGCGGGTAGAAATCCGGGGTTGAAAGAATTATCTGGGGTGGATAAGAGTTCTTTGTTACCGAGCGTTTCGGTATAGGCAAGGATTGCCATACTTTCGAGACCGCCTCTGTGTACGAGAGGATCGGGGAGTTACGGAATGATATTTTAGAGGGCACACTCGAGCAGTGTGAGCATCGAGGAACCGGCGGGGACACTGCAGACTTTGCCCATTCCGATGCGGAAGTGGGGTAATGTTATGATGGACTTTCCATTTGCCTTGCCCGACACGGTTTCATCATGATGCTATCACGGGTTTTGTGGATCGGTGACAAAGTGCGTACACTTTACGCCTATTCGGTCGCAGACCCTCACGAGAAGCTTGCCCGGCTTTACATCGGGGAGATTATGCGTTTACGGAGCACCGGACTCCATTGAATCGGCCGTGATCCGCGTTTTAGACGGTTACGGATTACTTATTATGAAGTCTTGGGCACGCGACTCCATCCGTGTGCGACTTATCACCCATGACGGATGGGTAGTCGAGCGGGTGATTCGAGATATTGGAAGATATGTTGCGAATCGTGACTGGATTTTGGAGGAGATTGAGACCAGCGATTACTTTGATAGAGTTCCCATACAACAATTGTTTTGGACTACGTTTGACATGGCACCATATGAGGTGTTATGCAGGAGGTGTATGACACCATCTTTGTTAGACAGATGCATCGATGGGGTTAAGTGGGACCCGAGCTTTTGAGGAGTCTACGGCAAAGATCAGTTATTCTGAGTGCGATTAAAACCATGACCGCACCACCTGCTTATACGAACCGTCGCCGTAGGCTCTTGAATCTGAGTTTGGTGGAGGTAGCACCGTTCGGAGGCAGTAAGATTTGATAGGCGGGCGAGTTACCCAGTTATATCGGTTATCATGAGTTTCGAGTAAGTTGTTAGGTTGGCCTTACCCCCCAACTATTTACATTTTATGTGGTATCTTCCAGGATAGCTGTTGTGGATCGGTTAGATTTAGGTTCGTCTTATGCAGGGTTGTCTGGTAGAAATACGGCAGCCCGACTCGGGTGCAATAAGATGCACCGGAGGGTGGGGCAGCCGTGAGGCTCTGTATGGTAGTCTAAACTACCACTCCCGCCGCACCGATACGGTGGTCCGATTGTTCAGGTTAGAGGAATGTTTATATTTTCTGGTTGGTAGCGACACTGTCTGGTTGATTCGAGCTACTCTTGGAGGACCAAGAGTTCTAAGGGGGAGAATGTTACGGTCACCCCGAGCGGGTTGCGGCGGGTGACCGAGCTCGGTTTTAGCTGCGGGTCACGTCTTTCGGCGTTCAGACGGCTCCCGAGCCCTATCCGAGTATCATTTTGGCGAACCCCTCCGTATTTGAGGTCGTGTGGGTCCCCCGGACGTTTCCGCCGAAAATATTTTTCTGGCGCCGGGGGGTTGTCGGGGTCGCCTCGGGACGTACAGCGGGCTCGGTAGCGCTCTCGAGACTTCAGTTTGGGAAGCCGTTTGCAGTTTTGGAATCGTGGGAACGTCCGGAGGTGGTTGTGGAGTTTAATATTTGGGGCGGGACGTTCGGTTCCGGGCGACTCCCGGGGCTCGGGACGGGAATCCCGGGGCTCGGGATGGAAATTTTCCGACGGCTTGGGTGTAAAGTATGTTATATTTTAAGACGGATTTTATGGATTTAATTTGGTGAATTTTGGGGCAACCCGGGACGGATTTAGAATTTATTACGCGGGTGCGTGAAATTCCGGGAGTTGCAGTCTGAGTCACTCGGGACTTATATTTGGATAAGAAAAATAGGTTTTATGGGTTTTATGTTGTCCTGAGTATATGGTTAAAGTTTGGTTCCAATCGGAGTAAGTTTGGTAAAAGTTGCATTTTGGTGAGCGAAAATGCGGTTTATTTGTGTGTGAGATAATTGGAAATTGGTACTTTTGGAAGAAAAGAAAGAATGGGGCGGATGAGAGAGGGGAGTTAAAGGACATGTGTCCTCTTTTGGTTAAAGATGGGAAAATAAAGAAAAAAAAAAGAAAATGGAATAAAGGAAATGAAGTAAAAACAATTGGGAAATTGGGTAATATTTGGAGAAAAAAAAAAGAGGCAAAGGCGGCAAGGTGAGGAATGGGCTTAAAAAGGTGAGGGACACATGTCCCTCTCTTGTAATAAAAGAAATAAAGGAAATGGGGATATATATAAAAAGGAAGGAAATGGCATTTTCACCACTTAATCAACTTCATCTTCTTCTTCTTTTCTTCAAACCGCAGAGAGCTTCCATGGAAGCGCCAAAGTGAGCTCCAAGCTTAAGTTGGAGATTTCTTGAGGAACCTTTAAGGTAAGGTTACCAAAAGCGATCCTTGTGTTGTGTAAGTGAATAATCGAGGTCGGTTTGTGAAGTTTCGGCCGGTTTGTAAACCGTGAGCCGCTGAAATTTGGGAGTAATTATGGAACCACCTCCTCTGCTTGATTTATTGGTTTCTAAACGTTCCGGCATCTTCTTGTGCATGTTTGATAACAAGAGCGTAGGAAGAAACGCGCCTGAGGTGGTGCCGAAGTGCGTCTGAACAATTTGGTGTAAAATCCAACGGTGGATTCGGCGAAAGGTAAGGATATATTTGTGATCGGGCGAAGTTACGATTACATTAGTGTAATTGGTTTTGTCAGAAAAGGCTCGGTGTGAAAGCCGTTTTTCCCGGCTCGAGCCTCGGTTTTGGCGCCAATGATGTTGGTTGATTCTGTGAATTCTGAATGCGTTTTCTGTATCTGGAATTGATTGTGAACAGGGAGTTGCTTTGAAATTGGACCGAAACTCTGCGAAATTTATCTGGGACAATGAGCGAGAATTTCGGTTCGGACTTGTGTGAACGATTTGGGAAGAAGGTATGATTTAAAGGTTTGGTTGTGTTTATGGATGTATAAGTAGCAATGTTCGTGCTCGGTTTGTAAAACCGAGCTTTCGTGGAATTTTCCGGAAAGTGCGGGTTTGTGCGGAAATTGTTTTACGGGGTTTGTTTGGATGTGTTCGATCCAACTATGGTTGTCTGACTTAATTACTGCGTTGGTGGAGTAGCGCGGACCCGTAGGAGCTAAGTTGTGCATTACGGGTCGGAAGTCGGGATTTTCCGAGTGTTGGGCTGCGGGGCAGCGTTTCTGAGGTAAGGGCTTAATTTGGTAAAATGTATGTTTGTTCCGTTTCAAGGCCCGGATGACCTTAGAGGCCCGGGTTCCTATTCTGTTCTGTATATGGTTATCAGGTAATGTTATTTCTGTTATGTTTATGTATTCTTATTATTATTATATGTTACATTACGTGTCCGCCTTTGAAGGGGTGCCGACATTCTGCGTATCCGCACCAGGAGTGCCGATATTGCATTACGTGTCCGCCTTTGAAGGGGTGCCGACATTACTGCGTGTATCCGCACCGGAGTGCCGATACTTCCGTTACGTGACCTACGGCAGTTTGGGGCTCGCGACCCCACCTGCACCGTGCTATACATTGCATTACGATCTGTATATTGACCTCCGTTGAGGGTCGTTACGGTCGTTCGGCGGTTGGACCGCATGTGTTGGATTCGACTTACGTTATGCTTTATGTTTATATGTACATGCATATCTTTGTGATATTCTGTTTTGCGAGTTGATTGTCGCCCTATGGGCAAAGCGCACTTTTACCTTAAGCCCTTACTCGGGTCCTTTCGAGGACTCACCCTTTTATTTGTTTACCATCTTTCAGCGATCGACAAGCAACCAGCGGAATAGAGATCCGCGGTGCTTCCGGACATTTCAGGTTACAGAGCAAGAAGAGTACCACGTGCGGGAATTCTTGAGCGAGAGGCTTCTGATTCCGCACTTAGGTATATATATATTCATAGGATTTTGTTTAATGGCTCTGTAGTTGTAGCTGCATGCATGTAGGTCAGATCATGAATTTGTATATGCCATATGATCGGAAATATATTCTGCCTTTGATGCCTTCTGAGTCGAGGGCGGAGCCCCGACTTGCCTATATTGGATTTGTTATGATATGAATTCAGTGTTTCTGTGGTTGTTGCGATGAGCAATGTTTGGTATACCATGAACTGCTTGGTTGGTATTTTGTTGAGTTATCATGTATACTTGCCATGTATGGGTTCTGTAGGTTGCTAGTCGATTCTCGTTTGTTCTGTATTTGAGCTCGATGCTCCGCTGCCGTGTTTTCCGCCATAATTCCTGTTTCCGACGTCGCAGCCGGCTCCGCCTCCGCAACCGGGCGGGGTGGCTGTGACATCCCCATTTCAGGAAAGAGAACGGATAAGCAACCCGCCGAGTAGACTTCCGGGGGTTTGCTAGTGTTTTGTGCTCTTTAGAGAAAGACGCAGCAGCAGTAGGTACGACAAGAACTGTGGTCGGATCTTGAGGGACCACCACCTCGATCGTTACAGTATGTATTCCGAACTGGGTTTTCTTTAGTCCGGCTCTGTATATTGTACTAGAACATGCATGCTCTGTAATAGTAACATATTAGTGTTGTTGCGAATTATACGGATTATCGTACGGTGCAAGTAAACACTAGCTTGTAAATATGAATGCGTGGTTACCATTCGCAACAGGTAAAACATCTTGGGTTTGTGCACATGTGATTGTATTGTGAACAAAAAAATTTAGTGTATGGTGAGGGTTGGCCCACACTTCTGCATACTGTGACTGAGTAATGTGAATCTGTCACCTCCCCTTTGTGCGTGCGTAATCGGGACGTTTGGCTTAACGGCCGTCGTCCGTACACTTCTGCGATGGATTACGACAAGGGGGGTGACAGTTTGGGCATAGGCACAGTTTCTCTTTAAGTATAACAACCTGCAAAACAAAGACAAAGACAAAGAAAATACAAAACCGCAGCAGATAAACAACATATGCTCAACCAATGCAAATCAAACATATGCAATGCACATAAGCAGAATTGTTAGTATAACATACAGACACACTCGAAAACGATAGTCCACTCTGGCCTAGCCAAGTAATGAACTACCGCAGACACATGAGTCTGGTACCAGCTCGGGGTAGCTAACCCCATCAGAACACCACCCCCGTAGGAGTTGAATCAGAACACAACCCCCGAAGGAGTTGAATAAGAACACCACCCCCAAAGGAGTTGAATCAGAACACCACCCTGTTACGGTCACCCCGAGCGGGTTGCGGCGGGTGACCCGGCTCGATTTTAGCTGCGGGTCACGTTTTCGGCGTTCAGGCGGCTCCCGAGCCCTATCCGAGTATCATTTTGGCGAACCCCTCCGTATTTGAGGTCGTGTGGGTCCCCGGACGTTTCCGCCGAAAATATTTTTCGCGCCGGGGTTGTCGGGTCGCCTCGGGACGTACAACGGGCTCGGTAGCACTCTCGAGATCTCAGTTTGGGAAGCCGTTCGCAGTTTTGGAGTCGTGGAGACGTCCTGGAGGTGGTTGTAGAGTTTAATATTTGGGGCGGGACGTTCGGTTCCGGGCGACTCCCGGGGCTCGGGACGGGAATCCCGGGGCTCGGGATGGAAATTTTCTGACGGCTTTGGGGTAAGTTGTGTTTGAATTTAAGATGGAATTTATGGGAATTTTTATAGAATTTTGGAGTGACGGAATTTCGGTTCAGGTTGTCACGCTCGCACGTCGGGTTTTGGTTCGGGTTCAGCGAGCTCGGTAGGACACTCCGGAAAGGTAAATGAATTTCTGAAAAATGTTCTGTGAATGTTATAATATTCTGAAGGTTGTGTCCAAGTTTCGTTAATTTTGGAATTCGGTAATTATTTTTGGGCAAAAAGAATTGGAACTTTCGGAAAAATTGGGAGTTAATTTGCAAATGGGTGCAAATTTAAAAGAAATCAGCATGGGCAGCAGCAGCCCTTTTTCGGCAGCAAGTGTGTGTGTGTGTGATTAATGGGACACATGTCCTATTTTAATTTAGGAAGGGAGGTATGGGTTTAAAGTAGGAAAATACATAAGGCTTATTATTACATAAAATGAGACTTATCTCATTTCTTTCTTTTCTTCTCTTCTTCTTCTTCTTGCTGCTGCTTCTGCCGACGCCATGGATGAAGACCAACCTCAAGCTTGAACTTCTTATTCTTGGGAGAAATCAAAGAGGAATTGGTTGCTACTTGTGGTAAGTACCTTCCTAAGTCCTCTTTTCTCATTAGTTTTGAAGTTTAGTGGTGAAAAGAGAAGTTTTGGTAAATGATGGGTTTGTTCTTAGCTATAAGCTAGGATGATTTTCTTCCTCCCATCTTTTAGTATGTTGTTCTTGGGTGGTAGGAGAGTGTTAATCAAGTGTTGGATTTTGGAAAACACAACTTGGAAGGAAACCCTATATTGGCCGAATTTATGGAAGATTTTCCAAAATGGTGTGTGTTTGTTATCTTGTTTCATGCTTCAAGTATGTTAGTTCTAGCATGATTCTAAGCTTATGTATGGATTCAATTTGATGGAAAACAAGTTGAGGTGAAAACCCCCTTTTGGCCGAATTGGTTAAGTGTATGTTCATGATGGATTTTGTTGTTTGGGTGCAATTGGATAGCATTCATGGTTTAGAAATGAAATTGGTGGTTAGAATGGTTGTTTGGTAGCTTGAATGGATTGAATTGGAAGTTGGATGAAAAGTTGGTTAGGAACCGAAATCTTGGAATGATTCTTTTTCAATGTTGGAGGTTCATTTTGGTTGAATTGGATGTTAATATGGTGTTGGGCTTGAATTTAGGAGTGGATGGAAGTTTGAAATGTTGAATTCGGTTAAGAAATGGAAAAGTTACAATTAAGCGGGATTATCGGAAAATGGCGGGTAATGAAGGGTTTAAGGTTGGATTTGATCAGTTCTGCTTATTGTATGATGTTTGTCAATGTATAATCTTGCATTGTCTAGGTTGGTTCTGAATTCTGACGTTTCTGTGAAAATCTGGAATTTTACGGAAATTCTGCCGGATTTTCGGTTTTGGGGTCGGGGGTTGTAATTTGGTAGTGTGGGTGATAAGGATTCTAATTCAACTTAGTTTGGCAGATTCCGAGGTTCGGAGGTTAGGAAAAGAGGAGTTCTAAGTTTCGGGGCACGGTGTAGGTGTTGTCCAGAATCGGTCCAATACTCTGGATTTTGAGGTAAGGGTTTGGTTCTGTGTTTTGGTAAGCTAAGTATATGTTTTGGTTTCAGTTTACATTGCTCGCTAGTATTTCGGAATATTATGCCTTTGGGCATATTCTCGTAGTTTGTAGGAGTATGCCTTATGGCATACGTCTGCTAATATTACGACGGTTGTGGGTTCGCTACCCCACTGGTGCACCATGCTTCAGTATTAGCTTCGGCTTCCGACTCCTTAGTGGAGGCCGCTGCTCCGATTTACTAAAAGGGTTATGGCGATTTAGAATCGCACGTCCTTCGGGATTCCGATTTACTTTCTGTACATGCATGCTATTCCGTATTCTGTGCATATATTGCTATCTTTCTGTTTTGCAGGGTTACATATACTTACCTTACCCCTTATCCCTTACGGGGTCCTTTTAGGACTCACCCTTCTTTGGGTTACATTTTTGGGTTTCGAGTAGACACGATAAGCGGCCTGCGGAGTAGGGTTCCGTGAGGTTCTACCTCGGTTGTGTTTTGCAGCAGCTTCACCTTGCGGCCCGGGATTGTGTTTTGGATGTGAATCCCGCGCGAGGTATTTGACGCATAGTCCTAGGCTTGGCTCTGTAGCTGCATGTGCATATTTTCGGTTTGCTCGATGATTGTATTTCGTATATATTTATATATTCTGCTCGTATATGTTCAGCGCTTGGCGCTTGCTAGACATTTTAGGTTCTGTGAATTCTGTATGTATATGTGTTTTGGTGCGTAAGCACTCGTCCCACGGAGGCGGGGCTTACTCGTTATTAGTGCATGAATTGTATGGTTGCATTTTATTTTGGTTATACGCATGAAATTTCCGTTAGTTTGCTTCCACAATCTTTCCGTTTTGGGTCCGCTACGCGCGGCGGGTCTCGATGGACTGCCACTCCTTTCCATTCCGGCTTCCGCTTCCGGCCCCGGCGCCCCGCCTCCGCAACCGGGCTCGGGTGGCGTGCGGTGACAAGTTGGTATCGAGCGGTAAGTGACCATATTGGTCGTCAGTGGTGACTTGTAGTGACAACTATTGTTCTACATTTTATTTTAGAATGGTTTGGTACGGAGATTGGCCACCTCCTTACTCGAACCACTTCAAAATAAAATTGTGGAGCAAAGTTTGGTCCTTCAAGTTATCCTGGTGGTTGCAGAGTACGGAATCCAGAATTTCGGGACTTTGGTAAAAGTGTTACAAGTAAAGGATTGTGGAAAAGTTTCAGGTACGTAAAATTGTGTGTTAGGAAAAGATTTGGTGAAATAAGCATGAATTGCTTCTGTGATTCTGTGAAATACATGATTTTATCATTTTGCAAAAATAACTTCTGAGTTAAGTACTGCATTGCACTACAGAGCCTTAGAAAGCTGCTGCTAGTTTCTGTAGGGATTAGAGGTAACTGATTGTTTTGGACTCTGTTTGGTCCGAAATGTTTCAGGAATGGTTAACACGCGCCGACAGCGTGATTTACGACCGGAGGGAGGGGACCGTAATCCCACACCTCCGAGAGGGAGAGAGCAGAGACAGGGGCATTCTGAGCCAGAGCGGGTACATACCCCGCCACCGGTTGTGCAGCAGGGTCAGGGGTCTACCACTGCTTTGGTTCATGTGCTGGAGCAGGTCCAGCAGTTGTTGAGGACACTAGTACCGGAGCAGGTTCCGGTACAGTCACAGGTGCAGGAGGATTCGGTCGTGGCACCGTCTGTGCATACTGATGGGAGAGTGAGTAGCCACACCCGGACTACCACCCACACTCATGTACGGGCCCGATCCGAGAGTGAGTCGGAGGAGGACGCGGAGCGCAGAACCCGCGATCTCGGAGGATACGACTGCAGCGTAGCTCCGTAGCTCGCTCCGATCGCTCGACCAGAGACACATCAGCCCCCTCGACAGCCGACGGAGGGTTATTGAGCTGGATTTCGATACCACCCGCCGGACCCACCGACGACGGGAGGTTCGGGGCATCACTCGACTCGATGATGTCCGTTTGTTGGAGAGGTTCCAGCGGCTGAACCCTAGGAAGTTTGATGGCAAGGGAGGTCCCGAGGCAGCGGAGACTGGTTCATGGAGATTGATAAGCTCCCGGGAGGTTACACTTACCTTCCATGTGATGGTATCCCTTGCCACGTTCAACTGGGCAGGAGGGAGCAGATCATTGGTGGAGGAGCCTTCAGTGGCAACTGAGGGCGAATGCGGGGCTGGCACCCGATCGGGAGGTGGATGTCACTTGGGAGCAGGTTTACACACTGCTCCATCGGAGGTTCATCGGGGCTGCGGCTAGGGATCTGCGACAGCACGCTTGACGAGCTTCAGCAGGGAGACAGGACTGCCGCAGAGTATGAGAGGGATTTTTACAGGCTTATCAACTACGTACAGCAGTACCACGGTATGGAGGAGGAGAAGGCGAAGAGGTTTATCCGTCGGCTGCGCCCCGAGTACAGATGGGCTCTGAGGCCGTTGGATATTACTACCTACGGGGAGGCAGTTCATAAGGCTCAGCTCCTCGAGCAGGAGGACGTTGAGAGTCGCCTCACCTCGCAGAGAGGTCAGGGGACTTCGAGGGGTTCCACGCAGCAGGGACCCCGGCAGGGTTCTGGACGGCAGAACAGACCCGGGCAGTCTAGTGGAGGTAGGGGGGGAGCACCACCCTCACGACCTTGTCCGACTTGTGGTGGGTATCACCCGGGTAGACCTTGTTACCGGCAGAGGGCCGGTGTTTGCGATGCGGGTCGGATACTCACTGGTACGGACTGCCCTCGACGGTGGGGCGGTGGTTACAGTAGTTTTCAGCGTCCGCAGATCTCGGCACCGCCAACGCGCCGCGAGGGCGTGGGTTTCAGTGGGTGGCCCGAGACCTCGGCAGCGACCACGCCTTCAGCCACCCTCCACCGCAGCAGCCTAGGGCAGGACGCGTTTTCGAGATAGAGCAGGAGGTCCTAGTCGGCGAGGAGGCCCTAGTCATCGTGGAGGACCCGGGCCAAGCGGGCGGGCCCCAGCCACAGGGAGGCTCGACTCACAGGAGTCTTGCAAGGTATCTGTATTTCGAACGATACATCTGTTCATGCGTTATTTGATACAGAGCGTCTATTTCTATTGTAGCACGTAAATGTGTTACATCTCCGCACCCACTGTTAGTACTTTGTCGCAGATGTATTTAGTAAAACCGCCGGGAGTCAGTTTCTTTTCCAATGGGATGGTTCGGGGTTGTACTATATCCGTAGGCGGGCATCGATAGTATCCGACTTGTTGGTTCTAGACACGCCGAACTATGATGTTATTCTTGGGATGGATTGGCTATCCAAGAATTCTGTGCACATTGATTGTGCAGCCCGTACCATTATGGTATCTGGAGAGGTACTACCTCTCACGACTCCGACTGGTTTGACTATCGCACAACATAGCACAGAGTTGCAGATTCTGGACCAGCTGTCGGTAGTTGGTGTAGGGGAATGCTTCGATCTGAATGAGGCGGATACTAGGTTGAAGCTAGCTAGTATACCGGTAGTTCGAGATTTTCCGCAGGTATTTCCGGAGGAGTTGCCCGGATTACCACCAGAGCGGGAAATTGTGTTTGAGATCTACCTGCAGTCGGGCACTGCTCCGATATCTATTCCCCCTTATCGGATGCCCATTTCTGAGATGCAGGAGTTAAAGAAGCAGTTGGAGGAATTACAGCAGAAGGGCTTCATCCGACCGAGCACTTCGCCGTGGGGTGCTCCGGTTCTGTTTGTAAAGAAGAAAGATGGGACACTCCGACTCTGAAGAATAAGTATCCGTTGCCGAGGATTGACGATCTTTTTGATCAACTTCAGGATTCGAGAGTTTTCTCGAAGATTGATCTGCGATCCGGATACTTTCAGCTTAGGGTGAAGGAGGAGGATATACCTAAGACCGCTTTCCGCACCCGGTATGGACACTTTGAGTTTACGGTCATGCCATTTGGGCTGACCAATGCTCCGGCAGCATTCATGGATCGATGCATCGGGTGTTCCGGCCGTACTTGGACTCATTTGTGGTGGTCTTCATTGATGATATTCTGATATATTCTCGGGATGCGGACTCGCATCGGGAGCATCTGAGGGTAGTTCTGCAGACACTTTGGGAACATCAGCTTTACGCTAAGTTCTCAAAGTGTGAGTTCTGGATCCGGGAGGTCACCTTTCTGGGACATGTTATTTCTGAGCATGGTCTGTCTGTGGACCCAGAGAAGGTGAGAGCAGTTCAGGACTGGAAACAACCTACCACGGTACGGGAGATCAGGAGCTTCCTGGGATTAGCAGGATATTATCGGAGGTTCGTACCGGGGTTTTCTATTCTGGCATCTCCGCTCACGCAGTTGACCAAGAAGGGTCAACCGTTTATCTGGTCTGAAAGGTGCGAGCAGAATTTTCAGGAGTTGAAACGGCAGTTGACTAACGCTCCGATTCTGACTCTTCCAGATCCGAGCCTACCGTATGTGATCTATACGGATGCTTCCACATCCGGTTTGGGGTGTGTGCTGATGCAGGATCGGAATGTGATAGCTTATGGGTCGAGGCAGCTGCGACCGCATGAGCTGAACTATCCGACACACGATCTGGAGTTGGCTGCAGTGATCTATGCGCTGAAGCAATGGAGGCATTATCTGCTTGGTAACAAATTTCAGATTCTTACCGACCATAAGAGTCTGAAATATCTGTTTACGCAGAAGGAGCTTAACATGAGGCAGCGCAGATGGCTCGAATACATTAAGGACTATGATTGCGTGACGAGTACATCTCTGGTAAGGGCAACACGGTTGCCGATGCACTGAGCAGGAAGTATACCGGGTTGGTCAAGGGAGGAGATGTTGGTGACCGATCCGAGGAGAGTGATCTGACGTGCCTTTGGCACAGGTGGCACCTCTGGGAGCGTGCTCAGGTATACACACTTACTATACATTCTGAGTGGCTTGATAGAGTGCGCGAGGCGCAAGGTAGAGATCCGGGGCTGAAGAAGTTATCGGGGGAGGATAAGGGGTCTTTGTTACCGGCATTTCAGTATAGGCAGGGATTGCTATACTTCCGAGACCGCCTTTATGTACCGGAGGATCAGGAGCTCCGGAATGAGATCTTAGAGGAGGCACATTCGAGCAGATTGAGCATTCACCCCGGGAGTGAGAAGATGTATCATGATCTGCGTACTCACTTCTGGTGGCCTGGGATGAGGAGGCACATTGCCACACATGTGTCTAGGTGTGCCGTTTGTCAGCAGGTGAAGATTGAGCACCAGAAACCGGCAGGGACACTGCAGACTTTGCCCATTCCACCGGAAGTGGGGCAATGTTACTATGGATTTTCTCGACCGCACCGCCCGACACGGTCCCGCCATGATGCTATCTCGGGTTATTGTGGATCGGCCGACAAAGTGCGCACACTTTCGCCTATTCGGATCACGGACCCTCCGGAGAAGCTTGCCCGGCTTTACATCGGTGAGATTGTACGATTACATGGAGTACCAGACTCCATTGTATCTCGACCGTGATCCGCGTTTCACGGCACGGTTTCGAGGGCTTTTCATGAAGCGCTGGGCACGCGACTCCATCCGAGTACAGCTTATCACCCATGCATGCACGGGCAGTCGGAGCGGGTGATTCAGATATTGGAGGATATGCTACGGAGCTGTACTTTAGACTTTGGAGGAGATTGGGACCAGCAATTGCCTTTGATTGAGTTCTCGTACAACAACAGCTTCCAGACTACGATTGGTATGGCACCATATGAGGCGTTGTACGGGAGGAGGTGTATGACACCACATTCTTTGGACCGATGCGTCCGATAGGGTTGAGTTGGGACCCGAGCTTATTGAGGAGACTACGGCGAAGATCGATTGATTCAGCGCGGATCAAAGCCGCGAACGACCGCACCACTACTTATGCGAACCGCCGCCGTAGGGCTCGGAGTTTGAGGTTGGGGATAGGGTTTGGCTCAAGGTAGCACCTATCCGCGGGACAGTCGATTCGGAAAGAAGGGCAAGTTGGCCCCACGGTATATCGGCCCATATGAGATTCTCGGAGCGGGTCGGTAGGGTGGCATACCGGTTGGCATTACCTCCTAGTCTCTGCTCTGTGCACAATGTCTTCCATGTCGGCATGTTGAAGAAGTGCATTCTGGATCCGACTGACGATTCCGGTGGAGGAGGTACACTGAACCCGATCTTTCTTATCGGGAGGTACCGGTAGCCTTTACGGATAGGGATGTCGGGAGACTCGTAGCAAGTTGATTCCCATGGTCAAGGTTCGGTGGTCACATCATACCGACCGGGAGGCGACTTGGGAGACAGAGAAGGACATTCAGATCGATACCCCGAGCAAGATTGCGGTTGATACAACTCTTGGAGGACCAAGAGTCCTAGGGGGGGAGAATGTTACGGTCACCCCGAGCGGGTTGCGACCGGGTGACCCGGGGCTCCGGTTTTAGCCGGCGGGTCACGTTTTTCGGCGTTCAGGCGGCTCCCGAGCCCTATCCGAGTATCATTTTGGCGAACCCCTCCGTATTTGAGGTCGTGTGGGTCCCCCGGACGTTTCCGCCGAAAATATTTTTCCGGCGCCGGGGGGGTTGTCGGGGTCGCCTCGGGACGTACAGCGGGCTCGGTAGCACTCTCGGGATCTCAGTTTGGGAAGCCGTTCGCAGTTTTGGAGTCGTGGAGACGTTCCGGAGGTGGTTGTAGAGTTTAATATTTGGGGCGGGACGTTCGGTTCGGGCGACTCCGGGCTCGGACGGGAATCCCGGGGCTCGGGATGGAAATTTTCTGACGGCTTTGGGGTAAGTTGTGTTTTAATTTAAGATGGAATTTATGGGAATTTTTATAGAATTTTGGAGTGACGGAATTTCGGTTCAGGTTGTCACGCTCGCACGTCGGGTTTTGGTTCGGGTTCAGCGAGCTCGGTAGGACACTCCGGAAAGGTAAATGAATTTCTGAAAAATGTTCTGTGAATGTTATAATATTCTGAAGGTTGTGTCCAAGTTTCGTTAATTTTGGAATTCGGTAATTATTTTTGGGCAAAAAGAATTGGAACTTTCGGAAAAATTGGGAGTTAATTTGCAAATGGGTGCAAATTTAAAAGAAATCAGCATGGGCAGCAGCAGCCCTTTTTCGGCAGCAAGTGTGTGTGTGTGTGATTAATGGGACACATGTCCTATTTTAATTTAGGAAGGGAGGTATGGGTTTAAAGTAGGAAAATACATAAGGCTTATTATTACATAAAATGAGACTTATCTCATTTCTTTCTTTTCTTCTCTTCTTCTTCTTCTTGCTGCTTCTGCCGACGCCATGGATGAAGACCAACCTCAAGCTTGAACTTCTTATTCTTGGGAGAAATCAAAGAGGAATTGGTTGCTACTTGTGGTAAGTACCTTCCTAAGTCCTCTTTTCTCATTAGTTTTGAAGTTTAGTGGTGAAAAGAGAAGTTTTGGTAAATGATGGGTTTGTTCTTAGCTATAAGCTAGGATGATTTTCTTCCTCCCATCTTTTAGTATGTTGTTCTTGGGTGGTAGGAGAGTGTTAATCAAGTGTTGGATTTTGGAAAACACAACTTGGAAGGAAACCCTATATTGGCCGAATTTATGGAAGATTTTCCAAAATGGTGTGTGTTTGTTATCTTGTTTCATGCTTCAAGTATGTTAGTTCTAGCATGATTCTAAGCTTATGTATGGATTCAATTTGATGGAAAACAAGTTGAGGTGAAAACCCCTTTTGGCCGAATTGGTTAAGTGTATGTTCATGATGGATTTTGTTGTTTGGGTGCAATTGGATAGCATTCATGGTTTAGAAATGAAATTGGTGGTTAGAATGGTTGTTTGGTAGCTTGAATGGATTGAATTGGAAGTTGGATGAAAAGTTGGTTAGGAACCGAAATCTTGGAATGATTCTTTTTCAATGTTGGAGGTTCATTTTGGTTGAATTGGATGTTAATATGGTGTTGGGCTTGAATTTAGGAGTGGATGGAAGTTTGAAATGTTGAATTCGGTTAAGAAATGGAAAAGTTACAATTAAGCGGGATTATCGGAAAATGGCGGGTAATGAAGGGTTTAAGGTTGGATTTGATCAGTTCTGCTTATTGTATGATGTTTGTCAATGTATAATCTTGCATTGTCTAGGTTGGTTCTGAATTCTGATGTTTCTGTGAAAATCTGGAATTTTACGGAAATTCTGTCGGATTTTCGGTTTTGGGGTCGGGGGTTGTAATTTGGTAGTGTGGTTGATAAGGATGCTAATTCAACTTGGTTTGGCAGATTCCGAGGTTCGGAGGTTAGGAAAAGAGGAGTTCTAAGTTTCGGGGCACGGTGTAGGTGTTGTCCAGAATCGGTCCAATACTCTGGATTTTGAGGTAAGGGTTTGGTTCTGTTGTTTTGGTAAGCTAAGTATATGTTTTGGTTTCAGTTTCTGTTCTGCTAGTATTTCGGAATATTATGCCTTTGGGCATATTCTGTAGTTTGTAGGAGTATGCCTTATGGCATACTCCGTCTGTTAATATTACGACAGTTGTGGGTTCGCTACCCCAGCTGGTGCACCATGCTTCTGTATTAGCTTCGGCTTCCGACTCCCTTAGTGGAGGCTGTCGTTCCGATTTACTAAAAGGGTTATGGCGATTTAGAATCGCACGTCCTTCGGGATTCCGATTTATTTTCTGTACATGCATGCTATTCCGTATTCTGTTGCATATATTGCTATCTTTCTGTTTTGCAGGGTTACATATACTTACCTTACCCCTTATCCCTTACGGGGTCCTTTTATGACTCACCCTTCTTTGGGTTCTGTTTTTGGGTTCTGTAGACTGATAAGCGGCCTGCGGAGTAGGGTTCCGTGAGGTTCTACCTCGGTTGTGTTTGCAGCAGCTTCACCTTGCGGCCCGGGATTGTCTTTTGGATGTGAATCCGCGCGAGGTATTTGACGCATAGTCCTAGGCTTGGCTCTGTAGTTGCATGTGCATATTTTCTGGTGTTGCTATGATGATTGTATTTCGTATATATTTATATATTCTGCTCGTATATGTTACAGCGCTTGGCGCTTGCTAGACATTTTAGGTTCTGTGAATTCGTATGTATATGTGTTTTGGTGCGTAAGCACTCGTCCCACGGAGGGCGGGGCTTACTCGTTATTAGTGCATGAATTGTATGGTTGCATTTTATTTTGGTTATACGCATGAAATTTCCGTTAGTTTGCTTCCACAATCTTTCCGTTTTGGGTCCGCTACGCGCGGCGGGTCTCGATGGACTGCCACTCCTTTCCATTCCGGCTTCCGCTTCGGCGTCCGGCGCCCCGCCTCCGCAACCGGGCTCGGGCGGCGTGCGGTGACAACCCCGAAGGAGTTGAATCAGAACATCAGCATCTTCGAGTCCTCGCACCTGCACACCAATGCCTATCCCGACTGACCAAGTTTGGTATCCTCGGGCCACCCTCAACCAAACTCAGCCTTGATAACACGCATTTCATAACATAATCCGAAATGTAGAATCGAAAGCAATACTGAAACCCTTACTGAACTTTATTGACTTTGCGGAAGAATCCCGGGGCAAACCCGACTGTCGGACAGAAGTGCGGCCGTGTCACAACTGAAGTCCAGCACTACGCTGCAACAGCAATTCAAAGCTGAACAACCACTCAGAAATCAGAAATCACCAAAATAAACCCCCGGGAACTAATTCCGCACATTCCCAACAACTTTAAAGCACCCGATCACACCCGAAACACACCATAACTATTAACATACCCTTCCCTTAAATTCGGCCCCAACCTCATCTTTGTACCAATATCCTTTCCAATCAATTTAAAGCTTCCAATTCATGCATAATCCACCACTTAAACATTCTAAGCATGAATATCAACATATCACTCAACATTCACCCAAAAATTCCATCACCAAAGTTTCGGCCAAATTAGGGTTTTTCAACCCAAGATGTTCTTCAATATTTCAAACCTTGATTCCTACACCAAATCATACCAATAACAACATATCCAAAGCTTGAAGAAAGAAGATGAACAAAACATCTAGCTAGGGCTTAACTCAAATTCGGCCTTTAAGGTGTTCAACCACAAACCATACTTCAAACATACCAAAATCATGAAGAAGACATGCTTACCTCTAGATTAACTCCAAGAACAACCTCCCTTAAATCCTTGAACAATTCGGCCTTGCCTTAGGAATCAAGGAGAGCTACTTGTGTGTTTGAATGTTCTGGAGAGATGAAGAACATGTGAGAGGGAGAGAGAGTGAGGCCAGCGGTTTTGAGAGAGGAAATGAGACCAAAAAATGAATCTCTTCCTAATTTCACACCTTATATACTTCTTCCATAACGAGTCACCTTACAAGCACACACTTAGGCACCTTAGTCACCCTAGTGAGTCACCTAACAACCACCCTTCTAGTCACCTTAGTTGCCATCCCATGCACACACCTAGGCACCTTAGTTGCCATCCCATGCACACACCTAGGCACCTTAGTCGCCAAGTCCAAACCAAAAATATGCCCAAGCGTCATTCCGCGCCAACTTAACCCGAGCAAATCCCGACGTATGTGTTTGCTAGCTTAACCCGAAGTAATCTCGTCATGTGTACTAGCTTGGTTATCACCACGATACTCATCCCGAGTCATAACGATACCACACACCATGACGCGAAACCGATAAGTGATCTAGATGCACCCATGTGCAACCTTGAGGATCCAAGAGCTCGCATGCCAAAAGAAGAGATCATTGGATTTTATGACACTTCCACCTTTAATGGACCTATGACAATGAGTCAAACCAAGAAGGCTAAGGAAGCTCTCAACCTGTTGAAACACAGTTTTGCAAAGTGTGAGGAGCAAAGTGAAGATATCCACAAAGATGAAGGAAAAGTGCAAGCACTCCTCAATTTGGGCCAACCCAATTCTCAAATTGTGCAAACAATTTTCAACATTTTGGTTTGGGCTCAACCAAATGACAATTTGGCCCAAGTGCATGGTTCACGAATATCTCAACCTGTTGAGACACCAGCTGGCGCATTCAATGCACTTCAAAGGCTTCCAACTGTTCACTTCTCATCAAGGACGAACTTCAGCAGCCTTGAGGACTCAAGAGTCATCCAAAATCATCCAGAAACCATTGGTGAAGAAGGAGTTACAAGCCTTGAAGCCCCTCCATCAAGAGCACTTAAATGAGGATCATTTACTCCTCATTTATTGGCCAAAACTCATCCCTCATATTCTAGCTCGAATTTCTATCATTTTATTTCAGTTTTTAGATATATTTTGGCTAGTTCTACCCCTTAGCTAGTCTAGAATAAATTTAGAAATAATTATTTTAAATTCTCACATTTACATTTCCTTTTAATTTCCATCATTAAGAATGGAGATGAAGGGACTTGTCAATGGATTTAGAATTCCAACTTCCTTGTCCTATAAAAGGAGGTCTAGGTGTTATTTGCAAGACAATTCAATCATCCAATATATTTCACCTTTTTCCTTGAAATTGAGAGTGATTCTCTTTTCAACCTATCTACATTTTCCACTCAATTCTTGTTAAGTTTTCTTTACAAGTCTACTAAGACCAATATTGCCTTCTCAATAGAAGAAGGAGTTGTTGGCCCCATCTACATTCCCCCCCTCAATTTTGGCAACGAAGGCTTCCTTTGTCTTGGACCTTTTTCGGTATCAAGAAGGAGGAGTCGCCAAAGGCATAACACCATCTTTGCCTGGGCAAGGATCCAGGAGGAGTTGGCGGCCATATCCGTTTGTTTTACAAGCTTCCGCATCGTTTTGCTTTGTGCATTTCGGATCTGTCAACCTGTTTACATTTCCGCTCCATCAATCATTCCTACCCCGTGTTGCTCCTTTGTTGGCTAGATCTGCTCCTCGTGTTCCAGGATACCCTCCCGGAATCACATCAATTGGTATCAGAGCATTCTGACAACCACATCACACCAATGGCGCCACCACATTGTTCACCCCGAGCACTGAGTGTCGCCCAAGAACGAATGTCCCGACACCGAAAAATATTTTCCGCGGAAATGTGTGGGATGCATGTGCGACCTCAAATATGTTGAAAGTTTACTTGTATAAGGTCTCGATAAAATTCCCGAGCTTACTGATCAATAGAAAATGTGTTCCGCACATTTTTAACAAAATCTCGGGTCTTCACTGAAATATCCTCGCAACTGAATACAAACCTCGAGACCTCAAGTACTCGAAAGAAACACTTGATAGAAATCCCGATCTTCATAATATGTTGTTAAACCCGGTTTAACAATTTATCAGATAAACTTATATAAACCCGCAGGGGTGACTGTAACATATATATTTTGACTATCCAGTCTGAGTGGCTAAACAAAGTACGAGATGTGCAGAAATGTGACCCAGAATTGGAGAAGGTATCTGGAGAGGCAAAGGGATCACTGCATTCATCTTTCGAGTACAAGCAGGGTTTGTTGTACTTTAGAGACCAATTGTATGTGTCGAATGTCCCGACACTTCAAGAAGAGATTTTTGAGGAGGCTCACACAAGCAGACTGAGTGTGCACCTAGGAAGTGAGAAGATGTATCATGATTTGAGATCTCATTTCTGGTGGCCGGGCATGTGATGGGACATTGCTACCTACGTCTCTAAGTGTGCCACGTGTCAGAGAGTGAAGGCCGAGCATCAGAGACCAGCAGGAACATAGCAAACATTGCCTATTCCAGTCAGAAAGTGGGGTAACATCACGATGGACTTTCTGACAGGGTTGCCTTTGACACGGTTACGTCACGACACTATCTGGGTCATTGTGGATCGATTAACGAAGCATGCTCATTTTCTGCCTATGAGGATTTCAGATTCCCTAGAGAAGTTAGCTCAATTGTATATTCGTGAGATAGTGTGGTTACATGGAGTTCCAGACTCCATTGTATCTGATCGAGATCCACGATTCACGGCGCGATTCTGGAGTGCTTTTCACAGGGATTTGGGCACACGACTCCATTTGAGTATGACATATCATCCTCAGACTTATGGACAGTCAGAGCGAGTGATCCAGATTCTCGAGGATATGCTACGCAATTGAGCACTGGATTTTGACGGTGAGTGGGATCAGCATTTGCCATTGGTGGAGTTTTCTTATAATAACAGCTATCAGAGTACTATCGGCATGACACCTTACGAGGCTTTATATGGCCGACGTTGTGTGACACCCCATTCTATAGTAGTATCATATTCAGTGTTTCTGCTGAAAATCAGATATGTTTACGTGTTACGGTATCAGACATGTGCTGAATTTCAGTTGTGGGTACGTGGATGTGTTTTGCAGTATTTTGTATGCGGTATGTGTGTGAAGTTGCATTATGTGTCATGTGTGAAATTTCTGCGAATGAAAAATTTAAGATGGCATGTGGGGCCCACGGGGCCCACCTGACGGGTGTGCTGTGTGTGTGATCTGTTACCCCAACTGAGTATGGTTACGGTATTGATGAACATTGTAATCACCTATGTGCTTTCGCCGTGGGGTGACATTCACACAAAGTATTACTACCCTTCCTCAGATCAACAATTGATATGCAGACTCATTTTTCATGTTCTTGGAAAGTTTCACTACACATGGATTAAAGAGAACATTCTAAAGAAGTTTTTTCCCATTTATTGTTGGCATATAAAAGATGGCATAGGGGTCAGGGTATGGATCATGAGTGATAATGGAATTCCCTACCTCAAAGCTATCATGACTAGGCACATCAAGTGTAGGAAGAGGTTCATCTATCAGTGTAGGCTCATCCTAAAAAATTGCATCACCAACATTTTCATCACCATTATCAACAATTAAAACACCATTACTTATCATGTCATCCGCTTTAATCAAACAATCAGATTGGGGAAAGAAATTATCATCACTCAAAAAATCATTTGAGTTTTCCGGCACCTATTCCTCCATGGCTCCATTCTGATTTTCCATGTCTATCAGCTCCACGGACTCCATTATGTGATCTTCATCAAGATTATCTAACCTCTCAAAATTTTCAATTCGGTCATATAGTTCTTGAAACTTTGTAGCCACTCCTCTCCAATTTTGATTGATTCCCTCACTTAACTCAATCAAGGTAATTTTTTAAACAAATCTTTCAATTGAGTGAAATTTTCTTTGAACAACTACTCTACCGGACCGATTTTACCACTTCCAAGAAAACTATTATCTAACGAATGAAAATCATTGACCCAATACTTCATTATGAAATCTGTTTGCTTCAACAAACGTTGGATCTCATCTTCCACTTGGAGATATATTTTGTTTTCTTGTTTTCCTGAAAACAAAGTGATAAAAATTAGTATATACAATGCAACTCAAACACAAATAGTAAGAAAAGAAACAAGTCCCCAGCAATAGTGCCAAAAACTTGGTCAGGACACCGCAAGTGTTCAGCTGTCAATAAGTAATAAAACCGGTAAGTACCGGGTCGATCCACAGAGACTTGTGATTCTAGAAAATTGTGTGTGAATTACTAAGATAAAAGAAACGAAATTGATTGATGAATGTGAGAATTAATTAACTAAACAGAATTACAAGTGATTAAGAAATTAAATACTAAAGCTACCTCCTAGGATTATTGATCCACTTAAACTTCAGGTTTGACAATTTAGAATTACCTGCGATTATTATTCTCAACTTGTAAGTTGATGTATCAATTCTAGATGTCCTCTATCGAGCGTTCCATCTAGGTGATTAAAGCACAGCCATCGCTCCACTTTAATTGTTCAAGTGATCTATCTCCTTCCTAGATCCGTGGCAAGCCATCGCTCTATGACGAAATCTAACATAGTTACCGTGTGGTCTAGTAATACTTTTCTCTATCGAGCAAAAGCATACGACAAATATTCTCTGGCCAAAAGAATAATACATGAACTATCCGAATAATTAAACAAGTATCATGGAACAATAATTCATAGAACTAAAGTATCAAACCCTAGATTCAAGTTTCACAATAAATCCTAAAATATAAAATTAACTAGCTACTAAACATAACTAAAAGAAAAGGGAACGAAGAAACTCAGATGCAGGTGTTGTGCTCGGTTGCTCCTTTATGTTGTTGTGCGTCCGTGCCAGCCCCCTTCAACCTAAATTTCCAATTGGTTTTATAGGCACATAACCACAAGCCCAAATCTTACACCACAAGCCCAAATCTCACTAGAAGTCACGTGCACATGGATTGTGCGCTGACTTGATTTTGGCAATTAACAAAATAGGATCATCTATCTCTTTTGCCCTTCACTTTACATCATGTGTCAACTTTGATCCCAAACTCTTATCCTTGTTCCACTTTACTCCTTCAGCCCTAATCTCTCAATCAAATTTCATCCCAACTCCTCATTTCTTATCAATTTAGCCCCGAATTCCTCAATTTTGCTCCAATGCCTTCCAAAGTAGAATCCTACAAAACTCTTGCGTAAAATAATGAGAACATAGCAATTACTTGAGTTTATATGCAAAATTGAGGATAAAATATATACAATATTGTGCACTCATCATTGTCTATTCGATATGGGAGGAGCGCGACTTCTGGAGGTTTCGAAGGAAGCACCAAGAAGCCAAACTAGTCTGTGAATAGGCATTGCAACTTGTACAGCGCACAAATGGTATAGTCTTGCAGGAGATTTTTGAGGAATAGCATGTGTTATAGTATAGATACTATTCTTCTGGATTAGGCTTAGTAAAACGTAAAGCCTTGATTCGTATACACTGTATGTGACGTCTGGCAGCTTGATGATAAAAGAAGTTACCTTCTAAAACAAAACACACTTGTAGCTCATTTTGAGCCTTAGAACCCAATTGAATGTTTGAGAAGGATTTTATGCCGTAAACTTGGTTCTCAATGACTACTATCCCCATCTTAGCCCTCAAGGCTTCATTGTTGTACACTGAGAAAGATATCTAGGATTGCCTACTACACCATAAGGTAAGTGGTGCTAGAGCCATTTCTATGTTTACTCTAGGCATATCTCTTTTGTTGCATTGTCAATTTGAGCAAGGAGGTGAAGGAGGCCAGTAGCACAATCCGCGCCAATAATCTCCATCAAGCTAGATCCAGTGTTAGATGATCCAAGGAGGATCATATCACTTCGACTCATAATGATGCTCCTACGTACCTTAATGATGTGTGAGCTGGATTGCATAATTAGTGGGAAAAAGTGTATCATGTTTATAAGGGAGAGTATCATAGTGGAAAGGGAGAGCATCACTCTTGTCCCCAAACGCATCATTTTAAAATGGTTAAAGGAAATGAGTGCAACATTGTCATAATTACGATGCGCCTACGTACCTTAATGATGTGTGAGATGGATTGCATAATTAGTGGGAATAAGTGCATCATGTTTATAAAGGAGAACATCATAGTGGAAAAGGAAAGCATCACTCTTGTCCCCAAGCGCATCACTTTGAGAGGGTAAAGAAAACGAGTGCAACATTGTTATGAGAACGAGTGCATCATATTTGTAATGGAAAACATCATAGTGCAACAGGAGTGCATCATAGTGGTCACGAAAGGTATCATTTTGGGAGGTTGAAGAAAATGAGTGCATCATTAAGTCATCAGAATGAGTGCATTATGGTTGTAAGAGAGCACATCATACAGGAAACCTAGAGCATCATTCTGGTCACCAAGTGCATCCTTTAGAAAGGTTGAAGAAAACGAGCACATCGTATTATTACCGGAGAACATCATTATGCATCGTGAATGCATCATTATGGTAATCAAGCGCATCACTGTGTGTTGAAGAACAAAATGCATCAGTAAGTCATCAAAATGAGTGCATCATGTTGTTACGGGAGCACATCAAAGTGTATTGAGAATGCATCATTGTGTGTTGAAGCACATCATTTTGAGTGGTCAAACAAATGCGTCAAGGCCAACGGTTGTTTTCACCGGAAGACTAAGGTAGAAGAAGAAGGTCGGTCGGTTGGTTTTGTTGCTAATTTTCGAGAAAGGAAGGTGGATCGGCTTAATTGTAATTTCGCTTCTTCGTGAGAGGAATGTGGATCGACGAAAGTTTTGCAGACACCGATATTGTCGGTGTGAATCACGACTAGTTGGACGCAGTTCTCTAGCTTCCTTCCTATATCTACAGGCGCCTATAGTGCGCCTAGGTGCAACTTATAGCAACTCAAAGTTAATTTATATAATTACAGCTTGTCTTTTCAGTGAACAATATTTTTGGATTTAAAAAATTCCTGAAAATTTAGTTGTAACTTGTCCTTGAATAAAGCCCAAACGAAAATTCGACGGACTACAATAAAAGAAGCGGGACTAATATGTAATGGAGTGTTTTCATAAACATTTTTAGCTCCCACTTCTCATACTAGTCCTCCCAATTCCTGCCAACTGCATCAGTATTTGGACTAACCAGTAGCCCACAACTCAAGCACCGGATTCACCGCTCAGTAATCTACGGCACACTTCCCCAGCAGCTTAACTGACTATTGGAGCCCGGACAAGTAGGCGGACGGGGAAATGAAGGTTCTCTGCTGCATTGCCACGGCTTCACTGGGGACTTTCATCAAACAACTTCCGTGCAGCTTTCGTCCTCGCAGATTCAGATCCACTGTCTTAGCTCATTCGTCTAAACCCCTCAAGTCTTCTTGTTTTGGAGCTCTTTCTTCCCGCCAAAAGGAACAAGTTCAGCTGTACGTCGATGCGCTGCTTCAATGGAACCAGGTCTCTTCATATCTCCTGTGAAGGTCTCCGAAAGTTGCTCAGTTTCGCTCCCTTTGTGTATGCTTTTGAATTCTTTTATAACACCCGTTTTGGTTTGCAGAGGATGAATCTTACTTCTACCAAAGAGGTCGACGGGATCATGGAAAGGCACATTGAAGATTCTCTTGCATTGATACCTCCAATAAACAAGTACTACATTTCCGACTCTAGAAATTCTACCGACAATATCAGTCTTGTCGATGTTGGAAGCGGGCCGGGGCTTCCTGGATTGGTTTTGGCTATTGCTTGCCCAGGTTCAGCCAATTATTTTCGTACTTGAATTGTGATGCTCTGTTTTCCCCTGTTTTTTTCTGATACTTTTCATTTTTTTCTCTTTTTGGCCTTTGATCTGGTTGCTCGGTTAGCTTGGAAAGTAACACTGGTGGAATCTATGACGAAGCGTTGTGCTTTCTTGGAGCATGCTGTGAGCCTTACTAGACTCTCAAATGTTGAAGTTGTGAATGAAAGAGCAGAGGTACGGTAGATTGACAGTCAACTAGAATCTAGATACTCTTTTGTACTGTTCACTCATCATTTAAGCATACAGAAATCATTGTCATTTTCCTTAGTCATACCCTTGGCTAGCTGGTTCAAAGCCCGGATACAAGAGGGAAAAGTGGTAAGTTGATGGCCAACTTAAAAAATCTCACTTTTTATGAGTATGGATCCTCTAAAATATCCCACACATGACAAGCTACATTGGATCCTAAGTGTGGTGAAATGTAGGTAAGGACTGACTAGAGTTAGGACATCTCCAGTAAGTGAAGCACCCCATTGGTGCCTGAATGTGGTGAAAAATGGAATAGAGGTTTCATTATGTTTTATACCTCCTATGAACCTAACTCTACAACATTTGCCTGTTTGTGATTCAAATGTCTTTTCCTTTTACGCCTGTGATTTTTCGTTCACAAAATTATATTGTCTGACTGGTTTCAAATTTAATATTCATCTGTCCTAAACATCAACCGACTTAGCGGACTCCAACTAGTTGGGGTTAAGGCTCAATTGATTGATCTGTACTAAACATACTTCGTTTCCAATTCCTGCCAAATCCCTTCCTTTTGTTTTCCTTTTTCATTTTCCTTTTTTGAAAATGATGCATCATGCATGAGTGTTTTATGAGCTGAATAAGTTACTTGAGTATTTAGTCATATGGTTATAAGTGCGCATTGTTTCTTAAACTCGGGTGCCTGTAGCTATAAGTGAGATTGGAATGGCAATTGCCCATATTACACTGATCAGTTAGCTTCTCCTTTTCCTATAATCACTTGTTTTTGTTGAAAGGTAAGCCAAGAAAGAAGCATGTTTTTATAGATATGAGAATACTTTTTTGATTACAAACAGCTACGCTGTGTAAACTCTTTAAAAATACTCGTATTAGGTAATAAACTGACACTTTTATAAGATGTAGAGCCTTCTTTAAACTCCAAAATCAGCTCTCAGCAGTTTCTGAAATGTACAATTAAAGAAGTGGAAAGAAGTTTATGAACTGTTTTTAGGTACTGGATCGGATGTGTTTACTTGTGCTACAATTTACAATATTCTGCTTGATTATTTTGCATTTGTATTGAAGGGAATATCATAATTGCACTCTTGTCTGTAACAATGCGTTTTGTATGTCCTTTTAAATTTGATTTGAAAGGGTTGAACTTCAAGGGACTGAAATTTATGCTCCCTCCGTCCAATTAATTTTGCAAGATTTCCAATTGGCACGCAAATTTAGGACTTTTTCTTTTTCCACTTCTACCCTGTGTCTTCTTCATCGTTCTGTGCCTACCAGCTGCAGTCACCGCCTTCAAAGTTCAAACTTGGCATCACAGTGCCTTCTCTCCATTAATCACAACCTCCGTCCTTGCATCACAGCGCCTCCGCCTCACTCTTGGCAGCCACCACCTCCATCCTTACACCCATCACAATTCACAATGCTTCTACTCAACCGTGGCAGCCACCGTGTCTGTGATCGCAGCCATCGTAGCACCTCCTCAGGGCACCAATCGCACCACTGTAATCAACTCCTTAGAGCATCTTAATTTGCTCATTCACAGCTGTTCTCTTCTCACCGCTGCTTTTGATCTCTTCCCTCCTATGTAGTTGACTCCTTAAAATCTTCTCTCTAATTCTAATTCCAACTCCAAGCTTCAATCTACCCTTGCACCACTGTGGTGGCGTCACTTCTATATCCTCTTCAACTCTAATTTGGGGCAAATTGAAAATGTCACTGCGATGGGTAGGTTACTGTATGAGATGGAAGCAACAGAGAGATGTTGGAGAGAGAGAGAGAGAGAGATATAAGTATAGGGAAAATGGATGAAAAACTAATTGGAGGGATATTTTGGTAAAGTGGTATGTAAAACTTTACTCAAGATGGAAACGTTGCAAAATTTTTGGGACGTCTAAAAAAGTAAAGTGTTGCAAAATTTTTGGGACAGAGGGAGTATTTCTCACAATTGCCATCGAACTCCTAATTTAAATCGAAAATATTGGTCTAGGACAGAAAATTGCACAAGATCATCGCTATAGAGAACAATTTGATGTAGCAGTGGCAAGAGCTGTGGCAGAGATGAGAGTTTTAGGTACTTACAAACACATTGGTCACCTTCCTTTTACCATCAATGGGTTACTCCTAATTGTTTTGATTCTTCGTGGTCTTCTGAATTTCAGCGGAGTACTGTCTTCCCCTAGTTCATGTTGGTGGATTGTTTGTGGCTGCAAAGGGTCATGATCCTCATGTATGTATACAAGTTTATTCAGTAAACTCGCTTTTTGCATGCTTTTATCTTCTCAAAGAGTGTTACACAGTATCCATAAAGTATGACATCCTAATAAAGATGATGCTACTGTCATGAAGGCATGGTATCATCTTGTACCCTTTAATTTGTCTTGACCTTTGGCTAAAGAAAAGGTTTATTGGTCTCTTCATCGACCTTTGTTAATTGGTCTATGTTAAGGAGGCATTGAATCAGTTATCATCTATAATGCATAAGAACTCCATTTACTCTTGAATTTGATGTAGGATGGAATTTCTGAAGCAAGTGGACTGTTTTTGTGTATTAGTGACCCATTCTTTTATATTTTTGCTTCCATCTTTTATATTGCTATGAAACAATAATAGTTGGATTATTTTTTTGTGTTTAAACTAGCACATAAATGGCTTTTACTCTTCAATTTCGAACTCTCCATTATTCTTATTCCATGTTAAATATATGGTGCAAATTATATCAGGAAGAAGTTAGAAGTGCTGAGAGAGCTATCCAATTAATGGGTGCGTCAGTGTTAAAAATTTGTGCAGGTTAGACTTCTCATTTTGAATTTTGTTACCATACATGCAGGATTTTTTTCTACCGCTCAGTTAATTGATGTTCATGTAAGAGCTGTGAGAACCTTTTTCTAGGGTAACTTACAATTATCCTTGATGTAAAGGGTAACTTACAATTACCCCTGATGTTAAGGGTAACTTACAATTACCCCCAATGTTGGTGTAACCTTCAGTCCGCCCCCAATTTCTGAAAACCTGCAGAAAAAACAAACACCCCTCAAGGTATCGCGGAACCTACATCTCCCCCTTTAACTGTTAAGATTGCGTTGACCGTTAATTTTTCAAGATTAATGCTTCAATTCCACCCTAAACTTTTTGCCCATAACAATTTTGCCCTTGAACTTGTTTAATTTACACTTTTAGTCCCTCACTCTCTCCCGAATCACGCCCCTAACTTCTAACTTAACCTCTGTTCTTGCCGCCGCTGCCAACTGTGCCGTCGAGCCTGCCTCCACTGTCTCCCCTCCGTTGCCCGCTGCCTCTCCCCGTGCCCCTACTCATCAATACCTCAAATCTGGCGTGTGAAGGGCCAGTTGCCGTGCCCTAGCCCAGATATATGTGGAGGTAAGGCCGGTGCGAGGGCTAGGGTGCAGTGGCCAGCCCTTTGCACACTAGATTTGCGGTGGCGACAGGTAGGTGCACGGGGGAGGCACCAAGCAAGGGGAGGGGGAGGGGGAGGCGGTCCGACAAGGTGAAGGGGAAGCAATGCGGTAGGGAGAGGGAGGAGGTGGAGGCAGTCTCGATGGCCCAGTTGGCGGCGGTGGGAAGAGATAGGTCGGGCTAGGGAGAGCGGTAGGGGAGGGGAGGAAGCAGATATGAGGAGGCGATAAAAGTGGAAAATGAAAATGTTTAGAGCTCAAATTGTTAAGGTTAAAAAGTTTAGGGTGAAATTAAAACATTAACCCTAACAAAATAATGGTCAACTACCAATCTAAATGGTGTAATTGACGGTTTCGTGATAGCTCATAGTTTTTTTGTAGGTTTCCAGAAACTTACGAATGTAAGAGAATTAGTTACACTTTTCTATAACAATTTCAAGCCTAGTGGGTCTCTAAGGTTATTTGAAATAATGGAATTGCTTGTGTTTCGATCTGTTCCGCTGATACAAATGCTCCGATCATTTTTAACACCACTAAGAAAGGGATCATATATTGAAATACAAGACAAAGAATCTGTTATTTCTGCATGTTTTTGTATATTTTCCTCATAAAAGTTTGGGATATATAATTGATCTTTATCTCTATTTAACTCTTCGTCACACATACAACCTGGTTTGCAAGCATTGTATATGTCCTAGCCGAAAGACTGCTATGTAGCGGTGTTTCGGACTCGTATTTGAGATTCTTAGAGCATCTACAACAATACTTCTTAATTTTAAGTTAAATTGTAGCCAAAATAACAAAAAAAAAACTATTTTGGCTAGTGACTTTAATATTGTCACTGTAGCATGCTAGCTATTATAAGTAGTCACATTTATTATGTTGGAATCAACCGCATTTATTTTATAGCTAGAAATAAATTCTCTCTCTTCACTCCCAAATTTGGAGAGCTAAATAGCAAGAACTATTATGGCTAGCGTGATAGTTAGTATTGTTGGATCAAAGATTTGTTCACTTTTCCTATTTTTGCTAGTTATATTTGACTTGGGAGTGATGGTTAGTAATTTAGTTTTGGAAAATTCTTTAATTTTTTCCCTAAATTTCTTTTGACAAATTGTGAGTGCATAACTTGTTCTAAGAAGTGGGAAATCCTGTTGTTCTAAACTTGGAAAACTCATTTATTAAGATAGAAAACCACAAAGTTGTCTATTGTAACATATAAGTATTCCTAAGTATAGGAAACAATGTTTCCGGTTCCCTTGAAACAATCTATATGCTCTCAACCATTTATCAAATAAAACTTGGAAATTTTTCTAAAACTAGAGGACCTCTAAATCATGGGTTTGATTGGAGTTGACCAGAATATTATTGATTAGCGATTTAGTTATACTAGGGATTATTGGATTAATATGCCTTTTTTTTATTTTTCTCTTGCATAGATGATTTGTTCCCAAAGTTGTTGGAAGTTAAATGGGTAGAGACTATCTTTCCATAAGGTCAAACAAGAAAATGCATTTGTACTGAACTTATAATTGAGAAGAAACACAAAGTAGATTAACCTTCTACTCTGTTTCTTTGTCTCATAATTTTCTTGACAGTTTCATCTTGAATATCTTCTTGATAGCCCAACGGAGATCTCCGGTTATCCCGGATGCTCAGCTGGTGGCGATAAGTCGACTCCGGTACCTGAGAGACAAGATCAAAGACACTTTCAGGTGCAGAGAGAGGAGGAAGGTGTGGGTGTGTAGTAGTTACCTTATTTTTGGGTTGGCATCACCCACTTATAGGGTGATGCCCAGACTCTCCCACGTTGGGGTAGAGTGTTTGGTGGGATCTTTTCCCACGCGTGAGCCGCTGACTTTTGAGTTCAGAACGGCGGATTGGACATTACTGTTCAACAGTGTTGGTGCAAGACACTTGAGTGTGTACAACTTTTGTGTCTTGTGTCTTTGAGTGCGGCTTTTGGGCGTTGTGTCTTTGGACCAGACTTTTTGGTTGGTGTACTATGTTGGAGTACCAATTGGGCCTGGCCCATAAAGCGCCTGCGCCAAAACCAGATCGTGCGGGCGCCCTAGTGGCATGTGTACGAGGGCTAGTCGTATTTACGAGGAGCACTCCTCGTATTGGTGGGCTTGGCCCATATGACGTTTGCGTTTGGCAATACGGCCATACGGACTGGGCCCATATATATCAGTATGTCCTCCTCCCACAGCGGAGGATGGGCCGGGCCCCTGTGCTCCGTTTTGAAATTTAATTTGAGTTTAAAATGGCAGCTACCATTGTATCAGAAAAATCCGGAGTTTGTCGTATGCCTTGAGAACGATTTTTATACCCCGATATTGCTTAAATAGGAGGAATTAAAACTTTGTTGTCCAGGCCTAGCCCATAAGGCGTTGTGCCGTTTTGGACCTTTTAATTTGAGAGAGAGCCCGATTCTTTGGCCCAATTGTTGGCCCATTACCGCGTAAGGGGTTGGCGACACTTTTGAAATTGCGCTTTTGCGCCGTTTGTAATTATGGGGAAGTCGTTTCAACTCCCATCGATCCGTACTTATACGCCAACCCATGTGAAAGGTCGGGTTTCCCACATTCTCGCTTTCCTTGCCTTTTCGCCTTCGTTTCATTTCCATTTTCGGCGATTACCGAAGAATTTTCGGCGAGTTTCAAGAATCCAGCCGTTGGAACCGATCGTTCTCATCTCCAGACAAATCTGTAAGTGGAATCCCCTTTTTAATATCTTGTTTCCGTCGCGACAGTGTCGCGAGTGAGGCGTCGCCGCGCCACTGCCTGGGTTCTTGGGTCTAGGTTTTTATTTCTTGAATCTGTGATTTATTTATGTAGATGTCTCCCAAGAATCCAAGCAAGCCCGGCGTTAGTACGATGTTGAGAAAGAGTGGCCCGTAGTGTCTTGTCGGAAAAGAAGATGACCGAGATTTGCCGTAACTACCACGTTTATACGGGGTGGTTCGTGGGCTTTCCCGGCCGATGTTTTGCGAAAGGCGGGGTTGGGGTTGAGCTACGAGGCCATGAGGAGCGGCAATGGTCGTCTACGAGGCTCAACCGAAAGCCGGACTAAGACTCCCGTGCTCGCTGTTCTGCTGCATTGTGTGAGGGTGGGGTGCGCCTGGCGATTGGCCCCAAACGTGTTTACCACCGTAAACGCGCGTTTGTTGTGGCTTGCCATTTGGCGAATGCGGCGGTGCCGGAGACCTTTTTGCGATTCTATACACTTTGAAGAGGCCGGTTGGGCATCCCTTCTACCAATCGACCCCGAGGAGGTGAAGGTTGGGAACAAATCGGTGAAGATCGGAGTCTTCGCCGAAACCACCAGCTCGTAGGGGAACTGGAAGGGCAACTTCTTCTTCATCTTGAAGGAGGATAGGCAGGGCTTCCTGCGTTCTTCGTAAAGGAGAAGAACGCCGAGGTATCGGTGAAGCCCTCTCGTAGGCGAGTAGCGAGGAAGAGAGCCCTCGACGCCCTTTGTGAATGGGTTCGCGATGCGGAGAGGCTCGAGGAGTGTAAGGGTAGGTTCCCCTTCACACCGGCGCCTGGGACGAAGTGGTCTGCGAAGAGTGGGGGTTAGCGGGGCCCATCGTATGTCGGGCCACGCAGACACCCTTAAGAATTGGGTGGAAGGGTTGGATGGCGACCTTATTGAGCGTTTCGAGGCGCTTTTAGGAACCCCAACGGTGCCTTGTGTTTCTTGTCGTTTTTGTGATTTACGTCTTCCGGTTTCTGTTTTAATTTGACCTCGTGTATTGTTACAGCCAAGATGTCGCACCCGGCCTCTCTTTGCGAAGAAGCGGGGAGTTGAGGAAGCCCTCAAGAAGTTGGCGGAGGAGCAACGCCTCCGAGCCCACCAAGAAAGGTGTCGAGAGCCTCCAGTGGGCCTTCGAAAGGTGTGGAGCCCGTAGGTGAGAAGGCGTTGGTGACGGAGGCTCGGCCGGTCAGTGTGGCTGGCCTGTGGTCATCGAAGAGCTTTCCGAGGGCTCGATGGCGGAACTCTCGGAGAAAACGCCCTCGAATTACAGGTAACGCCCCTGGTTTGCCCTGTAGTTTTGGCAAGCAGTTCTTTTATATTGTATTCTTATCTTCTTTTGAACTTTGCAGTCGCAGAGGGTGTAGAGGTGTCCTCGGATAGCGCCCCAAGCCCCGCGAAAGACAAAGGGAAAGGGCCAGCCTCCGAGGAGCGGTCCCAGGTTCCATTCGAGGCGCAGAGGGGCTGTGGGGCTCTTGGCCGACGCTCGAAGGGCTGCCGTGGCTCCCGAACATCTGGGAGGAGGTCTTCGAGGATATCGAAGACTCTTGGGGATTGACCCGGTCTTGAGCCCCAGTGCTCGAGGACTACCGTCGTGAGCTACGGCGAGAAGACCTTTGGGCGTCGGGGTGTAGCCACGGTGGAAGCACAGGACCCCGTGATGAGGGTGACTCGCGGCAGTCGGTGCTCTGGGACAAAGAGGTAAGACTACGAGTTGCCGAGGGCTCTCAATGCCCGTGACCGGCACTATCTCAAGCACACGACCACAGGACCCCTGGACATCGCGAAGGACATCTGCCAGACCTTGTTCAAGTAAGTCGAATTCTCAAGTCCCCGTATGCCACCGATTTGCGTTTTTGTAGGACATTTTTACTCATACGCTTTGTGTTCGTAACTTGTAGAAGGCTGTCTTGGCTCAAGGCCTAGTGGCCAAAATCGAGGAGCTTGAAGTCCTCGTGAAGAGGCTTGAGGCCAAGGCAAAGGACTCCGGGAAGTGGAGAGTCTCGAAGAAAGCCTTGGCCGAGAAAGAGGCCGAGTTGGCTACCTCGAAGAGCGAAATGGCCAACACTATGAATGCTATGGGCCTCGTTGGCCGAGAATCAAGGCTGCCACGGCCGGGGAAGGAACTCGAGGCCCTATTCCTTGCCGAGCAAAACGCGAAGAACGACCTAACAGTCGAGATGGAGCAAGTGCTCGGGAATGCCAACGGATGGAGGCCCTGGCCGGAGAGAAGGATAAGCTCATCGAGGAGCTGTCCTTGAGAGCTGCCGAGGCAGAAGAAGGACAAGCTCGCGGAGGAGCTGTCTGTGGCTGCTCGAGGCGGAGGAGAAGGCCTCGATTTTGGCAGCCCAAGTTGAAGAGCTGGCGAGAAATCTCAACGGTGTCTTTGAGTAATGACTTGGTGGACTTTCAGCCTTGGGCAACTTGAAAAACAACTTGGCCTCAAGTTGTTCGAGGCGAAAGTCTTGAGCCACGCGTGTTTATCAAGCCCATCGCAGAGAGGACTGGTCGAGTGGGCAACTTCTTCGAGGCGCCGACCGAGAAATTGGTTGAGGCCCAAGCAATGGAAGGGGTCCGTTATCTTTGAGGGTTCCTACGATGCCGCCATCAAGTGGAGGCTATGGTTGAAGAATCACACTGGATCCCCTTGATGCGATGAAGGTCGAGGAGCCCTCCCGGGCGGCTTTGTTCGAGTGGGGTAGGGCGGGGAAGAAATTAGGAGTAGGATATCCTTATGATATCCTGCCCGGCATGTAGAGGATGCCCCTGTTGTACCCCAACGATGATGCCCCCAATTAGTTTTGGGGCTTGTAATTAAATTTTTGCTCATTTTTGATAAAATACGAACATTTCAGCATTTGTTGCCTTTGTAATTGTCATACGAGTATTATTTGCACAATGCGAAGTGTTTGTACTCGTGCTGGGTAAAATTGTGGAAATGAATTGTTGTAATTCTTCGTGAAGTGATTTTATTCGATGTGCGCTGGTCGAGCAGTGACCTTGCAATCAGTTTTGAGACTTACCCACTAAAGTGGGGGAACACTCCTAGTAGAGCGATTTGATGTGAACATAGTTTGCACAACGCAAAGAGTTGGAATATTGCCTTTCCTTCGATGTATGAGCAGTATTTTGTGCAATGCAAAGAGTTGAAAAGCGTATAACTTAAACGTAATAAGGCCTCAAGTCGTTGACGTGGTAGTCGTTTTGAGCTTTTGCCTTGATGGTCCTTTAACTTGTATACACCCTCTCTTTCTTGACGGTTTACCACATCAGGTCCTGCCCATCTGGAACGAAGTGGGCCATGGCCAGGATTCCGACCTGACAAGTCCGCTTTTAGCAAGACCATACCACCCACGTGGATCTGCTTTGCCCGAACTTTGGCGTTGTGATCGAGGTTTGCCCTTTACCGTAAGGCCATAAGCCTAAGTCTAGCACCTTCGCGGAGTTCCTCGACGAGGTCCAGACGCGCTCGAAGGCCGCTCTCATTGTGAGGGGCGTCGTAATACTGCGTTCGGATTGTGGGTATTGAGACTTCGATTGGTAGTAAGGCATCGACGCCGTAAACCAAGGAGAAAGGAGTTTCTCCGTGGGTCCCCGTGTAGTTGTTCGATAGTCCCAGAGGACGCCGGTAGGGCCTCGACCCACTTTCCTTTTTCGTCCTCGAGGCGCTTTTAAGCCCTCTTTGATCGTTCGATTCGTTACTTCCACCTGGCCATTTGGTGAGGGTGTGCCACGAGCGTAGAGCATTTGTATGTTCATCTTAGTGGCCCAATCCTTAAGCTTTTGCTTGCGGTGAGTCCCGTTATGCGTGATTATGGCTCTTGGTGCCCGTATCGTGCCACAAGGTCGTGCGGAGGAAGTGTATGACCTTGGCGGTTGTGATTTTCTCGAGTGGTTGGACCTCGACCCACTTAGTGAAGTAATCGACAGCCACTATACAAAATTTGAATCGGCCCTTGGCCGTAGGCATTGGGCCGATTAAATCGAGGCCCCACAGAGCGAAGGGTATGGGGTATGTCTCCGTAACCACTTCGTTTGCCGGCTGTCGTTGGATGCGAGAATTGAGTTGGCACTTATGGCACGTTCGCACCAAATCATGCGCGTCCTTCCTCAAGGTTGGCCAATAATAACCGAGGCGTAAGCATTTGTGTGCTAGCGCGCCGGAGCCAATGTGTGCTCATGCAGACTCACGAGTGGACTTCGTTCGGGATGAGTGTGGAATCGTCGGGGCCAATACATCGCCGTAAAGGAGTAGAATATCCTTTACGCCATAACGCGCCATCTATGATGACATGGCGGGCTGATGCGTCCTTATTTTCTTTTGCAACGCCGGTGGGCCTTCGATTGCGCCGGTTTGGAGATCTTTGGAGGATTGGGTCCCTCCAATCAGCTCTGCGTTGGCGTCGATTGCGTGAATTGTATTTATCGAAGGTTGTGCTAAGGTTTCGAGGAATGCATCCTCCCGCCCTTAGACAACCCGTCACCACGGTGTTTTGATCCTTGGGATCTTATTAATATTTAATCGCTCGAACTGCCCTTGTAAGCTCTTTACCAAGCGCAAGTACCTCGAGAGTACGGGGTCCTTGCAGTCATTGGTCCCCGCAACTCCGGCTTACGACGAGCCGTGAGTCACGTGTCTGATTAAACGTCGCAAGCCAGCTTTGAGCGGTCTTAAGACTGCTACGAGGGCCTCGTATTCGCCACATTGTTTGTGACGGGAATTGGAAGGCCACTCGTAAGCTAGCCTCCATGCCGTGTGGGCCTCGATATGAACGCCTCCTCACGGGCGATCGGCCTTGGATGAACCATCCACGAACATGTCCCACTCGGGAGGCTCCAACTCCGGTGGTGGCTCCTCGAAGGACCATGCTCGAGGGGGTAAATGGAAAGCTTCGGCCATGAAATCCGCCAAAGCTTGTGCCTTTATTGCTCGTCGAGGCTCAAACTTGATGTCGTACTCCCGATTCGATGCACTAACGAGCTAAACGACCACTATGTTCGGTCTGTTTAGAATGTCTCGGATTGGTAAGTCCGTTCGACAATGATTGTGTGGGCTTGGAAGTATGCTCGCAACTTCTCGGCGCCACGATCAAAGCGTAGATCGTTTTTGGAGGGTGGGTAATTAACCTCGGCCCCTCGTGGCGTGTGGCTTATGTAATAGACGGGCCTTTGTTGTGGGCCATCCTCCTTAACGAGCACCGCGATACGGTCTTTGTTCGAAGTGGAGAGGTAGATGACGAGTTCGTCCCGGTTGCGGACATTTCAGCGTTGGCAAATCGGAGAGGTGTTTCTTGATTTGCTCGAATGCTTGTTGGCACTCGGTGTCCAAGTGAACGCCTTCCTCATGCGAAGGCTGTTCAAGAACGGCTTACACTTGTCCCCCAACTTGGAAATGAATCGCCCCAAGGCAACAATTCTTCCCGTAAGTTCTTTGGATTTCCTTAATGTTTCTTGGTGGAGCCATTTCCGTGATGGCTGATATTTTCTTAAGGTTGGCGTCGATCCCCTTTCGGAGATCATATAGCCCAGAATTTCCCAGCTCCAACAAAGAAGGAACACTTGGCTGGATTAAGCCTCATGTTATATCGCCGGAACGATTCGAAGGTCTCGGCCAGGTCTTGAAGGTGATCTTCGAATGTCATGCTTTTGACAATGACATCGTCGACGTACGCTTCAAGGTTACGGCCCATCGGTGGGTAAAGACCTTATTCATTAGACGCGGTAGGTGGCTCCAGCGTTTTGAGCCCAAAGGGCATTCGAACGTAGTAATAGACGTCATCACCGGGCCAGAACGCTGTTTTGAAGGCGTCCTCGGGATCCATGTAGATTTGGTGGTACCCACTCTTAGCGTCCATGAAAGACAAGTACTTATACTTGGAAGTTGCGTCCACGAGTTGGTCGATGACGGGTAACGGGTAGGGGTCCTTTGGACAATGCCTATTGACGCCCGTGAAATCAACGCACATACGAAGTTCACCATTTGTTTTGTCGGCTAAAACTATGTTAGCGAGCCACTCAGTCTTGAATTTCTTTTATTATTCCATATTCGAGGAGTTTAGAAACCTACTCTTTTAAAAATTTCTTATTAGAAGGTGAAATACACATTTTCTTTTTCTTAACAGGTTTTGATTCCGGGAATACATTTAGTTTGTGGGTGATGACGTCAGGGTAGACACCCGGCAGATCCTTCGTGCTCCGTGCGAAGACGTCAAGGTTTGCCTCGAGGAGGTGGATGAGCGCCATCTTCTCCTTTTGCTCCGTGTTTTTGCCAACCTTGAACTTCTTGCCCGGAACGACGTCTAACTCCTCTGTCAAATCATCGAGGCGTGGCACATCATCGGGATCCATAAGAGCATCGACGCTCTTCGAGATTTGCGGATCAACCGTCGAGCTCAAAGAGGCGACATAATTTGTCCGCGCAGTTCGCTGGTCGATGTAGATGGTTGCATCCCCACGAGGTGTTGCAAATGTGATTGTAAGGGAGCGGATGTCGCACCTCATGCTGAAATCGACCTGGCTTGGTCGGCCAATGATTGCGTTGTAAGTTGAGGGCACTTCGAGGACCAAGAACTCCGTCATGATGGAGTGGCAGTCAACCGTGCCGAATTGTGTGTCCCCGATGAGCATGAGGGGTAGGTTGGCGACCCTATAGTTGGGACAATGTCCCTACCAATGCCAAATGTAGGGCCGGAGCTCCTTCTTACGGCGGACATGTGTACCCGAGCTTTTCGAGCATGTCTTTGAAGATGACATCGGTATTCGCGCCGGTGTCGATGTAGACTCTGCCGGTGTCGAAACTGCGATCCTTCTTTGTGATAAGCGGCGGATCGAGTGTGGAACGACAACCTTTGTCCCGTTAGGACGGTAGATGACATTCTCCTCGAGGTGGTCGATCTGCAAGATTTCCCTCGCGTAACGCTTCTGGAGGAGGCACCTTCCGACTTTGTGAGGACATGGATGGTGCCCGCGGTGGTGGTGGTGGCAAGTTGTGCCTTCGAGGACTATTGTGTCGACGACGCGTTTTTTCGCGGTCGTCGTTATCGTCGTCCTTCTTACGACCCTTGGGGAAATCCTTGCAAGGGGAGTCGGAATCGGACAGGAATTCCTTGAGCTTGCCCTGCTCAATCATCTCCGAGATGAGATTCCGGAGTTGAAAGCACGCCTCCGTGTCGTGCCCACGATCCTTGTGGTAGAGGCAGTATTTGTCAAAGCCCCTCGTGTTCTTATGTTGGATGGGTTGTGGCCACTTGGGAACCTTGTTCTGCTTCTCCAGCAGATGCGAGAATGTTCGTGCGGGTGTCACGAAGTGTTGGGAGGTGATCGGGGTCTCGAACCGATGTTCGAGGGCCGGTACCTCGATGAGATAGGCCCTTTGTCGAACTTCTGTTGCGCTCGCTTGTGGGAGGCCTGCTGTAGGGCTTGTTCATTTCCTCGAGTTCATGAATCGAGTTGCTCGATCGATGAACTCACCCATCGTGTGACGGGGTTTTCGTTGATGTTGTAAGCGAGCCTTGACTCGCGCCGTAGGCCTCTGAGTTACGGCCAAGAGTTGCATGTCCGAGGAGAGACCACAGACTTGGACGGCTTCCGCCCAAACCGTCGGATATAATCACGGAGTGGTTCCTCCCTTTGCTGTTTCACTCTTAACAAGTGTTGGACAGTTTTGGGAGGTCGAGCCCCCATGAAGTGGCGTAGGAACGATGAGGCGAGGTCCTTAAAGCATTTGAAATGCTGGCCTCGTAGCGTTCCAAACCATGTTGAGGCAGCTCCTTTTAAGGTGGAGCTGAAAGCCTTGCAGAGTATTGCCTCGAGGCCCGAGCCATCTCCATTTGGGAGATGTAGGCCGCAAATGGTCGACGGGATCCGTTGTAGCATCGTAGCTTTCGATGACCGGCATTCGAAAGCCGGCGGCGCTGGACGGCGATTATGTCCTCTCGTGAACGGCTGCGTTAGGAGGACCTCGATATCGCCGAGGACCGGTTTGGTGTCTTAACTGTTCCTCGACCACATTGATTCGGAGGAGGTCGCCGACGTCTAGATTCCCAGATCTGGTTTTGATTTTGGGACCGCTCGTCCCTGTCGTTGTGTGGTGGGAGGCGAGCGATGCATTTCCGCCTTGATGGTTTTTACCATGAAGGCTTTCACTCATTAAGCATGCTCGCTTGGAGCAGCGCTAGCTGAGCGGGATCGACGATGACCTGCTGAGGGGTCCTCGAAGTCCCCGCAAGGTATGTCAGAGTGGCCGCTTGCGGCTGCGGCGGCTGCTGCCCCCCAGGTGTGTTAGTAATAGGGAGCGGCGGGATGGCCATCGATTGAGGGTTGTGGGGCTGTTGTGTCCCCATTGCGTCACCGCCAGGCGTGGAGGCACATCGGAGGAACTGGACGCAGATCCTCAACGCGTGCGCTTGTTGTGCGTTCTCCTTGTTTTCGCCATGAGAATGGTAAGGAGAGACAAGTAAGTTGCTTAGGAAAGAAAAAACGATCGCTTTTCGCTTCCCTGACAGCGCCAAATTGATAGCCCCACGGAGATCTCCGGTTATCCCGGATACTCGGTTGGTGGCGATGAGTCGTCTCCTGCACTGAGAGATAAGATCAAAGACACTTTCAAAGTGCGGAGAGAGGAGGAAGGTGTGGGTGTGTAGTAGTTACCTTCTTTTTGGGTTGGCATCACCCACTTATAGGGTGATGCCCGGACTCTCCCACGTTGGGGTAGAGTGTTTGGTGGGATCTTTTCCCACGCGTGAGCCGCTGACTTCTCGGTTCGAGCGGCGGATTGGACATTCGCTCAAAGTGTTGGTGCAACACTTGAGTGTGTACAACTTTTGTGTCTTGTGTCTTTGAGTGCGGCTTTTTGGGCGTTGTGTCTTTGGACCAGCTTTTTGGTTGGTGTACTTATGTTGGAGTACCAATTGGGCCCATAAAGCGCGCCGCCAAACCAGATCGCACGGGCGCCTAGTGGCCTGTGTACGAGGGGCTTGTCGTATTTACGAGGAGCACTCGTATTGGTGGGGCCCATGTGGCCACTTACATGACGCGTTACGTGGCAATACTACCATACTGACCGCCATATATATCTTCTTCTGTTCTGATTTTATTCCAATTGACTATTGCATTCAGTTGAATCACACAGCCCATTCGGACAGAGAACTGCTATTGTTTGCTTAAAAGATCGCACGACTCCACAAAAATTTCCACGTGATCCAGGTATTCCAATCAAAGAGCCACTTCAGTAATCTAAGTGATCGCTCTGTTTTATTGATCTGGTCTGGTTTTTGTTTGTCCAAATGTATATTATAACTTGTGTAAGCTTCTCAAATTTTGTTGCTGTGAAGTGTTAATTTAATGGATTAATTTCGTGATTTAATTACTGGCCCGTTTGGAAATAGTTATTTCAATTAGCTGTAGTATTTTGGATAATTTTTTAATAGGTTACATTAAACATCTAATAGCTAAACTCAAAAAGCTACCGTTGATAGCTTTTTCAAAACGTAACAACTTTATTGTCAAACACCGCTGGGGAGTTAATCATAACTCACCTCCGAGCTAGGTACATTTATTGTCAATAATTATAAATTTATCTAGATTTGATAGAAAATTTAATTTGTGATGATAAATGAATTAATCGAAATCATCAAACTACTAGATTAACATTTTGTTCCCGTGAAGCCATGTTAATTTAATGGATTAATTTCGTGATTTAATTATTGGCCCATTTGAGAAATTGTTGTTTCAATTAGCTGTAGTATTTTGAATAATTTTTAATGGTTTAGCCTTTTCAAAATGCAACAGCAACTTTGAAAAAACTGTTTTAAACACCGGTGGAGAGTAATCATAACTCACCTCCGAGCTAGGTACATTTATTGTCAATAATTATAAATTTATCTAGATTTGATAGAAATTTTAATTTGTGATGATAAATGAATTAATCGAAATCATCAAACTACTAGATTAACATGGTTTTGTCTAACCAAATGGGGTCTAGGAGTTGGCAAAGGTTTAGAGTATTGATAACTTATGCACAAGAGAGCATGTCTTTACTTCATGTGGCAGCTTGTTCATAAACTGCTTTATGTGAATGTATTGGTTCTAGAATATACTAGGATGATACAACTAACATATATTAGTGAGATAAAAGAATATGTATAGGGAAAATGATGTTATGATAAAAAGCATATGGTATATTTACCGGAACGGATAACATAAATGTGAAACAACATCTACTTCATCCAAAAGAAAATTAGTTGATAAGACCTTAAAATTGAGTTTTGGTCTTCACGGCCCAATTGCAAGACAAGATGCCAAGAATGCACCACCTCGGAAACACTACAAAACTTGAGTTAATAATAGGCTTTTTATTGTTTAGTCCCCCGAACTATTATCACTCGTTCAGTTTAGTCCCTGAGTTATAACTCGGAATTACTCAGTCCCTCAACTATGTAGTTTCCGGCACTTTAGTCCTTGGAATCGGTAACTTGGTTAACGTTAGATTAACGGTGTTAACTTTTTAATGGGTTAGTGTCTGATTTGTATAATTTTAAAGTTTTAAGGTTGCAATTGATAAAAGTTATTTTGTGGGGTCGTATTAGAAAAGGAAAATAAACTTAAGGACTTACATGCTATTTCTCCTTCTCCTCCCCAAGCCGTCGGATCGCAGCCCCTGGGCCGGCGAATCGCGGCCCTCGGTCGCCGAATCGCAACCCCGGGTCGGCGAATCGCGGCCCTAAGTCGCCGAATCGCAACCCCGGGCCGGCGAATCGCTGCCCTAGGTTGCCGAATCGCAACCCCGGGCCGGCGAATTGTGGCCCTAGGTCGCCGAATCGCAGCCCTGGGTTACCGATTCGTGGCCTGGGGCCACGATCCGGCAGCCTTGGGCCGTAATCTACGTTCCCGTTATTTTTGTGTTTCCGACATTTTTCGGCGGTGGTGGAGGTTGTCGGCGGTGGTTGTCCGGCGGTGGCAACAGCCCGACGGTGGTTAAGTTTAAAATTGTTGGGGTAGGGGTGTGAAACGATTCGAGCCGAGCTTTAACCAGCCCAACGAGCCGAGCCTCACGAGCCTCGAGCTTGAGATCGAGCCGGTTTTGAGGCTCGAATAATAAACGAGCCGAGCTCGAGATCGAAACGTTCTGCTCGTAAGGGTTCGCGAGCCTTAACGAGTTCGTTTAAAATTACGATACTACCCTTCACGAACCATCGAGTCGAGCTCGAGCTCGTTTACTTAGTGTTGGGGCTGAATCGAGCCTAACCGAGCTCGCGAGTCTAACGAGTTCGTGCTTCATGAACCATCGAGCCGAGCTCGAGCTCGAATTATCGTGCTCGATCGAGTTCGAGCCGAGCCCGAATTTCACAAGCCCGAGCTCGAACCTGCTAGGCTCGGGATCGACTCGGCTCGAACTCACCCTTATGTTGGGGGTGTCTGAATGGTTAAGTTTAAAACATGAGGTAATTGGAAAAGAACTTTTAAATTTTTGGACCAAAACAAGTGCTTGACGGAGCATAATTGAGGGACTGAGTAATTCCGAGTTATAACTCAGGGACTAAACTGAACGAGTGATAATAGTTCGGGGGACTAAATAATAAATAAGCCGTTAATAATATATATACTATTCGATTAAATTGGATTTCAGTTACTGATTTAAGCAAGTTAATGATTTTGATTCGCACGAACAAAACAGGGCCTAAGGAAGGAGTTTTATGAGTAGGAACAAAACAGGGCCTAAGGGTTTCATAATTGAGTAATTATTATTTATACAGAAATTGATGCTCAGAATTGGAAATTCCACCCTAATGCTTCTCACCCATTTTTAACAAAAGAAAAAAGAACTGTCCAAGCCTGATTCACTAACCTTAAAGAATAATGGAGAAAAGAATTAGGAAGAAATCCTGAGGCCCCAATGGGGGAAGAGAGATCGAAGGAGAAGGAAGAGAGAAGCATCAAACAAACACTAACACTGAAGGTTTACCGAAGATATCAAGAAGCATCCAAAAATGCCAGTTGTTGCACCACCTTCGAGAAATACTCGGTCTAGACACCATGACCATTACTCGTCGCCAAACTTGCCAATTCATGAGCTAGGTTGTCGCCTTCACAGTAACAATGAATTATCTTCCAAGCTTTATCGCGGATTAGCATCTGTCGCACCGTCAAGATGTGTCTCCAAGCTTCAGCCTGAAAGGGAACACCAGGTTAGAGAGTGCTAACCACATTCAGTGCATCTGATTTGATAATACGCTGCTCTGGCTGGTTAGCCTCTTTGAACGCGAGGCTATTCGCATGAAAACCATCTTGAAGTCCAAAAACCTCTTTAGCCAAATTTGCCACTAATTTTCCGTCATGATCTCGGACAGCAGCTCCAACGCCAACCCTGTTGTTGAGTAGAACTGCTTTAGCATTAAACTTTAGCCAGCCCCGTGGGGGTATATCCAGCCCGCATCACGCCTACCATTCGAGTTGCGCAAATTTTTCATAGTGAGGTCAGTATTAAGCTGACTATGCACCAACCATGCTAACAACTTAGGTGCCATCTTTGTCTTTTCAAGTTGTCGAACCAGTCCAGCAAATTAGCTCCCTTCATTGTCGTTATCACACCCACAATGCAAACTCGCCAGAGAGAGATAATTATCCGGTAATCTCGTACTATATGCAAACCGGTCGCCCTAGCTTCCAAACAGACTACACAAGTTGGAACCTCCGCTACATGTCACTGGTGGAGTTCATCTTTTGTGGGGAGGCAACCTCTAAAGAGTTGCTAGAGGAAGATCTTTATTTTTGTAGGTACTGTCAAACTCCATATTGTAGTCCATAAGCTCCTCTCATCCATCCCTATATCGCTACTACAGACTCGAGTGAGGAAGTGACCACTCCTAACTGTGTATTCCCCATGTGTTTCAAAATTCCAAATCAGAAAATTAGACTGTACTTCAGCAGGTGGACCGATGGTCATAATACGCTCAATATTAGGGCCATTGAAGTAACAAGGAAGAAGATCCACAAGAGAAGAGATGTATGTTGTAGACAGGGTGAGTGGGGTCGATCCACAGAGATTAGGCTTGATCGATGCTCCCCTTGCCGTCTGCTAGAAAGTATTTTTTGGTTCTTGAAATAGTGGGTGTCGTTGAAATTACAGATCCGAAGAAAATAAAATACGGAAAGTAAATATGGAGATGTGCATAAATAAAAGTCTCATGTGTTCACCAGACAGAGCAAGGAAACTAGAGCGGATGTAGTTTGAGAAAATAATAAGTAGGGGGATCGGATAAATATCAAGCAAAGGCCTCTCTGCTCAGAGCCATTCTCAACACAATAGCTCCGGAGCATCTCACCTTACTCGACCCACTACTAGAAAACAGTGCAAAACCAACGGCTAGTACTAACAGATCGGCGCATTGGGATATGCCAAAACCAACTGGCTTACCTGTTGGTAAAGGCTCATTGGTATTTGCATCGTTTGTAAAATACTAACCAACAGGCCAACACGTTGATTATTTTTCTCTACCGACTGGCTTACTCGTTGGTGCGAAAATTCGGTGACTAGAATTGAGGAACCAACGAGTCAGCATGTTGATACAGCCATGACGTTGGTACGTCTACCGATGAGGCCATTTTAGGTTTTGATTTGGAGGAAATATTTATTGGATTAGATTGATGATGAAATTGTTTTCCTCATAAAATTACGATTTTGGAACTTCAGGTCATTTTGGGGCAAGATGTAACAAAAGGAGAAGTTAAAGGATCAAAAAGGGCAAAACGTCTTATTGAGTTGATCACTGGTGGTCACCTGAAATCCTGGAGAGTGAGCGAGTTGATCACTGGTGGTCACCTGAAATCCTCGAGTCAAGCGAGTTGATCACCCGGTGATCACCTAAAATACAGAGATCATCGGGTTGCAGAGTCGGAGTTGGTGATCACCTGGTGATCATCACGCCCAGTGATCACCTGGCTTCGGAATCAATCCTGACCATTGATCTCTTTAATGAATCAATCTTGGCCATTGATCTCAAAATTGCCCTACATAAAAAGGGTGCTCCATTTCAGCAGCAGGAGTCGATTAATGGGAGCAGCCAAGGGTTTCTCAAAGAGCACAAGAAGAATAGTTGGAGGGAGAGCACCATTCCAGCTTGATTTCTCCATTATTTCGTGATTAAGTCTAGGGTTTTCTCTCATTTTCTCGAGTAGATTATATTTCTAAACTCGATTTTGTTAATTTCTCATTCTCTCCATATTTTTAGCATTTGGTCAAGTTGAGCTCAAATTCCACCATGGATATGGTTTACTCATATTTCTTTTCATTTCTTGTGTTCATTATCATGGGTAGCTAATTTCCTATTATTTCTTAGGAATTAGCAAAAATTAGATTATGGGTATATAATATTTTTGATGAATGAATATTGTTGATGATTTATGTTTGTGTTTCTCTGAATTTATTGATTAAATACCTTGAGAGAGGATTAATCTTGACATGATTAGACTTAGATATAAGCTAATTATGTTAGATCGTAGAGAAATGCATGTTAGGTTAATTATAGAACGAAAGTTCATAATTAACATAGGAGGAAAATTGATTAATTAACAATAAGTTAGGATGCAAGACATTGTGGCTAATTTATTTCTAAATACTCTTGAGAGAGGGGTTTAGACCCAATATATTTTCCTACATAAATCCGAACAATATCCATGAATGTTTATGAGCCAAATTATAATCCATGTACCCATAATCCAAGTGGAGCAAAATTTTTAGGAGGTAATTTAATTTTATCACATGTTGTAATCACCCAAGTTCTAGCTCTAGTGTAATTACTCTAGTTGTTTAATCAATTTAATTATCGTTCTTGCATGTTAGTGTAATCCTCACCAACCATCCAATCAATTTCTTAGCTTACTTCACACACAAAACACACAAATCCAAGTCCCCGTGGTTGTGGTTCGACCCGTACTCCCGGTTTTATTACTTGCGACCACCGTACACTTGCGGTGAGTCACATCAAGTTTTTGGCGCCGTTGCGGGACTTGTTCTTTTGTGTTTTTGTGTTTGATTTACATTGTACATATCTACATAATTTTCATTATTTTTCAAGAATATTTTTAAAGAAATGACGAGGCTCAAAGATATGTCATGGATTGAAGAGGAGTGCATCCAGGACTTTCATTCCGGAGGATCAATTACAACAAGACCAATTCTCACAATTATCCTCTCAGATGTCACACCTCTTTGAAATGGTAAAGGCATATGTGGAAAATGTGGAGCTTAAATCGCGAAGTTAGCGGCCATCGACGCTAGAAGTGACTAGCCAAATCATGCAAACATCGGAGGTTGGGAATGACTAGTGAATCTTACGACGAGGAGTACCCAAATATGGTACAAGAGTACTATGAGAATCTGGATTTTTATGGGTACTCACATTTCCCGGAGATCACTATAGGAACCAAGATGATTATGGTGATACAGATTATTCCTATAGTGGACAATACAACCTTCAAGACAGTCAACCATTTAAAGCTAAAGAGCAGATCAAGAAAGAGCGATATGAAATCGATCTACAACTTACTCAAGCTTTTATGGAGATGGTGAATCAAAACAAGAAAAGAGTCATACGCCACCGGATTGAAGAATTGGATTATTTGGAGTATCTTCACGAAATGGACTTAGAGACTAATTGGATAGAGGTGCCATGCATGAACGTTAATGCGCAAATCGGTCTAGATTTGGAACTTCAAGGAGAAAGCTCCAAGTGTGGTAACATTCCATCTTCTCATTCTCTAACCAATTTTAAGCCTCAATTCAATGATTTGCCTAACATTCCTTTACATGAACCTATGGAAATTGTTGATGAGCATGCTATAAATTCCATGATTTTCGAACCTAGTATGCATGAGAGTGATGATGAGTTGAGCATTGACGATGAACATGATTTTGTCCCACACGAAGAGAATGAAACCATGAACTTTAATGCCATATATGATCATTGTGCAAATTTGGATGAGATGCATGTATGTTGGAATCCATTATTTGAGCTTGATGACATGGAAAATGAAGTAAATGAACTTCAATGCATTGATGTCCATGCATTCACTACTCATATGGAGAATAAAATTGCACATGACCATATTTGTTTAGATTTGCTAGATGGAAAAGTGATTGAAGAAATGAATGATGAGATTGGTCTTGAGCTTGTTGAAATGCATGTGAAGTTTGAGGAAAACTTGAATGAAAAGCATGTTTTTAATGAGGCAATATTGAGAAATGTTGTGAAAGACAATGCTTCTTTGAAATTTTACTTGAACATGAACTTGATGTGTGGTAGAACAAAAATACTTATTGTGATGGATATGGTTGTCCTCCCCTCATCCATGATTTTTGGTTTCAAAGAGCCATTTTATGATTTCATGATTTCAAAGGAAATGCATTTGTTTGATGGAGTGCCACTAGCATGTCATGACTTTGAGTCAAATTTTGAAAAATTTAGAAAGCATGCTAGTGTGGATTTTGGTGAAGAGATGTTGAATCTAGATAACTCTAAGCATGTTGTTACTCACTCCCTTTATGAGCCTTGCTATGAAAAATTCTCTTTTGGTGGTGGTGATAAGTTGTGGGAACATGTCATGATTAACTTATACTCTAGATTTAAGGGTTGGTTGCTTGAAAGATGCACTCTTTCCAAGTGCTTGCATATTTCAAGCACTAACCACTATGTGCTTAAAATTGCTAATCTTGCCATGGAGAAAGGGCATTCATTATTTTGTAGGTTCAAGGAGTACTTGCTTAGGGACTTACATGATGGAGGGAAGATTCATGGTTTTGGAAACTTCTTCCCTCTCGAACCGGATTGAGTGCACAAGTTAGACGTCAAGCTAGTACGTTAAAGAAGCATATTTACATAGTAGTAATAGTAGTTGTTGTTGTAGTATATGTATATAAAATTGAATTTGCACACTTGATACATTGGGGGCAATGTATGGTTTAAGTGTGGGTGGTTGAACACTTTCAATTTATTTATTTATCATTGTCTAACCCCTCGTAACAAACTATTTCTCTAGTTGTTTGTTTTTGTGTTGCCTCTAAAGCTCATGTGTGAAAGGAGCGGAGTCTTCTCATCTCTCTACATCATCTTTATCAATCTCACTCAAAAGGGCGGTATTCTTCTTCTTCCTCCCAATCTTTAGTTAGATATTCATTGAATACTTTACCATGAGTGATTGATGTGTGATGTGAGGAAGCCAATACTTCGCTTGAGCAATTGCTTAGTCCTTTTGAGAAGCTCAATTCCTTGAAATGTTTTTTTCATGGTTTAGGATTGAGAAGCAAAAGTTTCTTCATTGAGTGAAAAAGGACTTAAAATGGCTTCTCTCCTTTTACAAATGATAGTTGACTGAACTATGTGAATTTCTTGATTGCGGAAATTCGGAACAAGTTAGTGGTTGAGTAATTGGTTAACTGTGATGTACTCTTTATCTCACCAATTGTACTACCTTTTTATGTTATTTTCAACTTTTAAGAACATTTCCTCTTATTTTTTTGCAAACAAAAAAGGGTAAAAAAGGGAAAAAGAAATAAAAAGGGTTGGAAAAAAGGAGGTAATGCCGTTAATGTTCCGCAAATTTCAACATGAAAATGAGATTGAAATCATGAACAGTGCTAGTAGCCATTTGACATTGTTATGGTTAATAAAGAACATTGTCGATAAGGTCCCCCAAAAAAAAAAGAAAGAAAGAAAAGAAAGTTTAAAACTCAATAAATGAGATGTTGACTCTGATGGGTTGTCTTCATAAATTGGTTTATGTTTTGGTGAGATAAGTAGTGCATAGGGGTAGCCACATTCTCTTCATCCACTAAGGCGTGAAGGGTTTCTTAAGAATGCTTTCAAGATTGTGAACTAAGTTTAGTTAAAAATTGTTTGTGAATTGAGTTTGCAATGTCCGTAAACTCTTGGAGTGATTAAACCTGTGAAATGTCCTTAACCGTGATCTATTTTGGAATTTTTGATCTTATGTTTTCAATTGCTTGAGGACCAGCAATTGCTTAAGTGTGGGGGTATTTGATGAGGCCATTTTAGGTTTTGATTTGGAGGAAATATTTATTGGATTAGATTGAAGATGAAATTGTTTTCCTCATAAAATTACTGATTTTGGCACTTCGGTCATTTTGGGGCAAGATGTACAAAAGTAGAAATTAGAGGATAAAAAAGGGCAAAACTTCTTATTGAGTTGATCACCCGGTGGTCACCTGAAATCCTGGAGTGAAGCGAGTTGATCACTGGTGGTCACCTGAAATCCTGGAGTCAAGCGAGTTGATCACCCGGTGATCACCTAAAATACGAGATCATCGGGTTGCGAGTCTTTGGAGTTGATGATCACTGGTGATCATCACGCCAGTGATCATCTCGCTTCGGGAATCAATCTTGACCATTGATCTCTTTAATGAATCAATCTTGGCCATTGATCTCAAAGCGCCTACATAAAAAGGGTGCTCAATTTCAGCGATAAGGGACGATAAAGGGTTTTCGTGATTAAGTCTAGGGTTTTCTCTCATTTTCGAGTAGATTATACTTCTAAACTCAGATTTTGTTAATTTCTCATTCTCTCCATATTTTTAGCATTTGGTCAAGTTGAGCTCAAATTCCACCATGGATATGGTTTACTCATATTTCTTTTCATTTATGGTGTTCATTATCATGAGTAGCTAAATTCCTATTATCTCTTAGGAATTAGTGAAACTTGGATTATGGGTATATAATATTTTTGATGAATGGATATTGTTTGATAATTTATGTTTGTGTTTCTCTGAATTTATTGATTAAAGACCTTGAGAGAGGATTAATCTTGACATGATTAGACTTAGACATAAGCTAATTATGTTAGATCGTAGAGAAATGCATGTTAGGTTAATTGTAGAATGAAAGTTCATAATTAACATAGGAGGAAAATTGATTAATTAACAATAAGTTAGGATGCAAGACATTGTGGCTAATTTATTTCTAAATACTCTTGAGAGAGGGCTTTAGATCCAAAATATTTTCCTACATAAATCCAAACAATATCCATGAATGTTTATGAGCCAAATTATAATCCATGTACCCATAATCCAAGTGGAGCAAAATTTCTAGGAGGTAATTTAATTTTATCAAATGTTGTAATCACCCAAGTTCTAGCTCTAGTGTAATTGCTCTAGTTGTTTAATCAATTTAATTATCATTCTTGCATGTTAGTGTAATCCCCACCAACCATCCAATCAATTTCTTAGCTTATTTCACACACAAAGCACACGAAATCCAAGTCCTCGTGGTTCGACCGGTACCCCGGTTTTATTACTTGCGACCACCGTACACTTGCGGTGAGTCACCTGTCATCTACCAATAGGTTAGCCTGTTCGTATAGTTACCAACATGTCAGCCATTTGGTATAGCTACCAACAGGTTTGCCAGTTAGTATCTTAAATACCAACAGGTTTGCTCATTGTTATGTCGTTACCAATAGGTTGGCCCGTTGGTATTAGTGAATACATAATAGTTCCAATGTTTACCAATGTGTTGCTGATGAGAGCATGATATATCTTTACATAACATGCATTTGTAGGAGTTTTGAAGAGTATTTAGGTAAGGTTTCCTCACAAATAATCTTATTTTGGCAAAGTTGTGACAAATTTGGGCCTAATTGTCAAAAGGAAGAAACTTGGAGGTCAGAGCAAGCTTAAAGAAGGAAGTTTGCTGCTAGAGCAATGTAATTGACAGAGAGCACCCCAGCCATGGCCTGGCGATGGCTGGAAACAACAGAGAGCATCCGAGTGAGCCATGGCCCAGCCCATAGCCGAGAACGCTAGACAACATCTACAGCCATGGCCTAGCCATAGCCGGGCGCCAGGCGGACCTACGGTGGGGGCGGTGTGGGCAATCGCCCACCGAAACTTTATAAATGATAGGGTATATATATATGTATATAAAAACTTGGGACCTTGTTCTGGTAATTGCCTCTGACCATTTAATACTAGAAAACTATTTACATACCATATCACTAGATTGTCAGTCAAAAAACTTATGCCCCTAACATTTGAAAGTATACACGTATACCCTCTCACCAATCTCTATTTAGAGCCCATTTGGAAGGCTTAAGTGAGTTTAGCGTAAAGCTTAAGCATATATGGGTCCCACATTTCATACATAAATTTACAAACATACCATCTTTAGTTTTAAAATTTTGATAAGTAATACCTGGAACGGACGAACGATAAGAAAGTCAAGTGTGAAGTTAAGTCTACCGGAGCTCATCTATTCTCTTAGTACATCCAGACTTTCATTGTCACGAGCGCCCGCGCCCGGTTGCGGAGGCGGGGCCGCCCGCGACGTCAGAAGCGGAAGCTGCGACGGAAACCGCGGAAACGGTCCAACCGAAATCCACTGCGTGTAGTGGTCCCATGACCCGGCCCGCAAAGTCTCGTTCTCGAAGGCCCGGTGCCTGAGAACACTTTGCTCACTTGTAAACTTATTGGTCGTGCTACGACCCGTAACCTACAAAACTCAAAGATGGCAAGTATACGATATATTCTTAACTATCCATGGTGAGCCCCGCCCCACTGAAATAGGCGAGCACCCGACCATCACCAAACATGCAGTTCATGGAAATATCATTCATCGATCACAAACAACCGAATACGAATCCATCCGATATATATAACCAATATGAACATGGCTCGGGTCCCGCCTCAATCGAAATGGGCGAGCCCTCGGTCGAACCGAAATACATAATCAGAATGTATCCCAAAATACATAACATACAACTTGATCTGATCTAAACATGCATGCACATACATCTATAGAGCTGACAAGGTAAAACCCTAGAATACCTAGGTGCGGAATCTGGAAAACTTCGAGAATTAAAGATTCCCGCATGTAGTACTGTTGCTGCTGCTAAAACACAAACAGAAGAGATAACGTCGATTGCAAACAAATCACAAAGGGATTTAACGAGAATACCCCCAATCATAAATGCAATACCTCAAACAAACAGAAATGCAGAATGAACACCGCGGAGGTCTACTCCGCAGTCGTTTGCCCGGATCTCCTGAAAATGTTTAATATTTGGGGGTGAGTTCTCGAAAGAACCCAGTAAGGCGGGTAGGTACGATAACGGAAGGAAACTTTAGAAACGTTTTTACCTGCATGAAAGGGTTAGCGTGCAATGATCTAGCAGATAATACAATCCTAAATATATAAACAGAAATATGATATGCAAGGTCATGATACTCAGAAGTCCCGTCGGACTGGTGATGTTATCGACCATGGTTGGCATACCAGTCCAACTGGCGTCCCCATCAGCCGATAAACAGATCCAATAACTTACCGACCATGGTTGGCATACATCAGCCGGTAAGCAGATCCAATAACATAGCGACCATGGTTTCCCATCCCACGATCCGATATATAAGTTAACGACCATGGTGGCATACACCGGTGTCCCCAAGCCGATAACAGGTGGTACATAACCCATACAGGTGGTCCCCGACCACCGGCCTCCCTACGGCGGCTTGTTAGGCTCACGCCGATTATCGGGATCGAGCGCATGGTACCGGCCAAGGGTGATCGGACATAAAGCGGCACCGGCACATAACATCGTGAGTTAACGACCAGTTGGCATACCGGCTTAGCCGCCGTAACTCACGGACTTCTCATGTACATAACATAAATATGGGTCCGTTGTCGACCCCCGATAAGTATAACCGATATAGCAGATGTGCATAAAGCATAGCAGATAATGGGTCCGTCATCGACCCCCGATATGTAATAAGTCCATAAACATAAAACCCTGCAAACCACTACGTACCTTGTGACTAGCCCCGAGAGCCACTGGGCCCCACCCTCGACCCGAGTACTAGCCCTTAACTAACCTAATACACATAAATGCGCATTAAGAAAGTTAAACCCCTTACCTCAGAAAAACCGATTCGCAGCCAAATCCCGGGAAATTCCCGACGCTCGGCCTGAAACACGGTAGTGTGACTTCCGAAGTCCCGCACTACTCCACCACTGTTGATTCAAGCTGAACAACCACACACAAGTCAGAAATCACCAATCTAGACCCCGAGAACTAATCCCGCAAATTCACGCACTTTCCCGCAAAATTCCACAGAAAGCTCGGTTTCTCAAACCGAGCTAGAACATTTTTATTTACACTTAAACAAGCACAACCAAGCATTCAAATCATACCTTCTTCCCAAATCATTCACACAAGTCCGAATCGAAATTCTCGTTCAGCCGTCCCGGTACAAGTTTCGGCAGAGTTTCAGCTGCGTTTCTGACTACCCCCTGTTCACATATGATGCACGGATACAAAATATATGTTCAGAATTCAAAGAATCAGCCAATTTCATTGGCGCCAAAACCGAGGCTCGGGCAGGGAAAAACGGCTTTCACACCGAGCCTTTTTGACAAAACCAAATAGCACAACAGACTCATCTCTTTACTCTGATCACAAATATATCCTACCTTTCACTGAAAGCAAAGTTGATTTTTCGCACCAAATCTTTGAACGGATCTTTGCAACGCTTCCGGTGCGTTTCTGCTCACACTCCTGTTATCAAACATACACAAGAAGGTGCCGAGAACGCTTAGAAACCAATAAATCAAGCAAAGAAGGTGGTTCCATAATTACACCCAAATTTCAGCAGCTCACGGTTTACAAACCGGGCTGAATCTTCACAAACCGACCTCAGATTATTCACTTACACAACACAAGGATCGTTTTGACATGCTTACCTCGAAGCTTAGGCGAGTATTCTTCAAAATCAGTTGAAGCACATCAATGGAGTCTCTCCCATGGAAGAACACGGATGAAGAAGAAGAAGAAGAAAGAATATACAAGTGGAAGAGATAATAATCTTCTTCCTTTATATAATTTCTTTTTCTCTTTTTTTTTCCTTATCTCTTATTTTCTTCTTTCCTTTCTCTCTCACGTTTCATTCTTTCTTTTTCTTTTTTTCCTTTCTTTTCTTTTCTTTTCTTTTCTTATTGTTTTATACCATTATCCCTTCTCTTCCTTTTTTCCATTTTGTCTTCTTCTTTTCTTTCTCTCCTTTCATTTGGTGACACATGGCCCTCTTTTCAATTATTTGGTGCAACTTTTCTTCTTTTAAACTTTAGCCCTCGAGTGTCATCCCGCGCCAACTTAACCCGAGTAAATCCCGACGTGTGTGCTTGTTTTCCCGACCAAATAATCCCGTCATGTGTGCTTGCTCGGTTATCACCATATTACCTGTCCCGAGCCATAGCTCACCTCACACCAATGTCGTCACAAAACTTTCATCCCGAGCCCCGGGCATCGCCCAGGAACGAACGTCCCGACCTTGAAAAATATTCTCCGTGAAAATGTGCGGAATGCTCGTACGATCCCAAATATGCTGACGGTTCCCTTTTCCGAGGTCCCGATAAAGCTACCGAGCTGCATGATCGCCCAGAAACAAGTCCCGCTCCCGGAAAAATATTTTCCGCGGAAATGTTCGGGGAACCCGTGTGACCCCAAATATGAAAGGATTCCCTAGAATGAAACCTAGAAATGACTCGGGAGCTGTCTGACCACCCAAAGACATGACCCGCAAGCCTGAAACGGAGCCCTGGGTCACCAAAGTCACAACCCGCTCGGGGTGACTGTAACAAAAGACATATATGGAAAATGTGGAGCTTAGGCAGAAGTTAGCGGCCATCGATGCTAGAAGTGACGAGCCAAATCATGCAAACATCGAAGGTTGGGGAATGACTAGTGCATCTTACAACGAGGAGTACCCAAATATGGCACAAGAGTATTATGAGAATTAAGATTTTTATGGGTGCTCATATTTGGCCGGAGATCACTACGGAGACCAAGCTTTTATGGTTATCCACAAAATAAACATAGTGGTAATGACAACCTTCAATAGGAGCCACCATGGAAAGCTCAAGAACAAAGAGACTCACCTCCACACTATAAGTCACCTCCATTTGAGTGGCAATCATATGAGCACATACAACCATATGAGCACGTACATCCATCTCAAGAAGACTACCTCACTTGGAGTGAGAAATACTTTGATGAAATTGAGTAGGAGTAAGAGCAATTAAAGAAGGAAAATGAGGATCTCCAGAACAAATGACTCAATTAGCTACATTGGTACAAGAAATGGAGAAGTAGAAGTGTAACAAGCTCATGTGCAACCAAAGTGAGGAAATATATTTGTGGGAGGACATCGAAGGGGAAAGTGATCAAGAGAAAAGTCTACACCCTCTAAGGAGCGAAGATGTTGAAATTGAGGACATCTATAATGAACCAACCTTGGATACACAAGTCAGTTTCGACTTGGAACTTCAAGGAGAAAGCTCCAAGTGTGGTAACATTCCCTCTTCTCATTCTCTAGCTAATTTTAAGTCTCGATTCTATGATTCTAGAACCTTATATGCTTGAGGATGATGAGTTGAATGCTCATGATGAGTATGAGTTGGTCCAATGTGAAAAACTTGAGAACATGAACTTTAATGCTATATATGATCATTGTGCAAACCTAGATGGGATGCATGCATGTTGGAATCCATTATTTGAGCTTGATGACATGGAAAATGATGTAAATGAATCTCACTATGCCGATGTCCATGCATTTACTACTCATATGGAGAATGAAACTGCACATTGTTGACACCCAACTTTGTCCCAAACATTAGGAGCTCGACGGATTTCGTGGGTCTAAACGAATATTTTTAAAAGAAGTGGGTCATTGTGGATGGAATTGGAAAACTTGGGACGACATTGTATGTTTTACGAAGTTGTGGACCAACTTAGTAATTTTTTCCTTAATGTTTCGAATGCAGATAAACGTGGAGGCTAAGAAGCTCCTCGAACAGCCATCGATTTGCAGTTGCCCCATCTCTTCCACGATCAAGACAGTTTACACATCATGGAGAAGATGAAGCAGTTTCGATCAATGGCTACATAGGAGAGCGAGCACGAGGAAGCAAACAGAGCAATGTCACACAACAGAACAAAAAATCCACGAGCAAACAGAGAGAAACAGAGCAATTACTCGAGAAAAATTTAACAAGGAAGAAAGCAACTTGGGTAGAGCTGGTTGCCGGCGACGTTCTTCCACCACCTGCCCCTTTTAGCTCATTTCCCTTCGTCAGCCAGCTGATAGCCAAAGTACGATCTCCGGCTGAGAAAGATCTTCCGACGGCCAAGACAGGTGGCTCCGATACCTGAAGGACAAGACAAAAGACACTTTCAGGTGCAGACAAAGGAGGAAAGTGTGGGTGTGTAGTAATCACCTTATTTGAGGCGGGCACCACCCAATATATAGGGTGGTGCTAGGTCCCGTTACGGACCTTAAGTGCTGGAGAATCTCCATAAATGTGCCCATAATTGGAATGGTGGCGTATTAATGGTGTAATGATAGCGGAGTTATTAGGGAATTACTCCCTCTCCTTTGGTTTAATGCCCGCAAATAGTGTAACGGTTAGCTTTGAGGAGGCAAGAGCGCTTCGTGCCTAACGGCTTTATACGAGGCGCCCTTACCGGTAAGAGGGTCTCCGTAATGACGAGATCTCTGTGGTGGACGCGGCCCATATGGCTTTTGCATTTGACAATACAGCCGTATGGGCTGGCCCATATATATCAGTATGCCCTCCCCCCACAGCGGAGGATGGGTTGGGTCCCTGTGCTCCGATTTGGAAGGAAGTATGCCAACAGACATTGAGCCCACGTTGTATTGTGATGTTTTGGAGCCTTATTAGGGGAGGCCCAAGAGCTGTCCCCAATGTAGGCCCAAAAATTTGGCCCAATAGTAATTGTGGCGGTTGGCAAAAAGCGCTTTTCAAAATTTGCGCTTTTTGCGCCGTTCGTAATTATGGGGGAAGTCGCTTCACTTCCCATCGCGCTCTTCTCATACGCCAACCAAGTCAGTTTCCCGAATTCTTGCTTTCCTTGCCTTTGCGCTTTAGCTTCCTTTGCAATCTAGTTTCCATTTTCGGCGACTAGCGAAGAATTTCCCGCGAGATTCAAGAACCCAGCCGTTGAATCCTCCGCTTTCGTCTCCGGCGCACGAATCGTAAGTTGTTTTCTTTTGAATTTTCGATTTCTCGTCGCGACAGTGTCGCGAGTGAGGCGTCGCCGCGCCACTGCCTGGGTTCTTGGGTCTAGGGTTTAGTTTTTGAATTTTTCGGTTTACTTTTGTAGATGGCTCCCAAGAATCCAAGCAAGCCCGGCGTCGGCCCTGATGTCGAGGAACTGTGGCCCCGAACAAGTCTGTCAGAGAAGAAAATGGCAGATATCCGCGTAACCACCATGTGTATACGGGGGTGGTTTGTGGGCTTTCACCAGCGGATGTGCTGAGGAAAGCGGGGATGGAGTTGAGCGACGAGGCCATGAGGGAGAATACCATGGTGGTCTACGAAGCCCAACTGAAAGCCGGGTTGAGGCTTCCCCTTTGTTCCTCGCCGCCGCACTGTGCGAGGGTGGGGTGTTTGCCTGGGCAATCGGCCCCGAATGTGTTTACCACCGTAAACGCATTTGTGGTAGCCTGCCACTTGGCGAAAACGGCGGTGCTACCGGAGACCTTCTTACGCTTCTATACGCTGAAGAGGCTGTCGGACACCCCTTCTATCAACCGACCCCGAGGAGGTGAAGGTGGGGAACAAAATGGTGAATATCGGAGTCTTCACTGAAACCACCAGCACGTGGCGGAGGAGGAAGGGCAAATTCTTCTACATTCAGAAGGAAGACAGTTGGGGTTTCCCTGCATTCTTCATAAAGGAGAAGAATGCAAGGGTGTCAGTGAAGCCCTCTGTGTGGGCGGGTAGCGAGGGAAAGAAAGCCCTCGACGCCCTTTGTGAATGGATCCGGGTTGTGGAAAGGCTCGAGGGGTGTAAGGGTGCGTTTCCCTTCACTCTATCCAGCCTGGACGAGGTGGTCCTGCGGAGAGTAGGGGTTAGCAGGCCCACCGTCTTCCGAGCCACGTGTACACCCTTAAAAATTGGGTGGAAGGATTGGACGGGGACCTCGTAGAGCGGTTCGAAGGCGCTTTCAGCAACCCCCACTGTCTGTTCTGCCTTTCTTTTCGTTCCTGTGTTTTTGTGTTTGCACATTTGAAATGCTATTATAACCCGACCTTGTGTTTTACTACAGCCAAGATGTTGCACCCCAGCACCCTTTTTGCCAAGAAGCAGGATTTGCTGGAGGCTCTTAAAGCAAAGATGGAGGAGGAGGTCCCCGCAGAGCCTGCCCAAAAGGCTGTCGAGGGTCGGGATTGCTTGCAGGGGACCTCGAAAGGCGGAGAGGCCCGAGGTGCGGAGGCCTTGGTGACGGTAGCTCAACCAGTCAACGTGGCTGGTCCCGTCACCGTCGAGGAGTTGTCCGAGGACTCCGAGGAGGACATCCTTCGACGGAAGCGCCCTCGACTTGCAGGTACCATTCTTGCTTCCCTTTATTCTTTGGCTAACTTTTCTTTTCACTGTGTTCTGATTCCCATTTTAACCTTGTGACAGCAGAGGACTTGGTTGTGTCCTCGGACAGCAGTCCCAGCCCTGCCAAAGATAAAGGGAAGAGACCAGCCGTCGAGGAGACTCCCCGTAGCCCCGTTCGGGGCGTTGGGAAACCCGTCGGCCTATTGGCAGATGCTCGGAGGGCTGTTGTGGCCCCTCGAGTGTATACAAGAAGGCCTTCGAGGATCCCTAAGACCCTGAAGGGCATAGATCCCGTTTTCGAGCCTCAACTACTCGAGGACTACCGGCGGGAGCTGCGGGAGAAATCCTTCAAACGCAAGGGTCCGGCCCTTGTGGAGGCCTGGGACCTGTCATGAGGGTGACTCGTGACGAGTCAATCCTCCTCGGGAAGGGGACGTGAGACTAAAGGTTGCGAAGGTCTCGCACTTCCCGAGACAGCACTTTTGAAGTACACCTCCTCGGGGCCCTAGACATGGCGAAGGACATCCGCCAGTGGCCTCACTCGGGTAAGTGACGAATCTGGATTCCCCTTTGTTACTTAACTTTTTGTTGGGATGCTTTGTTTATATGGTCTGCGTTTGTAATTTGCGTAAAATCGTGTTGGCCCAAGGGCTGGTGTCAAAGATCGAGGACCTTGAGTCCTCGTGAAGAGCCTTGAGGCCAAGGCAAAGGAATCCGAGGAGGTGGAGAGCCTAAAAAAGGCCTTGGCTGACAGGGATGCCAAGTTGGCTGAAAAAGAGGCCGAGCTGGGGTCCTCGAGGAATGAGGAGGCTAACCTCCTTAGAGCCCTGGGTGTCATGGGCAAGCAGCTGAAAGCTTCCATGGCCGATGGGAAGAAGCATGAAGCCCTGTTCCTCGCCGAGCACCATGCGAAGAAACAGCTCGAAGCTGAAATGGAGCAAGTGCTCGGGGAGTATCAAAGAATGGAGACCTGTTGAGGCGAAGGACAAACTCATCGAGGAGTTGTCCTTGAGGACCGCCTGTGCCGAGGATCTGGCGTCAAAGGCTGCAGTCCAGATTGAAGACAGCACCAAGACCCTTAGTGAGGTGACGGGCTCTGTGGTGGCTGATCATTTAGCCTTCGCACAACTAGAAAACCAAATTGGTTTTAAGTTGTACGATGGTGAAAGTGTTCAGCCACCCGTTTTTGTGAAGCCCATTGCTGAAAGGGCTGGTCGAGTGCGCAGGGCTGTCGAGGTGCTGATCGAGAAGACTGCTGACGCACAAGCCATGGCGGGTGTCTGTTATGCTGAGGGCTTCCTACGATGCCGCCACCAAGTGGAAGGCATCGTTGAGAAGTCAGATTTGGAACCCCTCAACGCCATGAAGGTCGAAGACCCTCCTCAGGCGACTTTGTTCGAGTGGGGTAGGGCGGGGAAGAAATTGGGAGTAGAATATCGTGACGCTATTCTGCCCGGGCATGTAGAGGATGCCCTGTTGTACCCCAAACGATGATGTCCCCAAGAGTTTGTGGACTTGTAATTATATTTTTGCTAATTTTTGATAAAATACATAACATTTCAGCATTTTTTTCCTTTGTAATTTACATACGAGTATTATTTGCACAATGCGAAGTGTTTGTACTTGTGCTGGGCAAAATTGTTGAGATGAATTGTTGTAATTCTTCGTAAAGTGACTTTATTCGATGCGCGCTGGTCAAGCAGGTGACCTTGCAATTAATTTTTGAACTTACCCATCGAAGTGGGGGAACACTCCTAGTAGAGCGATTTTATGTAAACATAGTCCGCACAACGTAAAGACTTGGAATATTGCCTTTCCTTTGATGTATGAGCAGATTTTGTGCAATGCAAAGAGTTTGAAAGCATACAACTTAAACGTAATAAGGCCTCAAGTCGTTGACGTGGTAGTCGTTTTTGAGTTTTTTGCCTTGATGGTCCTTTAACTTGTATACACCCTCTCTTTCTTTACTGTGTACCACATAAGGCCCTGCCCATCTGGAACGAAGTGTGCCATGGCCAGGATTACGACCTGACAACTCCGCCTTTAGCAAGACCATACCACCCACGTGGATCTGCTTTGCCCGAACTTTGGCGTTGTGATCGAGGTTTGTCCTTTGTCGCAAGGCCATAAGCCTAAGTCGAGCACCCTCGCGGAGTTCCTCGACGAGGTCCAAACGCGCTCGAAGGCCGCTCTCATTGTGAGGGGCGTCGTAATACAGCGTTCGGATTGTGGGTATTGAGACTTCGATTGGTAGTAAGGCATCGACGCCGTAAACCAAGGAGAAAGGAGTTTCTCCCGTGGGTCCCCGTGTAGTTGTTCGATAGTCCCAGAGGACGCTGGGTAGGGCCTCGACCCACTTCTTTTTTGTCCTCGAGGCGCTTTTTTAGGCCTTCTTTGATCGTGCGATTTGTTACTTCTACCTGGCCATTCGACCGCGGGTGTGCCACGGGAGCGTAGAGCATTTGTATGTTCATCTTAGTGGCCCAATCCTTAAGCTTTTTGCTCGCGAATTGAGTCCCATTATCTGTGATTATGGCTCTTGGTGCCTGCATCGCGCCACGAGGTCGTGCGGAGGAAGTGTATGACCTTGGCGGTTGTTATGTTCTCAAGTGGCTGGACCTCGACCCACTTAGTGAAGTAATCGATGGCCACTATACAAAATTTAAACTGGCCCTTGGCCGTAGGCATTGGGCCGATTAAATCGAGGCCCCACAGCGCGAAGGGTATAGGGTATGTCTCCGTAACCACTTCGTTTGCCGGCTGTCGTTGGATGCGAGAGTTGAGCTGGCATTTATGGCACGTTCGTACCAAATCATGCGCGTCTTTCCTCAAAGTTGGCCAATAATAACCGAGGCGCAAACATTTGTGTGCTAACGCATCGGAGCAAATGTGTGCTCCGCAAACTACTGAGTTGACTTCGTTCAGGATGAGTTTGGAATCGTCAGGGCCAATACATCGTTGTAAAGGGGTAGAGTATCCTTTACGCCATAACGTGCCATCTATGATGACATGGCGGGCTGACTGCGTCCTTATTTTCTTTTGCAACGCTGGTGGGCCCTCGATTGCACCAGTTTGGAGGTACTGAAGGATTGGGTCTCTCCAATCAGGTGCTGCATTGGCGTCAATTGCATGAATTGTATTTATGGAGGGTTGTGCTAAGGTTTCGAGGGACGCATCCGCCCGCCTTAGACAGCCTGTCAGCCACAGTGTTTTGATCCCTTGGGATCTTATTAATATTTAGCTGCTCGAACTGCCCTTGTAAGTTTTTGACAAGGCGCAAGTACCTCGAGAGTACTGGGTCCTTGCAGTCATTGGTCCCCGTAACCTGGCTTACGACGAGCTGTGAGTCACTGTGTACAGTTAGACGTCGCAAACCAGCTTTCAGGGCAGTCTTGAGACCTGCTACGAGTGCCTCGTATTCGGCCACATTGTTCGTGACGGGAAACTGGAAAGCTACTCTTAAGCTAGCCTCCATGCCGTGTGGGCCCTCGATGTGAACGCCTCCTCCGGGCGATCGGCACCGGATGAACCATCCACGAACATGTCCCACTCGGGAGGCTCCGACCCTGTGGTGGTTCCTCGAAGGACCATGCTCGAGGGGGTAAATGGAAAGCTCGGCCATGAAATCCGCCAAAGCTTGTGCCTTTATTGCTCGCCGAGGCTCAAACTTGATGTCATACTCTCCAAGTTCGATGCACCAACGAGCTAAACGACCACTATGCTCCGGTCTGTTTAGAATGTCTCGGATGGGTAAGTCCGTTCTGACAATGATTGTGTGGGCTTGGAAGTATGCTCGCAACTTCCTGGCAGCCACGATCAAAGCGTAGATCGTTTTTTGGAGGGGAGGGTAATTAACCTCAGCCCCTCGTAGCGTGTGGCTTATGTAATAGACGGGCCACTGTTGTGGGCCTTCCTCCTTAACGAGCACTGCGGATACAGTGCTGTTCGAAGTGGAGAGGTAGATGACGAGTTCATCCCCTGGTTGCGGACATTTCAGTGTTGGCAAATCGGAGAGGTGTTTCTTGATTTGCTCGAATGCTTCTTGGCATTCCTTTGTCCAAGTGAACGCCTTCTTCATACGAAGCTGTTCGAAGAATGGCTTACACTTGTCCCCCAACTTGGAAATGAATCGCCCCAAGGCAACAATTCTTCCTGTAAGTTGCTGGATTTCCTTAATGCTCCGTGGTGGCGCCATTTCCGCGATGGCTGAAATTTTCTTAAGGTTGGCGCGATCCCCTTTCGGAGATCATATAGCCCAGAATTTCCGGCTCCAACAAAGAAGGAACACTTGGCTGGATTGAGCCTCATGTTATACCGCCGAACGATTCGAAAGTCTCGGCCAGGTCTTGAAGGTGATCTTCGAATGTCATGCTTTTGACAATGACATCGCCGACGACGCTTCAAGGTTACGGCCCATCCGGCGGGCAAAGACCTTGTTCATTAGACGCTGGTAGGTGGCTCCAGCGTTTTGAGCCCAAAAGGCATTCGGACATAGTAATAGACGTCATCACCACCGTGAACGCCGTTTTGAAGGCGTCCTCGGGATCCATGTAAATTTGGTGGTAGCCACTCTTGGCATCCATGAACGACAAGTATTTGTATTTGGAAGTTGCGTCCACGAGCTGGTCGATGACAGGTAACGGGTAAGGGTCCTTTGGACAATGCCTATTGACGCCCGTGAAATCAACGCACATACGAAGTTCGCCATTCGCTTTGTCAGCTAAAACCACGTTAGCGAGCCACTCAGAGTACTGAATTTCTTTTATTATTCCAGCTTCGAGGAGTTTAGAAACCTCCTCTTTTACAAATTTCTTCTTAGAAGGGGCCATACCCCTTTTCTTTTGCTTAACCGGTTTTGAGTCCGGGAATACATTCAGTTTGTGGGTGATGACGCCGTGGTCGACACCCGGCAGATCATTCAAGCTCCGTGCGAAGACGTCAAGGTTTGCTTCGAGGAGGTGGATGAGAGCCATCTTCTCCTTTTGCTCAAGGTTTTTGCCAACCTTGAACTTCTTGCCTGAACGACGCCGATTTCCTCTGTCACGGCATCGAGGCGTGGTCTGCCGTCAGTTCCGCAGTGCCTCGTTGTGCTTCGAGGCTTGTGGACCAACCGCAGAACTCAAAGAGGCCACGTAGTTCGCCCTCGCCGGTCGCTGGTCAATGTAGATGCTAGCATCCCCACGAGGCGTCGCAAATGTGACCGTGAGAGAACGGATGTCACACCTCATGTGGAATTCGACCTGGCTGGGTCGACCAACGATGGCGTTGTATGTAGAGGGGACTTCGAGGACCAAGAATTCCGTCATGACGGAATGGCAGTCAACCGTGCCAAATTGTGTGTCCCCAATCAGCATGAGGGGCAGGTTGACGACCCCTACCTTTGGCACAATGTCCCTGCCAATGCCAAAGGTAGGGCCGAGCTCTTCGCACAAAGCGGACATGTGTATCCCGAGTTTATCGAGCATGTCCTGAAAATGACACTGGTGTTTGCACCAGTGTCGATGTATACCCTGCTGGTGTCGTAACCCGCGATCCTTGCTGTGATAAGCAGTGGGTCGGAGTGCGGAACGACAACCTTTGTTCCATTGGGCCGGTAGATGACGTTCTCCTCGAGGTGATCGATCTGCAAGATTTCTCTTGCATACCGCTTCCTGGAGGAGGCGCCCTCTGATTTCGTGAGCATGTGAATGACGCCCGCGGGTGGTGGTGGTGGCAAGTTCGGCCTCGAGGGCTGTTGTGTCGACGACGCGTTTTTCGCGGTCGCCGCCGCTGCCATCCCGCTTGGCCCTCCTCGGGAATTCCTTGCAGGAGGAGGAGGAGTCGGAGAGGAATTCCTTGAGCTTCCTCGCTCAAGCATCTCCGAAATGAGATTCCGAGCTGAAAGCACGCCTCCGTGTCGTGGCCACGGTCCTTGTGGTAAAGGCAGTACTTGTCAAACCCCCTCGTAGTCTTATGTTGGATCGGCTGGGGCCACTTGGGGACCTTGTTTTGCTTCTCCAACATGAGAAGAATGTTCGTGCGGGTGTCACGAAGGGCGGGGTGGTGATCGGGGGTCCTCAGACCAGTATTCGAGGACTGGTACCTCGATGGAACGGACCCCTTGTCAAACTTCTTGCTGCGGTCGTTTCATGGGGGCCTGTTGTAAGGCCTATTCATCTCTTCGAATTCATGAACCGGGTTGCCCGATCGATGAACTCACCCATCGTTGTGACAGGTTTTCATTAATATTGTACGCGAGCCTGGACTCGCGTTGAAGGCCTCGAGTGACGGCCGGGAGCCGCATGTCCGAGGAGAGACTCGACTTGGACGGCTTCGCCGAAACCGCCGGATGTAATCACGGAGCGGTTCCTCCCTTTGCCGCTTCACTCTTAACAAGTGTTGGACAGTCTTGGGGGGAGGTCGAGCTCCCATGAAGTGGCGGAGGAACGACGAGGCGAGGTCCTTAAAGCATTTGAAATGCTGGCCTCGTAACGTTCCGAACCATGTTGAAGCAGCCCCTTTCAAGGTGGAGCTGAAAGCTTTGCAGTATGGGGTCGGAGGCGCGAGCCATCTCCATTTGGGAGATGTAACGCCGCAGATGGTCAACGGGTCCGCTGTCGCGCCGTAGCTTTCGGCGACCGGCATTCGAAAGCCGGGCAGGGCCTTGACGGCAATAACGCCCTCTCGTGAAGGGTTGAGTGAGGAGAACCTCGATGTCGCCGAGGACCAGTGTTTGGCGTCTTAACCTGTTCCTCGACCACGTTGATTCTTCAAGAAGATCGTCGACATCCAGGTTCGCAGCGGACTGGTTTTGGTTCTGGGATTGTTCATCCCGGTCGTTAGGAGGCGGGGGGCGAACAGCCTGCATTTCCGCCTTGATGGTTTGCACCATAAAAGCCTTCATTTCATTGAGCATGCTCGCCTGGAGCAATGCCATCTGACCGGGATCGACGATGACCTGCTGGGGGGTCTTTGATGTTCCAGCGAGGTACGTCAAAGTAGCCGCTATGCGGTTGTGGGGCTGTTGCACCACCGGGTGTCCGCAGCAGGAGTGGCGGGATTGCCACCAATCGGGAGTTGTGGGGCTGCCGAGTCCCCGCCGCCCCATCGCAGGGAGTGGTGGAGGTACGTCGGAGGAGCTGGAAGCAAGATCCTCGACATGCACACTGTTGTGAGTTCTTCTTGTCTTCGCCATGAGAATGGTCGAGGAGAAAACGTAAGTAGAAAAGAAAAAATGACTTGCTTTTCTTTCCCACAGACGGCGCCAAATTGATAGCCAAAGTACGATCTCCGGCTGAGAAAGATCTTCCGACGGCCAAGACAGGTGGCTCCGATACCTGAAGGACAAGACAAAAGACACTTTCAGGTGCAGACAAAGGAGGAAAGTGTGGGTGTGTAGTAATCACCTTATTTGAGGCGGGCACCACCCAATATATAGGGTGGTGCTAGGTCCCGTTACGGACCTTAAGTGCTGGAGAATCTCCATAAATGTGCCCATAATTGGAATGGTGGCGTATTAATGGTGTAATGATAGCGGAGTTATTAGGGAATTACTCCCTCTCCTTTGGTTTAATGCCAGCAAATAGTGTAACGGTTAGCCTGAGGGAGGCAGTAAGCGCTTCGTGCCTAACGGCTTTATACGAGGCGCCCTTACTGGTAAGAGGGGGTCTCCGTAATGACGAGATCTGCTGTGGTGGACGCGGCCCATATGGCTTTTGCATTTGACAATACCGCCGTATGGGCTGGCCCATATATATCAAACTTACTCTTACTCATGTCTTTATGGATACATGTAAATCTTCTTTGGTCTGTCATAGGTTACGATGCAGACTAGTCGCAGATCTTTGTTTTGATCACTTACTCTCCTGCTATAGTATTGTTAAGAGTTAAGTGTTAATTGTCCATAATTCGCCTTTATTTGTTTCCTTTTTTTCATTGTTTTAAATTTATTTCTACTTTGTTTAGGTGTTCATCTTCTTTTTGTGAGTTTATTTGGATTCTATTCATTTTGTTTTTTTATTAAATTGAATCAAGTGGAATAAATAAAATTAACCCGTGGTACCAATTTTGGGCGTACAAAAATTAATCATTTTTGTATGTAATTAACTAACGGACTTGGAGTTTCTCGTTGATCAGTTTAGGTTCTCAATCAACCTATCAAAAAAAAAAAGATTGTGGCGACTCCGTCGAAAACCCCTGTCGCGATAACTGGTGACTCCGCTGTGGAATAGTCTGGCAACATGACCGGTTTATTTTATTTTCCTTCTCTGCATTGTGTTTTATTTTGTTTTACTTTGTTCCTTTACATGTTATATTATTTTGTGACATACGTAACATTGAGCTCTCTTCCCAAGCTCCTCATAACCTCATTTTTGTGATACACCCGAGATAGGCTAGTCGTGTGTGGCAATAGTCACCTCGCTTTCTCTAGACCGTAGTGGTTAGTAGCATTGTTCGGGTGTGGCGATAGTCACCCAATGGAACCGCGAAAGCTGAGACCCGAATTAATCCTTCCTTACATAACCCTCGTGGGTAAGGAATTAGACATTTTCTAGTTCGGTATAAAAGGGATTCTGGAACCTACCTTTGACCTTTCTTTCAAAATCCACTCATGCATATAATGACCATAGTTCCTTCCACTAGATTTGACACGAATAGGACATCGACATTTGTTTGAGGTGAATCAAGAACATTTTTATGTAGTTTAGACATTTTTTTCATTTGTGTCACTAACCTCATTATTTCATCGTTGGCTTTGCAAACGTGTCATATGCTGTAATTTCGTGGATTGTGGCTAGCATGAATTGATTTGATAGGATCAAGTCTCGAACACCGGAGGCATCAAAGTTGTGGGAAGGATTCAGAAGAACAGACAATATCAAATTCTTGGTAGAACACGTACTTGACTCTACACAAGACTTATAAATATGAGATTTTGAGATTTTTGTACAAAGGGAGTCATTTCTTTCATCAATTGTCAATTCAATCATTTGTTATTCACACCTGTACATTATCATGTATACATTTAATTGTGCTAATTGGTGTTCTCTGTTTTTGTTTTCTCATGGCATTCACATGCATCATATTTGTTTCTAACCGATAATGACACATCTTTAAAATCATCAGTCATGCATTCAATCATTTGTTTCTCGAGAATCATAATTGCAAGTTTTCATTCTAAAAGTGGGAGCATGTTGCAAAAAAATGAAAACAAATGTGAACATTAAGGACCTTAAAACAATTTTATGATGTGAAGTGTTTGATGACCCTTGATCGCGGCATTACTTGCTTATCGTCGTGATGTAACCAAAAGTTTTTCTACATATTTATGAGGAATTAATCCTTCTTTGATCACATTCCTATCTGCCCCTAAATCAATTAAAACGACAGTTGTGATCTCAAATTGTTTTTCAACATTCAGAGTAATTAAACTAGTATATCTTTGATTAGATACATATTCAATTTCATTTATCTGAAGTGGTTTATTCTCAATGGGTAATTCAATAGCTTCTTCTTTTTAAAAAAATTATCCTTTTTTTCTTCTGATCATCGAATTTATTTAAATCTTCAACAACAGTGTCACCTTCTTGGGAATAATTTTCTATCCCATGTAATTCTAAAATATCAATCCTTCTTTTGAGATCTTTTACTTCATTCTTAACCTGATGAAGTTCAGTCTTTAATTCTTTGACTGTAGGTTCTCTATAGTTTATTTGTGTTTGGCCAACTCTGTTATGAACTCTATTTTAGAGTCCATAACTCTCAGGATCTTCAGCTAAAACAGTTTAGTTTATAGAAACAAAAGGAAAATTTTAACTAAAAAATAAAAAAATAAAGTTTCCAAAGTCCCTTGTACAGATTCCAAAAGTTTATGGTAAGTACGTGTAAAATAAAAGAAGAAAGAAATTTTATCCACAAAAATATACGAAATCCTAGAAGAGCCTAGCCGTCTTCAAGTTTCTACTTGCAACTTTTGTCCTCTGCTTCCTCACCTAGCAGTCCTCCACTCCCGCCTCGATCATAACCAGTTCCCTCCAACAAAACAATTATGGAATAAGTAAAAGGTTCAAGAAGACAAATAATTAAATAACTTGTAAAAGAAGTAGGAAGAGATTCAAGATACTTACAGGTGTGGAGTGCACCCCGCCAGAAGTATGGTTTCCATGTGCTTCCTAACTCAAAGAATGTGCCTATCTCCAGTTCTATGTTATGGATTTCCCATTTTCTTCACAAGGCCGAAACCACAGCTTAGGGTTCTTGAAGTTTCTCTTGATTCTTCCTGCACGAGTTGAAAGAACTCCCGTTTCTTGATACAAGAATCTGAAAAAAAAATGAAGAAGCAAGATCGTTCTTCTCGGTTGTCATCAAATTGAGCAAGTAGTTGAAGCAGAAGATGATTCCCGCCCTTTTCTTTTTGTTCGCGTCGAGAGAAGAATGAAGTCGATGATCTGATTGTGTCCTTCTTCCTTGATTTAAAGTAATTAAATAAGTATTTAATTAATTTGTCATCAAACTTTTACCAAAAGTGCATAAAGACCACATTCGCCCCCACTAAGTTTCGTCTAAGTCACCAATCCTCTCAATTTGATCTTCTTTCTTTTCAAACCAGTCTTCTACTCTTGTAAATATCCAATTCATTCATCAGTAGTCTTCTTCCTCTCAATTTTATGATTTCATGATTTCAAAGGAAATGCATTTGTTTGATGGAGTGCCACTAGCATGTCATGACTTTGAGTCAAATTTTGAAAAATTTAGAAAGCATGCTAGTGTGGATTTTGGTGAAGAGATGTTGAATCTAGAGAACTCGAGCATGTTGTTACTCACTCCTTTATGAGCCTTGCTATGAAAAATTCTCTTTTGGTGGTGGTGATAAGTTGTGGGAACATGTCATGATTAACTTATACTCTAGATTTAAGGGTTGGTTGCTTGAAAGATGCACTCTTTCCAAGTGCTTGCATATTTCAAGCACTAACCACTATGTGCTTAAAATTGCTAATCTTGCCATGGAGAAAGGGTATTCGTTATTTTGTAGGTTCAAGGAGTACTTGNTCTGGGACTTACATGATGGAGGAAGACTCATGGTTTTGGAAACTTCTTCCCTCTCGAACCGGATTGAGTGCACAAGTTGGACGTCAAGCTAGTGACGCTAAACAAACATATTTACATAGTAGTAGTAGTTGTTGTTGTAGTATATGTATATAAAATTGAATTTTGCACACTTGATACATTGGGGGCAATGTATGGTTTAAGTGGGGGTTGAACACTTTCAATTTATTTATTTATCATTGTCTAACCCTCCTAACAAACTATTGCTCTAGTTGTTTGTTTTTGTGTTGCCTCTAAAGCTCATGTGTGAAAGGAGCGAGTCTTCTCATCTCTCTACATCATCTTTATCAATCTCACTCAAAAGGGCGGTATTCTTCTTCTTCCCAATCTTTAGTTAGATATTCATTGAATACTTTACCATGAGTGATTGATGTGTGATGTGAGGAAGCCAATACTTCGCTTGAGCAATTGCTTAGTCCTTTTGAGAAGCTCAATTCCTTGAAATGTTTTTTTCATGGTTTAGGATTGAGAAGCAAAAGTTTCTTCATTGAGTGAAAAAGGACTTAAAATGGCTTCTCTCCTTTTACAAATGATAGTTGACTGAACTATGTGAATTTCTTGATTGCGGAAATTCGGAACAAGTTAGTGGTTGAGTAATTGGTTAACTGTGATGTACTCTTTATCTCACCAATTGTACTACCTTTTTATGTTATTTTCAACTTTTAAGAACATTTCCTCTTATTTTTGCAAACAAAAAAGGGTAAAAAAGGGAAAAAGAAATAAAAAGGGGTTGGAAAAAGGAGGTAAGTCCGTTAATGTTCCGCTGATTTCAACATGAAAATGTGATTGAAATCATGAACAGTGCTAGTAGCCATTTGACATTGTTATGGTTAATAAAGAACATTGTCGATAAGGTCCCCCAAAAAAAAAAGAAAGAAAGAAAAAGAAAGTTTACAACTCAATAAATGAGATGTTGACTACGATGGGTTGTCTTCATAAATTGGTTTATGTTTTGGTGAGATAAGTAGTGCATAGGGTAGCCACATTCTCTTCATCCACTAAGGCGTGAAGGGTTTCTTAAGAATGCTTTCAAGATTGTGAACTAAGTTTAGTTAAAAATTGTTTGTGAATTGAGTTTGCATGTCCGTAAACTCTTGGAGTGATTAAACTGTGGAATGTCCTTAACCATGATCTCTTTTGGAATTTTTGATCTTCTGTTTTCAATTGCTTGAGGACAAGCAAATGCTCAAGTGTGGGGGTATTTGATGAGGCCATTTTAGGTTTTGATTTGGAGGAAATATTTATTGGATTAGATTGAAGATGGAATTGTTTTCCTCATAAAATTACTGATTTTGGCACTTCAGGTCATTTTGGGGCAAGAAGTAACAAAATGAGAAGTTAGAGGATCAAAAAGGGCAAAAAGCTTCGTATTGAGTTGATCACCTGGTGATCACCTAAAATCCAGAGCTGAATGAGTTGATCACCAGGTGATCACCTAAAATCCTCGGAGTCAAGCGAGTTGATCACCCGGTGGTCACCTAAAATACAGAGATCATCAAGTTCCAGAGTGCTGGAGTTGGTGATCAACTGGCGTCGAGAATCAATCCTGACCATTGATCTCTTTAATGAATCAATCTTGGCCATTGATCTCAAAATTGCCCTACATAAAAAGGGTGCTCCATTTCAGCAGCAGGAGTCGATTAATGGGAGCAGCCAAGGGTTTCTCAAAGAGCACAACAAGCACAAGAAGAATAGTTGGGGAGAGCACCATTCCAGGCTTGATTTCTCCATTATTTCGTGATTAAGTCTAGGGTTTTCTCTCATTTTCGAGTAGATTATATTTCTAAACTCAGATTTTGTTAATTTCTCATTCTCTCCATATTTTTAGCATTTCGTCAAGTTGAGCTCAAATTCCACCATGGATATGGTTTACTCATATTTCTTTTCATTTATGGTGTTCATTATCATGAGTAGCTAAATTCCTGTTATCTCTTAGGAATTAGTGAAACTTGGATTATGAGTATATAATATTTTTGATGAATGGATATTGTTTGATAATTTATGTTTGTGTTTCTCTGAATTTATTGATTAAAGACCTTGAGAGAGGATTAATCTTGACATGATTAGACTTAGACATAAGCTAATTATGTTAGATCGTAGAGAAATGCATGTTAGGTTAATTATAGAACGAAAGTTCATAATTAACATAGGAGGAAAATTGATTAATTAACAATAAGTTAGGATGCAAGACATTGTGGCTAATTTATTTCTAAATACTCCCGAGAGAGGGGTTTAGACCCAATATATTTTCCTACATAAATCCGAACAATATCCATGAATGTTTATGAGCCAAATTATAATCCATGTACCCATAATCCAAGTGGAGCAAAACTTTTAGGAGGTAATTTAATTTTATCACATGTTGTAATCACCCAAGTTCTAGCTCTAGTGTAATTACTCTAGTTGTTTAATCAATTTAATTATCGTTCTTGCATGTTAGTGTAATCCCCACCAACCATCCAATCAATTTCTTAGCTTACTTCACACACAAAGCACACAGAAATCCAAGTGCCTCGTGGTTCGACCCGGTACCCGGTTTTATTACTTGCGACCACCGTACACTTGCGGTGAGTCACCTGTCATCTACCAATAGGTTAGCCTGTTCGTATAGTTACCAACATGTCAGCCAGTTGGTATAGCTACCAACAGGTTTGCCAGTTAGTATCTTAAATACCAACAGGTTTGCTCATTGTTATGTCGTTACCAATAGGTTGGCCCGTTGGTATTAGTGAATACATAATAGTTCCAATGTTTACCAATGTGCTGCTGATGAGAGCATGATATATCTTTACATAACATGCATTTGTAGGAGTTTTGAAGAGTATTTAGGTAAGGTTTCCTCACAAATAATCTTATTTTGGCAGGTTGTGACAAATTTGGGCCTAATTGTCAAAAGGAAGAAACTTGGAGGTCAGAGCAAGCTTAAAGAAGGAAGTTTGCTGCTAGAGCAATGTAATTGACAGAGAGCACCCCAACCATGGCCTGGCGATGGCTGGAAACAACAGAGAGCATCCGAGTGAGCCATGGCCCAGCCATAGCTGAGAACGCTAGACAACATCTACAGCAATGGCCTAGCCATAGCTGGGCGCCTGTGGGCGGACCTACGGTGGGGCGGTGTGGGCAATCGCCCTACCGAAACTTTATAAATGATAGGGTATTTATGTAAGTATGTAAAAACTTGGGACCTTGTTATGGTATTTGCCCTGAACATTTAATACTAGAAAACTATTTACATACCATATCACTAGATTTTCAGTCAAAATAACTTATGCCCCTAACATTTGAAAGTATACACTTATACCCTCTCACCAATCTCTATTTAGAGCCCATTTGGAAGGCTTAAGTGAGTTTAAGCGTAAAGCTTAAGCATATATGGGTCCCACATTTCATACATAAATTTACAAACATGTCATCTTTAGTTTTAAAATTTTGATAAGTTAAAGGAGGACATGTTTGTAATTATATGCATGAAAGGTGGGACCCATATAAGCTTAAGCCTTCGAAATGGACAGTTAATGTATCACTACTATAATTTTTGCCCCCACATCAATCTCTTTCTAGGTCCGCCCGCTGGGCGCCAAGACTTCTTAAAATCTTAACCGTCCATCTATTTGGAGGGGCATTAAAACCTAAAAAGACAAAGGGGAGCGGGGCATTCGGGAAAGGAGGCAGACTTGAGAGGAAAACATGAGAGGTTTGGGCAAAAAGGAGGAGCTCTCATCGGAGCTTTCGGTGGAGCTCGTCGGACTTCCTACAGGGCAACCAAGGCCCGGGCTTCCCTCTCCGGTCTCGAGCCAAGCTTTCCGACGTGTTGGACGTGCTTTCCGGCGAGCTAGATAGAGGAGCAGCGAAGGTGGAGCTTCTGGATGTCATAATACATGGAACGGATGAACGATAAGAAAGTCAAGTGTGAAGTTAAGTCTACCGGAGCTCATCTATTCTCTTAGTTCTGCGAACTGAAGATTGAAGAAGATGATGATTTTGGGCTCAACTCCTTTTCATGCCACCCAACAAGTTTCCTTGTTTCACTTAAGCCCTTTAGTTTATTTGCAACATTTATTTAGTTATTTAATCATGTTAAGTAGCTAATTTATATTTTATCTCTTCGAATTAGCAAAACTTATACTTGGGTTAATTGATTATACTAGTTCTATGATTATTACTTCATTGTCACGAGCGCCCGCGCCCGGTTGCGGAGGCGGGGCCGCCCGCGACGTCAGAAGCGGAAGCTGCGACGGAAACTGCGGAAACGGTCCAACCGAAATCCACTGCGTGTAGTGGTCCCATGACCCGGCCCGCAAAGTCTCGTTCTCGAAGGCCCAGTGCCTGAGAACACTTTGCTCACTTGTAAACTTATTGGTCGTGTTACGACCCGCAACCTACAAAACTCAAAGATGGCAAGTATACGATATAAACCCCAACTATCCATGGTGAGCCCCGCCCCACTGAAATAGGCGACCACTCGACCATCACCAAAACATGCAGTTCACGGAATTATCATTTATCGATCACAAACAACCATAATACATAATCCATACGATATATATAACCAATATGAACATGGCTCGGGTCCCGCCCTCAACTGAAATGGGCGAGCCCTCCAGTCAGACAGAAGTAGAGAATCAGAATGTATCCTAAAATACATAACATACAACATTATCTAATCTAAACATTCATGCAAGTACATCTACAGAGCCGCCAATGTAAAACCCTAGAATACCTATTTGCGGAATCTGGAAAACTTCGAGAACGAAAGATTCCCGCACGTAGTATCCGCCGCTTTGCTAAAACACAAACAGAAGAGATAACGTCAGATTACCCAAACAGATCACAAAACGGATCTAACGAGAATACCCCCAATCATAAATAGACCAATACCTCAAACAAACAGATATGCAGAACGAGCACCGCGGGAGGTCTACTCCATAGGTCGTTTGCCCGGATCCCCTGAAAATGTTTAATATTTGGGGGTGAGTCCTCGAAAGTACCCAGTAAGGGGGTAGATACGATAACGGACGGAAACTTTAGAAACATTTTTACCTACATGAAAGGGTTAGCGTGCAATGATCTAGCAGATAATACAATCCTACATATATAAACAGAAATATGATATGCAAGGTCATGATACTCGAAGTCCCGTCGGACTTGGTGATGTTATCGACCATGGTTGGCATACTACCCAATCAAGGCGTCCCCATCAGCCGATAAATAGATCCAATAACTTAGCGACCATGGTTGGCATACCAGTCCAACTGGCGTCCCCATCAGCCGATAAACAGATCCAATAACTTAGCGACCATGGTTGGCATACCAGTCCAACTGGCGTTCCCATCAGCCGGTAAGCAGATCCGATATATAAGTTAACGACCATGGTTGGCATACCAGTCCAACTGGCGTCCCCATCAGTCGATAACAGGTGGTACATAACCCATACAGGTGGTCCCCGACCACTGACAGCTCCCTACGGTGGCTTGTTAGGCTCACGCCGATTATCGGGATCAGAGCGCAGGTACCAGCGAAGGGATATCGCCCCTAACTGTCGGACATAAAGCGGCATAATGTCGGCATATAACATCGTGAGTTAATGAGCATGGTTGGCATACCGGCTTAGGTCCCGGCATTCCCGTCAGCCGTAACTCACGGACTTCTCATGTACGAGCATAAATATGGGTTCGTTGTCGACCCCCGATAAGCAAGTCCGATATGATATAGCAGAGGTCCGTAAAGCATAGCAGATAATGGGTCCGTCATCGACCCCCGATATGTAATAAGTCCAAACATAAAACCTCGCAAACCACTACGTACCTTGTCACTAGCCCCGGAGTCACCGGCCCCACCTCGACCCAAGTACTAGCCCTTAACTAACCTAATACACATAAATGCGCATTAAGAAAGTTAAACCCCTTACCTCGGAAAAACCGATTCGCAGCCCAAATCCCGGGAAATTCCGGCTCCCGCCCGAAACGCTGTAGTGTGACTTCCGAAGTCCCGCACTATTCCACCACTGTTGAATCAAGCTGAACAAGCACACACAATTCAGAAATCACCAAAATAGACCCCTAAACCAATCCCGCACTTTCCGTAAAATTTCACGTAAAGCTCGGTTTCTCAAACCGAGCTAGAACGTTGTTATTTACACTTAAACAAGCACACCCAAGCATTGAAATCATACCTTCTTCCCAAATCGTTCACACAAGTCCGAATCGAAATTCCCATTCTGTCGTCCAGACAAATTTCGCAGAGTTTCAATGCGTTTCGACTACCCCTTGTTCACATATGATCCATGATACAAAATATATGTTTAGAATTCACAGAATCAGCCAATATCATTGGCGCCAAAACCGAGGCTCGGGCAGGAAAACGCCTTTCACACCGAGCCTTTTCGAAAAAACCAAATAGCACAATGCACTCATCTCTTTACTCAACACAAATATATCCTTACCTGTCACTGAAAGCAAAGTTGATTTTTCGCACGAAATCTTTGAACGGATCTTTGCAACGCTTCCGGCACGTTTCTGCTCACACTCCTGTTATCAAACATACACAAGAAGGTCCCGGGAACGTTTAGAAACCAATAAATCAAGCAGAGAAGGTGGTTCCATAATTACTCCCAAATTTCAGCAGCTCACAGTTTACAAATCGGGCTGAATCTTCACAAACCGACCTCAGATTATTCACTTACACAACACAATGATCAGTTTGACATGCTTACCTCGAAGCTTAGGCGTGTATTCTTCAAGATCAGTTGAAGCACATCAATGGAGTTTCTCCCATGGAAGAACACGGATGAAGAAGAAGAAGAAAGAAGATACAAGTGGAAGAGATAATAATCTTCTTCCTTTATATAATTTCTTTTTCTCTTTTTTTCCTTATCTCTTCTTTTCTTCTTTCCTTTCTCTCTCACGTTTCATTCTTTCTTTTTCTTTTCTTCCTTTCTTTTCTTTTCTTATTTTTTATACCATTATCTCTTCCCTTCCTTTTTTTTCCATTTTGTCTTCTTCTTCTTTTCTTTCTCTCCTTTCACTTGGTGACACATGTCCCTCTTTTCAATTATTTGGTGCACTTTTCTTCTTTTACACTTTAGCCCCCGAGTGTCATCCCGCGCCAACTTAACCCGAGCAAATCCCGACGTGTGTGTTTGCTTTCCCGACCAAATAATCTCGTCATGTGTGCTTACTTGGTTATAACCATATTACTCATCTCGATTCATATCACACCTAACACCATTGCCGTCACAAAACTTCCATCCCGAGCCCCGGGTTTTCATCCCTAGCCCCGGTGTCGCCTGAACCGAACATCCCGTCCCAAAAATTATACTCCATAAAAAGATGTGGAATGCCCGTACGATCCCAAATATGCTGACAGTTCCCTTTTCCGAGGTCCTGGTAGAGCTACCGAGCTTACTGAACGTCCCGTGACAAGTCCCGCTCCCGAAAAAAGTATTTTTCGCGGAAATGTCCCTCCGTGTGACCCCAAATATGAAAGCATTCGCGAGAATTATACCCAGAAAAGACTCGGAGCTGTCGACCACCCGAAGACATGACCCGCAAGCCCGAAACGGAGCTCCCGGGTCACCAAAGTCACAACCCGCTCGGGGTGACTGTAATATTCATTCCAGAGGATCAACTACAACAAGACCAATTCACACAATTATCCTCTCAGGTGACATAACTCTTTGAAATAGTAAAGACATATATGGAAAATGTGGAGCTTAGGCAGAAGTTAGCGGCCATCGATGCTAGAAGTGACGAGCCAAATCATGCAAACATCGAAGGTTGGGGAATGACTAGTGCATCTTACAACGAGGAGTACCCAAATATGGCACAAGAGTATTATGAGAATTAAGATTTTTATGGGTGCTCATATTTGGCCGGAGATCACTACAGAGACCAAGCTTGTTATGGTTATCCACAAAATAAACATAGTGGTAATGACAACCTTCAATAGGAGCCACCATGGAAAGCTCAAGAACAAAGAGACTCACCTCCACACTATAAGTCACCTCCATTTGAGTGGCAATCATATGAGCACATACAACCATATGAGCACGTACATCCATCTCAAGAAGACTACCTCACTTGGAGTGAGAAATACTTTGATGAAATTGAGTAGGAGTAAGAGCAATTAAAGAAGGAAAATGAGGAGCTCGAGCAACAAATGACTCAATTAGCTACATTGGTACAAGAAATGGAGAAGTAGAAGTGTAACAAGCTCATGTGCAACCAAAGTGAGGAAATATATTTGTGGGAGGACATCGAAGGGGAAAGTGATCAAGAGAAAAGTCTACACCCTCTAAGGAGCGAAGATGTTGAAATTGAGGACATCTATAATGAACCAACCTTGGATACACAAGTCAGTTTCGACTTGGAACTTCAAGGAGAAAGCTCCAAGTGTGGTAACATTCCCTCTTCTCATTCTCTAGCTAATTTTAAGTCTCGATTCTATGATTCTAGAACCTTATATGCTTGAGGATGATGAGTTGAATGCTCATGATGAGTATGAGTTGGTCCAATGTGAAAAACTTGAGAACATGAACTTTAATGCTATATATGATCATTGAGCAAACTTGGATGAGATGCATGCATGTTGGAATCCATTATTTGAGCTTGATGACATGAAAAATGATGTAAATGAATTTCACTATATCAATGTCCATGCATTTACTACTCATATGGAGAATGAAATCGCACATAGTTGACACCCAACTTTGTCCCAAACATTAGAGCTCAGACGGATTTCAGGGGTCTAAACGAATATTTTTAAAAGAAGTGGGTCATTGTGGATGGAATTGGAAAACTTGGGACGACATTGTATGTTTTACGAAGTTGTGGACCAACTTAGTAATTTTTTCCTTAATGTTTCTGAATGCAGATAAACGTGGAGGCTAAGAAGCTCCTCGGGAACAGTCACTGATTTGCAGTTGCCCCATCTCTTCCACGATCAAGACAGTTTACACATCATGGAGAAGATGAAGCAGTTTCTGATCAATGGCTACATAGGAGACCGAGCACGAGGAAGCAAACAGAGCAATTTCACACAACAGAACAAAAAAACCCACGAGCAAACAGAGAGAAACAGACCAATTACTCGAGAAAAAATTTAACAAGGAAGAAAGCAACTTGGGTAGAGCTGGTTGCCGGCGACGTTCTTCCACCACCTGCCCGTTTTAGCTCGTTTCCCTTCGTCAGCAGTTGTCCCGCGGTCGATTAGTTCTCCGGTGACGTTTCCATTCACCGTCGTTCACATCTTTTTACGGAGTCTCTTGGCCTGCCATCTTTGTTCAACTTCGGAGGCCATCTGCTCATCCGTTTCTTCGCCCTTAGCAACTGGAGGTTACTACTCGGTTCACCCCCGTTGCATCTCACTAGTCGTAAGCCACTGGGCAGGTTGCAAAAAGAATTCAACGGAGCCAAAAATGACTAGGATATTGATGGCCAGATTTGCACTTACTCTTACTCATGTCTTTATGGATACATGTAAATCTTCTTTGGTCTGTCATAGGTTACGACGCAGACTAGTCCAAGTCTTTGTTTTGATCACTTACTCTCCTGCTATAGTATTGTTAAGAGTTAAGTGTTAATTGTCCATAATTCGCCTTTATTTGTTTCCTTTTTTTCATTGTTTTAAATTTATTTCTACTTTGTTTAGGTGTTCATCTTCTTTTTGTGAGTTTATTTGGATTCTATTCATTCTGTTTTTTGTTAAATTAAATCAAGTGAATAAATAAAATCAACCCGTGGTACCAATTTTCGGGCGTACGAAAAGTAATCATTTTTGTATGTAATTGACTAACGGACTTGGAGTTTCTCGTAGACCAGTTTAGGTTCTCAATCGACCTATCACAAATAGATTGGTGGCGACTTCGTCGAAAACCCCGTCGCGATAATCGCCGACTCATTGTGGAATAGTCTGGTCACATGACCGGTTTATTTTATTTTCCTTCTCTGCATTGTGTTTTATTTTGTTTTACTTTGTTCATTTACATGTTATATTATTTTGTGACATACGTAACATTGAGCTCTCTTCCCAAGCTCCTCATAACCTCATTTTTGTGATACACCCGAGATAGGCTAGTCGTGTGTGGCAATAGTCACCTCGCTTTCTCTAGACCGTAGTGGTTAGTAGCATTGTTCGGGTGTGGCGATAGTCACCCAATGGAACCGCGAAAGCTGAGACCCGAATTAATCCTTCCTTACATAACCCTCGTGGGTAAGGAATTAGACATTTTCTAGTTCGGTATAAAAGGGATTCTGGAACCTACCTTTGACCTTTCTTTCAAAATCCACCCGTGCATATAATGACCATAGTTCCTTCCACTAGATTTGACACGAATAGGACATCGACATTTGTTTGAGGTGAATCGAACATTTTTATGTAGTTTAGACATTTTTTCATTTGTGTCACTAACCTCATTATTTCATCGTTGGCTTTGCAAACGTGTCATATCTGTAATTTGTGTGGATTGTGGCTAGCATGAATTGATTTGATAGGATCAAGTCTGAACACTGGAGGCATCAAAGTTGTGGGAAGGATTCAAAAGAACAGACAATATCAAATTCTTGGTAGAACACGTACTTGACTCTACACAAGACTTATAAATATGAGATTTTGAGATTTTTGTACAAAGGGAGTCATTTCTTTCATCAATTGTACATTATCATGTATACATTTATTGTACTAATTGGTGTTCTTTTCTTTTTTCTTTCTCATGGCATTCGCATACATCATATTTGTTTCTAACCGATAATGACACATCTTTAAAATCATCAGTCATGCATTCAATCATTTGTTTCTCGAGAATCATAATTGCAAGTTTTCATTCTAAAAGTGGGAGCATGTTGCAAAAAAATGAAAACAAATGTGAACATTAAGGACCTTAAAACAATTTTATGATGTGAAGTGTTTGATGACCCTTGATCGCGGCATTACTTGCTTATTGGGTGTCGTGATGTAACCAAAAGTTTTTTCTAAATATTTATGAGGAATTAATCCTTCTTTGATCACATTCCTATCTCCCCTAAATCAATTAAAACGCAGCTTGTGATCTCAAATTGTTTTTCAACATTGAGTAATTAAACTAGTATATCTTTGATTAGATACATATTCAATTTCATTTATCAAGTGGTTTATTCTCAAGGGGTAATTCAATAGCTTCTTCTTTTTAAAAATTATCCCTTTTTTCTTGATCATCGAATTTATTTAAATCATCAACAACAAAGTGTCACCTTCTTGGGAATAATTTTCTATCCCATGTAATTCTAAAATATCAATCCTTCTTTTGAGATCTTTTACTTCATTCTTAACTTTGATGAGTCTTTAATTCTTTGTTGTATGTTCTCTATAGTTTATTTGTGTTTGGCCAACTTTGTTATGAACTCTATTTTAGAGTCCATAACTCTCGGATCTTCACTAAAACAGTTTAGTTTATAGAAACAAAAGGAAAATTTTAACTAAAAAATAAAAAAATAAAGTTTCCAAAGTCCCTTGTACTGATTCCAAAAGTTTATGGTAAGTACGTGTAAAATAAAAGAAGAAAGAAATTTTATCCACAAAAATATACGAAATCCTAGAAGAGCCTAGCCGGTCTTCAAGTTTCTACTTGCAACTTTTGTCCTCTGTTTCCTCACCTAGCAGTCCTCCACTCCGCCTCGATCATAACCAGTTCCCTCCAACAAAACAATTATGGAATAAGTAAAATGTTCAAGAAGATAAATAATTAAATAACTTGTAAAAGAAGTAGGAAGAGATTCAAGATACTTACAGGGGTGTGGAGTGCACCCCCGCCAGGAAGTATGGTTTCCATGTGCTTCCTAACTCAGCAACAGGCCTATCTCCAGTTCTATGTTATGGATTTCCCATTTTCTTCACAAGGCCGAAACCACAGCTTAGGGTTCTTGAAGTTTCTCTTGATTCTTCCTGCACGAGTTGAAAGAACTCCCGTTTCTTGATACAAGAATCTGAAAAAAAAATGAAGAAGCAAGATCGTTCTTCTCAGGTTGTCATCAAATTGAGCAAGCAGTTGAAGCAGGAAGATGATTCCCGCCCTTTTCTTTTTGTTCGCGTCGAGAGAAGAATGAAGTTGATGATCTGATTGTGTCCTTCTTCCTTGATTTAAAGTAATTAAATAAGTATTTAATTAATCAGTCATCAAACTTTTACCAAAAGTGCATAAAGCCACATTCGCCCCACTAATTTTCGTCTAAGTCACCAATCCTCTCAATTTGATCTTCTTTCTTTTCAAACCAGTCTTCTACTCTTGTAAATATCCAATTCAGTCATCAGTAGTCTTCTTCCTCTCAATTTTATGATTTCATGATTTCAAAGGAAATGCATTTGTTTGATGGAGAGCCACTAGCATGTCATGACTTTGAGTCAAATTTTGAAAAATTTAGAAAGCATGCTAGTGTGGATTTTGGTGAAGAGATGTTGAATCTAGAGAACTCTGAGCATGTTGTTACTCACTCCCTTTATGAGCCTTGCTATGAAAAATTCTCTTTTGGTGGTGGTGATAAGTTGTGGGAACATGTCATGATTAACTTATACTCTAGATTTAAGGGTTGGTTGCTTGAAAGATGCACTCTTTCCAAGTGCTTGCATATTTCAAGCACTAACCACTATGTGCTTAAAATTGCTAATCTTGCCATGGAGAAAGGGTATTCGTTATTTTGTAGGTTCAAGGAGTACTTGTTTAGGGACTTACATGATGGAGGGAAGACTCATGGTTTTGGAAACTTCTTCCCTCTCGAACCGGATTGAGTGCACAAGTTGGACGTCAAGCTAGTGACGCTAAACAAACATATTTACATAGTAGTAGTAGTTGTTGTTGTAGTATATGTATATAAAATTGAATTTTGCACACTTGATACATTGGGGGCAATGTATGGTTTAAGTGGGGGTTGAACACTTTCAATTTATTTATTTATCATTGTCTAACCCCTCCTAACAAACTATTGCTCTAGTTGTTTGTTTTTGTGTTGCCTCTAAAGCTCATGTGTGAAAGGAGCGGAGTCTTCTCATCTCTCTACATCATCTTTATCAATCTCACTCAAAAGGGCGGTATTCTTCTTCTTCCCAATCTTTAGTTAGATATTCATTGAATACTTTACCATGAGTGATTGATGTGTGATGTGAGGAAGCCAATACTTCGCTTGAGCAATTGCTTAGTCCTTTTGAGAAGCTCAATTCCTTGAAATGTTTTTTTCATGGTTTAGGATTGAGAAGCAAAAGTTTCTTCATTGAGTGAAAAAGGACTTAAAATGGCTTCTCTCCTTTTACAAATGATAGTTGACTGAACTATGTGAATTTCTTGATTGCGGAAATTCGGAACAAGTTAGTGGTTGAGTAATTGGTTAACTGTGATGTACTCTTTATCTCACCAATTGTACTACCTTTTTATGTTATTTTCAACTTTTAAGAACATTTCCTCTTATTTTTGCAAACAAAAAAGGGTAAAAAAGGGAAAAAGAAATAAAAAGGGGTTGGAAAAAGGAGGTAAGTCCGTTAATGTTCCGCTGATTTCAACATGAAAATGTGATTGAAATCATGAACAGTGCTAGTAGCCATTTGACATTGTTATGGTTAATAAAGAACATTGTCGATAAGGTCCCCATGAAAAAAAAGAAAGAAAGAAAAAGAAAGTTTAAAACTCAATAAATGAGATGTTGACTCTGATGGGTTGTCTTCATAAATTGGTTTATGTTTTGGTGAGATAAGTAGTGCATAGGGGTAGCCACATTCTCTTCATCCACTAAGGCGTGAAGGGTTTCTTAAGAATGCTTTCAAGATTGTGAACTAAGTTTAGTTAAAAATTGTTTGTGAATTGAGTTTGAAGCGGTCCGTAAACTCTTGGAGTGATTAAACTGTGGAATGTCCTTAACCATGATCTCTTTTGGAATTTTTGATCTTCTGTTTTCAATTGCTTGAGGACAAGCAAATGCTCAAGTGTGGGGGTATTTGATGAGGCCATTTTAGGTTTTGATTTGGAGGAAATATTTATTGGATTAGATTGAAGATGAAATTGTTTTCCTCATAAAATTACTGATTTTGGAACTTCAGGTCATTTTGGGGCAAGATGTAACAAAGGAGAAGTTAGAGGATCAAAAGGGCAAAACTTCTTATTGAGTTGATCACCTGGTGGTCACCTGAAATCCCGGAGTCAAGCGAGTTGATCACCCGGTGGTCACTGAAATCCACGGAGTCAAGCGAGTTGATCACCCGGTGATCACCTAAAATACGAGATCATCGGGTTGCGAGTCTTTGGAGTTGGTGATCACCTGGTGATCATCACGCCAGTGATCATCTGGCTTCGGGAATCAATCTTGACCATTGATCTCTTTAATGAATCAATCTTGGCCATTGATCTCAAAGCGCCTACATAAAAGGGTGCTCAATTTCAGCAGTAAGGGACGATAAAGGGGAGCAGCCAAGGGTTTCTCAAAGAGCACAACAAGCACAAGAAGAATAGTTGGAGGGAGAGTACCATTCCAGGCTTGATTTCGCATTATTTCGTGATTAAGTCTAGGGTTTTCTCTCATTTTCGAGTAGATTATATTTCTAAACTCGATTTTGTTAATTTCTCATTCTCTCCATATTTTTAGCATTTGGTCAAGTTGAGCTCAAATTCCACCATGGATATGGTTTACTCATATTTCTTTTCATTTATGGTGTTCATTATCATGAGTAGCTAAATTCCTATTATCTCTTAGGAATTAGTGAAACTTGGATTATGGGTATATAATATTTTTGATGAATGGATATTGTTTGATAATTTATGTTTGTGTTTCTCTGAATTTATTGATTAAAGACCTTGAGAGAGGATTAATCTTGACATGATTAGACTTAGACATAAGCTAATTATGTTAGATCGTAGAGAAATGCATGTTAGGTTAATTATAGAACGAAAGTTCATAATTAACATAGGAGGAAAATTGATTAATTAACAATAAGTTAGGATGCAAGACATTGTGGCTAATTTATTTCTAAATACTCTTGAGAGAGGGGTTTAGACCCAATATATTTTCCTACATAAATCCGAACAATATCCATGAATGTTTATGAGCCAAATTATAATCCATGTACCCATAATCCAAGTGGAGCAAAAATTTTAGGAGGTAATTTAATTTTATCACATGTTGTAATCACCCAAGTTCTAGCTCTAGTGTAATTACTCTAGTTGTTTAATCAATTTAATTATCGTTCTTGCATGTTAGTGTAATCCCCACCAACCATCCAATCAATTTCTTAGCTTACTTCACACACAAAACACATAAAACTCCAAGTCCTCGTGGTTCAACCCGGTACTCCCGGTTTTATTACTTACGACCACCGTACACTTGCGGTGAGTCACCGTCATCTACCAATAGGTTAGCCTTTGTTCGTATAGTTACCAACATGTCAGCCGGTTGGTATAGCTACCAACTGGTTTGCCGAGTTAGTATCTTAAATACCAACAGGTTTGCTCGTTGTTATGTCGTTACCAATAGGTTGGCCCGTTGGTATTAGTGAATACATAATAGTTCCAATGTTTACCAATGTGTTGCTGATGAGAGCATGATATATCTTTACATAACATGCATTTGTAGGAGTTTTGAAGAGTATTTAGGTAAGGTTTCCTCACAAATAATCTTATTTTGGCAGGTTGTGACAAATTTGGGCCTAATTGTCAAAAGGAAGAAACTTGGAGGTCAGAGCAAGCTTAAAGAAGGAAGTTTGCTGCTAGAGCAATGTAATTGACAGAGAGCACCCCAACCATGGCCTGGCGATGGCTGGAAACAACAGAGAGCATCCGAGTGAGCCATGGCCCAGCCATAGCTGAGAACGCTAGACAACATCTACAGCAATGGCCTAGCCATAGCTGGGCGCCGAGGCGGACCTACGGTGGGGCGGTGTGGGCAACGCCCACCGAAACTTTATAAATGATAGGGTATTTATGTAAGTATGTAAAAACTTGGGACCTTGTTATGGTATTTGCCCGAACATTTAATACTAGAAAACTATTTACATACCATATCACTAGATTTTCAGTCAAAATAACTTATGCCCCTAACATTTGAAAGTATACACTTATACCCTCTCAGCTCAATCTCTATTTAGAGCCCATTTGGAAGGCTTAAGTGAGTTTAAGCGTAAAGCTTAAGCATATATGGGTCCCACATTTCATACATAAATTTACAAACATGCCCTCTTTAGTTTTAAAATTTTGATAAGTTAAAGGAGGACATGTTTGTAATTATATGCATGAAAGGTGGGACCCATATAAGCTTAAGCCTTCGAAATGGACAGTTAATGTATCACTTCTATAATTTTTGCCCCCACATCAATCTATTCCTAGGTCCGCCGCTGGCGCCGAGACTTCTTAAAATCTTAACCGTCCATCTATTTGGAGGGGCATTAAAACCTAAAAAGACAACGGGGAGCGGGGCATTCGGGAAAGGAGGCAGACTTGAGAGGAAAACATGAGAGGTTTGGGCAAAAAGGAGGAGCTCTCATCGGAGCTTTCGGTGGAGCTCGTCGGACTTCCTACAGGGCAACCAAGGCCCGGGCTTCCCTCTCCGGTCTCGAGCCAAGCTTTCCGACGTGTTGGACGTGCTTTCCGGCGAGCTAGATAGAGGAGCAGCGAAGGTGGAGCTTCTGGATGTCATAATACATGGAACGGATGAACGATAAGAAAGTCAAGTGTGAAGTTAAGTCTACCGGAGCTCATCTATTCTCTTAGTTCTGCAAACTGAAGATTGAAGAAGATGATGATTTTGGGCTCAACTCCTTTTCATGCCACCCAACAAGTTTCCTTGTTTCACTTAAGCCCTTTAGTTTATTTGCAACATTTATTTAGTTATTTAATCATGTTAAGTAGCTAATTTATATTTTATCTCTTCGGAATTAGCAAAACTTATACTTGGGTTAATTGATTATACTAGTTCTATGATTATTACTTATTATTTATGTTTGGATTTCTCTGTGATTAGTTAATTAAACACCTCGATGGAGGGTTAATGTTGGTATGATTAGATTTAGACATAAGCTAATTGTATTAGACCGTAGAGAAATGCATGCTAGATTTAATTATAGATCAAAAGTTCATAATTGCTTCTAGGAGGAGAATAGATTACTAGAACAATGAATTAGGAAACGAAACATCGTGGCTAATTTATATCTAAATTGACATCGAGAGATGGTTTGGACCTAATACATTATCCTACATGAACTTAAGTCTGAGTTGTAGGTAATTCTTGTCACGGGCGCCCGCGCACCGGTTGCGGGAGGCGGGGCCGCCCATGACGTCAGAAGCGGAAGCTGCGACGGAAACTGCGGAAACGGTACTACCAAAATCCGCTGCGTGTAGTGGTCCCATGACCCGGCCCGCAAAGTCTCGTTCTCGAAGGCCCGGTGCCTGAGAACACTTTGCTCACTTAACAACTTGGTCGTGTTACGACCCGCAACCTACAAAACTCAAAGATGGCAAGTATACGATATAATCCTAACTATCCATGGTGAGCCCCGCCCCACTGAAATAGGCGAGCACCCGACCATCACCAAACATGCAGTTCATGGAAATATCATTCATCGATCACAACAACCAGAATACAGAATCCATCCGATATATATAACCAATATGAACATGGCTCGGGTCCCGCCCTCAACTGAAATGGGCGAGCCCTCCAGTCAGACAGAGTGCAGAATCAGAATGTATCCCAAAATACATAACATACAACATGATCTGATCTAAACATGCATGCAAGTACATCTACAGAGCCGCCAAAGTAAAACCCTAGAATACCTAGGTGCGGAATCTGGAAAACTTCGAGAACGAAAGATTCCCGCACGTAGTACTGCTGCTGCTGCTAAAACACAAACAGAAGAGATAACGTCAGATTACCCAAACAGATCACAAAAGGGATCTAACGAGAATACCCCAAACATAAACAGACCAATACCTCAAACAAACGAAATGCGAGCGAGCACCGCGGAGATCTACTCATGCAGTCGTTTGCCCAGATCCCCTGAAAATGTTTAATATTTGGGGGTGAGTTCTCGAAAGAACCCAGTAAGGGGGTAGGTACGATAACTGACGGAAACTTTAGAAATGTTTTTACCTGCATGGAAGGGTTAGCGTGCAATGATCTAGCAGATAATACAATCCTAAATATATAAAAAGAAATATGATATGCAAGGTCATGATACTGAGAAGTCCCGTCAGACTGGTGATGTTATCAACCATGGTTGGCATACCAGTCCAACTGGCATCCCCATCAGCCGATAAACAGATCTAATAACTTAACGACCATGGTTGGCATACCGGTCAACCGGCTTTCCCATCAGCCGGTAAGCAGATCCAATAACATAGCGACCATGGTTGGCATACCGGTCAATGGCGTTCCCATCAGCCGGTAAGCGGATCCGATATATAACATGGTTGGCATACATAACCCATCAGCCGATAACAGGTGGTACATAACCCGACCTGGTGGTCCCGACCACTGACAGCTCCTTACGGCGGCTTGTTAGGCTCACGTCGATTATCGGGATCAGAGCGCATGGTACCAGCGAAGGGATATTGCCCCTAACTGTCGGACATAAAGCGGCACAATGCTGGCACATAACATCGTGAGTTAACAGCCACGATTGGCATACCGGCTTAGGTCCCAGCGTTCCCGTCAGCCGTAACTCACTGACTTCTCACGTACAGAACATAAATATGGGTTCGTTGTCGACCCCGATAAGCAAGTCGATATGATATAGCAGAGGTCCGAAAGCATAGCGAGATAATGGGTCCGTCATCGACCCCCGATACATAATAGGTCCAGAAACATAAAACCCTGCAAACCGCTACGTACCTTGTGACTAGCCCCGAGAGTCACTAGGTCCCACCCTCGACCCAAGTACTAGCCCTTAACTAACCTAATACACATAAAATGCGCATTAAGAAAGTTAAACCCCTTACCTCATAAAAACCGATTCGCAGCCAAATCCCGGGAAATTCCCGGCTCGGACCAAAACGCGATAGTGTGACTTTGAAGTCCCGCACTACACCACCACTGCTGATTCAAGCTGAACAACCACACACAAGTCAGAAATCACCAAAATAGACCCCCGGAAACCAATCCCGCACTTTCCCGCAAAATTTCATAGAAAGCTCGGTTTCTCAAACCGAGCTAGAACATTGTTATTTACACTTAAACAAGCACACCCAAGCATTCAAATCATACCTTCTTCCCAAATCGTTCACACAAGTCCGAATCCAAATTTCGGCAGAGTTTCAGCTGCGTTTCTGCCTACCCCCTGTTCACATATGATCCACAGATACATAATATATGTTCAGAATTCACAGAATCAGCCAATATCATTGGCGCCAAAACCGAGGCTCGGGCAGGGAAAAACGGCTTTCACACCGAGCCTTTTTCAAAAAACCAAATAGCACAAGACTCGTCTCTTTACTCTGATCACAAATATATCCTTACATTTCACTGAAAGCAAAGTTGATTATTCGCACCAAATCTCAGAACGGATTTTTGCAACACTTCTGACGTGTTTCTACTCACACTCCTGTTATCAAACATACACAAGAAGGTGCCGGGAACGTTTAGAAACCAATAAATCAAGCAGAGAAGGTGGTTCCATAATTACTCCCAAATTTCAGCAGCTCACGGTTTACAAACCGGGCTGAATCTTCACAAACCGACCTCAGATTATTCACTTACACAACACAATGATCGTTTTGACATGCTTACCTCGAAGCTTAGGCTAGTATTCTTCAACATCAGTTGAAGCACATCAATGGAGTCTCTCCCATAGAAGAACACGGATGAAGAAGAAGAAGAAAGAAGATACAAGTGAAAGAGATAATAATCTTCTTCCTTTATATAATTTCTTTTTCTCTCTTTTTTTCCTTATCTCTTCTTTTCTTCTTTCCTTTCTCTCTCACGTTTCATTCTTTCTTTTTCTTTTCTTGCTTTCTTTTCTTTGCTTTTCTTATTTTTATACCATTATCTCTTCCCTTCCTTTTTTTTCCATTTTGTCTTCTTCTTCTTTTCTTTCTCTCCTTTCACTTGGTGACACATGTCCCTCTTTTCAATTATTTGGTGCACTTTTCTTCTTTTACACTTTAGCCCCCGAGTGTCATCCCGCGCCAACTCAACCCGAGCAAATCCCGACGTGTGTGTTTGCTTTCCCGACCAAATAATCTCGTCATGTGTGCTTACTTGGTTATAACCATATTACTCATCTCGAGTCATATCACACCTAACACCATTGCCGTCACAAAACTTCCATCCCGAGCCCCGGGTTTTCATCCCTAGCCCCGGTGTCGCCCGGAAACGAACATCCCGTCCCAAAAAATATACTCCATAAAAAGATGCGGAATGCCCGTACGATACCAAATATGCTGACGGTTTCCTTTTCCAAGGTCCCGGTAGAGCTACCGAGCATGCTGAACGTCCCGAAACAAGTCCCGCTCCCGAAAAAATATTTTCAGCGGAAATGTCCCTCCGTGTGACCCTAAATATGGAAAGATTCCCGAGAATGATACCCAGAAAAGACTCGGGAGCTGTCTGACCACCCGAAGACATGACCCGCAAGCCTGAAACGGAGCCCCGGGTCACCAAAGTCACAACCCGCTCGGGGTGACTGTAACATTCATTCCAGAGGATCAACTACAACAAGACCAATTCACACAATTATCCTCTCGGATGACATAACTCTTTGAAATAGTAAAGACATATATGGAAAATGTGGAGCTTAGGCAGAAGTTAGCGGCCATCGATGCTAGAAGTGACGAGCCAAATCATGCAAACATCGAAGGTTGGGGAATGACTAGTGCATCTTACAACGAGGAGTACCCAAATATGGCACAAGAGTATTATGAGAATTAAGATTTTTATGGGTGCTCATATTTGGCCGGAGATCACTACAGAGACCAAGCTTGTTATGGTTATCCACAAAATAAACATAGTGGTAATGACAACCTTCAATAGGAGCCACCATGGAAAGCTCAAGAACAAAGAGACTCACCTCCACACTATAAGTCACCTCCATTTGAGTGGCAATCATATGAGCACATACAACCATATGAGCACGTACATCCATCTCAAGAAGACTACCTCACTTGGAGTGAGAAATACTTTGATGAAATTGAGTAGGAGTAAGAGCAATTAAAGAAGGAAAATGAGGAGCTCGAGCAACAAATGACTCAATTAGCTACATTGGTACAAGAAATGGAGAAGTAGAAGTGTAACAAGCTCATGTGCAACCAAAGTGAGGAAATATATTTGTGGGAGGACATCGAAGGGGAAAGTGATCAAGAGAAAAGTCTACACCCTCTAAGGAGCGAAGATGTTGAAATTGAGGACATCTATAATGAACCAACCTTGGATACACAAGTCAGTTTCGACTTGGAACTTCAAGGAGAAAGCTCAGTGTGGTAACATTCCCTCTTCTCATTCTCTAGCTAATTTTAAGTCTCGATTCTATGATTTTAGAACCTTATATGCTTGAGGATGATGAGTTGAATGCTCATGATGAGTATGAGTTGGTCCAAAGTGAAAAACTTGAGAACATGAACTTTAATGCTATATATGATCATTGTGTAAGCTTGGATGGGATGCATGCATGTTGGAATCCATTATTTGAGCTTGATGACATGGAAAATGATGTAAATGAATCTCACTATGCCGATGTCCATGCATTTACTACTCATATGGAGAATGAAACTGCACATTGTTGACACCCAACTTTGTCCCAAACATTAGGAGCTCAGACGGATTTCAGGGGTCTAAACGAATATTTTTAAAAGAAGTGGGTCATTGTGGATGGAATTGGAAAACTTGGGACGACATTGTATGTTTTACGAAGTTGTGGACCAACTTAGTAATTTTTTCCTTAATGTTTCTGAATGCAGATAAACGTGGAGGCTAAGAAGCTCCTCGGGAACAGTCACTGATTTGCAGTTGCCCCATCTCTTCCACGATCAAGACAGTTTACACATCATGGAGAAGATGAAGCAGTTTCTGATCAATGGCTACATAGGAGACCGAGCACGAGGAAGCAAACAGAGCAATTTCACACAACAGAACAAAAAAACCCACGAGCAAACAGAGAGAAACAGACCAATTACTCGAGAAAAAATTTAACAAGGAAGAAAGCAACTTGGGTAGAGCTGGTTGCCGGCGACGTTCTTCCACCACCTGCCCGTTTTAGCTCGTTTCCCTTCGTCAGCAGTTGTCCCGCGGTCGATTAGTTCTCCGGTGACGTTTCCATTCACCGTCGTTCACATCTTTTTCCGGAGTCTCTTTGCCTGCCATCTTTTGTTTAACTACGGAGGCCATCTGCTCGTCCGTTTCTTCGCCCTTAGCAACTGGATGTTACTACTTGGTTCACCCCCGTTGCATCTCACTAGTCGTAAGCCACTGGGCAGGTTGCAAAAAGAATTCAACGGAGCCAAAAATGACTAGGATATTGATGGCCAGATTTGCACTTACTCTTACTCATGTCTTTATGGATACATGTAAATCTTCTTTGGTCTGTCATAGGTTACGACGCAGACTAGTCCAAGTCTTTGTTTTGATCACTTACTCTCCTGCTATAGTATTGTTAAGAGTTAAGTGTTAATTGTCCATAATTCGCCTTTATTTGTTTCCTTTTTTTCATTGTTTTAAATTTATTTCTACTTTGTTTAGGTGTTCATCTTCTTTTTGTGAGTTTATTTGGATTCTATTCATTTTGTTTTTTTATTAAATTGAATCAAGTGGAATAAATAAAATCAACCCATGGTACCAATTTTCGGGCGTACAAAAATTAATCATTTTTGTATGTAATTAACTAACGGACTTGGAGTTTCTCGTTGATCAGTTTAGGTTCTCAATCAACCTATCAAAAAAAAAAAGATTGGTGGCGACTCCGTCGAAAACCCCTGTCGCGATAACTGGTGACTCCGCTGTGGAATAGTCTGGCAACATGACCGGTTTATTTTATTTTCCTTCTTTCCATTGTGTTTTATTTTGTTTTATTTTGTTCCTTTACATGTTATATTATTTTGTGACATACGTAACATTGAGCTCTCTTCCCAAGCTCCTCATAACCTCATTTTTGTGATACACCCGAGATAGGCTAGTCGTGTGTGGCAATAGTCACCTCGCTTTCTCTAGACCGTAGTGGTTAGTAGCATTGTTCGGGTGTGGCGATAGTCACCCAATGGAACATGAAAGCTGAGACCAATTAATCATTCCTTACATAACCCTCGTGGGTAAGGAATTAGACATTTTCTAGTTCGGTATAAAAGGGATTCTGGAACCTACCTTTGACCTTTCTTTCAAAATCCACCCATGCATATAATGACCATAGTTCCTTCCACTAGATTTGACACGAATAGGACATCGACATTTGTTTGAGGTGAATCGGTAACATTTTTATGTAGTTTAGACATTTTTTCATTTGTGTCACTAACCTCATTATTTCATCGTTGGCTTTGCAAACGTGTCATATGTAATTTACGTGGATTGTGGCTAGCATGAATTGATTTGATAGGATCAAGTCTCGAACACCGGAGGCATCAAAGTTGTGGGAAGGATTCAAAAGATATCAAAGTGGTGGAACACGTACTGGACTCTACACTAGACCGATAAACATGAGATTTTGAGATTTTTGTACAAAGGGAGTCATTTCTTTCATCAATTGTCAATTCAATCATTTGTTATTCATACTTGTACATTATCATGTATACATTTAATTGTACTAAGTGGTGTTCTCTGTTTTTGTTTTCTCATGGCATTCACATGCATCATATTTGTTTCTAACCGATAATGACACATCTTTAAAATCATCAGTCATGCATTCAATCATTTGTTTCTCGAGAATCATAATTGCAAGTTTTCATTCTAAAAGTGGGAGCATGTTGCAAAAAAATGAAAACAAATGTGAACATTAAGGACCTTAAAACAATTTTATGATGTGAAGTGTTTGATGACCCTTGATCGCGGCATTACTTGCTTATTGATTGTCGTGATGTAACCAAAAGTTTTTCCTAAATATTTATGAGGAATTAATCCTTCTTTGATCACATTCCTATCTGCCCCTAAATCAATTAAAACGACAGTTGTGATCTCAAATTGTTTTTCAACATTCAGAGTAATTAAACTAGTATATCTTTGATTAGATACATATTCAATTTCATTTATCCAAGTGGTTTATTCTCAATGGGTAATTCAATAGCTTCTTCTTTTTAAAAAAATTATCCTTTTTTTCTTCTGATCATCGAATTTATTTAAATCTTCAACAACAGTGTCACCTTCTTGGGAATAATTTTCTATCCCATGTAATTCTAAAATATCAATCCTTCTTTTGAGATCTTTTACTTCATTCTTAACCTGATGAAGTTCAGTCTTTAATTCTTTGACTGTAGGTTCTCTATAGTTTATTTGTGTTTGGCCAACTCTGTTATGAACTCTATTTTAGAGTCCATAACTCTCAGGATCTTCAGCTAAAACAGTTTAGTTTATAAAAACTAAAGGAAATTTTTAACTAAAAAAATAAAAAAATAAAGTTTCCAAAGTCCCTTGTACAGATTCCAAAAGTTTATGGTAAGTACGTGTAAAATAAAAGAAGAAAGAAATTTTATCCACAAAAATATACAAAACCTTAGAAGAGCCTAGCCAGTCTTCAAGCTTCTACTTGCAGCTTCTGCCCTCTGTTTCCTCACCTAGCAGTCCTCTGCTCCTGCCTCGATCATAACCAGGTTCCCTCCAACAAAACAATTATGGAGTAAGTAAAAAGTTCAAGAAGATAAATAATTAAATAACTTGTAAAAGAAGTAGGAAGAGATTCAAGATACTTACAGGGGTGTGGAGTGCACCCCCGCCAGGAAGTATGGTTTCCATGTGCTTCCTAACTCAGCAACAGGCCTATCTCCAGTTCTATGTTATGGATTTCCCATTTTCTTCACAAGGCCGAAACCACAGCTTAGGGTTCTTGAAGTTTCTCTTGATTCTTCCTGCACGAGTTGAAAGAACTCCCGTTTCTTGATACAAGAATCTGAAAAAAAAATGAAGAAGCAAGATCGTTCTTCTCAGGTTGTCATCAAATTGAGCAAGCAGTTGAAGCAGGAAGATGATTCCCGCCCTTTTCTTTTTGTTCGCGTCGAGAGAAGAATGAAGTTGATGATCTGATTGTGTCCTTCTTCCTTGATTTAAAGTAATTAAATAAGTATTTAATTAATTTGTCATCAAACTTTTACCAAAAGTGCATAAAGACCACATTCGCCCCCACTAAGTTTCGTCTAAGTCACCAATCCTCTCAATTTGATCTTCTTTCTTTTCAAACCAGTCTTCTACTCTTGTAAATATCCAATTCATTCATCAATAGTCTTCTTCTTCTTTACAATTTAGTCACTCCCATATATAATTAATTCTCTAAAAGTTCATCTCGGTCCCTCTTCTTCATGAAGAAACTCAGTTCACAACATTAAAATACTCCAAACATTCAGTCCAGTCCAGTGTTTCCTTTGATATTTCTAATAATTTCTTTTTCTTTTTCCTTATTTATTCATGTTATGACACGGCTAATGAGGGCGGATCATAACAAACTCTATTTAATATCTCATTAAAACTATATATTTGAGGTTTATTCATTTCTTTCCAATCTGACTTCTTCTTTTGCCATTTTGGAGCTTCTTGTTCTTGATTGCTTATATTCTCTAGATACTTTAAAAGAACTTCTTTTCTTGTATATGGATCTTCTATATTTCTTGCTATTTCCAGAATTATTTCATCTTCTTCTGTAATATGACAGGAATCACATTGGTATTTTGAATCACAGCTATTGTCCGATTCTTGACTCTGCTCACTACTTGAGTCCAGTTCATTGAACTCATTTAGACTTTCTGAGCTTTCTGAATCATTTAAATCTTCTCCCGAATCACTATTTAGCATGATATGTATGAGACTGCTTTAAACCTTCATCAATTTCAAGAGACTTTATTTTCTGCTTAGTCCTACATTTATTTTCAAAATGTCATATTTTTCCATATTTTCAACACACTGGTTGTTTAGAATCATTTTTTCAAAAATATTCAGGTTTATTCTTCTTGAATTTTCTTTCTCTGAACCTATTATACCTTTCAGGTCTTTCTTCTCTTCTTTCGAACCTTCTTTCTTTATGCCTCTTATAAGGTATATATTTTCTATGCTTCTTACCATGATTATCATCTAGACTGTATCCATACTGAGCACACAAACTTTCCATTTCTTTTCTTCCTTCAAGTCTTCCTTTTTTGACTTGCTTTCTCCATTTTAACTCATGGCACATTTTAAGACCGACTTCTTTTATTTCTTAAAATAATTGGCCATAAGTATAAAATTCTAGATTTAGGGTCCTTGATTCTTCTCTCTTAAATGATCAATAATTAATTGACCAAAATGCCTTGGTAACCCTTGAATAATTTTTTATTTTTTTAGATAGTGGAATTACAATCTTCTCTTTCATAGACCCTTGAAAGAAAAACATCTTTATACCATTCTAGGTTTGACAAAGTCTTACATTTTAAATTAAGTGGAGTTCTCCATTCAATTTTTGTTTAGATTCTCTGATCATATAAAATGCAAGTAGATTTTTAATATTAAAGTATTAACAAAGATCAGATTCTGATGATAAGGTTTCAGTACCTTGTATCATTGTTATTACTTTCTTAGCATTTCTTATTTCATGCTTAGCTTGTTCTGACATACACTTATCCCACCAATTTCTCAGCTGCCCTGAAAATCCAGAGATGGGTTTGTGGATGTACTTTTGACCGCTATCCCATACATTATCATATGATGAATGATTTGAGATATTTGATATTATGAGAGACAATCAATATCCCATTCTCTTAATTCATCTCCTCCATAAAAAACAAACGGATCAGGCGGCCAAAAATTATTTTACCATATATCAACCGAGATGGTTTACTGGTATATGGATGTGAGACATTCCATACCCTTGAAGGACCTCTTCTTTCCATCTTAATTTTATTCACCTAAGGAGTTTCAACAGAGAGTTGGTCTTCTTTTCTAGAAACTTCTTCTTTAATGACATTAATTTGGGGACCTTTCTGCTTACTATCTTTAATAGTAAGTTTTCCTACTTATCTGATAATTCTTTTACTCTTTCAGAAATCTCACCATTTCTTCTTCCTAATCTAAAAGTTGGAACTTTAGAAGGAAGATGAATAAGAGGTTTAGAAGTAGTAATCTTATGTTCTGATTTTTTATTATCTTCAATTCTACACATTTGGTTCCCTAACGATTGTAGGTAAAGATTTGTGTAATTATTCTGTTCAATCAAAGATTTAATATCTTTTGTTTCTGCCTGCTTAGAACTAGTTTCCTTAGAAGTGGTTTTCAAAGGTGAGGCAACAGCCCACTCTCCCAAAACAATTGTCTTAAAAGGAGGATGTATAGTAGTTATCTCTTCCCCTTCTTTGACTTTGTAAGTATTCCATGTTTCTCCTAGCACTGTCAGGGTTATTCCATCTTTTTTGATAAAAAATGGAACAAACCACTCGAAGAATTTTAAGTTGCTTCTAGTCTGTCTAATTTTCTTATACCAATGTCCTTGTATTATTCCTCTTTGTTCCTTGGTATAATTATTAGCAAATCATTTTCTTTTGATCGTATTACCTTCCGATCCAAAATATTTTCTTAGACTATCATAGTCTATTATGAATAGTTCTCTCAACATGTTTATCTCAAAATCTGAGAAGCTAATTCTATCATCCTCAACTAATTTGGATGATTTTCCTTCTTCTGTTTTAACAAAATCCATTTTATAAACTGGGTGAAAAACCTGCTCAACAGATTGTCTTAATCCTCCAATAGTTTTCTCATATTCTGTTTCTAGCACATGTGAACATGATGCCCTAGTAGGAATTCTAGGAGGTTTTTCTGAGAAGTTTATCATTCTGGTTATTCTATATTTTCCGAATTTAATCTCAACTTCCCCATTTTCAAATTCTACTTTTCTTCTACTTCTGTTGTTCTCAGTGGTTTAATAGGTTTTTCATTATGCATTACCCATCTTTCAGGTAGACCGATATCACTCCATCTTATGGACTTTGGAAGAAAAACATTTCTTTTCTCAGCATTAGCTTGAATTAAAAGGGTTTCACCATTTGTATCAAATTCTAGAGCATTCGGCCCTATCTGGTTGTCAACACCTTGTAATAAATTATGTATACAAGGGCTAAATTCTGAGATCATTCTAACATATTAAATCCTGAAGTGAGTATATTTGCAGTTAATACCTTCATGATATGTGAATCTTTTAGGGACACCGTAAAATTAGGATGACAATTGAAATATATGGGTCCATCACAAAGACTAGATTCTACCATAGCTAACAAGGAATTAGTAAACTTGTTATGTCTTTGATCTCTCAAAGCAATAACAACCGTAGTGTTTAAACCATTCCTAGTTAGAGGTTTTAAAGGAACTTGAACTAATCCAACATGTAGATAGTTATAATGATTTTCCAAATGATCTTCTATCATGTATTTGGATAATAGTTCAAACTCATGATCGTTTTCTATTATAGGAACGGTTCTTTCTACCGTTTTAATAGCATAAGAAGTTCTAAATTCAAAAGGTCCCTTTCGGTGAAGTTCGAACTTGTTAATCCTTGGGATATCCCAGTATCCCAAACTTTTTTCAATATTTCTGATGATTAAACCTTGAGCGTTTTCACTTTCCCTTTTTCTTTAGAATCACCTTCTTCAAACCTCTTAGAAGTATATTTTGCCAAATTCTTAAATATTCCAACCATTAAAAAACAATCTTAATTTCAATGTTTTTATATTATCTGTCAACAAACCTTTTACTCCTTCTTACTGCCTCTCACTGGGTCTTACGGAGGAAACGCGACTTCGGTGATAAGTACCAAAACCTTTGAAAGTAATTTTGAAACCTTAAAGCAAGAAAATTGAAGAAATTAAGCAAACTCTAACTTCCTTGAGCTGAATAACAAATTCTAAAGTTCTGGGGTAAAAGTGATAAAAGCTTAAAAGTTTAGGGTAAACAGGATGGAAGCAGGGAATATTCCTAAAGATGCTGTTTTAGGACTGAAAAGATAACTTCTTGAAAGAAAGAGGACTTGAACGTTAGATACGTAAAACCTTTAGGACTCGAATGGTAAACAAAACAAAGATTTAGGACTTAGTCGTTAAGTCAACAACTTGTAGAACTATGTCGTTAAAAGTCTGAAACAATTAGGACTCTTACTGTATTTATCCCAGCTAGAAAAGGACTTGAGTGCAACTTATTAGCTAAGTGGGGTCAATTTGTAAACTTAAATAAACCTAAGACCTAGTTTGTAATTTTCCTAAAAACCTATAGACACAAAGCACCCTTTAAGTCAGGTCAAGATTTTAGACACGGGGATGAAGGGAGGCAGATTACTTTGAAGTTGGGTTTGCTTTTTGTTAATAAAGGGAGAGAATTGATTCGGAGAGGGGGCAACACGAGATTTGCGAGAGAGAGAGAGAGAGAGAGCATCCGCGATTTGGAGCTCATGCTAGCGATCTGGTTGCTTGTTTGGTTTAGAGACGGAGGTACGATTGTGGCCTCCATTGCCAGTGATTTTCATAAGGAACAGAGAGAAGAACGATTATGAGTTCGAGCGCGGAAAGGATCAATTTCCAGGCTCGATTTTTCAGATTCAACATGAGATGAACTAAGGGTGGTCTGAATCGGAAGAATTAATAGAAGAGGTTGGGCTGTTTTGAGGTGGAGAAAGGCGATTGACAGAGAGATGAACTCGCGACGGAGGTTGTATTCTCAATCGATTCTTTTGATTCTTATTTTTGATTCAATTCAAGAATAAAAAATGCATTGTTAATGTGGACTTAAGCCTAATTGAATTATCTGGTCTTGCTCCCGATTGTTGCTCCCTGAGTATGACCGAAGTTACTTGTTTTATTTGGATTAATTGGCCAGTTTGTTATAGTCTCAGTTTGCTTAGTCTAATTTGAAGCTCGGTGAATTTAGGAAATTGCTCCAGCTACTACCATGCGTATTTGAGATTAATTGAAACCTAATTGGTTATAATGAGGTGAATAATCTGATTTGTTAAAGTAATTGTTGAGTTTAATAGTTTCTTGGTTGCTTGTTTGTTATACCGTGGTTAATTGCCACATAGGTAGTCCTAAATACCCTTCTTTATAAATAGGTTTTTCCTCTCATCTACCGCGCAGGCTCGCACAATTGAACGACGGTTCCCTCGGCCGGATTTGCTTCTCTCTGATCTTTTCTTCTGTTTCGTTGCACTTTCTCTTTCGATTTGTGCCGATCTGGTCGTAGTTGCAATCTGAGGTAGGTTTCTCTCTCTCTTCGGTTTGTTGATCGTGAATCTCTGTAGTTCTTCGTTTTTGGTTTTCCGCGATTGATTTGTAATTTTGCCGCCCTCGGACTTGTTTGTGATCTTGAATACAGTGTGTTTTCCCTAATTCGATGATTTGATTCATTTGCTTTCATCTTTGCAGCTTTTGCTATGAATTTGGATTTGAATTCTTCTCCATCTTCTTAGGTCGTCTTTGTTTTTGTCGGCACTCTAGATGATGGATCGGAGTTCTACTTAACTTTCTCGAGACGATTTTGAAGTTGTTCTTTGATCGATTAGAGGTTCAACATTCTCCAATTCTTTCAGTCTTTTCTTATTTGAGGCTTCCAATTAGTTGTTGTTGGCATTCTGTGTTTTTCTAATGTACGGTATGTTTGACATTCATTTCTGACTTCTTACGACGAGAAATGTGATGAGGATATGTCTATCTCTATTTCAGGATACTTGGTTATGTTTATGTTATTTTTGTTTTTTCTTTTCTACGTAGACGGTATTCTATTGTTGGCTCGACTCTAACTTTTGATCTTGACAGCACCATCTATTGACTCATTTAGTGACATTCATGCTTCAGTATCCTCTGTTTCAGGTTAGTATTGTTCATCTTATTTTTTTGTTTTATGATTTACTTGTTGTGTACGTTAGCTTGTTTCCTGATAGACAGTATTGTATTATTCAGTAGTCACTGAAACTTTTTTTCTTAACAATACCATCTATCGATTCGTTTCATGAAGATCATTCTACACTATCATCCGTTTCAGGTTAGTTGTGTTCGTTTTTTTCTTGTTAGACGTTATCTCATTGTTTATCTGGCACTGATGGTTTTTATTCCTCTTTTTTCCTTTTTCTGTGTTAGTAAGCGGCACTGCATTGTCTACCACACACTGACACTTTTTATTCTTTACAGTACCCTCAGTGACACATTTTTGGAAGATCACCGTACAATATCATCTATTATTGTGCTTTTTCAAGATCATTCACTTGTCGTTCTGAACAAAGATTCCTCTGCGTAGTGGAAAATATGTTAATAAGGAGGCTGTTTGAAGCTATTTTTGATTTAATGCGCTCAGGTCGAATCTTACGAGGCTATGAGGATATTAGGCAATAATATTGGTGGAATTGAAGCACTTGGTCTTACAAAAGAATGGTTTACAACCGTTCCACTTGACAGTCACTTTGGATTGTAGAGATGTGATGCTTTTATTGCAAACTTTTAGGGAGAGAGTTGAAAAGGAGCCTAACTTTTTTTTTGAGATATTGGTTGATGAGGAAAGCCGAATGAGCAGTTTTCTTTGGTGTGATGAGGTGATGAGGTCTGATTATGCGGTTTTGGTGATGTAGTAGTTTTTATACTACTTTTCGCACCAATAAGTATAACATGTTTTGTACTCCATTCGTTGGTATAAACAATCATAAACATCTTCTTTCTTACGCCCAACTAAAAATACAATGGAAAAGACCAAATTTTGTTTATGATTGTTTATACCAACGAATGGAGCACAAAACATGTTATACTTATTGGTGCGAAAAGTAGTATCAAAACTACTACATCACCAAAAACTGCATAATCAGACCTCATCACCTCATCACACCAAAAAAAACTGCTCACCCGGCTTTCCTCATCAACCAATATCGCAAAAAAAAAAGTTAGGCTCCTTCTCAACTCTCTCCCTAAAAGTTTGCAACAAAAGCATCGCATCTCCACAATCCAAAGTAGCCTGTTTCTCTACAGTGGAACGGTTGTAAACCATTCTTTTTGTAAGACCAAGTGCTTCAATTCCACCAACATTATTGCCTAATATCCGCATAGCCTCGACGATTTGACTCGAGCGCATTAAATCAAAAATAGCTTCAAACGGTTCCTTGTTAACATATTTTCCACTACGCAAGAGGAATCTTTGTTCAGAACAACGAAACGATGGGAATGCTCTCGTTTATGAGTAACAACAACCTCGGACACTAATTTACGCAGATCATTCTTTGAACAGTTTGACTTCTTATCAACACGACGTCGTTCCCACTTCATTAGGAACAGATAAATCATTTCCATTACTCCCTCCACTAACGATAAGAACACTTAAACTCCTTATGATATACTATATCACCAACTCTGCACTTCCTACTTCTATTACGAAAAATTTTGTAACCTCTAGAAACTGAGTAATCCTTGAAAAATTTATCAACACTATCAAGAGAATCGAATGTAGGTCCAAGCCAACAGATATCATCACAATCACCAGTAGTGGTCTGTCTATCACCTACAATCAAAACGTCAACCTAAAGTCACCATATTGTTAACCACAAATATAAAATCAACACACTGAAAACATAACATTGCAAATGTAGGACAAGTGAATAAAAAAGACTAATAACTTGCAACGACAAGTGAATTATCTTGAAAAGGAACAACAACAGATGATACTGTACGGTGATCTTCCAAAAATGTGTTAGTTGAGGGTGCGTAAAGAATAAAAAGTGTCAGTGTGTGGTAGACAATGCAGTGCCGCTTACTAACACAGAAAAAGGAAAAAAGAGGAATAAAAACCATCAGTGCCAAATAAACAATGAGATAACGTCTAACAAGAAAAACCGAACACAACCTGAAACGGATGATAGTGTAGAATGATCTTCATGAAACGAATCGATAGATGGTACTGTTAAGAAAAAAAGTTTCAGTGACTACTGAATAATACAATACTGTCTATCAGGAAACAAGCTAACTTACACAACAAGTAAATCAGAAAACAAAAAATAAGATGAACAATACTAACCTGAAACAGAGGATACTGAAGCATGAATGTCACTAAATGAGTCAGTAGATGGTGCTGTCAAGATCAAAAGTTAGAGAGTCGAGCCAACAATAGAATACCGTCTACGTAGAAAAGAAAAAACAAAAATAACATAAACATAACCAAGTAACCTGAAGCAGAGATAGACATATCCTCATCACATTTCTCGTCAAGAAGTCGTAAATGAATGTCAAACATACCATACATTAGAAAAACACAGGAACGCCAACAACAACTAATTGGAAGCCTCAAATAAGAAAAGACCTGAAAGAATTGGAGAATGTTGAACCTCTAATCGATCAGCAGCAACTTCAAAATCTTCTGAGAAAGTTAAGTAGAAATCCGATCCATCATCTAGAGTGCCGACAAAAATAGCACGACCGGAAGAAGATGGAGAAGAATTCAAATCCAAATTCATAGCAAGAGTTGCAAAGATGAAAGCAAATGAATCAAATCATAGAATTAGGGAAAACACACTGTATTCAAGATCACAAACAAGTCCGAGGGCGGTAAAATTACAAATCAATCGCAGAAAACCAAAAATGAAGAACTATAGAGATTCACGATCAATAAACCGAAGAGAGAAAGAAACCTACCTCAGATTGCAACTACGACCAGATCGGCACAAATCGAAAGAGAAAGTGCAACGAAACAGAAGAAAAGATCAGAGAGAAGCAAATCCGGTCGAAGGAACCGTCGTTCAATTGTGCAAGCCTGCGAGGTAGATGAGAGAAAAAACCTATTTATATAGAAGGGTATTTAGGACTTTGTACTAGTATGTGGTATCACACCTATGTGGCAATTAACCACGGTAAGATTAATGCTTCTTTTTCTTAGTTGACTAGAACTTAAGCCTTTCAGCTAGCTCAGTTTCTCAAATTGCACTTCTTGTTTGCATGATTTTTTTTCTTCATATTTTATGAATAGTTGAATACAGGCAAAAGTATGTCTTCTTTTTGTTAAGCTATAATTTGGTAAGTTTAATGTAACACCCCCATTTACCCATCAGGAAAATTTAGGGAAAATTTAAAACTTTTCGAAAAACAACTTGTTCGACAAAACATTACAAAACACTAACATAAAATAAATTCATATTCGATAATCGTGGGTGCTACTTAGTCACACCAACAAAATAATATAGATAGATAAGTGCAGCGAAAATAAACAAAATTTGTTTTATTATCTCAAAGTCCACTAAGTCAGAAAGCGATGTCGAAAAGTCACAGTGCATCTCGACCTGGTAGCTGATCCTCATCGAAGTACGTCTGCTCGTACTCCGAGTCAACAGGGTTGACATATTAGTCCTCCCCGTAAAACTCACCTATAATTAATGGGGTAAGTGTCCATTTGCTCAGTAAGGAGCAGAAAGATTACAGGCCCTTCATCAGGATCGTAATACATCCTCAAATAAACAAATCCCAAAACAATGATTCTAAGCATGATAGATTCTGATATAGAAGTATATAGCTCATCATTTAAACAGTAAACAACTAGACAAAGCTGCTTAATGTTAACATCTAAATGCGGGAATGTTCTTTAGCTTGATCACTCTATGTCATAAAACATTTTTGAAACTCTTTTTCAAAACATGCCGCCGGATGAACCTAGGGTGGTGGGTATGTACATTACCGCACTCTTGGGAATGCCCCTTAAGCGGAGCCACTAGGGATGCTGCCAGGCCAGAGCCTAACAAGAAATAAACGGGATGTCTATACCGAGATAGAGCCTCTCATGAATGCCAACCAATCCAGGAGGCAGAGCACATGCAGATGCATGAACCTAACATGGTGGTGGGTGTGTACATCACCACACTCTCTAGAATGCCCCCTTAAGCAGAGCCACTAGGGATGCCGTCGGGCCAGAGCCCTGCATAAAAAGTACGGGATTTCTACGCCGAGACAAAGCCTCTCGTGAATGCCAACCAATCCAGGAGGCAGAGCACGACATATAACATAAATGGGTTTGAACCATCCGTTCCGAACCACTCGTCTAAAAAATACGGCTTAGTTAAGTCACGTAGGGCCGAATCCATGACACCTCTCATGTCTTAACTAATGGTGGGTCGTGTAAGGTCGTTTTTTCGGCACCAGACACGTTGGGCCAGTCATAGGGTTTTATGCCCTTATAGCTGCCATAACCTGCCACCTATCCCTTAAAACATTTTTAAATTTGTTCAGAAAATTCATTTGGTCTCATTTTGAATGCAATCATGCAATGCAGTACATCAAACAATATGTCTCATCCAATCGTGAATCATGGTCACTAATCCGTTTAATTAATAAGCCTTTAGATGTGATCCATGTTCTACTTTTTACTACTTTTATCTTGTGATTTTGTTACTTGCGTGATGTCATGCCAATCATTTGCATTTTTATAATTGATTTACGTGTGTGCGCTCTTACCTCGTGAGTTATTACCCAACCTTGATTAATCATCGTTACCGAATCAAACTTGTTATCTATCGGCATAGGGTAACTTTTACTGTCCTATCATGATCCTAACTTTTGGTTTCAACCCTAAACATGGTACTACCAAATTTTAGACCTACACATGATACTAACATCTTATTAGCTTTCCAGCCCTAACAGGAAACTAACGGAGTTCGGTTAACGAGCCTAACATGCCACTAGCGAGTATAACGGTCCTAGCAAGATACTAGCGTTATATAAAACATCCACTGTGCATACCATACATGAATATCAATCAATCAGTCAAAACCAACCCACGTGATAACAACTTCTAAGTGCTAAAGTATAAGGTGACATGGATAAAAAAATTACGCTACACGGGTTGCCCAATCGAATATTTTATTAGACCCAATTATTTAACTTAGAGTTCATTATTTGAGAGTTTGTTTATGAAGCAGATAAAACGTCTCAAATGAAAAACCACATCTTATCCCCATTACTTGGATGTAGCCGAGAATATGCGTCGGCTAACAAGTCGAGGATAACAGGAAGCATCGCTTGGAGTTGGTGTTTGGAGTCGAGAATTTAACGAAATATTCTTAAGATTCCGCAAATGATAGCTTACCGGTACCGGCCGGTAAGATTAACGGAAAAAGAACGGATACTTTTACAGTTTTCTAACGGCCTGGGATATTTCAAGATTAAGTTTGGGTCAAAACGGAGAGTTCAGAAAATTTTGGAGGCTCTTAAGCATAAACACAAATTTTTCTTATGCCCAAAATAATTTTAAGCATGTAAAAATAATATTAAATACTTTTAAAAAATTAAAAAATTGAAATTTTTTTTGTAAAAGTTATAAAACATTAACATAAGTTTTATATACAAAATATAGTATTTTCTCAACTTTATCATTTTTATAAAGAATACATAAAACAAAACTCAAAGTTAAAAAGTAAAACTTATATATAATAAAAACAAGATTTCAACTTAAGTTTGTAAAATACAAAGGATAGTATTTTTTTCAACTCTAATAACTTCTATTAGATATAAACAAACAAAAGCTTAAAGCTGGAAAATTATAACTTTTATAACTATAATTATAAAAATAAATTAAAAGTTTGTATATGAAATTTATGAGGAGGTATAAATTTTAGACTTTATTAGAGTGGTTTTACAAAATAAAAGATAAGAATTTTAAAAGAAAAGAAAACAATTAAAAGACTAAGCTCAATGGCCTAAATGTAAGTTTTAAAACGTAAGCAGTGGCCTAAATGAAAGTAAAATAACTAAAAGGGTCTAAGTAACACAAGTGGAAGAGCTAAGGGAAAAGGACCACTACGTATTTGGGAGGCGGTTGTAGCGCTAGTTACGCTTCATACGCGCTTTTATAGAAGCGCCAATAAGCGCTTCTATCGCCGCTTCTATGTGGGCGCTTTTAATTGATACATGCGCTTCACGGCGCTCTGAGTAGCGCCTAAGTAGCGCTTAACGGCGCTTCAGAATAGCCACGTTGGCTGTGACATCAACTTGACTTTGTACCGCATATGAAGCGCATTAAAGCGGTACAAAGGTCCTATTTTATAAAACCTAATAAATTTCAAAATATTGTAGATAGTAAATGAAATAATACTAATAAATAATGTAAAAAAATAAAAAACGTAATAATATTTGAAAAATTCATTTCAATATATATATTTATATTTCTAAATTATTTTATTTACAACAAAAAAGCAAAACGTAATAATATTTGCAAAATTCATTTCAATATATATATTTATATATATATATATATTTATATTTCTAAATTGTTTTATTTACAACAAAAAAGCTGAATTAATAAAATCTAAATCCTATGAAGGTGGAGCTGGAGGAGTATCATCATTAGGACCATAGGGACATGGCTTCTTGAGACCAGTGAGAATTGTGCCCCTGCAAGAAGCTTCTGATGTAGGCCTCCATCATGTCAGGTGTCGACATGAGCTGAGCTAGAGCACCAGTGGCCGGGATGCTGAAATGTGGAGGAGGCTCCTCCATGCGCGGTGTATAAACATCCTCGTGCAGACCGGTGATGAAGCCGGTGGTCATTGGAGACGAAGACAATGTCCTCGATGATGATGTAACTAAGTGTGATGGCACATCGGTATCGACAACCGGCCCATGCTCGAAGCTCTCCCTAATCGGCGCTTAGGGCTGCGTTTGTGCAGCGCTGTAGGTCCGCTTGTTGCAAGTAGCGCATCTCATGCTCGGTGACCTGCCGTAGAGTATGGATCTCTTCCTCCGATCTGTCGATGCGCTCCTTATCCTTCCAACGCTCCTCCTCCTGTGGCTCACGCTACAAGTTATGTAAAAGTAACAAATTAGTCCTTAAAGTTTTAGAACGATTCAAAAGTGGATGATGTATAATAGTTACCTCGGATGGTTACGGAGGCTGGAACATGTCGGGATGGACCAGTGCGGGGTGTTGATCTCCAACGACCTCTTGTGGCATGTCATCGTCAACTCCATACTTCTCCCGCATAGCCTCGATATATTTTTCCTAATTTATGAAAAATAACATTTATTTGTTTTAAAAGAAATTCACAGTATATGAAAGTACTAGTATTAAAAGCAAAAGTACGAAGAACCTCGAAATCTGCAACTTCGCCACCCCACTCTTTTGAAACTCCACGATGCTTGAGTCGACCTCGTAGTTCGCTCTGTCCATTAAAACATTTAAATATATTAAAATAAATTTAATAAAAATTAACGGAAAAGTGAAGATAATAAAGAGTAAGTAATAACGTATCGCTCGTCGCCCCGTAGCGACAACCGCCCGTGCCTCTTTCTTTTCGGCTTTTCGTTGACCTTTTTGGCGTTTCACGGTCGCTGTTTTGAGGCCTTCTGAAAGCCCTCAGAGTTCCAAAAGTCGATCAGCTTGTCCCAAACCTCCTGAGATACCTCAGCAGGTTTGTGCTGACGCCAATGGTTGTGGTCCGGGTTCTCCTCAGTGAGAGGGTAACGGTCGTTGTGCCATTGCCGGATTTTGGAGAGCTTTGTTCGGTACAGTTCACCGAATCGAGATATGAGCGCCTTCAGCACGTCCTCTGCTCACTCCGTGGCACCCGGTCGTAACTCGGCTTCAACAAAAGAAATGTTTAAGTAACAATGTAACAATTCTATAAAAAAGTATTTGAACCTACGTGGAATTATTACCTAAAATTTAGTCACGTACGCATCCTGAGCCTCCTGCGTGAGATCGTAAAAAGATGTCGGCCAACCGGTCCAGAAGCCCTCCAGGATGTTGTGGATGGTGTATGGACATAGCGAGGCCGGTTGCTTGAGGCTGCGTAATAGAAAAAATGTTATATACATATACACATACATATATATTATATATAATTTACATAATAGTACATGAAATACTTACTGGCCCACAAGAATCCGCTTCCTTCCATCCTCCATCAGCTCTGGTGGTGGGAGCACTGGAGCGGTGGTCGTAGGCATGGCATGACTAGAGGCCTGAGGACCACGGCGTCTACGTCCCGGGGGCGGGGGTGGCCTGGGTGCATCATCCAGAGGAGGCACCGGAGGAGTTGAGCGAGAAGATACTCTATCAGGTGTACCCCCGCCACGTCCCCGGGACGTGGTGAAACACCGCGTGAAGCGCCGTCGACTAGTCACTCAAAGAATCCCGAGAATTCGACATACCCTTAAGTTTCTCAAATTTAACAAGTTAACCCCTAAAATTAATAACTTTTGCAATTTAGCCCTAAAATTCTTTAAATTCTTTAAATTCCAATAAAATACACTAAAATTTAGAGCTTTTGCAATCTATCCCTAAAATTCTTTAAATTCCACTAAAATACCCTAAAATTAATAACTTTTGCAATCTACCAAAAACATTATTCTCATCTCGTAAACTACCAAAAACTACATTATTCTCATCTCTGTAAACACATTACAGTAGCCCACCAATTCATCAATGCACAAATTGAAACAATTGGAATTTTTTTTAGAAATCTACATGGTGGGAAGGACGTTTACCGGTGAGTTAGAGGAGAGAGGAAGAATCGCGAGTGTTAGCGGTAGTGACTCGCCGGAGGAATGACGCCGGCGTCACCAATGGAGTAGCTGGGCGGCGGCGGTGGAATTGAGATATACCAGACTTGCAACGTCGAGGGAGGGAGGGAGAGGGACGCCGAGGGAGGGAGGGAGGAGACGGCGAGGAGCGCCGAGGCAGCGAGGGCGACGGCGGGAGCGGCGAGCGAGGAGGGAGGAAAGGGACGCCGAGGAGGGAGGCGACGGCGAGGAGCGCCGAGGCAGCGAGGCGGCGAGGAGGAGCGGCGAGGAGGGAGGGAGATGGGAAGGAGGGAGGCAGGGAGGGAGGGAGAGTTGTCGGATGGAATGGGAAGGAGGGAGGCAGGGATGGAGGAGGGAAATGGGATTTTGGGAAAGGCAAGGCCTGCAGTGATGAGGACATCGCCCCAAACGTCCCTCAAGTTCAACCAAGCTCGCCCTCACAAGCGCGCACACCCACAGATCCGCTCCAAGGCGTTGGCGGACCCATAACCAGGGCTCGTCTGAAGCAAGTTCAAGCAAACCTCAATGCCTTCATGAAACTCATGGCCCAAGATGACCAAGAGGAATCTCGCGCGAAGGCCTTGCAGCGTCGCCACCTTGGCATCATTTTGGACGAAGAAGATGCGAGGCCCTCGGAGTCTTAAGCCTAAGCATCCTTGAGGAAGAGAGTACTAAGGCCTTGGTACGCGGACACTAGGCCAGGGCGAAGACCTCGGACAAACGTCCTGTGAAAGGCCTAGGCGGAGGCATTCCCGCAAAGGCACTTGGCGAAGGCTATCTGCGAAACCCTCAATCATAGAGAGAAAACCAACCACTTGACAACAAAGCGTTCCTTTTCACTGCAACAACTCGGGAATGAAACTCCTTTTCTTTACAGAGAAAAGACATGTGAACGCTTTTTAGGATAACTTTTTTCTTTTTACCTTTTTAGAAGCTTTTCACTCTGCAAGCACGCAATCTCAACCGACTATATAAGCTAAGAGCAGCGTCATTGTAAGCAACGTCATTGTAAGAAGAACATATTATTGAATTTAAGAATTCGGCTGAAAACACTTCCGGGAAGTTGTTGGCTTTTGTGTTCTCCAATCTTGCATTTCCATTTTCCCTAGTGATCCAGGCAAGAGGATCCAAGCATAATATCTAGTATTGCTTGACCTTGTAGTCAAGAGGTGCTAGATCCCATCTCCTTTCCGAGGCATTTTCAAGGGCATTGTCTCACCCCGTAGTGAGGAGGTTCCCTTGGCCGACTTTGTTCCCTTGTTCTTCCTCTGTTCTTCGTTTCCGTTCTTGCGAAGCCATCTCCGTTGAGCTAGATCCTCCCGTTGTGATCGGTGAACCACCGTGATCACATCATGCGAAGCTTCGTTTAGAAGCGCTAGTTGGCGCTTCGTAAGGCTGTTACGCGCATCGTTTAGAAGCGCAAGTTGGCGCTTCATAAGCGTTGTTACGCTCTTCCAGAAGTTACGCTATTATGTATGTATAATTATATATTTATAATTACTCATATATATTACTCACATACATCTATAATTATATATATATTATATATAATAACTCATATATCTATAATTATATCTATAATTATATATATTATATCTATAATTATATCTATAATTATGTATATATATATATATCTATAATAACTCATATAATAACTCATATGTATATGATATATATATATATATATATATTATATAAATATGATATATATATATATATATATATATATATAATTACTCATATATATTACTCATATATATCTATAATAACTCAAATATATCTATAATTATATATATATATATATTATATATAATAACTCATATATATATATAATGATAAATTAAGATTGAAAGTCTAGAGTACTTCGTAAATGTAGCATTACAAAACATTGAGAATTTAATCATCATCCTCGCCTTCAAGAACGTTACCATATTCCAACCTGTTCGGGTTCCGCTTGACAATCAACGAGAGATATATTTATATCATGGTCGTTCGTCACAAGTATGACTTCCTCAATTCGTGATTCGATGGATTTTTGTGCATTATTATTATTATTATTCGATGATGAAACTGATAAGGACCCTCGTCGACCCTCACCTGTCCAATGTCGAGGTTTCATTTTGAAGGCAGTCCATCGCTTCTTTAGATCCCGAAATTTTGAGGGATACTCAATATATACAACTTGTTGGGCACGACTTGCAAGGATGAAAGGATCATACCACTTTGATCGAGATGTGTGATCAACGTCAATAATCCCAGAATATTTATCCGTGGTCACACCCTTAGCTGGGTCAAACCATGTGCCCTTGAACACTGTAAGTTTGTTTTTGTTGTAGCGAAGGACGAGAATCTCATCAAGGCACCCGTAAAAATCCTCGCAATTCTCTTGATCATTCAAATCTCCAAAGACACAAACACCCCAATTAGCTGTCAATTTTCCACTCCCATATTCTCTCGTATGGAATCTAAAGCCGTTAACATATGAGCCACCGAAAGATTTGGCCGTCGAGTGCGGAAAACAAGCTAGATCGTACTGATAACGGAGGAAGGACCCACTGCTTTGCAGAGCCAACTCCTTGAACCAGCTGGCAAAATTAGCTAATCTGTAATCATTCAACCATTCTGAGCCAAATCCGGGTAAAGTGAGCATGAGAGCTCATTGAATTGACTGCAATTGCAGGAAACATCAATGTAACCAGTTTATTTAATTAAATGAAATAAAGTATACTATTATTAAATAAAAACGAATCTGACCTTATATAAGGATCAACTTCTGGACAGTTCTGGAGAATATAGGTCTGAACATGGTGCAACTCCTTCTCCGACAGTTGTCTATTTCTTAATTCTCCGAAGTTTTTCACTGGATGGTTAAAAATAGAAAGACCGCTTTCATCGTGCACTGCAAAGATAAACTTCATTACGTAATCGAGGGTTGATGTGAGTCCCGAAATTGTCATCCATGTAATGCTCGGTGAAATATGCCACCTCTTGTACTAAATACTTCTCTATGATCGATCCTTCCTTAAAGCTGTTTGTTGGTACAATTATGTTTCAAAGTTAACATAAACCGTTCAAATCCATACATCCACCAATATTGGACAGGACCACAAATCCTTAGTTGAAACGGTATATGCACGGTCAAGTGTTCCATGGAGTCAAATAATGATGGAGGGAAGATCTTCTCGAGCTTGCACAACGTCACTACAATAAATTCATCCAACTTTCGCACATCATCTAAACGGAACTCCCTAGCACAGATTATTCTAAAAAAATTGCTAAATTCAGCTATTGGAATCCATATATCATCGGTATGTTCCCACGCAAGATGATTGGAAGCAATTTTGCATAAAACATGACAATCATGCGTTTTCATCTTTGTAAAATGAATTATTAGACATGTTGACACAACTTCCAATGTTTGACGCATATCCATCAGGAAGTTTGAGCGTGGTCTTCAACCACTTGCAAACATTCGTAATCTGATCTTCACTCAATGTATAAATTGTCTTAGGTTGACATGGTCTTCCATCGCGCCTGGGAACCAAATGTAACTCTGGACGGATGTTCATTTTCTGCAGATCACGTCTCGAGTTTGCATTGTCTTTACTCTTCACTTTTTGATTCATAACTGTGTAGAATACATTGTCAAAACAATTTTTCTCAATATGCATTACATCGAGGTTATGTCTTACTAACAAATGTCCCGATCGGTAACTCCCAAAAGATTGATTTCTTAATCAAATTGTGAGTCACACCAAAGACCTCAGGTTGATGTTTGTCCCAGTCTGACCTAAAAGGCGCGAACTCAATCTGCTCAATCTCCCTTAGTATTTCAACACCGGACTTATATTCAAAGGGCTCTGCTGCTCTCGAGTACCCCATGCTCGGCAGTCATGTCGATAAGAATGTCGACGGTGTAAAAATCTTCTATGACACCCCCACCAACAAGGTTTACGCCCATAATTTAATTGGAAACTGGACACATCAGCCATACGGTATGGGCATGCAAGTTTTCCTTGCGTACTCGGCTGATAGCATACCATAGGCCGGAAAGTCACTGATTGTCCAAAGCAGACATGCTCTCATTGTAAAATTCTTCCTACGATGCGCATCCCAAGTTTCAACACCTACAGTTCATAGACTATTCAACTCGTCGATCAATGGCCGCAAGAAGACGTCAATATTTCGCCCTGCAGATCGAGGACCCGGGATCAACAATGCCAAGTAGATATATGGCTGTTTCATACATAAATCAGGTGGTAGATTATAAACCGTGATGAATACCGCCACATGGAATAAGGGTTACCATCATCGATAGTGGATTAAATCCATCGGTGCATAAACCTAATCGTACATTCCCGATCTCTTCAGCAAAATCAGGGTATAGCATATCGACATGTTTCCATGCCTGTGATTGGCTTAGGTGTCCAATGGTACCATTTGCATTTGTATTTGCCCTTACATGATAACTCATGAATTCAGCTGTTTTCGACGACTGGTAAAGACGCTTAAGTCTTTCGGTTATTGGGAGATAACGTAGAACCTTCTTCGGTTTCAGTTTCTTCTGCCCACGCCGATCAATACCCCCTTTAAAAGTATATCTATCCGAACCGCACACTACACACTTCAACAAATAGCTGAATCCTCCAACAAACAACATACAATTATTCTCGCAACTATGAATTTTCAAGCATGGTAACCCTAAGTCACGATCATTTTCTTCACTTCATGTGCTCGTGGGCGGTGAGTTTTCTCCGTAATATTTCATTGATATAATTAATCATTTTGAGAAAACGGCATCCGATATATTATGCTGACTTTTCAAGCTCAAAAACTTGGTCAAAACCGATAGCTTCTTGTGTTCCGTGATTGCCCCATCATAAAGAGGTTGCGATGCCGCTGTAACAACGGTCGCCTCACCAGTTGGATGCCATTTTCCTCCATTTTCACCCTTTATGCGTTACGTCCACCTGACTTCGTTTTTGGCAACATTCTTCAAGTCCAGAAATCCTCCAATAGTGCCCCAAAAATGCTTGTTTCACCGCTTTTCACTCTGGCATCGGTTTTCCTACAAAAGATGCTCCAACACACACTAAGAACTAGCAATTTATCATAAAATCATAGTTTTTGGAGGTGAAAATATAGTATTCTTGCACGCATACTTGAACCTTTGCTTGGTGAGAAGAAGAGTCAAGTTTTGTCCATGTTGATACATTGCGGTGAAGCTAAGTGAAGGTGTGATAATCGAGGACCTCCACGGCTGGCATAATCCCGTGATTCATCCCTACACCATAGCATTGTTCAGGGCACAAGAAAGACCCTTTGAGCACATGATGAATAGATATGATGACAAATGATCACCTGGCCTATGCCTCGTTGTGGAATAAAATTACCAAAGGGGACTCCATTAAGAAGAATCGAGTAATGAACTGACATCATGCATCTAATGATAAGCGAAATGAAACTCTTCATGAATCCTAGACAAGGAGTGATGTTTCATAGAGTGCAATAGCTCATAAGCTATAAAGCAGTTTTACGTAATTAGCTATCCTCCGATAAATGAGCTCTGCTCCGCTGAAATAAGTGAGTGTAGAACTGATTTGAATAGATTCACCACCACCTTCACAATTAGTTTGTGTAGGACATTACAAAGGCTGTTTGATGGTGAGAAAGCTAAGTGTGCTATGTCTACTATGAGAAAATGAAGTGGACAGCAAGTGATTGATGCTTTTAATAGTCAAATCATGCAAGTAATCAAACCAAACTAATAAGACAACAAGATAAAATGGAATATACTACTAACTAACAAATCAACAAACAAGTTAATCAGGGGTCTAAATAATGATGGGCAGCTCTTCTTGGGTTTACCTATTCTCTCAAGACGCTACTACGACACGTTTGCAATGTCTTGGGGTGAGCTTCTATGACCATGTAACTATCCTCTTGGACAAGCAACCACCATCTCAAATTGAGTGGTTCTAGCCTCTCTCGAGGTCCATAAACACACTCTTGAGTAACTTTGCAGTGCTAAACTTGCACTGCCAACAAGCTCCTACGGTTACTCTAACTCGTAATGAGCAAGTCAATCGATCACTTGTGGCTTATGCTTGATAGAAGCTGACCTAAATGTCCTAAACATTTGTTAGAGATGTGTTGGAACCAAAAGATTCATGAAATCCTCGATTCGTGAGTTTTTGCTATAGCGCAAAACTTTTGGGCACAACGTACAATATAGTGCACAGAATGTGCGTTGATGATTTTCCACCATGGTTAGCTCCAATAAACACACAAGACAATGCACAAAGTCCGCACAACATGTTGCACAACAAATCTAGCCATTAAATTGGACATTTTAACTTGTAATGACTCTCTGAGATCTCCAATCGAACTTCAATTTAGCGTTTTGAAGAATCCAATTTCGGGGTTGGATGAGGAGATATTGTCGTTCAAATTTGATACCGGTTTCTACCCAACAATGTGCAAGACATATTGTGCACGATGTTAGAATGCACAACACAACACATAGACTCGCGCCCGAGCCTCCAGCTTCTTTCCTTGGATATTTCTTTATCCTTTTAATCCGAGACTTGGTGCAATCTTTCTCCATACCAATTCCTCATAAAAGCCACGATCTACACGCTTTAAGCTTCATTTTCCTCCGCATATGTGCTCTTCAAGAGATTGAGTAATACCGAGTACAATGCAAATTAGTAAACAAATGTAGGCACAAATGATGAATTATTATGAAGCCACCTACAAGCTCTAATAAATGCCAACTATTTCGGTCTTGAGAGGGAGAGAAAAGAGGGACAATGCTGCCAAGGGATGAGGAAATGACCAGCTCCCTCACCCCTATTTATAGAGTGCGAAAGGGGGTGAGGAGAGGGGTTGTGAGACCCCTATTCATTTCCGAAAATGTGCCTCAAATGAGTCACAACCATTCGGCCAATGTTGCCTCTCTCACAAGCCGAAATGTGGTGACCTATCCTAGCACCATTTCGGCTCTTATAGCCGAACCACTACCTCCCTTGGTCAATAGTCATGTGCCTTGGCCAAAGGTTGTAGCGTTTAAGTGAAGGGATGCACCTCTACACAAGAGATGTGTCCTTTGGCTCAAAAGTCACAAATTTTGACCAAAATGTGTCAACACACATATTTTAGATAGGAACACTATGAGTTAGTACAAAACTATCTCAATTGGCCATTCATCCAATGTAAGCTCCATTGAACTCAAATTCAGCTCACAATGAGCTAAAAGTTGTTCCTTTACTCATTTAGCTCCAATGAGTTGGAGTTAGCTATATTTAGCTAACATGAGCTAATGTCCAGTGACTACGGCTACTTTTAACTTGAGTGAGCTGACTTGAGCTAAGTCCAACTACTTCTAGATGGAGTGAGCAACACTTGAGCTAAGTTAAGCTGCACCCGGCTCCCATGAGCTGGAGTGAGCTGAGTCTAGATACTTCTAACTAGAGTGAGATAAAGTTGAGCTGGGTCCAACTACTTTTAGGCTGGAGTGAGCTGAAGTCTAGTGCACTCGGCTCCCATGAGTTGGAGTGAGCTGACTTGAGATGCCTCCATTGCTCCCAACCGGAGTTGAGCTAAGGTGAGCTACTTCTAGCTGACCTTGAGCTGGGGTGAGCTAAGTTTAGCTACTTCTAGTCGGGGTGAGCTGGGGTGAGCTACATCTAGCTACCTTTAAGCTCTGACTTAGCTTCATGAGCTCAAGTGACACCTTAAAAGGTCTTGGTGCGCTAGGAATTCTAACAAACTCCCACTCGCACTAAGAATCTTTTAAGTTGCAGCTCCCACTCAAAACAAAAGCCCCCCAATCAATTCAATAACCGAAAACAAATGCAATTCTATACAAGTAGAGTCGACCCCAAGGTATACACACAAAGTCTCTTCCATTATGGTTGTTAAACTCACAATGAAAGATTGTCCTCTCTTACATAGTTTGAACACATCAAATTACTCCCACTTGAAGTGATAACCACAAAAGATGAGGAGTGTGTCATTTCTCCTCTTTAAACACCAAGAAGTTTTATCCCCTTAACTCATAAAAGGAGGACATTTCAATATACCATGAAATTGTCACATGTAAGTCCAAACTTACAAAAACATAGGTTAGTATGTATGAGTGGTCATACAAACACGATGAAACTTATTCATCTCATCTTGATTATTCAAATCAAGGCGACATTAATGCTAAGTGTCATGTATTGGTGCATGACTCCCACTTAAATGTACAACTCTTTCAAGTCACATGTTTCATATGGAAACAACATACATTCAAGTCTTTAGCAAGTCTCATCCTTAATCCACCACAAGATTAAGGGCGAATCGCCTGTGTGAGAAAGCCATTCTCTACCTATGCTTGACATGCTCATTATTCGTTGTGATTCATGAATTGAAGGTACTATGTGATCATAAATAAACTTCTTTATTTACATCAAACATATGTACAACATGTTAGACACCAAAGAGGTGAAGTTCATCCAACATATTTACAATCTTGTAAGACCCATGTCGAGCAAACACTAAGGGTGGTAATGGCTTAGTGAGAGTATCTGCCACCATAAGGTCTGTAGAAATGTATTCAATCTTGACTTCCCCATCTTAATTAATTTTTTTAAATAGTCTCCTATAATCTAGGATTTTATAATATAGAATCGGATCTTTAAAGATTCTATTAGCTGCTATAGTTGTGTTAATATTGCGAATCTAACATAGATTTTCCAGATAATGTTTTACTTAACTATTGTAGTTTTTTCATGATAATATCTTAAGATACTACCATAGATTTAAACATCACGCATCATGTCGGCAGTCATCCCTTCGATCAAAGCACAATAATCCCTTTTTCTTTTCGAATCAATCAGAGAATAATTCAAAAACAAAAGTCTAAATACTGAATTCCTTTAGATAATCCTAGCGAACTATGCCATCATAGTTGTGATAATTCTATTATCCAATTTAAACGCGCTTTGATGACCTTCTCACCCTCTTTGGAATGAGCTGTTGTTTGAGTTTTTCAATTCCTTCTCTAGTCTTCGTTTCTTTGAGTCAGCTCCTCAATCTGTGATGTTAAATCGACCAATTCTTCTTCTTCTTCTTCTTCTTCTTCTGTCTCCTCCAAATGAACGTACAAGTCGATTATGGTTAACTTGCATAGAGCCATAAACAGGTTTTTCCAGCCCAAGTCCATCCATGACCTCTGAAAGCATCTTCTTGAAAGAGACCTTCACCGTCGGCATCCTGGTTAACTGATATGAAATTAATTAGCAAATCAAAATAATATGATTTGGTATAGGACTCTATCTCATAAGTTCTAATCTTATTCTGTTAAATAATTGATCTGAAATCTTATAACTCCTCATCTTCAGGAGTTATAGTTTAACAAGGATTCGTTTGTGATAAACACTTTGTGATCGTTAGGGTAATAGTTTAATTTAATTAGGATTGATTTGTTGTTTTTTCATTTTCGGCGTCGTTTCAAAATATTTTTATTTTGGCGTCGAATATTGAAACGTATAGAGCGCATAAGATGTCCAACATGAGCAATGATATGTTGAAGAAAACTATTTGTTTATAGATATATAACGATCTCATAAAAGTTTTTTTATGAGCATAAACACAAAGGTGGTACTAACATAGGAAACAACCGGCTAATGCTACATCAAATGCTTTTATTCATCAAATAAAATATTCCAACATATGATTAGACCTTGCAATCAATTTCCATGAGCTAGATTTTCTTCTAAATCATCTACAAGCACGTTTGCAGTATTCTCATTAAAGTTCTCCTCGTCTGAAATATTCGGGGCTGGAGTAGTTTCCATTGCTAGATGTCACGACCCGTTTGTGACGGAGTGCGCGAGGCATGTGTTGGGGCGCGTGTTGTAGCATTTAAGGCATGCGGACGGCACAGGGCTAAGGATCTAGGATGCCGGACAACACACTTGAGAGTGTGCAAGGCGGATTCAAGAGCAGCCAATGTGAGTAAGGCACCTTGGGAAAGCTGTAGAACCATGAAGGACATTCTAGTGCATGAATATTCTAAATGCACTAGGTTGTTCTAGGCTTGTCTAGACTGGACCGAAAGATGTCGAATGAGTCTAGAATGGACCAGAAGAGCCTAGGGTGGATTAGAGAGTGTTAGAAGGCCTAGGGCACGCTAGAAGGTTCCAGAAGACGTTAGAGAGTGCTAGGAGGTGCTTTGGAAGATTCTGGAAGCTCGTGGAACCCTCCAGAGCATTCTGGGAGTCTCTAGATTGGTCTAGAGAGTTCTAGGCTGAGCTATAAATATATAGAGAAGTCTAGTAGGTGCTAGACATGTGTAGATAATTGTAGAGAGATCCAGGCTTGCCTAGAAGGTTCTAGAAGAGTAATGTTAGCCATTGGATCAAGTAGATCTCCACCGTCCATTGAGGAAGTGGTTTGCCTATAAATAGAAACCTTAGGCATTCATTTGTATCCAACTCCAAGCAAGCCAAATCCAGAGTTGTGTAGCCAACACTTGAGCAATACAAAAGAGTTGTATAGCTTTCATTCTCTCCTTCTAACTTTCGTTGCTCTCTTCTCAAGCATTCTCAAGCAAGACTTAGGCACATTGGGGCGAGTTAGGCTGACTTAGCCACGAGGGTGCGTGACTAAGTGTTGCACGGGCATAGCGAGAAAATCAGTCCGTGACAGTTGGTATCAGAGCCAAGGTCGTGCGTGGGAGAACCATCGGTGGTGCAAGAATGGCAACCAAGGTGGTGCATGAAGAGGAGCGAGCCTTTGAGCCGGAGGAGAGCTCAAAGTGGGGCAGGTCCTGGGGTGCGTCAAAGAGAACGCTGGGAGAACTGTAAGATAGGCTCACGATGGTTGAGGCGCAGCAAGAAGAGCTCTATGCATGGGTCGATACAATCGAGGATGGTTTCTTTGGGTGCCGTCAACAAAGTGGTCGCGGAGCGGAGGCTCGTCGCAAGGAGGCGGATGATGCTCTCACAGTTAGAATCCTTGCCTTTGAGAAGGAGAACCAAGCTCTTAGAGTATAGCTTTTCGGGACGTTGGCACGATTGGATGAAGAAGTGGCGTTGTTGAGGAGCGCAATGGTACGAGGTGAGTCATTTGGCCCTTCCACTTCTTCTTCTACCCCTACTCCACTCGGGTTGGATGTCTGAGACCCAAGCCGTATAAGGGTGCTCGCAATGCCAAAGAGGTGGATAATTTCTTCTAGAGCTTGGAGCAATACTTTGGCGCTTGGGCATTGTGGAGGATGCGCTGAAGGTCAACCATGCTACGCTCTACTTGGAAGACACTGCGATTGTGTGGTGGAGGCGTAAGCATGCTGAGATCGAGAAGGTGACTTGCTCGATCCGCACATGGGCTGAGTTCAAGAAGGAACTCAAGCGCCGATTCTACCCGCGGAATGCCGAGGAGGAGGCCCGACATAGGTTGAGGAACCTAAGTCAGCGGGGAGCATTCGAGATTATATCAAGGAGTTTAGTGAGTTGCTGCTAGAGATCCCTAATTATCTAGCCAAGGAGGCATACTATGACTTCTTGTATGGCCTCCAAAACCAGGCAAGGCTGGAGGTGAAGAGGAGAGGTGCGGAAGACCTTACGACAACCATGCGGTGGCCGAGTCCCTCATAGAGTTCGCTAGCCGGGAGAGGCCTAGGTCTATGGAGGGTAAGGAGCATGGTGGGAGAGGGAGAGACCAAGTACGTGAGGAATTCTTGGAGACTCAGGAAGGTGAAGGCACCCAAGAGATCACCCAGCCGAGGAGAAGGCCAACTGAAAGGGATAAGGGGAAGCGGCAATTGGAGTGCTACTTGTGCAAGGGTGAGCACTTCTATAGAGTGTCCGTTGAAGAACTCTCTATCTCGCCATGCTCGCAAGCAAGGAGCATGCGGGGGAGGAGCCCAAGGAGTGTCACATGGGTTCACTCCAGCTTTTGAATTCCATCAGGACCGAGAAGGTGGAGGCTAAGCCCAAGGGACTTTTGTTTGCACGGGCCAAGGTGCGTGGCAAGGAGGTGCAAGCATTAGTGGACACAGGTGCAACCAACAACTTCCTTAGGGTGGAGGAAGCGAAAAGGTTGGGCATATCATACACTTGATGTGATCACGGTTCTTGAACGCGCGATCAAGCCAATCGCGGATCTAGCTTGGCGGAGGCGGACACGAACTAGTGAACAGATTTCGGCCAAGTGAACCTCCTCACTACGGGGTGAGGCAATGCACTTGATAATGCCTTGGAAAGGAGATGGGATCTAGCACCTCTTGACTACAAGGTCAAGCAATACTAGATATTATGTTTGGATCCTCTTGCATGGATCACTAGGGAGATGGAAATGCAAGAAAAGAGAACACAAAAGCCAAGGTCTCACTTGGAGAGTTTTGGCCGAATTCTTGATTCAAAATTATGTTATGCGTACAAATGTGTGTAAGGTTAGCTGAAATGGTGAGGGGTGATGTGAGAGGTAAAACGGCTCTTACACCTGCGTATGCATGCTGAAAGCATAAAGTGCTTTTTCATGCATGCCATACAAAAAGCTTCCAAAAAGTGAAAAGGCAAAAGCTAGCTTAAAAGTGTTCAGGTGTCTTTTGCATGTAAAGTAGGTGTTTGTCTTCCCAAGTGGCTCCAGAGAAGGGACATTTCGAGCTATAGCGGTTGGCCAATTGGTGAAGTATGGAGGCCTCGCGGAGGTGGCTTCGCTTTATTCTGGAGGCTTCACTGGGATGGCTTCGCCTGTGTCGAGGATTCGCGTACTAGAGCCTCGCCGAGAGGTTTCGCGGAGATGGATTCGCCTGGGGGCTTCGCCCGCGTCTGGAATGCCGGCACGTGAGTTTCGCCGCTTCCTCCTTCAAGTGTGCTTATGTTCAAGGCTCCAAAGGGCTTCGCATACTCTTCATCCAATGCGATGCCGAGGTGGCGAAGCTGTAAGGCCTTTTCTCGAGCTTCCTCTTGGTTGTCCTGCGCCATGAGCCTCATGAAAGCATTGAGACTCGCTTGAACTTGTTTCAGCCGGGACCTTGTCATGGGTCCGCCTAGACCTTGGAGTGGATTTGGGGATGCGCGCGCTTGAGGTTGCGTGCCAACTTGAGCTTGGGGAATCCTTGGGGCGATGTCCACATCATACTCTCCCTCTTCGAAAGAATCCATCCGCGGATTCTCAAAATCTTCTTTTCCTTCAAAGGGAGCCAAATCACATACGTTAAATGTTGCATGTACATTATAAGATCCATCACAAGGCAAGTCAAGTATACATTATCACCAACTTTCTTAGTGATCTGGAAAGGGCCATCGCCTCTTGGCGCAAGTTTATTTTTCCTAGCTTGGGGAAATCGGTCCTTTCTTAAGTGCAACCACACCCAGTCCCCAACTTGAAAACTTCTAAACTTTCTACCCTTATTAACCCTTCTTGCATAAGACTCATTAATTTTCTCAAGTTGCTTGTGAACCTTAGCATGCAAATCTTTCATGTGTTGGGCTTTCTTTTTCCCATCTACATCCATTTGTTCAGTATAATTCAATGCTACTAAGTCCAAAGGAGCTAAAGGGTTGAAACCATATACGATCTCAAAGGGACTGTAAGATGTAGAGGAATGGTAGGCTCGATTATAAGCAAATTCAACATGGGGTAAGCACTTTTCCCATTCCTTGAATTCTTCCTAAGGAGGGTTCTCAAGATAGTGGTTAGAGTTCTATTAGTCACTTCACTTTGGCCATCTGTTTGAGGGTGACTTGATGTCTAGTACATCAAACTTGTGCCTAACCTAGACCAAAGGGTTCGCCAGAAATGACTTAGGAACCTAGAATCTCTATCGCTAACAATAGATCGATGAAGGCCATGGTATTTCACAATGTCTTTAAAGAATAAATCAGCCACATGCGATGCATCATCAGTTTTATGACATGGAATGAAATGTGCCATCTTTGAAAACCTATCCACTACAACAAATATAGCATCATGACCATGTGATGTTCTAGGAAAACCACTTATGAAATCCATGCTTATATCAACCCAAGGAAGCGAAGGCGTAGGGAGAGGGGTGTACTTCCCTTTTGGTTGGAGAGTAGACTTGGCTTGGTGGCATGTGACACATCTGGCGCAGACCTTGGTGACATCCTTCTTCATGCCTGGCCAAAAGAAGTTCTCTTTTATGGCCTCAAGTGTCTTTTGGACACCAAAATGTCCTTATACATGCTTTTAAACAATCAAAGCCAACAATTTTTGTGTCAAGAGTCCATGAGACCGTGATGTAAACCCTCTCTCAAGAGTATTTAGAAATAAATTAGCTAAATGTCTTGCATCCTAATTTATTGTAAATTAATCAATTTTCCTCCTAGGTTAATTATGAACTCTCATTCTATAATTAACCTAACGTGTATTTCTCTACGATCTAACACAATTAGCTTATGTCTAAGTCTAATCATGTCAAGATTAATCCTCTATCAAGGTATTTGATCAATAAATTCAGAGAAACACAAACATAAATTATCAAACAATATCAATTCATCAAAAATATCATAAACCCATAATCCAAGTTTTACTAATTCCTAAGAGATAATAGGAAATTAGCTACCCATGATAATAAAAACCATAAATGAAGAGAAATATGAGTGACCCACATCCATGGTGGGATTTGAGCTTAACTTGACCAAATACTTAAAAGATGGAGAAAATGAGAAATCTAACAAATTCTAGGTTTAGAAATGGATTCTACTCAGAAAATGGAAGAAAACCCTAGAATTAATCACAAGATTATGGAGAAATCAAGCCTGGATGGTGCTCCTCTTCCAATTGATCTTCTATGCGTGTTGCTCCTCAAACCCAACCCTTGCTGCTCCAAAAAGAATCGACCTTTTGCTGCTGAAATTGAGCACCCTTTTTATGTAGGGCAATTTTGAGATCAATGGCCAAGATTGATTCATTAAAGAGATCAATGGTCAGGATTGATTCTCGACGCCAGTTGATCACCAACTCCAGCACTCTGGAACTTGATGATCTCTGTATTTTAGGTGACCACCGGGTGATCAACTCGCTTCATCTCCAGATGGTTTGAGACTCCCTGGATTTTAGGTGACCACCAGGTGATCAACTCATTCAGCTCCAGGATGGTTTGAGGTGACCACCAGGTGATCAACTCATTCAGCTCCAGGATTTCAGGTGACCACCTAGTGATCATCTGAATAAGAAGTTTTGCCCTTTTTGATCCTCTAACTTCTCCTTTTGTTACATCTTGCCCCAAAATGACCTGAAGTGCCAAAATCAGTAATTTTATGAGGAAAACAATTTCATCTTCAATCTAATCCAATAAATATTTCCTCCAAATCAAAACCTAAAATGGCCTCATCAAGCGTACAACTCTTTATCATATGTGGAGTAATTCAAGGTTGCTCCACCTAACTTCTCACTAAAGAAGGCGATGGGGCGGCCTTCTTGGTGCAAGACAGCGCCAATGCCTATTCCACTGGCATCGCACTCCACTTCAAAAACTTTGTCAAAGTTTGGTAAAGTAAGCAAATGTGCATTTGTCAGTCGAGATTTTAACTCATTAAAAGACTCCTCTTGTGATCTACCCCACTCAAAGGGCACATTTTTCTTAGCTAGCTCATGCAAAGGGGCGGCGATGGAAGAGAAATCCTTAACAAATCTCCTATAAAAACTAGCAAGTCCTAGAAAGGATCTTACTTGATTAATGAGTTAGGAGTAGGCCAATCTCGAATTGCACTTACTTTACTTTTATCTACTTTAACACCGTTCGCACCCACTACATACCCAAGAAAATTAACCTCATTTGATGCAAAGACACACTTCTCAAATTTAGCATACAATTTTTCTAATCTAAGTGTGTCGAGGACTTGCCTCAAATGCTCAACATGCTCATCATGGTTCTTAGAGTATACAAGTATATCATCAAATTGTACTACCACAAATTTCCCAATTAATCGCCTCAAGACATGATTCATTAGGCGCATGAAAGTACTAGGAGCGTTTGATAACCCGAAGGGCATAACATTCCATTCATATAAACCAATTTTGGTTTGAATGCAGTTTTCCACTCATCACCTTTCTTCATTCGGATTTGGTGATAGCCACTTCTAAGATCAATTTTTGAAAACACACAAGCACCACTCAATTCATCTAACATGTCATCAAGTCTAGGTATAGGGTGGCGATACTTTCTGATGATAGAGTTGATGAGGCTGCAGTCCATGCACATTCGCCAAGTGTCATCGCTCTTTGGCGTTCGGTAGGCGGCCTTGTTGGGTAAAGTCACACCCGGAAGTAAGTCTATTTGATGCTCTATATCGCGATAGGGAGGAAGGGTTCGCGGTTCATCGAATACTTCATCGAATTCCTTCAGAACTTCCTGCACATACGAAGGTAGGGAAGCTACGTTTTCAAGAGTTAGCATGCAATGAGTTGGAATCATGAGGAAACAAATTTTGTTTCCCAAAAGTGCTCTTTTGAAGTCTCTCTCTTTGGCCATGGGAGGGATGCACTCTTGTTTTCTCGTTTTCTCACTCACAGTGTTTCCCATCAATGCACACTCTTTCTTTTCACTCAAGGTTCCTTGAACCTTCTCACCATTTTCTCTTTTCTCTCTACCCTCGCTCTTTCTGTTCTTCTCAGCCTTACTAGCCAGGTGAACTTGGTCTTGGAGGGCTTGGGTTGGCGTGAGGGGAAGCAAGGTGTAAGGTTTATTGAGATGGGTGAGGGTACTTGTTGGCCTTGCCATAGTGTATGGCCTCCTTGTCGTATTGTCCGGGTCTTCCCAATAGAATGTGTGTGGCTTGCATTCGCACCACATCACAAGTGATAGAATCTTCGTACTTGCCGATCTTTATCGGTACTTCAACTTGTTTCACGACCTTCACAAAGGTCCTATCATCAACCCATTGAAGTTGGTACGGCTTGGGATGCGCGATGGTGTGTAGACCCAGTTCAGTAACCATGTCTTCGCTGGCCGCATTGACACAACTTCCACTGTCAATGATGAGACTACAAAGAGTCCCATTGACCAAAGCTCTTGATTGAAACAAGTTTTCCCGTTGGGTACTTTCGGTAACACTTGGGGAGCTTTGCAGAACTCTCTTGGTGACCAAGATCAGACCTTCCATAGGCAATTCTCCTTCCGCTTCGCTCTCTGGGTTTTGGGGTTCAAGGGGAATCTCCCCTTCGTCTTCACTAGATAATTCCCCATTCGGCCGAATGACCATGACCCTTCTGTTGGGACAGTCCCTCGCATAATGTCCCTTGCCCAAACACTTGAAAGATTCGACGCTCCTTGTCTGGCGAGGGGCATCATAAGGGTTAGGGTAGGTGCTGGTTTTTGGTTGAGGGTGTGATGGGAGCCTCGCGTTGGGATAATTATGGCGAGAGGGGGGTATCGTCGCGGTTGGTTGATAGGGTTTTGGAGTCGGCTTGGCGAAGTGGGTAGACTTGCTCCCTGAGCCTCAGGTAGGCGTCTGGAATGAATGATAGGAGTTTCCCTTCTTCAGCTGCTTCTCCACCCGTATCGCCTTATGCACTAGATCTTGGTAATCCCGATAATCACACAGCTCAACTGTTTTGGCGATGTCCTCTCTTAAACCATATAAAAATCTTGCCAATTTAGCCTCATCGTCCTCCTTGACATTGGCCCTCATCAAAGCTCTCTCAAGGTCCTTTTGATATTCCTCCACACTACGGTTACCTTGAATGAGACGTTGCAATTTCTGGGCACAATCCCTGCCGTAGTAGCTTGGAACAAACCGACTTTTCATGGCCCGTTTAAGTTCTTCCCAAGTGGCGATGGGGCGACCGCGGTCCCTTGCTCTCTCGTAATGTTCTTGCTCCCACCAGGTGAGGGCATAGTCGTGAAACTCAATGACAACGAGTTTTAATGTGGTCGTATCATTGTATCCCATCATGTCAATGATCCTCTCGTTTTGGCCATCCAAGTAAAATATTCTTCCAGATCACTAGAGCGTAGAAGGGCGGTATTTGAAGCTTTAAATTGTTGAGGGCTTGTTGGTCCTGGGCTTGTTCTCTTCCTCCAAGGTTTCGGTTGAAACCTCGATGGACACGTCCTCTCTCTGCTTCTTCTTCTTCTTCAAGGTCTCGCTCGAGATAAGCTCTTGCTTGAGCTCTATCTGGAAAGACCCTTCTTTTTGCTTGTTTTGGTGGTGGCTCCGCATAGTACGCCTGATCATCACTATCCAAAACATCATCATGGTCTACTTTCGTAGAGGGAGTTGGGCGACTATGAGGGGTGGCTTGTGGCTTCGCCGATGTCGGATTGAGGGTAGTATGGGTGACCCCGCCTTGAGCCCGCGATGCATGGGCATCATCGTCGACTTGCGAACTTTCCGGTTGCTTCCCTTGTGCTATCTCTACCCTTGTTAGTCGCTCATTTGTAGTGGCGACTTGAGCTCCCAAGTCATCCAACCTTTGTAATATTTTCGAAAGCGTGTCATGCATTCCTAGTTGGGATGGATGAGGAGGAGTTGAATCTGAAGAACCCATCTACAATCAAAGTGCAGATGAAAATATACAGTTAGAAAAAGAACCTCACCACTCCCTGAGTGTCTACACTCACTCTCGTGTTTCGCACAAAGGCTTTAGTGATTATTTCACTCCGGCTGTTCCCACTTAAAGGCTTTCACAAGTTCTCTAAACTTGATACCGACTTCAACCTTAGATCAAAGATGAACACGCAAAGAGACACAAACAGTAACTCTAGTAAAACCGTAACTTGAAACCCAAGAAAATGACTAGTTACTTGAAACTAGTTTTGTTGAGATGTTAGGGTTTAGTTGGTGTTGAAAGAAGTAGGGGTATGTCTTAGAATAGGCCTTTTAGAAACACAAACACGTTTTGTTCAGGGTCAGAAATCACTATCGGATTTAAAGCACTGTTCACTTGTGTTTTGATAAGAACACGCAAGAACACTCATGAACACATAAACTTACTCAACACTTTTCTTTCTTCAAACACCTTTCTTTGCGCTTTTGTACCACAAGACAATTCTTTTCTGCTTAAACCAGAAAATACTTGGCTTTAACAAGCACACATTCAAACAACACTTCGGTTTCAACGGGGATCATCAACCGAGACTTTCTTCAAGTGTAAGAAATATAACAAAGGGTTTTACTTGGAGAAAAATCAAACAAATAACACGATACCTCCAGCAAGCGCTTTGGCTCTGATACCACTTGATATGATCACGGGGAGTGTGGGTGTGATCAACGCTCACGGATCTAGCTTGGCGGAGGCGGATACGGACAAACGAACAGATTTCGGCCAAGTGAAACTCCTCACTACGGGTGAGGCAATGCACTTGATAATGCCTTGGAAAGGAGATGGGATCTAGCACCTCTTGACTACAAGGTCAAGCAATACTAGATATTATGTTTGGATCCTCTTGCATGGATCACTAGGGAGATGGAAATGCAAGAAAAGAGAACACAAAAGCCAAGGTCTCACTTAGAAAGTTTTGGCCGAATTCTTTGATTCAAAATTATGTTCTGCGTACAAATGTGTGTAAGGTTAGCTTAAATGGTGAGGGGTGATGTGAGAGGCAAAAAGGCTCTTACACCTGCGCATGCATGCTGAAAGCATAAAGTGCTTTTACATGCATGCCATACAAAAAGCTTCCAAAAAGTGAAAAGGCAAAAGCTAGCTTAAAAAGTGTTCAAGTGTCTTTTGCATGTAAAGTAGGTGTTTGTCTTCCCAAGTGGCTACAGAGAAGGGACATTTCGAGCTATAGCGGTTGGCCAATTGGTGAAGTATGGAGGCCTCGCGGAGGTGGTTTCGCTTTATTCTGGAGGCTTCGCTGGGATGGCTTCGCCGTGGGGCTTCGCCTATGTCGAGGATTCGCGTACTAGAGCCTCGCTGAGAGGTTTCGCGGAGATGGATTCACCTGGGGGCTTCGCCCACGTCTGGAATACCGGCACGTGAGTTTCGCCGCTTCCTCCTTCAAGTGTGCTTATGTTCAAGGCTCCAAAGGGCTTCGCATACTCTTCATCCAATGCGATGCCGAGGTGGCGAAGCTGTAAGGCCTTTTCTCGAGCTTCCTTTTGGTTGTCCTGCGCCATGAGCCTCATGAAAGCATTGAGACTCGCTTGAACTTGTTTCAGCCGGGACCTTGTCATGGGTCCGCCTAGACCTTGGAGTGGATTTGGGGATGCGTGCGCTTGAGGTTGCGTGCCAACTTGAGCTTGGGGAATCCTTGGGGCGATGTCCACATCACAAGGTGAGGAATACACCTTGGGAAGACTCTAGAACCATGGAGGACATTCTAGCTATGGAATATTCTAGAATGCTCCAGGTGTTCTAGGCTTGTCTAGACTGGAGCGGAAGATGTCGGATGAGTCTAGAAGGGACCGAGAAGAGCCTAGGGTGGACTAGAGAGTGCTAGAAGGCCCTAGGGCACGCTAGAAGGCTCCGGAAGGTGTAGAGAGTGCTAGGATGTCTTTGGAAGGTTTTGGAAGCTCGTGGAACCCTCCAGAGCACTCTGGGAGTCTCTAGCTTGGTCTAGAGAGTTCTAGGCTAAGCTATAACTATATGGAGAAGTCTAGTAGGTGCTAGACATGTGTAGATAATTGTAGAGAGATCTAGGCTAGCCTAGAAGGTTCTAGAAGAGTAATGCTAGCCATTGGATCAAGTAGATCTCCACCGTCCATTGAGGAGGTGGTTTGCCTATAAATAGAAACCTTAGGCATTCATTTGTATCCAACTCCAAGCAAGCCAAATCCAGAGTTGTGTAGCCAACACTTGAGCAATACAAAAGAGTTGTATAGCTTTCATTCTCTCCTTCTAACTTTCGTTGTTCTCTTCTTAAGCATTCTCAAGCAAGACTTAGGCAAATTGGGACGATTTAGGCTGACTTAGCCACGAGGGTGCGTAACTAAGTGCCGCACGGGCATAGCAAGAAAATCAGTCCGTGACATAGAACACGACGGGTACTAGCCCTTCGTTTGCACTACACGTGATACACTACGTGGAGAGGAGGGCCCTCACTGCGGCCCTCAACGCAGTTGGGCCGTGGTACCCACTGCGGCGAGGGCCGCAGTGAACACCGTGGTAAAAGCGACGGCGATTTCAAGCGCATTGCGGCTGCAAATAAGGCGCGATCGTCGGCGACCAGCATCGGACATCGGCCAGCGACCATTATATATCGCAACTGCGTCGCGTCGTAGCGCGATAATACTATTATTTTTGATAAAAATAAAATCGTATAAATAATTACTAACTATTATTTAAATTATTAAATATAAACTTAATAATAATGTTAATTAAAAAAGTAATTATTAATTTAAATAAATGTAAATGGAATATATATTTAAGATAATTAAAAAATAACATCCTAAAAATGTTTACACTAATTCTAATTGTTCGGAGGATTATTATTGTTAATAAAAGCATCGAATTCATGATCATCCATCCCGAACAGGACTAAAAAGTTGAACAGTGGCGCTACAATCACAGGCCCTGTGGGCTGCGGGATCTCCTGCTTCGAAGTCCGTGGCGGCACCGACTGATAATCATCTTGGACGGAGTTGAGGGTGAGGTTGGAATTTGGAGGAGAATGCGGCCTCAGAGGATGCTCGTGACGTGGGGTGATCCGAGGAGGGGAATGCTAGGATGATCCAACGACCAAAGTCGGAGGCATGTCAAAAAGTCGGACTTGTCCCCTCTACGTAGCGCCGACCACATGTTGCTAATAGCCGCTTCCATGGAACGCGTCACCTCGTTCACCCGGGCTTCCACTCGGGCTTCAACCTCAGTATGCGCACGAGCACCTTGGTCCTCGAGAGCGGCGACCCTGCATCTCAGGTCACGGATCTCATCCATGTCCCTCCGATGCTGCTCCTCCAGGTCGATCTCGCGCTGAAATCAAAATTTCATTTTGAAAAGGTTATACTTATAATGATGAATTGCCAAAGTACTGTAAAGGTATGGAATTGATAAAAGTTCAATTTTATTACCTGCGACAGTCGAGGCTGCTCGAACAGCTCGGGCTGAGAAAGGCAGGGTGGGACACTGATGTGGACATCCACCCAACTCACACACAAGAGGCTCCAAGTCCCTTCCAAGGCCTCAATGGACCCATGACTCGGTCTAGGTTAAAGATGGTGCAAGAGAAGCTCCAAGCCTTTATGACGATCATGGCACAAGGAGAGGAGAGCGAACGAAGATCAAGACAAAGACCTCAAGCTTCAACACATGGGGATTCAAGTGGAAGACCCCAAACCCTTTGGGAAGCATCACCTATACCTTCCTTGAGGCCGAGGAGAAGGCCACGCGCTCCACGCGCCATCTCACTTCACCCACGCGCCCCACGCGCCTCCACCAAATCCCGGAAGCCGCTCCGCCACCCTTGGAATGTTGCACCATGTTCCCGAGCCTTGAAGGAGCCGGAAGGTAGCTTGAACGCGCCACCTTCCCCCGCAACGCGCCCTCACGCGCCGCCCTCCTCAAGCGCATGAAACTCACGCCCCACCAAGGGGCAATTCGGACTTTCCACATTTCCATCAGATTTTCAGCTTCAAGGACTTATATTTGAATTGAATTTGTGTTATTTAGAAAATGGGAGGGAAAGTAAGATAGTGAAGGTCCTTACCCACTAGTTTGAAGTAATGGTTGGTACTTACCTTCTATTACAAAAATGGTGGAATCCTTCCACTCTCCTCACCATTTTAAGTAGTATCATCATGGCTTTTGCTTTATGCATGAAAATGGTAGGAAGACTCAAGGGTTGTTACCAAAAGTGTTAGCCACACTTTGGGTTCCATGTATTTAGGTTAGCAACCCACATTTCAGCCATTTAGAACTCTTGTTGCCAAAATTATAGACTCCTTTTTTAGAGCATTTTGGCTTTGGTTTCTCATTTCTTCAATCCATTCTCTTGTTCCATAATTTTGGTTCAAGAATCATATCTAAAGTATTGTTCAACCTTGTAGTTGAAAGGTGCTTTTGTTGGCCGAAATTATCAAGAGCTTGTTGTTCATCTTCCAAGCTAGATCCTTTCAAGAGTTGATCATTTTAGTGATCACATCAAGTGGTATCAGAGCTTTGTTGCTTGGTTGATGTTTATGTTGTATGTTTCTTCAAACAGCGCTTTGTTTTAATTTGCAAAATTTGAAGAAACTACTTTCTACCTTTCTTAAGTGTGGACGAAAAGTTCATGCCATCTCTTACAAAGTGAAAGTGCAAAAGCTGTTGTTTGTATGATGCTATGATGTTGTGAAGTGAAAAAGTTTGTTACTATTGAAAAAGGATCAAGAAAAGTGCAACTTTTGAAGAAAGAGAAAAGCTGTGTTCATCAAGTATTCTTGCAAGTTCATCAAGTTCATCTTGTGTTCATACAAAGTTCATCACAAAAATTACATTTGATCCAAAAAGTTCTAAACATCTTGCATCAAAAGGTGTTTGTTGTTTGCAAAAGACCTTTCTCATACCACACCTTACTTCTTTCAAACCCCATCTACCTTCAAACTTTTCAAAACCTAGTTCCAAGTAACTAGTGCTCTCTTTTTCTACTTGTTTTCGATTTAACTAGTTTGTTCTTGTGTCCATTATTGTGTCTTCCTTGAACAAGGTTGAAAGAGGTTGTGGACTTGAGAGGTTAAAGCCAATCAAGAGTGATACACCATAAGAGAATCCTCCTTGTGTGAAACACAAGAGAGAATACAACATAAAGATAGGGTTTTATACTACTAACACCATATCTTCAATTGTAAAAGAGAGGAATATTTGTTGTAGGTATGTCAACCGATTCTTCTTCATCAGCTCCTCCCAAGCCAAGTTTGGAAGAAACTCTTGCCAACCTTGTGCAAGAACTTAAGGAGATCAAGGTTCAAATGGTCACCACAAGGCAAACTACCGGAGAGCTCCCATGTTCAAGGTGTAACCGACGCCACAAGGAGAGAACCGCCCCAAAAGACACCACAAAATGCTCCTAGCATTCGGCCTCTTGTTCCACCAAGGAGAGGCCGAATGGTTGAGAGGTTTCGGAGAGTAGTGATGAAGAACACCATGAAGTACCACCTCCTTGCTGAAACCCTAGAAGAAGAATCTTTCAAGATAGGGTGCAAGCAAAGCCTATCTTGAAAGAGACCTAGATGATGAAGAAGAAGAGCATGCAAGAGGCCACTTCCACCGAAACCTAGGAGAGAGGGGCCAAGTTCAAGATCAACACGCTCTCAATAACGTGAAGCTTCAAGTTCCACCTTTCTATCGCTCAAGTGATCCGGAGGAGTACCTCACTTGGGTGAACAAAACCGAGAGAGTCTTTGATGTCATGGGGTACAATGATGCTACCAAACTCAAACTAGCTATCATTGAACTTCATGACTATGCCATCATTTGGTGGGAGCAAGAACACCAAGCAAGAGCTAGAAATTGACAAGCTCCCATAGACACTTGGGAGGAGCTCAAGCACGCCATGAGAGCTCGGTTCATCCCATGCTTCTAAGAAAGAGAATGTGCTCAAGGTTGCAACACCTCACCCAAGGCAACCGAAGTGTTGAAGACTACCAAAAGGAGCTTGAAAGCGCCTTGATGAGAGTTAATGTCAAGGAGAACCATGAAGCAAAGATGGCTCGGTTTTTGTATGGTTTGAGAGATGACATCTCTCGAGCGGTGGAGCTTTGTGACTATGGAAGTTATCAAGAGTTAGTGCACAAGGCCATAAGAGTGGAGAAACAATTGAAGAGAGGAAGTTCCTACACTTCCTACCACACCTCCAACCGAAACAAATGGAGCAAACCAACCTCCACAAACAAGCTCTCCACCTCCAAACCCTACCAAACCGCCACCTCAAGCGTCCTTATCACTCCCACGCACAACCAAAACCACCATCTCACCCCACTCCCTATTCCAACCCACAACCGAAACCAACCTACCCCTCCAAACCCACAAACCCGCCACCTCAAGCAAGAACCGTTGAATGTTTCAAGTGTCTTGGCAAGGGACACTATGCAAGAGAATGTCCCAACAACAGAGTTATGGTGATTAGACCAAATGGTGACATCTCAAGTGAAGATGAGGAGGAAGTTCCACATGAACTTCCGAATGAAGAAACCGAGGAAGAAGAGGGAGAGTTGCCTCTTAAGGGGCATATATTGGTCACCAAAAGGGTTCTCCAAAGTTCTCCTAAGATAACCGAAACTACACCGCAAGTGAAGATATGGTAAATGAGTTACATCTTCCCACCAAGCTCCATCCAAAACCTTACCAACTCCAATGGGTGGATGATAGATCATTTGTCAAGGTGGTGAAGCAAGTGGAGGTGCCAATCCGAATTGGCAAGTATGAAGACATCATCACTTGTGATGTTGTGAGGATGCGAGCCACTCACATCTTACTTGGGAGGCCATGGAAATTCGACACACATGCCATTCATCATGGAAATGCCAACAAGTACATGATCACTCACCAAAACCGAAACCTCACCTTACTTCCACTCACACCCACTCAAGATCTACAAGATCAAATCCATTTGGCGAATAAGGCCGAGAGTAAAAGGAGGGAAATGGGAAGGGAGAAGAGAGAAAAGAGTGAGAAGGACCAAGGATCCTTGAGAGAAAAGAAGGAGTGTGCATATGTGGGAAACACCTCAAGTGAGCAAGAGAGAAAACAAGAGTGCATACCCCACTTGGCTAAAGAGAGAGATTTCAAAAGATCACTTTTGCAGAACAAAACTTATTTTCTCATGGTACCAACTTCATGCATGCTAACACTTGAGCAAGTATCTTCTCTTTCTTTGGATGTGCAGGATCTCTTGAAGGCATATGAGGATGTGTTTGAGGACCCTTGCGGCCTCCCTCCGAATAGAGGGATTGAGCACCAAATTGACTTGATTCCGGGTGCTCCACTTCCCAACAAGGCCGCCTATCAGACTAACCGTCAAGAGTCCAAGGAGATTCAAGCACAAGTACAAGAGTTGCTCCAAAAGGGTTTCATCAAAGAAAGCCTTTCTCCAGGTGTCGTGCCAGTCATCTTAGTGCCCGAAAGTGATGGCACTTGGCGGATGTGTATGGATTGCCGACCCATCAACATCATCACTGTAAAGTATAGACATCCTATCCCTAGACTTGATGATATGCTTGATGAATTGAGTGGTTCATGTGTTTTCTCTAAGATTGACTTGAAAAGTGGTTATCATCAAATTCGAATGAAAGAGGGTGATGAATGGAAAACAACATTTAAGACTAAAATTGGCTTGTAAGAATGGAATGTCATGCCCTTTGGATTAACTAATGCACCTAGCACTTTCATGAGATTAATGAACCATGTTTTGAGGCATTTCATTGGAAAGTTTGCGGTTGTCTACTTTGATGACATTTTGGTGTATTCCAAGAATCATGTTGATCATATTGATCACTTGAAGCATGTTTTAGATACACTTAGGCTTGAGAAGTTGTATGCTAAGTTTGAAAAATGTGTCTTTGCTACAAGTGAAGTTAATTTTCTTGGATTTGTTGTGGGAAAGCATGGAGTTAGAGTTGATGAAAGTAAAGTGGTAGCAATAAGGGAATGGCCCACTCCTAAGTCCATAACCGAAATAAGATCATTCCTAGGTCTTGCTAGTTTTTATAGGAGGTTTATCAAGGACTTTTCCTCTATTGCCGCCCCCTTACATGAGTTAACTAAAAAGAATGTTGTGTTTGCATGGGGTAATGCCCAAGAGGAGTCTTTTCTTGCTTTGAAGTCTAGATTGATGAATGCTCCCTTGCTTGCTTTGGCTAACTTTGAGAAAGTATTTGAGGTTGAATGTGATGCAAGTGGGATTGGCATTGGTGCCGTTTTGCACCAAGAGGGCCGACCCATTGCTTTCTTTAGTGAAAAATTGAGTGGTACCATATTGAACTACTCCACTTATGACAAAGAGCTTTATGCTCTTGTGAGGTCACTACAGGTGTGGAGTCATTATTTGTTGCCAAGAGAGTTTGTGATTCACACGGATCACCTCTCTTTGAAGTATCTTCAAGGTCAAGGCAACTTGAACAAAAGGCATGTTAGATGGATGGAATTCATTGAATCATTCTCTTATGTGATTAAGTACAAGAAGGGGAAAGAAAATGTTGTAGCCGATGCCTTGTCTAGGATATATGTACTTCTTTCTTCTCTTGATGCTAAGATTGTTGGATTTGAATGCTTAAAAGATATGTATGAGCATGACCTTGATTTTGGTGATATTTATGCTTCATGTGCTAAGGGTGGCCGAAATGGCTACTACATATTTGATGGTTTCTTGTTTAAGTTTAAAAGGCTTTGTGTACCAAGGAGTTCCATGAGAGAAGTCATCACCAAGGAAGCACATGGTGGCGGCCTAATGGGTCATTTTGGTGTCCAAAAGACACTAGAGACTTTGAAGGAAAATTTTTATTGGCCGGGCATGAAGAAAGATGTCACAAGGATGTGTGCAAGGTGCATCACTTGTCACAAGGCAAAAGTCACTCTCCAACCGAAAGGGAAGTACACTCCTCTTCCTTCTCCTACTCTCCCTTGGGTTGATATTAGCATGGACTTTGTTAGTGGTTTGCCTACAACCTCACATGGACATGACGCTATTTTTGTGGTTGTTGATAGATTCTCTAAAATGGCACATTTCATTCCATGTCATAAGAGTGATGATGCATCTAAAGTGGCCGAATTGTTTTTCAAGCATGTTGTTAAATATCATGGACTTCCTAGGTCAATTGTGAGTGATAGGGATTCTAGGTTTCTTGGACATTTTTGGAGGACCTTGTGGTCTCGGTTAGGAACTAGCTTAATGTTTTCTACATCTAGTCATCCACAAACCGATGGTCAAACCGAGGTTACTAATAGAACCCTAATCACTATCTTGAGAACCATACTTAGGAAGAATTTGAAAGAATGGGAGAAATGTTTGCCACATGTTGAGTTTGCTTATAACCGTGCATACCATTCTTCCACCTCATTTAGTCCATTTGAAGTTGTGTATGGTTTTAATCCTTTAACCCCTTTGGACTTGATTGCTTTAAATCATGATGATCAAATTGATGTAAGTGGTCAAAAGAAAGCTCAACAAATGAAAGACTTGCATGCTAAGGTTCATGAACAACTTAACAAGATCAATGAAGCGTATGCAAAAAGGGTAAATAAAGGCAAGAAGTTTCGGACTTTTGAGGTAGGGGATTGGGTTTGGTTGCACCTTAGAAAAGAAAGGTTTCCACAAGCTAGGAAGAGCAAACTTTCACCTAGAGGAGATGGACCTTTTCAAATCACAAAGAAGATCAATGATAATGCATATGTTCTTGACTTGCCATGTGATGGTTCATATAATGTTCATGCAACTTTCAATGTTTGTGATTTACTTCCTTTTGAAGGTGATATGGAAGAACTAAATCCGAGGTCGGATTCTTTTCAAGAGGGAGGGAATGATGTGGACATCCACCCAACTCACACACAAGAGGCTCCAAGTCCCTTCCAAGGCCTCAATGGACCCATGACTCGGTCTAGGTTAAAGAAGGTGCAAGAGAAGCTCCAAGCCTTTATGAAGATCATGGCACAAGGAGAGGAGCGGAACGAAGATCAAGATCAAGACCTCAAGCTTCAACACATGGGGATTCAAGTGGAGAAGACCCCAAACCCTTTGGGAAGCATCACCTATACCTTCCTTGAGGCCGAGGAGAAGGCCACGCGCTCCACGCGCCACCTCACTTCACCCACGCGCCCCACGCGCCTCCACCAAATCCCGGGAGATGCCCCGCCACCCTTGGAATGCTGCACCATGTTCCCGAGCCTTGGAGGAGCTGGAAGGTAGCTTGAACGTGCCACCTTCCCCCGCCACGCGCCCTCACGTGCCGCGCTCTTTAAGAGCGTGAAACTCACGCCCTACCAAGGGCAATTCAGACTTTTCACATTTCCATCAGATTTTCAGCTTCAAGAACTTATATTTGAATTGTATTTGTGTTATTTAGGAAATGGGAGGGAAAGTAAGATAGTGGAGGTCCTTACCCACTAGTTTGAAGTAATGGTTGGTCCTTACCTTCCATTACCAAAAATGGTGGAATCCTTCTACTTTCCCTCACCATTTTAAGTTGTAACATCATGGCATTTGCTTTATGCATGAAAATGGTAGGAAGACTCAAGGGGTTGTTACCAAAAGTGAGCCACACTTTGGGTAATAACCTCCACTACCACCATTCATGTATTTAGGTTAAGCAACTCACATTTCAGCCACTAGAACTCACATTGCCGAAATTGTAGTCTCCATTTTGAGAACATTTTGGCTTTGGTTTCTCACTTCTTCAATCCATTCCCTTGTTCCATAATTTTGGTTCAAGAATCATATCTAGTATTGCTCAATCAAGTAGTTGAAAGGTGCTAGATCCGTCTTTTTTCCTTGACATCTAAAGTATTGTTCAACCTTGTAGTTGAAAGGTGCTTTTGTTGGCCAAAATTATCAAGAGAATTGTTGTTCATCTTCCAAGCGAGATCCTTTCAAGAGTTGATCATTTTCATGATCACATAAGATTAAAATATGTTAGGTATCCAAAATATCACTTATACATACATAATTATACATAAATATTTTTAAAAATTACTGATTTCTTCATAAATAGTCACCTTTGACTTGTTTCCATTCGACTTGAATTTTGGGTGTTTTTCACTCTTGGCATTTTTCTTGTTCCGGACGGAGTTCACCTTGAACTCTTCACTACAGTAATGCTCTGGTAGCAGCTTCCACTTTGCAGGGTCTATCCTTTGTGTAGGCATGTCGAGCAAGTCCATGTAGTTTGGAGTCTGACGATCTAATGGACGTCTTCTCCGGGCCCAATCCCGGATGTTGTCTTGGGTGTTTCGGTAGAATTCCGCGAATCGGGAATGGAGCTTTTCCATAACTTTGTGCTCCGTCCATGTATATTCGATCATTCAGAAAACATGAATACATTAAAATGTGTAGAATTAGTGAAATAATTAGTATATGTATTACCGCGAATTGAAATAGTGAAATAATTGGTGAAATAGTGAAATAATTAGTATATGTATTACCACGAATTGATTGGCATAGTCGGCTTGCTCATCAGTGGGAGGTCGGTGTATGTAGACGGGAAGCCTCGAACTTACTTGCAACGATTGCACCGATCGCTTTTGGCACCCCGATATTTGTTGCTTCAAAGCGCGTAAGAATTGAAATATGATAATTAATTTAGAATCATATGCAATAAAATATCAAAATTAATAAATTTATGAAAACTTAAAAGACTTACTTGTCTGATGTGAGCGACCAATCTACCATCAGGACCCCTCTCGGAGCAACGGAAGAGGAGGCGCGGGAGGTGCTTCTTTGTATGTCTTTGGGCGGGTGGTGCATCGGCATCATGAGGAGGCAGCTGCTGATCCACCGAATCGGTAATCTCCGGTGTCTACGACGGTGCGCGACGGCTCGAGGTGTAAGAGCCGCCACCACGTCTAGCGCGAGAGAATGATCTCCCACGTGAACCCGAGCCTGACTGATTCTGGCGCTCACCATTACTGGATGGTGTGTGCGCCATACCTCGAAGCATTCAAAAAATGTCAGTCAATCCAAAAAGTTTATGAAAATTGCAACTAAGGCACAAAATATCAATTAAGCCACGAAGTTTTGAAAATTTTGCAATGGTAGCCCAAAACATGCATTTAGTTAAACTTTTCATTTTAAAATTGAAGTGCATAGTGCACATGCAAAGTTTTATAAATTTTACAAAGTTACCCAAAACATCTTTAAATTTCCATTTCAACCCCAAAGTCTTTGAAAATTGCAATTAAGGCACGATGTTTTAAAATTTTCGCAATGGTAGCCCAAACCATGCATTTAGTTAAAATTTTCACTTTAAAATTGAAAGTGCGAAGTGCACCGCAAAGTTTTGTAAATTTTACAAAGTTGTCCTTTTATTTTCACCATATTGTTTTGTATGAAACCTGTACCCATTAACATATACGCTGGGAACGATTGAGCCCTCATGCTAGGCCCGCGTGTCAGGTCATATAGTGCTTGTGGGAGCGCTGCCTGATTTGTGACGACCTATACATAATCGATAATTAACATAATAAATTTCATTGTGATTAAAATAACAAACAAACAAATAAATAAATAAATAAACACAACTAACCACATTTTTGAACCACCGTGCAAACTCGCCGATCTTAAGTTGTCCATAGCATCATCTTTCATTTCGGGAACCGATTGTGGGACAACTCGTTTAATCGAATTATAAATTGTTCCACCTCCTAACAATTGAAGAATGTATGTTTGGACATTATTTAATTCTTTAGCAAACAATTCTCGAGCCCGAGCCTTACCAAAAGTTTTTGTTGGATGATTGAAAATTGATAGTTGATATGATCACGGCCGGAATAACCACGATCACGGTTGCGCCCGATCTAGCTTGGCGGAGGCGACGATGTGAAGAACACAGATTCGGCCAAGAGAACCTCCTCACTACGAGGTGAGGCATTGCTCTTGATAATGCAGGAAAGGAGATGGGATCTAGCACCTCTTGATTACAAGATCAAGCAATACTAGATATGATAGTTGGATCCTCTTGCATGGATCACAAAGGAATATGGAAGTGCAAGACATGAGAACACAAAAACCAATCTCTTGAAGAGTTTTGATTTCTAAATATATTATGCCTTCATTCGGTTACAAGCTTTCCTTTATATAGGATAAAAATGGTGAAAGGAAAGAACTTGATTTTGACTAGGGAACCGTCTTCCTTGATTTATGGTGGGCGAAGTAAGAGGAGGCAGATGATGGGTGACATTGTAGGCTAACTGCTCCTGTCGCTTTCATTTCCCCAGGATTTATAATTGGTGGGAAATGGGAGGGAAGTCTTCTTCATATTGGCGACGCACAGGGCTTCACTTGCTTGAAAGCCTTGCGTTGGGGCTTCGCCATAGGCCCTCGCGCGAATGGTCTCGCCTTAGGGCTTCGCCCGCAACTGGAAGTTTGTCACAGGGTCCTCGTCGTATGTCCTTACGCAAAAGTCTTCGCCTTGGTGCCGTGCCTTAGTCTGGAATTCTGGTGAAGGGCCTTCGCCGTATGCCCTCGCGCGACTGGCCTCGCCTTGGGGCCTCGCTTGCATCTAGGAGTCTTGCGAGGGGGTATTGTATTTCCCTTTCTAGACTAGTCTCACATTCAAGACGCCATTGGGCTTCGAGATCTCTCCTTCTAGGGGAATGCCGAGACGGCGAAGGCTGCAGGTCCTTCCTTGTGCTTCCGCTTATGCCTTGCGCCATCAGTTTCATGTAAGCATTAAGGCCGGCTTGGACTTGTTTGAAGCGTGACCTTGTCATTGGCCCTCCATATTTTGGAGAGGATGCGGGGCCTCGCGCGCTTGGGGTTGAGCTTCACTTGAGTCGGCGACGTTCTTGCAAGGATGTCCTCATCATACTCTCCTTCTTCAAAAGAATCCGTCCGCGGATTCTCATATTCTTCAGTACCTTCAAAAGGGGCCAAATCACACACATTAAATGTAGCATGTATGTTATAAGATCCATCACAGGTAAGTCCAAGACATAAGCGTTATCACCAATTTTCTTAGTGATTTGGAAAGGTGATGTGATCACAGGGGGGGTAAGTGATCACGCGTTCGGATCTAGCTTGAAGGAGGCAGTTTCCAGCAAGAATGGAAACGAAGAACAGAGGAAGAACAAGGAAACAAAGTCGGCCAAGGGAACCTCCGCACTACGAGGTGAGGCAATGCCCTTGAAAACGCCTGGGGAAGGAGATGGAACCGAGAACCTCCTCACTACGAGGTGAGGCAATGCAAGGTATTATATTGGATCCTCTTGCAATGGATCACTATGATTGGCGAAGCAAGATTTGAGAAGGAGATGGAACCGAGAACCTCCTCACTACGAGGTGAGGCAATGCAAGGTATTATATTGGATCCTCTTGCAATGGATCACTATGATTGGCGAAGCAAGATTTGAGAACCCATAAAGGGCTTGAGGAATTTTCCTTCTCAAGCTTTTCTTTAAAATTGGTTCTGTTTATTCTAGGAGTCTGTTGTCCCTTTTATAGAGAAGGGAAAGGGAACAGACTCTTACATATACGCATGCATGCCATAAAGCGTACAGTGCTTTTGCATGCATGTTATCTAAAAAGGTGAAAAAGATCAAAGCTAAGTAATATAATACTCCCAAGTGTCAGCGTGAAAGGAGGGAGTGTTCCTGATGGGACGGGAGTGGTTGGGAGTGGTCGGCTGAATTATTGGAAGTGCCTTCGCGGAAGTGCCTTCGCCAAAGTGCCTCCGCCAAAGTGCCTCCGCCAAAATGCCTTCGCCAAAGTGGAACTTCACTGTTTTCTGAATAACTTGAGCTCTGGAACTCCGATTGAGGTGATTCAAAAGCCATTTTCTCCTCTTGAAAAGGGCTTCAATATGAAATCCATTGCTCCAGCTCTTGATGAGTACAGATCCGCTTCACTTTTCCAAAAGATAGCCCGGGGTGATTTGAGGCCCTCGGGATCATATCAAAGGGCCATCGCCTCTTGGCGCAAGTTTATTTTTTCTAGCTTGGGGAAACCGATCCTTCCTTAGGTGCAGCCATACCCAGTCTCCAACTTGAAAACTTCTAAACTTCCTACCCTTATTGACCCTCTTCGCATAAGATTCATTGATTTTCTCAAGATGTTTGTGAACCTTAGCATGCAAATCGGTCATCTGTTTCGCCTTCTTGTTACCATCTAAATCTATTTGATCAACATGGTTTAAAGCAATCAAGTAAAAATGAGCTAAAGGATTTAATCCATATACAACTTATAAGTGACTAAGAGAGGTATATGAATGATAGGCTCTATTATAGGAAAACTCTACATGGGGCAGACACTTCTCCCAGTCCTTTAAATTCTTCCTAAGAAGGGTTCTTAAGATGGTTGTCAAGGTTCTGTTTGTCACTTCTGTTTGTCCATCGGTTTGGGGATGGCTTGATGTAGAATACATCAAGTTCGTGCCCAACCGCGACCACAGGGTTCGCCAAAAGTGACTTAAGAACCTTGAGTCTCTGTCACTCACAATGGACCGAGGAAGACCATGATACTTCACAATGCCGTTAAAGAACAAGTCTGCTACATGCGATGCGTCTTCAGTTTTATGGCAAGGAATGAAATGTGCCGTTTTTGAAAACCTATCTACTACCACAAATATAGAATCATGTCCATTCGATATCCTAGGCAAACCACTTATTAAATCCATTCTGATATCTACCTAAGGAATCGAAGTCGAAGGGAGAGGGTGTACTTCCCTTTTGGTTGAAGGGTGGATTTGGCGCGGTGGCAGTGACACATCGCGCACACCTTGTTGACGTCCTTCTTCATGCCTGGCCAAAAGAAATTTTCCTTCACGGTCTCGAGCGTCTTTTGGACACCGAAATGCCCCATAAGGTCCCCGCCGTGCGCTTCTTTGATGATGACTTCTCTTATGGAGCCCTTGGAATGCATAACCTTTTATACTTGAACAAAAGCCACCAAACAAATAGTAGCCATTTTGGCCCTCTTTGCTTTGATCAATATAAATTTTTCCAAAGTCCACATCATTCTCATACATGCCTTTCAAGCATTCAAAGCCAACAATTCGAGCATCAAGAGACGTGAGTAAAGCATATCTCTGGAAAGTGCATCCATGACAACATTTTCTTTACCTTTCTTGTATTTAATCACGTAGGAGAAAGATTCAATAAATTCTACCCACCTAACATGTCTCTTGTTCAGGTTCCCTTGCCCTTGAAGATACTTCAAAGACAAGTGATCGGTGTGGATAACAAATTCCCTAGGCAATAAATAGTGACTCCATGTTTGCAGGGATCGCACAAGAGCGTATAGCTCTTTGTCATAGGTGGAGTAATTCAAGGTTGCTCCACCTAGCTTCTCACTAAAGAAGGCGATGGGGCGGCCTTCTTGGTGCAAAACAGCACCAATGCCTATCCCGCTGGCATCGCATTCCACCTCGAAAAACTTGTCAAAATTTGGTAAAGTGAGCAAAGGGCATTGGTCAAGCAGGTTTCAGCTCACTAAAGATTCCTCTGGGCTCTACCCCAGTCAAAGGCTACGTTCTTCTTCGCCAATTCATGCAGAGGGGCAGCGATAGAAGAGAAGTCCTTAACAAATCTCCAATAAAAACTAGCAAGTCCTAAAAAGGATCTCACTTCTGTTAAGGACTTAGGGGTAGGCCAATCCGAATGGCACTGACTTTTCCCTCATCTACTCTGACACCATTCACACCAACTACATACCCGAGGAAGTTCACCTCATTTGATGCGAAGACACACTTTTCATACTTAGCATACAGTTTTCTAGCCTAAGTGTGTCGAGGACTTGCCTCGGATGCTCAACATGCTCATCATGATTCTTAGAGTAGACATGTATATCATCAAAGTATTCTACCACAAATTTCCCAATCAATTCCCGTAAGACATTATTCATGAGAAGCATAAAAGTACTTGGTGCATTAGATAATCCAAAGGGCATGACATTCCATTCATATAAACAGATTTTAGTTTTGAATGCCGTCTTCCATTCATCACCCTTCTTCATCCTAATCTGGAGATATCCACTTCTAAGATCAATTTTTGAAAACACACAAGCACCACTTAATTCATCTAGCATGTCATCAAGTCTAGGTATAGGGTGGCGATACTTTCTGATGATATTGTTGATGGGTTTGCAGTCCATGCACATGCGCCAGGTGCCGTCGCTCTTGGGTGCAGTATGGCCCGGCACCGCGCAGGTGAAAGGCTTTCGTGACGAAGCCCTTGTCCAACAATTCACGTACTTGGGTTTGGATCTCCTTGGAGTCTTGGGGGTTTGTTCGGTATGCTGCCTTGTTGGGTAAAGGCGCACCCGGAAGTAGATCTATCTGATGCTCTATGCCGCGATAGGGGGGAAGGCTTCGCGGCTCATCGAATATTTCCTGGAACTCCTTCAACACTCCCTGCACATATGAAGGAAGAGAGGCTATGTTCTCGAGGGTTAGCATGCAATGCGTGGGGATCATGAGGAAACATGTTTTGTTTCCAAAGAGTGCCTTCTTAAGATGTTTAGTTTTGGCCGGTGAAGGGCTGCACTCTTGTTTTCTCTCTTGTTTGCTCTCAGTGTTTCCCATAAATGTGCACTCTTTCTTTTCACTCGAGGTTCCTTGAACCTTCTCACTATTTTCTCTCTTCTCTCTTCCCTCTTCCCTCTTTTTCTTCTCGACCTTACTCGCCAAGTGAAGTTGGTCTTGAAGGGCTTGAGCTGGGGTAAGGGTTAGCAAAATATAAGGTCGGTCAAGGTGAGTGATGGAGTACTTGTTGACCTTTCCATGGTGCATGGAATCCTTGTCGTACTGCCAGGGCCTCCCCAAAAGAATGTGGGTGGCCTGCATCCGCACCACATCGCAGGTGATTGAGTCTTCGTACTTGCCAATCTTTATCGGCACCTCAACTTGTTTGACAACCTTGACAAAAGTTCGGTCGTCAACCCATTGGAGTTGGTATGGCTTGGGGTGCGCGATGGTGCGAAGGCCGAGTTCAGCGACCATGTCTTCGCTGGCCGCGTTGACACAGCTGCCACTATCAATGATGAGACTCCAGAGGGTCCCATTTACCATGGCCCTTGATTGGAACAAGTTCTCCCTTTGAGTACTTTCGATCACACTGGGGGTGCTTTGCAGGACCCTCTTAGTGACCAATATCAAGCCTTCAAAAGGCAGCTCTCCTTCTTCTTCTTCCAACTCATCGTTTGGAGACTCAGGAACAGACTCCGCTTCATCTTCACTAGAGAGGTCCCCGTTTGGTCGGACGATCATGGTCCTTTTGTTGGGACAGTCTCTAGCATAGTGTCCTTTTCCCAAACACTTAAAACACTCAATGCTCCTTGTTGGGCGCGAAGTGTCGGAAGGTTTAGGATAAGCATTGGTTCTTGGTTGAGAATGGGGTGGGGTTGTTTGGTGGGATGGTGGCCTTGTGAAGGGTTGGTTTTGGCGGGAGGGGGGTATCGCGGCAGCAGGCTGGTATGGTTTTGAATGAGCCGCTTTGGCGAAGGGGTAGGTCTGCTCCCTGGGCTTCGCGGAGGGGTGAAGTAAGAGTGGTAAGAACTTCCTTTCTTAAGCTACTTCTCCACCCTGATCGCCTTATGCACCAAGTCTTGGTAATCTTTATAATCACAAAGCTCCACCATTTTGGCGATATCCTCCCTCAGACCGTATAAAAACTATGCCAATTTGGCCTCATCATTTTCCCGAACACTTGCTCTCATCAATGCCTTCTCAAGGTCCTTCTGGTAATCTTCTACCCGTCGGTTGCCTTGAGTGAGGTGTTGTAACTTCTGAGCACAGTCCCGGTCATGGTAACTTGGCACAAACTGCTTTCGCATGGCTCTTTTGAGTTCTTCCAAAGTGGAGATGGGTTGATCTCGTTCCACGGCTCTCTTGTAATGCTCTTGCTCCCACCAAATGAGAGCGAAGTCATGAAACTCAATGACAATGAGCTTTAACACGGTGGCGTCACTGTAACTCATCATGTCCACTATTCTCTCAGTTTTAGCTATCCAGGCGAGTTACTCTTCCGGATCACTAGAACCACTGAATGGGGGTATTTGGAGCTTCAAGTTATTGATGACTTGTTGGTCTAGCGCTTGCTCTCGTACTCGAGATGTCGGTTGAACTCTCGATGAGCATTCCCTCTTTCCATTTCTTCGGCTTCCTCAAGGTCTCTTTCGAGATAGGCCTTCGCTTGTGCTCTATCTTGAAAGATTTTCTTCTTTGGGTTCTTCAGGGGTGGTTCCTCGTAATACTCATCCTCATTGCTATCCGGAATGTCCTGCACAACAGGACCTCTTCTCGCGTGATAAGGCTTACTGAGGGGAGTCTGCTGCGACTGTTTGAGAGCAGGATCAAAGGTGGTGTATTCATGTCACAGCCACCCCGCCCGGTTACGGAGGCGGACCGCGGCGTCGAGAACCGGAACCTACGGCGGAAAGCGTGGCAGCGGAGCATCGAGCTCCAAACAAAGCAGTCAAGTAACAACTAGCAACCTAAATACTCATGCAAGGCAAGCATACGAATAATCCAACTTCCACCACACAAGCGGTTCATGGTATATCCCACTTCAATCATCGCCACAACACAAGTACCAAATCCATAATATAGCAATTCCGATGTAAGCAAGTCGGGGCTCCGCCCGCGACTCAGAAGATAGATAAAGCAGAATATAGTCAAGATATAGACACATCGACAAAACCATGATCTGATCTATATGCATGCAGTTATAGCTACAGATCCAATAAACAAAATCCTGTAAATACCTAAGTGCGGTCACTCGAGGATCTCCGCACGTGGTACTGCTGCTGCTATCAAAATCCCAAATGTAGGAAGCACCGCGGATCTCTACTCCGCCGGTTGCTTGTCAGGTCGGCCTGAAAGTGGTAAACAGATAAAAGGGTGAGTCCTCGAAAGGACCCAGTAAGGGCTAAGGTAAAAATGTAGTTTGCCCATAGGGCAACAATCTGAACCTGCAAAACAGAATATCACAACATATACATATACATACAAACATAAAACATAAAGTAAATCAGAATCCATCATATGCGGTCCAACCGCCCTCAATCAGAGGTCAGAATATACAGATCAGAACAGAACAGATAGCACGGTACCGGCTGGGGTCGCGATCCCCAAACTGTCGTAGGGTCACAGAAGTATACCGGCACCCCAAGTGCGGATATACGCATAATGTCGGCACCCTCCAGTGCAGATCCAACGAGCAATGTCGGCACTCACAGTGCGGATATAATAAAACGAATCATGGAGCACCCGTGGCCTCTGCAACCATTCGGGTCTCGTCGCGAGCTTGAGCATATAATAATAATAATAATAATACATAAACAGAACCAGAAGTATCGTTACCTGATAAACATATACGGAGTAGAATAAACGTACATTTTACAAAATTAAGCCCTTACCTCGAAACGGCGCCTCGCGGCTCAAAACTCGGAAATCCCGGCTCCAGGCGAAAAGCATAAAACTTGGCTCCTACGGTTCCCCGCTACTCTACCAATGCAGAATCAAGCTGAATAACCATAGTTGAGTCGAACACATCCAAATAACCCGAAAGCAATTTACGCATAAACCCGCACTTTCCCGCAAAAATCCTGAAAGCTCGGTTTTACAAACCGAGCCCGAACATTGATAATAATACACCATCAAACCCATTCCAACCTTTAAACACGCATACAAGACATTTTTCCGGAAAACCCGCATAAACCTAACTTTCTCATTTCTAACCCGAAAATGATATTTCAAACGCCATAACGCACCTACTTTCATCCACAATACCAATTTAGCATCCATTTCAATCAAAACACAATATTCACATGGAAAAAGAATCACTTCAACAATTCGACCCTTAACCAATTTTTCACCACACTTCCAAATCAAACCATTCAAGCTTCCAATTAATACTACTAATCACCAATTTCACTTCCTAACCAACATTACTAACCAATTGCATCAAAATCAACAAACCTCAACCTTGAACATTTCGGCCAAAGGGGGTTTTCTACCCAACTTGTTTTCCATCAAATTGAAACCATAGATAGTCTTAGAATCATGCAAGGAACAATATACTTGAAGCATGATTCAAGAACACAAACATACACAATTTTAGAATTTTCATCAACATTTCGGCATTTAGGGTTTCTTCAAACCAAGGAGTTTTTCCAAAATCTAACCATAGATTCTTACTCCTCTCAAGCCCAAGAACAACACACTAAAATTTGGGAGGGAGAGGATCACTCAAACACATAGCAAAGAACAACTCAATTTTTCGAAAATCCCTCTCTTTTCTTATCTAATCCTTGTTTTTAACTTAAAAGTGAGATTAAAGGGAGGAGCTTACCAATTCTTGAACTCAAATCCTTGAAGTTTCAGCAAAGGGAGATGAAGAACATGGAGCTCAAGGTGAAGGTTAATGGCGGCAGAAGGAAGGAAGAAGAAGAAGAAGAAGAAGAAAAGAAATGGAATTTTTATGAATTATAATTGATTTTAGCCTTTTTATACTCCTTCTCTTTTCCAAGTTAAATGATAAATGGACAAGTGTCCAGCCCCAGCCCTTGCTGCCGACTTAAGCCCATCTCAGGCCCAAAACATTTAATACTTTTGGGTTAATTGCAACTTAACCCCCTAATTCTCCAAATCTTTGCAATTAAAACCCCAAATATAGGTAACGAACTCCAAATGAAACCAAAACTGACCAGAATCTTCAGAATATCATAACATTCAAAAAACATTTTTCAAATATTTATTTACCATTCCGTAGAGTCCTACCGAGCTCGCTGAACTCAACCGAATTCCGGCGTGGCCGCATAATAACCTGAGCCACAACCCGTCACGACAAAATCCCACAAAAATAACCATAAACTCCACCTTAAAATATAACATGACTTACCACAGAGCCAAATGGGCTTCATGCGGCCTCACCAGCCCAACCGCAGTGAGCCAAATGGGCTAGGCCTCACCGCGGCCTCGTGCGCGGTGAGGCCCAGCCCATTTGGCTCCCTGCGGCGCAGATGAGGCCGTAGTGACTCAGTTAAAAATCTGAATCGTCTTCTTCCCTCTCACTTTCACTCTCGGTCTCCTCTCCCTCTCCTCCCAAACCGCCGTCCTCGCCGAAGAAGCCGTCACCACCGCTCGGGCTCGTCACCGCCCGCCACAGACCTCCCCTTGCCCAGGTGAGTTTTATTTTGAATTCCACGGTTAGTTTTGAGTTTTTGAATTTGTTTCATTGATTTGTGTTTTTGAATTTTTGAGTGGAAATTAGTTTAAATCACTTGGAATGAGTTGAGATTAGTTGGAGTTTTGTGGAATAGGTTAGTTTGTGAGTTTTGTGGATTTATGAATTTTGTGGAATTATTTGAGATTAGTTGGAATTTTGTGAATTTTGTGGAGTTATTTGTGAATTTTGTGAAATTAATGAATTATTGATATTAGTTGAAATTAGTGAAATTAGTGAATTAGTGAAATTAATTAAATTAGTGAATTAGTGAATTTAGTTGAAATTAGTGAAATTAGTGAATTAGTTAAATTAGTGAATTAGTGAAATTAATTAAATTAGTGAATTAGTGAATTTAGTTGAAATTAGTGAAATTAGTGAATTAGTTAAATTAATTAAATTAATTAAATTAGTGAATTTAGTTGAAATTAGTGAAATTAGTGAATTAGTTAAATTAGTGAATTAGTGAAATTAATTAAATTAGTGAAATAGTGAATTTAGTTGAGATTAGTGAAAATAGAGAATTAGTGAATTTAGTTGAAATTAGTGAAATTAGTGAATTAGTTAAATTAGTGAATTAGTGAATTAGTGAAATTAATTAAATTAATTAAATTAGTTAATTTTGTGGATTAGTTGAATTTAATGAATTAGTGAAATTAGTGAATTTAACTAAACTAGTTAAATTAGTGCAATTAGAGAAATTAATTAAATTAGACAAATTAATTGAAATTACTAAAATTAGTTGAAATTAATGAATTAGTGAAATTAGTGAATTTAACTAAATTAGTTGGAATTAGTTAAATTAGTGCAATTAGTGAAATTAATTAAATTAGACAAAGTAGTGAAATTAATTAAATTAGTGAAATTAGTGAATTTTTGAATGGTTCGAGGTATGGCGGACACACCATCCCGTAGCTCGGGTTCACGTGGCTCGGGCTCACGTGGCTCGGGCTCACAGACGCTTGATTTCTCTCGCGGGAGGCGTGGTCGCGGCTCCCGCACATCGAGCCGCCCTGGACCGTCGTCCCAGACACCGGAGCACACCGAATCGGTGGAGCAGCCGATCCCTTCTCCTCGGCCCGATGCTCGACCTGCCCAGTGCCGACGTACAGCAGGACCTCCCGCGCCTCCTCTTCCCCCGCCCGAGAGGGGTCCTGATGGGAGGTTGGTCGCACACATCGGCCAGTAAGTTTTTAATTTTACCATTTCATAAATTTACTAGTTTTAGTATTTTATTTCTGCACGTAACATTCAACTCTTATGCGATTTGAAACAAGCGACGTCGGGCGTGCCCAAGGCGGTCGGGCGATCGTCGCGGCAAGTTCAAAGGCTTCCCGCCTCGTACTCCGACCTCCCGCGGATGAGCAGGCCGATTACGTCCACGATTCTCGGTAATACAAATACTAGTTATTGCACTATATATTTCTATATACTTTTTTAAAACTAATTCTATAACTTTCAACGTTTTGATGTTTTCTGGAACAGGAGCAGTATTCGTGGACGGATAACAAATTCTTGGAGAAGCTCCATTTCCGGTTCGCAGAGTTCTACCGGAACACCCAGACAATATCCGGATTGGGCCCGAAGAGATGTCCCTCGATCGCGAGGCTCCCAACTACATGGAGTGGCTGGACATGCCTCCGCCGAGGATAGAACCGGCGAAGTGGAAGCTGCTGCTCGAGTATTCTGCGGCACGGAGTTCAAGGTCAACTCCGCGGAACAAGAGAAATGCCAAGAGCGACAAACGACCAGTCTTCAAGTCGCATGGCAACAAGTCAAAGGCGACAATTTATGAGGAGATGGTAAGTTTTTTAAAATATTTATACATAATTACAATTACGTATGTATAAAGAAACTTCAATACCTAACATATTTTAATTGGCGGTGCGAGAAGGCGGGACAACGGCTGCGAGAGGACCAGTTCGGGGAGGACTGGTCGGGCAAGGAAAATAGGGCCTTGGTAAGTTTTGGTCATTTTTTAACCATTTATATGTTTAAAGTATTCAATTTATTATTCATTAACACAAATTTTCTTAATCTTAACTAGGAGGAGTACAAGAAGCGCTTGATCGAGAAGTATGGGGCGGACGGGCCGTTCCCCGATATTGATGAGGACATCTACACGGATGTCTTGGGCCCGCCACGCGAGGCGATGGGTCGGTGTCCCGCCTCAGCCTTTCTCAGCCCGAGCTGTTCGAGCAACCTCGGCCGTCGCAGTAATAGAATTGAACTTTTACCACTTCCATACCTTTACAAGACATTCAGTATAAGTATAACATTTTCAAAACGTAATTTTGATTTCAACGCGAGATCGACACGGAGGAGCGACATCGGAGGGACATGGATGAGATCGGCGACACGAGATGCGGGGTCGCCACTCTCGAGGACAACGCTGCTCGTGCGCAGACAGACGTTGCAGCCAGTGGCAACCGGTGGAAGCCGGGCGTGCGAGATGACGCGTTCGACCGGCGGCGATCAGCGGCATTTGGTCGGCGCTACGTAGGGGGACATGTCCGACTCTCCGACGTGCGAGTCTTTGTCGCCGGACCATCCCGGCCTCCTCCACGTCACGAGCATCCTCCGAGGCCGCCTTCTCCGAATCCCGACCTCACCCTCCACTCCGCCCAAGATGAATATCACCCGGAGCCGCCGCGGACATCGGAGAACCCCCCGATCAACTTTTTTAGCAACTTCCTCAATATGGAAGATCAGGATTTTGACGATTTTCTAAATCAGCGTCCTCCGAACAATTAGAATTAGAATTACTGTAAATATTTTTAGGATGTAACCGGTAAATTATATTACATTACAGTAACAATTTATATTTATTTCAATTAATAATTACTTTCTTAATTAATTAACATTATTATTATATGTTAATTTACTAATTTAAATAATAGTTACTAAATATTTATAACAATTAATTTTTTTCACAAAAAATTCTTTCTACTGCGGCCAAAGACGCAGTGAAGGCCGCAGTACAGATTGGCGGCGCCGCCAAAATGGTTGGCAGCTGCTGTCAGGCTTACTGCGGTAGTCACCGCAGTGAGGCGCGATGCGTACCACGGCCTCGCCGCGATGAGATTAAAACCGCCGACATTCCAATGCGGCGTTCATGCGGCGTCGCCGCGCTTGGTACCACGGGCCAATCGCGCGTTTGGCAGCGATGACGCCTACCTTCGTGCGTGAAGAATGCAACGCTGATGCATTCATCATCGTCAATTTTATTTATATTTTTAGTCCATCATCCCTTTTCCAAAATTCTTTAGGAAAATTTTTAGTTTTTTTATATTATGCTCGAACAAGTGGGGTGACAAATTGTATCTTTTATGTATTTCTGTGCCAAAACGCACATTTCCAAGAAATGGAACATTTTTTTAACTTTGTTAGTTTTAAGTTTAATTATATTGTATTTGGACTGTGCAACGTTTGTGCATTCAGCAATATTGTCAATTTATTTCTATTTTTAGTGCTAAAATCAACTATTTTCCGAAATTCTTTTGATTTTTTGATTTTTTTTAACTTCTATATATAGATAGGTTGAAAAGTTCAACATAAGAAAGAATGAAATAGGTTGTATATTTAGGTTATTATATTTCTCCAATAATTTTTTAATATGATAAATCATTTTTTTCTCATTTTTTTCCTCACCAATTTTACATCATTTTCAAAATAAATTTCTCAAAATATTTACAAGAGAACACACACTTAATTATATTTTATTTGGACTCTGCAACCTTGGTGCATTTAGCACAACCCTGTTAATCATCACCCGGGTGATTTTTCACCCACTTATTCAAATGACTCATCTATAAGGTAACTTGGAAGTCCAAGCCCAACTAATTAGACAATTACATATCTATCCTCCAATTTTCAAGTGCTCTAGATGGGTGAAAAATCACCCGGGTGATAAATAACATTGATGCATTTAGCATCGTCAATTTGTTTCTAATTTTAGCTGCTGAAAATATTGATTTACCTAGCTCATAAAGTATATTATCTCAGTACGTAGCACACAAAAAACGAAACATTAAAATAAAAAACTAAATGTTATACAAATGTAAATTGTTTTTTGAAAGCAACGAAAATGTACATATAAAAGAAGATGAAAAGAAGTATTTTTATTGGCATGATACCCGTTAAACTCAAGATATTTATTTGGTGTCATTAGAGCTTTAAGAAAAATGGATATTTACCCTCTTGGTGGACTACCCTCCAACTTAAAACGTGAAGATTGGAGACGGCAGTGGATGGAGAGTTAACACCGTTTTTTACATCTGACGAGGACCACAGGCTTGGAGACAAACACAATCTCTGCGCTGCCAGGGAATTTGTAAAGATTGATGTAAAATCCCTTGACAGTCTCTCTCCACAATTGGTTGACATGTAACAGTTTAATCAAATAAATTACTTTCTCCATTCCTAAAAAAATGATGAAATTATGCATTTTGTATTTTGGTATTGAATTTATAATTTTATTTTTTTTTTGCTATTTTAATATATGAAATCAAATAATTTAAATGTAACTATAGAGTAATTTTTGTAATCTCAAAATTTATCTTTTAATAATTGTTTTTAATAATAATTTGAATTTTTTTTAACATTAAAAAATAAATAGACCAATTTTTTTAGGCAAGAGGAATATTTTGCTCCATCTACTCACACTCTCTCTCTTTTTTATTGAGGATCTACTCACCATGGTATTAAATATCGTATCGGTTATCGTGTCGTTTTGCCAGCGATACGAGACAGTATTGGTATACTGAGAGTACACCGGTTATACCGGAAAACTGTACTGGTGTGTGTCTATATATATATATATATATATATATATATATATCAGAGATTCTAAATTTTTTATCTGTAGTATTTGGGTGATCACCTATTTGACTAAGAGAAAAAGAATGTAGTAAGCAAGCATTTACTAGCTACATACAAGAACTAAAGATACTAATTAAAAGAATTAAAAAAGCGAATGAGGTAAATGAATTTTTTAAATTACAAACTGGAAGTCTGAAGAAATATAAACATGATAATCATAACTGATCTCATTAGTCAACATCGGAAACTAATTTAAGTATAGAAAAAAATTAAATAGCATGGATCTAAAATAGATTAATATATTATTTCTTTCTTTAACGTAATTAACAGATTTCAAAACAATTGGTGAGAATTTTTTCTGAATCTAGTGATTTTGTATTTTAATTTCTTTAATTTAGTAGATATTTTTTATTCGCAATTATATCCTCAAACTTTTAAAAAATATTCATTTTAACCCTTGTACTGCCGCTTTCTTCATTTCGACCGATACACGGCACGACCAAAATGGCCGGTACGACTGCCGATACAACTTTGGCCTAAACGGTGTCGTTTCCCGGCTGATACCGAAACGAAACCAGCACACCGGCCGGTATGAAACGGTATTTAATACCATGCTACTCACATCCTCTAGAGTTAGTTAATGTTAACAAATTTTATTCCATAATGGCAAAAAAAATCTTTTTTATTATACTATTGTACTATTTTTCTTGTACATTCACAATTTATGAATTATAATACGTAATTTTATTATAATTGTAGTTTAGTTTATACTATTATTAGGCCTATTTAATTTGCAGTAAATTTCATTACCTTTTTACAATTTTTCTATTCCCTAAAATTTTGTTGGATCAATATCCAATCTCCCATTTTGTTAGAAGAATATCCAATTTCTAAAATTGTTAGATCAATTTTCAATTTTGTTGGAACAATGTCTAATCTCCAATTTTAATAGAGTAACATCCAATTTCCAAATTCAGGTTTGTTAGAACGACCTCCAATTTTCAGTTTTGTTGGATGAATGTCAAATTTTCAATTTTATTGAAGGAATGTATAATCTCCAATTTTGTTAGAGTAATATCCAATTTCTAATTTTTAACTTTATTGGAGTAATGTCCAATCTTCAATCTTATTGAAGGAATGTCCAATTTCTAAAATTGTTAGAACAAATGTCTAATTTTCAATTTTGTTGGAGCAATGTCTAATTTCTAATTTTCAATTTTGTTAGAACAAACTCCAATCTCCAATTTTATTTGAGCAATATTCAATTTTCAATTTTATTGGAGCAATATCTAATTTCTAATTTTGTTATAACAAACTCCAATTTCCAATTTTCTTGGAGGAAAGTCTAATTTCCAATTTATCGGAAGAATGTTTTAATATTCAATTTTGTTGAAGCAATACAAAATTCCCAATTTTATAGGAGCATTTGAAAATGGAAGTTTTCTGTTTAAATACTTAGGTCCCGTTTTAGTTATGAAACTTTTGTAGAATTTTTATCTCAAAATTTATTTGTAAATATTTAGATGTATAACCAGGGATTAAGTGATAGAAAACATTATTTTCAAGATTTTGAAAACTCTACTGCTAAAACAGAGAACTTAAGGGTCCATTTAGTTGGTAGAATTTTGTGAAAATTTTGTGAAAATTCTGCGAAAATAAGAAATAAAACGAGAATGTGTTTAGTTATTCATTTTCATTTTCATTTTTATATGAAAATGAAAATACTTTTGTACATGATTTTGAAAACAACTTTTTGATGTTTTCATTTGAAAATAAAATACGGAAAGGACCACCGTTGGACCGTCACCGACCACCGTCGGACCTTCGCCTGACCACCCCTGGACCTTCGCCGGACCACCCCCAGGCATTGCCGGACCTTCGCCGGACCACCACCGGACCTCACCGGACCACCGCCGGAACTCGCCGGACCACTGCCGGACCAACGCCGGACCTCTGCCGGACCACGCCGGACCACCGTCGGACCTCGCCGGACCTTCGCCGGACATTGCCGGACCATCGCCGGAACTCTCCGGACCACCACCAGACCATCGTCGGACCTTCGACGGCCGCTCGTCACTGGAGCGGCGGTCCGGTGGTGGTTTGGCGGTGGCCCGGCGGCGGTCCGACGATGGTCCAATAACGGTTGGTGTTGCGGCGGTGGTTTGGAGGTGGTTGGTGGAAGTGTAGAGACCACTAGTGCACTTTACTCTTTTCAAAATATTGTTTTCAACGTGTTGTAATGAAACGCATTTTCAAAAATTATTTTCGAAAATTATACATTGAAAATGAAAACTGATACAAGAAATGAAAATGAAAATTATTTTCATCAACTAAACGGGTCCTAAGGTTTTCTAATTTAACACATAAATTTTACAAAGTTCTGAAACAAGATTTTCTATCACATATTCACTAGTTATACATTCAAATATTTACAAAGGAAATTTAAAATAAAAATTCTACAAAATTTTCATAACTAAACGAACCCTTAAGCTTGTAGCGTGGTTTAATGGTATTAGGTAACAAGGTTCAACAAACGAGCCTACACAAACAACCGCATACTTCCTTCTAATATTTTACTCAGGCTTATAACATTTAGTTCAAAATATTAATCACCATCACCACATTAGAGCATCTCCAACAAGTTCTCCATTTTATGGGAATGCTCAATTTTGGAGAAATTTGGGCTGTTTTTGGGTCCAACAGATTCTCCATCTCATTCTCCAAAATGGGGAAGGAGAAGGACAAATGGGTAGCATTCTCCAAAATTTAAAGAGTCCGTTTAAAGTTCTCCAAATTTGTTTTTCCAACATAAATAATTCCTTTGTAAATATTTGATCATACAACTCAACATTTAAGTGGATACAAAAATCAGTTGAAAAACTATAGTATTAATTCATGGAAACCTTAGTCAAACATGTAGAATATCCTATAATTTAATATACTAGTTTCCAAAGTTTGGAAAACAAGATTTTCCATCATTTGAAAGCTAGTTATATGATCCAATATTAACAAAGGAAATTTGGAGTTGAAAATTTGAAAAATTTTACATAACTAAACGGAGTCAAAGCCTTCTCCAAATTTGCTTTTCCAACATAAATAGTCACTCTCTCTCTCCTCTCATTGGCGTGAACTCAACATTTAATTAGATACAAAAATAAGTTTCAAATAAAAAAATATTAATTCATTAATTATTAGTCAAAGATGTAGAATATTTTATTGTTGTAATAAATGCAGACTTCTCCAAAATGAAGAAATTGTTGGAGTTAGAGCAAAAATAATTTGGAGAATATGGCTCTTACTTCTCCATTTTGAAAAAACTTTTAGGGAGGCTGTTGGGCATATAACTAAATCACATGAGAATCGTTCCAACTATTAGTTATGAAACAACTAAATCACATACAATTAGTTATGAAACCCACGACATTCCTACAGGACCGTCGTTTATATTATACATACATCTCAAAACAATTAAATTGAATATTGGACTACCAAATGATGCGCTTTTTTTAAAACTATTATACTAACAAAATACTTGAACAGGATAAAGAGTAAATAACTTATTTAAAATCTATTTTTAAAATTCTTTTTATTACTTATAACAATTTTTTTATGTTTAAAATTGTTAACTTATGGAGTAACACATATTCCCTAGATTACTGTATCAAAAGATATCAAAACCAAATTTAACATCTAAATAATATATAAAAAAACGAACAGATGAAAGTAACAAAAAAGGTACGTCTCTGACATACACTTACCATCGTGCCATAAATGACTGGCAGGAACTTATTTTATTTTTATTTCTTAATTTTCTCTTAGTATTAATATTTTATTATCATATATATATATATAGTATTTCTTCTGTGCATTTAGACTTATCAAATCAGTGGAATATTCACTCTGTTCCTTAATTTAGGCAACATGTGAGACAAATACTGTGAGTATAAAAGAGTAGAAATTTTGACAAAATGAACACTTCCGGTTAGAGAGTTAATGATTCAAGTTAATTTTGTCATATTATATACTCCCTCCATCCCAGTAAAATTAATACATATTTATTTTTTGATCATCCCAGTAAAATTAATACGTATCCTAAAAAGGAAATTTTTTTACACCAACTTTACATTATTATCCTCAATTTCTTTTCCCACCCAAAAAACGTACTTTTATCTTATATGTTTACGTTACATTTTTATCTTATAAGAATGATATGGTAAATTAGTATGTAAAAAATTACTATACAAAAGTATTGCATTACTTTTAAAACATCCTAAAAATGAAGGTGTTGCATTACCTTTTAAACAAATAAAATAGTTTATTGTCGAAAGAACACAACCTAGAACAAAATCAGAGGTTTATCGAAACATCCACTAACTTCAATTTCATATTTAGAAAAAACATAAATGACTCAAAAAGAAAAAATATAGAGAAGAGGAAAACTCTTAACTTCTTTCAGTTGGAGCATTTAATTTACTTGTGATATTTTCTTTAACGAAAAAAGTTCAAATTATTTACATGCAATTCATAAATGAAAATTTTTATTTTTTAAATATATACTTCTGCAGTTCTAAAAATATTGGTATATTTTTTTTCAATATTATGGTAGATTGAAATTATATACTAGAAATAGTTCATTAAATTTTTTTGAAACAAATATATTTAAGAACTAGAAACATATGATGAAGTAATGAGAACTAATAACTGGATGAAATATATGATTAAGGAAAGAAATAATTAAAACCCCCAAATTAAAATGAAAAAACAAAATAGACCACACCATCCATCAATTGAATAATTATGCATCTCTTAGTGGTGATAGACTACTAAAATTGGTTAACAGACTTTCATAAAATATACTAGTGTATTCTTATTTACGTAATGTAAACAAAACTAAAACTCTGATTTTAACATTTCAATTACTTTGCATGTTAGACAAAAGAATAATAATAAGGTCATTCTCCATATTCTTTTTTAAAAAATGCAATTTATTACTCCATCTGTTTATAAAAATTGTTTCATTTCGTTTTCAGTATTTAATTTATAATTTATTTTAATGTATCAGTTTACATAATTTATATGTATATATTATTTCACTATGTCTGATTTTTTAATATATATTTTAAAATTTTTAAATAAATTTTAAAGTTAAAAATTAAACTGAACATAAATAAAAAAAAGTCAAACTGAATGATCAATGCAGGATAAAAAGAGTAATATGTTAAACTAAAAACAATAAATACACCAATATCGGCCCACCTATTCTACTCACTTTCAAACATTGTTTTTTTGTCTTTCTCAATGACTGATATGCGGATGGCTTTGTTGACTTCTCTTCACTAACTCCCGTTAATTCCATCAAACGGCATCAAATATATGTCCGTCTACACTAACAGATAAAAAGCTGGGTAGACCACCCAGAGGGTAAGTCACGCGTTCTCCAGAGCTTTAACACAGCATCTACAACAATACTATCTATCACACTCCTAAATCAAATAAAACTAATAAAAATAGAAAAATTGTACAAATATCTAATCCAACAATACTAGCTACCATGCTAGTCATAATAGCTTTTGCTATTTGGCTCTCCAAATTTAGGAGTGAGGAGAGAGAATTTGTTGATAGTCAAAAATTAAATGTGGTTGATTTCAACCTAATAATAAATGTGACTATTTATAATAAGTAGCATTGATGTGATTACTATGTGTCAATTTGTTTAATAAGGATACATCTTCTTTTTCTTCTTTTTTCTAGGATGAAGAGAACACAAATATATATATACAAATTAATGTTTGAACGTTTTCTGCAAATGTTATCCAAGGCTATATAGGTTACTAGCTTGATGGTACAGTGAAATTATTACAGGTGCTTTGCATGTGATCAGGGGCAGTGGAAGCTTGTGGCCACTTTATTTCCCATCCAGGCAGTGATAATGTTGGAGGTAAAAGAGGAAGAAAATGACTATTATTAACTTTTGCAGGGGCGTTTTGATTCAATCTGGGACTTCACAATGACCGTTGAATGTGAGCCCTTTCGGTTATCTTTCCCCAACTACCCAAACTTGTAACGCTGATTCCGTTGTCCTGTAAAAGCAAATGCCCAAAAATACCAGAAACGCTTCTGTTTACCATGGGACCTGTCATACAAAGGTAAGTAATTTCTGGATATGTTCGGTTTAACTCAATTTTTTTTAAAGATAAATATTGAAAAAAAAAATTAAAAAAATTAAAAAAAAATTATACTTCAAATTATGATATACATGTGAATTATTCAAATTTTAAATAATCATAGATTAAATACACTGAAAACAGTAAAACAAACCATTCAATTATTCAGGACGGAGAGAGTATGTTGAATAGTCACTTGCAAGTTTTTAATTGAAATATCATCATGTGGTTTTGTTCATCCAAGTAAAATAAAATAATTAAAATATTTCATTTTCCTGTTTCTAGATCTACAAAACTAAACGCATGGTAATTTCTAATGGAAAAATATATAAGTGATTGTCGAAAAGATTGTGGGTACCATTTCTCCATTAAAATTGCACAAGAGTGAAAATCTAAAGGAGTCACGCTCACTTGTTCAAAAAAAAAGGAGTCACGCTCAAAATCCATTATGTTAGTATAAAAATTAAATTAAACCACAATTGTGAAAAAAGTAATTCAAGTTTAGGGTAATCAAACATGCACAAGATCGAATGAATAGAAGTGATTTTTAGGGTAAACTAGGATTTTCCTCCTTGAACTTTGTTGCGGGTTTTAATTCCAACATATATTAGTGAAGAATAAAATGTGAACATGGAAAATGAGGTTATCAAATGTCGAAAAAATAAGTAAAATGAAATATGTAAGCTGAAATTAAAAATGGAGAAAGCGGGTAACGTAAATTTGAACAAAAATATTAAATGAATTATTTGCGCCTAATTGGAAAGAGGAAGGCAAAATTAGATGGAAAAAAGAGAGAATGACATGAGTTTGAAAAAAAAAAACTATAACTAACAATATCCGAACAATATTCATCGAGTATAAATCTACTATCTTAATTAAGAGAATATCCAACATTTATGAAGCATAAATGAGAATACATGTTTAAAAGGAAGTAATTAAGAACAATGTTCAAATGAATTTTAAAGTCCAAAAAGTATACTAACAGTATAAATTATAATATAGAAGAAAAAATATCTACATTTGATTAAAAAATACCAAATAACTAAATTCTAAGCATTAAAAAAAGAGAGTGAGCAAAAAAACTAAAACTAATAATAAGGGTCTTATTTACAACCTCAAATAATTTAATGGACTAGAGAAATGTAAAAAAAACGTTATGGAAATTGAATTTGAAAGCTAAAACATGAATTTTTATAATAAATAAAAGTAATCTAAAAGGATTTAAAAAGAGAGAGAAGATATTAAAATACATTTAAAATATATACCTAAACTATGATATTGGTACAAATCTATACCTAAACTATACGCAATTGTTAACTCCATTAAAATTTAACGGACATGCTAGAAAAATACTCAAGTTGACATTTTTAATTTCTGAAACTTGACAAATACCCCATATGTTAATGATTAAATTTTATAAGTCATTATTCTTACTATTAATACCATATTCTTAAAACTATACAAATGAATAAAAATAACAGTTACCAAGAAATATTTACAAAAATTTATATATACTTTATTATTAAAATTAATATAATATTGTCAATAATTTACGAAAAATCACCCTAACGTTTCAAAAATATAAATACTTCAAATTTCTCCAACTCACCCCACTGCCATCCCAACCCGACACAGTAGAGCACACTAGTGCTAGAATGACTCATTGGATACGGTTGGGCTGTAGTGGGCCTCAGGCTGATCGGGTGGGGTGGGTTAGTCGGGCATCACATGACGAATATTGGGTGGCTCGCTAACGTTGGTGGGGTTAGGGGTGGGGTTGAGAGAAGTTTGGAATTATTATAATAATATTTTGGTATTATTTAAAATTACGCTTTGCTATGATAATGATGACCTGAAAAGTAAGATAGAAACTCAAGGTGTTGTTTAACACATTTTAGAAACTAGGTAGGTAAATTTCATTATTTTTTCAACATTTTCCGTCATCAATTAACGAAATTCTTAACAGAGGATAGATTTGCAACAAGTCCATACTTTAAAGTCATTTTTCCAACAAACTTTTGTTCGGGTATAGAAGCAACGAAGGGTATAGTTTAGGTATATCCGGAGTAATTTACTAGATATATAATGGTATGAAAAAATATTCATCTGTCATAATCATAACAAATGGTTGAATGTGCAAAGTAAAAGAAATATGAGAGTCTAAGAGACAATTTTAAAATTTTCTCAGTCAGGTAAAATGGAGAAATGATGTTGAATAATTTAAATTTAATCAGTTGAATTACTGTATATTCTTTTGGTCATTGGAGAAGAAAGTGCAATTTTGCATGGAGATGCAATGAGAAAACATGAGGGACTAACTTGTAAAAGTTTGAAAATTAAAAGGACTTTTAAGTGATAAAAAAGTTAAAGTAAGCCAAAATTGGTACTTTTCACATCGACTCTTCCCATAAATAGTACTATATAATTATAATTAAAAATAATTCATGAGATTTAATAAAGGTCCGCGTTAAAATGCGCACATCGCATGCATGAGCATAAACGATTCACTTATTAATTTACAAGTTTGTCATTCGCTAAATTTGGTTAGCATAATAGTCGTATTAGATCAGCATGATTAATCGATCAACAATGTGTGAACAACATCGACAGATCAACATGACAAAACTATAGATCAATATAACAAGTCTACTGATCAACATGCTGAAACGAAAGATCAACATGACAATAACAAAGATAAACATGGTAAAAAGAAAGATTAACATGACATAAAAGATGGATCAACATGGTAAGAAGAGAGATTAACATGCTAAGAAAAAAATCAGCATGATAGTAAAAGAGATCAACATGCTAAAAAATGATCAACACGGTAAGTAGAGATATCAACATGCTAAAAAGAAAGATTAACATGATAAATAAAATAGATCAACATGGTAACAAGAGAGATCAACATGCTATATGAAAAGAATGATCAACATGCTAAAAAGAATCATCAACATGACAAAGAACAGAGATCAACATTGGACAAAAACATATCAACATTGGACAGAAGCTGATCAATATAAGAAGACTATCGATCAACATTGGAAATGTGTAGATCAACATGACTAAACTAGTGATCAACATGACTACCTACTCCGATCATCATCGTTTTTTCAGATTTCTTAAGTCATAAATTTTTTCAATTTTTCATCATTTGCAAGTTAGGTGATTTTGGAGTTTCATCACGGTCAAATTTTGATGGTGGTTCTGTTACTGAGTTGTGCTGGTTTGGTTAGTAGAAGCATATCTAAAATCATGTTTGAATACTCAAAAGCATCGTCAGAAGTGACGGACACATCGTGGATTCGATGAAAAGCTTCACCGGAATACTCAAAATATCGTCGAATGCGACGAAATCATCATCGGAGGCAACGAAATCAACAATGTTGTCGTGTTTGATCAGCATCATAGCTTATCTTGATCAACATCTCCAGAATAAATGATGATCTGCATGATGATCAACATCTCCTTACACGCAATCAACCTTGATCTACATGACGATCAACATTTCCTTACACCTAATCAGTATCATTGTCGTGCTGATCAACATTAAATGTTGATCAACATGATGACTTGTCTTGATCAACATCGCCATAATAAATGTTGATCTGCATGGTGATCAAAATCTCCTTAGACCTGATCAGCATTGATCTGCATGATGATCAATATCTCTTTACACCTGATCAGCATCATTGCCTTGCTTGATCAACATTAAATGTTGATCAGCATGATGACTTGTCTTGACCAACATCACTTGAAAAAATGTTGATCTGCAAGGTGATCAATATCTTCTTATAACTGATGAACATTGATCTTCATGGTGGTCAGCATATATATCTTTGCACTTGATCAGTATCAAAATCAGATCAACATGACTACCTACTATGATCATCATTTTTTCCCCATATTTCATAAGTTCAAATTTTTTTTCAATTTTTCAATGTTTGCAAGTTGTGTGGTTATGGAGTTTGATCGCGGCCAGATTCTTGTGTTGTTTGTGTTGCTGAGTTGTGCTGGTTTGGTGTTAAAAGAAGATTTGAAATCGTGTCAGAATAATCGTGATGGAATGGTTCGTCGGAAGAGACGGCGGCATGTGAGTGACGGTAGTTTTGTTGAGTTGCGTTTGCTGTTGGGTTCAGAACTGAAATCGGGAGTAGAAACTTCGACAGAAGAGTGCGGTGCCATAATGTGACGTTGAAGTCGCCGATGAAATGCGTACGCGACGTTGAAGTCAGCGACAGATGAAACAATGGCAGTAGATGTAATAAGTATTACTTCTTATGCGCACAGGGTGTGCATATGCGCACCCTACAGTCACCCTTTAATACAACTCTATTCGCACAAACTTTTAGTTACCTTCATCAAAGATATAATGAAACCTATGATTATATCAAAAAAATAAAATAAAACTATGATTACCCTCTTCACCCTTTGCATCGTCTATTAGTGTTGAGAAAACTAGACCGAACTGGCCAGTCGGACCGTGAACCAATCCAATTTTTGGTTTTGCACTAACTTGGTCAAGAACCGGTAAAAATTGGCTGAGCCGACAAAAATCGGATGAACTAGTGAATAGGAAAATCATTTTTTTCACTTTTTTATTCTTCATTTTTTTGAAGAAATTTGTATTAAACTTCTAAATTTTTATGACTAATTTTAGTTTATTCCACATTTGTTTATAAATTTATAGTTAACAAATATTTTTATATTTTTCATAATACATTTTAAAAAATTTGTAAACCGTGATATAAATAGAAAAAAAATAATTTTTAGTTATTTTAAATTATTATTTTCATTTACATAATTAATTAGAATATAATATATTGTTTTTCATCTTATAAACTGGTGCCTTGAACGGTTCTACTTCCGGTTAGGTTTTTAAAACACTGTTAAGGATCGTTAGGTTTCTTGGTTAAATTACACATCTTGCCTTCACATTTTAAAACATAAACACATAAACCTAGAAATATGTTTTTTCTTTCTATATTTGTCTTTGCACCCATTCTTACTGAATCTAGCACCAACCCTTCCTCTCGATCTTCATACTCTTGCCCGTCCATGTCTGCCTTGCCAGCCCTGTGTTCAAAAAACCCGCAAAACCGAGAAACCGAACCTAACCGCATGATCCGAAACCGAAAAAACCCGTGAACCGAAGAAACCGATAACCCACGGGTTCTAATTTTAGAAACCCGCGGATACCCGAACCGATCCGCAAATGCCTATTTACAAATAAATTATCTAAAATTGCTTACTTCATCTCAATTTTCCTTTAAATTTCTTTTATATTATATGTGAAAACCCATTTCATACAACAATAATACATGATTTGCAATATTATATTATTGTTCTATTTATGCAAACTACTTTTCTTCATTTTGATGCTCTAGATATGTACATTTATAATGCAAAATTTTAGAATATCTCCAAGTAAATTGAAAATTTTTATAGAATAATTATACTTAGGAATACCCGCGGATATCCGCGATCCGAACCGCAAAAAACCGTGAAAATTGGGTACCCGCATTTAGGGTACCCGCACTCAGTGGGGCGGATACTATTTTTCTCACTATCCGCCCCGCCCCGCCCCGCCCTGTGCACACCCCCCTTCCTCTGTCTAGCCTCGATCTCATCCTCCTCTCCGATGCTAGATTTCAGCCTTGTAGATCGCTCAAATCTCATATGCACATATATAACCATATCGATCCAAAAAGTTGAAGCAGATTACACATCCGTTGATCCATAATCCATGAAAAGTAATTCATTCACGTGAATCTGATTAGTTTGTTTTCAGTATTTAATAGAGTATATGATTTTGTTCTTTCATAATTTTTTTTCATATATAAAACTTAATTTATTTGAAAATGATAAAATTTACTCTCTCCCATAAATTTTGGTCAATTTTTATTTAATGTTACGTTTGACTCAAATTATTATTAGAAAAAATTTGTTAAAACAATTTTTAGAAATTATATCTGAAAGCTAAAAATTTTGATTTATCATTTGCATAAAAAAAATTTAACTTTCTATATCAAGTTATTGAAGGTAGAAAAGATCATAGATTTTACATGGAAAAGAAATGGGATCCGGCTTGTATCCTGTCCATTTCACCCTCCAGTCCTTCCAGTTTAACATGTTTACTCTCCCACTTCCACCCTTGCGATTTTTTTTTGTTTCCCCAACTCATATATAATCTCAGAGTAGCTATACATGGTGTACAGGTGCATAGTACAACATAGGATACGAAGACACAAGCTAGTAGGGGTGTAAATTGGGGTCAACCCGACCTTTTCGGGTTCGGGTTGACCCGAACCCGAAATTCTGAAACCAGTATGTATAGCCCGAACCCAACCCATAATTATATTCGGGTCGGGTCAACCCGAACCCGAAATTTTCGGGTTCGGGTCGAGTTGACCCGAAAAACCCAAATTTCGGTTTCAACTTGTGCTGGTGGAGGCGGAGGCGAGGTGAGGTGTAGAGCGTCTAGCTGTTGGCCCAGCCTGAACCCGAAAATCGCACATAATCTCGGGTTCGGGCCACCCAGGACAGTATTTGCCCTCGAACTGACCCTAACCCGACATTTTTGGGTCGGGTTCGGGTTGGGTTTCGGGTTTTCCTTACACCCCTACAAGCTAGCTATCCTGTAGCTTCCGCCGCGACATCCGGGATCTCTCCTAGTAGGTTGATCACCTTCCTTTTCTTCCCGAGACGCCGGACCTGCATCAAATACCATCAATCGCCTTCCTTTTCTTCGCGAGACGTCGGAACAACATCAAATACCATCGATCGCCTTCCTTTCATCGTGACAACGCCAAAACTGTATAAAAAACAACCGGACTGCATCCGACTGCGCTCCTTTCGCGATGACGCAACCCTCACCGTCGATCAGCACTCTTGAAGCTTTAATCTCTCATCAAAAGCTCTTCCTCAACACCAAGCAAAGTACTCTGCCGCCTCGCTGTAGTCTCACCTCCTCTTCTTTGCTTTATTAATCTTCTTCTTCTGTTCAAGAATCTTAGATCCATCGTCGGAGCCATCAAGTTCTTTGCCGGAATCGCGAAAAAGGCAGATCTGTAACAAATCATGGCAGTCAACAGGTCACTGTGGATTACTGCAACAAGTGAATTTGATGCACCCCGATGGCATTACGATGAACCATCACGGGATAATGATGCACCACAGTTACAGAATGATGCTCCCTAAACATTTATAAGATTTTTCACCCCTTCAAATATACAATTAATATGATACCCAAGAGAAGAAGTATGATGAACACTTATAATGTTGCATCCATGAGTCATTAAGATGCACCATTATCATAAAGGCCAACAAGACAAGCATACACAATGTAAACCATTATGATGCACCTTTCAAAATAAACGGGTACATCAAAATGAGTTGAAGGTGCACTAGAAAGGTTCGAAAGCGCATCATATTTTTGATGGCGCCCAGTCTCCTCTGCCACTCGTCATCATCCTTCAGGTCCAGCTTCTTAGCAATGTACTTCAGCTCCCCCACTGCCTCCTCTTTCTTATGCGTTTTAGCTTCCGTCTCCACCGCCGACAAGATTATCTTATCCAAAAAGCTTCTCCGACTTGGATCTATTATTGCCTCCTCTTGAGTTCTTCTCCGTTTCAGCTTCTCGAAGTTGAGAGATCGGCGGCGAGGCGGCGACGACGAACGCACTCCAAAGACGAAAGTGGTGGTGATGAACAGTGGTTGTGGATGCCGCGATGTCGTAGCTGATAAACAATCGGTGAAAAACACGAATGAGATGGAGCCGACAAAACCGGTGGTTTATTAATTCAGGTGTTTTTGTGTAATAATTAGGATTATAGATAAGGGTGCACACCTTAGGACATTTTAAGGGGTGCACACTCTATCCTAAACCATAATCTCATACATTTAATTAAGAAAATATATACATTTTTTATTGGAAATTAAATATTTTTACTTTAACACTACAAATATTATAGTCGAGTTAAGAAATAGGTTTCAGTAAATAAAATATGAATAGTGCTTACTTCATCTAATTTTAATAAAATCAAGTAGCAATCGACATACATTTTATTTTAAATTATTTTAAAACTTGAATTCCAATAAGAATACTTCATCTCAAAAAATTAAATCATTCAGTTTTTACCAATAAGAAATAACTTATACTAATATTATTAATTACGGAAAGTAAGCTGTTTTTTTTAACTTGACTACTTCATAATGTTTTTTAAGCGGTAAAATAAGAAATTACTTTCCAATAAAAAAGTAAATATTTATTTAATTAATTTACATGAGTTTGGGAAAAAAAACAAAAAAGAATTGCAAGTGGGGGGAGTGGAAGAGTAAATGTGGCAAACTGGAAGCACTAGAGGGTGAATTGGACAAGACACAAGCCGGATCCAAAGAAATGGATCAAGTTTTTTCGGATGAACGGAGTAAATGGGTATTTCTACTTTCCAAATATTTCATTCATCCCATAGTGCTTTATTGAACATTTTGATATAGAAAACTAAATGTTAAATTTGCAATGATACTTCAACATTTTATGAATACAAAATTCTAAATTTTTTTAGCAAGTTCTCCTTAAAGATAATTTGAGTCAAATTGAGTTCAATAACAAAAGTTAAACGGTTGATCCTTTGTGGGATGTGTCAAAGGAAGCAAAATCAAGCCACCAAATCAGCAATAGAGACGTTGTAAATTGATTTGTGCATAATCACTTACCTTTTCCATTCATGCTGCCAACTCTATATATTGGTACTTCTTGTAAACCAGAATTCATCAAGCAATACAAATCTTCTTCTTTTATTTGTTTGGTATTTATGGTATCAGAGCAGGTCTACCGTGTGCCATTCTACTTACGATCCTAGTATTGTTGATTAACATCGGCCACTCACAGAAAACCCACCCCAATCAAAATGGGGGAACCAATTGAAGACACACAGGTGAAAGAAATTTCAGCATCAAATCCTTTACTCTTGCACCATTCAGACACGCCAGGACTAAAACTGGTCAATACACTGCTCGACGATCGTAACTATGGTGAATGGAGTCGCGCCATGCATCTCAGGCTTAACACCGAAAATAAACTTGGCTTCATCGATGGATCTGTGAAAGCACCACCGACGGGAAACACGAGATTCCAATTATGGCAGCGCTACTGGTGGCGGATCTGTAGTGGCAGCCGCCGCTGTCCTCCTGTGTTGTCTACGTCGAGTCATGATATTGGTTGACGTCATTGTGATCTATGAAAGTATGGCAGGTCGAAACACCAAAATGGAGAAGTAAAGGGGGTCCTCTGTTTAGTATTCCGACACCAAGTCAGTATTGATGAATTTTAGGAATGAGTATGACAGCACCAAGGGAGTGAGTGAATAGTTATCTTGAAAGGTGTATCTCATTAGCGCTTTTATAGTCCATTGTAATAGAGTGGCATTGTCGTAATATTTAAATATAGAATGGTGGTGTGTCAGAGGACACGTGTCCTTAAGGTCTCGAATATATATGGTCTGGAATGTCCTTAGTATCTTCGGGTATGTGTAGTCCGGGAATGTCCTTCATATGTTCGGGCATGTCCTTAGCATGCCCGGAACGTCTTTTACTTGTTCGGGTAAGAAGTTATTCGAGTTTTAATGAGACCTTTATTCTGGGCTACTGCCTTGGTCTTTTGCTAAGCCTTTTGGGCCTTTCTTAGCTTTAGTATATGGTAGATTGGGTCTGACGGTCATCAAGTCCCTCCTCAGTCATTCGCCCGACTAGAAGGAGTCCGAATTGCTCTAAGTGTCTAGGGTTTTTGAATTATCACCTTTGAGACGGTTACTTAACCTTTCGTCTTCCAACATGCATTAACTGCTCCTTTTGATCAATGGTGTAGATCTGGTGTCTAGTGACGGTTCGTATTCTCGAACCTCCTTAAATAGAGAACAGTACTTGAATTGCTCCTCACCTCATTTGTGCTCTTCTCGCTCTGTTTTCTTGCTCTTCATTCTTTGTTCTCATCAATAAAGATCCACGACGGATAAGCCGTCGCTCATGGAGGTGGTTAGCTTTTTTTAGAAGTGGAAAACCGTCGAGAAGGTTGATCCTAAAGAACACCTAGTGCCGTTCTTTAGCCAAGCCACCGTCGCTTCCAACAGCTACGAGGGTGCTTCCGCCGTTCATAAGTTCTACCGCCGCTACCATTCAGTCATTGATGCAGTGGCACGTGCAATGCCTGAGTTCCTCCAACGGGTTGTGCGAACACAGTTCCTCCGTCCCATTATCCGAGGTACATGAAAAAGGCTCCTATTTATCCTAAACCATCTGTTACTCATCCCCCCGGGAAGCTATTAGAAACCAGCGGACTTGTTCCTGAAGGATAGTGGTCCGAGGTGGAACATTTTTGGAGTAAGGCCACTCCTTAATTGATAAGGAAGTTGAAGTTTGATTTCTTCCTTCCCCGGACAGTGAAGATGCGGATGCCAACGCCCGAATACCGTGTCTATGAACCGGGTGTTGGTTATCTTGTAGTATTCAAGGAATGATTAGAGTGCGGGCTTACGTTTACCGCACACACTTTTTGTCACGGGTACGCCCGTGCCCGGTTGCGGAGGCGGGGCCGTCCCGCGATGGTGGAAGCGGAAGCTGCGGAAGACACGAAAACGGAAATTGTCGGTCCAACCGAGACCCGCTACGTGTAGTGGTCCCATGACCCGGCCCGCAAAGTCTCGTTCTCGAAGGCCCGGTGCCTGAGAACACTTTGCTCTCGGAGTATGCAGACAGAGTTATGCGCTTATAACCTTCGGTCGTGATTCAACCCGCAACCTACAATTCCCAAACATAGCAAGTATACAGTATAACCTTAACTATCCATGGCGAGCCCCGCCCCACTGAAATAGGCGAGCACTCCACCATCACCAAACATGCAGTTCATGGATAACATCATTCATAACTTCACAGAATCATTCAGATACAGAATGTGTCTAACACATCAGAATATGATCATACCCCGGGTCCCGCCCTCCACTGTCATGGGCGAGTCCCCGGTCCTACATAGTATCCAAAACATATATACAGAAACAGAATGTATCTACGATACATAGCATGATCAGACAGATGACATGCATGCATATACACCTATAGAGCTGACCAAGGAAAACCTTAGAATACCCAAGTGCGGGATCTAGCTGAAACTCCGAGATCAGAAGATCCCCGCAAGTACCGCTGCTGTTGCTAACACACCAACAGAAGAGATAATATGTTAACTGTAAAACCTATATGCTATCCGTAACATAAATCCAGAAGTCAGAAAACAGACTATAGATTCAGACCCAGACACAGATGCAGATTCAGATTTCAGATATCAAATCCAGATTTCAGACAACAGATTCAGATTTCAGATTTCAGACAACAGATTCAAATTTCAGATTTCAGATATCAGATCCCAGATTTCAGACAACAGATTAAGATTCAGATGCAGATTCAGATATCAGATCCCAGACTATAGTTACTCAAAGAGACTGCCCCTTACAGACAGAAAAATCAGACAGAACAGAAGGGTACCTGAAACAGAATCAGACAACACACCCCAGACTCATGAGACTGGTACCAGCTCGAGGTAGCTAACCCCATCAGAACACCACCCCCGTAGGAGTTGAATCAGAACAACACCCCCGTAGGAGTTGAATCAAAACACCACCCCGTAGAAGTTGAATCAGAACATTAGCATCTTCGAGTCCTCGCACCTGCACAACAATGCCTATCCTGACTGGCCAAGTTTGGGTATCCTCGGGCCACCCTTAATCCAAACTTAGACTCGGTACACCCAGACAAGCATTTCATAAAATACTCCGAAATGTAGAATCGAGAGCAATACTGAAACCCTTACCGCACTATTACCGACCCGCTGAAGAATCCCGGCAAAATCCCGACGCTCGGCGCGAAACTCGGTAGTGTCTTTCGAAGTCACGCACTACTCCACAACTGTTGATTCAAGCTGAACAACCACATACAAATCAGAAATCACCATTCCAGATCCCCGGGAAGTAATCCCGCACATTCCCACACTTTCCCGCACATTCCCGCAAAATCCTGCAGAAAACTCGGATTCTCAAACCGAGCTAAAACATCAATATTTACACTCCAACATGCATAACCAAGCATTTAAATCCTACTTTCCCCAAATTCACACAAACAAGCAAGTAGGTCGGTTATATCCACAATTTCAGAAAACGACGTTCCGAACGTCGTTCGTTACCTACTTCCATTCCCGATACCATTTCACTACTAAAACATCCCCGAAACACACCACAACCACAAACATAGCCTTCCTCAAATTCGGCCTCAACATGCTTCTTATACAAAAATCCATTTCAATCCAATTAGGGTTCCTTTCTCATGCTTAATTCAACAATCAAACATTTTAAGCATGCTTACTAACATACTTCACCCTAATCACTCAATATCATACCAATTCCTACTTAAAGAATTCGGCCAAATTAGGGTTTTCCAAACCATGATGTTCTTTCATAAACCAAACCTTGATTACTACACCAATTCATGCGAAGAACAACATACTTAAAGCTTGAAACAAGAAGATAAACACAACATCAAGCCATGGCCAATCATGAATTCAGTTCCACCATGAATTTCCAACCACAAATCATGCTCCACACATACTAACTCATGAAGAGAACAAGCTTACCTCAAGCTCAAGCTCAAGCTCAAGCTCAACACCAAGATTAATCCTTGCAAAAATGAAGAACACTTGAGAGGTTGAGAGGAAGAAGTGTTCACGGTTATGAGAGAAGGAAGAAATGAGCCAAAATTCCTTTTCTTCCTAATTCTCACCTTATATATTTTCCAACCTTGTGACACACACACCTTACTCACCACCTTAGTCACCTAGCACACACCTTAGTCACCTAGGTGAATCACACACCAAGCCAAATCCAAAAAGTTCCTAAGTGTGGAAATGTCATCCCGCGCCAACTTCACCCGAGTAATTCCCGACGTGTGTGCTTGCTTGCCCGACCAAATAATCCCATCATGCGTGCTTGCTCGATTATCACCGCATTACTCATCTCGAGTCATATCACACCTCACACCATTGTCATCACAAAACATTTATCCCGAGCGCCGAGTTTTTCATCCCGGGCCCCGGGCATCGCCCGGGAACGAACATCCCGACCCCGAAAAATATACTCCGCGAAAAGGTGCAGAATGCTCGTACGACCCCAAATATGCTGAGAGTTCACTTTTACGAGGTCCCGATAACTCTACCGAGCTTACTGATCGACCGGAAACATGCCCCCCTCCCGAAAAAATATTTTCCGCGGAAAGGTGCGGGGGACCCGTGTGACCTCAAATATGAAAGCATTCCCGAGAATATTACACACTGAAGGTCCGGGAGCTGTCTGACCAACCAAAGACATGTCCCGCATGTTTGAAACGGAGCCCCGGAGCACCGAAGTCACAACCCGCTCAGGTTTGACTGTAACACTTTTGTTCAAGAATTGGCCAAATCTCATGGTTTGACAATCAATCAGTTGAGCCCGAATACCTATTGCCATATCAACGCTTTCCTTGTGTTGTGTGCGGTCTTCGAAGTGGAGCCCAGGATGTCTACATTTTTGCAATTTTACAAAATAATACCGTGTCCTCGAAACTGCCTCTTCTACTTCGGGGCCAGAGGGAATCCCTCGATGAAATTCAATCTCATATGGAACCTTCATTCGAGTAGGAAATGGTGGCACGGTGAGTTCTTTTTCATTGAACCCGATGCATCTTGGAATCTCCAGACAATTCAACAAGTTGGTGAGCTGGTCGATGTAAAAAATCCCGCACGTCTGTTGAAGTTGGAGCGGGCTTGGGAAATCTACAAAGTTTGTCGGTATAAACTATGACGGCTTGTCGACTAGTTCGGGGATAAGCTTCCTGAACTATTTCCCATCCCAATAAATTAGAGATTGTTAACCCAAGGGGTTATTTCCCACTTGGGACTGATTCAGGGAGATTTGGGGGAGCTTGGGATTAAGTATAGCCCCCCAACTGTACAAGACCTAGCTCTTATCCAGCGTCTCCAGGGAGAAATCCCGCACGATACCTTTCTTCAAGGTTATGTTTCTTTCCTTGATCCCTTGTCATTTCTTTTGTATTAACTAATTGTATTGTATTTTCTGCAGAGATGGCCTCGAAGGTCAACTTCTAGAACTTGTTCAAGGGCACACAAAAGAAAGGGAAAACCTCCAAGGCTAGCACCTCAAACCCTCATGCGGCTGACCCGAAGAAAAGAAAAGAGCGGTGAAGATGAAGAGTCCGATCAAGGTGATTCTTAAGCTAAGGTTCCAGGTTAGCAGGAGGTGCCTTCCCCGGTGCACTTGAAGGAGACCAACACTCCTTTGAGGACTTGTACAATGCTTATAATGTCGCTGGTCCCTCCCCTGATAAGAAGCATCACCTTCGGGTTAAGTAACTGGCAACTGGGGTTGCCAGAGGAGAAGCTCCGGGCGTCCTTCTTTCTTGCTTCAACTTAGGTAACAAGACCGTTACTTTGTATAACCAATGCCTTTGGAATATCTTCGCGAACCTTTCTCGGATGTTTGGCGATGACCCTTGTCATGACGTTGCCCGGACTCACTTCTACTGTCTAGGTTCTGACTGGAGGGCGGCTAAGGAGAAGGCTCCCCTAGAGCATGACGTCGAGCTTGCTAGTTACGGGGAAGACCTAATCCCCCGAGAGCCTAGGTGGCTCATCCATGAGGATCAAAACTTCATGGATGACGAGGACGCCAAGGAGATGGCCCCAGAAATATGGAAGGGGGTTAGTACAGCCTGGACTATGGAGTGGTTTGAGCACTAGTACGCGGACCTCGACGTGGCCACGTTCAGGCTAAACATCCTTGGCTCTCATGTGAACTTTCTTTTGTAGACTTCACTTTCTTTCATCATTTTTTTGTTTTATTATCTATCCTCAGGGTCTGTTTGCAGATGATGGGCCTCTCCAAGCTAAACTCATACAAAGAATTTTCCACTACGAACAATTACTCCAAGCGTCCCGAACATCAAGCTCTCCTGCCTTGGCTCTTCTGATAACAATGTTCAAGACGATCTCCTGAATCCCTCTACTGCTGGGCAGGCTAAGACTGAGGCTGGTTTCCTGATTACTAATGCGACTCAGAGAGACTCCGAGGATGATCTTCGGAAGAAGGTTGAAGACCTTGAGAGGTGGAAGAAGTTACTTAAGGTCGACTTTAAAAATTTGAAGAACCATACTGACAAAGGCCTCAAGGATCTTCGGGAGGAGCTGCAAGAGTGACATGAATTGACTAACTCTCTACCTTGAGGATCTAATAATTGGTAAACTCCTTTCTTTTCTTTGGTTGCTACTTTGAATGGATCTTCCAGTTCGGGGCGGATGCACCACCTTTGCGTCTCCGGGAACCTAATTTTTTCCACCTTAGAATCAAATCTTCAACTTTAATATCTCTTGTCTTTACTTTTGAGTTGGCCGAAGCTGCGGTCTTTTGCTGAAATGCTTTTCTCCTAAGTTTGGCTTCTTCCCTCTTTCCTTTGAGAAGGTCTAAGTTTGTCCTCAGACCTTGTTCATTTGCATTTTCTTCGAATACCTCTGCCAGAGAGATAGATTGGTTACTTCGATTGGGATAAGTGCTTCGATTTCAAAGATTAGGGAAAATGGAGTCTCCCCAGTTGATCTTTGGAGTGTTGTTCGGTAACTTCATAGAACATGAGGGAGCTCTCTGGGCCACTTCCGCTTCACATTTCCAAGTCTTTTCATCAGTCCGTCCTTCAGTGTTCGGTTTGATAGTTTGACTTGTCCGTTACTCTGAGGATGCACAATCGGAGCAAAGTGCAATATAATCCCAAATTCTTCAGCAAAGCCTTGGAATCCTCCATCTGTGAATTGGGTGCCGTTATCAGTTACTATTACCTTCGGGCATCCGAACCTACAAATAATATTCTTCCAAAATAACTTCTGGATATTCTCTGCTATTATAGCGGCCAGTGGTTTGGCTTCGATCCATTTCTTAAAATAATCTACAGCTACTACACAGTACTTCAGTCCTCCGGGTGCCATTGGGATCGCTCCGATCAAATCTATACCCCAAACGGAAAAATGTATTAGGTAGTCCGAGGATGTCATGTACTATGAGGGAACTCGTTATATTCGGGCATACTCTTGACACTTCTTGCATTTGTTGACCAATTTTGTAGCTTCTTCCTTTAAGTTCGGCTAGAAATATCCATGGCTTAGTATTACCGCAATTAGTGCTACAGAGTTGATATGTGACCCGCACGTTCCTTTATGTACTTCCCTTAGAATGCCTTTGATTTCTTCTTCCCCAATACATTTCTGCATAGGCGAAGAGTAACCCTTTCGATACAGCTTTTTTCCTACGATGACAAACTTACTTGCTTTTCTCCTCACTTTGGTAGCTTCGAGCGGGTCCTTTGGGAGTACTCCTTTGGATAAATACTTCCAATAAAGTGTTCTCAATCCCGATGTGATATTAAATATTCAAAGATGTTTGATGTAAGGTCTTTCTATTTCTTCATCATAAGAAGAAGACTTCGAGAGTTGATCAGCTTCGGAATTGAGTGCTTTTAGGTTCTTCTCTATTTGTAGTCTTTCGAATTGTAATGCCATTTTCTTGGCGGCTTCGGAGTACTTTTTGCAGAACCAAAACATTCGAGTCACTACACGTTTTCAGGGACCAGATACCTGTTCTCTTTGCTAGTTCCAGACCCCCTATCAAGGCTTCATATTCGGCTGTGTTGTTGGTCACTGGGAATGAAAACTTGATTGATTTGGTTGCCTTCATCCCTTTGGGCCCTTCAAGTACTAAGCCTGCTCATTACCTCTTTGATCCCGAAGCTCCGTCTACAAAAAGTGTCTATATGAGGTTATCTTTGATGACTGAGTGTTCATCTTTGGATCCTTGAGGTAGCTCGGTGAGAAAATCAGCAAAGGCTTGCGCTTTGAGCACTCTCTTCGATTCGTATTTAACCTCGTATTCACTTAATTTGATACACCATTTTGACAATCTTCTCAATTGATCTACCCGTGTGAGGATGTCTTTGATGGACAAGTTACTTCGGACAATTATTGAGAATCTGAGGAAATAGAGCTTTAACCTTCGGGCTGATAGAACCAAGGCGTAAACAGCCTTCTGAAGTATCGAGTAGTTAACTTCGGCTCTGTGTAAGGACTTGCTTATGTAATATACCGGCCACAACGTTCCCTAATCATCTTCTTGCACAAGAACCGAACTTACAACTTTTTCTCCTAATGCTAGGTAGACGACTAGAGGCTTATCTTCGGTTGGTTGTCGAAGAGTGGACATCTCAAATAGGTATGCTTTGATCTCTTCCCATGCTTTCTGACATTCAGGATTCCACTCGAATTTTTCCTGTTCGGCAGCGTTTTCTTCTCTCAATTTCTTCTCTCCTTACTTAACCCCGATTCTTCTGGGTTCTGCACCTTTCTTGATTAGGAGTTTAAAGAAAGGGCGTCATTGGTCCCCATATCGGGATATGAAATGGCTTAAGGCTGTTATCTTTCCGAGTAATCTTTGTACATCTTTGGTTGAAGTAGGTGTCTTTAAATTTAATAAGGCCTTGATTTTTGCTGGATCGACATCTATACCGCATTCGTAAACCATGAACCCGAGGAACTTTTCTGCTGTTACCCCGAACAATCATTTGTCTGGGTTCAGCCGAAGCCCGTACTTTCAGAGTTGATTGAATACTTCTTTGAGATCTTGGATATGGTTGTTCACTTCTTTCCTCTTGATGATGATATTGTCGATGTACACTTCGAGAATTCTCCCTATTTGTTCGGAGAACACATTGTCCATCAGCCTCTGATACATTGCTCTGGCATTCTTTAGCTCGAATGGCATCCTAATATAACAATGTGTGTCGAAATCACTTATGAAGGATGTCTTCTCTTCATCTGCTGGGTTCATCTGTATTTGATGATACCCACTGTAGGCATCAAGAAAACTAAGTCTTGTGTGTCCTGCTGTTGAATCCACTAGTCTATCGATCGAAGGTGTAGGGTAAGAATCCTTCGAGCTAGCGTCGTTTACATTTGTGAAATTGATGCACATACATAACTTATCAATGTCCTCTCGAGTAGCTACTATGTGATTGCTTAGCCATTCGGGGTAGGATACTTCACGAATGACTCCTGCAGTGAGTAATTTTGAGATTTATTCTTTGATGAAAGCTCTTTTAAATGGTGCGTTGTTCCCTCACTTTTGCTTTACGGGCCTCGCATTCAGGTTCATGCATAGGATGTGTTGGATTACTTTCGGGTAAGTCCCGGGCATGTCACTCGGAGAGTAGGCGAAAAGATCTTTATTCATTTGAAGGAGGTTTACAAGGTTTTCCTTACTATTTTTGGGCAAGTGTTTGGCGATGCGGGTAGTTCGGTCTCCTTCAAGATTGACTTCTTCGGTCTCGAGCGCTTTTTCTTCATCTTCCTTCAAGCTTCCTGCCTTCGGGCCCTTCTGAGCAAGAATCATGACGTCTTTGGCTTCCATTTGGCTAACATAGATCGAGGTGTCGCCTTCCTCGGTCTCGAAGATGATGGTGAGATACTTCACATCACTTTTTATGTGGATAGCCCCTTGTGTTTCTCTCTCGATGATTGCGTTGTAAGCCAAAGGGATGTCAATGATCAACCATTTCACCATTAGTGTTACGTATTGGGATTGCCCTTTGGGCCCGGTTCCTATGAACATGGTTGGGAGCTCGATACACTGGATGATAGGTAGCTCGTCTAGTCTTTTCCGGTTCTACTCTATAGGTTGCTGTCTTGACTAGGGTCAACTTGCTTAATTTCAGTTTCAGTCCTCTGCGGCAAACAACACATCTGCATCAGAGCCGTCGTCATATAGGACAATTCTGACTTCGATAGTTCCGATTCGGACTGTGATGATGAGAGGATCATAGTGCGGGAACTTGAATTTTGTTCCATCGGCTTGTTTGATTCTTAGGGTACGGTCCCCGAAGCTTAAAGAAGCTATCTCCCTTACGTTTGACCCCAAGGTGGTGGTGATGGTGTTCAATACTCTTGTTTCTTGGGGTGGAGACTTCCTCCCCTTGCTCTTCCTCTCCGGGCCAGCAGTTTCTCCTTCCGTTTTTTCTTTCCGTCGAGAAGGCCTATCATCCGAAGGCATCTTCAAGTACTCCCTCAAAGAACCCTTCTTGATGAGATGCTCGATGTACCTCTTCAATTGGTAGCATTTTTCGGTGTCGTGTCCATTATCCTTGTGGAACTGGTAGTACTTGGATTGGCTTCGCTTCGCTTCTTCCGGCATGGCCCTCGGCCAACTGATGTTCCCATTTCCTTGCTTCTGAAGTGCTACGAGGATGTTGGTCCGAGTGGTGTTAAGTGGTGTAAAACTTGTGTTCCTTTCGAAAGGCTTATTCTGTCCTCCCTAGGTTCCCGAATTCCTGATGAGTGTAGGCTTCAAGGGGAGTCTCTCCTTTGTTCCCAGTTATCTTTGTTGTCCTGCTTCACCTCCCTTTGGGACAGCAGCTCTTGTGCGGTCATATGCTCCTGAGTGACCGCGTACATTTTCTCCATGTTGATGATGTTCTTTCGAGATAGCTCATATTCCAATCTGGATTTCATGAGAAGCGCCTTGGTGAAGGCCATGATCCGAATGTTGTCAGTTAGGTCCGAAGCATGGACTGCCTCCGTGTTGAATCTCTCCAAAAAATCCGGAATCCTCTCATTCAGTTTCTGTTTGTTGTCAAACATTTGAACGACCCTCTTTGCTGATCTTTTGCATTCGATAAAGTGAGTGGTGAACTTGGTGGCAAGATCCCCGAATGATGTGATGGAGTCAGGAGGAGAGAATTGTACTAGGTCAAGGTCGGCCTTCCTAGAGCTACTTCGAAAAAATTGCAAAAGGCTGCTTCATTAGCTCCCTTCAGCTCCATCACTCTTTTGTATTTTCGAATGAAGGCGTCTGGGTCTCCCGTACCATTGTAGACTTCAAGCGAGCCGGGAAGGTTGACGCTCTGCGCATTTGACTTTCCTGAATGCGGCGAAAGAATGGGCCTTCCTCTTGGATAACCTCTGGCCTGACTTCGGGTTTACTAGAGTTTCTCTCTACTTGCTCTAAGCGGTGTAGCATTTGACAGGTGATCTCGTCTCTTGCATCCCCGGTAATTAGTCATTCTGGCTATGAGGACTGTTCCCTTATGCGCTCTCTCGGGGATCTGAACCTTTGGTATCTCCGATGGACTAGGAGAATTCCCTTTGGGCCCTTTGATGTATCATCTCCACACTCAGTGATCGGTGTCATGACCGATGCTCCCTCTGTGACCTGGCTGAGTGCCCAGAGTGGTTGCTGCTCCTCTGTTCTTCTCTGAGTACTACTCTCACAGCTTGGACTAGTGTTGGGTCCAGGAATGCTTCTTGCCTGACGTCGCTCCGGCGGAGGCTGGAAGTGGGCCGCGGAAAGATGGCGCAGTGAGTTGTCTCCTCTGATGAGCTCTGGTAGTTGGGATCAGCCGTGAGGCCGTTGGTAAAATCTCTTCCTTCCGGCAGAGATGGGTGGGAACGGGAGTGGCCCTCGAGCACCGTTTGAGGAGCTTGATCTTGTGGGCCCTAGCCCTTCCCACAAACGACGTCATTTGGTGGCGGATCTGTAGTGGCAGCCGCCATTGCCCTCTCGTGCTGTCTACGTCGAGTCATGACGTTGGTTGACGCCATTGGGATCTATGGTTCCCTTGTCCCTTGCTCAACAAACCTATTGAGCATCACAAAGGCCGCCTTGTTGCTAAAGGATTCACCCAATGTGAAGCATTGATTACAAAGATACGTTTGCTCCAGTTGCTAAATTAATCACTATCCGTTGCCTCCTAGATGTCTCCGCTGTACGACACTGGCTATTACAGTAGATGGGCATCCCAAAATGCCTTTCTTCATGGCGAGCTGAATTAGGAAATCTATATGGTACATCCTTATGGGTTTCATCGACGGGTGGAGAATTTAGTTTGTCGACTCCACAAGTCAATTTTAGGCCTTACGCAACCATCTCATAATTTGTTTCAAAGGTTCTCTAGCGTAATTCAGGAACTTGGATTTCAGCAGTCAAAATCCGATTACTCACTCTTTACACAAGTATGAGGAGATTCTATTACTATTGTACTTCTTTATGTTGATGATATGGTCATTACAGGTAACAATGAAACAACTATTAGTGATCTCAAGAAGTTCCTCAATAGTTGTTTCAAAATTAAAGATCTTGGACCACTCAGATACTTTCTTGGCACTGAGGTTGGCCGTTCCAAAGCAAGAATTACTATTTGTCAACCAAAGTACACATTGGACATATTGGAAGAAACATGGTTACTAGGAACAAAACCGATTGTTGCGCCGATGGAACCTAACTTGGTGTTAACAGATATAGGAAGTGAAGCTCTCAAGGATCCCACTCCATACCACATGCTAGTTGGGAAGTTATCCACCTCACAATTAGTCAGATTGAGATCACATATGTCGTAAATATGCATAGTCAGATCATGCAGGAACCCAAGATACACCACCTCAAGGCTGCCCATCGACTTCTCTAGTACCTAAAGGTAGCGCCTCGACAAGACTTGTTATTCTCATAAAATAGTCAACTCCAATTGATCGGATATTACAATGCTGACTGGGCTAGATGCCCACTCACGCGGAGGTCTCTAATAGACTATTGTATCTTTCTTGTGAATTCACCTGTGTCATGTGTTGTGTGACAAAGACACAACATGTTTTCCCACATTTTTTATGCAAATCTATTTTGTTTTGAGCTTAAATGGATATCATCTAGAGCAAATTACTTGTTATAGATGTCTCTTATTTGTGTAGGTAATTGGAAGAGAAAAATGTGTTGAAGTGGAGCTTTAGGCATTGAAGGGAAGAAGAGTTGAAGGTGTTGGAGAACATCAGGGCAACGCTAGGGCGAACTTGGGGCACCAATCTGATGAATGCCCGAATTCCAGTTCCAATCACTTGGGGTGGATATGGGGCAAGCATGGGGCGCCAAGCGAAGGTCTGCCCCAAGCTCCAAACAGTTGGGGCAACACCCGGGTGAGAACGGGGCGCTCATGGCAACTCACCCAAAGATAAATTCTGCAGTTTTTCGTAAGCACGATCAGTGACAGTTTTTACTCAGCAAAACAACGGTTTTCATCATGGAAGAATAATAAGCAAACAATAGTTTCGAGGTCATCAGTGGAAGCAGAGTATCAATCTATGGTTGTAGCTAGTTGTGAACTTTCTTGGTAAATATACCAATTAAGAGATTTACTTGTGCCACACCATAAACCAGCAAGATTGTTTTGTGACAATCAACTGGAGTTGCACATTTCCGGAAACCTGGTCTATCATGAATGAACTAAGCACATTGAGCTAGATTTTCATCTTGTCTGTGAAATAATTCAAAGAGTAGAAATCAAGACAGCCTATGTAGTGCAAACGAGATAACTGATATATTCACAAAGCCATTGTGGTCCCCAATCTTTCACACACATCTCAACAAGTTGAGTGTCAATGACATTCACACACCAACTTGAGAGGGGTGTCAAAGGAAAAGAAATCAAGCCACCAAATCAGCAATAAACGTTGGGATAGAGATATTGTAAATTGATTTTGTGCATAATCACTTACCTTTTCCATTCATGTTTCCAACCCTATATATTAGTGCTTCTTGTAAACCAGAATCATCAAGCGATACAAATCTTTTTTTTTTTACGTTAGTTATTCAGGATGAAGGTGCTATATGTTTAGTACTTCCTCTGTTCTTTTTAAATGAAACACTTCTCATTTAGGTCGTCTCTTAATAATTGAAATATTTCCATTTATAGTGAATTTTATACTTTAACTTTACTTTTTTACCCTTTCTACCACTTCTGTTTTCACTTTTTTGGGGGTAGGAGTATAAATGTCAAAATTTACCAATTCTACACTCACTTGAATCTCTCTATATCAAAACCATTTGTTTCGATACAAAATGGACGGAGGGAGTAGTATATTATAAAAACCTCCCTCAAATTTTGACCCATTCAATGTGATGGCGAAACCAACAATTCCATTCCTTAACCCTTAACTTTGTTAGTGAAGTGTTAAATCTTTTGGGTTAATTACTCAAAATGTACTAACATTTTTAACCCCCAACATATATTTACTTCATTTTTTTTCTCTTATTAGTACCTCAAGCTCGAAAGCCCGCCAAGCCTAGGCCTACTGGGTGAAATATACCTCTTATAAAGGTAACTAAGCTCAATAAGGTTAGTTGCTAAGTGATACGTGAGTGATATGTGTAGAAGTCCGTGCCCAAAACAAGTTTTAAATTAATATTATCCACTCATCCTCCAGTACAGGGTTGTCTGTTTTAGTTAGGATGAGTTGGGTAGAACCACATAGATCAGCTCGACCGTTGAAGCCCTTGCAACTAGCTAAATTGGTTTTGTATTTTTGAAATACTAGGAGTTGAAATTCGAGATCTGATGAAAGTGAACATGCTGAAAAATTAATACTTGAAATAATATAGAACATAAGCTCTCCTGAGGTCACCAAGGAGACCAAGAGACTAAAGCGGAGGTAGTTCGAGAAAATGCTAAGGGGGTCAAATAAATACCAGGCAATGGCATCCCCGCCCAGAGCTATCCTCGCTACTACTTACATGGAGGATCCCTCTTTACCCAACATCAACAACAAGGCATTAAGCTCACCCGAGGCCCAGCCTAAAGGACCGTTGGCGAAAAAAGTGAGTTCTCCCAATGTTCTACATTGCCTACCTAGGTTCCCCAAAGAACACCAAGTGAAGATTCTTAATCTATCTAGCAACGGTTTGCCGATGCATCATTAGCGAACACTAGAAGGGTTTGGGGACGTAGTAGCACTCCTACACCCATCCACCCTCTTTAAGTTCAGATCTCTCTTCTACTTGCATAATCTTTCCCCTACATCCGGAGACCTCTAGAAACTTGTCATGGGATTCCTTAGGAGAAAAGGGGACTAGTCACAGCTTATACCAAAACAGCAAATAAAGTAAAATGAACTAAAGGAAATCAAAAGAATGAGAGGGAGAAGAAGAACAACTCAATCTTCAAACTTCATTAAATCCTTCATACACTACTATTGAAATAAAATGCATAAAAGTTAAGATAGGGTAGCTAGTCTTTGGAAGCTCAACTAGGACTAGAAGCTTAGAGAATTCGAAATAGGTAGTGTCGTAGTGAGAGCTTCATGGGTTTTGAGAGGTGAGGATAAGATGTATTTATAAGGAGAGGATGGGCTAGGGTTTTGAGTATTTGAATTGGCCATGAGGTGATCGCCCCGTGATTTCATGCCAGTTGCCCAGACGGTCACTTTGACAGGGTAAATCTTTGTAGACGGCCCGAAACCATGGCGATGGCCTTGCACCTTTAGTTCGGTCACCTACCCCACCTTTGATGGTGAAATAGTTTACGTTTGGGTGGGGCGATCACCCTTGTTGTCAGGGACGCGTCGCCCCACACTCCAGCTGGTCTTTTGCTCCGTTTCTTTTTTCTTTTTTAATCTGGCCCTGAGCTTTGATTGCATCCACTTCCTTCATGTTCGAAGAGGTCAAAAAACGTCGCGTTTCTCAACTTTTTACTCCAACATGGATTTTCTTGAAAACGTTACTTGAGCCTACTCTAAGTATTAGAAAACTATCAATACACTACGTAAATGAATTATGTAATATAGCGGCCATTTCCACTATCAATCCTATAAAATGCCCTATATTTGTTACGCCAAAAAGCGCGACTAGTCCCACTATTACAAAGCCTCCTCTAAACTGTTTTTAGCACCATGGCCGCACTAATGTTGCGCTTTCTAACGCGAAAAGCCGGTACAACCGTTGTTATAAACAATAGAAAAACACTACAGAGATCAATGTCACCATAGAGTCAATTAGCAATTACTTTGCAACCATTAGAACTTGAAATACAAAAATAAAAGCAACAACACAAAATTTACAGCAAGTTCAAAAACTTGTAGCACCAAAATAAACAACTACAAATTGCAACTCCAGAATACAACTAAAAATATCAACTTCATCTATAAGAAAAAGATGATTTGTTGTGAATCTGAGAAATTCTAGAGGAGCAAAAATAACAATTAAAGATCTATTGATAAAAAAATTCATAAATTCAAAGATAAATCCAAAAAAGTTAGAGACAACCCTAAACAAGCCTAGCAAATTGCAATCTAGATCCACAACCTCCATCACTGTATCTCGAATAGCTTCAACGTTGCCATCACCGGTCTTTAACAACTTCAAGGGCGTCATCGTCGGTCTTCACCACCACTATCTTCCACCTCCTCTAGATCCACAATTTCACAAAACATATTCATCAGATCTCGAATCTAGCAAAAAATCTGCACTAGATCTTGGATCTTACCAAAAATCGTCACCGGATCTTGAATCTCACTGGTGGCGGATCTGTATGGGCCGCCGCCACGTTTCTGCGATACTGACATGTTCTGACGTTACTAGACGCCATAGATTCAGAATTCGAGAAAGAGAAATAGAGGGGGGTCCTCTGTTTGTATTTAGTGAGTATTGGGAAAATCCTAACGATGACGAGAGAGTTTTTGTTAAACGTTACCTCGTTAAGGTGTGAATAATGGGTGCTTTTATAGTCCATGGTTAGAGAGTGGCATTATTGTAATATCCCAATATAGTATGGCGGCGTGTCAGAGAACACGTGTCCTTAATACGTTTGAGAGTATAGTCCAGAAATTTCCTTAGTATGTTCGGGTCAATTATGTCCGATGATGTCCTTTTCTCGTGCGGGTTTATGGATTTTTTAATGGGGCCCTTATTTTAGGCTACTGCATGAGCCTTTTTCTAGGCCTTTTTGGGCCTTTATGTAGATTGGGACTGACGGCTATCAAGTCTCCACATAGTAATTTGGCCGATTGTAAGAAGTCCAAAATTTTCTAAGTAGTTTTTGACTTTCGAATGACAACGTTCGGGTGTTTGAACCTTTTTCCGAAAGACAACGTTCGGGATTCTAAACCTCTTCCAGAAATACAGTGTTCGGGCTTTTGAGCTATTTCCCGAAATACAATGTTCGGACTTCCGAACTTCTTCCCGAAATACAATGTTCAAGCTTTTGAGCTATTTCCCGGATGCTAATGTCCGGGAAATTGAGGACTTAATATCCCCCTTTTATCTCGAACTATGTTCGAGCTTTTGAGGTATTCCCGGATGACGATGTCCAGGAAATTGAGGAATTAATATCCTCATTTGGTCTCGAACTATGTTCAAGCTTTTGAGGTATTTCCCGGATGATGATGTTCAGGAAATTGAGGAATTAATATCCTCATTTGGTCTCGAACTATGTTCAAGCTTTTGAGGTATTTCCCGGATGATGATGTCCGGGAAACTGAGGATTTATTATCCTCCTTTTGTCTCGAAATATGTTCGAGCTTTTGAGCTATTTCCCGGATGATAATACCCAGGAAATAGAGGATTTATTATCCACCTTTTGTCTCAAACTATTTTCCAGCTTTTGAGGTATTTCCCGGATGATAATGTCCGGGAAATTGAGGATTTATTATCCTCCTTTTGTCTCGAACTATGTTCAAGCTTTTGAGCTATTTCCCGGATGATAATGCTCGGGAAATTGAGGATTTATTATCCTCCTTTTGTCTCGAACTATGTTCGAGCTTTTAAGCTATTTCCTGGATGATAATGCCCGGGAAATTGAGGATTTATTATCCTCCTTTTGTCTTGAACTATGCTCGAGCTTTTGAACTATTTTCCGAATGATGATGTCCGGGAAATTAAGGAATTGGTATCCTCCTTTAGTATCGAACTATGTTCGATCTTTTGAATCAATTTCTGGAAGCCCATCTCCGGAATATTGGACGATTTTGAGATGATTTATGTTGTGTATCTTTGGGGTTTTGAGACAATTTCTGTGCCACATCTTCGGAATTGGAGGCAGTTTTTGGCTTTATATCTCCGGGATTTATGACGGTTTGTCTTCAGTCGTTCATTGACTGCTACTTTTGGATTAACGGTGGAGATTGAATATCTTGCAACGCTTCATCTTCCCGGACTTCCTTCAAATAGTGAGTAGAGTTCATTCATTTCCTCACTTCTCATTTTTCACTCGTTCTCAAGCTCTCTCCTCTCTTCCTCTCTTGCAATAAAGCCGTCACGACGAACAACCCATCTCACAAGGAGGCTGTTAGTATCTTCAAGAAGTGGAGGACCGTCGAGGAGGCCCATCCAGAAGACATTCTCGCCCCCTTTCTCAGTTCAGCCACCGTACCGGAAGGCTACAGAGGCTCGTCGGCAGTACATCAGTTTTACTGGCTCCACCGCCAAGTCGTTGATACTGTCGCTGTCTTCCCGTCCTTTGATCTTCGTCTAGTAGCTTTCACTCATCTCCTCCGGCCATTTACCCGAGGTATATGAGAATTGTTACGGTCACCCCGAGCGGGTTGCGGCCAAGGTGACCCGGCTCCGGTTTTAGCCTGCGGGTCACGTTTTTCGGCGTTCAGGCGGCTCCCGAGCCCTATCCGAGTATCATTTTGGCGAACCCCTCCGTATTTGAGGTCGTGTGGGTCCCCCGGACGTTTCCGCCGAAAATATTTTTCTGGCGCCGGGGGGTTGTCGGGGTCGTCTCGGGACGTACAGCGGGCTCAGTAGCACTCTCGAGATCTCAGTTTGGGAAGCCGTTTGCAGTTTTGGAGTCGTGGAGACGTCCCGGAGGTGGTTGTGGAGTTTAATATTTGGGGCGGACGTTCGGTTCCGGGCGACTCCCGGGGCTCGGGATGGAAATTTTCTGACGGCTTTGGGGTAAGTTGCGTTATAATTTAAGATGGAATTTATGGGTATTTTTATAGATTTTTGGAGTGACGGAATTTCGGTTCAGGTTGACACGCTCGCACGTCGGGTTTTGGTTCGGGTTCAGCGAGCTCGGTAGGACACTCCGGAATGGTAAATGAATTTCTGAAAAGTGTTTTGTGAATGTTATAATATTCTGAAGATTGTGTCCAAGTTTCGTTAATTTTGGAATTCGGTAATTATTTTTGGGCAAAAAGAATTGGAACTTTCGGAAAAATTGGGAGTTAATTTGCAATTGGGTGCAAAATTAAAAAGAAATCAGCATGGGCAGCAGATTTTCGGCAGAATTGGGTGAGGACTAGGGACACTTGGCCAATTTCTATTTAAGTGGAAGGGTATGGGTTATAAAGTGAGGAAATTATATAATGGCTATTATTTTCATAAAATGAGACTTATCTCATTTCTTCTTCTTCTTCTTCTTCTTCTTCTTCTTCTTCTTCTCCAAGTCTGCCGCCACCATTGAAGAGCTCACCTCCAAGCTTGAACTTCTTCTCCTTGCTTGGAATCAAAGAGGGATTGAGTGCTTTATGTGGTAAGTACCTCCCTAAGCTCTCTTTTCTCATTAGTTTTGAAGATTAGTGGTGAAAAGAGGAGTTTTGGCAAATGTTGGGTTTGTTCTTAGCTATAAGCTAGGATGATTCTCTTCCTCCCATGTTTTAGTATGTTGTTCTTGGGTTGTAGGAGAGTGTTAATCAAGTGTTGGATTTTGGAAAACACATCTTGGATAAGGAACCCTATGTTGGCCGAATTTTTGGAGATTTTCCAAAATGGTGTGTGTTTGTTATCTTGTTTCATGCTTCAAGTATGTTAGTCCTAGCATGATTCTAAGCTTATGTATGGATTCAATTTGATGGAAAACAAGTTGAGGTAAAAACCCCCTTTTGGCCGATTTATTTAGGTGTATGTTCATGTTGGATTTTGTTGTTTGGATGCAATTGGATAGCATGCTTGGTTTAGAAGTGAAATTGGTGGTTGGAATGGTTGTTTGGTAGCTTGAATGGATTGAATTGGATGTTGGGTGAAATGTTGGTTAGTAACCGAAATGTTGGAATGAAACTTTATCTAGGTTGGAGTTTCATTTTGATTAAATTGGATGTTAATATGGTGTTGGTGTTGAATTTAGGAGTGGATGGAAGTTTGAAAGCGTTGAATTCGGTTAAGAAATGAAAAAGTTACAATTAAGCGGGATTATCGGAAAATGGCGGGTAATGAAGGGTTTAAGGTTGGATTTGATCAGTTCGCTTATTGTATGATGTTTGTCAATGTATAATCTTGCATTGTCTAGGTTGGTTCAATTCAAGTTTCGTGGAAATCTGGAATTTTACGGAAATTGCCGGATTTTCGGTTTTGGGGTCGGGGATGTAGTTTGGTAGTGTGGTTGATAAGGATGCTAATTCAACTTGGTTTGACAGATTCTGAGGTTCGGAGGTTAGGAAAAGAGGAGTTCTAAGTTTCGGGGCACGGTGTAGGTGTTGTCCAGAATCGGTCCAATACTCTGGATTTTGAGGTAAGGGTTTGGTTCTGTTGTTTTGGTAAGCTAAGTATATGTTTTGGTTTCATTTTCTGTTCTGCTAGTATTTCGGAATTTTGTGCCTTTGGGCATATTCTGTAGTTTGTAGGAGTATGCCTTATGGCATACTCTGTCTGTTAACATTACGACAGTTGTGGGTTCGCTACCCCAGCTGGTGCACCATGCTTCTGTATTAGCTTCGGCTTCTGACTCCCTTAGTGGAGGCCGTCGTTCCGATTTGTTAAGAGGGTTATGGCGATTTAGAATCGCACGTCCTTCAGGACTCTGATCTATTTTCTGTACATGCATGTTATTCTGTATTCTGTTGTATATTGCTATCTTTCTGTTTTGCAGGGTTGCATATACTTATCTTACCCCAAATCCCTTACGGGGTCCTTTTAGGACTCACCCTTTTTGGGTTCTGCTGGGTTTTGGTAGACCTGATAAGCGGCCTGCGGAGTAGGTTTCCGTGAGGGTTCTACCTTGGTAGTGTTTTGCGGCTGCACCTTGCGGTCCGGGATTGTCTACTTGGTCCGAATCCCGCGCAAGGTATTTTTGATTCATAGATCTAAGGCTGGCTCAGTAGTTGCATATGCACACTTTACGTATTCTTGAGATGATTGTATGTCTGTATATATTTGTATATTCTGCTTCGTATATGTTCGAGCGCTTGGCGCTTGCTAGACACCTTAGGTTACGTGAATTTTGTATGTATATATGTTTGGTGCGTAAGCACTCGTCCCACGGAGGCGGGGCTTACTCGTTGTTAATGCATGAATTGTGTGTTTGGGTTTTATTTTCAGTTATATGCGCGAAATATTTGTTAGGTTGCTTCCATAATCCTTTCGCTCTTTGGGTCCGCTACGCGCGGCGGGTCTCGATGGACCTGCCATTCCTATTCATTCCGGCTTCCGCTTCCGGCGTCCCGGCGCCCCCGCCTCCGCAACCGGGCTCGGGTGGCGTGCGGTGACAAGTTGGTATCAGAGCAGGTAAGTGACCATATTGGTCGTCAGTGGTGACTTGAAGTGACAACTATTGTTCTACATTTTATTTTAGAATGGTTTGGTACGGAGATTGGCCACCTCCTTACTCGAACCACTTCAAAATAAAATTGTGGAGCAAAGTTTGGTCCTTCAAGTTATCCTGGTGGTTGCAGAGTATGGAATTCAGAATTTCGGGACTTTGGTAAAAGTGTTACAAGTAAAGGATTGTGGAAAAGTTTAAGGTACGTAAAATTGTGTGTTGGGAAAAGATTTGGTGAAATAAGCATGAATTGCTTCCGTGATTCTGTGAAATGCATGATTCTATCGTTTTGCAAAATAACTTCTGAGTTAAGTACTGCATTGCACTACAGAGCCTTAGAAAGTCAGCCGCTAGTTTCGTAGGGATTAGAGGTAACTCGATTGTTTTGGACTCTGTTTGGTCCGAAATGTTTCAGAATGGTTAACACGCGCCAAGCAGTGTGATTTGCGACCGGAGGGAGGGGACCGTAATCCCACGCCTCCGAGAGGTAGAGGGCAGAGGCGGGGATTTCGAGCGGGCAGTACATACCCCGCCACGGTTGTACAGCAGGTCGTGGGTCTACCACTGCTTTGGTTCATGTCTTGAGCAGTCCAGTAGCTTGTTGAGACACTAGTACCGGAACAGTTCCGTGCGATCCACAGTGCAGAGGATTGGTCGTGGCACCGTCTGTGCATTCTGATGGGAGGGTGAGTAGCCACACTCGGACTACCACCCACACTCATGTACGGGCCCGATCTGAGAGTGAGTCTCGAGGAGGACGCGAGCGCAGGAACCCGCGATCTCGGAGGGTACGACTGCAGCGTAGCTCAGAGCTCGCTCCGATCGTTCGACCAGGAGACTTATCGCCCCCTCGGCGACGGAGGGTTATTGAGCTGGATTCTGATACCACCCGTCGGACCCATCGATGACGGGGAGGTTCGGGGCATCATTCTGACTATGATGATGTCCGTTTGTTGGAGAGGTTCCAGCGGTTGAACCCTAGGAAGTTTGATGGTAAGGGAGGTCCCGAGGCAGCGGAGACCTGGTTTATGGAGATTGACAAGCTCCTGGGGAGGTTACATTTACCTTCCACAGTGATGGTATCCCTTGCCACGTTCAACTGGGCAGGAGGGTCGATGTTTGCGATGTGGGTCGGATACTCACTGGGTACGGGACTGCCCTCAGACGGTGGGGCAGGGTTCTGGTAGTTTTCAGCGTCCGCAGTCTCGGGCACCGCCCAACGCGCCGCGAGGGCGTGGGTTTCAGCGGGGTGGCCCGAGACCTCAGCAGCGACCACGGCTTCAGCCACCCTCCACCGCAGCAGCCTAGGGCGGGACGCGTTTTCGAGATAGAGCGAGGAGGTCCTAGTCGGCGAGGAGGCCCTAGTCATCGTGGAGGACCCGGTCAGCGGCGGGCCCCGGCCAGCAGGAGGCTCGACTCACAGGAGTTTTGCAAGGTACTGTATTTCGGAACGATACATCTGTTCATGCGTTATTTGATACAGGAGCGTCTATTTCTATTGTAGCACAGAAATGTGTTACATCTCTACACCTGTCTGTTAGTACTTTGCCGCAGATGTATTTAGTAAAAACTGCTGAGGGAGTCATTGTTTTCCAATGGGATGGTTCGGGGTTGTACGATATCTCGTAGGTGGGCATCGATAGTATCGGACTTGTTGGTTACGGATACGCCGAACTATGATGTTATTCTTGGGATGGATTGGCTATCCAAGAATTGCATGCACATTGATTGTGCAGCCCGTACTATTATGGTATCTCGGAGAGGTACTACCTCTCACGACTCGATCGGTTTGACTATCGCACTGACATAGTACGAGTTGCATTCTGGACCATTTGTCGGTAGTTGGTGTAGGGAATGTTTTGATCTGAATGAGGCGGATACTAGGTTGAAGCTAGCTAGTATACCGGTGGTTCGAGATTTTCCGCAGTATTTCCGGAGGAGTTGCCGGATTACCACCAGAGCGGGAAATTGTGTTTGAGATCTACTGCAATCGGGCCTTTGCTCTGATATCTATTCCTCCTTATCGGATGCCCATTTCTGAGATGCAGGAGTTAAAGAAGCAGTTGGAGGAATTACAGCAGAAGGGCTTCATCCGACCGAGCACTTCGCCGTGGGGTGCTCCGGTTATGATTGTAAAGAAGAAAAATGGGACGCTCCGACTTTGCATAGACTAGACGGTTGAATGCCCTTCTTGTGAAGAATAAGTATCCGTTGCCGAGGATTGACGATCTTTTTGATCAACTTCGGGATTCGAGAGTTTTCTCGAAGATTGATCTACGATCCGGATACTTTCAGCTTAGGGTGAAGGAGGAGGATATACCTAAGACTGCTTTCCGCACCCGGTATGGACACTTTGAGTTTACGGTCATGCCATTTGGGCTGACCAATGCTCGGCAGCATTCATGGATCGATGCATCGGGTGTTCCGGCCGTACTTGGATTCATTTGTAGTGGTCTTTATTGATGATATCCTGATATATTCTCGGGATGCGGACTCACATCGGGAGCATCTGAGGGTAGTTTTGCAGACGCTTTGGGAACATCAGCTTTATGCTAAGTTCTCAAAGTGTGAGTTCTGGATCCGGGAGGTCACCTTTCTGGGACACGTTATTTTTGAGCATGGTCTGTCTGTGGACCCGAGAGAAGGTGATGGCGATTCAGATCGGAAACAACCTACCACGGTACGGGAGATCAGGAGCTTCCTGGGATTAGCAGGATATTATCGGAGGTTCGTACCGGGGTTTTCTATTCTGGCATCTCCGCTCACGCAGTTGACCAAGAAGGGTCAACCGTTTATCTGGTCTGATAGGTGTGAGCAGAATTTTCAGGAGTTGAAACGGCAGTTGACTAACGCTCCGATTCTGACTCTTCCAGATCCGAGCTTACCGTATGTGATTTATACGGATGCTTCCACATCCGGTTTGGGGTGTGTCTTGATGCGAGGATCGGAATGTGATAGCTTATGGGTCGAGGCATGCGACCGCATGAGCTGAACTATCCGACACACGATCCGGAGTTGGCTGCAGTGATCTATGCCTTTGAAACAATGGAGGCATTATTCGCTTGGTAACAAATTTCAGATTCTTACCGACCATAAGAGTCTGAAATATCTGTTTACGCTGAAGGAGCTTAACATGAGGCAGCGCAGATGGCTCGAATACATTAAGGACTATGATTGTAGTATCGAGTACATCTCTGGTAAGGGCAACACGGTTGCCGATGCACCGAAAGCGGGAAGTATACCGGGTTGGTCAAGGGAGGAGATGTTGGTGACCGATCCGAGGAGAGTGATCTCGACGTGCCTATGGCACAGGTGGCAGCTCTGGGAGCGTGCTCAGGTATACACACTTACTATACATTCTGAGTGGCTTGATAGAGTGCGCGAGGTGCAAGGTAGAGATCCGGGGCTGAAGAAGTTATCTGGGGAGGATAAGGGGTCTTTGTTACCGGCATTTCAGTATAGGCAGGGATTGCTATACTTCCGAGACCGCCTTTATGTACCGGAGGATCAGGAGCTCCGGAATGAGATTTTAGAGGAGGCACACTCGAGCAGATTGAGCATTCACCCGGGAGTGAGAAGATGTATCAGGATCTGCGTACTCACTTCTGGTGGCCTGGGATGAGGAGACACATTGCCACACATGTGTCTAGGTGTGCCGTTTGTCAGCAGGTGAAGATTGAGCACCAGAAACCGGCAGGGACACTACAGACCTTGCCCATTCCAGTCCGGAAGTGGGGCAATGTTACTATGGATTTTCTGACTGCACTGCCCCTGACACGGTCCCGCCATGATGCTATCTGGGTTATTGTGGATCGGCTGACAAAGTGCGCACACTTTCTGCCTATTCGGTCACGGACCCTCCGGAGAAGCTTGCCCGGCTTTACATCGGGGAGATTATGCGATTACATGGAGTACCAGACTCCATTGTATCTCGACCGTGATCCGCGTTTACGGCACGGTTACGGAGGGCTTTTCATGAAGCGCTGGGCACGCGACTCCATCCGAGTACTGACTTATCACCCATGGATGGGCGGGCGGAGCGGGTGATTCAGATATTGGAGGATATCTTTGAGCCGTACTTTGGATTTTGGAGGAGATTGGGACCAGCAGCTTGCCTTTGATTGAGTTCTCGTACAACAACAGCCTTCGAGACTACGATTGGTATGGCACCATATGAGGCGTTGTACGGGAGGAGGTGTATGACACCACATTGCTGGACCGATGCGTCGATAGGGTTGAGTTGGGACCCGAGCTTATTGAGGAGACTACGGCGAAGATCGATTGATTCAGCGCGGATCAAAGCCGCGAACGACCGCACCACTACTTATGCGAACCGCCGCCGTAGGCTCTGGAGTTTGAGGTTGGGGATAGGGTTTGGCTCAAGGTAGCACCTATCCGCGGGACAGTCAGATTCGGGAAGAAGGGCAAGTTGGCCCCACGGTATATCGGCCCATATGAGATTCTGGAGCGAGTCGGTAGGGTGGCATACCGGTTGGCATTACCTCCTAGTCTGTCTGCTGTGCACAATGTCTTCCATGTTAGCATGTTGAAGAAGTGCATTCGGATCCGACTCGGAGCGATTCCGGTGGAGGAGGTGCACTGAACCCGATCTTTCTTATCGGGAGGTACCGGTAGCCTTCTCGGATAGGGATGTCGGGGAGACTCGTAGCAAGTTGATTCCCATGGTCAAGGTTCGGTGGTCACATCATACCGACCGGGAAGCGACTTGGGAGACAGAGAAGGACATTCAGACCGATACCCCGAGCAAGATATCGGTTGATACAACTCTTGGAGGACCAAGAGTCCTAAGGGGGAGGATGTTACGGTCACCCCGAGCGGGTTGCGGCCGGGTGACCGGGGCTCCGGTTTTAGCTCGCGGTCACGTTTTCGGCGTTCAGGCGGCTCCCGAGCCCTATCCGAGTATCATTTTGGCGAACCCCTCCGTATTTGAGGTCGTGTGGGTCCCCGGACGTTTCCGCCGAAAATATTTTTCTCGCGCCGGGGTTGTCGGGTCGCCTCGGGACGTACAGCGGGCTCGGTAGCACTCTCGAGATCTCAGTTTGGGAAGCCGTTCGCAGTTTTGGAGTCGTGGAGACGTCCCGAGGTGGTTGTGGAGTTTAATATTTGGGGCGGGACGTTCGGTTCGGGCGACTCCCGGCTCGGGACGGGAATCCCGGGGCTCGGGATGGAAATTTTCTGACGGCTTTGGGGTAAGTTGTGTTATAATTTAAGATGGAATTTATGGGTATTTTTATAGAATTTTGGAGTGACGGAATTTCGGTTCGAGTTGACACGCCGCACGTCGGGTTTTGGTTCGGGTTCAGCGAGCTCGGTAGGACACTCCGGAATGGTAAATGAATTTCTGAAAAGTGTTTTGTGAATGTTATAATATTCTGAAGATTGTGTCCAAGTTTCGTTAATTTTGGAATTCGGTAATTATTTTTGGGCAAAAAGAATTGGAACTTTCGGAAAAATTGGGAGTTAATTTGCAATTGGGTGCAAAATTAAAAAGAAATCAGCATGGGCAGCAGATTTTCGGCAGAATTGGGTGAGGACTAGGGACACTTGGCCAATTTCTATTTAAGTGGAAGGGTATGGGTTATAAAGTGAGGAAATTATATAATGGCTATTATTTTCATAAAATGAGACTTATCTCATTTCTTCTTCTTCTTCTTCTTCTTCTTCTTCTCCAAGTCTGCCGCCACCATTGAAGAGCTCACCTCCAAGCTTGAACTTCTTCTCCTTGCTTGGAATCAACGAGGGATTGAGTGCTTTATGTGGTAAGTACCTCCTAAGCTCTCTTTTCTCATTAGTTTTGAAGATTAGTGGTGAAAAGAGGAGTTTTGGCAAATGTTGGGTTTGTTCTTAGCTATAAGCTAGGATGATTCTCTTCCTCCCATGTTTTAGTATGTTGTTCTTGGGTTGTAGGAGAGTGTTAATCAAGTGTTGGATTTTGGAAAACACATCTTGGATAAGGAACCCTATGTTGGCCGAATTTTTGGAGATTTTCCAAAATGGTGTGTGTTTGTTATCTTGTTTCATGCTTCAAGTATGTTAGTCCTAGCATGATTCTAAGCTTATGTATGGATTCAATTTGATGGAAAACAAGTTGAGGTAAAAACCCCTTTTGGCCGATTTATTTAGGTGTATGTTCATGTTGGATTTTGTTGTTTGGATGCAATTGGATAGCATGCTTGGTTTAGAAGTGAAATTGGTGGTTGGAATGGTTGTTTGGTAGCTTGAATGGATTGAATTGGATGTTGGGTGAAATGTTGGTTAGTAACCGAAATGTTGGAATGAAACTTTATCTAGGTTGGAGTTTCATTTTGGTTAAATTGGATGTTAATATGGTGTTGGTGTTGAATTTAGGAGTGGATGGAAGTTTGAAACGTTGAATTCGGTTAAGAAATGAAAAAGTTACAATTAAGCGGGATTATCGGAAAATGGCGGGTAATGAAGGGTTTAAGGTTGGATTTGATCAGTTCTGCTTATTGTATGATGTTTGTCAATGTATAATCTTGCATTGTCTAGGTTGGTTCTGAATTCTGAAGTTTCTGTGGAAATCTGGAATTTTACGGAAATTCTGCCGGATTTTCGGTTTTGGGGTCGGGGGTTGTAGTTTGGTAGTGTGGTTGATAAGGATGCTAATTCAACTTGGTTTGACAGATTCTGAGGTTCAGAGGTTAGGAAAAGAGGAGTTCTAAGTTTCGGGGCACGGTGTAGGTGTTGTCGAGAATCGGTCCAATACTGGATTTTGAGGTAAGGGTTTGGTTGTTGTTTTGGTAAGCTAAGTATATGTTTTGGTTTCATTTTCTGCTCGCTAGTATTTCGAATTTTGTGCCTTTGGGCATATTCTGTAGTTTGTAGGAGTATGCCTTATGGCATACTGTCTGATAACATTACGACAGCTTGTGGGTTCGCTACCCACTGGTGCACCATGCTTCAGATTAGCTTCGGCTTCCGACTCCTTAGTGGAGGCCGCTGCTCCGATTTATTATAAGGGTTATGGCGATTTAGAATCGCACGTCCTTCGGGACTCCGATCTATTTTCCGTACATGCATGTTATTCCGTATTCTCGTTGCATATATTGCTATCTTTCTGCTTTTGCAGGTTACATATACTTACCTTACCCCATATCCCTTACGGGTCCTTTTAGGACTCACCCTTCTTTGGGTTCTGTTTTGGGTTTCTGTAGCACTGATAAGCGGCTGCGGAGTAGGTTTCCGTGAGGGTTCTACCTTGGTAGTGTTTTGCAGGCTGCACCTTGCGGTCCGGGATTGTCTACTTGGTCTGAATCCCGCGCAAGGTATTTTTGATTCATAGATCTAAGGCTGGCTCAGTAGTTGCATATGCACACTTTCTGTATTGCTGTGATGATTGTATGTCTGTATATATTTGTATATTCTGTTCTGTATATATTCTGAGCGCTTGGCGCTTGCTAGACACCTTAGGTTCTGTGAATTTTGTATGTATATATGTTTGGTGCGTAAGCACTCGTCCACGGAGGGCGGGGCTTACTCTGTGTTAATGGATGAATTGTGTGTTTGGATTTTATTTTCAGTTATATGCGCGAAATGTTTGTTAGGTTGCTTCCATAATCCTTCTGCTCTTTGGGTCCGCTACGCGCGGCGGGTCTCGATGGACCTGCCATTCCTATTCATTCCGGCTTCCGCTTCCGGCGTCCGGCGCCCCGCCTCCGCAACCGGGCTCGGGTGGCGTGCGGTGACAAGAATGGCTCCTACTTTTCCTACCCCTTCTACTGTTCGTCCCTAGGGTTGTTTATTAGAAACCAAGGGTGACGTCCCAGAAGGTTGGTGGTCCGAGATTGAGAACTACCGCAGTAAGGCTATTCTGGAGTTAATAAAGGAGTGGCGATCCACCTATTTCTTCCCCATGATGGTTCGCACCAGAGTGCCCTCTCCGAACTACCGAGCGTACGAGCCCGGACAAGGCTGGTTGGTGATCTTCAAAGATCAGATGTTGTGCGGGCTTCATTTTGCACTGCACCCCTTCGTTCGACAACTGGTAGAGTCCCACGGGCTAGCCCGAACACTTACTGCCATATCAATGCCTACCTCATTCTTTGCACTTTGTTCGGGACAGAGCCAACCATAACCACTTTCCTCCAGTACTACAAGGTCAACGTCAGCCCGAGGAATTGCTTCTACTACTTCAGCGCCCGGGGTCCTACCCTAAGATCCAACTTCATTTGAAACTGCCCTACAAGTCGTAAAGGGTGGCATCGGGAGTTCTTCTTTGTGGAGCCCGATGCTTCGTGGGGTTTGCAAACAGCGCAGAAGGTAGGAGAACTTCTGGATGTTCAGAATCCTTTACTCTTGCTAAAGAAGGCTGACGCCAAGGACAATTTAGATAGATTTCACAATAAACTCCGGGGTCTTGTTCCTTGGTTCGGGGATGAGCCGAAAGAAGTCTTCCCCTTTCCTTTGTACTGGAGGCTGATAACCCAAGGGGTCTTATCCCACTTGGGTATCATTCGAGGTGATTTGGGGGAGTTGGGCATCCGGGAATCTCCCCCTTCGTCCCAAGACTTGGCCTTCGTTCAACGTGTTCGAGGAGAGATATCCCTCAAGGAGTTCAACAAAGGTTTATACCCTTCTTTTGTTTTGTCTTGTATTCATCTGATATTAACTAATTCGCTTTTCCCTTCACAGAGATGGAGTCCGATTATGACCTCAACGCCATCTACAAGGACATGAAGAAGTCCACAAAGGCTGCGGGCTCATCATAGCCCGGGGGTTCGAAGGCTGCTGCCTCGAAGAAGAAGCGGAAGAGGGCTGCTTCGGTCGAAGCTGAGGCTGCAGTCCCTCAACCTGTAAATACTTCTGAGGAAGCTCCGTCTCTGGTGCATGTCGAGGGCAACCCCACTCGGTACAACGTGTATGATATGCTGGAGAATTCCCCTGAACGAATTAGAAAGATTCGGGGGAAATTCAAAGCTGCTACAGTGACCGGGCAACAAGCCCCTGAGGTCACTCTTATTGAATTCCAACTAGGTAACAAAAAATCTGTAAAGTTAGAAAACCTCTGTTTTTGGAACATATTCAGGAATCGTTTCCGGATGTTCGACGAAGACCCTCTACATAACGTGGTTCGGTCTCATTTTTGTACACTAGTTCCGGACTAGAGAGAAGCTTAGGAAGAAAAATATCGTCGACGAGATGAAAGACTCTCGCGCCTCGTGACCGAGCTCATTCCCCAGGAGCCCAGATGGCTGATCCATGAGAATTAGGACATCCTGAATGACGAAGACGCAAAAGAGTTGTCTCCCGAGCTATGGAAAGGGAGCACCACAGCCCGGACCTTGGAGACCCTCGAGATTTTCTACCCGGACCTGGATGTTGCTTCGTCTAGGTTGTCCGTCCTTGGTTATCAGGTAACTCTTCATTCCATTTCTTTGTCTGAACCTTTGGGATGTAATACGAGATCTAAATTTTGTCTAGGTGATATGCAGATCTCTACCATGAGCGGCTGGATTTCTCAGGTGACGAAAGCCATTGCTGTAGTGGCCAAACTCATTCAGCGAGTTCATCACTACAAGCAATTACTCTGGCATTCCCGCAGCTCACCTTCCCTTGTCCTCCCCGAGGGTGGTAACATCCGGGATGACCTCAGCCAGTCTGAAGTTAAGGACTTTGCCACGGTTGAAGCATCATTCCTCAGTGCAGTCAAAGACTGCCGCGACTCTGAGGACGCTCTCCGGGAGAACATCTGTAAGCTTTAGGCTGAGAAGGAGAAATCTCAAGTTGACTTCACCAACCTGAGGAGCCACTACGAGCAAGACTTGAAAGCCAAAGATGAGGAGATCCAGATGCTTCGGGATGAGCTGACCAAGGCCAACGAATGTGTCCCGAAGTTTTGTCAAACGATTAAGGATTTTGTGGCATTGGCAATCTACAAGTTCAACTACGGATTCTGCTTGGCCAGGAAGCAAATCATCGAGCGCAATCCTCACGTTGATCTCTCCGAGATTGACGGTGATGAAGGGCCCGAAGAAGACCCTTCCTGGTTCGGTGAAGAGTTTCGGCAGCCTCCCGAGCCAGTAACCGTAGATGACTTCGTGGAACCTCAGTAGCGTAGTGGTTCTCTTTTGTATTCCATTTTTTGTAATCCCTGCATCGGGCTTTATCAATGAAAATCATAGGAATTTGTTCAACACTCTTGTTTATAGAGGTTCGGCTGTTAGACCTACATCCTCTTTCCCAATTATTTCATACTTTATTGAATCTTCGATCATACAAAATATTTCCTAAGTGCTTCAGAATGGTAAAAGTTAACTAATTCCCTTCCTTCGGGATCCAACAGTTTGTAAACTCCTTTCCTTTCTTCGGTGACAACCTTAAACGGGCCTTCTCAGTTTGGGGCGAATGCGCCCCCTTTTGCCTTAGAACCAAGTCCACAACCTTAATATTTTTCGTCTTAACTTTTGAATTTTCCGCAGATGCAGTCCTCTGCTGAAATGCTTTCCTTCGAAGTTCGGCTTCTTCTCTTTTTCCTTCGAGCAAATCTAAATTTGTTCTCAAGGCCTGTTCGTTTGCATTTTCTTTGAACACTTCTGCCCGGAGAGATGGGTTAGTTACCTCGATGGGGATGAGTGCTTCGGTTCTATAGGCTAAGGAAAATGGGGTTTCTTCGGTTGACCTTTGGGGTGTAGTCCGGTAACTCCATAAGACATTAGGAAGTTCTCCGGGCCATTTTCCTTTGCGTTCCCAAGTCTCTTCTTCAACTCGTCTTTCAACGTTCGGTTCGATACTTTGACTTGTCCATTGCTCTGAGGGTGGGCGACCTGAGCAATGTGGATTTTGATTCTGAACTCCTCGGCAAAGTCTTGGAATCCCCCGTCTGTGAATTAGGTACCGTTATCAGCTACGAGAACTTTCGAGCACCCAAACCTGCAAATTATGTTCTTCCAAACGAACTTTCGGATATTTTCAACCATTATCGTCGCCAGTGGTTCGGCTTCTATCCATTTTGTAAAGTAGTCCACTACGACCACGCAATACTTCAGTCCTCCGGGAGCCCTTGGTAGTGCTCCAATTAAGTCTATACCCCAGACGGCAAAGGGTATCAGGTAGTCCGAAGTTGTCACATACTCTGAGGGAATTGTATGTATTCGGGCATGCTCTTGACACTTCTTACATTTGTTAACCAGTTTCCTAGCTTCTTCCTTTAGTTTCGGCCAGAAGAGTCATTGCATAAGTATAACCGCAGCTAATGCATCCGACTTGATATGGGACCCGCATGTACGTTCGTGAACTTCTGCTAGAATGTCTTCGGTTTCCTCTTCTCCAATGCATTTTTGCATAGGTAAAGAAAAATCCTTCCGATACAGGTTGTCCCTATTATGACGAACTTGCTGGATTTCCTCCGTACTTTTGCTGCCATGATGGGGTCCTCTGGGAGTATTCCTTCGGTGAGTTATTTCCAATAGGGAGCTCTCCATCCCGAAGTAATGTTGAATCCCCATAGATAGTTGATACAAGGATCCTTCCTCTTTATCATAGGAAGCTGTCTTCGAAAGCTGTTCCTTGACCTCGTACTCTCCATTTATCTGTTGGACCATAAGGTTAAAGTCGTTGCATGTCTTAAGAGATCGAATACCTGCCTTCTTAGCTAGCTCCAATTCGGCGATCAAGGCTTCATATTCGGCTGCGTTATTTGTCACTGAAAAAGCGAACTGGATGGATCTGGTGGCCCTTATTCCTTTGGGTCATTCGAAGACTAATCCCGCTCCTTGTCTATCTGATCCTGAAGCTCCGTCAACGTATAAAGTCCACACAGGATTGTCCTCATTCTCTAAGCATTCATCCTCGGATTCTTGAGGTAATTCGGCAATAAAATCAGGCAAAGCCTATGCCTTGATCGCTCTCCTTAGTTCATACTTGACTTCATATTCACTCAGTTCGATACACCATTTTGATAATCTTCCGGAGTGATCCACCCGCTTCAGGATGTCCTTGATAGGGACGTTACTCCGGACTACTATGGAGAATCCGAGGAAGTATGACTTCAATCTTCGGGCTGAGAGGATAAAGGCGTACACTGCTTTCTAAATCATAGGGTAGTTAAGCTCGGCTTCATGGAGTGACTTGCTCACGTAGTATACCGACTACTGTTTTCCTTGGTCATCTTCCTGAACGAGGACCGAACTTACGGCCTTCTCTCCTACAGCTAGGAATACAATTAGGGGCATATACTCAATTGTTTTCAGAAGGGTAGACATCTCCAAGAGGTAGGATTTGATTTCCTCCCATGCCTTCTGACAATTGGGACTCCATTTGAATTTCGCCCGTTCAGTTGCGTTTTCTTCCTTTGATTTTTTCTCTCCTTTCTTCACACCTATTCTTCCAAGTTCCGCACCTTCCTTAACCAAGAGTTTGAAGACAGGACAACATTTATCCTCGTATCATGATATGAAGCGACTCAGGGCCGTTATTTTCCCAAGCAGCCTCTGCACGTCTTTGACCGATGAAGATGTCTTTGAGTTTAGCAGAGCTTTGATCTTTGGCGGATTTGCATCAATGTCACGTTCGAACACCATGAACCCAAGGAATTTCCCTGCAGTTACCCCGAAATCACACTTGTCCGGGTTCAATCGAAGCCCGTACTTCCGGATCTGACCGAACACTTCCTCGATATCTCGGATGTGGTCGATCTCCTCTTTGATTTTGATAATGTTGTCATCGATGTACACTTCAAGAATCCTTCCTATCTGGTTGGAGAAGACTTTATCCATCAACCTTTGGTAAGTTGCTTCGGCAATCTTGAGTCCGAAAGGCATCCTGATGTAGTAATGTGTGCCGGAGTCGCTTATGAATGATGTCTTCTTTTCATCTGCTGGGTTCATCCGGATCTGATGATATCCACTGGAAGCATCGAGGAGGCAAAGCCTTGCATGTCCGGCTTTAGAGGCTACGAGCCTATCGACCGGGGATGTGGGGTATGAATCCTTTGGAGAAGTGTCATTCACACTTGTGAAATCTATGCAAATGCGTAGTTTCTCACTGTCTTCCCGGATCGCCACTACGGGATTGCTCAACCATTCTGGATAAGATACTTCTCTTATGACCCCTGCATCGAGAAGCTTCGAGATTTGTTCTTTGATGAAGGTTCTTTTGAATGGTGCGTTGTTCCTCTTCTTCTGCTTTATGAGTCTTGCGTTTGGGTCGAAGTGCAAACTGTGTTGAATTACTTTCGGGTCGATCCCGGGCATGTCACTTGGAGAGTAGGCGAATAGATCTTTATTCATTTGAAGGAGATTTACAAGTTTTGCCTTACTGCCCTCGGGCATGTGTTCGGAAATCTTGGTGGTCCGGCCTTCCTCTAAACTGACTTCTTCCATCTTGGTTGCTTCCTCTTCCTCATCCTTCGAGCAACCCGGGCCTGGGCTCTTCTGAGCCAAAGCCATGACGTCCTTTTCCTCCCTCTGGATCACTTAAATCGTGGCATCCCCTTCGTCGGTTTCGAAAGTGACCGTGAGGTACTTCACGTCACTTCTCATGTGAATTGACCATTGAGTTTCTCTCCTGATGATTGCGTTGTAGGCCGAAGGGGCGTCGATGACCATCCATTTGACCATTAGTGTGGTATATCGGGATTGCCCTCCGGGCCCGGTTCCTATGAACATGGCTGGGAGCTCAATGCATCCGATTAGTGGTAGCTCATCCGGACCTACCCCATAAGTCACGGTCCTGACCGGGTTCAGCCTGCTTGATTTCAACTTCAGTCCTTCGTAAGCTTTGACGAACAACACATCAGCGTTCGAGCCGTCGTCACAAAGGACCCTTCTGACATCGATGGTTCCAATCCAGAGGGTGATGATGAGTGTGTCGTAATGCGAGAAATGTACTTCGGTTGAGTCTGCACGTTTGATCCTCGAGGCTGGGTCCCTATAGCTTAGAGGAGCTATCTCCTCTGCTTTCCTCTTCCTCGCATTTGACCCCACGGTGTGGTAATGGTATTCAGTACTCCTGTAGCTTGAGGAGGGGATTTCCTTCCCTTGTTCTTCTTGTCCGGACTCGTAGCATCCCTTCCGACCTTTCTCTTACCTTAGGATGTTCCTTTGTTTGAAGGCATCTTGAACTACTCTCTCAGGGAACCCCTTTTGATAAGGTGCTCAATGTACCTCTTCAACTGGTAACATTGTTCGGTATCATGTCCAGTATCCTTGTGGAACTGACAGTACTTGGAAGAATTGCATTTCGCTTCTTCCAACATGGCCCTATGCGAACTGATGCTTCCGCTTCCTTGCCTATGTAGTGCTGCGAGGATGCTGGCTCAGGTGAAGTTGAGTGAGGTGAAATTCGTGCTCCTATCGAAGTGTTTCTTCTGCCTTCCCCAGCTCCCAGGATACCTAATGACTGCAGGCTTCGGGTTATCCCACATTTGCTCCTTGTTGTCTTTGTTCTTCTGCTTCCCTTCCCTCTGGGACAGCAGTTCCTGTGCGATCATATGTTCCTGGGTGACAACATACATTTCTTCGACGCCGGTGAAGTTATTTTAGGATAACTCATAAGCCAACCGTGAATTCGGGAGGAGTGCCTTTGTGAATGCCATGATCCAGATGTTATCCGTCAGATCTGATGTGTGTACCACTTCCCTGTTGAACCTTTCAACAAATTCTCGAATGCCTTCATTCGGTCTCTGTTTAATATCAAACATCTGTATAGCGCTTTTGGCCGACCTTTTGCATCCAATAAAGTGGGTGGTGAATTTGGCTGCCAAGTCCCCGAACGTATTAATATAGTCCGGGAGAAGAGAATTGTACCACGCTGATGTCGGACCTCCCAATGCAACTTCGAAGCATTTGCACAGGGGCGCTTCATTCGCTCCCTTCAGTTCCATCGCCCTCTTGTACTTCCGTATGAATGCGTCCGGGTCTCCTGTTCCATTGTAGACCTTCAGTGGGTGAGTCAAATTGATCATCCGGGGCATCTGGCTGTCCCGAATTCGATTGGTAAATGGTCCATCATCGGAAGTCGCTTCGTTCTTGGCCTCTGGCCTGCTCGAATTTCTGTCAACATTTGCCGGATAACCTCGTCCTGGGGTCTCCAATCATCAATCTCTCGGGCCTTGGGGACCGCTCTCTTCGATGCTCTCTAGGGGACCTGGACCTCTATCGGTCTAGGGAGTTAGCCTGCTGTGACGCAGGTCCTTTGCTTCCATGACCGGGTGATCTCTGTTGTGAACGATATTCGTCTCGTAGCCTTTGGGATCGTTCAAGCCGATTGCGTAGGTTGCTCCGTTCTTCCTGGAGCAAGATCCGCACTGCCTGGACTAGATCCGGGTCTAGTTGCCGGATATCGCTCCAATGGAGGCTAGAAGTTGGACGTAAGGAGGTTGCTCCATGAGTTGTATCTTCAGAGGAACTCTGGTAGCTGGGATAGGCGGTGCGGCCGTCGGTTGAGCCTCCTACTTCCGGACTAGATAGGTGGGAACGGGAATTGCCCCATGCTCCGTTGAAGGAACCTGGTCTTGGGGGCCACCACGTTTCCCACAGATGGCACCATTTGGTGGTGGATTTGTATGGGCTGTCACCACGTTTCTGCGATGCTGATGTGTTCTGACGTTACTGGATGCCATAGATTCGAAATTCGAGAAAGAGAAATAGAGGGGGGTCCTCTATTTGTATTTAGTGAGCATTGGAAAAATCCTGACGGTGGTTAAGGTGTGAATAATGAGTTCTTTTATAGTCCATGGCTAGAGAGTGACATTATTGTAATATCCCAATATAGTATGGTGGCGTGTCAGTGAACATGTGTCCTTAATACATTCGGGAGTATAGTCCGGGAATTTCCTTAGTATGTTTGGGTCAATTATGTATGGTGATGTCCTTGTCTCGTGCGGGTTTATGGATTTTTTAATGGGGCCTTTATTTTGGGCTACTGCTTTGGTCTTTTGCTAGGCCTTTTTGGGCCTTTTATGTAGATTGTGTCTGGCGGCCATTACTCACCATAACCCATATCTGAATGCTGGAGCCTGATCTCACCGCCATTGACCTTTGATGGGAGCCCGATATTCTTGATGTACTTGAACTTCAATGGGAGCCCATCTCACCGCCGTTGAATTTCGATAGGAGTCAATCTTGTCTTCATTGGACATAATTGATTAAGAGATTTTTTTGATAGCTTCGTTCCTTTACGGTTCGGGCTCTCAAATGCTTGAAGGGATGATGCGGTGTTAAGAACAACGATCTGTTGCTCCGAAGTAATCTGCAAAGGGTAAAATAGAATACTTATGAGCAGAAAGAAGAGTGGGTGTGTGTAGGGTGTAAGTTTCCCAAGTCGTTGCTTTATAGGAGGCGTTGAGATGGCGGTTGTCCCATGATCCAGAGTAGTAGGGTGTTTCCCCCACGTTCTGGGTAGTGAAAGACCGGAGGGATGATGGAGAACGTGGGCAGGTCATGGAGGTAACCGTTCCCAGCTTCCTTCCCTCAGTCTGACTTTGTTGCTAAGTGCTGGGTGGCGAAGGCTGGCGAAGGCAGTAGGTGTGAGGCTCTCTTGGGAGTGCCTTCGCGTGAGATAATGGCATCTCAGTCCGTATCCTTAGGCGCTTACGACTTTGGATGATAGCGAGGGGCGTTTGCTTGGGTAGTGTACCAAGGTGCCTCCTCCTAGAAGCGGAGTATGGGCAGGGTCCTATACTCCGCATTTGGGCTCGAAGTCGACCGTTGGGACCATCGTAGTGACGGTAGGCCAAACATTTCCTACCGTTAGCCAGTTTTGACACGTGGCTTATTGGTGTTGGGTCTCCATTTGAGGCGATGTTTTGTCTGGCTTAGGGTGGGTGTATAAATACCCCATTTGTTCGAAGTCTTTCACTCTTCGTTCTCTTTTCATCATGCTGCTTTTTCGCATCCTTATTGTTTCCTCGTGATTTTGTTTTGATTTCCGATAGTTTCACCTTCCCGATTCTTGGACATTCTCTCCCACTGTTCTCGTTGTTCTTGCACTGTCCGTCCTTATATTCTTGACCTCAGGTGAAGGTCTAGTCCCTAGTTCTCTGCACTTAAGGTCTTTCCAATGCCCACTCTGATGGCCAGTTTGAGCCCTGCGATGAGGGCTTCATACTCTGTAATATTGTTAGTGACTGGGAATTGGAAAGACACACGAATGGTAGTTTCAATACCTAGTGGTCCGCGTAGGTAGACGCCAGCAGCTGGTGACGCCCCTTTGGATTTTTGGGGGCGGAGGCTCGAGCGGTGGGACTTGTTCCTAAGGTGTGGAACAATCAGCTACTGAGAACTCTGCCAGGAAATCTGTGAGGGCTTGACCCTTTATTACTTTCCGAGGCTCGTAGTTGATATCATATCCGCTTAGTTCAATACACCACTTTGCGAGGCGGCCTGAGTGTTTCGGTCGTTGAAGGATCTCCTTAACTGGCAGGTCCGTTCGCACTGTGATTGTGTACCCTTGGAAGTAGGGCTTGAGCTTTCTAGCCGCGTAGACCAACGACAGGATCGCCTTCTGTAACGAAGAATATCTTGTTTCTGCAGATTGTAGGGTATGGCTGGTGCAATAGACCGGCCACTGTTTTTCAGTCTCTTCCTTGACAAGAATTGAGGCGACACTGTTGCTAGTTGTGGAGAGATAGAGGACAAGGTCATCATCAGGCCTAGGACACTTAAGGGTGGGAACCTCCTGTAAGTGCTGCTTGATGGTGTCGTACGCTGCTTGGCAGTCCACCATCCACTTGCAGGGTTTCTTCCTGCGGGTCTGGTTGAAGAACGGCTTGCAGTGGTCACTGAGCTTTGAAATGAATCGTCCCAGGGCCACCAGCCTCATTGTTAGTTGTTGGATGTCTTTTAGTCCCTTGGGTGTGCGGAGGTTGGCGATGGCCTTGATCTTCTTGGGATTGGCGCAAATTCCTCCTTTTCAGATCTGGTAGCCGAGAAACTTCCCTTCGCCAACTCCAAAGATGCACTTTGTTGGATTCAAGCGCATGTTGTATTCGCCTAGGACAGACACTGTTGACCCCTTTGTAATCCACACACGTCAGTCCCCATTTTCCTTGTCCGCAAGTATGATGTTAGCGACTCATTAAGAGTAGTGAACTTCCTTGATTATATTAGCATCTACCAACTTCTGCACCTCAGCACGTACAACCTCTTTGTGCTCGGGGGCCATGCCCTTTGTTCCCCTATATCCATGTAGATCCGGTCGATGTCCCATCTGGCGATGTGAGCTGTGATGATAAGTGGGTCTGAGTGAGGGATTACCACATAGGTTCCATCTCGGTGATGGATGAGGTGGTTTGCTATGGGATCGAGCTAGTAGATCTGCCTCATATGGCAGCGCCTCGCAGTTGCGCCTTCACATTGGGTGATCACGTTGATGTGGCCCCTAGCCGGTGGGATCTGATCTGCACTTCCATGGGCTCTGTTCAGTAGGAGGTGATCCCGTCCACGGTCCTCTCGGTCGCCTTCGCGCTTGTGTCCCCTAGGGGAACCTCTTCGCGGGGAGGGATTGCGGACTAGGAATTTTGTGAGCTTACCTGGGGCAATCATCTCTGCCAGCATGCGCTTAAGCTCAACGCAGTCTTCAGTGTCATCGCCCATGTCGCGATGGTAGCGACAATATTTGTTGGTTGGCCTCGCAACCCATTTGGGAAGAGGGCGAGGCCATTTAGGAACCCCCTTCCTTTGTTCCAGGGCATGGAAAATGTTGGTGCGGGAGTCCCTGAGTGGAGGAAGGATTGGATATGCCCTGTCCCTATTGTTCTGTCGGGGTTGCTGCCTCTGCTGCGGTGCCCTTGACATAGGGCCTGGTAACCTCCTCGATGTGCATGAATCTGGTGGCTCTGTCGAGGAATTGTTCTATGTTGCGAGGAGGATTGGTGTGTACATCAATGAAGAATAGGGAGACCCACTGGAGACTTTGTATAGCGGTTAGGAGACGAGTCTCGCCGAGTGAGTGGGATCAGGATTGTTTTCCTGCTGTGGTGGAGCAAGGGGAAACTCTTGGTGGTTCTGTGATTGCTGGTTCACTCGAACAACTCCTGCGGTATCCATGACTCCCCTGAAAGTGCTACCAGAGTGTCGCGTAGATTTTGGGCGACCGCCTCTATAATTTCTGTAAGGATTGCGGGGTAGAGACCGGCCAGTGGGGGGTTCTAAGTGGTGGTGTTGTGTGGAGCCCCCACTACACCAGCCGGTTGGTCGTGATTTGTTGAGAGGGCGACGCGCCTAGTTCGTATGGCGTCGTCTACCCCTGTCATATGGATGACTTCCCTTGAGGGAGGGCCATTGTGGTCACTGTGTCGAGTGGTCTGATAACCCACCATGTCCTGGCGGGACGCTGGTGGTGGGAACGCTGTTGGCGGTGGTAGTGGGCGGATTCCTCCTACCACGGCCGTTCTGTCGGCTTGCACTTCTCGTTCTAAGCATGGCTGATTCTCGTGGTTTCTTGGTGGAATTGATGTGGTTTCCCACAAATGTCGCCAATCTGATAGCCTCGTTCCTTTACGGTTCCGGCTCTCAGATGCTTGAAGGGATGATGCGGTGTTGAGAACGATGATCTGTTGCTCCTGAGTAATCTGCAAAGGGTAAAACGGAATACTCAGGAGCAGAAAGAGGAGTGGTTGTGTGTAGATAGGGTGTACCTTTTCCAAGTCGTCCCTTTATAAGAGGCGTTGAGATGGCGGTTGTCTCATGATCCAGAGTAGTGGGGTGTTTCCTCCACATTCTGGGTAGTGGAGGATCGGAGGGATGATGGAGAACGTGGGCAGGTCGTGGAGGTAACCGTTCCTATCTTTCTTCCCTCGGTCTGCCTTTGTTGCTAAGTGTTGGGTGGCGAAGGCCAAGAGATGCGAAGGCCAAGAGATGCGAAGGCCTTGCCTAACAAAGGCAGTAGGTGCGAGGCTCTCTTGGGAGTGCCTTCGTGAGAGGCGATGACATCGCGGTCCGTATCCTTAGGCGCTTACAGCTTTGGATGATAGCGAGGGACGTTTGCTTGGGTAGTGTACCATTTTTTGATAAAGAGCTTGATAAAGGAGAGAGAGGGAGATAGAGAGAAAGGGAGAGAGAATGTAAGAAGATGGAAATTTAATGGGATACACCAAGAGTAATGGAGGTATGAAAAATGAAAAAGGAAGTTGAATAGAGTGGGCGAATGAGACGATGAAAAAATGGAAAAAAGAAATTGAATTGAGTTGCGCTCTTTTAGCGTTGTGTGGTGCTTTTCTCTTCTTATTTTCACAGTAAATGGCAAAACAAATGCACTACAAAAACTAAATTAACTACGTAGTGATAATGAATGTGGTTGTGAGATAAAAATATAACATTATTGAACGCTCATCATTAAGCAATGGAAGCTGACTTCTGCAGACCAGATAAGGTTAATACTTCTCTAGTAAGGAAGAGATTAACTATACCATACATGAATGACAATGTGAGGAAGTATCTATAGGAGCTGGAACATGAAAGCCGCTGAGATCTTTGCAAATCCATAATAAATCTTCGATCCCTAAAAAATTTCAGTGGATCCCAAGAGATCCCGTAAAACGTTCCGGAAGCAGCTCTTCTATTTACCCACAAATGGGTAAAACCCATTACCTGATTCTAATGCTATCTAACTAACAATTTTAAAGACTAAAATATCATTCTAGTTGGGTATTTACACACATAACACAACTATTGGTTTTTTCAACTAGTTGGTAAATAACATCATCCTTCCGGAAGTTTTCAAAGTTGTCATAGGAGTTCGGCTTGTCCACCACAAGTTGGGTCTTAGACATGTTAATGAGGTCTTGCTTTGATAGGACGAGGTGAGGTGATAAGGAAGAGTCTGTTGAGTTCTCCGCTGGGGGTCGATCTTGTGAGACAAATGTACTAGATATGCTCTACCTAGTACTTCGGTTATGGGAGATCTGAGTATTAGGGGTATGCTCAGCCTGGTCCTTCGACCATCCGATAGAGGGATACTCTTAACCTAAAATAAGTAAATTAATTTAGAAAGATTAATATTTAAAAATAAACAATAAATAAGTTAGTAAGTAAAACTTTTAAGTACATAAATCTATATATATTGTCTTCCCAGTTTACCTAAAACCTAATTCTACTATATCAAGCATGGAAATTACACATTCCAACAAAGGATGCTCGTGGGCATGCTGAGCTTGAAGCCCAGGTGGAAGCCCGAATGGGAGAACAAAGAGCGAGGTCACGCGTTCCACGGATGCGGTTATCAGTAGCATGTGGTCGACGTTACATAGGGGGAAATGTTTGACTTTCTGATGTGCTAGCTCACTTGGTCGCTGGACTATCATCGCAGGCTACCCCCCTCTTATCATTCCATGTTATGAGCATCCCCCGGGGCAGGCTTCTCCACGGCCCAACCTCAACCTCGTCTTTACCATCCACTCTGATGGTGATTATTAGTCGAATATGCCGCCAACTTCGGAGCAGCAGCCCACAGTGCCACAATTCAATTTCATGGACTTCATGGGAATGGGTCCAAACGATTTTGATTTGTTTTTGGACGATATTCATCCAAACAACAATGATCCTTCGAAAAATATCTAGGATTTTTATAAAAAAAATTTAGTATGTTACATGTAAATTAATGAATGGTTTTTAATATATATTTGTATTACATTTATTTAGATTATTAATTTTAATCATTAGTTTAGTTAATTAACATTATTATTATTATTTTTAATAACTAGTTAGTTATTTGATTAATTGTTATTATTACTATACGTAGATGACCATAGCCTGGTAGGGGGCCTGGTAATGCCAAGCCCGTTACCAGGGTGGTCAGACGCCCATTTGACCTTTGTAGCGGGTTAGTGGGTTAGGGCGTTACTAGCTAGCTACTAGTAATGGTCCAGTAACTGGTAATGATGTTCATATATATATATATATATATATATATATATTCTCACTTATATAGGAGTAGTGAAAATGGTTGAAGGACATAAGTGGATGTATCAACGATTACAGAATGGTACTTATGAATTGAATATGCGATTTTGAGAGGGTCTTAAGCAATTTTTGGAGTGTGCTTTCAGAGATGCGTAATTGAAAAGGTGGGACACGGTGGAATGTCCAAGTAAAAAGTACAAAAATAGATACTTTTATGATTAAGTTACAGTTCGAACTCATTTATGTGAGTATGAGTTTAAACCAAATTATTATATCTGGGATTTTCACTAGCTGGCCAAAATTCATTATCAGTCTAGAATGATGAAAGTTGTTAATGAAATATTACATGGCCGAAATTCATTACCGCAAAACATGACAAAGGCGAAGAAATTCATAAGCGGCTTAGGCTTACCGTATGTGAAAATTCATGCATTCGAACAATTGTATGTTGTTTTACGATAGATTCAGTAATTTGGTGCACTGTAGAGTATGCAATCTCGAAAGGTATATTGAGAGAGGTGTGGATCGTCAGGGCAATTTGAAACTGAAGCCAAAGAAGGTCATACATTATCTGCCTATCATCGATCGGCTCAAGCGGCTTTATCAGTCATCGAAAATGACAGAATTTATGAGTTATCATATCATCTAAAGGCAAACATTGAAAATGGTATGATTGGACACCCCGGTTGATCGGGTCGTTCAAAGGGTCGTGGCCCTCGTCTTCCACCACTTCTGTTGCATCCTCACATAATGAGGATTCGCATACCACAGTTAAGGTGGGCCACAACGGAATGACGAAGAACCCCTCGATGATAAGCTCGCGCAGTTTCTCCCACCTCCAGACGCTTACTAGTGGCAGGCGGCTCATTCTTATGGGCTAGTAAGTTTTTTAATTCATACCTTGAAATTCATTCTCTGTAACTTCAATCTTGAAATTCATAATTTGAAACTTTTTAAAATCTTTAATGTTAAATCGTATACTAATATACTATTTTTCATATACTTTTTTCAGTCAAGCTTGCCGCTGTGGAGGCACGTTAGGAGGCGGAGGAGGACCGACGCATTACTGAGGAGGAGATCCAGGTGCTCAGGGAGTGCCAAGCACAGTCGGATGTTTACGTTAACAGCCTCTGATGCAGTGCGATGCATCTTTCAGCATCCTTTGGCATGGGCTGGTAATGTGCTACCAGCCTAGGCCAGCAGGATGTGCCATTATGGTAGCTAGTAGCGCCAAACCAACTACCAGACCATTACCAACGAGTAGCTGCTTGGTAACGGGCTTTTTGGAGGAGACGGGCGGATTCGCAATGCCCTAGCCCACTACCAGGCCCGTTACTAGTTGTAATGGTCTGGTAACGGATTGGGGCGTTACTAGGCCCCAGGTAACAAGTAGTGTTAATTAGGTAACAAACAAAATTTACTACCTACATATTTACTGCGGCTGCCAACGTAGTGGAGGCCATATTAGAGGATGGCAGTGCTGACAATAGGGGTGTAAGAAAAAACCGAAACCCGACCCGAAAATGTCGGGTTAAGGTCGGGTGAATGGTGAAAACACCCTTGGGTGGCCCGAACCCGACTTTTAACCCAAATTTCGGGTATGGGTCGGGTTCAACTCGAAATTGCCGAGCCCGATCCGAAGCCCGAACTTCCACTAAATAATTATTTATACTTTGTAAATAAAGACATTTTAACTCTTCACTTGCTATAATTTCTTTAGCTAACTAAGGTAAAGACTCATAATATTCAACCTTTGCATTTCTCTCATCAACTAACAATGTAGGAGGAGAGCATATAAGGCAGGGCCTAGAGAGAAAGACAGATGATGTGGAAGCCTGAAACCTTAGAAATATATAAAGACAAGCCTTAGGTCTATCTTTCCACCAACAATGTGGGATGAAAACTGATAGCAAGATAAGAAAGAGTGAACCACACATTGTCCCACATTGATGCTTGATGCTAGATAAAGAGACTCTACACTTATATGAATAAAGTTCTCTACCCAAGAGGATTCTTAAGGCTCTAACTATTTGTCCAACATTGGTCATTAGCCTTAACTCAAGTTTCCTCTCTATAATAATAGGAATTGCAATCAATTTTTTTAAACAATGGATCTAAGTCTTTTTCCCCCAAGAAAAAATAACTGGAACCATGAAGTTCGGGTTGCCACCTCGAACCCGACCCGAACCCGAAAATTTCGGGCTCGGGTGACCCCAATCCGAAAAAAATTTGCGTTGATTTCGGTCCAGCATATAAGGGTATAAGAATTTCGGGTTCGGGGTCTGAGCCCTGTAGCGACGTGATTTTTGACATGGAGTCGCCACCAATCTTTTTCCTAGGTCGATTGGAAACCTGAAAATGGTCTACGAGAGATCTGGATTCGTTTGTCAGTTACGTACAAAAATGGTTAATTTTCGTACGCCCAAAAATTGGTACCACGGGTATTTTTATAAATTTGCTTGATTTTAAAAAATAAAGAAAAAGATAAATAATAGCACTAAAAATAAAAAGAAAAGGATTCTTGGAAAGTTACATAGCTAATAAAACTCAAATATCTTGAAAATAAAATAAAAAAATAATTTAGATTGACATAATAACAAAAAATATTAACTAAAACATAAAAAGGTTTAGGCCTAGTGCCCAAACTGTTAGTTTTGAAACTTGTTAAGTGACTTGACTGAAACTTCTGAAAACCTGATTACCTAAGTGATATGAGGAACAAAGAAAGGACTGAAATTGTAGTTTTACCCAAAAACATTAAAAACAAGTGCAGACTTCTTCTTCTTCACGCGTCTGAACCAGATGGCGGAGGTGACGGCGGCTGGCGGCGAAGCTGTACTTTGTACGGCGGTTCAGATACTGCTCAGTGCAGCGGAGGTAGGTGGTGCGGTCGGTGGTGGTCTCGCGGCCAACCGAGCTTCGGTTAGAGAGAAAAAGGAGTCTGTGCCGGCAATTGTTTTTCGACCGGTTCTCCTTCGTCAGACCATCTCCGGTCACTTGGGAAGGTTGGTTGGCTTCCTCTCGATGCGACGGAGCTAATGGTGGTGGCAGTTGGCGGTGAAAGTCTCGGATGAGAGGAGGAGAAGGTGGAGTCCGACAACGTTCATTTTTTTGTTCTTCCTCCCTTTTCTTGCAATCTTGGCTCTATTTATAGCCAAACAATTGATTGACACAAGCTAGGAACAATGATGATGGAGTCTGAAGATGACTTTGATGGATGGAAGAGGAGATGGCAGGGAGTGATGATGGAGTCCGGCGGAGGAGGCGGAGAGCTCGTGTGCTTGCTGTAAGTCCTTCTTTCCTTTCTTTTTTTCCCTTTTTTCAGGTTTTTTTATTATAAAAACTACTCAAAAAAATAAATTAATAAAATAAAATAAAAAGAGGGAAACAAAAAGAATGTACATAAAAATAATGAAAATTGGTAAAATCAAATTAAATTATAAAAATGACAAATTTTCTTGAAATAACGAAAATTAACAAAAGCACGTGGTCAAGTTCATAAAGTAACGAAAAAAGCCCCCAAAATAGTGAAAACAAAAAAAATGAAATAAGGACCCATGAAAATAATAAAAATTACAACAATACATGATATAACAAAAACAACAAAAACACATGAAATACTAAAATAACGATAAAAACACATAAACAACAAAAACACATGAAATACTAAAAAAACGATAAAAAACACATAAATGACAAAAAGTACATGAAATACTACAAAATGATAAAAATCACATAACATACACAAGGGTGACAAAAAATACAAAAATAACGACAGAAATCACATGAAATAAAAAAATACAAAAAAAACCCTAAATTACTAATCCGGACAAAATTGGGTGTCAACAGCTGCCCCCCTTTGCGTGTTTCATGAGAAATGGAACGCGCATAGTAGGATGACCCCACATTTTGTCCGGCGAATAACGAGAACCTTCTCATTATTCATGAAAGGAAGAAACTTTTCTTACCTTTCCGAAGCAAAGGAACCTTCCTTGCTTCCCTCAACAGGAACTTTCCTATTGAATTGAATAGCGGGAAACCTTTCCGCTATTAGAGTTAAGGAACTCTCCTTACTCTGAAGATTCGAGATTGAGAACCTTCTCAATGCTCGGTGAAAATAGATGACTGCTGTGATTGGATCGAATAACAAGAACCTTCTCATTACTCGTGAAGCGAAGGAACCTTCCTTGCTTCTCTCAATAAGAACCTTCCTATTGAGTTGAATAGCGGAAACCTTTCCACTATTCGAGGTTAAGGAACCTTCCCTACCCCAAAGATGCGAGATTGAGAACCTTCCCAATGCTAAAAAAAAGATGACTGACTGATGGATTGATTGAAATCGAATAACAAGAACCTTCTCATTATTCGTGAAGCGAAGGAACCTTCCTTGCTTCTCTCAATAAGAACCTTCCTATTGAGTTGAATAGCGGAAACATTTCCACTATTCGAGGTTAAGGAACCTTCCCTACCCCAAAGATGCGAGATTGAGAACCTTCCCAATGCTCGGCAAAAGTAAGATGAAAGACAGATTGATTGATTGATTGATTGATTGATTGAAATCGAATAACAAGAACCTTCTCATTATTCGTGAAGCGAAGGAACCTTCCTTGCTTCTCTCAATAAGAACCTTCCTATTGAGTTGAATAGCGGAAACCTTTCCACTATTCGAGGTTAAGGAACCTTCCCTACCCCAAAGATGCGAGATTGAGAACCTTCCCAATGCTCGATGACAGTAGATGAAAGACTGATTGCTTGATTGATGAGATGGAATAACAAGAACTTTCTCATTATTCGTGAAGCGAAGGAACCTTCCTTGCTCCGATAATTCGAGATTTAGAACCTTCCCAATGCTCGATCAAATAGATGGCTGACTGATTAAAAATTGAACAACAAGAACCTTCTTGTTGTCTGTGAAGGGAAGAAATATTTCTTTCCCTTATAAAGCGAAGGAACCTTCCTTGCTCCGGTAATTCGAGATTGGGAATATTCCCAATGCTCAGAAAAGATAGATGACTGATTGATAAAAAAAATTGAACAACAAGAACCTTCTTGTTGTTTGTGAAGGAAAGAAATATTTCTTTCTCTTCTGAAGTGAAAGAACCTTCCTTGCTTCTTTCGAGATTTGAAAAGACTTGATCGAAGCATTGAAAAAGCGAATGGTAAGAACCTTCTTATCATTCAGCAAAAGAAGACTTTTCCCTCACGATTAGGGTTGAGGAATTTTCCTCACCTTTGGTGACAAGAAATTACCATGAAGTGAGAAAAATGGTAAGTATGTTCCTATCATTTAGTGACCGAATAACAAGAACCTTCTTGTTATTCGTGAAGCAAAGGAAGCTTTCCTGCTTCTTTGTTGATTGTTTGAAATGAGAAGGATGGTAAGAACTTCCTTACCATTCGCGAAGGGAAGAAACCTTTATTTCCCTTACGAACCTTCTTACCATTCAGTGAAAGAGGACTTTTCTTTCACGTTCAAGATTGAGGAACTTTCCCATTGTTGTTGAAAAGAGATCATTGGTTAAGATCATGAAATGAGAAGGATGGTAAGAGCTTTCTTACCCTATGGGGAGAGAAACCTTTCTCTCCGGACTTGGCAAAGGAACTTTCCATGCCTTTGGTGAAAAGTTGAGTGATTCAGTGTGACGAAATGACTACACTTCTAAGGTGAGACATCCCACAAAACGAGTAAAGTTCTGAAATATTAGAAGAAGAGACGAGCTTTCTTCTTTTCTCGCGAGAGAGTCGACACAGGCGACGCTGGTTTTATCGGAGCACGGTGAAGATGACGAGAACAGGCTGCTGAATTGTGGGAAAGGATCTCTAGGCTCCGAAAAAGATGTTTCCGGCAACTTGGGAGTGTTTTGGAAGAGAGTTTCGCCTATGTGGAGGGAAACAGACGACTTCGAGGGGGTTGTTAATGCTTGGGCAAGAGCTGCAAAATGGTCGGAGATGAATGCTTGGCAAACAGAGATCTTGTTGAGACCAGACTTTTCGTTTGAAATGAGCTCGAGGAGAAGTTACGGCACCGATGCCGTCTTTGAGTGATGCTCCGGTGACTTGGGATGAGGAGAATGGAAGAACTTTCTTTCCATCAGGGAGAGAAACCTTTCTCTCATGGGTTAAGGCTAAAGAACCTTCCTTGCCTTTAATGAAAAAACCGAATGAATGAGAATGATACGAAGTTTGGAAAATGAGCGAATTTGGAAAACGGCGAAGTTTGACGAAATGACTAAACTTCGAATGTGAAATCGCACAAAATGAGTGAATTTCTGAGAGTTGTAGTCTTTGACTATATGCAATTTGTAGTGTGCCTCGTATGTACAAGATGAGGCAAGTGAAAGAGAGTTACCGTATCAGGGTGATGTGGAAAGCTTAAGTGAAACCTATGGAAGCTTTCAAGCTGAAGAGAACATGAATCGTTGCCATCTTAGAGAGCTTCTCATTATAATCTTCTCGTCTTGATATCAAAACCTGTGTTGATGAGTTCCTTGAAAACCTGTCTCTGAGAATGAATGATGATATTGTGTATGATACATGATGCCAATGATGTATGATTTTGTGAATGCTTGATGTTCGGATTTGCAATGATGAGATCTTCAATTAAAACCAATGATGCATGGTAGATGCAAAAAAAACATTTACTAAGCTTTCTTTATGAATGTCTTTCATCTTGCACAAGTGATCTTACCTCATCGTCAAAAAATTGTTTTCCATTCCTGGACTCCTTTGCCCTTGAGAACAATTATATGAGTGAATGATCTATTTTCCCCCCAATTTTGGTCACAAAATTGCATATTCTCAACAAGAGTCTTTAAACCATGTCTGTCGTAAGATCGATACTCATTAATGTTTAATAGTTGGTCCTTAAAGAAAACTCTTATCAATTTGTAGAGCTTGACAAGATATATGATGATCTTTGTGTTATTATCATAACTCTGTTATTCTTTCCCTTTTCTACTTGAAGAAGTAAAATGTGCAAGGGTAGAAAAATGACTTTTTAGTATGAATGATGGTCTTATGTGGAGGTTAAGGTGAAAAAATAATATCATCCGAATGAGTTTTTTAAGGTAAATGATATCCATTGATATGGGCTGTGAAAAGTAGAGTAGCTCAGGCGAAAGGTCTGGTAATGTCACTGATGAGCAAATTGACTTCTTTGCAGAACTTGATAGTGCCAATAACGAAATCATTGCCTTATCCGGCAAGAACGACCTCAAATGTTGCCCCCCAACTCTCATGATTTGTAGACTTGCTCTTGAGAAACTTGAGAATTTGTCGATATTGCTTGGGATTTCTTTGTTGCCCCCTTGTTCATTAGGATGGTGAACTGTGCCTTCATTCTAAACCGCCTTTGTAGGTTTTCAGTTTAGACTCCATGACTCTCTTTTTTCATTCTTTTTTTCTTTTTGTTCTCTTTTTTTTGGGTCGGACCTTGTTTGACTTGCGTTTTTTAGTCATTTTCATACGAGCGTAAATAGTGGTTGCTACCTACGCCTGATTACTTATGACTAAAATGCAAAGACAAATGGCTACTAGCGCTACTCGTAACTTCAGCCATTTCTAGCTAAAGACAGCGGAATAGAATTTATATTGACCATTTTTTCATTTTCGAGTCACGGGTATTGATGTGATGAAGACATCATGACCATTGATCTGACTTTGGGATTGATGAATGAAACTCGACTTGATCTCGACCGTAGCAATGATCTGAAATGTTCACTTGTTCTCATGCTTCTCCTTTTTGATGAATGAAGTTTTCTTTTTTTGGAAAGAATCTTTGAGATGACTGATCTTTTGCTGCATAAACAGAGCTCTCTGACGGTAATTTTAGCCATCGAGCTATTGCGTAAGGCAATATTTTCTCCAAAAAGAATCCCATAGTTGAAGGGCCACACCGAAATCGCTCTTACCAGATTCAGCAATGTCTTCGAGATAGCCACCATCTAGTCCTCTTTTTAGCTCATCAATGACATTGTTTATGTTGTGGCTTGATGAATGAGTCTCGAAACGGAAAAGAGAATGCTTGAAGTGTGATGTGGTATTTTGCTAATGGATGCCAAAGTGCACATTTACCCCTTCTTATTTCAAGACAAAGAATAACGAAGGTCCATTGCAACAAAGACTGTACTCTAGATTTTGGACTAAATCTAGGTAACTTTAGCTTTCAATTTATCTTGGCAAGCTCTCAAAGATTCGAGTAAAAATTCAAAGATTTCTCCAATTATTCATCAATTTGTATTGATCAACGTATTAGACACAGCTTAAAGACGACTTGTGAGAAATTGTCTTTCCATGTCACAAATGGGGGTCGTCAGTTTTTCTTCACATCATAAAATTGTCCTCAAACTCCTTGATGTCCACTTCTCTTTTTGCAAGATGTTTTTATTTGTGTATGAATGAAAATGTACAGTGACATGTGTGGAAAAGAAATGACCAAATGCATGATCGATGAGTAATTGTGTCATTGATAATTGAAAAAAATGATGTATGTGAATGTTATCAAAAAAAGATTAACAGAAAAAGAACACTAATTAGTGTAAATCACATACAAAAATGTACAAGTATAAAGTACAAATGATTGAATTGACAATTGCACAAAAGATCCAGACCAATCTCAAGCCAGTATACTTGTCTCATTTAACTCGGTGCGATCACTTGGGTGTCTCAAACATTCAACAAGTTCTAAAGTCTTGTGTAGCTAACCAGTGTGATGTGATTTTAAGCTTCCATTTTTGTCACTCTTGCACCTGGTGATGAGTCTTGTGCTTGTCCCACTAAGTCTTGACAATATCCTAACTTTGATGCTTTTATTGCTCGGACTTGATCCAAAAAATCTAATTCATGCCAAAGGTAAACTATACACCATACAAATTACAACATATGACAAGTATGTGAATTATGAAGCATGCCTGGGTGAAAAATGGGTAGTGAAATCTAAGGTTGGTTCTAAGTGTTAGACAAGGGTGAACTATATGCAGGGATAGGTTTAACCAAAAGGCTGATGGTGGTTCCCAGATCCCATCGTTGAATAACGAAGGCCCAATCCTTACCCACGAGGGACATGCAAGGAATGGATTAATCTGGGTCGTAGGTTTTCGTGAGTCCATGCGGGGAATATTAATCCCACGGGACTAGCACTACTTCCCTACTAGGAAACAATGAAGGCTTGGAGAATAACATCTCACAAGTACAACAACACCGTATTCCGCTTAGAAAGATCTTGTTTTGTTTAGAGCTCAGGTAGGAAGCTCAATGATATGAATGTAACATATATGTTTTGTGTGTGTATGTGTGAGAGTGTGAATTACAATATGTACAATGAAAACACAATAAAAACAAAAAGGAAAAATCAAGCAAATAAATAAAAACAAACCCCCTTTTGTGGCCGGACAATTCCCCAGTGGAGTCGCCATCTGTAGCGACGTGGTGTTTGACATGGAGTCGCCACCAATCTTTTTCCTAGGTCGATTGGAAACCTGAAAATGGTCTACGAGAGATCTGGATTCGTTTGTCAGTTACGTACAAAAATGATTAATTTTCGTACGCCCAAAAAATGGTACCACGGGTATTTTTATAAATTTTGCTTGATTTTAAAAAATAAAGAAAAAGATAAATAATAGCACTAAAAATAAAAAAGAAAAGGATTCGTGGCAAATTACATAGCTAATAAAACTCAAAACGTCTTGAAAATAAAATAAAAAAAATAATTTAGATTGACATAATAACAAAAAAAATACTAACTAAAACATAAAAAGGTTTAGGCCTAGTGCCCAAACTGTTAGTTTTGAAACTTGTTAAGTGACTTGACTGAAACTTCTGAAAACCTGATTACCTAAGTGATATGAGGAACAAAGAAAGGACTGAAATTGTAGTTTTACCCAAAAACATTAAAAACCAATGCAGACTTCTTCTTCTTCTTCACGCGTCTGAACCAGATGGCGGAGGTGACGGCGGCCGGCGGCGAACCTGTACTTCGGACGGCGGTTCAGGTACTGCTCGGTGCGGCGGAGGTAGGTGGTGCGGTCGGTGGTGGTCTCGCGGCCAACCGAGCTTCAGTTGGAGAGAAAACGGAGTCCGTGCCGGCAATTGTTTTTTCGACCGGTTCTCCTTCGTCAGACCATCTCCGGTCACTTGGGAAGGTTGGTTGGCTTCCTCTCGATGCGACGGAGCTAATGGTGGTGGCAGTTGGCGGTGAAAGTCTCGGATGAGAGGAGGAGAAGGTGGAGTCCGACAAACGTTCCTTTTTTTGTTCTTTCCCCGTTTCTTCACGAAAATTGCTCAATTTATAGCCAAACTTCTTGATTGACAGGTGCTTAACTCAATGATGATGGAGTCTGAGGCTGGTTTTGATGGATAGAACAGGAGATGGCAGGGCATGATGATGGTGTCCGGCTGAGGAGGCGGACGAGCTCGTGCTGCTGTAAGTTCCTTCCTTTTTTCTTTTCTTGTTTTTTTTCCTTTTTTAGTTTTTTTTAATTAATTAATAAAATAAAATAAACACATTTTAATTCTAGATTAAACCAAATAAAATGATAAAAACACATAAAAATCATGAAAATAACAAAAGCACACGAAGTAATAAAAGACATATGAAATAATAATAATAATAATAATAATAATAAAACGTACATGAAAATGACAAAAAGTACATAAAATGATGGAAATAATAGAAGTACCAAAAATAAGAAAAATAACAAAAGAACCTGAAAATTATAAAAAAACAACAAAATAATGAAGATAACAAAAGTTTCATAAAATAACAAAAACATACGACAAAAGTTCCTAAAATAATGAAAATGACACTAGCACGTGAAAAATGATAAAAACTACGTGAAATATTGAAAATGGCAAAAGTTACATAAAATAACGAAAATGACGAAAAGTACATAAAATGTCGACAAAAATCACATGAAATAAAAAATACGGAAAAAATACTGAATAAAAAAACCTAAATTACTACCCCGGACAAAATCGGGTGTCAACAAAAATGTTGGGGAAGAGCCCAGGAGCCGTCCCCAATGTTGGCCCAATTTTTGGCCCAATACCATTTGTGGCGGTTTGCATAGCACTTTTCAAATTTTGCGCTTTTTGCGCCGTTTGTAATTATGGGGGAAGTCGTTTCACCTCCCATCGGCCTCTATTTATACGTCAACCCATGTGGGGTGTCAGTTTCCCGAATTCTTGCTTTCCTTGCTCTTGCGCTTCAGTTTCCTTTTCACTTCTAGTTTCCATTTTCGGCGATTACCGAAGAATTTCCCGGCGAGATTCGAAGAACCCAACCGCTAAAACTTTCATTTTCGTCTCCGGCGTATTAATCAGTAAGTGGTATCCCTTTTAATTTCTGTTTTTTCGTCGCGATTGAGGCGTCGCCGCGCCACTGCCTGGGTTCTTGGGTCTAGGGTTTAATTTTTTCTTAAATTTGTGGTTTATTTCTGTAGATGGCTCCCAAGAATCCAAGCAAGCCCGGCGTTGGCCCTGATGTCGGGGAGGTTTGGCCCCGAACTGCACTGTCGGAGAAGAAGATGGCAGATATTTTCCAGAACCACCATGTTTATACACGGGTGGTCTGTGGGCTTTCTCCGGCCGATGTGCTGAGAAAGGCGGGGTTGGGTTTGAGTGACGAGGCCATGAGGGAACAGACCATGGTCGTCTTCGAAGCCCAACTTAAAGCCGGATTGAGGCTCCCCCTTTGTTCCCTGTTGCTGCAACTATGCGAGGGATGGGGTGTTTGCCCTGGGCAACTGGCCCCGAACGTGTTTACCACCGTAAACGCGTTTGTGGTGGCCTGCCACCTGGCGAAGACGGTGGTGTTGCCGGAGACCTTCCTGCAATTCTACACCCTGAAGAGGCCGGTCGGGCACCCCTTCTATCAGTTGACCCCCGAGGAGCTGAAGGTGGGCAACAAAATGGTGAAGATCGGGGTCTTCGCCGAAACTACCGGCTCGTGGGGAGCTGGAAGAACAACTTCTTTTTCATCCTCAAGGAGGACAGCTGGGGGTTCCTTGCGTACTTCATCAAGGAGAAGGACGCAAGGGTGTCGGTGAAGCCCTCTTTGTGGGCGGGCAGTGAGGGGAAGAAAGCCCTCGACGCCCTGTGCGAGTGGATCCGCGATGTGGAAAGGTTGGAGGAGTGTAAGGGTGGGTTTCCCTTTACTCTATCCAGCCTGGACGAAGTGGTCCTTCGGAGGGTAGGGATCAGCAGGGCCCATCGTCTTCCGAGCCACGCCGATGCCCTAAAGAACTGGATGGAGGGCACAGGCGGAGACCTCATCGAGCGCTTCGAATGCGCTTTCAGCAACCCCCATTGTCTGTTTCGTACCCCTTTTTGGCTTTTTTGTGTCTGTGTTTGCACATTTTGAATGCTACTAGTATCTGACCTTGCGTTTTGTTTCAGCCAAGATGTCACATCCCAGCGTCCTCTTCACCAAGAAGCAAGACTTGAGGGAAGCCCTCAAAATAAAAATGGACGAGGAGGTACGAGCGGAGCCCGTTCAGAAGGCTATCGAGGGGCCAGTTACTGGGTCCTCGAAGAGTGGAGAGGCCCAAGGCGAAAAGGCCTTGGTGACGGTGGCTCAGCCAGTCAGTGTGGCTGGTCCCGTAATCATCGAGGACCTCTCCAAGGATTCCGAGGAGGAGAACCTTCGGAGGAAACGCCCCGAATCGCAGGTATCACACTTGTCTCCCTCGGTATCTCGGTGAACTTTTCTTTTATTTTGTATTCTGATTCCCTTTTTGACTTTGCAGTGGCAGAGGGCTTGGAAGTGTCTTCGGACAGCAGCCCGAGCGCCGCTAAAGACAAAGGGAAGGGACCAGCCCTCGAGGAGCCTCCCAGAAGCCCCGTACGAAGCGCCAAGGAGCCTGCGGGACTCTTGGCAGATGCCCGAAGGGCTGTTGTGGCCCCTCGAGTGTCTGCGAAGAGGCCTTCGAGGATCCCGAAGACCCTCCAGGGCATAGATCCCGTTTTCGAGCCCCAACTGCTCGAGGATTATCGGCGGGAGCTGCGGAACAAATCCTTTAAACGCAAGGGTCCTGGCCTGGTGGAGGCCTGGGACCCCGTGATGAGGGTGACTCGCGATGAGTCAGTGCTCCTCGGGGAGAGGGAGGTGAGGTTGAAAGTTGCGGAAGGGCTCCCGCTCCCCCGCGACCGACATTTTTTGAAGCATACTTCCTCGGGGCCCGTGGATATTGCGAAAGATATCTTGCAGGGCCTTACTCGAGTAAGCTACTGTCCTCGATTCTCTTTGTATTATTTATTTTTTGTCAGCGCACTTTTATTTATACGTTCTGCGCTTTCAATTTGTAGGAGACTGTACTGACTCAAGGCCTGGTGGCCAAAATTGAGGACTTGGAATCCCAAGTGAGGAGCCTCGAGGCCAAGGCAAAGGACTCCGAGGAAGTGGAGAGCCTAAAGAAGGCCCTGGTTGAGAAGGAGACCTCGTTGGCTTCCTCAAAGAAAGAGGAGGCCAACCTCCTGAAGGCTATGGGTGTCCTTGGCCGACAGCTAAAGGCTGCCATGACAGATGGGAAGAAGCATGAGGCCCTCTTCCTCGCCGAGCACCACGCGAAGAAAGAGCTCGAAGCTGAAATGGAGCAAGTGGTCGGGGAGTGCCAGAGGATGGAGGCCCAGGCTGAGGCGAAGGATAAGCTCATCGAGGAGCTGTCCTTGAGGGCTAGCGCGGCCGAGGATCTGGCCTCGAAGGCTGCAATCCAGATCGAAGACTGCATGAAAACCCTTAATGATGTGGTGGGCTCCAGCGTGGCTGACCATATAGCCTTCGTACAACTAGAAGACCAAATTGGTCTAAAGTTGTATGGTGGTGAAAGTGTTTAGCCACCTGTTTTTGTAAAGCCCATCGCTGAGAGGACTGCTCGAATGGGCAGGGCCTTCGAGGTGTTGACCAACAATTTGGTTGATGCTCAGGCCATGGAGGGGGTCCGCTATGCTGAAGGGTTCCTTCGCTACAGCCATCAAGTGGAAGCCATGCTTGGGAATGCACAGCTAGACCCCCTCGAAGCAACCCAAGTCGAAGAGCCAGCCCAAGCAGCACTGTTCGAGTGGGGTAGGACGGGGAAGAAGTTAGGGGCGGGGTATCCTTATGATATTCTTTCAGGGCATGTAGCAGATGCCCCTGTTGTACCCCCAAACGATGAGGCCCCCAAGTGATTTTGGGATTTGAGTTGTAACTACATTTTTGCAAATTTTATAAAGTAGTGGACAATTTTTGTAGCCTTCATTGCTTTTTTAATTGTCGTATGAATAGTGCTTGCACGACGTGTGGACTTCATATTGCATTGTGTAAGTGTTGCTCGAATACGAAAGTCTGTTTATTCGATGCATGTTGCTCAAATACTAAAGTCTGTTTAAACGTTCAACTTTTCGAGATTTTACTCTGCAATTGATTTTTGTCATTACTTAATGAAGCAATGGACATTGTTTGTGGAGTCGACTGTGTGTCAATATTGCCTGTATAATGCCAAGACTTTGAAGATTGTTTTGTAACACTCATCGCCTTTTATTCAATACTGATTGTACAACGCGAAGAGTTTGAATATCTCTGGCAACTTATTTAAAGGAGAAAACAGGACTCAAACGTAATAAGACCTCAAGTCGTCGACGTGATAGTCGTTTTTTAGCCTTTTGCCTTGATGGTCCTTTAATTTGTAGACGCCTCCCCGTTCCTTACTGTGCACGACGTAGGGTCCTGCCCATCTGGAGCGAAGGCGCCATGGCTGTGGTTATGACTGACAGCTCTGCCCTTAGCAAAACCATACCGCCCACGTAGATCTGTTTTGCTCAAACTTTAGCATTGTGGTCGAGATTTGCTCTTTGCCGCAAGGCCATAAGCCTGAGTCTGGCACCTTCGCGGAGCTCTTCGACGAGGTCCAGACGTGCTCGAAGCCCACTCTCATTATGAGGGGCGTCGTAATATAGTGTTCGGATTGTTGGTATAGAGACTTGATTGGGAGCAAGGCATCGACGCCGTAGACCAAAGAGAAAGGAGTCTCCCCTGTAGGTCCTCGCGCAGTTGTTCGATAATCCCAGAGGACGCTGGGTAGCGCCTCGACCCATTTCCCTTTATTGTCGTCGAGGCGCTTTTTCAGGCCCTCTTTGATTGTGCGATTAGTGACCTCCACTTGGCCATTTGACTGTGGGTGTGCCACAGGGGCATAGAGCATTTGTATATTCATCTTGCTGGCCCAATCTTTGAGCGTTTTGCTCGCGGTGTGTCCCATTATCTGTGATTATGGCTTTGGTGCGCCGTATCGTGCTACGAGGTCGTGCCAGAGGAAGCGTATGACCTTGGTTGTTGTTATTTTCTTGAGTGGCCGGACCTCGACCCACTTGGTGAAGTAGTCGACAGCCACTATACAGAATTTGAACTGCCCTTTGGCTTTAGGCATTGGCCCGATTAGATCGAGGCCCCACAACGCGAAGGGTATAGGTACGTCTTCGTAACCGCTTCGTTTGCAGCTGCCGCCGGATGCGAGAGTTGAGTTGGCACTTATGGCACGTTCGCACCAAATCATGCGCGTCTTTCCTCAAAGTTGGCCAATAATAACCGAGGCGCAAGCATTTGTGTGCTAGCGCGCCGGAGCCAATGTGTGCTCCGCAAACTCCTGAGTGGACTTCGTTCAGGATGAGTTTGGAATCATCGGGGCCAATACATCGTTGCAAAGGAGCAGAATATCCTTTACGCCATAACGTACCATCTATGATGACATGGCGGGTTGACTGCGTCCTTATTTTCTTTTGTAACGCTGGGGGGCCCTCGATTGCGTCAGTTTGGAGATCTTTGGAGGATTGGGTGCCTCAATCAGCTGCTACGTTGGCATCGATTGCATGAATTGTATTTATCGAAGGGTGTGCTAAGGTTTCGAGGATTGCATCCGTCCGCCCCTTAGACAACCTGTCAGCCACAGTGTTTTGATCCCGTGGGATCTTATTAATAATCAGCTGTTCGAATTGCCCTTGTAAGCTTTTGACAAGGCGCAAGTACCTTGAGAATCTTGGATCCTTGCAATCATTGGTCCCCGTAACACAGCTTACGGCGAGCTGCAGTCACGTGTACGATTAAATGTCGCAAACCAGCTTTCAGGCGTCTTGAGACCCGCTACGAGTGCCTCGTATTCTGCCACATTGTTTGTGACGGGGAACTGGAAAGCTACTCGTAAGCTGCCCTCCATGCCGTGTGGGCCCTTGATATGAACGCCCCCTCCTGGGTGATCAGCACTGGATGAACCATCCACGAACATGTCCCACTCGGGAGGCTCCAACTCCGCTGGTGGCTCCTCAAGGACCATGTTCGAGGGGATAAATGGAAAGCTCGGCCATGAAATCCGCCAAAGCTTGTGCCTTTATGGCTCGTCGAGGTTCAAACTTGATGTCATATTCCCCGAGCTCGATGCACCAATGGGCTAAACGACCACTATATTCTGGTCTGTTTAGGATCTCCCGTATTGGTAGGTCCGTTCTGACAATGATCGTGTGGGCTTGGAAATATGCTCGTAATTTCCTGGCAGCCACGATCAAAGCGTAGATCGTTTTTTGAAGGGGAGGGTAGTTAACCTCGGCCCCTCGTAGCGTGTGGCTTGTGTAATAGACGGGCCACTGTTGCGGGCCTTCCTCTTTAACGAGCACTGCAGAGACAGTGCTGTTCGAAGTGGAGAGGTAGATGACGAGTTCGTCCCCTGGTTGCGGGCATTTCAGTGTTGGCAAATCGGAGAGGTGTTTCTTGATTTGTTCGAAGGCTTCTTGGCATTCCGGTGTCCAAGCGAACGCCTTTTTCATGCGAAGCTGTTCGAAGAACGGCTTACACTTGTCTCCCAATTTGGAAATGAATCGTCCCAAGGCAACAATTCTTCCTGTAAGTTGTTGGATTTCCTTAATGTTCCTTGGTGGTGCCATATCCGTGATGGCTGATATTTTCTTAAGGTTGGCGTCGATTCCCCTTTCGGAGATCATGTACCCCAGGAATTTCCCGGCTCCAACGAAGAAATAGCACTTAGCTGGATTGAGCCTCATATTATATCGTCGGAATGACTTGAAGGTTTCGGCCAGGTCCTGAAGGTGGTCGTCGAATGTCATACTTTTCACAATGACATCGTCGACGTACGCTTCAAGGTTACGGCCCATTTGGTGGGCAAAGACCTGTTCATTAGACGCTGGTAGGTGGCTCCAGCGTTTTTGAGCCCAAAAGGCATTCGGACGTAGTAATATACGTCATCGCCCGTTGTGAACGCCGTTTTGAAAGCGTCCTCAGGATCCATGTAGATTTGGTGGTAACCACTCTTAGCGTCCATGAAAGACAAGTATTTGTATTTGGAAGTGGCGTCCACGAGTTGGTCGATGACAGGTAACAGGTAGGGGTCCTTTGGACAATGCCTATTGACGCCCGTGAAATCGACGCACATACGAAGTTCACCATTAGTTTTGTCAGCTAAAACTATGTTAGCGAGCCACTCGGAGTACTGAATTTCTTTTATTATTCCAGCGTCGAGGAGTTTAGAAACCTCCTCTTTTACAAACTTCTTTTTCGAGGGGGCCATACCCCTTTTCTTTTGCTTAACCGGCTTTGAATCCGGGAATACATTAAACTTGTGGGTGATGACGCTAGGATCGACGCCCGGGAGGTCCTTCAAGCTCCAGGCGAAGACGTCAAGGTTTGCCTCGAGGAGGTGGATGAGTGCCATCTTCTCCTTTTGTTCAAGGTTTTTGCCAACCTTAAACTTCTTGCACAGAGCAGCGTCGATCTCTTCTGTCACGTCATCGAGGCGTGGCCGGTCGTCGGGTTCCGCGGGATCCTCGACCTCCCTCGAGGCTCGTGGATCAACCGTAGAGCTCAAAGAGACCACGTAATTTGTCCTCGCCGTTCGCTGGTCGATGTAGATGCTTGCGTCCCCACGAGGTGTTGCAAATGTGACCGTGAGAAAGTGGATGTCGCACCTCATGTGGAATTCGACCTGGCTTGGTCGACCAACAATGGCGTTGTACGTGGAAGGGACTTGAGCACCAAGAACTCCGTCATAATGGAGTGATGATCAACCGTGCCAAAGCGTGTGTCGCCAATTAACATGAGGGCGGGTTGGCGGCCCTATTGTTGGGACAATGTCCTGCCGATGCTGAAGGTAGGGCCGGAGCTTCTTCTTATAGCGGACATGTGTACCCCGAGTTTATCGAGCATGTCCTTGAAAATGACACTAGTGTTTGCACCAGTGTCGATGTACACCCTGTTGGTGTCGTAACCCGCGATCCTTGCTGTGATAAGCAGAGGATCGGAGTGCGGAACGACAACCTTTGTCCCGTTAGGGCGATAGATGACGTTCTCCTCGAGGTGATCGATCTGCAAGATTTCCCTTGCATATCGTTTTCTGGAAGAGGCGCCTTCGGACTTGGTGAGCATGTGAATGATGCCCGCTGGTGGTGGTGGCGGCAAGTTTTGTCTCCGAGGGCTGTTGTGTCGGCAGCGCGTCTTTTCGCGGTCATCGCTGTCGTCGTCCCTCTTGCGGCCTTTGGGAACTCCTTGCGGGGAAGAGGAATCAGACAGGAATTCCTTGAGCTTACCCTGCTCAATCATCTCAGAGATGAGATTTCTGATCTGAAAGCACGCCTCCGTGTAGTTTCCACGGTCCTTGTGGTAGAGGCAGTGCCTTGTCGAACCCCTCGTGTTCTTATCTTTGGATAGGCTGAGGCCACTTGGGGACCTTATTCGCTTCTCCAACATTAGAAGAATGTTCGTGCGGGTGTCACGAAGTGCGGGGTGGTGGTCGGAGGTCCTCGGACCAACGTTCGAGGCCCAGTACCTCAAGAAAGCAGACCCCTTGTCGAATTTCTTGTTGCGGTCGCTTGTGGGGGGCCTGTTGTAAGGCTTATTCATCTCCTCGGAGTTCATGAATCGAGTGGCCCGATCGATGAACTCACCCATCGTTGTGACGGGGTTTTCATTAATGTTGTACGCGAGCCTTGACTCGCATTGAAGGCCTTGAGTTACGGCCAGGAGCTGCATGTCCGAGGAGAGACCCTGGACTTGGGCGGCTTCGCACTGAAACCGTCGGATGTAATCACGGAGTGGTTCCTCCCTTTGCTGTTTCACTCTTAACAAGTGTTGGACAGTCTTGGGGGGAGGTCGAGCTCCCATGAAGTGGCGCAGGAACGAGGAGGCTAAATCCTTAAAGCATTTGAAATGCTGGCCTCGTAACGTTCCAAACCACGTTGAAGCAGCCCCTTTCAGGGTGGAGCTGAAAGCCTTGCAGAGTATGGGGTCGGAGGCGCGAGCCATCTCCATTTGGGAGATGTAACGTCGTAGATGGTCGACGGGGTCTGTCGTCGCGTCGTAGCTTTCGATGACTGGCATTCGAAAGCTGGCCGGGGCCTGGACGGCGATGACGTCCTCTGTGAAGGGTTGGGTTAGGAGGACCTCGATGTCGTCGAGGACCAGGTTTGGCGTCTTAACCTGTTCCTCGACCACGTTGATTCGCCGGAGGAGGTCGTCGACATCGAGGTTCCCAGCAGATGGGTTTTGATTCTGGGACTGTTCGTCCCGGTCGTTGTGAGGCGGGAGGCGAGCAGCCTGCATTTCCGCCTTGATGGTTTGCACCATGAAGGCTTTCATTTCATTAAGCATGTTCGCCTGGAGCAGTGCTATCTGAGCGGGATCGACTATGACCTGCTGGGGGGCCGTCGAGGTCCCAGCGAGGTATGTCAGAGTAGCTGCTTGCGGTTGTGGGGGCTGCTGCACCCCTGGCGTGTCAGTAACAGGGAGTGGCGGGGTTGCCACCAACTGGGAATTGTTGGGCTGTTGCGTCCCCGCTGCACCACCAGCAGGGAGTGGTGGAGGCACATCGGAGGAGCTGGAAGCAGCGTCCTCAACATGCACGCTGTTGTGAGTTCTTCTTGTTTTCGCCATGAAAACGGTTAGGGGAGAAAAAAGTTGCGTAGAAAAGGAAAAAACGGCTTGTTTTTTCGTTTCCCACAGACGGCGCCAAATTGATAGCCAAGGGGTGATCTCCGGCTGTCAAGTGATCTCCGATGACTGTAATAGGGCAGCTCTAGTACCTGAGAAGGGCAAAGGACACTTTCAGGTGCAGACAGAGAAGAGAGGTGTGGGTGTGTAGTAATCACCTTATTTGAGGCAGGCACCACCCAATATATAGGGTGGTGCCAGGTCCCGTTGCGGGGCCTTAAACGCTGGAGAATCTCCATAAATGTGCCCATGGTGGGATAGCGGCGTATTAATGGTGTAATAACGGTGGAGTTATTGCGGAGTTACTCCCTCTCCTTTGGCTTAATGCCATAATTAGTGTAACGGTTGCGTTGAGGGAGGCAGCAAACGTTTCATGGCTAACGGATCTATACGGGCGCCTTCTTGTAAGAGGGCTCTCCGTAATTTACGCGCGGCCATATAGCGTTGCGATTTGTGTCTGATAGTGTGGGTGGCCATATATATCACATTTGATCTTCTATTCAGTATAACATCATTTGATCTTCTATTCAGTATAACATCATTTGATCTTCTATTCAGTATAACATCATTTGATCTTCTATTCAGTATAACATCATTTGATCTTCTATTCAGTATAACATCATTTGATCTTCTATTCAGTATAACATCATTTGATCTTCTATTCAGTATAACAGGACACACCTCCTTATTATGAGTTTTCCTTTTTATCGCGGGAGTGTCTCTTTGTCTTTTAGGGTAGGGGCGGAGACAAAACAATTACTCTCTATTCTAAAAAAATTTGATATATTTTTTGTTTGTTTGTTTTCACGCATGAATAATATTTTTTCATAATGTTTAGGTTAAGTTAAATAATTGTTATCTATATACTCCATGCGTCCCACAAAAATAGTTGTGTTTGACTTTAATGTTTCAAATTACAGTATTTACTTTAAAATTTTACTAAAATAAACAATGAAAAGATTCAAAAAACAAAATCTATCTAGAAAATTTAGATTTCAAATTATAGAAGTATATGAATCATTAACTTTACATTTCTAAAAATTCATATAAATAAATCATACATTATATACTAAAAATAAAAAAGGTGCTATTTTGTTAGTGGAAGTAATAATTTGATGTATAAATTATATATATATATAAGATAATAATTTCACTATTCCTTTTGTAAATAATATTTTAGTTAGTTAAACACTGAATTTTGAAACTAAAAAAGTAACATTTATAAATCTTTTTGAGGACGGAGATAGTACACAAATAGAACACAACTGCAAACAATAACAAAACAAATCTATAAAAATGTAATGAATATTTTATAAAAAAGAATTATGTTTATATAAATACAGAAGTCATAGGTGGCACCAACATATTTAAAGAATATCACAAAAATATTTCACATCAATAATTCCATCCAATTTTTTCACAAATATCAAAACAATTTTTAAAAACAATTTTTTTTTACACATAAAAGACTTCACAAACACACTCAAAAGAAATTGTAACTGAAGGACCAACAATATTGAAGCGTTATGTACAGATAAAGAACTAAAATAAAACCGAAAGTGAAATTTCTGTTGTACAGAAAAAGAACTGTGTATATTTACCGTTATACCCTTCTCGTACACTTGTATCGTCGGTATATTAAGGGTGCTCGGTAGTTGGTAATCATCCAACCGTTCAACTTTCGAAAATCTGAAATGGCAGCTCCTGCACTACTACACACACTGAGAACACCAAGTCCCCATGTCAGCTGCCTCGCGGTGCACGACAACCTTCTCTATGCCGCCTCTGCTGCCGTAATCAACGTCTTTGATTTATCGAATTACGACCACGTGGACGCCTTCAACGGTGATCCTGAGTCCGGCCTCGTCAAATCCATCGCTTTCCACAACCAGCAGATTCTCACCGCCCACCAAGATTGCCGGATACGAGTGTGGACAATGAAAGCTTCGAAACGGCACCGTTTGATCTCCACGCTCCCCACCGTCACGGACCGTCTGCGTCGTTTCGTCGTTCCTAGTAACCACGTCAGCGTCCGTCGCCACAAGAAACGGCTCTGGATCGAGCACTGCGACGCCGTTTCGGGCCTGGTTGTGAAGGACGGTCTTATTTACTCGGTCTCGTGGGACAAGAGTTTTAAGATATGGAACGGCACCAGTTTCAAGTGCTTGGAGTCCGTGACGGCGCACGAGAACGCCGTTAACGCGGTGGCCGTGTCGGCAATGGGGACGGTGTACACCGGCTCTGCTGACGGTGGGGTGTGTAGAATTTTCAGAGTATCTGAAGCAATTCGTTCTCTTGCTTAATTTCATTAATCACAACTAATTAACGTGAATTTAGTAAGAAATAATCTAATTTTATCAACTATGACTTTATCTAATCAGCGTAATCATTGTAGTACTAATCAAGTTAGTCATCTTCTTCAACAGGTACGTGTCTGGGAAAGAGACGAGGAGGCTCGCCAGCACGTTTTGCAGGCTACATTTGAGGCTCACAAATCGACCGTGAACGCGTTGGCGTTGAACGGGGATGGCTCTTTGTTGTTTTCCGGTGGGGGCGATCGAGCGATCATGGTCTGGGAGAACCACAGAGACCTCCGCGGCGGAGGAGAGAAAGTTGGGTTCGCGGCGGCGAAGCTGGTTGGTCATGGAGGAGCGGTGCTTTGCTTGATCTGTGTGGAGGATATGATGGTCAGTGGGTCGGCGGATCGGACGGTGAGGATTTGGCGGCTTGGATCGGAAAAGGGTTATTGGTGCTCAGGGGTTTTAGAGGGGCATGAAAAGCCGGTGAAGTCATTGGTGGGTCTACAATGCGAACGGTCTGATGGGGGCTGCTTGATAGCTAGTGGAAGTTTAGATGGAGAGATTAAAATATGGGAGGTCTAATTGAAACAAAATCAGTACTTCAGGGACGACTTATCTTGCGGTCTTAACAAGTCTTAAACCTTTTGCTGGAAAGGTTATTAGGTGTCGACATTGTTATGTATCATCTTTCGTCGGTTTCGACTTGTTTTGGAATGATCTTTCGTCGGTTTCGACTTGTTTTGGAATGATCATTCATTAATAAAATAAGTCTTACATGTTCAACAAAACAAATAGTGAGGGACCTGATGGGTAGTGACAACATTTAACTTGGCGTAAGCTCTCCGGACATGATAAGTCTCCATCATTCCCAATTCCCTACCTCTATATATCAAAAAAAAAGTGAGTGGCATGGTGGAACTAGGTTCATTTTGGGCAAAGAGGCAATTTTTCACTAAAATTTATGAAATCTCTAAATTTGTTATTGAAATTCATTTTAAAACGAAAATGTCATCAACGTTTTAATGAATGGGTAAATTTGTCATTGGACGTTAATTTGTCCCAATTGATGTTCATGTGGCATGCCATTTGATGATTACGTGGACATTGGCTTTAAATTTTGTAGAGTTAATATTGAATTTCACATTTAAATCTGTCACAGTTTAAGGTTTGAATGGTTAGTTTTACATATTTTAAGTGAAATTAAAACATTAACCATAGAAAAATATAAAATCAATGTCCATATAATCGTCCAGTAGCACGCCACATAAGCACAACTGGAACAAATTAATGTTCAGTGGAAAATTTACCCCTTCAATAAAATGTTGGTGCATTGTCGCTTCAAAATGAAATTCATTGGTAAATTTAGAGATTTCGTAAGCTTCAATGGCAATAGACCCTTTTATCTGTTCGTTTTCTTTCAAGTATCAAACTTATTATTATTATTATTATTATTATTATTATTAATCCTAATTCAAGCATTCTATTCCATTTCCTTTCCACTTTATCACTCTACTATCTTAAAAACTCAAAATATTTAACAAAATAATTAATTTTTATCCAGTTCGTAAATATTTTCTAAAACTATTTCTAAACGAACACAACTGAATATTTCCAAATAATTCAATCCTCTATTTTACTTTTTTCTCCAACATAGTCTTAGTATAACTTGTAATCATTTCAAATGACTAAATAAACGAGTAATTAATCTGAGATCAAGGTGCGTGTCAATTTACCACATATGTAGAAAAACACATATCATGGAAATGTCAAGTTTACCCTCTTAATAAATCTCTACAAATGGTGTTTTAGTCTTTTAATTTATTAGATTAGTTAGTTGAGTTAATTAATTAGTACATTTAGGTATATGTTTTTTCACATGTAAATAAACGGACTTGAAGATTAAGTGAATAAAAAAATCTGACTGATCACTCCAAGATTTTCTAATAAATTGCTTTGATTATAAAAAAAAGATAATGTTACAGACAAGTGAAAGTGAAAAACTCAAGATAATGTTACTCCCCTTTATCTCATATGTTGTGCAACATCTGTTATGATTTTATTTTTGAGACAAACATCTGAACTCTTTATATATCTGAAGTCTAACACATGAGTAAATTTCCTCCATGGAAGAAAGAGGTGTTTCCGCGACTCTAACACCTAATCAATTCCGTTCCACTTAATACTCATGGACACATATCTTTCCGGGCAAGTAATGGGAAACCATTCTCCTGTTACACGAATACAATTTTCATTTCATTCGAGAAAAGCCATCTTTTTCTCAACAATAGGATGATCTGCAACATGACATATATATATATATATATATATATATATATATATATATATATATATAGTCTCGTTTAAAGATGGGTCTAGCTCTCAAATGCTTGAGGAAGGATTTTCTATGGAGAGGATGATCTGCAAGATGAGAATTGGAGATCTCTTATGTGCAGAAAGAGGAGTGAGTGTGTGTAGGGTAGGTAGTGTGTACTTTTCTCAAGCCTTCTTATATAGGAGTCGGAGGAGGACTCTTGCCCTGAGTGCGCCGCGATCGTGAGACACGTTTATGGAAGGTGGAGATGCTCTAATAAATCATGGTTGCGGTTAAGGTAAGAGGGGATGCTCCTTGAGATCGTGGATAATCTGGCGAGATCGTGGTTTCCTTGTATGGCAAGCCTCCTGTTTTGCTGAAGTTTGGCAATTGTTGAGACCCTGCGAGGAGGGCAAGGGGTCGCGGGCGGAGGCACTTCAGCGTGATTATTGTTGTGGTGGGAGGGGAGGCATCGCACGTGACCCCCTCGCGGTTGGGAATGCCTTGTGAGTTCGCTGGATAAGCATGTCATTTTTGGGCCTTGATTGAGAGGCCCAAATGGACGCTTGGGCCTGATATTCAAATTAGAATTTTGTTATTTGTTGTTTTTTTATATCTATTTTTATTTTAATACTATCTACTATGCTTCTCTTACTTATCAGACAAATACCCAAATTTTAAAGACGAGTACCCATTTTTTAAAAAAGAAAAAAGGGGATTATAAAAAAAACCACCTCTTATACAACTACGTGAAAAATAGAATTTATGAAACTTTGTATAAAATATCAAAAACAATAATCTCATTTTTAAAATTATTATGATTTTACGTATTTCAATTTAATTTTTACCAGAAAAATATAAAAGATTCGTGATTTGTCATATTCATTTTCATTAAGATAAAGGTAGAATAATCAGAAAAGAATATAGAGTTTGTTTTTCTAACACTTCATTTTTTCATGGATTCCTTTGTTCAAAAAAGAATTAGCATAGAACAGAGATATTTTGACCTAGTTTTTTTAGTAGAATCTTTTGAATATGCTTGAAGTTCGTAAGAAAAGAGGACGGCTTGTCTTTAGCTTGTCTTTACTAAGCATGTGCAGATATAATACAACAATAGAACAATCCCCCACATCCAAAATATTTGATTATTAGAATTTTGTTATTCGTTGTTCTTTTTTTTATCTTTTTTTATTTTAATACTCCCTCCGTTCATGAATAATTGTACACTTTGTTTTTACTGTTTTACAGTATTTAATCTATGATTTTTTTTTCATGAATTTTTAGACTTTAAAGTTAATAATTTATATGCATGTCATAATTTGAAGTATAAATTTTCTAAATATATTTTTTCTGAATTTTTTAAAACTTGCTATCTTTGTTAAAATTTGAGTCAAACATTGAATCTTGAAACAACAAATTCAAAGTGTATAATCTTTCAGGGACGGAGGTAGTACTATCTACTATGCTTCTCTTACTTGTCATTAGACGAATACCCAAGTTTTAAAAAATAAAAAAGGGGGATTAAATCTCTTCATTACTTGACCTATATTTTGATCATTTTGATATCTTTCTTTCGAATTTAGAAATACAAGGGAGGATCTTTCTTGTATTAGAATTGTAACTTGATAGATTTTTGACTAGCTCTTCCTTTAATCAAAGAATTTGTTCAAGTGCAGGGAGTATCATTGCTAATGGTGTATCAAGATGGATCAAACACCTCTTTCTTCAAGAGAAACAACCTTGGATTTAGATAAACTTGATCAAAACTTTGAACAAGAGTTGAGTGAAAAAGTGTTGTAAAAATATAGGGAATTTTCTCTCAAATTTGTAAAATGAATTTCATATATATTGTGTCCTTCAAAGTGTAGAAACAACCCCTATTTTTAGGTATGGAATTGACCTAGACTAGGAAGAAAATAAATAAAAACTACAAATTAAATTGATGGAGAATCAATACTAATTGTCCAATTTATTTCATGCATTAGTTTCCATATTTAACTGAACAATTGATGTTTGTAACCTTTAGTCCTTCAAGTTTTCAAAGTGCTTTGCTCTTCTTAGGCCTAAATGATGATGAAGAAAATTTGTGCCACTCCTCTAGGCCTGCTTCTTGGGTTCGGATCTTTTCCATATTTTTTCTCTAACTTCTTTTATTTTGACACTTAGCTAGGTCTACAAATTTGGAGAAATTAGCATTTAGGTTCATAGATGGATTCACATAAATTCCCTCATCTTCAAAATGATTCGTCCTCGAATCATGTGTCATGCTTGGGTTCCAAGTACCTATGTCAGTAAAAAGAAGGGAGTGAGGATGTAATTTACCCAACAAAGATATGACGTACAAAAAAAGTTTAAGAAAAATTCACTTCCCCTGGTGGCCTACTTGAAATTTTCAAGGGGCTTAGGTTTTGAAAGTTTGTGAAGTAATTCTTGGATGACTTATTCATGTATTATCAAGCATTCAAAAATGAATCTCCTGAATCTACAATAAGCAAATGGTCATTTCCCAATGACTAGATTAACAATTTTTAAAGTGTGATAAGTGTAATAAGAAATGTGTAAGTATTTATTAACAATACACAAAACTTGAGAACACTTGGAAACAAATAACAAATTTGAAATCTAGTGTATGCAAAAATCGTACAAATAATTGCATACCAAAGATTTGCAGGAATATCAAGCCAAGACCTCATGAAGTTCAAATATTTCAATTTGGCATGGCATAAATTTTGACAAGTAACACTATGAACAAGGTGATTGAAAAAGACATTTTCACAACTTATTCTACCAAGTTCATTAATATTCCTAATCTCAACATGTGCCCCTTAGTCAACATGAAAATATTGTTGTTCAAAAACTTTAGAATACTTCTATTCATGGAATAATTATATTTCAACTTAGAATGAATTCTAGTGTTGGGTTCCTGAAAGATGACCTTGCACAAACCATGCTCAGTCAAACACAAAACAAGGTATTAGACATCCGGTTACTTGAAATGAAAGAAATTAGGAAGCACTAAGTTCAGGGACTTACCATTATTCTTCAAAAGCTTAACTCACCAGAGATTCCAGAAGCAAGAACTTAGAACCTTAAAACAAATTTTGAAAACAAACTTTGCAAACCTTGTACACATTTCAAATCCCGGCTCTGATACCAACTTGTTACGACCCGAGACCGACCATACAGACAGCTGATGGTTCTGGCTCGTAACCCTAAGATCTTTTGCAGTTTTATAAACTAATTTATGAAAATAAATAACTTTTACTATTAAAATGGAAATTTAAAGTTACAAACCAAAGTACCAGGAAAATAGTTAAGTGTGTACAAGGTTAAAAGGAAAGAAACAAGGTTTCAAGGGATTTCCCTAAACTTCTAAGTCCATCTCCCAGTCGCTTATACTTCAAGATTCACATTCCCTGAGCAGTGGTAGATATTCTGGAACATGTACCTGCAAGCTATAAGATTTATTTGTGCCTCGGACCCCAAAGGGGTTGCCTACGTACCCTTTCAGTATCAGTGATACTACTTAGAGAGGGATCAAATGAATCACGTAGTTCTCAACCTGTTTAGTCAGTATCTGATCTGAAGAAAGAATGGAAGAAAAGAAAATAAAAAGAAAGAAGTATACCTTCTGTCGAGCCTGAGTGGAGGTTCTATCATTGATGCAGTTCTATGTAACCTGAATTCTCTGATTCACACTTAAATAGCAACATTAAAAGCAACAAGGGATTAAAAGTTTGATCCTAGCTTCCTATAGGTTTCTAGGTAAATTATTACCCGACAATTTTTTAGGACAAGAAGTGGTAATTTAGATTACCAAAGTACTCCTTAACTTGTAGTAATTCCTTAGGTTCATTTTAGTTATCATAACAGTCAAGCCACTAGGTAGGAGCATGCCAAAGTTTTGCACAACAATTAACCAAACTTAAGTCAACAAGGAAAATCAACCAAAAGAAGCAAACAAGACTCCTAACCTAATAAGTTCAAAATCAACCTACTGCATTCATACGAACCAAACATCCCAGGACTAAAGTAAAGAATATTAGGAAAAAGGTCAAGGCTATGACCTATACTAAATGGGCAACAACTAAAAGTGTGTGTACCTTTAGGTTCTATTGTCCACATTTTATTTCATTAGCACAATCAAGTAGTAACAAAGTTTCATCTGCTACACGTAAAACTTAGCAAGTCAAGCAAGATTGGGTTGGGAACATGCCAAAGGTTGAGAATCAGAACAACAAACAAGTAGTAAGTAATTATCATGTTTAGCCAAGGAAGACAAGAAGGAAGAACAAGCAGAAATTGAGCAGCTTATATTAAGCTTCTAAGTTCATTTTAGTTACTTTACCAACCAACAAGAAGGCAGCAAAGGCAGTGGCACAGAGTTATTGGCAGAACTGCAAGTGAATTCAACTAAAGGACTTTAATTGAAAAATACAACTATGTATTCAGACACCAAAAAGAAATCAAGGATTCTCGAGCTTAAAAACATGAAATGAGAAAAGTCACAAAAGAGTCTTGCTTTGTCCAACTAACACGTGTAAGTCTCCAAGTAAAAGAATAAGCCGACTCAAGATGCAAGATTTCCAAAATAGGTAAAGTACTTAGTCAATAGAAAAGACTAGCTATCAAACAACATATATCAATTCATCTAAACTACCAGCATGAAGTAACAATCCAACAAAGCTAAATGACATGCCTTCAGTACCAAAGTGAATGTAAGTTTAGTAATCAAACAATTGAAATGAGCACAAAACCAACAATGAATTTCTAAACCAGAATCAACCGAGGATAATAATTAATCAGACTACCAAATTCAAGATGTTGATAGAGAGATTAACTAATTCGAACCACATAGCCATAAATGAAATCATTTAACTAATTCAGCCCACACACAACAGAAAACAAGCAATTTACAGTAATTTAAATGATTAATTTCTAATAAGCAAATAGAGAAGGATTAATACAACCTGTGTTAAACTACCAAGATCACAGTGCGTCCTCTTCTGTCGCGCACAACCGAAGCCGCAACTCCAACTCGTCGACGCTTAGCCAACTTCCTCCGTCACAGTCGTTTCCGGCTCGCACCTCCATCCTCTTCGTCAACACCATCGATGCCCTACTGCCCTGTCTCGAGTCTGTTTCCACCCAAATCGTCGAATACCAATATGCCCAGCCCCAATTCTTTTGCTTCCAACCCCTCCGTTTCACTGCCAGTAGTTCAACGGATTCCTCCCTTCTCGCTGAAGCTCTCCTCACTTGCAAAACCCAGCCTTAGTTCCTCCCTCGCTCTCGCTTCATGATCGACTTCTTTGAAGACCAAAATTGGTCCGTCTTTAACTCTTCTTTCCCCAATTCTTTTTAACCTCCGTAATCCCTCACTTCCCCCGTGTCTGTCTTCGTGTCTAGCTAAGAGGTAGTATTACGCTTTGTTTGGATAGAAGGGTCAGGTCGGGCCGTGACGGGGAGGGTAGCGTGAAATTCTGTTTGGATAGAAGTGGGGAGGGTCGTGCACCGTGGATCTGCGTTTGGACAGGGGAGGAGGGTTCTCGGCACCGGTCTGAATTTGTTTGGATAACATAAATTATGGAGGAGTGCTAGGACGGGACAACTACTGGTCCCTTAAAACCCACATCTTTTGTGTTTCTTTGTAATTTCGCTGGCTCCCCAAATCGAAGGGCCACCCATTGGAACTCTTTGCTGGTTTGCTAAGAGTGATGATCATGATGGTCATGAATGCTTTATCGGAGCACGATTACGATTCAGGAGCAAGCTACTCTGGCGGCTGAGTGAGATCGATAAGGTTTGGGGAAGCTGAACATCATTCTAGGTGGTAGATTTGTCGTCTTCGCCACCGCCAATTTCTTTGTTGGCTATGTTCTCTAGCTAGCTTCCTCCCAAAAGCCCTCTCCTAATTGTAAGCTCCTAGTTTGTTCATCTGCCAATGAATCAGTGTGAGATTATCAAAACAAAGGAAGGAGATGATGATTTCGGTATGTCACAGCCACCCAGCCCGGTTGCGGAGGCGGGGCTGACCGCGACGTTCGGAAGCGGAAGCTATGGCGGAAAGCGCGGTAACGGTACTACCGAAACCCGCTACGAGTAGTGGTCCCATGACCCAGCCCGCAACAACAGAATGGTCACACTACGACCTGCAACCTGCAGAACACATACATGACAAGTATACAAAATAACTTAACAAACAAACATGCAGTTCATGGTGTACCAAACATTGATCATCGCAACAGAACTCAGAAACACTGAACCCACAGAAACACCGAACCCATTTCATAACATATCCAATATGGCAAGTCAAGGCTCCGCCCTCGACTCAGAAGACAGTACAGAAACAGAATATATGTCAGATTATACATCATATACAATATCATGATCCGAAATACATGCATACAGCTACACCTACAAAGCCACCAAAGTAAACCCTAGAATACCTAGGTGCGGAATCAAGAAAACCTCTCGCCAGAAGATTCCCGCACGAGGAACGCGCTGCTAAAGCACAACCAAAGAGAGGAGAGTTAGTTAACCGTAAATCCATCAAAACCGAAATCAGATACACCAACCGAAACCTCTACCGAGACCACCCTTAAACCCGAGCGAGCGAGCGAGCGAGCGGAGGTTCCACAAGGGAACTATCAATACCAAACCAAAACAGAAAGCACCGCGGATCTCTAGTCACCGCTTGTCGACCGACTGAAAGGTGGTAAACATATAAGGTGTGAGTCCTCGGGAGGACCCAATAAGGGCTGAGGTAAGATATAGTTTGTACAAGTGCTGCCGAGCCGAACCTGCAAAACAGAACAAACACAAGCACATATATATATATATATATATATATATATATATATATATATATATATATATATATATATATATATGCATGTATGCAAATGTCAGAGGTGAGCCGGAACCCATCGTACGCGGTCCACTCGCCAGAACGACCCAAAACGACAGCCCTCTCTAAGAGGTCGAATATACTGTAATGTAATGTAATGAAGCACAGACCGGGGTCGCGATCCCCAAACTGTCGTAGGGTCACAGAAGTATATCGGCACCCCTAGTGTGGATATACACAGAATGTCGGCACCCTCCAGTGCGGACATAGAACAGAATGTCGGCACCCTCAGTGCGGACACAGAACAGAACCAAGGAGCACCCGTGGCCTCCAAGACCATCCGGGTCTCGTCACAGAACAGAACATATCATAATGCATATGCAAAATAGAACAAAATATAAACAGAAGTATACCAAAAGGTATACACAGAATATCGGCACCTAGTGCGGATATACAGAGCAGAACATAAACCCGTGGCCTCCAAGACCATCTGTGTTACGGTCACCCCGAGCGAGTTGCGACCGGGTGACCCGGGGCTCCGGTTTTGGCCTGCGGGTCACGTTTTTCGGTGTTCAGGCGGCTCCCGAGCCTTATCCGAGTATCATTTTGGCGAACCCTTCCGTATTTGAGGTCGTGTGGGTCCCCCGGACGTTTCCGCCGAAAATATTTTTCTGGCGCCGGGGGGTTGTCGGGGTCGCCTCGGGACGTACAGCGGGCTCGGTAGCGCTCTCGAGACCTCAGTTTGGGAAGCCGTTTGCAGTTTTGGAGTCGTGAGAATGTCCCGGAGGTGTTTGTGGAGTTTAATATTTGGGACGGGACGTTCGGTTCCGGGCGACTCCCGGGGCTCGGGATGGAAATTTTCTGACGGCTTTTGGGTAAGTTGTGTTATAATTTAAGATGGAATTTATGGGTAATTTTATAGAATTTTGGAGTGACGGAATTTCGGTTCAGGTTGACACGCTCGCACGTCGGGTTCTGGTTCGGGTTCAGCGAGCTCGGTAGGACACTCCGGAAAGGTAAATGAACTTCTGAAAAATGTTCTGTGAATGTTATAATATTCTGAAGGTTGTGTCCAAGTTTCGTTAATTTTGGAATTCGGTAATTAATTTTGGGCAAAAAGAATTGGAACTTTCGGAAAAATTGGGAGTTAATTTGCAAATGGGTGCAAATTTAAAAGAAATCAGCATGGGCAGCAGCAGCCCTTTTCGGCAGCAAGTGTGTGTGTGTGTGATTAATGGGACACATGTCCTATTTTAATTTAGGAAGGGAGGTATGGGTTTAAAGTGGGAAAAATACATAAGGCTTATTATTTTCATAAAGGTGGACTTATTTCATTTCTTCTTCTTCTTCATCTTCTCCAAGTTGCTGCCGCCTCCATGGATGCTCACCTCCAAGCTTGAACTTCTTCTTCTTTGTGGAAATCAAAGAGAAATTGGTTGCTAGTTGTGGTAAGCTTCCTTCCTTCTTCTCTTTTCATGTTGGAATTAAGGTTTGATGAAGAAAAGAGGAGATTTTGAGAATTTTGGGTTTGTTCTTCACTACATACTAGGATGATTCTCTTCCTCCCATCTTTTAGTATGTTGTTCTTGGGTGGTAGGAGAGTGTTAATCAAGTGTTAGATTTTGGGAAACACAACTTGGAAGAAAACCCTATGTTGGCCGATTTTTTGGAAGATTTTCCAAAATGGTGTGTGTTTGTTATCTTGTTTCATGCTTCAAGTATGTTAGTCCTAGCATGATTCTAAGCTTGTGTATGGATTCAATTTGATGGAAAACAAGTTGAGGGAAAAATCCCCAAATGGCCGAATTATGGGTTGATTTTCAAAAATGGATTTTGTTGTTTTGGATGCAATTGGATAGCATTCATGGTTTAGAAATGAAATTGGTGGTTAGAATGGTTGTTTGGTAGTTTGAATGGATTGAATTGGAAGTTGGATGAAAAGTTGGTTAGGAACCGAAATCTTGGAATGGTTCTTTTTCAATGTTGGAGGTTCATTTTGGTTAAATTGGATGTTAATATGGTGTAGGGGTTGAATTTGGGAGTGGATGGAAGTTTGAAATGTTGAATTCGGTTAAGGAATAAAAAGTTACAATTAATCGGGATTATCGGAAAATGGCGGGTAATGAAGGGTTTAAGGTTGGATTTGATCAGTTCGCTTATTGTATGATGTTTGTCAATGTGAAATCTTGCATTGTCTAGGTTGGTTACGAATTCGACGTTTTCGTGAAAATCTGGAATTTTACGGAAATTGCCGGATTTTCGGTTTTGGGGTCGGGGTTGTAATTTGGTAGTGTGAGTGATAAGGATTCTAATTCAACTTAGTTTGGCAGATTCCGAGGTTCGGAGGTTAGGAAAAGAGGAGTTCTAAGTTTCGGGGCACGGTGTAGGTGTTGTCCAGAATCGGTCCAATACTCTGGATTTTGAGGTAAGGGTTTGGTTACGCTATTTTTGGTAAGATAGGTGTATGTTTAGTTTCATTTTTCTTCTGCAGTATTTCAGTATTATATGCCTAGAGCATATTCTCGTAGTCTGTAGGTGTATGTATTGTAGCACTTGTTTTGCGGGTGTTTGGAAATTTCGCTTTAAGGTACGTTACGTGATTCGTAGGTGTATGCCTTGTAGCATACCCTGCAGTAACCCTACGTTTGTAGGTGTATGCCTTGTGGCATACTTTGTCTCAGTAACCCTACGACAGGTTGTGGGTTCGCTACCCCTGGTGCACCATGCTTCCGTAATAGCTTCGGCTTGACTCCCTTAGAGGGAGGCTGCGCTCGATTGGTTATAAGGGTTTATGGCGATTTAGTATCGCACATCCTTCGGTATTCTGATCTGTTTTATTACATGCACGATGTTCCGTATTCATTGCATATATTCGTATGTTGCTATCTTCTGTTTTGCAGGTTACATATGCTTATCTTACCCCAAATCCCTTACGGGGTCCTTTTAGGACTCACCCTTTTTGGGTTACATTTTGGATTTCAGTAGACTTGGTAAACAACCAGCGGAGTTGGTTTCCGTGAGGCTTCTGCCTTGGTTGGGTTGAGCAGCAGCAGTACCTTGCGGGCTGGGATTTTGTCTACTTGGTCTGAATCCCGCGCGAGGTATTTTGACGTTTAGGCCTAGGGTCGGCTCTGTAGTTGCATGTGCATATTTTCTGGATGATCGATGATCGTATAAGTATGTGTATATTCTGTTCTGTTGCATGTTCTGAGCGCTTGGCGCTTGCTAGATACCCTAGGTTCTGTGAACTCTGAATATATCTATGTTTGGTGCGTAAGCACTCGTCCACGGAGGGCGGGGCTTACTCTGTTGCTAATGCATGAATTGCATGTTTAGATTTTATTTTAGTTATATGTATGAAATTTTTGTTAGGTTGCTTCCACAATCTTTCCGTTTTCGGGTCCGCTACGCGCGGCGGGTCTCGATGGACCTGCCACCCCTTTCCATTCCGGCTTCCGCTTCCGGTGTCCCGGCGCCCCCGCCTCCGCAACCGGGCTCGGGCGGCGTGCGGTGACAATCTGGGCCTTGAACCAGAACAAACGTGCATCTTACCATATGACGGGTCTCGGGATCACCGAACCACCGCCCTCACCCGGAACCCGCCTCAACTAAACCCGATATACATGCAAATACTCCCAGAATGCATAACGAGAGAAGTTGAGCCCTTACCTCAGAAAAGCTGCTCCGCAGTATAAATCCCAGGAAATTCCGGCTCCCGGCCCAAAAAGTGAAACTTGACCTTTATGGTCCCACATCACTCCACCAATGCTGAAACAAGCTGAACAACCAAAAACCAATCAGAACTAACCAAATTAGACCCCCAGAACCAAACCCGCACAATCCCGCACTTTCCCGCAAAAATCCACAGAAAGCTTGGTTTTACGAACCGAGCTAGAACATCGTTATTCATACACCCACAAACATATTCCAACCTTTAAACCTCACATTCCAAACACTTTTCCCGTAATTAAGCATAAAGGTGAATTTTGCTTCTAATACCCGAAAACGACGTTTCAAACATCATTACGGACCTACTTCTATCCACGATACCAAATTACCAACCAACACAACCAAAACACAACCCTAACATAGATAAAGATTCCCTTTTAGTTTCAGCCTTACACCCAAATTCCACCAAACCTTCAAATCAAACCATTCAAGGTTCCATTCACACACTTTAACCACCAATTTCATATCTTAAGCAAGATTACTAACCAATTCCACCTTAATCAACCAAAACCATTCACAAACCCTAACTATTGAATTCGGCCAAAGAGGGGTTTCTTCCCTAGCATGCTTTCCATCAAATTGAAACCATAGATAGTCTTAGAATCATGCTAGGAACAACATATCCAAAGCATGATCCAAGAACACAACTACACAATATTTTAGAAATTCCACCAACAATTCAACACCCCTAGGGTTTTAGTATCCATGGAGTTTTTCCAACATCTAACCCTAGATTCTTACTCCTCTCTAACCCAAGAACAACATACTAAAAGATGGGAGGAAGAAGATCAATCCAACTAGTAGTGAAGAACAAACCCTAGCTTGAAATCAACCCCTCTTTTTCCACCAAAACATGCTTCCAACTTGAAGAAACCATGGAGAAGAGAAGCTTACCAATTTTTGGAGCTCAACCTTGATGATTTCCAGCCAAAACAATGAAGAACACCAAGCTTGGAGGAGAGGAAGTATGGCGGCAAGGAAGGGAGGAAGAAGAAGAAGAAGACTTATGTTTTATTTCCATAAAACCTTCCCTTTTTATACCCCTTCCCTGTTCCATCTTCAACCAAAAGTGGACAAGTGTCCTCCCCTTCCCTTTCAGCCGACCTTCAGCCCTCCCTTTACCAAAATAATTGCTGACTTTAGGCTAAATTGCAACTTAGTCCTCTAACTCTCCAAATCTTTGCAATTTAGCCCCAACCGCAACTTTCCAACCCCAATTGGAACAAGAACAGAACACAACCCTCGGAACAACATAACACACATAAATCCTTTTTCACATGTCCAATTGCAAAACCAGAGTGTCCTACCGTGCCCACTGAACCAGAACAGACGTGCGCGTGTACTAACCCAAATCCAAATCCCGCCATGCCAAAATTCCACAAATATTACCATAAAATCCGTCTCGTGACATAACATATCTCACACCGTCGCCGTCGGAAAATTTCCATCCCGAGCCCCAGGAGTCGCCCGGGACCGAACGTCCCACCATAGAAAATATACTCCGTAAAAAGACGCAGGACGTTCCCACGATTCCAAATATGCAAACGGTTTCCCTTTCCGAGGTCCCGAGAGCGCTACTAAGCCCGCTTTACACCCCGAGACAAGTCCCGGCCCCGGAATAAAATTTTCGGCGAAAATGTCCGGGGGACCCACACGACCTCAAAACCCGAAGGATTCCCAGAAATAATACTCAGATTAGTCTCGGGAGCCATTTAACCGACCAAAAACATGACCCGCAGGCCAAAACCGGAGCCCCGGGTCACCCGGGTCACAACCCGCTCGGGGTGACCGTAACACGGTAGATCAGCCGTCTTCGACGGAAAAAGAATAAAGGTGGAAGCTCGAGCTCTGGTTGTTAATGGCGAAGTGTCTCTGGTTCGATAATTGATGCTGGGTCAAATGAATTTTTTTTTCTTATCTAATTTTTTGTTTTCATTTAGTTCTACAAGGGTCGGTAGGTTCCTAGCACCTTCCTTCCTACAATTTTGATTTTTTTATTCCACAATTCCTTCAATTTAATTAAGAGCCCGTCCGCAACCCGTCCCTGCACTAACTTATCCAAACAAAGCGTTAGTGTCTAGTTTAGGTTAATTACTAGTTAGGTCCCTAGGTTGTTTTTAGTTTTTTTTTCAATTTTACCCCAACTTTCCTAATTCTTTCAATTTTAAATCCTCAATTTTTCTATTTTTACCAAATCAGTCCTTGATTATTTTTTATTCCTTCCAATTATGACACGTCCGGTGAGAACGAGTCATAACAGAGTTTGAGGGGAAGAGCAGAAGGTGCCTTTCAACAGCTGCTTGATGTTTTACAGGTGTTCATTCCAAAGCAAAGCACAAAGGACGCCTTCACAATCCGACGCTTGGCTCAATTGATCACCACTCATATCGCTGCAAGGCATGATATTCCGATGAATTAGGGCAACAAGGTCCCTAAAAAGATGCACATGTTTATCTGGAGAGCAACTAGGTGTCATCTCCCGAGCCGGGCGCAACTCAAACATCGAGGCTTGGACTTGGAATCTACTACTTGTTCGCTTTGCTCTAACGTGGTTGAGACAACAGATCACGTGATGGTTTGTTGCGCGGCGGTCTCGGAGATCTAGAGGGTGGTAGCTTCTTGGTGTGGAACACGACTCAACAAGTTCGTCGACTTCGTCAATGTTCTAGGGGACGTTATCATCTCCCAAGTCCCCTCCAAGGTTTCGCAGGTGTGGAAAGGCATGGTGTTTCTATTGTTTTGTCTTTGGTTCTGTGAGTTGGCTGTGCCCTTACCTCATGGGTCTCATGCCAAATCTCTCCCTCCCTTTTGTACCTCTCTCATGTCTTGTCACAGCCACTACCGAAAATATCAAATTTCCTTTTAATGAATGTTTACCGGTTGCGGAGGCGGAGCCGGACAAACGTAACTTTTTGGATAGAGAAGGAAAGTTGAGGGTTAAAATGTAAAAGTGGAGTAGAAAAGTTTCCGTCGGAAAAGATCTTCTCAAGTTTGGAAATTTGTACGGCGGAGGCGGAACGCGCGGAAATATGGCAGGAAGCGTGGCAACAGAGCATCGAGCTCAAATAACAAAATGGTCAAGTAACGACTAGCAACCTACTAACATATACAAGGCAAGCATGCATAACAATCCAACTTCTACCAAACATGCAGTTCATGGTGTGCCAACCGTCGCTCATCTCTACCAATACCAAACACCAAGTCTGAAATATACAATTCCAATAAAGGCAAGTCGGGGCTCCGCCCACGACTCAGAAGACAAACAAAGCAGAATATACCTCAATATGTACAACATATACAAATCCATGATCTGATCTACATGCATGCAGCTACAGCTACAGAGCCAATAAACAAAATCCTATAAATACCTAGCGCGGAATCAGAAGCCTCCCACTCGAGGATCTCCGCACGTAGTACTGCTGCTGCAACCAAAACCCCAAAATCGTGAGAAGCACCGCGGATCTCTACTCCGCCGGTTGCTTGTCAGGACGGCCTGAAAGTGGTAAACAAATAAAAGGGTGAGTCCTCGAAAGGACCCAGTAAGGGCTAATGGTAAAACGCAGTTTGCTCAAGTGGCAACAAGCTGAACCTGCAAAACAGAATATCGCAAGTATATACATAACATATGAACATATAACGTAAGGTAAACCGGAATCCCAATCATATGCGGTCCAACCGCCAGAACGACCCATAACGACAGCTCTCTCACAGAGGTCAGAATATACAGAACAGAACAGAAAGCACGGTACCGGCTGGGGTCGCGATCCCCAAACTGTCGTAGGGTCACAGAAGTATATCGGCACCCCAAGTGCGGATATACACAGAATGTCGGCACCCTTCAGTGCAGACACCACAGAACAGATCCAAGAAGTACCCGTGGCCTCAAAGACCATCCGGGTTTCGCCACAGAACAGAACCATATAATAATAATAATACATAAGCATAAACAGAAGTATCATCACCTGGGTACACATATACAGAACAGAATAGGAACCCGGGCCTCCAAGGCCATCCGGGCCTTCAAACAGGACAAACATACATTTTACCATATGACGGGTCTCGGGATCACCGAACCACCGTCCTCACCCGGAACCCGCCTCAACTAAACCCGATACACATCAAATAACTCCCAGAATGTATAACGAGAGAAGTTGAGCCCTTACCTCAGAAACGCTGCCCCGCAGCACAAAACTCGGGAAATCCCGGCTCCCGGTCCGAAAAGTCGCAACTTGCCTTCTACGGTCCCACGCTACTCCTCCCACGCAGAATCAAGCTGAACAACCATAATTAAGTCAGAACACATCCAAACAAACCCCAGAAACCAACTCCCGCACAATCCCGCACTTTTCCTCAAAATTCACAGAAAGCTCGGTTTCACGAACCGAGCCTGAACATTGTTATTCATACACCACCAAACCCATTCCAACCTTTAAACCCACATTCCAGACACTTTTCTGGAAAACCCGCATAAACCTAACTTTTCCTATCTTTGTCCGAAAATAATGTTTCAAACACCATTACGAACCTACTTCCATCCACAATACCAATTTAGCATCCAATCCAACCAAAAACAAACCCCAACATGGAAAAAGAAACATTTCTAGTTTCGGTTCTTCACCCAATTTTCACCCAACTTCCATTTCAATCCAAACAAAGTTCCATTTGCACTCTTTAATCACCAATTACAATTCTTAAGCAAGATTACTAACCAATTTCACCTAAACAACCAAAATCAACCAAGAACCCTAACATGAACAATTCGGCCATTTGGGGATTTCTTCCCTAGCATGCTTTCCATCAAATTAAAACCATAGATAATCTTAGAATCATGCTAGGAACAACATACTTGAAGCATGATTCAAGAACACAAACACACACAATTTTGGAAAATTCCCTTCAAATTCGGCCTCCCTAGGGTTCCACCTTCCATGGAGTTTTTCCAACATCCAACCCTAGATTCCTACTCCCCTCAAGCCCAAGAACAACATACTAAAAGATGGGAGGGAGAGGATCACTCATTCAAGTAGACAAGAACAAACCATGATTTTGGTTTCCTTCTCTTTCTCTACCAAAACTTGTTTTCAACATGGAAAGAGAAGAAGGAAGAAAGCTTACCAAAGATTAGAGCCAAAACCTTGAAGAAATCAGCCAAGAAAATGGAAGAACATGGAGCTTGGAAAGGAAGAAGAATGGCGGATGAGAGAAGAAGGAAGAAGAAGAAGAAAAGAAAATGAAATGAAATGATTTTTTGTGAAATAATTATCCTTATATATTATCTCCTCTTTACCATCTTAAATAACAAGTGGACAAGTGTCCACCCTCACTTGCTGCAGCCGACTTAGGCCCAAATCAGGCCCAAAATATTTTTAACTTTTGGGTTAATAACAATTTAACCCCAATTCTCCAAATCTTTGCAATTAAACTCCAAACACAAGCAACAAACTCCAAATGGAACCAAAACTGACCACAACCCTCAGAATAACATAAAATACCCAAATCTTCTTTCCAAAGTCCATTTGGAAAATTAGAGTGTCCTACCGGGTCCGCTGAACCCGAGTAAATCCCGACGCGCATGTATTAACCCGAACCAAAAATCACACCACAACCAAAAAATTCACAAATATTACCATAAATTCCGTCTTAAAATATAACATACCTCACACCGAAGCCGTCTGGAAAAATCCATCCCGAGCCCCGGGATTTCGTCCAGAGCCCCGGGAGTCGCCCGGGACCGCACGTCCCGCTCCAGAAAATATACTCCGTAAAAAGATGCAGGACGTTCTCACGATCCCAAATATGCGAACGGTTTCCCAATCTGAGGTCCTGGGAGCGCTACCGAGCCCGCTGTACGTCCCGAGACAACCCCCCGGCCCCGAAAAATATTTTCGGCGAAAACGTCCGGGGGACCCACACAACCTCAAATCCAGAAGGATTTCCAGAAATAAAGCTCAGACAAGTCCCGGGAGCCGATTAACCGCCCAGAATCGTGACCCGCAGGCCAAAACCGGAGCCCCGGGTCACCCGGTCGCAACCCGCTCGGGCGACCGTAACATCCTCCCCCCCTTAGGACTCTTGGTCCTCCAAGAGGGGTATCAACCGCTGATACTGCTCAGGGTAACGCTCTCTGATATCCTGCTCGGTCTCCCAAGTCGCTTCCCGGTCCGTATGATGTGACCATTGAACCTTGACCATGGGAATTAACTTGCTGCGGAGTTTCCGAGTATCTCGCGCCAGCAAGGCTATCGGTACCTCCTGATATGACAAATCAGGCTCCAGCTGAACCTCCTCCACTGGAACCGTCTGCACCGGATCCAGGATGCACTTCTTCAACATGCTGACATGGAAAACGTTGTGCACCGCCGACATGCTCGGAGGTAAAGCTAACCTGTAGGCCAATCTGCCAACCCGGTCCAGAATCTCATAAGGTCCGATATACCTTGGGGCCAACTTACCCCGTCTGCCAAATCTGACGTACCTCGGATTGGCGCCACCTTCAACCAGACTGTCGCCCACCTCAAACTCTAAGTTCTGCGTCGCTTTGTTCGCATATGAGGTGGTGCGATCGTTCGCGGTCTTCAACCGCGCCTGAATCATCTTGATCTTTGCGGTAGTCTCCTCAATAAGCTCGGGACCCAGCTCAATCCTGTCAGATGCCTCCGTCCAACAGTGCGGTGTCATGCACCGTCGCCCATACAGTGCCTCAAACGGTGCCATGCCGATGGTACTCTGATAGCTGTTGTTATATGAAAACTCTACCAACGGCAACTGTCTATCCCAATCTCCTCCGAAATCCAAAGTACAGCTCCGCAACATATCCTCCAGAATCTGAATCACCCGCTCCGATTGCCCATCGGTTTGGGGATGGTAAGCTGTACTCAGATGGAGTCGCGTGCCCAAGGCCTTATGAAAGGCACCCCAGAACCGTGCGGTAAAACGCGGATCCCGATCTGACACAATGGAGTCTGGTACTCCATGTAACCGCACAATCTCTCTGATATACAGATGGGCAAGCTTCTCCAGGGAGTCTGTCATCCGGATTGGCAGAAAGTGAGCGCACTTCGTCAAGCGGTCCACGATAACCCAGATGGCATCGTGGTGAGACCGGGTCAGGGGTAGCGCGGTCAGAAAGTCCATCGTGATGTTGCCCCACTTCCTGACCGGAATGGGCAAAGTCTGCAACGTCCCCGCCGGTTTCTGATGCTCCACCTTCACCCGCTGACAAGTGGCACACTTAGACACATGTGAGGCAATGTGTCTCCGCATACCTGGCCACCAAAAGTGGGTGCGCAGATCCTGATACATCTTCTCACTACCGGGGTGTATACTCAACCGGCTCGAGTGCGCCTCTGCCAAAATCTCATCCCGCAGTGTCTGATCCCCTGGCACATACAACCGATCCCCAAAATATAGCAAACCCTGCCTGTACTGAAACGTCGGTAGTAGTGCCCCTTTGTCCTCCCCGGACAGCTTCTTCAACTCTGGATCCCTCTCCTGTGCCTCTCGCACTCTGTCCAACCACTCCGAGTGAATGGTCAAAGTATACACCTGAGCCTGCTCCCAGCGCTCCCACCTGTGCCAAAGGCACGTCAGGTCATTCTCCTCAGTCCGATCCCCAACACTGCCTCCCTTGACTATCCCAGTGTACTTCCTACTCAGAGCATCAGCAACTGTATTACCTTTGCCCTCGGTGTACTCGATACTGCAGTCGTAGTCCTTGATGTACTCGAGCCACCTGCGCTGCCTCATGTTCAACTCCTTCTGAGTGAACAGATACTTGAACTCTTATGATCTGTGAAAATCTGGAATTTCTTTGCCGAGTAGGTAGTGCCTCCACCGCTTCAGCGCATAAATTACTGCGGCCAACTCTAGGTCGTGTGTCGGGTAGTTACGCTCATGCGGTCGAAGGTCGCGACCCATAAGCTATCACGTTCCTCCTCTGCATCAAAACACACCCTAACCCGGACCTGGATGCATCTGTGTAGATCACATAAGGTAGGCTCGGGTCGGGTAGAATCAAGATCGGTGCGTTGGTCAGCTGTCGCTTCAACTCCTGAAAGTTCCGCTCACACTTCTCTGACCACACAAATGGCTGCCCCTTCTTGGTCAACTGCGTAAGTGGGGAAGCCAAGACGGAAAACCCTGGCACAAACCGCCGGTAGTAGCCTGCTAACCCCAGAAAACTCCTGATCTCCCGTACCGAGGTTGGCTGCTTCCACTCCTGCACCGCTTTAACTTTCTCGGGGTCCACTGACACACCGTGCTCACCGATGATATGTCCCAGAAAAGACACCTCTCGGATCCAGAAGTCACACTTGGAGAACTTAGCGTAAAGCTGATGTTCCCAAAGTGTCTGTAGAACAGTCCTCAGATGCTCCCGGTGTGAGTCCTCATCCCGAGAGTAAATCAGAATATCATCGATGAACACTACCACAAAGGAGTCCAGATACGGTCGGAACACCCTGTTCATCATATCCATGAACGCTGCCGGCGCGTTAGTCAAACCAAACGGCATCACCGTATACTCATAGTGCCCATACCGTGTACGGAAAGCGGTCTTCGGAATGTCCTCCTCCTTCACTCGCAGCTGGAAGTACCCCGATCGCAGATCGATCTTCGAAAAGATCTTCGCACCTCTCAGCTGGTCAAAAAGATCGTCGATCCTCGGCAGTGGGTACTTATTCTTAATGGTGATGGCGTTCAACCGTCTGTAATCGATGCACAACCTGAGCGACCCATCCTTTTTCTTAACGAACAGAACTGGAGCACCCCATGGTGAAGTGCTCGGACGGATGAACCCCTTCTCCTGCAGTTCCTCTAACTGCTTCTTCAGCTCCACCATTTCCACTATCGGCATCCGATAAGGTGGAATGGAAATGGGAGTAGAACCCGGCTGCAAGTGAATCTCAAACACGATTTCCCGCTCTGGTGGCATCCCGGGCAAGTCCTCCGGAAATACCTGCGGAAAATCCCGGACAACTGGAATTTTATCCAGCTCCAACCGAGTATCTGACGTGTTCAGACCGTAGTACTCCTCCGCATCAACTACCGGTACCTGGTCCAGAACCTGCAGCTCCATGCTGGTCCTGACCACCTTCGTCCCATCTGAACCTGAGAGGGGTAACACCTCTCCAGAAACCGTAACACTACGGTTGGCACAGTCAATGTGCACGGAATTCTGGGACAGCCAATCCATCCCAAGAATAACGTCATACTTCGGTGTGTTCAACACCAGCAGATCTGACACAATTCGGTGACTGCCAATGGATAGCACGCAGTCCCGTACCATCTCATTGGAAAGCAGAAACTCACTCCCAGCCGTCTTCACCATGAAGACGCTCGGAAGCCCACTGGTAGCCAAGTGAAGAGACTCGACACACTTTTGTGCCACAATCGAAACAGACGCCCCAGTATCAAACAGTGCACGAATAGGAGTATCGTTCAGAAGTAAGGTACCTTGGAGTGCCCCACGCTGCGAAGTCTCTCCACGCTCGATCTGAAACACCCGTCCTGCTCCGGGCTGCTGTGGTGGAGGCTCACGCTGCGATGTCTCACCCCGCTCCACCTGGAATACACGTCCTATCCCAGGCTGCTGTGGCGGAGGGGGTGGCTGAAACGGTCGCCTCTGCTGCTGTGGTGGCCTCGGCCCGCCCCGCTGTGAACCGCGCCCCCGGGGTGCGTTGGGCTGAAACCGAGGCTGCGGACGTGTAGCGCTGCTGGATCCCTGCCCTAGTGTCAGAGGGCAGTCACGAATCCAATGATCACTGGCCCCGCAACGCAGGCACTGCCCTGCCTGCCTGTAGCATGGCCGGCCGGGGTGCTGCCCGCCACAACTCGCGCAGGTCGGTACGGCTGGCGTAGTCCTGCTGCCCCTGCTGCTCTGTCCAGACCTGCCTGACCTCCCCGTAGACCTCGCCGAACTCTGCTGTGCAGGAGTCCTCCCTCTGTCACTAGGTCGGTGTGGTAGGTACCGACTCTCAACCTCCTCCTGCTCGAGGAGTTGGGCCTTCTGCACAGCCTCATGATACGAAATGATATCCAGGGGCCTCAAAGCCCACCTGTACTACGGGCGTAGGCGGAGAATGAACCGCTTGGCCTTCTCCTGCTCCATACCGTAATACTGCGGTACGTAGCGGACCAACCGGTCAAATTCCCGCTCATACTTTGCTACAGTCCGAGTCCCCTGCTCCAGATCATCAAACTGTGCCTGTCGGAGGTCCCTGACGGCATCCCCAATATACTGCTGGTGGAAGTAGTAGGCAAACTGCTCCCAGGTAAGGTCCGGATCCTGCCCTCCGTCCCGTGCTGCCTCTGCTCTCAGACGGCCCTGGAGGCTCCTCCACCAGTGATCTGCACTGTCCTGCAGATTGAACGTGGCCAACGAGACTCTGACCTCAGATGGAAGGTGTAGCCTCCCAAGGAGCTTATCAACTCCTGCAAACCAAGTTTCCGCTGCCTCAGGTCCTCCACGGCCGTTGAACCTCGGGGGGTTCAAACGCTGGAACCGCTCCAAGAGTCTGATCTCATCAGACTGGCGTCTCAGCTCTTCCCGTCGTCGGTGGGACCGACGAGAACTCTCAGTACCGCGCTGATCCCCCTCCTCAGAATCACTATCCTGCTGATCCTGCACACTGAGGTGACTGCTGTCCACCTCCGGATCTGGCTGTCTTCGCTGTGGTCCGACCGGACCTCCCCGTGCCTGCTGCCGCCCTTGAATCCGCTGGGCTGGCAATAAGGTACTCAATAACTGCTGAACCTGACCCAACACCTGTAGTATATCAGGAGCGGGTCCCTCAGACTGCTGATCACTCGGGGGGGTGAGTGTGGCTGCTCAGGTCCCGGGTTTCTCTGAACCCGCCTTCTAACTCTCGGAGGTGTGGGATCCCGGTCCCGACCCTCCGGTTCTTGCTCACGTTGACGGCGTGTTCTAGCCATACCTGAAACCTGTCACAGCCACTCCGCCCGGTTGCGGAGGCGGAGCCGGCCGCGACGTCGGAACGGAAATATGGCAGGAAGCGCGGCAACAGAGCATCGAGCTCAAATAACAAAATGGTCGAGTAACGACTAGCAACCTACTAACATATACAAGGCAAGCATGCATAACAATCCAACTTCTACCAAACATGCAGTTCATGGTGTGCCAACCGTCAATACCAAACATCAAGTCTGAAAATATAACAATTCCAATAAAGGCAAGTCGGGGCTCCGCCCACGACTCAGAAGACAAACAAAGCAGAATATACCTCAATATGTACAACATATACAAATCCATGATCTGATCTACATGCATGCAGCTACAGCTACAGAGCCAATAAACAAAATCCTATAAATACCTAGCGCGGAATCAGAAGCCTCCCACTCGAGGATCTCCGCACGTAGTACTGCTGCTGCAACCAAAACCCCAAAATCGTGAGAAGCACCGCGGATCTCTACTCCGCCGGTTGCTTGTCAGGACGGCCTGAAAGTGGTAAACAAATAAAAGGGTGAGTCCTCGAAAGGACCCAGTAAGGGCTAATGGTAAAACGCAGTTTGCTCAAGTGGCAACAAGCTGAACCTGCAAAACAGAATATCGCAAGTATATACATAACATATGAACATATAACGTAAGGTAAACCGGAATCCCAATCATATGCGGTCCAACCGCCAGAACGACCCATAACGACAGCTCTCTCACAGAGGTCAGAATATACGTAATGTAATGTAAAGCACGGTACCGGGCGGGGTCGCGATCCCCAAACTGCCGTAGGGTCACGTAAGTATATCGGCACCCCAAGTGCGGATATACACGTAATGTCGGCACCCTTCAAAGGCGGACACCACGTAATGTATCCAAGAAGTACCCGTGGCCTCAAAGACCATCCGGTTTCGCCACGTAATGTAACCATATAATAATAATAATACATAAGCATAAAATGTAAGTATCATCACCGGGTACACATATACGTAATGTAATAGGAACCCGGGCCTCCAAGGCCATCCGGCCTTCAAACAGACAAACATACATTTTACCATATGACGGGTCTCGGTATCACTGAACCACCATCCTCACCCGGAACCCGCCTCAACTAAACCCGATACACATCAAATAACTCCCAGAATGTATAACGAGAGAAGTTGAGCCCTTACCTCAGAAACGCTGCACTGCAGCACAAAACTCGGGAAATCCCGATTCCCGGTCCGAAAAGTCGCAACTTGCCTTCTACGGTCCCACGCTACTCCTCCCACGCAGAATCAAGCTGAACAACCATAATTAAGTCAGAACACATCCAAACAAACCCCATAAACCAACTCCCGCACAATCCCGCACTTTTCCTCAAAATTACGTAAAGCTCGGTTTCACGAACCGAGCCTCGAACATTGTTATTCATACACCACCAAACCCATTCCAACCTTTAAACCCACATTTCGACACTTTTCCCGGAAAACCCGCATAAACCTAACTTTTCCTATCTTTGTCCGAAAATAATGTTTCAAACACCATTACGAACCTACTTCCATCCACAATACCAATTTAGCATCCAATCCAACCAAAAACAAACCCCAACATGGAAAAAGAAACATTTCTAGTTTCGGTTCTTCACCCAATTTTCACCCAACTTCCATTTCAATCCAAACAAAGTTCCATTTGCACTCTTTAATCACCAATTACAATTCTTAAGCAAGATTACTAACCAATTTCACCTAAACAACCAAAATCAACCAAGAACCCTAACATGAACAATTCGGCCATTTGGGGATTTCTTACCTAGCATGCTTTCCATCAAATTAAAACCATAGATAATCTTAGAATCATGCTAGGAACAACATACTTGAAGCATGATTCAAGAACACAAACACACACAATTTTGGAAAATTCCCTTCAAATTCGGCCTCCCTAGGGTTCCACCTTCCATGGAGTTTTTCCAACATCCAACCCTAGATTCCTACTCCTCAAGCCCAAGAACAACATACTAAAAGATGGGAGGGAGAGGATCACTCATTCAAGTAGACAAGAACAAACCATGATTTTGGTTTCCTTCTCTTTCTCTACCAAAACTTGTTTTCAACATGGAAAGAGAAGAAGGAAGAAAGCTTACCAAAGATTAGAGCCAAAACCTTGAAGAAATCAGCCAAGAAAATGGAAGAACATGGAGCTTGGAAAGGAAGAAGAATGGCGGATGAGAGAAGAAGGAAGAAGAAGAAAAGAAAATGAAATGAAATGATTTTTTTGTGAAATAATTATCCTTATATATTATCTCCTCTTTACCATCTTAAATAACAAGTGGACAAGTGTCCACCCTCACTTGCTGCAGCCGACTTAGGCCCAAATCAGGCCCAAAATATTTTTAACTTTTGGGTTAATAACAATTTAACCCCCCAATTCTCCAAATCTTTGCAATTAAACTCCAAACACAAGCAACAAACTCCAAATGGAACCAAAACTGACCACAACCCTCAGAATAACATAAAATACCCAAATCTTCTTTCCAAAGTCCATTTGGAAAATTAGAGTGTCCTACCGGGTCCGCTGAACCCGAGTAAATCCCGACGCGCATGTATTAACCCGAACCAAAAATCACACCACAACCAAAAAATTCACAAATATTACCATAAATTCCGTCTTAAAATATAACATACCTCACACCGAAGCCGTCTGGAAAAATCCATCCCGAGCCCCGGGATTTCGTCCAGAGCCCCGGGAGTCGCCCGGGACCGCACGTCCCGCTCCAGAAAATATACTCCGTAAAAAGATGCAGGACGTTCTCACGATCCCAAATATGCGAACGGTTTCCCAATCTGAGGTCCTGGGAGCGCTACCGAGCCCGCTGTACGCCCCGAGACAACCCCTACCAAAAATATTTTCTGCGGAAACGTCCGGGGAACCCACACAACCTCAAATCCAGAAGGATTTCCAGAAATAAAGCTCGAGACAAGTCCCGGAGCCGATTAACCGCCTGTAATCGTGACCCGCAGCCAAAACCGAGCTCGGGTCACCGGCCGCAACCCGCCGGCGACCGTAACATCCTCCCCCCCTTAGGACTCTTGGTCCTCCAAGAGGGGTATCAACCGCTGATACTGCTCAGGGTAACGCTCTCTGATATCCTGCTCGGTCTCCCAAGTCGCTTCCCGGTCCGTATGATGTGACCATTGAACCTTGACCATGGGAATTAACTTGCTGCGGAGTTTCCGAGTATCTCGCGCCAAAGAAGGCTATCGGCACCTCCCGATATGACAAATCAGGCTCCACTGAACCTCCTCCACCGGAACCGTCTCGCACCGGATCCAGTGATGCACTTCTTCAACATGCCGACATGGAAAACGTTGTGCACCGCCGACATGCTCGGAGGTAAAGCTAACTCAGTAGGCCAATCCGCCAACCCGGTCCGTAATCTCATAAGGTCCGATATACCTTGGGGCCAACTTACCCCGCCTCGCCAAATCTGACCGTACTCGGATTGGCGCCACCTTCAACCAGACTGCCGCCCACCTCAAACTCTAAGTTCTGCGTCGCCTGCTCGCATATGAGGTGGTGCGGTCGTTCGCGGTCTTCAACCGCGCCTTAATCATCTTGATCTTTGCGGTAGTCTCTTCAATAAGCTCGGGACCCAGCTCAATCTCGCCGATGCCTCCGTCCAACAAGCAGCGGTGTCATGCACCGCCGCCATACAAAGGCCTCAAACGGTGCCATGCCGATGGTACTGATAGCTGTTGTTATATGAAAACTCTACCAACGGCAACTACTTATCCCAATCTCCCCCGAAATCCAAAGTACAGCTCCGCAACATATCCTCCAGGATCTGAATCACCTGCTCCGATTGCCCATCGGTTTGGGGATGGTAAGCTGTACTCAGATGGAGTCGCGTGCCCAAGGCCTTATGAAAGGCACCCCAGAACCGTGCGGTAAAACGCGGATCCCGATCTGACACAATGGAGTCTGGTACTCCATGTAACCGCACAATCTCTCTGATATACAGATGGGCAAGCTTCTCCAGGGAGTCTGTCATCCGGATTGGCAGAAAGTGAGCGCACTTCGTCAAGCGGTCCACGATAACCCAGATGGCATCGTGGTGAGACCGGGTCAGGGGTAGCGCGATCAGAAAGTCCATCGTGATGTTGCCCCACTTCCTGACCGGAATGGGCAAAGTCTGCAACGTCCCCGCCGGTTTCTGATGCTCCACCTTCACCCGCTGACAAGTGGCACACTTAGACACATGTGAGGCAATGTGTCTCCGCATACCTGGCCACCAAAAGTGGGTGCGCAGATCCTGATACATCTTCTCACTACCGGGGTGTATACTCAACCGGCTCGAGTGCGCCTACCAAAATCTCATCCCGCAGTTGTCCGATCCTCGGCACATACAACCGATCCCCAAAATATAGCAAACCCCGCCTGTATCAAACGTCGGTAGTAGTGCCCCTTTGTCCTCCCCGGACAGCTTCTTCAACTCTGGATCTCTCTCCTGTGCCTCTCGCACTCTGTCCAACCACTCCGAGTGAATGGTTAAAGTATACACCTGAGCCTGCTCCCAGCGCTCCCACCTGTGCCAAAGGCACGTCAGGTCATTCTCCTCAGTCCGATCCCCAACACTGCCTCCCTTGACTATCCCAGTGTACTTCCTACTCAGAGCATCAACAACTGTATTACCTTTGCCCTCGGTGTACTCGATACTGCAGTCGTAGTCCTTGATGTACTCGAGCCACCTGCGCTGCCTCATGTTCAACTCCTTCTGAGTGAACAGATACTTCAGACTCTTATGATCTGTGAAAATCTGGAATTTGCTGCCGAGTAGGTAGTGCCTCCACTGCTTCAGCGCATAAATTACTGCAGCCAAATCTAGGTCGTGTGTCGGGTAGTTCTGCTCATGCGGTCGAAGCTGTCGCGACCCATAAGCTATCACGTTCCGCCCCTGCATCAAAACACACCCTAACCCGGACCTGGATGCATCTGTGTAGATCACATAAGGTAGGCTTGGGTCGGGTAGAATCAAGATCGGTGCGTTGGTCAGCTGTCGCTTCAACTCCTGAATGTTCCGCTCACACTTCTCTGACCACACAAATGGCTGCCCCTTCTTGGTCAACTGCGTAAGTGGGGAAGCCAAGACGGAAAACTCCGGCACAAACCGCCGGTAGTAGCCTCGCTAACCCCGTAAAACTCCCCGATCTCCCGCACCGAGGTTGGCTGCTTCCACTCCCGCACCGCTTTAACTTTCTCGGGTCCACCGACACACCGTGCTCACCGATGATATGTCCTTAAAAGACACCTCTCGGATCAAGTCACACTTGGAGAACTTAGCGTAAAGCTGATGTTCCCAAAGTGTCTCAGAGACAATCCTCGATGCTCCGGTGTGAGTCCTCATCCCGAGAGTAAATCAGAATATCATCGATGAACACTACCACAAAGGAGTCCAGATACGGTCGGAACACCTGCTCATCATATCCATGAACGCCGCCGCGCGTTAGTCAAACCAAACGGCATCACCGTATACTCATAGTGCCCATACCTGCACGGAAAGCGGTCTTCGGAATGTCCTCCTCGTTCACTCGCAGCTGGAAGTACCCTGATCGCAGATCGATCTTCGAAAAGATCTTCGCACCTCTCAGCTGGTCAAAAAGATCGTCGATCCTCGGCAGTGGGTACTTATTCTTAATGGTGATGGCGTTCAACCGTCTGTAATCGATGCACAACCTGAGCGACCCATCCTTTTTCTTAACGAATGTAATCGGAGCACCCCATGGTGAAGTGCTCGGACGGATGAACCCCTTCTCCTCGCAGCTTCCTCTAATCGCTTCTTCAGCTCCACCATTTTTACTATCGGCATCCGATAAGGTGGAATGGAAATGGGAGTAGAACCAGGTTGCAAATGGATCTCAAACACGATTTCCCGCTCTGGTGGCATCCCGGGCAAATCCTCCGGAAATACCTGCGGAAAATCCCGGACAACTGGAATTTTATCCAGCTCCAACCGAGTATCTGACGTGTTCAGACCGTAGTACTCCTCCGCATCAACTACCGGTACCTGGTCCAGAACCTGCAGCTCCATGCTGGTCCTGACCACCTTCGTCCCATCTGAACCTGAGAGGGGTAACACCTCTCCAGAAACCGTAACACTACGGTTGGCACAGTCAATGTGCACGGAATTCTCGGGACAGCCAATCCATCCCAAGAATAACGCCATACTTCGTGTGTTCAACACCAGCAGATCCGACACAACCCGGTGATCGCCAATGGATAGCACGCAGTCCCGTACCATCTCATTGGAAAGCGTAAACTCACTCCCACCGCCTTCACCATGAAGACGCCTAAGCCCACCGGTAGCCAAGTGAAGAGACTCGACACACTTTTGTGCCACAATCGAAACAGACGCCCAAGATCAAACAAAGGTACGAATAGGAGTATCGCTTAGAAGTAAGGTACCTTGGAGTGCCCCACGCCGCGAAGTCTCTCCACGCTCGATCCGAAACACCCGCCCCGCTCGGGCTGCCTGTGGTGGAGGCTCACGCTGCGATGTCTCACCCCGCTCCACCTGGAATACACGCCCTATCCCAGCCGCCGTGGCGGAGGGGGTGGCTGAAACGGTCGCCTCGCTGCCGTGGTGGCCTCGGCCCGCCCGCTGTGGAACCGCGCCCGGGTGCGCTGGGCTGAAACCGAGGCTGCGGACGTGTAGCGCTGCTGATCCTCGCCCTAGTGTCGAGGGCAGTCACGAATCCAATGATCACTGCCCCGCAACGCAGCACCGCCCGCCGCTCGTAGCATGGCCGGCCGGGTGCTGCCCGCCACAACTCGCGCAGTCGGGTACGGCCGGGCGTAGTCTCGCTGCCCTCGCCGCTCGCCTGCACTCGCCCGACCTCCCCGTAGACCTCGCCGAACTCGCCGTGCAGAGTCCTCCTCTATCACTAGGTCGGTGTGGTAGGTACCGACTCTCAACCTCCTCCCGCCGAGGAGTTGGGCCTTCGCATGCCTCATGATACGAAATGATATCCAGGGGCCTCAAAGCCCACCTGTACTCGGGCGTAGGCGGCGAATGAACCGCTTGGCCTTCTCCTCGCTCCATACCGTAATATCATGCGGTACGTAGCGGACCAACCGGTCAAATTCCCGCCATACTGCTACAGTCCGAGTCCCCGCTCCAGATCATCAAACCGTGCTCGCCGGAGGTCCTCGACGGCATCCCCAATATATCGCTGGTGGAAGTAGTAGGCAAACCGCTCCTGTAAGGTCCGGATCTCGCCTCCGTCCCGTGCCGCCTCTGCTCTCAGACGGCCCTGGAGGCTCCTCCACCAGTGATCTGCATTGTCCTGCAGATTGAACGTGGCCAACGAGACTCTGACCTCAGATGGAAGGTGTAGCCTCCCAAGGAGCTTATCCACTCCTGCAAACCAAGTTTCCGCTGCCTCAGGTCCTCCACGGCCGTTGAACCTCGGGGGGTTCAAACGCTGGAACCGCTCCAAGAGTCTGATCTCATCAGACTGGCGTCTCAGCTCTTCCCGTCGTCGGTGGGACCGACGAGAACTCTCGCATCGCGCTGATCCCCTCCTCGTAATCACTATCCCGCGATCTCGCACACCGAGGTGATCGCTGTCCACCTCCGGATCCGCTGTCTTCGCTATGGTCCGACCGACCTCCCGTGCTCGCCGCCGCCCTTGAATCCGCTGGGCTGGCAATAAGGTACTCAATAATCGCTGAACTCGACCCAACACTGTAGTATATCAGAGCGGGTCCTCGATCGCTGATCACTCGGGGGGGTGAGTGTGGCTGCTCAGGTCCCGGGTTTCTCTGAACCCGCCTTCTAACTCTCGGAGGTGTGGGATCCCGGTCCCGACCCTCCGGTTCTTGCTCACGTTGACGGCGTGTTCTAGCCATACCTGAAAATAAACCAACCCAAAACCATATAACCCAACAGTTAACTCTCTCTTCCTAAAGCTAGCAGCAGCATTCTAAGGCTCTGTAGTGTAATGCAATGCATGATGCAAGGATTCTTTTCAGAATCACGAAACCAAATAATAAACCTTAAACATAAAATCAGATCATGCTTGTAATCACAGAATCACTTCATATAACACCCCACACCTCCCGAAATGCTCCAAAGAACCGCCCGCTGCTCCACACGCATTCCGAAACGGTTCAAATAAGGAGTTGATCAGGCTCCGTACCGAACCGCCCCAGAATGAAGTGTAAACCAGTAGCTCGCCCTTCGAAGTCATTACTTGTAGAACTTACCCATGAACTAGCATGACTTGCTCCAAAAGTCCACCCTTGGACTTGTATGCTTGCCTTCCACAACTCATACTAAACTGACCATACTTTACCTCTTGGGTCACTTCGACCCAACCTGGCTCTGATACCAACTTGTCACAGCCACTCCGCCCGGTTGCGGAGGCGGAGCCGGCCGCGACGTCGGAACGGAAATATGGCAGGAAGCGCGGCAACAGAGCATCGAGCTCAAATAACAAAATGGTCGAGTAACGACTAGCAACCTACTAACATATACAAGGCAAGCATGCATAACAATCCAACTTCTACCAAACATGCAGTTCATGGTGTGCCAACCGTCGCTCATCACTACCAATACCAAACACCAAGTCTGAAATATAACAGTTCCAATATAGGCAAGTCGGGGCTCCGCCCACGACTCAGAAGACAAACAAAGCAGAATATACCTCAATATGTACAACATATACAAATCCATGATCTGATCTACATGCATGCAGCTACAGCTACAGAGCCAATAAACAAAATCCTATAAATACCTAGCGCGGAATCAGAAGCCTCCCACTCGAGGATCTCCGCACGTAGTACTGCTGTTGCAACCAAAACCCCAAAATCGTGAGAAGCACCGCGGATCTCTACTCCGCCAGTTGCTTGTCAGGACGGCCTGAAAGTGGTAAACAAATAAAAGGGTGAGTCCTCGAAAGGACCCAGTAAGGGCTAATGGTAAAACGTAGTTTGCTCAAGTGGCAACAAGCTGAACCTGCAAAACAGAATATCGCAAGTATATACATAACATATGAACATATAACGTAAGGTAAACCGGAATCCCAATCATATGCGGTCCAACCGCCAGAACGACCCATAACGACAGCTCTCTCACAGAGGTCAGAATATACAGAATAGAACAGAAAGCACGGTACCGGCTGGGGTCGCGATCCCCAAACTGTCGTAGGGTCACAGAAGTATATCGGCACCCCAAGTGCGGATATACACAGAATGTCGGCACCCTTCAGTGCAGACACCACAGAACAGATCCAAGAAGTACCCGTGGCCTCAAAGACCATCCGGGTTTCTATAATAATAATAATACATAAGCATAAACAGAAGTATCATCACCTGGGTACACATATACAGAACAGAATAGGAACCCGCTCCAAGGCCAGGCCTTCAAACAGGACAAACATACATTTTACCATATGACGGGTCTCGGGATCACCGAACCACCGTCCTCACCCGGAACCCGCCTCAACTAAACCCGATACACATCAAATAACTCCCAGAATGTATAACGAGAGAAGTTGAGCCCTTACCTCAGAAACGCTGCCCGCAGCACAAAACTCGGGAAATCCCGGCTCCCGGTCCGAAAAGTCGCAACTTGCCTTCTACGGTCCCACGCTACTCCTCCCACGCAGAATCAAGCTGAACAACCATAATTAAGTCAGAACACATCCAAACAAACCCCAGAAACCAACTCCCGCACAATCCCGCACTTTTCCTCAAAATTCACAGAAAGCTCGGTTTCACGAACCGAGCCTGAACATTGTTATTCATACACCACCAAACCCATTCCAACCTTTAAACCCACATTTCAGACACTTTTCCTGGAAAAACCCGCATAAACCTAACTTTTCCTATCTTTGTCCGAAAATAATGTTTCAAACACCATTACGAACCTACTTCCATCCACAATACCAATTTAGCATCCAATCCAACCAAAAACAAACCCCAACATGGAAAAAGAAACATTTCTAGTTTCGGTTCTTCACCCAATTTTCACCCAACTTCCATTTCAATCCAAACAAAGTTCCATTTGCACTCTTTAATCACCAATTACAATTCTTAAGCAAGATTACTAACCAATTTCACCTAAACAACCAAAATCAACCAAGAACCCTAACATGAACAATTCGGCCATTTGGGGATTTCTTCCCTAGCATGCTTTCCATCAAATTAAAACCATAGATAATCTTAGAATCATGCTAGGAACAACATACTTGAAGCATGATTCAAGAACACAAACACACACAATTTTGGAAAATTCCCTTCAAATTCGGCCTCCCTAGGGTTCCACCTTCCATGGAGTTTTTCCAACATCCAACCCTAGATTCCTACTCCCCTCAAGCCCAAGAACAACATACTAAAAGATGGGAGGGAGAGGATCACTCATTCAAGTAGACAAGAACAAACCATGATTTTGGTTTCCTTCTCTTTTCTCTACCAAAACTTGTTTTCAACATGGAAAGAGAAGAAGGAAGAAAGCTTACCAAAGATTAGAGCCAAAACCTTGAAGAAATCAGCCAAGAAAATGGAAGAACATGGAGCTTGGAAAGGAAGAAGAATGGCGGATGAGAGAAGAAGGAAGAAGAAGAAGAAAAGAAAATGAAATGAAATGATTTTTTGTGAAATAATTATCCTTATATATTATCTCCTCTTTACCATCTTAAATAACAAGTGGACAAGTGTCCACCCTCACTTGCTGCAGCCGACTTAGGCCCAAATCAGGCCCAAAATATTTTTAACTTTTGGGTTAATAACAATTTAACCCCCCAATTCTCCAAATCTTTGCAATTAAACTCCAAACACAAGCAACAAACTCCAAATGGAACCAAAACTGACCACAACCCTCAGAATAACATAAAATACCCAAATCTTCTTTCCAAAGTCCATTTGGAAAATTAGAGTGTCCTACCGGGTCCGCTGAACCCGAGTAAATCCCGACGCGCATGTATTAACCCGAACCAAAAATCACACCACAACCAAAAAATTCACAAATATTACCATAAATTCCGTCTTAAAATATAACATACCTCACACCGAAGCCGTCTAGAAAAATCCATCCCGAGCTCTGGGATTTCGTCCAGAGCCCCGGGAGTCGCCCGGGATCGCACGTCGTAAAATATACAGAAAATATACTCCGTCTGAAAGATGCACCGGCCCGCGTTCTCACGATCCCAAATATGCGAACGGTTTCCCAATCTGAGGTTTCTAGGAGCGCTACCGAGCCCGCCTAACCGTACGTGACCCCGAGACAACCCCGGTCACCCGAAAAATATTTTCGGCAAAAAAACGTCTGGGGACCCACACAACCTCAACTCCAGAAGGATTTCCAAAAATAAAGCTCGGATCAAGTCATCGGGAGCGATTGAAATAACCGCGTAAACACGTGACAATCCGCAGCCAAAACCGAACACGGTCACAAATTCCGGTCGTATAACGATATTCTCGAAACAATTTTTCTGTATATGCATCACATCGAGGTTATATCTGACTAACAAGTGTGGTAAGCACTCCAACTCCCAAAATATTGATTTCTTAATCCAGTTGTGTGTCACACTGATACGATCACGGGGACGACGGACGCGAACCCGCGCGATCGCTAGAAGCGCCGGATCTAGCTCGATGGAGTCGCAAGAACAGGGAGGATAAATTCGGACTCAGACACCTCCCAACTACGAGGTTGGGCAATATCTAAGATAATGTCTGGGGAAGATGGAAGATCTAGCACCTCTTAACTACGAGATTAAGCAATACTAGATATTAAACTCGATGATAAACACCAAGGGGATGGCGGAAGGTAGCAAGGGGTGAGAACCGAAGCTTGAGGAATTTTCCTTCTCAAGCGTTTAACTATGATCTAAATATTCTAGGAGTCTGTTGTCCCTTTTATAGGAGGGAGAAGTGAACAGTTTCTTACATATGCGCATGCATGCCAAAAGCATAAAGTGCTTTTGCATGCATGTCATCCTAAAAGGGTTAAAGGTAAAAGCTAACCTAAAGGTATGCTTACATAAAGTAGATATTTGTACTCCCAAGTATCTGCATTAAACGGAGGGAGTGTTCCGGATTGGCTTGGAGTGGTTGGCCGGATTGTTGAGCATAGGTGGCTTCGCTGCGGGCCTTCGCCAGAACTGGAAGGCTTCACACAGAAGGCTTCGCCTCGGGCCTTCGCCAGAACTGGAAGGCTTCGCACAGAAGACTTCGCCTTCGCCTGGTGGCTTCGCAGAGACGGTTTCGCCTTGGGCCTTCGCCGGAACTGGAAGACTTCGAACAGAAGGCTTCGCCCTCGCCTGGAGTCTTCGCAGAGATGGCTCTGCCGAAAGGCCTTGCCTTCGTCTGGAGGCTTCGCAGAGGTGGCTTCGCCTAAAGACCTCGCCTTCGCCTGGAGGCTTCACAAAGATGACTTCACACTGAAGGCTTCGCCCTCGCCTGGAGGCTTCGCGGAGATGGCTTCGCCTAAAGGCTTCGCATGGAGGTCTTGCCTTCACTTTGAAGACTTCACGTTGGAAGTTCTTGCATGCGGGCCTCGCCTTGAGGCTTCGCAGGAACGGCTTCGCCTGAGGACTTCGCCATCGCCTAGATGCTTCGCATGAGGGAAGCCTAGCTTTCGCCTAGGGGCTTCGCGTGGAGACCTCGCGTGGAGACTGCCTTCTCCTGGTCAGGCGAAAATTCCTACAAACGAAAACAAGCACAACAAACTTTGCAGAACATTAGGGGTTAGTGAATGAATGCCCATCAATTGGAGACTTGGGGGGGTCGCGGTGGCGATGCACATAAATGCGGGAGCATAATAACTCCAATATGCATCGTGAACATGAAAAAATATCGGAAAACGTTCATGACATGCTTCCTAGAGTATTTTATGCAATCAACAAGGAATTTATACTCAAGGAAGACATGCGGTCTAAAAATTGCAGACCTTTGTTCATGGAGAGGGGGTGGGTCAAAGGAAGCATTTTCTTTGCAAACCACATGCACATGTGCTTCCCAAGACAAAGAATGAAAAACTAAGCTAGTCATAGAAGAAACGTCAAAGTGTGAAACACAAAGACTAGCCTTAGCATAATTAAGAGGTAAGGAGATGGACAATCCGCCCTTTCTCTTCACCTTGCCCATAAACATGGTTTCAGTTTTAATTTTCCTAAGATGCTCATGTTTACTAAAGAATGGCATGGCTGTGTCGCATGGGGTGAAATAATCTTTCTTAAGCTCATGCATTTCAAGCATACTAAACATGGCATCTTCCTTCAAAACGCAGCAAACAAGCATGTATGCATTCTCATGTATCCCGGGATCAAAATTGAGCCTAGGCCATTCATTCTTATCATCTAATTGTAAGGAATCAGAATCATGCATTGAAGAGAATGCTTGACTAGGGGTGGGGAACATGGGGTATGCATCATGCGCATACATCTCATCATGGTAATAATTATGTTCAACATCCGAAGGATAATTCTCATAGGTTTCGGATACCTCAATTGATGAATGAGATGCATGTTCGTGGCTATCACATTTAAGAGTTTCATCATACAAGGAAGAGAAGTCATCATATGTTATGGACTTAGACTCATCAATCTCTTCACATTCTAACTCATGCTCTTTGTTACGGTCACCCCGAGCGGGTTGTGACCCGGGTGACCCGGGGCTCCGGTTTTGGCCTGCGGGTCACGTTTTTGGGCGGTTAAACGGCTCCCGGGACCTATCTGAGCATTATTTCTGGGAATCCTTCGAGATTTGAGGTCGTGTGGGTCCCCCGAACATTTCCGCCGGAAATATTTTTCGGGACCGGAGGGTTGTCTCGGGACGTACAGCGGGCTCGGTAGCGCTCCCGGCACCTCGGAATGGGAAACCGTTCGCATATTTGAGATCGTGACAACGTCCTGCATCTTTCTGCGGAGTATATTTTCTGGAGCGGGACATGCGGTCCCGGGCGACTCCCGGGGCTCTGGGCGGAATCCCGGGGCTCAGGATGGATTTTTCCAGACGGCTTCAGTGCGAGGTATGTTATATTTTAAGACGGAATTTATGGTAATATTTGTGAATTTTTTGTTGTGGTGTAATTTTTTGTTCGGGTTAGCACACGTGCACGTCGGGATTTACTCGGGTTCAGCGGACCCGGTAGGACACTCTTATTTTTCAAATGGACTTTGGAAAGAAGATTTGGGTATTTTATGATATTCTGAGGGTTGTGGTCAGTTTTGGTTCCATTTGGAGTTTGTTACTTGTGTTTGGGGGTTAATTGCAAAGATTTGGAGAATTGGGGGGTTAAGTTGTTATTAACCCAAAAGTAAATAATACTTTGCTCAGATTTTTGGGAGTAAGTCGGCTGCAAGGTCAAGAGTGGACACTTGTCCACTTGTGATTAAATATGAAAAAGGGAAGAGATATATAAGGCTAAATATTACATGAAAATTCATTTAATTTCTTTTCTTCTTCTTCTTCTTCTTCTTCTTCTTCTTCTTCTTCCTTCTTCTCATCCGCCACTTCTTCTCTTCTTCAAGCTTCTTGGTGTTCATCATCTTTGGCTGAAATTCAACAAGGATTTGGCTCCAACCCTTGGTAAGCTTCCTTCCTTCTTCTCTTTTCAAGTTGAAAACAAGTTTTGGTAGAGAAAAGAGAAGGAAAACCGAAATCATGGTTTGTTCTTGTCTACATGTTTGAGTGATCTTCTTCTTCCCATCTTTTAGTATGTTGTTCTTGGTGTGGAGAAGAGTAAGAATCTATGTTTAGATTTTGGAAAAACACCATGGAAGGAGGAAACATATTTTGCGAAAATTTGATGGAATTCTAAAGTTGATGTTTTGTTGGATTCTTGAATCATGCTTTGGATATGTTGTTCCTAGCATGATTCTAAGGCATTCTATGGTTTCAATGGAAAATTTTGAGTAGAAAAGCCCCAAAGGTGGATTAGGGTTCATGGTTGATTTTGGTTGTTAAAGGTGGAATTGGTTAGTAATCTTGCTTAAGAATTGTAATTGGTGATTAAGGAGTGCAAATGGAACCTTGAATGATTTGATTTAGAAGCTTGGTGGAAATGGGGTTAAGGCCGAAACTTAAGATGAATCTTTATCCATGTTAGAGTTGTATGATGGTTGTTTTGGATAGTGATTTGGTATCGAGGATGGAAGTAGGGTCGTACTGATGTTTGAAACGTCATTTTCGGATAATAAATGGAAAAGTTACCTTTATGCGGGATTAAGGGTGAAAGTGTCTGGAATGTGGGTTTAAAGGTTGGAATGCGTTTGTGGGTGTATAAATAATAATGTTCTAGCTCGGTTCGTGAAACCGAGCTTTCTGTGGATTTTTGCGGGAAAGTGCGGGATTGTGCGGAAATTGGTTTATGGGGTTTGTTTGGATGTGTTCTGACTTAATTGTGATTGTTCAGCTTAATTCTGCGTGGGTGGAGTAGCGTGGGACCGTAAGAGCCAAGTTTTACGTTTCGGGCCGAGAGCCGGGATTTCCCGGGTTTTGTGCTGCGGGGCAGTGTTTCTGAGGTAAGGGCTCAACTTTTCTCGTTATACATTCTGGGAGTTATTTGATGTGTATCGGGTTTAGTTGAGGCGAGTTCCGGGTGAGGGCGGTGGTTCGGTGATCCCGAGACCCGTCATATGGTAAAATGTATGTTTGTTCTGTCTCAAGGCCCGAATGGTCTTGGAGGCCCCAGGTTCCTATTCTGTTCTATATATGTACATCAGGTGATGATACTTCTGTTTATGCATTATTATTATATGTTCTGTTCTGTGACGAGACCCGGATGGTCTTAGAGGCCACGGGTGCTCTTTGGTTCTGCTCTGCGTATCCGCACCGGGAGTGCCGATACTTCTGTTCTGTGTCCGCACTGGAGGGTGCCGACATTCTGCGTATATCCGCACTTGGGGTGCCGATATACTTATTTGACCCTACGACAGTTTGGGGATCGCGACCCCTGCCGGTACCGTGCTTTATGTTCTGTTCTGTTCTGTTCTGTATATTCTGACCTCTTTGAGAGGGCTGTCGTTTCGGGTCGTTCTGGCGGTTGGACCGCGTATGATGGGATTCCGGCTCACCTTATGTTTTATGTTCATATGTATATGTATATGCTTGTGATATTCTGTTTTGCAGGTTCAGCTTGTTGCCGCTTGGGCAAACTACATTTTACCTTAGCCCTTACTGGGTCCTTCCGAGGACTCACCCTTTCATTTGTTTACCACCTTTCACGCCGTCCTGACAAGCAACCGGCGGAGTAGAGATCCGCGGTGCTTTGGTCATTTTTGGGGTTCCGGTTGCAGCAGCAGTACCACGTGCGGAAATCCTCGAGTGAGAGGCTTCTGATTCCGCGCTTAGGTATTTATAGGATTTTGTTTAATGGCTCTGTAGCTGTAGCTGCATGCATGTAGATCAGATCATGGATTTGTGTATGTTGTATAATCTGTGATATATTCTGCACTTGCTTGTCTTCTGAGTCGTGGGCGGAGCCCCGACTTGCCTATATTGGAATTGTCATATTATGGGTTCGGTGTTTCTGTGTTTATGGCGGTGATCGATGTTTGACACACCATGAACTGTATGAGTATGTAGGTTGCTAGTTGTTACTCGACAATTCTGTTGTTGGAGCTCGATGCTCCGTTGCCGCGCTTCCTGCCATATTTCTGTTCCGACGTCGCGGCCGGCTCCGCCTCCGCAACCGAGCGGGGTGGCTGTGACAAGTTGGTATCAGAGCAAATCGGGTCAGAGTAACCCAAGAGGTAAAGTATGGTCAGTTTAGTATGGTTGTGGAAGGCAAGTATACAAGTCCGAGGGTGGACTTTTGGATTAAGTCAAGCCAGTTCATGGGTAAGTATCTATGGAAGTGGCTTCGAGGTACCAGCCACCGTTCTACGTTACATTCTGGGGCAGTTCGGTACGGAGCCTGATCAACACTTTACTTGAACCACCTTGGAATGGATGTGGAGCAGCGGGCGGTTCTTTGGAGCACTTTGGAAGATTTGAGGTACTTTTATGAATGTTGGGTGGTTTGTGATGTGTTTTGTGTTATGAGCATGATTTGATTTTTGTGGTTAAAATTTTGATATTTGGTTTTGAGGTCCTGAAAAGGACCTTTGCATCATGCATTGCATTACACTACAGAGCCTTAGAATACTGCTGCTAGCTGTGATAGAGAGGGAGAGAGTCAACTGTGGGACTATATGGTTTTGGGTTGGTTTGGTTTCAGGCATGGTCACTATACGCAGACTGCGTGAGCAACAGCCGTAGGGTTGGGACCGGGATCCCACACCTCCGAGGATTAGGAGACAGGTTCAGAGGAACCCAAGACTTGAACAACCACACTCACCCCCCCTGAGTGTTCAGCAGACAGAGGGACCCACTCCTGATATACTACAGGTGTTGGGTCAGGTTCAGCAGTTGTTGGGTACATTATTGCCAGCCCAGCGGATTCAAGGGCGGCAGCAGGCACGGGGAGGTCCGGTCGGGCCACAGCGAAGACAGCCAGATCAGGAGGTGGACAGCAGCCACCTCAGTGTGCAGGGTCAGCAGGATAGTGATTCTGAGGAAGGGGATCGACGCGATACTGGGAGTTCTCGTCGGTCCCACCGACGACGGGAAGAGCTGAGACGCCAGTCTGATGAGATCAGACTCTTGGAGCGGTTTCAGCGTTTGAACCCCCCGAGGTTCAACGGCCGTGGAGGACCTGAGGCGGCGGAGACTTGGTTTGCAGGAGTTGATAAGCTCCTTGGGAGGTTACACCTTCCATCTGAGGTTAGAGTCTCGTTGGCCACATTTAATCTGCAGGACAGTGCAGATCACTGGTGGAGGAGCCTCCAGGGCCGTCTGAGAGTCGAGGCAGCACGGGACGGAGGGCAGGATCCGGACCTTACCTGGGAGCAGTTTGCCTACTACTTCCACCAGCAATATATTGGGGATGCCGTTAGGGACCTCCGACAGGCACAGTTTGATGATCTTGAGCAGGGCACCAAGACTGTCGGAGAATATGAGCGGGAGTTCGACCGGCTGGTTCGCTACGTACCACAGTACTATGGTATGGAGCAGGAGAAGGCCAAGAGGTTCATCCGCCGGCTACGCCCTGATTACAGGTGGGCTCTGAGCCCTCTGGATATCACTTCTTACCATGAGGCTTTGCAGAAGGCCCAACTCCTCGAGCAGGAGAAGGGTGAGAGTCGTTACCTACCACACCGACCTAGTGACAGAGGGAGGGCTCCTGCACAGCAGAGTTCAGCGAGGTCTACGGGGAGGTCAGGCAGGTCTGGACAGAGCAGCAGGACTACGCCAGTTGCACCGACTTCTGCGAGTTCTGGCGGGCGGCACCCCGGCCGGCCATGCTACAGGCAGGCAGGACAGTGCCTGCGATGCGGGGCCAGTGATCATTGGATTCGTGATTGTCCTCTGACACTGGGACAGGGATCCGGCAGTGTTTTACGTCCGCAGTCTTGGTTCCAGCCCAACACACCCTGAGGGTGCGATTCACGGGGGAGGGCATTCCGAGACCACCGGGGTGACTTCCGTTTCAGTCACCCCCTCCGCCTCGGCAGCCCAGAGCTGGACGCAGTTTCCAGAATGAACAGGGAGGCATGTGCAGCGTGGGGCATTACAAGGTAATCTGTTTCTGAATGACACATCTGTTTATGATGTACTTGGTACTGGAGAGTCTGGTTCGGTTTTGGCACAGAAGTGTGCCGAATTTCTACGTTTGGCTAGCAGTGAGCTGCCAAATGATTCCGGTACAAACGGCTGGGAGCCGGTTTTGTTTTTCCCTATGAGAGGGCACAGGACTATGTGCTATCTTTGGCAGACACAGGAAGGATGACGTTATTATTGGGATGGTTGGTCTGTTCAAGAATTCCTTGCGCATTGATTGCGCTAACCGTAGTATTACGGTTTCTGGAAAGGTGTTACCTCTCATGGGTTCTAATGGGGTGGAGGTGGTAAGGAGTAGCATGGAGCTGCAGGTTTTGGGATCAGATTCCTACAGTGGATTCGGAGGAGTACTACAATCTGGCCACGGCAGATGCTCGGTTGGAGCTGGATAGGATTCCAGCGGTTCGGGATTTCCCGAAAATATCCCCGAAGGATTTACCGGGATGCCACCAGAGCGGAAATCGTGCTTGAGATTAAATCGCAATTGGATTCCACTCGAATTTTTATTCCTCCATATCGGATGTTGATAGTGAAGATGGTTGAGCTGGACTAGCAGTTGGAGGAATTTCAGAAGGAGGATAAATCGAAGACTACTTTGTTTACTCGATTTGGGCACTACGAGAATACGGTTGCACCGTTCGGACTAATCAACGCACCGGCAGCGTTCATGGACATGATGAACTGGGTGTTCCGACTGTACTTGGACTCTTTTGGGGAGTGTTCATCGGGGATTTTCTGATTTACTCTCGGGATGAAGGCTCGCATCAGGAACAACCAAGAGTTATTCTGCAAGCGCTTTGGGAACATTGGTTTTACACTAAGGTTTCGAAGTGCGACTACTGGATTCGAGAGGCTGCTTTTCTGGGACACATTATCAGTGAACAGGGGTTTTCAGCGGATTCCGAGAGAATTAAGGTTGTACAGGATTGGTAGCAGCTGAGGATAAGGAGCTGAACAAAAGGTAGCACGGGGGATCGGACCCAGGAAGATGGTTTGGGGTACCTTTGGCACACGTGGGAGTTTTGGGAGTATACTCAGGTCAACACTTTGATCACTCCTTCAGGGAGGCTGGATGGAGTGCGTGAGGCACGAGAGAAGGATCTGGGTTTGAGGAAGTTGTCTGGAGAGAATAAAGGAGCATTACCACCGGCATTTCAGTGCAGGCAGGGAAATTGTGCGATTGCATGGAGTACCAGACTCCATTGTATCTGATCGCGATCTGCATTTTACTGCACGGTTCTGGAGTACTTTTCATAGGGTTTGGGGCACGTGATTCCATCTGGGTACAGCTCATCATTCCCTACCCAATGGGAAATCAGAGCGGATGATTCAGATTGTTGAGGAGACCACAGCAAAGATCAGGATGATTCAGGCACGGATGGAGACCGCGAATGACTGCACCACTTCAGTAGGAAATAAATGTCTTTGGGATCTGGGGTTTCAGTTTGGTGACAGGGTTTAGCAAGGTAGCAGCTACTCAGGAAACTGTCAGAGTGGGTAGAAAGGGGAAGAGTTAATATAAGGGTTATCGGTTTCTGTAAGATTTTGTAACGAGTTGGCAGGATAGCATGTGGATCAGCTTTACTTTCCAGAATGTTTGCAGTGTTTAATGCTTTTGTGTTGGTATATATATCGAAAGTTTGTTAAGTATAAATTCGATACTGTCTGGAGTTGTCAGGTAGAAATACCGGCAACTGACTCGGGGCGCAACAAGATGCACCCGGAGGGTGGGACGCCGCTGAGAGGCTCTGGATGGTAGTCTAAACTATCACTCCCGCCGCACCAGTAACGGTGGTTCGATTATGTTCGGTAAAGAGTACATATATTATGGTCGGTAGTGACACCAGTATAGTTCAGGTTACTCTTGGAGGACCAAGAGTTTTAAGGGGGAAGAATGTTACGGTCACCCCGAGCGGGTTGTGACCCGGGTGACCCGGGGCTCCGGTTTTGGCCTGCGGGTCACGTTTTTGGGCGGTTAAACGGCTCCCGGGACCTATCTGAGCATTATTTCTGGGAATCCTTCGAGATTTGAGGTCGTGTGGGTCCCCCGGACATTTCCGCCGGAAATATTTTTGGGGGCCGGGGGGTTGTCTCGGGACGTACAGTGGGCTCGGTAGCGCTCCCGGGACCTCGGAATGGGAAACCGTTCGTATATTTGAGATCGTGAGAACGTCCTGCATCTTTCTGCGGAGTATATTTTCTAAAGCGGGACGTGCGGTCCCGGGCGACTCCCGGGGCTCTGGGCGGAATCCCGGGGCTCGGGATGGATTTTTCCATACAGCTTCGGTGCGAGGTATGTTATATTTTAAGACGGAATTTATGGTAATATTTGTGAATTTTTGGTTGTGTAATTTTTTGTTCGGGTTAGCACACGTGCACGTCGGGATTTACTCGGGTTCAGCGGACCCGGTAGGACACTCTGATTTTTTAAATGGACTTTGGAAAGAAGATTTGGGTATTTTATGATATTCTGAGGGCTGTGGTCAGTTTTGGTTCCATTTGGAGTTTGTTACTTGTGTTTGGGGGTTAATTGCAAAGATTTGGAGAATTGGGGGGTTAAGTTGTTATTAACCCAAAAGTAAATAATACTTTGGTCAGATTTTTTGGAGTAAGTCGGCTGCAAGGTCAAGAGTGGACACTTGTCCACTTGTGATTAAATATGAAAAAGGGAAGAGATATATAAGGCTAAATATTACATGAAAATTCATTTAATTTCTTTTCTTCTTCTTCTTCTTCTTCTTCTTCTTCTTCTTCCTTCTTCTCATCCGCCACTTCTTCTCTTCTTCAAGCTTCTTGGTGTTCATCATCTTTGGCTGAAATTCAACAAGGATTTGGCTCCAACCCTTGGTAAGCTTCCTTCCTTCTTCTCTTTTCAAGTTGAAAACAAGTTTTGGTAGAGAAAAGAGAAGGAAAACCGAAATCATGGTTTGTTCTTGTCTACAAGTTTGAGTGATCCTCTCCCTCCCATCTTTTAGTATGTTGTTCTTGGGTGGCAGAGGAGTAAGAATCTATGGTTAGATTTTGGAAAAACACCATGGAAGGAGGAAACATATTTTGGCGAAAATTTGATGGAATTCTAAAGTTGATGTTTTGTTGGATTCTTGAATCATGTTTTGGATATGTTGTTCCTAGCATGATTCTAAGGCATTCTATGGTTTCAATTTGGTGGAAAATTGATTGAGTAGAAAAGCCCCAATTTGAGTGAATAGTGGATTAGGGTTCATGGTTGATCTTGGTTGTTAAAGGTGGAATTGGTTAGTAATCTTGTTTAAGAATTGTAATTGGTGATTAAGGAGTGCAAATGGAACCTTGAATGATTTGATTTAGAAGCTTGGTGGAAATGGGGTTAAGGCCGAAACTTAAGATGAATCTTTATCCATGTTAGAGTTGTATGATGGTTGTTTTGGATAGTGATTTGGTATCGGGGATGGAAGTAGGGTCGTACTGATGTTTGAAACGTCATTTTCGGATAATAAATGGAAAAGTTACCTTTATGCGGGATTAAGGGTGAAAGTGTCTGGAATGTGGGTTTAAAGGTTGGAATGTGTTTGTGGGTGTATGAATAATAATGTTCAGGCTCGGTTCGTGAAACCGAGCTTTCTGTGGATTTTTGCGGGAAAGTGCGGGATTGTGCGGAAATTGGTTTATGGGGTTTGTTTGGATGTGTTCTGACTTAATTGTGATTGTTCAGCTAAATTCTGCGTGGGTGGAGTAGCGTGGGACCGTAAGAGCCAAGTTTTACGTTTCGGGCCGGGAGCCGGGATTTCCCGGGTTTTGTGCTGCGGGGCAGTGTTTCTGAGGTAAGGGCTCAACTTTTCTCGTTATACATTCTGGGAGTTATTTGATGTGTATCGGGTTTAGTTGAGGCGAGTTCCGGGTGAGGGCGGTGGTTCGATGATCCCGAGACCCGTCATATGGTAAAATGTATGTTTGTTCTGTCTCAAGGCCCGGATGGTCTTGGAGGCCCCGGGTTCCTATTCTGTTCTGTATATGTACATCAGGTGATGATACTTCTGTTTATACTTATGCATTATTATTATATGTTCTGTTCTGTGACGAGACCCGGATGGTCTTAGAGGCCACGGGTGCTCCTTGGTTCTGCTCTGCGTATCCGCACCGGGAGTGCCGATACTTCTGTTCTGTGTCCGCACTGGAGGGTGCCGACATTCTGCGTATATCCGCACTTGGGGTGCCGATATACTTCTGTGACCCTACGACAGTTTGGGGATCGCGACCCCTACCGGTACTGCGTGCTTTACATTGCTTCGTATATTCTGACCTCTTTGAGAGGGCTGTCGTTTCGGGTCGTTCTGGCGGTTGGACCGCATATGATGGGATTCCGGCTCACCTTATGTTTTATGTTCATATGTATATGTATATGCTTGTGATATTCTGTTTTGCAGGTTCAGCTTGTTGCCGCTTGGGCAAACTACATTTTACCTTAGCCCTTACTGGGTCCTTCCGAGGACTCACCCTTTCATTTGTTTACCACCTTTCAGGCCGTCCTGACAAGCAACCGGCGGAGTAGAGATCCGCGGTGCTTTGGTCATTCTTGGGAGCTTCGGCTGCAACAGCAGTACCACGTGCGGAAATCCTCGAGTGAGAGGCTTCTGATTCCGCGCTTAGGTATTTATAGGATTTTGTTTAATGGCTCTGTAGCTGTAGCTGCATGCATGTAGATCTGATCATGGATTTGTGTATGTTGTATAATCTGTGAAATATTCTGCACTTACTTGTCTTCTGAGTCGTGGGCGGAGCCCCGACTTGCCTATATTGGAATTGTCATATTATGGGTTCGGTGTTTCTGTGTTTATGGCGGTGATCGATGTTTGACACACCATGAACTGCATGTTTGGTAGAAGTTGGATTATTAAGTATGCTTGCCTTGTATGAGTATGTAGGTTGCTAGTTGTTACTCGACAATTCTGTTGTTGGAGCTCGATGCTCCGTTGCCGCGCTTCCTGCCATATTTCCGTTCCGACGTCGCGGCCGGCTCCGCCTCCGCAACCGGGCGGGGTGGCTGTGACACTCTTGAATGGCATACCAATTATCATCGCATGGGAAAGTGCAAGTGTCATCGCATGGAAATGGATAATGTTTAAATTCATTTATGCACTTGTCACTTTCAACATGCTCATTGTTATTATGGGAGGTTCCATATATATATTCGAACAATGGATGTGGGGGATGTATGCTTTCAGGTTCATCACCCATGTTCGTAGCATGCAAACTTAAGGAAGCCATGGATTCGCACTCAGGCGCATACTCTTCGCCACTGCTAGGAGAAAGAGACAAGTTACCTTTTCCCAAGTTAGGGAAGTGTAGGTCCTCTTCGCATGTTTCCTCTTCTTCCAGCAATGGTGTGGCCTCTTCCTCAAGCGTGGGCTCGGTTGGAACTCCCAAGTGAGCTCTTCCTTCTTCCAAAGCCATGGCGTCTTCGCCATCTTCAAGCCTTCGCGCATTCGCGACCTCCTCATTTTTCTGCACCAACAAAGAAGAACTACAGGGTTGAGAAGATGAAATGGTTAGTTCTTCTTGGGGTTTGGTTGAAGGTCCGGGTGCATCATTCTTTTCACTCATTTGGCTTTGGAGAGCTCTCTCCTTTCTTCTCTCTTCTTTTCTTTCTCTCTCTCTCATATTCTATATACTCATTCTTGAGTCTTTCGATCGTTTGAGAGAGAGGTTCTTCATTTGGATTTTGGTGAGGGTTTTGGTCTGGGGTGTGGACTTGGGCTGCGCAAGCATTGGGGGTGGGGTGTGCGGCACGCCCAAGGGGTTTTGTGGCGATGGGGGTCCTCGCCTCCTATCATGGGAGGGAGTTGGTTCGCGTTGGGGCGAAGACCCTTCGAGTGGAGTTTGGTGGCGGAGTCGGGCGGAGGCACTAGGTGTAAGGCGCAAGGGGGATCTCTCTTGGGAGTAATATGGAGAGGGTGGCTCTTCTTGATAGAGACCATATCTTCGCCATAGCAACCTCTTCATTTCACTCCAAGTCTGAATGGTAGCTTCGTTGTATCGCTTTCTTTCAGCGAACTCTCGTCGACACCATTCTTTGGCTTCTCCCTTTAAGCACCTTATGGCAAGGCCTAACTTCTCTTCTTTGTGAAATTGGTAATACCAAAAGTGATACTCCAATTCCTCCATCCAATGCCATAAGTCTTCTCCAAGTTGGTATCCTCCTATTGATGAATGAATCCCGAAGAAATATTTATCCGCCATGGGGTCGCCTACACACTTAGACAATAAAGTTAGTACCGCTCAATTTCCTCACGTGTTTGGGGGGTCTCTCCTTTCGCGAAGGGGGTCACACTCGGCTTTCCCTCTTTCCTCTTGCTTGTAGCTCTCAAAGCTTGCTCTTTAGCGCCAAACCCGAAATGAATACCACAAGATAACCTCTAGCATGCAAAAATCATTTGAGTAATAAAGTACTAGTTACTTGAAGCAAGCTAGGTTAAAATGGAGGGGGGATTCTTTGGAAGCAAATATACAAGAGGGTATGAAAGAAGATTTTGGTGCACAAACACCTTTTTTGCTCAAATTTGAAATCAAAATTAGATCAAGGTCACTATTCATATGAGTTTTGGTATGAACATCATATGAATACCAAGAACATCAAGAACACAAATTTGATTTCTTCAATGCTTTTCACAACCAATCTTTGGTACACCACTTCCTTTTCACTTTTCAACTACAACCTCACTCTCTTACGCATAAAAAACCTTCGCACATTGCGGTTTTGGATATAAACTGAGATTTGCGTTTTTGGCAAAACCGCAACTGCGTTCTTTTCTTCTTCTTCTCTATTTCTTTTCTTCTTTTTTTTGACTTTTGAGTTTATGAAGTTGCTAAACACAACAACTTCTAACACAGAAACTTCACAACAGATTTAAAAGAAACAAAGGCGGATGGTGGGGTAAAGAAAAGGGCCGAATATAACACGGTTTTTAAAAGACAAAAACAAATCTTTCTTCAAGTGGAAGGTAAAGGTTTTACCTTGAAGAAATCACACACAACTCCAACAAGCGATCTGGCTCTGATACCACTTGATACGATCACGGGGACGACGGACGCGAACCCGCGCGATTGCTGGAAGCGCCGGATCTAGCTCGATGGAGTCGCAAGAACAGGGAGGATAAATTCGGCCTCAGACACCTCCCAACTACGAGGTTGGGCAATATCTGAGATAATGCATGGGGAAGATGGAAGATCTAGCACCTCTTAATTACGAGATTAAGCAATACTAGATATTAAAGTCGATGATAAACACCAAGGGGGATGGCGGAAGGTAGCAAGGGGTGAGAACCGAAGCTTGAGGAATTTTCCTTCTCAAGCGTTTAACTATGTTCTAAATATTCTAGGAGTCTGTTGTCCCTTTTATAGGAGGGAGAAGGGAACAGTCTCTTACATATGCGCATGCATGCCAAAAGCATAAAGTGCTTTTGCATGCATGTCATCCTAAAAGGGTTAAAGGTAAAAGCTAACCTAAAGGTATGCTTACATAAAGTAGATATTTGTACTCCAAAGTATCTGCATTAAACGGAGGGTGTTACGGTCACCCCGAGCGGGTTGCGACCGGGTGACTCGGGGCTCCGGTTTTGGCCTGCGGGTCACGTTTTTCGGCGTTCAGGCGGCTCCCGAGCCCTATCCGAGTATCATTTTGGCGAACCCTTCCGTATTTGAGGTCGTGTGGGTCCCCCGGACGTTTCCGCCGAAAATATTTTTCTGGCGCCGGGGGGTTGTCGGGTCGTCTCGGGGCCTGGCGGGTTCGGTAGCATTCTCGAGACCTCGGTTTGGAAAACCGTTTGCGGTTTTGGAATCGTGGGAACGTCCCAGAGCTTTTACGCTATAAAATATTTTTGGGGCGGGACGTTATTTGTGAAGGCATGTGCCCTCTCCCGTAGAAGGCATGTGCCCTCTCCCGTAGAATGTAGGTGCCATCTTCCGTAGAAGGCGGGAGGCCCTCTTCCGTAGAAGGCATAGTGCCCTCTCCCGTAGCAGGCATAGTGCCCTCTCCCGTAGCGAGCATAGTGCCCTCTTCCGTAGCGAGCATAGTGCCCTCTTCCGTAGCGAGGCATAGTGCCCTCTTCCGTAGCGAGGCATAGTGCCCTCTCCGTAAAGGCATAGTGCCCTCTCCCGTAGCAGGCATAGTGCCCTCTCCCGTAGCAGGCATAGTGCCCTCTCCCGTAGAAGGCATAGTGCCCTCTTCCGTAGAAGGCAGGTGCCCTCTTCCGTAGAAGGCATAGGCCCTCTTCCGTAGAAGGCATAGGCCCTCTCCGTAGAAGGCGGAGGCCCTCTCCCGTAGAAGGCATGGGCCTTCTCCCGAAGAAGGCATGACTTAGCCAATTTCAGATTTACGGTGGATAAGGATAACTCCTAAGTGTACACCAAAGTGGAAAGGACAATTGACATGCCCATATTAATGAAGTAAAGGAAAGAGGACACTTGTAATGCCCATGTTAGAGATGGAAAGGAAAGAGTTTTAAAGGGTTGTGGAGAGCGTACGGGAGCTATTTCATTTCATTTCTCCTTCGCTTCGTTCATTCTCCGACTCGTTGCCGCCATAGCCTCCATTTTCTTCAAGCTTTGGATTCTTCATTTTCTTGGCTGATTTTCACGAAGTGTGTACTCCAAAAAGTGTTAAGCTTCCTACCTTGCTCTCTTTTCTTGTTGGAAGTAATATTTGGATGGAAAAAGAGATATTTGTGAAATATGTGTTTGTTAATGTCTACCATCTAGGATGATTTTCTTCCTACCATCGTTTAGTATGTTGTTCTAGGGTTGTCTTGGATTGATAAACAAGTGTTGGATTTTGGAAAACACACCTTGGATAAAAACCCCTAAATTGCCGAAATACTTGTAATTTTCCAAAATGATGTGTGTTTGTTATCTTGGTTCATGCTTCAAGTATGTTAATCCTAGCATGATTCTAAGCTCATGTGTGGATTCAATTTGATGGAAAACAAGTTGGGTTAAAAACCCCTCTTTGGCCGAATTGTTAAGTGAAGAGGTTTTGGTTGTTTAGGTGAAATTGGTTAGTGATCTTGCTTAATAATTGCAATTGGTGATTAAAGAGTGCTAATGGAACTTTGTTTGGATTGAAATGGAGGTTGGGTGAGAAATCCCCATTAAGGCCGAATTATTCAAAATTGGGGTTTTGTTGTTTTGATGCAATTGGTTAGTAAGTTTGGTTAGGAAGTGAAATTGGTGATTAGTGGGATTAATTGGAAGCTTGAACGGTTTGAATTGGAAGTGTGGTGAAAAATTGGTTAAGGATCAAATTGTTGAAGGGATTCTTTTTCAATGTTGGTGGTGTGTGTTGATTGAATTGGATGCTAAATTGGTAATGTGGGTGGAAGTAGGTGCGTTATGGTGTTTGAAATACCATTTTCGGGTTAGAAAAGAGAAAGTTAGTTTTATACGAGTTTACCGGGAAAAGTGTCTGGAATGCGGGTTTAAGGGTTGGAATATGTTTGCGGGTGTTGAAATAACAATGTTCAGGCTCGGTTTGTAAAACCGAGCTTTGTGGAATTTTAGGAAAGTGCGGGTTTGTGCGAAATTTCTTTCGGAGTTATTTGGATGTGTTCGACTCAACAATGGTTATCCACTTGATTCTACGTTAGTGGAGTAGCGTGGAACCATAGGAGTCAAGTTTGGCGTTTCGGGTCGGGAGCCGGGGTTTCACGAGTTTTGGGCTGCGGCGCGCTTCCGAGGTAAGAGGGAGTGTTCCGGATTGGCTTGGAGTGGTTGGCCGGATTGTTGAGCATAGGTGGCTTCGCTGCGGGCCTTCGCCAGAACTGGAAGGCTTCGCACAGAAGGCTTCGCAGAGATGGCTTCGCCTCGGGCCTTCGCCAGCACTGGAAGGCTTCGCACAGAAGACTTCGCCTTCGCCTGGTGGCTTCGCAGAGACGGCTTCGCCTTGGGCCTTCGCCAGAACTGGAAGACTTCGCACAGAAGGCTTCGCCCTCGCCTGGAGTCTTCGCAAAGATGGCTCCGCCGAAAGGCCTCGCCTTCGTCTGGAGGCTTCACAGAGATGGCTTCGCCTAAAGGCCTCGCCTGAGGCTTCACAAAGATGACTTCGCACTGAAGGCTTCGCCCTCGCCTGGAGGCTTCGCGGAGATGGCTTCGCCTAAAGGCTTCGCCTTCGTCTGGAAGCTTCGCATGGAGGTCTTGCCTTCACTTTGAAGACTTCACGTTGGAGGTTCTTGCATGCGGGCCTCGCCTCGAGGCTTCGCAGGAACAGCTTCGCCTGAGGACTTCGCCATCGCTTGGATGCTTCGCATGAGGGATGCCTAGCCTTCGCCTAGGGGCTTCGCGTGGAGCCCTCGCGTTGAGACTGCCTTCCCTGGTCAGGCGACAGCCTGAATCATGGATTGGGCCGCCTGGGCCTCTAAACCTCCTCGTCAAAAGGGGTGCTCCGAGCTTCATTCACATTCCTCTTCGATCTTTGACACTTTGTTGTTGCTTGGGGATCCCATGATCATATCACACACCAAATCTATCATGTCATTGTTTGTCTCGATATGACCTAAAAGGCGGGATATCAACACCATATTTATACTCAATCGGATTAGCTCACTCTCGACTACCCCACTAACAAGCATTACACCTATAATTTAACTGAAAACTAGACACGGTAGCCTATCGTATACCGTGAAGTCACTAATCAGTCACTGATCGTCCAACCAGACAAGCTTGCATTCTAAAGTTCTTTCTACGGTGTGCATCCCAACTTTGAACTCCTGTAGTCCATAGATCATATAGCATCTATCAATGGTCGCAAGAAGTCATCAATGTTATGCCCCGGTGATCGAGGACCCAGGATTAAGAGTGCCATGTGTATGTACACCCGTTTCATGCAGAATCAAGCGGCAAATTATATACTGTAATGAATTATGGTCATATCGAATAAGGGTTACCATTGTTAGACATTGGGTAAAATCCAGCGGTGTATAACCCTAATTGTATATTCCCGACCTCTTCAGCAAAGTCAAGATACAACATGTCAACGTGTTTCCATGCATGCGATTGGATGGGCTGTCGAATGCTATTGTTTGCATTTGCATTGGCCCTTACATGATAACTCATAAATTTAGCCTTTTTGACGACTAATAAAGCCTCTTAAGGCGCTCAGTGATTGGCAGATAACTAAAACATTCTTCGATTTCAGTTTCTCCTTCACACACTAATCTATACTGCCTCTAATATACTTGTCCATCCCGCACAGTGGACACTTCAACAAACCGCTAAAAGCACCATAAAACAACATACAATTGTTCTCGCATGCGTGAATTTTAATATACGGTAACCCTAAGTCTTTGATAATTTTATCCACCTCATCCATGCTTATCAGCAACGAGTTTTCTCCATATAATATTTCCCATATATATTTTATCATTTTAGAGACGGCAACAGAAATGTTTTGCTTACTTTTGGGACTCAAAAACTTTTTCAAAATTGATAGCTTCTTATGTTCAGTATGAGCCCCATCATATAGAGGTTGTGATGCAACTTACAACAAATCAAAAACCTTTTACTCCTCTTAATTGGGAATTTAAACTTGCATGTCATCTTTATTTTTTTCGACATCATCATATCAAAACTATCGTGATCATTTTCATCGTTCTCATGTTCAAAACTATTGGAATAAAATCTCAAACCTTCATGAATCATTTGTTGGACGTCTCATCCTTAATAGTCATTAATCGATTCTATTTCAGTACTTGCGTGTGTATTATTGTACGGTGATGCTTCGTTAGTTCGATTAAAACCACTGTTGACACCCAATTTTGTCCCGAACTTCAGGAGCTTAGAGTTATTTCAATGGTCTGAGTGACTAGTCTTAAAGAAGTGGGTCATTAGTGGTAAAATTGAAAAGTTCGGTGCTAAATTGAGTAGGTTGCAAACTTTTGGACTAAACTCATAATTTTCTCTTAAACATATTTTCTCTTAAACATATGTTTCAAAGAATGGGGTATATAATGAATATTTTTATAAAATAGGGGTTATTTTTAAATTTTTATAGATTATGTTCAATTTGGTGATTTATACACTAAAATTTATATTTACTAATAGGTCAAACTAAAAACATTAAACTCAGCTCAATCCTAAATCTAAATAATAACTAAAATCTAAATAATAACTAAAACCTAAACATTTTCCTTTATAAAGAACACGCTAAACCTCCAACTTCATCCACCACTTTGCAGTTTTTGCCATTTTTTCAACAGAAAAGTATACTAACAAGTCAACCATCAAGTTAAGGATACAGAGTTTGATACAAAACAAAGCAGTTAGCTTATTGCCCTAAAGATGGCGGATGTCTAATACTCTAATTTCTCGCGGTTCCATCGGCAACGTGGGCAGACCTGAAATTTTTAATGCTTCTATGATTTGTGAATTATGTTGATCTCGTGTGTTATTAAATGAGGATAATATTTGCATTGTTCCGGCCACCCCTAATTCTCAATCCGGCTTCATATGGTTTCAAAGCGAGATGGCGGAGCGCGGTTCCATCGGCAACGTGGGCGGACTGAAGCTTCCTCACCGCTTCCCTCCTCGCACACGATTGAGCGGTTGCCAACGTCGTGGGGAGGAAACCGTCCCAAACTCCATCTACAAGAGGCAGCAAGACCGATAGCAGCAAAACGGAATCGATTTCAGAGAAACGAATCGAAAACAAACACAAAACAGAGAAATCAAAAATCAATTTCAGAGATTAATCTCAGCAGCAAACAGACGGCAGAGATAGGCAACCAAGCAACCCAAGAACTGATCTCAGCAGCAAAACGGATCGATTTCAAGAAAAAACGAAAAGAAAACTCAAGAACAATCGAATCTGAGGAGATGATCTAGCGTTTTCCGGCGGTGTCTCCCCCTTGCTGCCGGTTACAACATCCCCACCGGTCGCCCGACGTTAAAACTGCCGTCTCTTGCGTGTTCGTCGAGAATCAGGCGCCAGACTTCATCGAGGGTGGGCAAGCAGCAGAGCAAGCGTCCGCTTCAGATTTTTGCGATTTGGGGAAGAAGCGAAGTGTTTAATGCGTTTTGGTACAATTATGATTTGATCCCTTTTTCTTACTCATATTTTTGTTTAAGTCCCTTACTTCTTGTATGTGGTTTAAACACTCATGTTAATAGCAATGGTTTTTGTTATTCGTGACCAAATGTCACTTTTCTGATGATTATGTTTGTTTATTCGTGTATATGAGTTTCCGGGTTCATGATAGTGATTTATAGGATTGTTAATTAAGTTATTCTTTTCTCCTTCGTTTTTTTTTCTTCTCTCTTAGCATTGACTGGTAATTTGCTGTCATGAATTGAGTTCCATTTTGGGATATGTTTTTTTTAAAATTTAATTTTATTATTTTCCTAATTTAGATGTGTGGTTAGTTGCTTTATTGTTATTTTATTATTTTGTGCTAAAATTGTTATTTTCTTTTTTTTCTTTTAAATCAAGTGAATAAAAAAATAGAAATTAAACCCGTGGTACCAATTTTCGGGCGTATGGAAATTATTTTATTTCGTACGTAATTGACTAACGAACTTTCGAGTTTCTCGTGGACTAGTTTAGGTTTCCAATCGCCCTACCGCACAAAAGATTGGTGGCGACTCCCGTCGAAAACCCCGTCGCTACAGCTGGCGACTCCGCTGGGGACAGTCTGGCCACATCAATGGTTTATTTTCTTTTCTTTTCACTTGATTTTTCTTTTATTTTTGTCTTGTCACTTTTTACATATTATATTATTTTGTGACATACATGACATCGAGCTCTCCTCCCGAGCTCCTCATACCCTCGTTTTCGTAAAACACCCGGGATAGGCTAGTCGTGTGTGGCAATAGTCACCGCGCTTTCTCTAGACCGTAGTGGTTAGTAGCGTTGTTCGGGTGTGGCGTTAGTCACCCAATGGAACCGCGAAAGCTGCGACCCGAATTAATCCTTCCTTACATAATCCTCGTGGGTAAGGAATTGGGCCTTTTCTAGTTCGATAGAACTTAGTAAAAGGGATTCGGGAACCCACCCTTGGTCTTCTTTTTTCAAACCACCCAATGCATATAATGGACGTAGATCCTTCCACCAGGTTCGACCCTATTGCCCTCTTGAGAACTGTGATAATTTTGTGACCATTTTTTTTTACATGTCATATTTGTCATGCATCCACATGCCATTTTCATATAGCATATCATATCACTCATAAGCATGCACCTGCGGTTCAGAAAGTACAAGATTGGAACTCAATACCGACATAACACCCGATCTCGAACAAAACAAGTGATGGAAAACATGGAAGGACGTTTCTTGGAATTGGAAAACAAGGTTAACACCATCGCCGAGCAATTTGGTCACTTGATGGAATTTATCAAAGCAAAAGGACCTCAAAGGTCCTCCCAAGATGATTCTGACACCCCACCCGGATTCACTCCAACAAAGAACAAGAACGATGAAGGAACTTCGCAAGCGCGAGTTGAGTCGGGAGATGAGAAGAAGAAAGAAGTGGAAGAGCAAAAGTTCGAGACATTAGAAAAAAGGTTGCGAGCTGTCGAGGGAGGAACTCTCACGGGTTCTTTTAATGTGGACGACCTCTGTGCGGTTTGACGTCAACATTCCGGCTGATTTCAAAATCCCAGAGTTCAGCAAATATGACGGAACTACTTGTCCGGTGACCCATCTGACATTATTCTTGAGGAAAATTCAACCGCTTTCAAAAGATGAGAGGGTCTGGATAGCTCTTTTCCAAGACAGCCTAATCAAATCCCCTTTGCAGTGGTACCTCAGTTTGGGTTCAAAGGCCATTAAGACATGGAGCGATCTTGCTCATGCCTTCGTGAATAATTACCGGCATATCACAGACCTAGCGCCCGATCGCCAAACTTTTCAAAATCTTGAAAGGAGAAACCAGGAGACATTTAAGGAGTATGCCCACAGGTGGAGGAATCTAGCTGCACAAGTCCAACCGCCCATGACAGAAAAGGAAATGGTTACCATGTTTATTCAAACTTTAAAGTTTCCTTTTTATGATAAGCTCATTGGCAACTCCACAAACAGCTTTTCAGATGTCGTACTGTCTGGAGAACGTATTGAGTATGGCATCAGGACCGGGAAGATATCAGAGTTTTCAAATAATGATGGAAAGTGGATGAGCGTACAGAATGTCTCAACGGATGGTCAACATTTGACACCATTATCTGGAGGAACATGCCAAAGAGTTCAGGGGACAACCGTAAAGAAGAACGAAAAGTTTGATCCAATCCCAGTTTCATACACAGAGCTGTATCACAAGCTGCTAGAGGGCCGCTTGATAGAACCTATACAAGCCAAGCAGATTCAACCACCTTATCCTAAATGGTATGATGAAAAAGCTATATGTCATTACCATAGAGGAGTCTCTGGGCATTCTTTGGAGAATTGTTATGCGTTGAAAAGAAAGGTGCAACAATTACTGGAGTCGAAGATGCTTCATTTCACTGATGAACCCTGAGGGAGAGCGCTGATTCAAGAAGTCTTTTTAAGTCAAGTTGATCTTTAAGTTTGGGCACATTTGTTTTCAGTGGGAAGGTTTAAAGTGGTTTTTGTCGTCGTTGAGATCTTGTCAAAGTAACTTATGTCTTCTTTAATTCTGGCTTTCATCTTTGTTACAATCGATGTTTGTTATTCTCTTCCTTTGAACGAGGAAACGCAAGATGTGTGCTATGATCATTCTAATTTATCTTTTTCGGTACTTGCATTCTTGTGAAAATGTCACTCATAAGCCTAAAGCAAAAATTTGATGGTGGTATTTTTGTCGAAAACGTTGTCAAATCTAATAGAAGTGATTTCAGTGTGGCTCCTTATCTTTTGTTACGAAGCTCATTTTTCAGAGAAGTGTCACCTGCAAAAAAAAGGTCGGCTAAACAAACCTTCAGAAAGCACTTTTTGACCATAGATTCCATTCACCACAAGGATTCCTTCAAAGGAAAAAACCTCATTATCCGAAAATGGGGGGCATGAGGAGAGAACATTTGAGATAAGAAAAAGGGTCAAAGTAAATTCTATTCCGCTGTCTTTAGCTCGAAAAGGGCTGAAGTTATGAGTAGCGCTAGTAGCCATTTGTCTTTGCATTTTAGTCAGAAGTAATCGGGCCTAGGTAGCAACCACTATTTACGCTCGCATGAAAATGACTAAAAAAACGCAAGTCAAACAAGGTCCGGCCCGGAAAAAAAAAAGAAAAAAAAAGAAAAGAAAAAAAGAAGAAGAAAGAAGAATGGTGAGTCATGAAATCTAAATCGAAAACCTGCAAAGGCGGTTTAGAATGAAAGCATGATTTGAAGCAGCTGTTACCAGCCAAATCACCGCAAGAGCAAGAAGAGAATCTCAAGCAGTACAATCCATTTTTTCAAGAAGCATCACACGATCATGAGAGTTAGGGGGCAACATTTTGAGATCTTTTCTATTCGATATGACAATGATTTCGAGACTAGCACCATCAAGTTTTTCAAAGATATCTTTTTTTCATTGATCCCTTTTCATATCAGACGTCATTTGCCTAAAAAAAATCATTCACGTTGGATTCGTTCTTCACCAAATCAGTGCCACAAGATATCGACAATCTTTTTCCTTCTTTTGATCATACACATTTTGTTTATCTGACTTGAAAGGGAGAAGAATAAAAAGTTGGTTTTACAAAGTCATAAGATATTTTGTCAAGCTCTGCAAATTGACGACAACCACTTTGAAGCTGACTTATTGTGGATTAATGTGCTTGAACTTAGAAGAGACATTTGACTTGAAGTTCCTTTTTGGAATAATCATCACGGAATATGCGACCGAAGTGAGAGTGATTTTATCTTCACAGGGGAAGGATTTTTTTTAAAAGGGTTGATGGAACCTAAAAGAGCAGTTGGACCTCTTCACAAGATATATGGAAAGCCATGAGGAAAACCTAAGGATAGGCAGTGGAACTGATTCAGGATGCAGGTTGAAGGTAAGACTCATACATCTATCATGCATCATTTGTTTTCATATAAAGGCATTGTGGTAAGCCACTCCAGGCATCAATCATTTTCAAAGTCATGCATCATGTATCATGCACTTTGTCATCATTCATTCTCAAAGACAGATTTTCAGAGAATGCCTCGAAATGAAAGTCGGAAAAGATAAAGTTATTGATAGAATCGAATCATCCCTGAGAGTCATCGTTCATCCGATGAATGAAGTGCAAAAGAAAAAAAAAGTTCAAGATATGGAGAAGATGGCTAATCGGAAGAAGATCAGAAAGAAGGGAAAAAAAGAAAAAAAGAAAAGAAAAGAAAAGAAGAAAGAAAATGGGAGTAGAAAAGATAAAAGAAAAAGGGTTTTGAAATTTTCATATGCATTTTGCATGGCATTTTGCATGGCATGCATGGCATTTTGCATAACAGGAACAAGAACGGAAAGGAGTTTTTGAGCATCACGGATTGGTAAGCAAAATTCATTAGCAGTGGTCATCTCGAAATGGTAAGAGTACCTCTACTATCTCCAAGAGTTGCATAAGGTTCTCATCGGAAAAGGTAAGGAAGATTTTTAACCTCTTCAAGCATGGAGGTAGATATTTTCTATTCGAGTGGTGAGAAAGTTCTCATTCATTCTAAGACAGGACAAGATAAGATAGGAAAAGCAATTTGAGGTGGCAAAAAGGGAAGGTTCCCTACCTCGCAATTCAAATCTAGGTGGCAAAAAGGAGAAAGTTCTCTACCTAGTAACCCAAATTCAGGACAGGATAAGAAAAGCAATTTGAGGTGGCAAAAAGGGAAGGTTCCCTACCTCGCAACCCGAAAACTAGGTGGCAAAAAGAGAAAGTTCTCTACCTAGTAATATTTTTGGGGCAAGGAAAGTTCCTTAGCCTCGGATAGCGGGAAGGTTTTCGCTATTCAAACTCAATAGGAAGGTTCTTGTTGAGAGAAGCATGGAAGGTTCCTTAGCTTCATTTTTCGTCTTTATTAGAGGCAACGAGAAGGTTCTCGACCTCACAGCTTTGAGGTAAGGAAGGTTTCTTAGCCTCGAATAGCGGGAAGGTTTCCGCTATTCAACTCAATAGGAAGGTTCTTATTGAGGCGAAGAAAAGAAAAGTTTCTTTTCTTCACGAATAACGAAAAGGTTTTTGTTATTCGCGGGACAAAATTTAGGTCAATTTGCTTTGCATGCTTCATTTCTCATAAATCACGCAAAGGGGGGCAGCTGTTGACACTCAAATTTTGCCCTAAAATATATTAGGCGAGGACTCAAGGGACTAATTGGAAAGAAATAATTTATTGGTGATAAAATTGAAAGGTTAGGGACCAAATTGAATGTTGTAAAAATTCGTGGGTTAGCTCTGTAATTGTCCCACTTCATTTTCGTTTTGCGCAGGTGCGTCGCGGCGGACGAACATTCCACCGGCGACGAACACGGACTGGAGCTCCACGCCTCGCACACGATCGAGCGGTTGACAACGTCGTGGGAGGGAAACCGCTCCCTAATCCGGCCATAAATCATCAATCACAGCCACAAACCGCAACCACAGAGGCAGCAACCATCAATCTCGTATACAATCAATCTCAGAAACGAAGCAAGCCCAAGAAAAATCATCTCGGCGACGAACCGATCTCAAAAACCAACTCATCTCGGCAAAATCGATCAGAAAAACAGAATCGAACACAAGCACCCACACACAAACAGAAGAAGGAAGATCGCAAGAACAGATTTTCGTAGCTGCCCTCGCCATTGATTTGGACGTCCGGTATCGTCTTCAGCCCTCTGTCGCCGCCGTTTCGGAATCTCCGCCGGCAGCCAAGCAGCCCAGCACCAAAGCAAACGTTTCAGCTTCAGATTTCGTGATTTGGGGAAAGAAAGCCAACCTCCTCGGTTCGGTATAATTGCATCCCCTCCCTGTTTTTTTGCTTACGTGCTCTTTTGGTCACAAACATTACATTCGTTACAATCGAGGCCTTTATGTTGACAAGCTAACGGATTCAAGGCGGTGCCCCTATTGTAATTATGTTTTGTTTTCGGTTTCTTTGACGTAAGTGCAGTAATACGAAACCTTTTGAAATTAATTTAGCCTTTTTTTTCTTCTTTTGCGCATGAGTATTTCTTTTTTTTTACTATCATGTTCTTTATCGTTTCCTTTCTTTTTTTTCTCTTTCCTTAATTAGTTAATTAAATATACTTTGGCTAATTGTCCGTTTATATGTGTTGACATGTTTTTGCTTATTTATTCATTTATTTATCTTCACATCTTGTCTTCTAAATAAAATCAAGTGAAAGAAAAATAGAAATTAACCCGTGGTACCAATTTTTGGGCGTATGAAAATTATTATATTTTTATACGTAATTGACTAACGGACTTTCGAGTTTCTCGTAGACCAGTTTAGGTTTCCAATCGACCTTACCAAAAAAAAAGATTGGTGGCGACTCCCGTCGAGAACCCCGTCGCTACAGCTGGCGACTCCACTGGGGACAGTTTGGCCACATCAAGGGTTTGATTTTTATCCCTTCGCTTGGTTTGATTTTATTTTATTTTTATGTGTGGTGTTCTCATTGTACATATTGTTGCCCACGCACCACAAAGCATGCATTTTCGAGCTCTCTTCCCGAGCTCTTCATAACCTCGTTTTTGTGAAACACCCGGGATAGGCTAGTCGTGTGTGGCAATAGTCACCGCGCTTTCTCTAGACCGTAGTGGTTAGTAGCGTTGTTCGGGTGTGGCGGTAGTCACCCAATGGAACCGCGAAAGCTACGACCTGAATTAATCCTTCCTTACATAACCCTCGTGGGTAAGGAATTGGGCCTTTTCTAGTTCGATAGAACTTAGTAAAAGGAATTCGGGAACCTACCCTTGACCTTTCTTTCGAAATCCACCCGTGCATATAATGACCATAGTTCCTTCCACTAGATTTGACCCGAATAGAACAGGATACCCGATGTTTGCTTGAGGTGAATCAGTAACATTTTTTTCATTTGTGTCAGTAACCTCATTATTTCATCGCTGGCTTTGCAAACGTGTCATATGCTATAATTTGTGTGGATTGTGGTCAGCATGAATTGATTTGATAGGATCAAGTCCGAACACTGGAGGTATCAAATTAGTTGTGGGAAGGATTCAAAAGAACAGTCAATATCAAATGCTTGGTGGAACACATACTGGACTCTACACTCAAACATGAGATTTTTGTATAAAGGGAGCCATTTCTTTCATCAATCGACAATTCCATCATTTGTTATTCATACTTGTAAATTATCATTGTACTAATTGGTGTTCTTTTTCTTTTTTTTCCTCATGGCATTCGCAGGCATCATACTTGTTTCTAACCGATAATGACACGTCTTTAAAATTACACGTCATTCATGCATTCAATCATTTGTTTCTCGAGACTCTTAATGGAAAATTTTTATTCTAAAAAATGGGAGCATGTTGGTTGCAAGAAAAAAAAAAAGTGAGCATTAAGGACCTTTAAAACAATTTTATGATGTGAAGTGTTCGATGACCCCCGATCATGGCATGGAAATATAATTCCTCGCAAGTAGACTTTAAGCTAGGCCTGACACGCTGATCTATGCAAATTGGTGATTAATTGGGGAAGTCTTTGAATTCACTCAAATCTTTGAGAGCTTGCCAATATAACTTGAAAGTCGAATTCTCTAGATCAAGTCCAGAATCTGGGGTATTGTCTTTGTTAGAACGGATATCTGTTATTATTTCCCTTGATACGAGAATTGGTAAAATGCGCACTTTTGCATCCTTCATCACAGAACCCATGTTCTCTTTTCAATATCCTTCCACCCAGTCCCAACATAAAGAATGTCACCAACGAGTTAAGAAGAAGACTTGGTAGTGGTTATCTCGAAGACGTCGCTATATCTAATGGAAGTGATTTCAGTGTGGCTCTTTAACTTTTGTTGTGAAGTTCATTTTCCAGAGAAGTGTCACCTACAAAAAGGGTCGGCCAAACAAACCTTTAGAAAGCTCTTTTTGACCATAGACTTTCCATTCAGCGCAAGGATTCCTTCAAAAGAAAGAACCTCATTATCCGAAAATGGGGGGGCATGAGAAGAAAACATTTGAGATCATCGGATCAAAAGGCCTTCGACACATCAATAGTCAGGGCTCAAAGAGAACAGGAAGATATAGGAAGAATGGTCAAAGTAAATTCTATTCCGCTGTCTTTAGCTCGAAAAGGGCTGAAGTTATGAGTAGCGCTAGTAGGCATTTGTCTTTACATTTTAGTCAGAAGTAATCGGGCCTAGGTAGCAACAACTATTTACGCTCGCATGAAAATGACTAAAAAACGCAAGTCAAACAAAATCCGGCCCAGAAAAAAAAAGAGAGCAAAAAAAAAAGAAGAAGAAGAAAAAGATGAATGGAAGAATGGTGAATCGTGGAATCTAAACTGAAAACCTGCGAAGGCGGTTTAGAATGAAGGCATGGATTGAAACAATTTTCACCCGCTCAATGACCCGGGGGGCAACATACATCTCAAGCACTATCAACCACTTTTCGAGTTTCTGAGGAGCAATTCCACACTTTACGAGAATTGGGGGCAACATTTTGAGGTTGTTCTCATTGGATAAGGCGATGATTTCGTGACGGACACTACCAGGTTTTTCAAAGAAGTCAAGTCGATGAGTGGTGACATTACAAAGCCTTTCGCCTGAAGCACCCTATTTTTCACCAACCCCACATCAGTGGATGGCATTGACCTTACAAAATTCTTTCAACTGATGTTTGTTCTTCACCTCGACGTCCACCCAAAAATATCCTTCATACTAAGAAGCCCTTTTCGCTATCCCCGCACATTCTACTTCTTCAAGTGGAAAAGGGAAAGAGTAACAGTTTTTAATGATTACACAAGGACCATCATATATTTTGTCAAGCTCTTCAAATTGATAAGAGTTGTCTTTAAGGATCAACCATTGACATTAATGAGCATGGATCGGACGTAAGGATATAGTTTAAAGACATTTGAGGAGGATGGACGATTTTATGATCACATTTGGGGGGCAGTTGAATTATTCACTCATATGATTGTTTTCAAGGCCAAAAGAATCAAAAAAAAGAAAAGGGGGAGAAAGAAAAACTTTTGAAGGCGAGGTAAGACCACAGGCATCCATGGGGTAAGCTTAAGAAAATGTTATTGCATCTATCATGCACCATTTGTTTTCATTGAAGCATTTTGGATTTTGTGAAGATTTCATAAATCACTTCAAGCATCAGGAATTTTAAAAGTCATGCATCATGGGCATCATGCACTTTGTCATCATTCATTCTCAAATACAGGTTTTCAAGGAGCCATCAAGGAAAGACTTGGATCAACGGCAATCAAGTAAGGCAATCTGGGATCGAGGATATCAACTAGGAATATCTTTCACTCGAAGAGAAGGAAGGGTGCTTTGCCTAAGGTCAGAGAGAAAGGTTTCTCTCCCGGTATGGTAAGAAAATTCTTACTATTTTTAACATTTTCCAGGATCAGCCAAAATTTTCATCAAGACAGGTAAGGAAAGTTCCTTAATCTATTCCCACAGAGAAAAGTTTCATCTCGCAATCCAAGATGGTAAGAAGGTTCATGTTATTTTTCGAAGTTTAGTCGTTTTGTCAAGACTTCGTCGCATTTTTGGAAATTTCACTCATTTTGTCGGATTTCTCATTTTTGGAAGTTTAGTCGTTTTTTCGAACTTCTCATCAATCTCAAATTACCCAGATATTCACTAAAGGTAAGGGAAGGTTCCCTACCTCAAAACAAGCCGAGGTGGCAAAAAGGGAAGGTTCCCTATCTCGCAATTCAAATCTAGGTGGCAAAAAGAGAAAGTTCTCTACCTAGTAACCCAAATTCAGGACAAGATAAGATAGGAAAAGCGATTCGAGGTGGCAAAAAGGGAAGGTTCCCTACCTCGCAATTCAAATCTAGGTGGCAAAAAGAGAAAGTTCTCTACCTAGTAACCCAAATTCAGGACAGGATAAGATAGGAAAAGCAATTTGAGGTGGCAAAAAGGGAAGGTTCCCTACCTCACAACCAGATTCTAGGTGGTAAAAAGAGAGAGTTCTCTACCTAGCAGCATTTTTCTTTGAGGTAAGGAAGGTTCCTTACCCTCGAATAGCGGGAAGGTTTCCACTATTCAAACTCAATAGGAAGGTTCTTATTGAGAGAAGCAAGGAAGGTTCTGGCTTCATTTATCATCTTTATTGGAGGCAACGAGAAGGTTCTCGACCTCACGTCTGGGGGGCAAGGAAGGTTCCTAGCCCTGAATCGCGGGAAGGTTTCCGCTATTCAAACTCAATAGGAAGGTTCTTATTGAGAGAAGCAAGGAAGGTTCCTTCGCTTCATTTATCATCTTTATTAGAGGCAACGAGAAGGTTCTCGACCTCACATCCTTGAGGTAAGGAAGGTTCCTTCACCTCGAATAGCGGGAATGTTTCCGCTATTCAACTCAATAGGAAGGTTCTTATTGAGGCGAAAAAATGAAAAGTTTCTTTTCTTCACGAATAACGAGAAGGTTCTTGTTATTCGCGGGATAAAATTTTGGTCAATTTTGCTTTGCATGCTTCATTTCTCATGAATCATGCAAAGGGGGGCAGCTGTTGACACCCAATTTTGTCCCGAACTTCAGGAGCTTAGAGGTATTTCAATGGTCTGAGTGACTAGTCTTAAAGAAGTGGGTCATTAGTGGTAAAATTGAAAAGTTCGGTGCTAAATTGAGTAGGTTGCAAACTTTTGGACTAAACTCATAATTTTCTCTTAAACATATGTTTCAGGCGAGATGGCGGAGCGCGGTTCCATCGGCAACGTGGGCAGACCTGAAGCTTCCTCGCGCTTCCCTCCTCGCACACGATTGAGCGGTTGCCAACGTCGTGGGGAGGAAACCGTCCCAAACTCCATCTACAAGAGGCAGCAAGACCGATAGCAGCAAAACGGAATCGATTTCAGAGAAACGAATCGAAAACAAACACAAAACAGAGAAATCAAAACCAATTTCAGAGATTAATCTCAGCAGCAAACAGACGGCAGAGATAGGCAACCAAGCAACCCAAGAACTGATCTCAGCAGCAAAACGGATCGATTTCAAGAAAAAACGAAAAGAAAACTCAAGAACAATCGAATCTGAGGAGATGATCTAGCGTTTTCCGGCGGTGTCTCCCCCTTGCTGTCGGTTACAACATCCCCACCGGTCGTCCGACGTTAAAACTGCCGTCTCTTGCGTGTTCGTCGAGAATCAGGCGCCAGACTTCATCGAGGGTGGGCAAGCAGCAGAGCAAGCGTCCGCTTCAGATTTTTGCGATTTGGGAAGTTGCGATTGGGGAAGAAGCGAAGTGTTTAATGCGTTTTGGTACAATTATGATTTGATCCCTTTTTCTTACTCATATTTTTGTTTAAGTCCCTTACTTCTTGTATGTGGTTTAAACACTCATGTTAATAGCAATGGTTTTTGTTATTCGTGACCAAATGTCACTTTTCTGATGATTATGTTTGTTTATTCGTGTATATGAGTTTCCGGGTTCATGATAGTGATTTATAGGATTGTTAATTAAGTTATTCTTTTCTCCTTCGTTTTTTTTTCTTCTCTCTTAGCATTGACCGGTAATTTGCTGTCATGAAATGAGTTCCATTTTGGGATATGTTTTTTTTTAATTTTTATTTTATTATTTTCCTAATTTAGATGTGTGGTTAGTTGCTTTATTGTTATTTTATTATTTTGTGCTAAAATTGTTATTTTCTTTTTCCTTTTAAATCAAGTGAATAAAAAAATAGAAATTAAACCCGTGGTACCAATTTTCGGGCGTATGAAAATTATTTTATTTCGTACGTAATTGACTAACGAACTTTCGAGTTTCTCGTGGACTACTTTAGGTTTCCAATCGACCTACCGCACAAAAGATTGGTGGCCACCAATCTTTTTTTTTTGGTAAGGTCGATTGGAAACCTAAACTGGTCTACGAGAAACTCGAAAGTCCGTTAGTCAATTACGTATAAAAATATAATAATTTTCATACGCCCAAAAAAAAATACGGTTAATTTCTATTTTTCTTTCACTTGATTTTATTTAGAAGACAAGATGTGAAGATAAATAAATGAATAAATAAGCAAAAACATGTCAACACATATAAACGGACAATTAGCCAAAGTATATTTAATTAACTAATTAAGGAAAGAGAAAAAAAAAGAAAGGAAACGATAAAGAACATGATAGTAAAAAAAAAAAGAAATACTCATGCGCATAAAAAAGGAAAAAAAGGCTAAATTAATTTCAAAAGGTTTCGTATTACTGCACTTACGTCAAAGAAACCGAAAACAAAACATAATTACAATAGGGGCACCGCCTTGAATCCGTTAGCTTGTCAACATAAAGGCCTCGATTGTAACGAATGTAATGTTTGTGACCAAAAGAGCACGTAAGCAAAATAACAGGGAGGGGATGCAATTATACCGAACCGAGGAGGTTGGCTTTCTTTCCCCAAATCACGAAATCTGAAGCTGAAACGTTTGCTTTGGTGCTGGGCTGCTTGGCTGCCGGCGGAGATTCCGAAACGGCGGCGACAGAGGGCTGAAGACGATACCGGACGTCCAAATCAATGGCGAGGGCAGCTACGAAAATCTGTTCTTGCGATCTTCCTTCTTCTGTTTGTGTGTGGGTGCTTGTGTTCGATTCTGTTTTTCTGATCGATTTTGCCGAGATGAGTTGGTTTTTGAGATCGGTTCGTCGCCGAGATGATTTTTCTTGGGCTTGCTTCGTTTCTGAGATTGATTGTATACGAGATTGATGGTTGCTGCCTCTGTGGTTGCGGTTTGTGGCTGTGATTGATGATTTATGGCCGGATTAGGGAGCGGTTTCCCTCCCACGACGTTGTCAACCGCTCGATCGTGTGCGAGGCGTGGAGCTCCAGTCCGTGTTCGTCGCCGGTGGAATGTTCGTCCGCCGCGACGCACCTGCGCAAAACGAAAATGAAGTGGGACAATTACAGAGCTAACCCACGAATTTTTACAACATTCAATTTGGTCCCTGACCTTTCAATTTTATCACCAATAAATTATTTCTTTCCAATTAGTCCTTTGAGTCCTCGCCTAATATATTTTAGGGCAAAATTTGAGTGTCAACAACCACCATACAAACACAGATTGATATCCGTACAGCCTCACTGTGACAATCCCATAGGTAATAATCAAGTTTAAAATCATATTCACATAAATGATTTCTAACTGTAACTTTATCATAATATTATCGATTTTTACACTTTTTACATGAACATTTCACCAACCATTATGATTCTGCATCTGTGAAAACAACCTCAAACAAAATGCTTAACACCCTTCCAAAATTGCAAAGTTATTTCACGACTTTCCTTGTGCAAACGTTGATACATCCAATTGCGTCCTTCAGTCATATTTACTTCTACATATCAATGTTAAATAACAAAACATAATAAATAAACCATAGAATTAATTACTTCCTAGATACAAGTTGTTTAAATTAATTTCTCCTAACTAAGGATGTATCGTCCTATCTTATTCTTAAATGCACAATAGGTATAAAACTTGTATGGTTATGTATGCATAACCCGTACAACTTAAATAAATTTCGGTAGCATTTCATCTCGGTTCCTCATTATACCATTTTTTTGGATTTTTTTTATTCCCAAAGCAAGTATAACGAGGAACAGGACTAAAAATGCGATGAAATTTATGTAAGTGTATCGGTTATGCATACACAACCATAAAACTTTAATTTACCAGTTACACTTTTACAAACTATCCAACCTAGATAATCCATGAATTTTCAATTGAGTATTATATTTGACAGCATTATTTCCAAACCTGGAAATAATATTATGTATGTAATAATCTACGTAATATTCACAGACATGAACTATGAGTCAATGTACAAAATCAAATTTCCGCAGAATATTCATATGTTTAAAACAACAAAACTCATAATAAAGTATAAAACATATACCTTGCTCAAAATGCTTTTCTTTGTTACTTTAGGTCCACCGTAGTAGCACCGAAGGAGTTGCAGGCGACTAAATCTGAACCGGGGAAGAAAATCACCAAATATTTGGTAATTACAGACCAATAAATCCGGCAAACAAAATAGCCAAGTATTTGAGAAATGGAGACAGACAGCTCGATGTTGAGAATTTTGAGCTAGAGAGCAAATTTTTTCGGTTGCTCCCTGTTCTTTGCAAATGACGGGAAGGGGGAAGATGATGCTAGTTAAAAGGTGTGGTAGCGGCCATTTCGCTACTACAGCTGCTACCAAGCACCCAGCTGGATTCTATTTACCAAAATAGAATAAATCTGGTAGGTGGTGTCGGTGGCGGTGCTAACGACGAATTGCGTTACTAACGCGGAAGCAGCCATGTTGCTACCGTGCCCACTATGAAGAGAATCCTTGAAATCCCAGTAGCGCCATTGGTTGCAGTTTGTAGTGGGGCTACTTTGGTAGCGACTTTGCCATTACAATGGCCGTAACCAACGCCAAATTAACTACGTGGTGGATAATTAAAAAAAATAATTTTATTTATCATGGGACTTATTTGGCATTATAAATTTAAATAGTAAAACAATTCATAAATTAGAAATTTTTTAAAAAAACGTAATATAATGTTGTTGGGTTGTTTTTGCAATAAAATATAGATAGATATCATCCTTTCTGGGATGAATGGAGTATTATTTTGAACGTTAAATTTAGAAATCACAGTCCAACTATAAGCTATTTAATGAATACGATCCTAATGAAAAACCATTCTACGTGGGCCTTGAATATATGCTGAAGAGAGTGAGGTGAGGAAGATGACAAAGGTGATGGTGGAGTGAGTAAAGGTTAATATATAAGTTTAGAAAAAGTTAGGGTAGGATTGTTTAATTTATAATACAGAAGTGCATTATAACAATTAATTAAGAGTAAAATAGACACTTCACATTGTTTCATCAATTTAAACAGGAAAATTGGATAGAAGGAACTCGATTGGATCACTAATTCAAATTATGGGACGAAAATAGGATTAAAAGTTAAACATCATAAAAATAGATCAACAATGCAAAAAGTAGTATCCGGCAGAATTTAATCGGATTGGAATAGTGCGCAGAGTACTGATACCAAAGTGTCATTTTCGCTCAAAGAAGCTGCCCACAACTTTCCCATACGCTGATCCAAAACCTAAGTCCTAACTGCTTCAAGCCCAACTTCTATCCAAACAAACAACTAACGTCCTATACTTTCGACGTGGGGCATTACTAGTTTTTTGCTTTTACGTCCTGTGTATAATTTTTTTCCTTCATTTTTTTGTATCATTCTCAAATGATCGAATCTTGAGAATGATATTTTCTATCGTAATTAACACTATTATTATTATTAGGTGATGATATAGAATAATAGTTATACGGGCTACTATACATATATATATATATAGAGAGAGGTTGTGTTATTATTACATTTTCAATAAATATTTTTTAAGCACAAAATGTTCAAATCCCCTACAAGTTATTCTTACAATTACATAATTCATTTTGAAAAACCAACGGCTGTGGTTGAGTGGCAAGGGTTCATTCTTTGTTTAGGTCTCAAGTTCGAGTCTTGTATATAGGGGTGTGCAACGGTTTGGTCTAAACCGAGAAAACCGACAAACCGATCAGATTCGGTTTTCTAGTTGGGTTAATTCAGTTTTTCAGTTCTCGGTTTCGGTTAAAACCGAATAAGTGATTTTCGGTTTGGTGTGGTTTCGGTTATGGTGTTCGGTTTATTCGATCACCGTAAAAATTGAACTTGTTTTTTATTTTTATTCTTTGCATATGGTTTATGTTGGTATTGTTTTCATATTTTGAACATTTATTGGAATTGTCTTGTTGGAATTGTTCAATTATATTTTTTCATTTAAGAAGTATAGGGAGGGTTGTTGTCAGCTCAGTTTGAATGAAATTCATTCCCTTCAAAAAAAAAAAGTATAAAGAGGTGATAGGAAAAAAATGGGAAAATTGAACAAATTTATGAATTACCAAAATTGTTCGATTTTTTCGGTTTTTGACCGAACCGCACTGAACAAGTTCAACTTCCGTTTTTTCGGTTTCATAGCCTAGTTCGGTTAACTCAATTTATTACGGTCCGAAATCGGAAACAGCCAAAACCGATCAATTCGGTTCGGTTTTAACCGAAAGGAACAAATGCCCACCTTTACTTGTATATGGAAAAAATACTGTTGGGAAAACTACTCTTTAAAGAGGTCCACTCATGTTTGATAAAAAAAAAATTGTTAAAAAAAATCATTTTGAAAAAAGAAGACAAACTTAATTTTATTCATAAAAAAAATTATTGAACTAACTTTCCGGCCGGTCCCATGAAGGAATCACCAAACAGATACTAGTAATTAATTAAACGCAGATACATATTGCTTCTTCTTTCCCATTCCCAGCAACCATATCTGCATCATTGGCACATTGCACATCCCCATAAGGAATCCCTAGTTCCCTACGTAGCGTCCTCTCCGTGATCTCTTATCCCTTCTTTCGTACTAACTCTGTAATTAAATATTGGGTGACTATAGGTGCGCATAAGATAAGATGTAAGACTTATTACATCTACTGCCACCATTTCATCGTCACCGACTTCAACGTTGCATCCACTTTTCATTAGTGACTTCAACGTCATGTTATGACACCGCACTCTTCCATCGAAGCTTCTACTCCCGATTCCAGTTCCGAACCCAACACCAAACGCAACTCAACAAAACCACCGTCACTCACATGTCGCCGTCTCTTCCGATGAACCTTTCTGTCGGGATTATTCCGACACGATTTCAAATATGCTTTTAACACCAAACTAGCACAACTCAGCAATACAAACATCACAAGAATCTAGCCTCGATCAAACTCCAGAACCACCAAACTTGCAAACAATGTAAAATTGAAATTTTTTCTAACTTAAGAAATCTGGGAAAAACGATGATGATCACAGTCGGTAGTCACGTTGATCTGATTTTGATACTGATCATGTGCAAGGACATGGTGATCATCATGCAGATCAATGTTAATCAGATATAAGGAAGTCTTGATCACCTTGCAGATCAACAATTATTCTGGCGATGTCAAGACAAGTCATCATGCCGATCAACATTTAATGTTGATCAAGCACGACAATGATGCTGATCAGGTGTAAGGAGATACTGATCACCATGCAGATCAATGCTGATCAGGTGTAAGGAGATACTAATCACCATGCAGATCAATGCTGATCAGGTGTAAGGAGATGTTGATCACCTTGTAGATCAACATTCACTACGTCGAGGAGACGGGCTCTACTGCGACCCACCACGCAGTAGAGCCGCAATAAGCACTGCGGTATGGGCCGTAGTAGATGCCGCAATAAATATTGGCGCAGTTAGGTCCCTCACTGTGGCTACGGCCGCAGTAGAAAGATTTTTTATTTAAAAAAAGTGGATGAATCCGGATGAATATATTCATCTGGATTCATCCACAATTCCAGAAAAATCCAGATTTTGGATGAATGGTGACCAAGTTGCGGCGGCATCGGCGGTGGAGCGGTGGTGGTGGAGCAGCGTAAATGTTGAGCAGCGGCGAAGAAGAAGAAGAAGAAGAAGAAGAAGAAGAAGAAGAAGAAGAAGATGAAGAGGAAGAAGAAGAAGAAGAAGAAGATGAAGAAGAAGAAGAAACATAGAAGAAGAAGAAGAAGATGAAAAAGAAGAAGAAACATAGAAGAAGAAGAAGAAGAAGAAGAAGAAGAAACATAGAAGAAGAAGAAGAAGAAGAAGAAGAAGAAGAAGAAGAAGAAGAAGAAGAAGAAGAAGAAGAAGAAGAAGAAGAAGAAGAAACATAGAAGAAGAAGAAGAAGAAGAAGAAGAAGAAGAAGAAGAAGAAGAAGAAGAAGAAGAACAAGAAGAAGAAGAAGAAGAAGAAGAAGAAGAAGAAGAAGAAGAAGAAGAAGAAGAAGAAGAAGAAGAAGAAACAGAAGAAGAAGAAGAAGAAGAAGAAGAAGAAGAAGAAACAAAAGAAGAAGAAGAAGAAACAGAAGAAGAAGAAGAAGAAGAAGAAACAGAAGAAGAAGAAGAAACAGAAGAAGAACAAGACGAAGAAGAAGAGGAAGAACGGAGAAGATGAAGAAGAATGGTGGAGAAGATTGTGCGGCGGAGGAAGAGAAATGGGATTTTAAACCCTAAAAAAATTTACTGCGGCCAAGGCCACAGAAATTCTTACTGCGCTAGCAACTACGCCATTTACTGCGTAAATGGGCTTACTGCGGCCCTAACCGCAGTAAAGGCCGCAGTTAAGCTTGTATTCCGCACGTAGTGATTTATTCTGGCGATATTGATCAAGACAAGTTATCATGTTGATCAACATTATGCTGATCAGGTGTAAGGAGATTGTCGATCACCATGTAGACCAATGTTGATCAGGTCTAAGGAGATGTTAATCACCATGAAGATCAACATTTACTCTGGCGATGTTGATCAGTATAGGTCATCACGCTGATCATGAATTAATGTTGATCAAACACGACAACAGTGTTGACCAAGTGAAAGGAGATGTCGATCGCCATACAAATCAACATTTATCTTGGGGATGTTGATCAAGATAAGCTATGATGCTAATCAATAATTAATGCTGATCAAACACGACAACATTGTTAACCAAAAACCCCACGTGAAAAAATTGTAAATAAGCGAAACGTTTATTCACATGGTTGTGCATTGCACATTTTAACCCAGGTCTTAAATATTACAAGAAAAAATTGTCAAAATAATTTAAAAAAATTATGTTCCTCTAAAAAAATTATTGATCCGTTTAGTTTTTATCATTTAATCTAAGGTTCTTTTCACTTAAATATTTTAACATAATTATAACTAAGTTAAATATTTTATAAGTAAATACTACCCCCGTCTCAGCAAACACTACGTAGTTGTAGGAACTTTGGTAATGTGCAGAGTAACGCCCAAGGCGTTACTGTGGGGCCGAACATCGTAGTAGCGCCCTCGTAACGCCTTATGGCGTTACCAGCCGCCTTTTTCATTAATCTGGTAACGCCCTGTCAGAGCTAGTAGCGCCCTCGTAACGCCTTATGGCGTTACCAGCCACCTTTTTCATTAATCTGGTAACGCCCTGGTAACGCATTGGGCTGAAGTAACGCCTCGATTTGTAACGCCCTGGTAACGCCCTTGTGCGTTACAATCGTAATGGATTGGTAGCGAATTTGGCGTTACCAGGCCTCCTTCAGATACATAGTGAAATATCCAACATATTCTTTTTTGGGCCGTCCCAGCAAAACTCCAACGTTTCATAAAAAGAAAACTTTTCTACATCAACTTTACCTTACTACCAACAATTTCTCTTCCCACTTCAAAAAGTTACTTTTCTTAATCTACGTGTAAAGTCATATGCACTATCTTTGGTGGGATGGAGGGAGTTATAAATTAATGTTTATAGTTATATATATATATATATATTACTGTTATATACGTTTAACAAATTCAATCTAATGATAATTTAGTCACACAACTTTAAAAATTATACTCCCTCCATCCCTAAAAGATTTAACTTGGGTGCTGAAGTTAAGTAAATGTAAGAATTTTGTATATGTTTACTTAATTATCTTTTGGTTGAAAGTGCACAAAAAACAAGGTAGAAAAAGTAAAGATAAAATAGAAATAATTTAGTAGCTTTAAGAGTGAGACGTTTTCTTTAAGGAAAGTTATTAATTTTTCTGGGACAGCCCAAAAAGGAAAAGTGTTCAATTTTTCAGGGACGGAGAGAGTACTATATTAACTATTACTTCCTCCACTGAAATTGGTGCGTCACTTTTTTGATACCGTATAGAGTCAATTATTACTAAAATTAATTCATTAAAATTTTTTGAAAAAAGTATATTTAGAAACTATAAACACTAATCTATAACTCACAAAGTATTTGAATTTATCTATTAAAGTGTTGAAGCTTGAAATAAAATTATAGATTAAATGTTGTAAAAGAAACGTATTATTTTTTTAGAAACGGAGGTAGTATATAATAGAGGAACTATTTAACAATATATGTCAAAATGCTAAATGGAAAAACAAATCATAGATAAAAATGCGAATAAATAAAAACAAATTGGACATTATTTTGAGGACGATGAGAGTAACACTCACAAATGTTCTCTATATAAACCAACTCTTTTGCCCCTTCTCACCTCCCATCATAAACCAAAATCGTAGAGCTAGATAGAGCTCAATATGGCAAAGTTCATCATCTTCCTTTTGTGTTCTCTTTCAGCCATGGTTCTAGTCTCATCGGTTCGCGGGTTCGAGTACCATGAGACAGATCTCGAATCCGACGAAAACTTGTGGGATCTCTACGAGCGGTGGAGGAGTCACCACACGGTGTCGAGGAGCCTTGATGAGAAGAGCAAGAGGTTCAATGTGTTCAAGCAGAATGTGATGCATGTCCACAACACCAACAAGTTGGACAAGCCGTACAAGCTGAAGCTTAACAGGTTTGCTGATATGACCAATCATGAGTTCAGGAGCGTTTTTGCTGGGTCGAAGATCAGGCATCATAGAATGTTCCAGGGACCCCCGCGGAATGTGACCGGGAAATTTTTGTATGGGGATGTGAAGATTGTTCCGACGGCGGTTGATTGGAGAACAAAAGGAGCTGTCACCCCGATTAAGGATCAAGGACAATGTGGTAATTGAACCCCAAAAGCAATTTGTCACAATTTTAAACTTTAAACATTTCATGCAATATTTTTCTTTATTTTATTTTATTTTTCACTTTTCTTTTTATAAATCTAAAGCTATTTTAAACTTCTCCGAAAAAATAAGTACAATTAATATTTGGATTTTATTCTTCATTTTTGTCATATATACATCTCATAAGTAATGAAAATTTTCGTTTTTAGATGTTCCAAAAATAACAATGTTTCCCTTTTTATTGACTCTCTTACAAACTGTAATACGTTTTTTTTTATTTTATTACACTTGGAATTTTATAACCTCTTTTAATACAAAATTCTTTCAAATGTTTAAACAATTATATGGGGCGCATAGGACTATTGTTTTAGCATTAATATATTTCTTACGGATGATTCCCATAATTAAGAAAAAATATAAATTTCATTTCATTTTTTTATTTTTATTTTAACAATATAGTCAACAAGTAATGATTTGTCTTTTAAATTTCAGGAAGTTGTTGGGCTTTCTCAACGGTTGTAGCAATGGAAGGGATTAATTTCATAAAGACACATAAGTTGGTGTCTCTGTCTGAGCAAGAACTGGTGGATTGTGACACTGAGCAAAACCAAGGTTGCAATGGAGGCCTAATGGAACTTGCTTTCCAGTTCATCAAAACCAAAGGTGGTCTCACCACAGAGTCTAATTACCCTTACCAAGCCGCCGATGGAACTTGTGATGTATCCAAGGTACGTAATTCCTAATTGATAGTGAAAAATAGTAAAAGTTATACAATTATTGATGCATATAAACGATAATTATCCTTTTGTATAAATAAATCTTAAATATCAATCCTAAACTAGTCATGGACAGTAATTTCAATTAGCATTGTACCTTAACTACATAATAATAAAAAAATAAAGTACTACTAATACATACATACATACACACACACACACACATATATATATATATATATATATATATATATATATATATATGTGTGTGTGTGTGTGTGTTCTCATAACGGATTATTATAAAAAAGAAGCTTTCAGTTCCAAAACTCTACACATTTGGGGACATGCATGGAACATATAATACTATAATTGTTCCTAAAATCAACTTTTGGCTCTTTTGTCTTTAATTTAATTGTTTCTAGCTAATCCATTATAATAATAATAATAATAATAAAAAAAATGTTGCTAATCCTAATTTGTGCTGTAGTGAAACTTTAGTTACTATACTTTCATATCAGGGTTCTAAAAGGTTTCGTACCTTCTATTTACTCATGAAAGTGTTAATAACGTAACTATTTCAATTTTGTTTTTTTTAGAACGTGGCAGATCCATTAAGAAAAAACAAAAAAACAGTTGCATCATAATGAAACCAACATTTTCAAAAATAAAATTTCAGCAATTCTCTTCTATTAAATATTGAAACTACCTATAAATTATTTGACAATAAATAAATGAGGGTGTACATTAGAATATTAGAGTAGATATTTCCTTCTTGTACATTTTTTTCGTGAAGCGTTTGAACTTTTGAGTGGGGAATAATATTGTACAGGAGAACTCACCGGCTGTTTCCATCGACGGGTACGAAACAGTACCAGAAAATGACGAAAATGCCCTGCTTAAGGCAGCAGCGAACCAGCCGATTGCAGTTGCCATCGATGCAGGCGGTTCGGATTTCCAGTTCTACTCAGAGGTAAGGTTTCCTTTCTTGCATGGTGGGGTAAGCCACAACGTTTTTGTCACTTCTAAAATAAATAAGAGTCAAACCAACTTTCTCACACTATAATTAATACTAGTAGCATTTTCTCATATATTGATGATGAAATGAAAATAATATTCTCTTTTTTCGGTAAGTATTCTATTTACTTGCCTTGAAAACCTTTACCTGTTTTTGAAAATAAGTTTGTGAAATTCAACTTTTTTTTTTAATGAAAATTAAAGGTAAAATCCAACAAATTTGTTTCCGTAATTAAACATGTGATGGTAGAAAAAAATTTCATTGCTAGTAATTAATTCTAGTTCTTTTTTCTTTAACATTACTTTGTTATTGGAATAAATGTTCAATTAATTTTGAATCTGAAATAAATAACTTTTACTGCGAGTAACATTGTTTTTATAAAAAGTTGATGACGCATAGAATTATGTACAGTCTTATAAAATGTTTTTAGAAACGTTTTACTTGAACCACAAGTTTATATAAAATGTTCACTTCTTTCTTTTATAAGCAACCAATATAAATTTGGATAGGTGTGATAAAAAGTTTATGAACTTTCCTTCAAAATAAATGATTTTCTAATATGATTCGACCAAATTCTCACTATAGATAATAAAAATACAATGTAGGGTGTGTTCACAGGGGATTGTGGCACTGATTTAGATCACGGGGTGGGACTTGTTGGTTACGGTACAACTCTCGATGGAACAAAGTATTGGATTGTTAAGAACTCATGGGGCACTGAGTGGGGCGAGAAAGGGTACATCAGAATGCAAAGAGGCGTGAAGGCCAAGCAAGGGCTGTGTGGCATCGCCATGGAAGCTTCCTATCCCATCAAAAACTCTGCTTCAAATCCCTCAGCCTCTTCCTTGTCTCGCAAGGATGAACTCTAAAGCAAATGGTGGTTTTAAATTTATAAGGGATCATGAATAATTAATACTAATATGTACCGGAATTTGTTTTCATTATGAATGTTGTTACTTGTAAGCAATAACGGCTACATGTGACAATTTTAAGAATTGGGCCAATCCGATATGGTTAGAGCTAATAGGGGTGTTCCCGAGGCGGGGTTAAGCGGATAGTAGAGAAAATGTTATCCGTATGCAGCGGAGCGGATACCGAATTTCACTATCCGTAATCGACCCACACTTCGCGGGTACTCGCACAATGACGGGTTTTCGCCGATTGGGTCGCAGGTATCACACTATTAATATCTTGAAGAAATGTGTTTTTAAAAGGAAAAAGTTGACTATATCAATTCTTAAATCCTTACAACATTATAAATACGTAGTCAAATACATAACCAAAACACCAAATCCACAAATATTATGCAAAAAATAGTAGTAATTGTGAATGGAAGAAGAGAAAATAAAGTAGGAATATACGAGGTGCGGCGGGTACCTGGTGATTACACACATAATAGTAGTGTTTGTAAATAGTAGTAGTATATGCGGGGCGGAGAGTACCCGCGGGTAACGTAAACAATAACCCGAATCCGACCCTTGACTACTCGGCTTTTTTGGATTTTGGTTTCTACGAATCTCGGATTTTTCGGTTTCGGATTACGCTGGCCGGTTTGGTTTGCGGGTTTACAGTTTTTTTGAATACCCATGAGAGTTAATGTGTTAACCTATTGTGTCAACTTTATGGATGTGACCGTATAACTATTGTGACTTAAATTTATTTGGAGTATAGAATTTAGAAGAAGTGTAAGTAGGGGGAAATAGGATTAGTTGAGCGGGAGTTAATTCAAGTGGTGAGTTAATTGTATTAAAACTTGAATTTTAGACTAGTTGTGGGAATCTTCCTCGCTCCTTGTTGTGGCTCAGTGGCTGTAGAGGATTCTTCATCAGCATCCTCATCTCTTGCTCAAAGCAGCACTATAGCAGCAACAACAGCTTCGCCTGTTGGTTTAGGAGAGCAAAAAGCAAAAACCGAGAGAAATTGCACACAACACTTGCAGACTTCATTGAATAATCTTGTGAACTTTATATAGTCTTTACACAACCCTACTCCTAATAGAACTATGACTACTAACTTTAACAGAAAACATCTTAAGGAATAACTCTAGTATTACATTGTCTCCTAATCCAAGAGTAAATAGAATTGCTTCCTTCACACGAAATCCTCCACATTCACACCTTAGCAACTGTAACTTGCTGACGGATGTTGTACATGTGTATGAATTAAGCACCACTACTAGAAAATTGTACAAAACAAACGGTCAGTACCAACGGGCAAGAAAGCTCGTTGGTAATTTCCAACGGTCAAACCGTTGGAATATTCACCGATGACTATTCACTAACCACTGATTTAACTACACCAACGAGCAAACCGTTGGTATAACCGGAAAAAATATATTTCCAACGGATTGCACGTTGGAAGCATCCCAAAACGTCTACCACATTCCAAATACAATTTTGCTTCCCTTCATAACATTAGTCATCTTTAGGTTTGGTATGGATATTGATATGTGATCGACAAACGGTCCGTTACCACAAGTGCATAACCTAAAGAGGACTAATTAATGTTATTGGGTTGTTTATGTTTCCCATGCCTGCCCTATCTTTCTCCCTACATAATAGCGATGGGCCTAGCAGTCTGGTGGTTGTGATGCGTATTTTCCTCGGAGAAGGCTGGGGTTCGAGTCTTGGTGATGGATGGGCTTTTTTTTTTAAAAAAAATCATCGTTCCAACGTGCGAACCGTCAAACACGTTACAAATACAATAGTGCTTCTATGCATTACAGCGATGGGCCTAGCGGTCTGGTGGTTGTGATGCGTGTTTTCCACGGGGGAGGCTGGGGTTCGAGTCTCTGGGGGGAGGTTTTTTTTGAAAAAATTATTCATATTTCCAACGCACGAACCGTTGGAACGCTTAGTGTACCAACGAGTTGCACGTTAGAACTCTTAGCGTACCAACGGTTCGCGCGTTGGAACCGCTTCAATTTCCATATTTAAATTTTGCTTTTATAATTGAAAATTGAATGATGCAAATGTATTCTAAAAATAAAAGGTAATTACATGCATGCTTTAAAACATTCATTTTTTAGAGTGTGAAAATGATGAAAATCCGTTGTGCGTAGAGTTTTTATTTTAAAACCGAAGTATATAACGAAACATTAATATTAATTAAGAAAATGAAATTGAAGATAGACACAAATGTAAACAGAATATGATTAACTAGTTAAATAAGATAACACTTTATAATGTAATTATTGAATTTATTCAATTTTTATATTAAATTTGGTTGGACAACAAGTGGTTGTTTAACAAAAGCATGCATCACTTATGCATGACATTAGATGAAGCAACATGGGTTATTAACGGTGATCGGAAAGCGAAAATAAGAAATAGTTATCAACAAGAAAATGTAGCAATTTTTAAGAGTTGTGACTTTATCTTATTAAATGCGGAATGCAGTTTGTAAAGGTGTCGTGGAGAATTTATAAGAGGTTATTTCCAACGGGTTGCGCGTTGGAAATAACAATGTTCCAACGAGTGAGCAGTTGGAAACATATAGATTCCAGGATCTGTCTACGGTACTTACGGAAGCACGGTACTTTGCTGAAGTGGTGGTGGACGTGGCAATCATGTAGGATGGTGATTGTATTTTTACATTTGGGATTAATTACAGCTTAAGTCATTAAATATGAAAAAAAATCCTTTAAAAATATCAATTATTACAAAAATCTAAAAAAGACAAAACGGTTTCTTCAAATTTATATTTATGAGCGAACCTGTTAAGCATAAACAAAAATGAATAAAGAAAAAGAACTGAAAAAGTAAAAGTAAAGAAATCGTTCGATAGTTGCTCTTGTTCGCCGCGAAATATTGCCTAAGATGTAGTGATCCAAATCCCTCATCAAATCTCCATTGAACCTACTCTTCGCATCCCCGTATCGCACCTCAACATCAATGAAGTCTCCAGTTTTTGCTGGGTATTCGTTCCCCAGCATAACCGTATAACTGCGAGCAGAGTTAGGGATTTCGGGCATAGCGATGATCGGGAGCGACGTGAGAGGTCGAACTAACTAGATGGAGGCCGCGACGTCGGAGAAGATGGTGCAAACTTCTGGCGGACCGTCCCTCTCCACGGAGGACATCGGACGATGGGAGCGATCGAGTCAAAGCGGGCCTGGATGCATCGTGGAGTTGGTTCGACATCGCCCAACGACATCAATGCCACAGCTCCTCTCAACAGTTGTGTCGCCTTCTCAGCTCTCTTCACCATCATTATCTCTTATATTCAGGTTGGTGTGTTTAGTAACTTGATCTTATTCTTGGTTGGTGTTAATGATGTTTCAACAGTTTTTTTTGTTATTTTTATTGTTTTGGTTTCAATCTTTGGTTCTCTGGCTTATTTGTTTGAGATAAAATGCAGCCTTCCTCTTCGATGCCAGATGATGTTGTAGATTAGTACTTATTTTTAGTGATAAAATTAATTTTCAAAATTAATAGATAAAGACTGAAGAGAAGAGTTCTAAAAAGTAAATTCTCCCATTTCAAGCGGATTTATCGTTATTGGTTAGCCGTGGATTAGTTTTTTTACGTTTCCTAGTAGAATTACACTTCCTTCCACTGAAAACCCTTTTAATCACTTTCAAGCGTCGTAGTTCAATTAGAATAACCTTAAAAGGTATGTGGTCTTTGGTCCTTTATTTTTCCTCTCATGGTGCTTGCTTCGTTACGGCTTCATTCATAAAAGCTTTGAGCCCTCTTACTACTTTTTCTCAGGTTTCCGTTAATAAAATAATCCCACTATCGATGAAAAAGTAAAATAATATTGAAGCATTATAAATTGTGTTTGCGTTTCTGATTTCTGGTTATATTTTATTTTGGTTTTCTAGTGTTATAGTTATTTGTTCTCTCCATGAGCAAAGACCAAGTAGTGGGTGTATTGGGCATCCTGAACTTCTGTCCTCTCGCCATATACTTCCCAATTGAGATGTACTTTGTGCAGAAGAGAGTAGGGGCATGGACAATAAAATGGATTGTGCTCAGGCTGTTTAACCACTTCTGTTTGATTGTATCAATATTATCATTGATTGGATTGGTTGAAGGACTGTTCACCGCCAAAGTTAGATAGAATGTAGTAGTTACTACCTGATTATATATGTTCTATTTCTGCGGCTTAGAGGAGAGAACATAACATGAATTACTAGTATTTATGTTGTATGAAATACTATGTACTCTCCCTCCACCCTTGTTACGTTTTGCTTCTGCTGTCACAAGTTAGTCTGTGAAGTTTATTTAACTGTACAAAATGAAATAATAAAATCCACTAAACTTGAGTATGAAATTGTTAGAATATTCATTCTTGGTAAAATATTTTGTGTGTGGAGAAGAAGTAAATCCAGGGTTGGGGAAGGGAATTCTCCCACCTCATGGGTGGCTTACATGGCTAGTATCAGATGCTCCACCTTCACAGCCCTCACCAACACTATCCAGTTCATGGCTCCTAATAAGCCGTTAGTATGAAAAATTTATTGATGAGTAATTTGAAGCTCCCTGCAAATCAAATTTTAATCTTAATTTGATAATGAGTTCAAATTTTAATGTTGTGCATTTTCTTTCATAAAAGTTAATTGTTTTGGTGTTGTGAAATTGTGCTGGTAGTACATATATTAATGGGGGACAATATGTGAAAGAAAAAGAAAATGGGGTGGACAATGGCACCAGTAAAAGTAAGAAAAATTGATGGCATGACTAACTTTTGATGAGGACCTAACAAACTAATTTTTTTTCTTTTATTTGACGTTAATGCAACAAGAAAACGAGTAGAGGACAACTCATATTGTTGTATACTATATGCTCTTCTTTTTCTAGTTCTCATGAAGTACTATACGCACGTGTTAGTTTTGGTTGCTGAATCTGTTTAAATTTATTATTGAACAATTTCAGATAATCTTTTTTTATCATGTAATTACGTGTTTGGTTTTCTAATTGAATTTTGTTTCTTGCAGAATTTTCAAAGAATCATCTTTACCTATATTGTGAGATTGAGCTGTTTGAATTCTTTAGTGAGGTTAGTGACCTTCTTCCCCTTGAAATTTCATTCTGGTTACATTGACATTTGACAGGAATTGAAAAGACTTTGAACTGTTGTTTGTGTGAACATTTGTAGTATAGAAAATGATTAAAACAAGCGTCATTTTGTACTGTTCTTTTCATTTTCTATTTGCTCATGGATTTATCATTAATTAGAAATTGAACTATTTAAACAATGAAAAGAAATGGCAGGAATATGGGAATGGAAGGTTAGGTACACAGAAAACCATGTGTTTTGATTCATGTTTGTTGTTAGAAGTGAAGAAGATCAAGTAGTACGTATTTGTGTTCAAGTAAAGTAAGACACTCTGGTTCTGTATGGTACCATCTGAGAAGTCGAAGTTCTTAATTGCAAAGAATCTTGGCACAGAACTGGAGATATTTAGATATTTTGAATCTAAGTTTAGTGAAAGTAGATATTTTGAAGAACATGGGGATAGTCAAGCCTAAGCTCTCAATGAATCTGTGATGTCAAATTTGAAGGGCATCTTATATACACTCATTTACAAAACGATTGATAGATTTTTGTAGCCATCCTGGAACTAGTGATGCATTTACTTATCTGGAACCAATAAATACTCCCTCCGTCTCACAAAGGTTGTCAACATTACTATATTGGGCCGTCCCACAAAGGTTGTCAACTTTCCTAAAATAGAAACTTTCTATCACTATTTTTACCATTTTATCCTCTTATCTCACATCGTGGACCCACATGATTTTCTCTTTCCTCCCACTCAACTTAAAATTGAGATCCACAATTTTCTCATTCTTTCTTTTTCATGAGGGTAATTTTGTCAACACACTATTATTCTCTCACTTTTCTTAATATATGTGCCCAAACAAATCCTACAACCTTTGTGGGACGGAGGGAGTATATAGTATTACCTTTATATAAACTCTTTGTTCCCTTAAAATTTACAACAACCAATAAAGTTTGATCTCACTGCCCATTAAGCCTACACAAATTTTAGAAAGTCCAAACTTTCTGATTGCTTGCATTCTTTGATAGGTAGAAGTGGAAACACCATTAAAATTTAATCGTATTTTGAGAAAGGTGGCATTACTTAAAATAAATAAATAAATAAACATCATTAATACTGTTTCGTTTGGAAAGTAAAGAAGTGTTAATTCATGCAGCGAAGGAAGTAAACAAATTTAAAATTTACATGAAGTTGAAATATAATGAACATGACTATGCTTGCTTTTTGTTTTGTGTCCTTACTTCTTAGAAAGAATCCTTGACTATGGTCCCTCAAGAAAGAGGGAAAAAATGAATTCCTGACTATGGTCTTCATTGCCATATTGCACTTGAATCTTTGCTGGATTGATGGGGTTAATGGCAGTAGCAGTTTTTAAATGTTTCAGATAACTTGTCCTTGTAACTTCTACCATTCTCAAGTTCTTTTATAAGAAGTTCCACTTCAGCTTCAAGATTCACTAGTATCTCTGAGTTCTGGTTGGCTTTTGTGTTAGGCTTTGAGTCTAGCTTGTTGTTTAACTGAGCTATTTCAGTCAATATAATCTGCACCTTTTCAGCAAAATAACCTGTAACTGTTAGTCATGTTAATGCTGTGTTGAATGCTTTTTTTTACTGCTTCAGCTTGTTTTATTTTCTACTCTTGCAAATTGCTTTCATTATGGTTTTTTTGCAATTAGGAGATCAGTTTTTTGAAAAGAGAAAATAATAAGTTAAAATTTTAAGACATTTAAGAATAGTAGAAATGATATCAGGGCTGCCACCTAATTGCTTGAGTAGGATCCGATGCTTGATTACTAAACTTTTTCCTTGTATATTTGTTTAGATCATGGACTCAACTCCGCAAGAGTGTAATCAACATGTACGTGTCCCGGGTTTTTTAATAGTTCACAGATCTATTATTTTAACACGTTTGGAATTCTTCATCTACATAAATTGGAAAGGGTGTTAATCTGGTCAACAATTCACTTTTAGCAGGGTATCGCGGAATGGATAGGGAAACTCGAGAAGTGTGTGAATGAGTTGAAAATTGGATTCAACAAAGAACTTAGCGTTCTAGCTTTACAAATTGCGGAGAACACCAAAGCTTTGCAAGAGATGCAGAATGATATGCCATCGACGATAGCAGTGGAAGTATGTAGGTTACTGAACCTGCATAAGACAAGTGAGTCTAGTTTCCAGCATAACACACCGCATGGAAAAGGCATGAGGTACCCAAGTGCTGAGGTATGCGGGCACCTTTTTTCAGTCCCTTCATGTTAAATTTTAATTTTACCTAATTTTAAGACAATGCATGTTCACCTTTGTTGTAGATCACCTCAGAACTTGAAAAACAAGTACCGGGAAGCGTTGTTGAGATCCCAATAGTTGTGCCAGATTCCAATTCGCCATTTCAATTGGCTTCAACTTCCAGAGATCCGACTACTACAAGAAAGAAACTTGTTTTGGATAACTTAAAGGTTAGTGTGTTATTGTACCAATGTGTTGACATCATCATTCAGATAGATAATAAACATACCTTCATACAGCATCAACTTATTCATTGTTGACATTTGACATTACGGTTTCCAATACAGGATGTACTCCACATCCCTTTCGATAAGGTAACCGTCGAGGGCTTTGAGCTTCTCCAAATTTCGGTTGTGTCGTATACCTTCAGTAACAAACCGCCTGCGTAAGACCAGTTTGTGTTAATAAAGTTTAAGATATTACAAATACTAACAATATGAGACTGTTAAAGTACTGGGAATGATCATCATTATTTTGGAAATTGTAGGGAAGTATTGGTTGATTTTCCTACCTTTGACCATATATGTTCGAGGCAGAGTCTGCAATCTCTGGCTCCTTCTAAATACGTTGTTGCTGATGTGAGTGATATAAACATTATTCATTGAGTCATTATTTAATTTGCAACAGTTACGTTGTTAACAAAAGTTTTCTCAATATTGTAGGTTATCAATGCATGGGTTTGCTATTTAATCGAAAGGGAGAATGAAATGAAATTGATGAATTGGTTCTTACCCACTACATTTGCGGTATGCTAGTGATTATATTTATTTTTCCAAGGTTATTGAGATGTGTTATTTTAAAAATTTTGTAGGTGACTGAATTTTTTTTATTTTCACATCATTGTTAGGAACGAGTTAAGAAGGGGAACTTCACTGTGGAAGATGGCATAAGAAGGTACAGAACAGCTGTACCATTCATCAAACAAAACCTGAAAGATTGTGAGAAGGTATCAATTTTTATAGTTATACGTTCACATATATAGTTCATCATTCTAACTAGATATCTAATAATTTATTGTTCTTAACTTTTTTAGATTTTCATACCGATGGTTAGAAAAATGACGAAGAAGAAAATTGATCAATGGTTTCTGACGATAGTTGATCTGGAGAAGAAAGAAGTTCTTTACGTTGACTCAGCCACAGATAGTCAACGGACAAAGACAAGGAACGAGATCGAAAAAATGGTTAGTTATGGTTTCTACAAGTATTTATCCAATTTGTGATAATTCATTCACATATTGTTACTGAAGTATTTTATTTTAACTAGCTGAAGTATCTTGAAGATATGCTCGCTCATCCGTCTTTCCATGAAACGGATGACTATATTCCTCCACCGATTACAACATTCAAGTTTGGTTCTCCGGAGTTTTTGGCTCAACAAATTGAGCAGTAAGTTTTGAAAACTTTTTTAAACTTGATTCTGTATAAGCCGGACATCTACTTGATTGCACCATATATGCTTTCAGTCACTGTTAAAAATTTTCATTGTAGTTGTGACTCAGCAGTTTGGGTTATGTGGTGGATGGATCACGTTAGGTATTCAGAAAAGTTTAATGTTGGGGTAAGATATTAAAATTGAAATTGTTGATAAATTATTTTTGGTTATCCTATAAAGATAGTGAATAAATTAGTTGCATTTTGTTTTTGCAGCCGCTTACTGATTACCATCGTATGAGCATACTTGTTGATCTACTTACGAGTCCACATAACGAGATGGAGATTTTTGTCGCTAGTTATGCAACAAAGGCTTTTGGTCAGGACGCTTAAGAGACATTTTATTAAATGGCTATGGACCTAGTTTTTTCCCGACTTTGTTACTTAGACTGTTTTGGCTGCGTAATTCTCATTATCATCGGGTGTTTATGTTATTGGTTTTTAGTTTACGAATAATTGTTCTCAGACTGTTATTGTGAATTGAAATATTTGTGAGTTTGTTGCTACAATGTTCAAGAGAGCCCATCAAAATGTGTAATACATGGAATTGAGCTCAAAATTAGCGCTTGCTTGCTACAGAGAATTATCACAATTGACATGCCCTGAAATTGTGAATCCAACCCTTCTTCTTACATGTTCTACATCAAACGGCATTACTCACGTCAAATTAAGATTACAAGAAATAAAATAGAAAGAGAAAGCATAAGATTGGTCACAACATTTTCCACATCACCAAGGCCAGATTTAGACAACAACCATACAATGTCTGATCTTACAAGAAGAAGCATGTGTATGTTAATGGCTGCAACATATCATTGCCAAAACTAGTCATTAATTAATCTTAACTTAGCAAAGTTAGGACGACAATGTCTAATCTTCGACTGCGAACCCAAAACAACAAAAACTCGCAATTGGATGATCATAGAAGCAATGAAGTTGGAAACTTGGGAGGTTGCAAAAGTCGCTTGTTCAGATTGCGCACCAAGGGGATAATGATGGAAGTTTATCTAAAATGAGTTAACGATAAAAAAAATCTATACAAAAGGAAGTTAAAAGTGATAAAACATTTGAGATGGAGAGATTATCATTTACTCCCGCCGATGATAGCAAAGTCTACGCTAACTAAGTTAAAAGTCTACGCTAACAGCCTCGAAACAGAAGTACCAATAGTAACGGATTGAAAGAAAACCGTACAATTTTAAGCCAGCTAACTAAGTTTGAAAATGATATTCTGAAAGCAACTAATTATGTTGATCACTGGACAAATAGATCTTTAGTCAATAAACCAAATGTTTTCAGGAAGCAAGTAAATCCGTAATGGTTAGGTTATCCACAAACGCAACTGCAGCGGCCAAACCAGCCAGAACAAGAGATGAAGTAAAGATGCCAGGTTGTCATATATACAAATAAACTTGAGTTATGTAGGATTCAAGAAATTTAAAACAATAAAATGTTCCAGCACCCTAAAGTGTACCTTGAAAAGAATAATAAGTCCAATAAGTACAATCCATGACAATCTGATGACATGAAAACCCGACAAAAAAACCACAATGATCCTACAGAAGCAACAAGCAGGACACTACTTCCATCGTTCAAGTGTGTCTCCAATAATGTTAAAACAACATACTAAAATCTTCGTAACAGCTCCACACTATCAGACATGATAGCTCACAATTATAGTAAAATGGATAATGAAATATTCCAGTAACCAATCCGACAGTCTTTAAGACATAATGCAATGAGAAAAAATAAATAAATAAGAGGACCGATTCAATACTTAATTGAATGAGAGCTATAAGAAACGGCGTTCAATTCATAACTATGACCATCCAATCCCACACTGCATAGCTGTCCGACTCTCTCCTACAACCAAAAGATCATGAACCATTTACAATTACCCATCAAACTTGTCGCAATCGACCAGATTTCAAATTCAAAGAGACAGAGAGAATGCCCAGATCAGAACAGAACCTTATAAATTTCAAATTGAGTTTCAGGCTTTAGTTTGGAGTGGACCTTGCATGCCTTGATCACTTTGGCTTGTACGCTTACTTAAAACCGCACTTTTTCCTTTCTTTCTTCCAGACCCTAGAAAACATGGAATGGTAAACATAAGCACTATGCAGTACATGTCATTTAAAAAAATTGATTCTTCCTCCAAAAAAGTGAAACAAACCTTTGGTTTTCGCAACAACAGGATCTAATATTCCCTCAGCTGGTTGATGTCCACGAGGTGTAACAAATTTCTCAAACTTTGATGTTAGTCTAGCGATATCTTTACGGGCCTCATTGAACGCATCTGTTGATTGAGAAGCAACATGGCAGATTCGTTTGAAACCGAAAACGAGTGCCCCAAACCTTATTTGATGTGGACATCAGCCCCATTTTTGTGATAAGGAGCAACCTTTCCTCCAGAGGGTCTGGCGGACCTTGGGCGAAGGCTCGGATGAGGAGGAAGCCAGCATCTGGGCACCGGCGAGGGCCCAAGGCAAGTCCGTGCTCGCAAGGCTCTTGGCGCGCCCGTGCCCCCTTGGCAAACCCTTGGCCTTTGGCGAGGTCCTGCCCCAAGGGCGAACCCTTGACCATTGGCGAGCCCATTGACCCTGGCGAACCCTTGGTCCTTCTGGGCGAAGGCCCTATGCCTCATTTCCAAAGGCAAGCGAAGCCCAGGTGTTCGCCAAGCAGAAGAGGCCTCCATATGCAAGTCAGGTGAACCCTTCCGCTTGTGCAGAGGCCCTCTCCTTCCCATTTCCCGCCAAATACAACTCCTGGGGACTTGGGATGTTACGGTCACCCCGAGCGGGTTGCGACCGGGTGACCCGGGGCTCCGGTTTTGGCCTGCGGGTCACGTTTTTCGGCGTTCAGACGGCTCCCGAGCCCTATCCGAGTATCATTTTGGCGAACCCTTCCGTATTTGAGGTCGTGTGGGTCCCCCGGACGTTTCCGCCGAAAATATTTTTCTGGCGCCGGGGGGTTGTCGGGTCGCCTCGGGACGTACAGCGGGCTCGGTAGCGCTCTCGAGATCTCAGTTTGAGAAGCCGTTTGTAGTTTTGGAGTCGTGGAGACGTCACGGAGGTGGATGTGGAGTTTAATATTTGGGGCGGTACGTTCGGTTCCGGGAGACTACCGGGGCTCGGGACGGGAATCCCGGGGCTCGGGATGGAAATTTTCTGATGGCTTTGGGGTAAGATGTGTTATAATTTAAGATGGAATTTATGGGTATTTTTATAGAATTTTGGAGTGACGGAATTTCGGTTAAGGTTGACACGCTCGCACGTCGGGTTTTGGTTCGGGTTCAGCGAGCTCGGTAGGACACTCCGGAATGGTAAATGAACTTTTGAAAAATGTTCTGTGAATGTTATAATATTCTGAAGATTGTGTCCGAGTTTCATTAATTTTGGAATTCGGTAATTATTTTTGGGCAAAAAGAATTGGAACTTTCGGAAAAATTGGGAGTTAATTTGCAAATGGGTGCAAAATTAATAATAAAGCGTATGGGCTGCAGCAGCTGATTAATTCAGCAGATTTTTGGGAAGGAGGAAGGGACACTTGGCCATTTTTAATTAAAAGAAGAGGAGTATGGGCTAAAAGGTGATGAAAATATATAAGGCAAATAAATCAATTAAAATGCATAAGAAATTCCATTTCTTTTCTTCTCTCCTTCTTCCCTTCTCTGCCGCCATGGTTGAGCTCCTCCCAAGCTCCATGTTCTTCATTTTTCTTGGTTGATTCTTCAAGGATTTGGGTTCAAGAAATTGGTAAGCTTCCTTTCTTCTTCTCTTTCAAATTGGAAACAAGAAATAGTTGGATAAAGAGAGGGATTTTCGAAATGAGGGTTTGTTCTTGGCTATGGGTTTTAGTGATCCTCTTGCTTCCAAATTTAAGTATGTTGATCTTGGGATGGAGGGGAGTAAGAATCTATGGTTGGATTTTGGAAAAACATGTTGGTTGGAAGAAACCCTAATTGCCGAAATTATGATGAATTTTCTAAAATTGTGTATGTTTGTGTTCTTGATTCATGCTTGAGATATGTTGTTCCTTGCATGATTCTAAGACAATCTATGGTTTCAATTTGGTGGAAAACAAGTTGGGTTAAAAACCCCTCTTTGGCCGAATTGTTAAGTGAAGAGGTTTTGGTTGTTTAGGTGAAATTGGTTAGTAATCTTGCTTAAGAATTGTAATTGGTGATTAAAGAGTACAAATGGAACTTTGTTTGGATTGAAATGGAAGTTGGGTGAGAAATCCCCATTAAGGCCGAATTATTCAACATTGGGGTTTTGTTGTTTTGATGCAATTGGTTAGTAAGTTTGGTTAGGAAGTGAAATTGGTGATTAGTGGGATTAATTGGAAGCTTGAACGGTTTAAATTGGAAGTGTGGTGAAAAATTGGTTAAGGATCAAATTGTTGAAGTGATTCTTTTTCAATGTTGGTGGTGTGTGTTGATTGAATTGGATGCTAAATTGGTAATGTGGGTGGAAGTAGGTGCGTTATGGTGTTTGAAATACCATTTTCGGGTTAGAATAGAGAAAGTTAGTTTTATACGAGTTTACCGGGAAAAGTGTCTGGAATGCGGGTTTAAGGGTTGGAATACGTTGTGGGAGTTGGAATAATAAGGTTCTAGCTCGGTTCGTAAAACCGAGCTTTCTGTGGAATTTTCCGGGAAAGTGCGGGTTTGTGCGGAAATTGTTTTCTGGGGTTTGTTTGGATATGTTCTGATCCAACTATGGTTGTACAGCTTGATTCTGCGTTGGTGGAGTAGCGCGGACCCGTAGGAGCCAAGTTGTGCATTTCGGGTCGGGAGTCGGGATTTTCCGAGTTTTGGGCTGCGGGGCAGCGTTTCAGAGGTAAGGGCTTAATTTGGTAAAATGTACGTTTGTTCTGCTCCATATATGTTATGTGTATGATATCTTCGCTGCGTTTGTATGTTTTATTTATATTTGTTCTGATTCTGTGGCGAGGCCCGTATGGTTGGAGGGACCACGGGTACTCCTTGGATCTGTTCTGCGTATCCGCACCGGGAGTGCCGATACTTCTGTTCTGTGTCCGCACTGGAGGGGTGCCGACATTCTGCGTATATCCGCACTTGGGGTGCCGATATACTTCTGTGACCCTACGACAGTTTGGGGATCGCGACCCCAGCCGGTACCGTGCTATCTGTTCTGCTCGACCAGTATATTCGACCTCTGCCGAGGGCCGTCGCATGGTCGTTCTGGCGGTTGGACCGCATATGTTGGATTCTGATTTACATTATGCTTTATGTTCATATGTATATGCATATGCTGTGATATTCTGTTTTGCAGGTTCAGATTGTTGCCCTGTGGGCAAACTGCACTTTTACCTTAAGCCCTTACTGGGTCCTTTCGAGGACTCACCCTTTTATTTGTTTACCATCTTTCAGGCAGTCTGACAAGCAACCTGCGGAATAGAGATCCGCGGTGCTTCCTGACATTTTGGGTTCTGTAGCAGCAGCAGTACCACGTGCGGGAATTCTTGAGCGAGAGGCTTCTGATTCCGCACTTAGGTATATATATAGGATTTTGTTTAATGGCTCTGTAGTGTAGCCGCATGCATGTAGGTCAGATCATGAATTTGTATATGTCATATGATCGGAAATATATTCGCCTTTGATGCCTTCGAGTCGAGGGCGGAGCCCCGACTTGCCTAAATTGGATTTGTTATGATATGAATTCAGTGTTTCTGTGGTTGTTGCGATGAGCAATGTTTGGTATAGCATGAACTGCTTGGTTGGTATTTTGTCGAGTTATCATGTATACTTGCCATGTATGGGTTCTGTAGGTTGCTAGTCGATACTCGTTTGTTCTGTATTTGAGCTCGATGCTCCGCTGCCGCGTTTTCCGCCGTAATTCCTGTTTCCGACGTCGCGGCCGGCTCCGCCTCCGCAACCGGGCGGGGTGGCTGTGACAAGTTGGTATCAGAGCAGGTCAGGTCGGAATGACCCAAAAGGTAAAGTATGTTTGGTTTTGGGTATGGAATGTGAAAGGCAAGTATACAAGTCCGAGGGTGGACCCTTGGAGTAAGTTAAGACTGTTCGTGGGTAAGTAATCGTGGAAGTGACTTGAGGTACAAGCCACCGTTCTACGTTTCATTCGGGGCGGTTCAGACGGAGACTGGCCACCTCCTTATTTGAACCGTTTCGGAATGGATGTGGAGCAGCGGGCGGTTCTTTGGAGCACTTTGAAAGATTTGAGGTACTTTTATGAATCTTGGGTGATTTGTGTGGTGTTTCTGTGTTATGAGCATGGTTTGGTTTTGTGGTTTAAAGTTGAATATTGGTTGTGAGATTCTGAAAAAGAATTTCTGCATCATGCATTGCATTACACTACAGAGCCTTAGAATACTGCTGCTGGCTTTTGGATAGATGGGAAAGAGTTAGTTGATTTGGACTTTGGATATGGGATAAGTTGGCTTTGGTTGGACTTGGTTTAAGGGAATGTTTACTACACGCGAACAGCGTGTTTTGGCATCGGAGGGGCGGGACTGGAATCCCACACCTCCGTGGAATAGGATACGGGTTCAGCGTAACTCAGGGGTTGAACAATCACAATCATCACCCCCGGGGTTCTAGCAGTCACAGGGACCCTTTCTGTTTGGTATTGGTGTTGGACCAGGTACAGCTGTGCTGGGTACTTCACTGTCAGCACAGCAGGCTCAGGGACGGCAGTAGGCATGGGAAGATCTGATTATGCCACAGTAGGGGCATTTTGATCAGGTGGTGATAGCGAGACTTTAGCCACTGCTCGCTACAGCTTTGGAATTGGTAAGTGAGTGACTCCGAGGAGAATGGTCACTACGACACCTAGACTTCTCGTCGGTTCTATCAACGACGGGGAGATCTGAGGCACCAGTTTGACGAGGTCAGACTTCTGGAGAGGTTTTAGAGTTTGAACCCCCCCCGAGGTTCAATGACCGAGGAGGGTCTGGGGTAGTAGAGATTTGGTTTGCAGGAGTTGACAAACTCCTGGGGGAGGCTACATTTTTCCCCAGCAGTGCAGCGGGGATGTAGCCAGGGATCTGCGTTAGGCACAGTTCGATGAGCTTCATCAGGGAGACAAGATTGTCGGAAAGTTCGAGTGAGAGTTTGATCGGTTGGTTTGCTACGTACCGTAGTACTATGGAATGGAAGAATAGAAGGCTAAGAGGTTTATTCGTTGACTGCGCCCCGAGTTCAGGTGGGTTTTGAGACCTTTAGACATTACTTTGTTTCGGGAAGCCGTTATTGGGCTCAACTCCTCGAGCAAGAGGAGGTTGAGAGTCGTCTCACCTTGCAATGAGGTCAGGGGAGTACGAGGGCTCCATACAACAGGGACCCCGGCAGATTTCTGGATGCCGAATAGGCACGGGCAGTTTAGTAGAGGTAGAGAGGGAGCACCACCGGCACGATCTTATCCGATTTGCAGTAGGTATCATTCCGGTTGAATTTGTTATCGGCAGGAGGGCCGATGTTTACGTTGCAGGTCTGACACTCTTTGGGTACGGTATTGCCCTCTTATTGTAGGGCAGGGGTCAGCAGGAAGTTCTGTAAGGTACTATATTTCCGAATGAGATACCGGTTCATGCGTTATTTGATACAGGAGCATTTGTTCCCATTGTAACACCGAAATGTGTTACATTTCTGTATCTGTCTGTTAGTACCTTGCCTCAAACGCATTTAGTAAAAACTGCAGGAAGTCAGTTCCTGTTTTCCAATGAGGTGGTACGGGGTTGTACGATATCTGTAGGCGGACATGATAGTATCGGATCTGTTGGTTTTAGACACGCCGGACTATGATGTTATTCTTGGAATGGACTGGCTATTCAAGAACTCTGTGCACATTGATTGTGCAACCAGAACCATTATGGTTTCTGGAGAGGTACTACCTCTCACGGCTCCGACTGGTGTGACTATCGCACAAAGAAAGAGTTACTGATTCGGATCACCGTCGATAGTTGGTGTAGGGAATGCTATGATCTGAATGAAGCTGGTATTAGGTTGAAGTTGGATGGTTTACCGTTGGTTCGAGATTTCCCACAGGTATTTCCGGAGGAGTTGCCCGGATTACCTTAAGAGCGGGGAATTGTGTTTGACATCCACCTGCAGTCAGGTACTGCTCCGATATCTATTCCTCCTTATCGGATGCCTATTTCCGAGATGCAGGAATAGAAGAAGCAACTGGAGGAATTACAGCAAAAGAGTTTCGTCCGACCGAGCACTTGGCGTGGGGTGTTCTCGGTTTTGTTTGTTAGGAAGAATGATGGGACACTCTGACTTTGTATTGATTATAGACGGTTGAATGCTCTTATCGTGAAGAACAAGTATCCGTTGCCGAGGATTGACGATCTTTTTGATCAACTTCAGGGTTCGAGGGTTTTCTCAAAGATTGATCTCCGATCTGGATACTTTCAGCTTAGGGTGAAGGGTGAGGACATACCTAAGACTGTTTTCCGCACCCGGTATGGAAACTTTGAGGTTACGGTCATGCCATTCGGGCTGACCGATGCTCCGGTAGCATTCTTGGATCTGATGCATCGGGTGTTCCGACCGTACTTGGACTCATTTCTGGTGGTTTTATTGATGATATTCTGATATATTCTCGGGATGAGGACTCGCATCGGGAGCATCCAAGGGTAGTTCTGCAGACACTTTGGGAACATCAGCTTTATGCTAAATTCTCAAAGAGTGAGTTCTGGATTCGGGAAGTCACTTTTCTGGGACACATTATGTCTGAGCATGGTCTGTCTATGGATTCAGAGTAGGTGAGGGCAGTTCGGGATTGGAAACAACCTACCACGGTACGGGAGTTCAAGAGCTCCCTGGGGTTAGCAGGATTTTATCGGAGGTTTGTACTGGATTTTCTATTCTGGCATCTCCGCTAATGCGGTTGACCAGGAAGGGTCAACCGTATTTCTGGTCTGATAGGTGTGAGCAGGATTTTCAGGAGTTGAAACGGCAGTTGACTAACGCTCCGATTCTGACTCTTTCAGATCCGATCTTACCGTATGTGAATTATACGGATGCTTCCACGTCTGGTTTGAGATATGTGTTGGTATAGGAGCGTTTTGTGGTAGCTTATGGGTCGAGGCAGCTGCGACCGCATGAGCTGAACTGACTGACACATGATCTGGAGTTGGCTATAGTAATTTATGCGCTGAAACATTGGAAGCAATATCTGTTTGGTAATAAATTTCAGATTCTTACCGACCATAAGAGTCTGAAACATCTGTGTACGCAAAAGGAGCTTAATTTGAGGCAGCATAGATGGCTCGAATACATTAAGGACTATGGTTGCTGTATCGGGTACATCTCTGGCAAGGGCAACACGGTTGCCGATGCTCTGAGCAGGAAGTATACCGGCTTAATTAAGGGAGGAAATGTTGGTGACCGATCTGAGGAGAGTGATTTGATATGCCTTTGGCACAGGGGGCAGCTCTGGGAGCGTGCTCAGGTTATTACACTTACCATACATTCTGAGTGGCTTGATAGGGTGCGCGAGGCGCAGGGTAGAGATCCGGGGTTGAAGGAATTATCTGGGGTGGATAAGAGTTCTTTGTTATCGACGTTTGGTATGGCGAGGATTGCTATACTTCCGAGACCGCCTTTGTGTACCCGAGGATCGGGAGTTCGGAATGATATTTTAGAGGAGGCACACTCGAGCGGGTGAGCATCGAGGGACCGGCGAGGACACTGCAGACTTTGCCCATTCCATCTGGAAGTGGGGTAATGTTATGATGGACTTTCTGACCGCACCGCCCGACACGGTTTCATCATGATGCTATCTGGTTTTTGTGGACCGGCTGACAAAGTGCGTACACTTTCTGCCTATTCGGGTCACAGACCCTCTGGAGAAGCTTGCCCGGCTTTACCTCAGGGAGATTGTACGTTTACATGGAGCACCAGACTCCATTGAATCTGACCGTAATCCGCGTTTTACAGCACGGTTTTGGATTTCTTTTCATGAAGCATTGGGCACGCGACTCCGTCTGAATACAGCTTATCACCCACGGACGGACGGACAGTCGGAGCGGGTGATTCTGATATCGGAGGATATGTTGCAAATCTATATTTTGGATTTTGGAGGAGTTTGGGACTAGCAGTTACTTTGATAGAGTTCTCGTACAACAATTGCTTTCGAGACTACGTTTGACATGGCACCATATGAGGTGTTGTACGGAGGTGTATGACACCATCTTTGTTGGACAGATGCATCGATGGGGTTGAAGCCTGGGACCCGAGCTTTTGAGAGTCTACGGCAAAGATCAGATTATTACAGGCGCGGATTAAAACCGCGAACGACTGCACCACTGCTTATACGAACCGCCGCCGTAGAGCTCTTGAATCGGCGTTTGGTGATAGAATTTGATAGAATTTGACTGGAGGTAGCACCGTTCAGAGGGACAGTAAGATCTGGTAGGCGGGGCAAGTTACCCCGAGTTTTATCGGTTGTCATGAATTTCCAGAGTAAGTTGTTAGGTTGGTTTTTCCCCCCCAACTGTTTCTGTTTTAGGTGGTATCTTCCAGGATAGCCTGTTGTGGATCGGTTAGATTTAGGTTCGCATCTTATGCAGGGTTGTCTCGGTAGATATACGGCAAGCCCGACTCGGGTGCAATAAGATGCACCCGGAGGGTGGGACGCCGTGAGGCTCTGTATGGTAGTCTAAACTACCACTCCCGCCGCACCAGTACGATGGTCCGATTGTTCTGGGTTGGAGGAATGTTTGTATATTCTGGTTGGTAGTGTCACCTGTCTGGTTGGTTCAGGCTACTCTTGGAGGACCAAGAGTTCTAAGGGGGGGAGAATGTTGCGGTCACCCCGAGCGGGTTGCGACCGGGTGACCGGGGCTCCGGTTTTGGCCTGCGGGTCACGTTTTTCGGCGTTCAGACGGCTCCCGAGCCCTATCCGAGTATCATTTTGGCGAACCCTTCCGTATTTGAGGTCGTGTGGGTCCCCCGGGCGTTTCCGCCGAAAATATTTTTCTGGCGCCGGGGGGGTTGTCGGGTCGCCTCGGGACGTACATCGGGCTCGGTAGCTCTCACGAGATCTCAGTTTGAGAAGCCGTTTGTAGTTTTGGAGTCGTGGAGACGTCCCGGAGGTGGTTGTAGAGTTTAATATTTGGGGCGGGACGTTCGGTTCCGGGCGACTCCCGGGGCTCGGGACGGGAATCCCGGGGCTCGGGATGGAAATTTTCTGATGGCTTTGGGGTAAGATGTGTTATAATTTAAGATGGAATTTATGGGTATTTTTATAGAATTTTGGAGTGACGGAATTTCGGTTAAGGTTGACACGCTCGCACGTCGGGTTTTGGTTCGGGTTCAGCGAGCTCGGTAGGACACTCCGGAATGGTAAATGAACTTTTGAAAAATGTTCTGTGAATGTTATAATATTCTGAAGATTGTGTCCGAGTTTCATTAATTTTGGAATTCGGTAATTATTTTTGGGCAAAAAGAATTGGAACTTTCGGAAAAATTGGGAGTTAATTTGCAAATGGGTGCAAAATTAATAATAAAGCGTATGGGCTGCAGCAGCTGATTAATTCAGCAGATTTTTGGGAAGGAGGAAGGGACACTTGGCCATTTTTAATTAAAAGAAGAGGAGTATGGGCTAAAAGGTGATGAAAATATATAAGGCAAATAAATCAATTAAAATGCATAAGAAATTCCATTTCTTTTCTTCTCTCCTTCTTCCCTTCTCTGCCGCCATGGTTGAGCTTCTCCCAAGCTCCATGTTCTTCATTTTTCTTGGTTGATTCTTCAAGGATTTGGGTTCAAGAAATTGGTAAGCTTCCTTTCTTCTTCTCTTTCAAATTGGAAACAAGAAATAGTTGGATAAAGAGAGGGATTTTCGAAATGAGGGTTTGTTCTTGGCTATGGGTTTTAGTGATCCTCTTGCTTCCAAATTTAAGTATGTTGATCTTGGGATGGAGGGGAGTAAGAATCTATGGTTGGATTTTGGAAAAACATGTTGGTTGGAAGAAACCCTAATTGCCGAAATTATGATGAATTTTCTAAAATTGTGTATGTTTGTGTTCTTGATTCATGCTTGAGATATGTTGTTCCTTGCATGATTCTAAGACAATCTATGGTTTCAATTTGGTGGAAAACAAGTTGGGTTAAAAACCCCTCTTTGGCCGAATTGTTAAGTGAAGAGGTTTTGGTTGTTTAGGTGAAATTGGTTAGTAATCTTGCTTAAGAATTGTAATTGGTGATTAAAGAGTACAAATGGAACTTTGTTTGGATTGAAATGGAAGTTGGGTGAGAAATCCCCATTAAGGCCGAATTATTCAACATTGGGGTTTTGTTGTTTTGATGCAATTGGTTAGTAAGTTTGGTTAGGAAGTGAAATTGGTGATTAGTGGGATTAATTGGAAGCTTGAACGGTTTAAATTGGAAGTGTGGTGAAAAATTGGTTAAGGATCAAATTGTTGAAGTGATTCTTTTTCAATGTTGGTGGTGTGTGTTGATTGAATTGGATGCTAAATTGGTAATGTGGGTGGAAGTAGGTGCGTTATGGTGTTTGAAATACCATTTTCGGGTTAGAAATGAGAAAGTTAGTTTTATACGAGTTTATCGGGAAAAGTGTATGCGGAATGCGGGTTTAAGGGTTGGAATACGTTTGTGGGAGTTGGAATAACAAGGTTCTCGCTCGGTACGTAAAACCTAGCTTTCTGTGGAATTTTCCGGGAAAGTGCGGGTTTGTGCGGAAATTGTTTTCTGGGGTTTGTTTGGATATGTTCTGACCCAACTATGGTTGTTCAGCTTGATTCTGCGTTGGTGGAGTAGCGCGGACCCGTAGGAGCCAAGTTGTGCATTTCGGGTCGGGAGTCGGGATTTTCCGAGTTTTGGGCTGCGGGGCAGCGTTTCAGAGGTAAGGGCTTAATTTGGTAAAATGTACGTTTGTTCTGCTCCATATATGTTATCAGGTATGATATCTCTGCTGCGTTTGTATGTTTTATTTATATGTTCTGATTCTGTGGCGAGGCCCGTATGGTTGGAGGGACCACGGGTACTCCTTGGATCTGTTCTGCGTATCCGCACCGGGAGTGCCGATACTTCTGTTCTGTGTCCGCACTGGAGGGGTGCCGACATTCTGCGTATATCCGCACTTGGGGTGCCGATATATACGTGACCCTACGGCGGTTTGGGGATCGCGACCCGGCCCGGTACCGTGCTATACATTACATTACGATCTGTATATTCGACCTCTGCTGAGGGCCGTTCTGAGTCGTCGCGGTTGGACCGCATATGTTGGATTCTGATTTACATTATGCTTTATGTTCATATGTATATGCATATCTTTGTGATATTCTATTTTGCGAGTTGATTGTTGCCACGTGGGCAAACCGCACTTTTACCTTAAGCCCTTCGGGTCCTTTCGAGGACTCACCCTTTTATTTGTTTACCATCTTTCAGCGATCGACAAGCAACTGCGGAATAGAGATCCGCGGTGCTTCCTGACATTTTGGGTTCTGTAGCAGCAGCAGTACCACGTGCGGGAATTCTTGAGCGAGAGGCTTCTGATTCCGCACTTAGGTATATATATAGGATTTTGTTTAATGGCTCTGTAGCTGTAGCTGCATGCATGTAGGTCAGATCATGAATTTGTATATGTCATATGATCGGAAATATATTCTGCCTTTGATGCCTTCTGAGTCGAGGGCGGAGCCCCGACTTGCCTATATTGGATTTGTTATGATATGAATTCGGTGTTTACGTGGTTGTTGCGATGAGCAATGTTTGGTATACCATGAACTGCTTGGTTGGTATTTTGTCGAGTTATCATGTATACTTGCCATGTATGGGTTCTGTAGGTTGCTAGTCGATACTCGTTTGTTCTGTATTTGAGCTCGATGCTCCGCTGCCGCGTTTTCCGCCGTAATTCCTGTTTCCGACGTCGCGGCCGGCTCCGCCTCCGCAACCGGGCGGGGTGGCTGTGACACGTAACCATTGTAAAGATAGAACATATTTATAAGAAATCAGAAATTCTCCAAGTGAGGTTTTGGCTTTCTTGTTCTCATTTCTTGCATTCCATCTCCTTAAGTGATCCGTGCAAGAGGATCCAACATAATATCTAGTATTGTTTGAACTTGTATTCAAAAGGTGCTAGATCCCATCTTCACTCCTAGGCATTTTCAAGGGCATTGCCTCACCTCGTAGTGAGGAGATTCTCTTGGCCGACTTGTGTTTCCTTGGTCTTCCTCTGTTTTCGTTTCCTTTCTTGCTGGAAACCGCCTCCATCGAGCTAGATCCGAGCTCGTGATCACTTACCCCCCTGGGATCACATCATTATTACAACCAACCTCTGTTCGGATATATTTCGTTCACTGGAGTGGGAGTCCCAGTCCTTAGGATTTTTAGTCCATCTATTTAAGATGCACGACTGCGGTATCTGTACTAAATTCCGTTGCTTCAAAGTACAAATCATGTGTGCACAAGGAATGCCTGTCACCGCACGCCACCCGAGCCCGGTTGCGGAGGCGGGGGCGCCGGGACGCCGGAAGCGGAAGCCGGAATGAATAGGAATGACAGGTCCATCGAGACCCGCCGCGCGTAGCGGACCCAAAGAGCGAAAGGATTATGGAAGCAACCTAACAAATATTTCGCGCATATAACTGAAAATAAAATCCAAACACACAATTCATGCATTAACAACAGAGTAAGCCCCGCCCTCCGTGGACGAGTGCTTACGCACCAAAACATATATACATACAAAATTCACAGAACCTAAGGTGTCTAGCAAGCGCCAAGCGCCGTAACATATACGTAATGTAATATACAAATATATACAGACATACAATCATCACAAAGAATACAGTAAAGTGTGCATATGCAACTACAGAGCCAGCCTTAGATCTATGAATCAAAAATACCTTGCGCGGGATTCAGACCAAGTAGACAATCCCGGACCGCAAGGTGCAGCAGCCGCAAAACACTACCGAGGTAGAACCTCACGGAAACCTACTCCGCAGGCCGCTTATCAGGTCTACCTGAAACCCAAAAACAAAACCCAAAGAAGGGTGAGTCCTAAAAGGACCCGTAAGGGATATGGGGTAAGGTAAGTATATGTAACCCTGCAAAACAGAAAGATAGCAATATATGCAATAGAATACGGAATAACATGCATGTACAGAAAATAGATCGGAGTCCAGAAGGACGTGCGATTCTAAATCGCCATAACCCTTATAATAAATCGGAACGACAGCCTCCACTAAGGGAGTCGGAAGCCGAAGCTAATACAGAAGCATGGTGCACCAGCTGGGGTAGCGAACCCACAACCTGTCGTAATGTTAATGCATGCAGTATGCCATAAGGCATACTCCTACAAACTACAGAATATGCCCAAAGGCATAAAATTCAAATACTAATGTAATGTAAAATGAAACCAAAACATATACTTAGCTTACCAAAACAATGTAACCAAACCCTTACCTCAAAATCCAGAGTATTGGACCGATTCTGGACAACTCCTACACCGTGCCCCGAAACTTAGAACTCCTCTTTTCCTAACCTCCGAACCTCAGAATCTGCCAAACCAAGTTGAATTAGCATCCTTATCAACCACACTACCAAACTACACCCCCGACCCCAAAACCGAAAATCCGCAGACTTCCGTAAAATTCCAGATTTCCACAGAAACTTCAGAATTCAGAACCAACCTAGACAATGCAAGATTATACATTGACAAACATCATACAATAAGCAGAACTGATCAAATCCAACCTTAAACCCTTCATTACCCGCCATTTTCCGATAATCCCGATTAATTGTAACTTTTTCATTTCTTAACCGAATTCAACGCTTTCAAACTTCCATCCACTCCTAAATTCAACACCAACACCATATTAACATCCAATTTAACCAAAATGAAACTCCAACCTAGATAAAGTTTCATTCCAACATTTCGGTTACTAACCAACATTTCACCCAACATCCAATTCAATCCATTCAAGCTACCAAACAACCATTCCAACCACCAATTTCACTTCTAAACCAAGCATGCTATCCAATTGCATCCAAACAACAAAATCCAACATGAACATACACCTAAATAAATCGGCCAAAAGGGGGTTTTTACCTCAACTTGTTTTCCATCAAATTGAATCCATACATAAGCTTAGAATCATGCTAGGACTAACATACTTGAAGCATGAAACAAGATAACAAACACACACCATTTTGGAATTTTCCCAAAAATTCGGCCAACATAGGTTCTTCATCCAAGATGTGTTTTCCAAAATCCAACACTTGATTAACACTCTCCTACAACCCAAGAACAACATACTAAAACATGGGAGGAAGAGAATCATCCTAGCTTATAGCTAAGAACAAACCCAACATTTGCCAAAACTCCTCTTTTCACCACTAATCTTCAAAACTAATGAGAAAAGAGAGCTTAGGAGGTACTTACCACATAAAGCATCCAATTTCTCTTTGATTCCAACCAAGAAGAAGAAGTTCAAGCTTGGAGGTGAGCTCTTCAATGGTGGCGTCGGACAAGAGCAAGAGGAAGAAGAAGAAATGAAAGAAAAGAAAATGAGATAAGTCCCATTTTTTAGAAATATTATGCCTTATATAATTTCCTCACTTTAAACCCATACTTCTCCTCTTTAAATAGAAATTGGCCAAGTGTCCCAAAAACCTTCCCCACTTGCTGCCGAAATTATCAGCTGCTGCTGCCCATGCTGATTTTTATTAAATTTGCACCCAATTGCAAATTAACACCCAATATGTCCGAAAGTTCCAATTCTTTAAGCCCAAAAATAATTACCGAATTCCAAAATTAACGAAACTTGGACACAACCTTCAGAATATTATAACATTCACAAAACACTTTTCAGAAATTCATTTACCATTCCGGAGTGTCCTACCGAGCTCGCTGAACCCGAACCAAAACCCGACGTGCGAGCGTGTCAACCTGAACCGAAATTCCGTCACTCCAAAATTCTATAAAAAATACCCATAAATTCCATCTTAAATTATAACACAACTTACCCCAAAGCCGTCAGAAAATTTCCATCCCGAGTCCCGGGATTCCCGCCCCGAGCCTCGGAGTCGCCCGAACCGAACGTCCCGCCCAAATATTAAACTCCACAACCATCTCCGGACGTCTCCACGACTCCAAAACTGCAAACGGCTTCCCAAACTGAGATCTCGAGAGTGCTACCGAGCCCGCCAGTACGTCCCGAGACGACCCCGACAACCCCCCGGCGCAGAAAAATATTTTCGGCGGAAATGTCCGGGGGACCCACACGACCTCAAATACGGAGGGGTTCGCCAAAATGATACTCGGATAGGGCTCGGGAGCCGCCTGAACGCCGAAAAACGTGACCCGCAGGCTAAAACCGAGCCCCGGTCACCCGGCCGCAACCCGCTCGGGGTGACCGTAACATTCTCCCCTTAGGACTCTTGGTCCTCCAAGAGTTGTATCAACCCTGATATCGCTCGGGGTATCGATCCCGAATGTCCTTCTCTGCCTCCCAAGTCGCCTCCCGGCCGCATGATGTGACCACCGAACCTTGACCATGGGAATCAACTTGCTACGAGTCTCCCGACATCCCTATCCGTAAAGGCTACCGGTACCTCCCGATAAGAAAGATCGGGTTCCACTGCACTCCTCCACCGGAATCGCCCGAGTCGGATCCGTAATGCACTTCTTCAACATGCCGACATGGAAGACATTGTGCACAGCAGATGACTAGAGGTAATGCCAACCGGTATGCCACCCTACCGACCCGCCTCCGTAATCTCATATGGGCCGATATACCGTGGGGCCAACTTGCCCTTCTTTCCGAATCTGACTGTCCCGCGGATAGGTGCTACCTTGAGCCAAACCCTATCCCCACCCTCAAACTCCAGAGCCCTACGGCGAAGGTTCGCATAAGTAGTGGTGCGGTCGTCGCGGCTTTGATCCGCGCCCGAATCAATCTGATCTTCGCCGTAGTCTCCTCAATAAGCTCGGGTCCCAACTCAACCCTATCGACGCATCGGTCCAAAGAATGTGGTGTCATACACCTCCTCCCGCATAACGCCTCATATGGTGCCATACCAATCGTAGTCCGGAAGCCGTTGTTGTACGAGAACTCAATCAAAGGCAATCGCTGGTCCCAATCTCCTCCAAAATCCAAAGTACAGCTTCGCAAAGATATCCTCCAATATCTCGAATCACCCGCTCCGACCGCCCATCCGTCTGTGGGTGATAAGTCAGTACTCGATGGAGTCGCGTGCCCAGCGCTTCATGAAAAGCCCTCCGTAACTGCGCCGTAAAACGCGGATCACGGCCGATACAATGGAGTCTCGGTACTCCATGTAATCGCATAATCTCCCCGATGTAAAGCCGGGCAAGCTTCTCCAGAGGGTCCGTGATCCGAATAGGCGTAAAGTGTGCGCACTTTGTCACCGATCCACAATAACCCAGATAGCATCATGGCGAGACCGTGTCGTGGGCAAGCAGCAGAAAATCCATAGTAACATTGCCCCACTTCCGACCGGAATGGGCAAAGTCTGCAGTGTCCCCGCCGGTTTCGTGCTCAATCTTCACTGCCGACAAACGGCACACCTAGACACATGTGTGGCAATGTGCCTCCTCATCCTGTGCCACCAAGTGAGTACGCAGATCCCGATACATCTTCTCACTCCCGGGTGAATGCTCAATCTGCTCGAGTGTGCCTCCTCTAAAATCTCATTCCGAGCTCCCGATCCTCCGGTACATAAAGGCGGTCTCGGAAGTATAGCAATCCTCGCCTATACCGAAATGCCGGTAACAAAGACCCCTTATCCTCCCCAGATAACTTCTTCAGCCCCGGATCTCTACCTTGCGCCTCGCGCACTCTATCAAGCCACTCAGAATGTATAGTAAGTGTGTATACCCGAGCACGCTCCCGTAGCCGCCACCGTGCCAAAGGCACGCGATCACTCTCCTCGGATCGGTCACCAACATCTCCTCCCTTGACCAACCCGGTATACTTCCCGCCAAAGGCATCGGCAACCGTGTTGCCCTTGCCAGAGATGTACTCGATACTACAATCATAGTCCTTAATGTATTCGAGCCATCTGCGCGCCTCATGTTAAGCTCCTTCACAGAAACAGATATTTCAGACTCTTATGGTCGGTAAGAATCTGAAATTTGTTACCAAGCGATAATGCCTCCATTGTTTCAGCGCATAGATCACCGCAGCCAACTCCAGATCGTGTGTCGGATAGTTCAGCTCATGCGGTCGCAGCTGCCTCGACCCATAAGCTATCACATTACGATCTCGCATCAAAGACACACCCCAAACCGGATGTGGAAGCATCCGTATAGATCACATACGGTAAGCTCGGATCTGGAAGAGTCGAATCGGAGCGTTAGTCAACCGCCGCTTCAACTCCGAAAATTCTGCTCACACCTTTCGGACCAGATAAACGGTTGACCCTTCTTGGTCAATCGCGTGAGCGGAGATGCCGAATAGAAAACCCCTGCACGAACCTCCGATAATATCCTCGCTAATCCCGTGAAGCTCCCGATCTCCCGCACCGTGGTAGGTTGTTTCCAGCCCCGAATCGCCCTCACCTTCTCTCGGGTCCACGCATGCACCATGCTCAAATAACGTGTCCTGCAAAGGTGACCTCCCGGATTCAGAACTCACACTTTGAGAACTTAGCATAAAGCTGATGTTCCCAAAGTGTCTCGCAGTAACTACCTCGATGCTCCCGATGCGAGTCCGCATCCCGAGAATATATCAATATCATCAATAAAGACCACCACAAATGAGTCCAAGTACGGCCGAACACCCGATGCATCGATCCATGAATGCCGCCGAGCATTGGTCAGCCCAAATGGCATGACCGTAAACTCAAAGTGTCCATACCGGGTGCGGAAAGCAGCCTTAGGTATATCCTCCTCCTTCACCCTAAGCTGAAAGTATCCAGATCGTAGATCAATCTTCGAGAAAACTCTCGAATCCCAAGTTGATCAAAAAGATCGCCAATCCTCGCAACGGATACTTATTCTTCACAAGAAGGGCATTCAACCGTCTCGTAGTCTATGCAAAGTCTGAGCGCCCCATCTTTCTTCTTTACAAATGTAACCGGAGCACCCCACGGCGAAGTGCTCGGTCGGATGAAGCCCTTCGCTGTAATTCCTCCAATCGCTTCTTTAACTCCCGCATCTCGTAAATGGGCATCCGATAAGGAGGAATAGATATCGGAGCAAAGGCCCGACCGCAGTAGATCTCAAACACAATTTCCCGCTCTGGTGGTAATCCGGGCAACTCCTCCGGAAATACCTGCGGAAAATCTCGAACTACCGGTATACTAGCTAGCTTCAACCTAGTATCCGCCTCATTCAGATCAAAACATTCCCCTACACCAACTACCGACACTGGTCCAGACCGCAACTCGTACTATGTCAGTGCGATAGTCAAACCAAGCGGAGTCGTGAGAGGTAGTACCTCTCCGTAAACCATAATGGTACGGGCTGCACAATCAATGTGCATGCAATTCTTGGATAGCCAATCCATCCCAAGAATAACATCATAGTTCGGCGTGTCCAAAACCAACAAGTCCGATACTATCTCGATGCCCGCCACGGATATCGTACAACCCCGAACCATCCCATTGGAAAACAGAAACCGACTCCCAAATAGCTTTTACTAAATACATCTGCGGCAAAGTACTAACAGACAGTGTGTAGAGATGTAACACATTTCGTGCTACAATAGAAATAGACGCTCTCAGTATCAAATAACGCATGAACAGATGTATCGCTCGTAAATACAAGACCTTGCAAAACTCCCCGCCGAGTCGAGCCTCCCGCTGGCCGGGCCCGCCGCCGACCGGGTCCTCCTCGATGACTAGGGCCTCTCGCCGACTAGGACCTCCTCGCTCTATCTCGAAAACTCGCCCGCTCTAGGCTGCCGCGGTGGAGGGGTGGCTGAAGCCGTGGTCGCCGCCGAGGTCTCGGCCACCTCGCTGAAACCCACGCCGCGGCGCGCTGGGCGGTGCCCGAGATCGCGGACGCTGAAAACTACTGTAACCTCGCCCCACCGTCTCGAGGGCAGTCCTGCACCCAGTGAGTATCGACCCGCATCGCAAACATCGGCCCTCCCGCCGATAACAAGGTCTACCCGGTGATACCCACCACAAGTCGGACAAGGTCGTGAGGGTGGTGCTCCCCGCCTCCACTAGATCGCCCAGATCTGCTCGCCGCCCGTAACTCGCCGGGGTCCTCGCCGTGTGGAACCCTCGAAGTCCCCTCGACCCTCTCGCGAGGTGAGGCGACTCTCAACGTCCTCCCGCCGAGGAGTTGAGCCTTGTGAACTGCCTCCCGTAAGTAGTAATGTCCAACGGCCTCGAGCCCATCTCGTACTGGGCGCAATGACGGATAAACCTCTTCGCCTTCTCCTCCTCCATACCGTGGTACTGCGGTACATAGTGGATAAGCTCACAAACTCGCGCTCATACTGCGACAGCCCTATCTCCTCGCCAAGCTCATCAAACCGTGCCTGCCGCAGATCTCTAGCCGCAGCCCCGATGAACCTCCGATGGAACAGCTTGTGTAAACCGCTCCTGTGTAACATCCAACTCCCGATCGGGTGCTAGCCCCGCATTCGCCCTCGATTGCCCTCAAGGCTCCTCCACCAATGATCTGCTCCTCCCGCAGATTGAACGTGGCAAGGGATACCATCACCGTGGAAGGTAAATGTAACCTCCCGTGAGCTTGTCAATCTCCATAAACCAGTCTCCGCCGCCTCGGGACCTCCCTTACCATCAAACTTCCTAGGGTTCAACCGCTGGAACCTCTCCAACAAACGGACATCATCGAGTCGAATGATGCCCCGAACCTCCCCGCCGCCGGTGGGTCCGACGGGTGGTATCGTAATCCAGCTCAATAACCCTCCTCCGCCGCCGAGGGGCTGATAAGTCTCCCGGTCGTAACGATCGGAGCGAGCTACGGAGCTACGCCTCGTCGTACCCTCCGAGATCGCGGGTTCCCCGCGCTCCGCGTCCTCCTCGACTCACTCTCGATCGGGCCCGTACATGAGTGTGGGTGGTAGTCCGGTGTGGCTACTCACTCTCCCATCAAGATGCACAGACGGTGCCACGACCGAATCCTCTCGCACTCAGGATCGCACCGAACCTGCTCCGTACTAGTGTCTCAACAACCGCTGGACTGCTCCAAAGACATGAACCAAAGCAGTGGTAGACCCCGACCCGCTGTACAACCGGTGGCGGGGTATGTACCCGCCCGGCCTGAATGCCCCCGCCTCGCTCTCTACCTCTCGGAGGTGTGGGATTACGGTCCCCTCCTCCGGTCGCAAATCACGCTGTCGGGCGCGTGTTAACCATTCCTGAAACATTTCGACCAAACAGAGTCCAAAACAATCAGTTACCTCTAATCCCTACGAAACTAGCAGCAGCTTTTCTAAGGCTCAGAGTGCAATGCAAGACTTAACTCGTGGTTATTTTGCAAAATGATAAAATCATGTATTTCACAGAATCACAGAAGCAATTCATGCTTATTTCACCAAATCTTTTCCTAACACACAATTTTACGTACCTGAAACTTTTCCACAATCCTTTACTTGTAACACTTTTACCAAAGTCCCGAAATTCTGGACTCCGTACTGCAACCACCAGTGATAACTTGAAGGACCAAACTTTGCTCCACAATTTTATTTTGAAGTGGTTCGAGTAAGGAGGTGGCCAATCTCCGTACTCAAACCATTCTAAAATAAAATGTAGAACAATAGTTGTCACTACAAGTCACCACCGACGACCAATATGGTCACTTACCCGCTCGATACCAACTTGTCACCGCACGCCACCCGAGCCCGGTTGCGGAGGCGGGGCGCCGGACGCCGGAAGCGGAAGCCGGAATGAATAGGAATGGCAGGTCCATCGAGACCCGCCGCGCGTAGCGGACCCAAAGAGCGAAAGGATTATGGAAGCAACCTAACAAATATTTCGCGCATATAACTGAAAATAAAATCCAAACACACAATTCATGCATTAACAACAGAGTAAGCCCCGCCCTCCGTGGACGAGTGCTTACGCACCAAAACATATATACATACAAAATTCACAGAACCTAAGGTGTCTAGCAAGCGCCAAGCGCCGTAACATATACGTAATGTAATATACAAATATATACAGACATACAATCATCACAAAGAATACGTAAAGTGTGCATATGCAACTACAGAGCCAGCCTTAGATCTATGAATCAAAAATACCTTGCGCGGGATTCAGACCAAGTAGACAATCCCGACCGCAAGGTGCAGCGCTGCAAAACACTACCAAGGTAGAACCTCACGGAAACCTACTCCGCAGGCCGCTTATCGTGTCTACTCGAAACCCAAAAACAAAACCCAAAGAAGGGTGAGTCCTAAAAGGACCCGTAAGGGATATGGGGTAAGGTAAGTATATGTAACCCCGCAAAATGTAAAGATAGCAATATATGCAACATAATACAGAATAACATGCATGTACAGAAAATAGATCGGAGTCCCGAAGGACGTGCGATTCTAAATCGCCATAACCCTTATAATAAATCGGAACGACAGCCTCCACTAAGGGAGTCGGAAGCCGAAGCTAATACAGAAGCATGGTGCACCAGCTGGGGTAGCGAACCCACAACCGTCGTAATATTAATGCATGCAGTATGCCATAAGGCATACTCCTACAAACTACAGAATATGCCCAAAGGCATAAAATTCAAATACTAATGTAATGTAAAATGAAACCAAAACATATACTTAGCTTACCAAAACAATGTAACCAAACCCTTACCTCAAAATCCAGAGTATTGGACCGATTCTGACAACTCCTACACCGTGCCCCGAAACTTAGAACTCCTCTTTCCTAACCTCCGAACCTCGAATCTGCCAAACCAAGTTGAATTAGCATCCTTATCAACCGCACTACCCAACTACAACCCCCGACCCCAAAACTGAAAATCCGGATTATACAGATTTCCGTAAAATTCCAGATTTCCACAGAAACTTCAGAATTCAGAACCAACCTAGACAATGCAAGATTATACATTGACAAACATCATACAATAAGCAGAACTGATCAAATCCAACCTTAAACCCTTCATTACCCGCCATTTTCCGATAATCCCGATTAATTGTAACTTTTTCATTTCTTAACCGAATTAACTTCCATCCACTCCTAAATTCAACACCAACACCATATTAACATCCAATTTAACCAAAATGAAACTCCAACCTAGATAAAGTTTCATTCCAACATTTCGGTTACTAACCAACATTTCACCCAACATCCAATTCAATCCATTCAAGCTACCAAACAACCATTCCAACCACCAATTTCACTTCTAAACCAAGCATGCTATCCAATTGCATCCAAACAACAAAATCCAACATGAACATACACCTAAATAAATCGGCCAAAAGGGGGTTTTTACCTCAACTTGTTTTCCATCAAATTGAATCCATACATAAGCTTAGAATCATGCTAGGACTAACATACTTGAAGCATGAAACAAGATAACAAACACACACCATTTTGGAATTTATTCCCTAAAATTCGGCCAACACAAGTTCTTCATCCAAGATGTGTTTTCCAAAATCCAACACTTGATTAACACTCTCCTACAACCCAAGAACAACATACTAAAACATGGGAGGAAGAGAATCATCCTAGCTTATAGCTAAGAACAAACCCATCATTTGCCAAAACTCCTCTTTTCACCACTAATCTTCAAAACTAATGAGAAAAGAGAGCTTAGGAAGGTACTTACCACTCAAAGCACCCAATTTCTCTTTGATTCCAAGCAAGGAGAAGAAATTCAAGCTTGGAGGTTGATCTTCAATGGTGGTGTCGGCAGCAAGAGCAAGAGGAAGAAGAAGAAGAAAAGAAAAGAAAATGAGATAAGTCCCATTTTTTAGAAATATTATGCCTTATATAATTTCCTCACTTTAAACCCATACTTCTCCTCTTTAAATAGAAATTGGCCAAGTGTCCCAAAAACCTTCCCCACTTGCTGCCGAAAAATGCTGCTGCCCATGCTGATTTTTATTAAATTTGCACCCAATTGCAAATTAACTCCCAATTTTTCCGAAAGTTCCAATTCTTTTGCCCAAAAATAATTACCGAATTCCAAAATTAACGAAACTTGGACACAACCTTCAGAATATTATAACATTCACAAAACACTTTTCAGAAATTCATTTACCATTCCGGAGTGTCCTACCGAGCTCGCTGAACCCGAACCAAAACCCGACGTGCGAGCGTGTCAACCTGAACCGAAATTCCGTCACTCCAAAATTCTATAAAAATACCCATAAATTCCATCTTAAATTAAAACACAACTTACCCCAAAGCCGTCAGAAAATTTCCATCCCGAGTCCCGGGATTCCCGTCCCGAGCCCCGGGAGTCGCCCGAACCGAACGTCCCGCCCAAATATTAAACTCCACAACCATCTCCGGACGTCTCCACGACTCCAAAACTGCAAACGGCTTCCCAAACTGAGATCTCGAGAGTGCTACCGAGCCCGCTGTACGCCCCGAGGCGACCCCGACAACCCCGGCGCAGAAAAATATTTTCGGCGGAAACGTCCGGGGACCCACACGACCTCAAATACGGAGGGGTTCGCCAAAATGATACTCGGATAGGGCTCGGGAGCCGCCTGAACGCCGAAAACGTGACCCGCAGCTAAAACCGAGCCCTCGGTCACCCGGCCGCAACCCGCCGGGTGACCGTAACAATGAAGTATGTTATTCACGGTGAGGGGTTATACGTTTTCTACGGATCAGAATTTTGATTTGCATGTTACGTGATCGGTTGTGAGGGAAGAAAGAAGCTGAAATTCTGAAAAGAGTGGCATCGCGCACGCTCCTCTCCGCCGCGGTTTCGTGAATTGCGTTCTTCGTGTATGGGACGATTCGACTGCGTGGAAATCTTCAGTATTAGGTAAGGGTTCAGTTCTTCTATGATTCTATGGTATCTGGGTTTCGTATAACCTAAAAATTAGGATGAACTGGGGTTAAGTTTGGCAAGGGGTGTGTGTCTGAGGGTCATCGCCGTTCTGGGGATAAGGCTTCGCATGAATCTGGGAAAGGCTTCACATGAACCTATAAAGAGGCCTTCGCCTTCGCACTGAAGGTCTGCCTTCACCAAGAGGCCTTCGCCTTCGCACTGAAGGTCTGCCTTCGCCAAGAGGCTTTCGCCTCCGCACTGCAATTTTGCTTCCGCCAAAAAGCCTTCGCCTTCGCACTGAAGGTCTGCTTCCGCCAAGAAGCCTTCACCTTCGCACTGAAGGTCTGCTTCCGCCAAGAAGCCTTCGCCTTCGCATTGAAGGTCTTCTTCCGCCAAGAAGCCTTCGCTTTTGCACTGAAGGTCTGCCTTCGCCAAGGAGCCTTCACCTTTGCCAAGGAGCCTTCGCCTTCGCACTGCAATTCTGCCTTCACCAAGAGGCCTTCGCCTTCGCACTGAAGGTCTGCCTTCGCCAAGAGGCTTTCGCCTCCGCACTTCAATTCTGCCTCCGCCAAGAAGCCTTCGCCTTCGCACTGAAGGTCTGCCTTCGCCAAGGAGCCTTCGCCTTCGCACTGAAGGTCTGCCTTCACAAAGGAGCCTTCGCCTTCACACTGCAATTCTGCCTTCACCAAAGAGGCTTCGCCTTCGCAAAGGGGTTCTTCATCCCGCATTTCAGTATCGCGATGCGACCCTCAACACTCCTCTCTAGCCTTCGCAACGCTAAACTTAACCTATGGCATAGGTTAGGTGTATGTGTGTGAATTCTGTTATCCGTTTCAGAATAACTTGATTGACAAGTTATCTTCTGTATTTATTGTCTGAATCTGATCTGTTCGGTAGCGGGGATTCCGGATCCCGGGCTGGTACCATGCCTCTGATAAATTCTGATGTTATGATACTCTGAATTTCTGAAATCCTCTTCCTTAAGGCTAAGAGCCTCAGAGGTCTGCTGAATCTGTCTGACTAATGAATGTTATTATTATTGTTATTATTGTCTGTTTGTATCTGTATTTTCTGTGCAGGTGTTTTAGTTCTGAATACTCTGTATTTCTGAGATACCCTACCCTATGCCAGCCCTTACTGAGTTCTCGTAGAGGACTCACCCTTACTCTGCTGTTTCAGGCTCATCTGATAAGAAGCCCGAAGAGTAAAGGCTCTCGGTGCTTTCTGGTGTTTGTGTTTCAAGTACTAATGAATTCTGATTCTGTTTTCCGATTCAGAGGTTCTGATATCTGTAAGATCTGACTCTGATTCTGGACACTTTGTGAGATGTCTAATAGTTGTCTTTTGTACTGTGTTTGGCAGCAGCGGTGACCTACGTGGAGTTTTGTCTGAGGATCTTGGTGTTCCAGATCCCTCCACACACGTAGGTATTTTGTTCAGTAGAAGGTTACGCTCTGTAAATGTAAATGCTAGCACGTTTAGTTTTACATCACACTTGTATCAGTTTGGAAATGTGTATAAGTATGTTAAACTCGTATGGTTCTCGTTACTTGTACTACAAGCTTATTTTATGGAAAAAGTTTAATGGGGTGGGTTTGGACCATCACACCTTAGGGAACACTCCGCGACGACTGTTACCCCTGGCTCTGGTTCCCGCCTCTGCATTGCCCCGGCTTCCGCGCCGCACACGTCAGAGAGGGTAACAGTAAAGTTGGTATCAGAGCAGGTTTAGTCAAGTACGAGAATTTGGTAAGATTGTGTTCTGAGTCTGGTATAGTCCAGAGGTGGACTTACATTACGTATGCGAGCTTGATGGGACGTGCCACTGCGCTGCCATTCGATTCCAGGGATGTTCGGTAGGAGGTCTGGCCACCCTCTTACTTGAACATTTTTGGAAGGGATGTCAGGACAGGGGTCGATTCTTCGAGACGTACTATATGGATCGAATCAGGATCTCAGGAGAGGTTGATGTTCAGAGTTTGATTGCATCATGCATTACATTTACATTACAGAGCCAATAGGAAAACCGCTGCTAGCTTCTATTAGACACTTACCATCGTGTATCTGTTTATGGTATTTGTGAATTTCAGGAATTATGGTTAATACTCGCCGTCAGCAGGAACGAGATCAGGATGAGCAGGGCAGGGACCCAGATTCTCCGAGAGTTGTTCCAGCGGATCAGGATCCGGAACAACAGTTGCATCCTCAGCAACAACACACTGATCTTGCGCAGACTCTGATACAGATACAGAATATAGTTACGACGATATTGCCTGTTTTGGCTCAGGTTACTCCAAGGCTTCAGCAAGGTCCGAATGAGGAGAATATTGTCACTCATGCCACGGTTCATACTGATACTCCGTCGCAAGAAGGAGACTCTGAGAGACCCCCTCGACCTGGAAGGGTGCGCTCTGAAGTTCACTGTGAGATCAGATCTGATCAGTCTGAGGATGAGCATTACCATCGCCGGCGACGTCGAGGTGATGAGTATGATGAGTCAGAGAGTTTCCGCAGGCCTCGCAGACGACTTGTTCAGCAGGAACTCCGATCTGGGAGTGTTAGACTGCTTGAACGGTTTTTGAGTCTGAATCCGACGAAGTTCGATGGCAAGGGAGGATCGGAAGCCGCCGAGACCTGGATTCTGATATGGAGAAGACGCTCGGGATGTTACACTTGTCTTCCCCTACCATGGTGTCCCTGACTGCATATAATTTGACTGGCCAGACAGATCATTGGTGGAGGAGTGTACAAAGTGGCAGGAGAGTGCAGTTCGAGCGTAGAGATGAGCAGGACCCAGGTATGGGTTGGGAACAGTTTTCCCGACTATTCCTGGAGTACTATATCGGTCATGCCGTTCGAGATCTCCGTCAGAGGCAGTTCAATAGCCTACAGCAGGGCGACAGGACCGTGCAGGACTAAGAACAAGAGTTTGGTCGGTTGGTCCGTTTTGTTCCTCAGTATTACGAGTTTGAGGAGCAGAAGGCCAAGCGATTCGTGTGGGGACTGTGCCCCGATATCCGATGGCCGTTGCGACCTTTGGGTATCACTACTTATCGTGAGGTAGTTCAGAAGGCTCAGCTTTTGGAGTAGGAGGAGTCCCCTTATCAGCCTCGTGAGAACGTATCAGGTTCTGGATTTCAGAGATGACGAAGACCATTCAAGGGTTCTGGGCAGACGTCCAGGGCCGGGCCGAGCGACAGAGGTAAAGGCGTTGTTGTAGTACCATCTGGACCACCATGTCGCAGTTGTGGGACGTTTCATGCCGGTCGACCATGTTATCGGGAGTCTGGCCAATGTCTTAGATGTGGATCCACGGAGCATTGGATTCGCGATCGTCCTCGATGCCAAGGCAGTCGCGGCTTTCCTCGTGCACCGCCTCCACGGCAGCCTAGTGCACGTAGGGGCGGGAAACATTTCGAGAGAGGTTCGCGACAACCAGCGCGACCACCACTTCCACCAACACAGCCACCTCGAGCTGCGAGTCTTCCAGATTGAGCGGGCGAGTCAGCTCAGCGGGGAGCGTTGAAAGGTACATTGCTACTGAACGATATCTTTGTTAATGTTATGTTTGATACCGGTTCCTCTACATCGATTGTAGCACAGAGATGTGCTTAGTCTCTGCAATTATCTGTCTGTCAGTTATCTGATATTTTTCTAATTAAAACTGCTGGGAGTCAATATCTGTTCTCGAGTTAGATGGCTCGAGATTGTGTCCTGACAGTGGGAGGGCACAAATTTATGTCTAATCTGTTAGCTCTGAATGTTCCGAAGTATGATGTGATTCTTGGGATGGATTGGCTATCTAAAAATTTTGTTCAGATTGACTATGCCCAGCGGCAGATCAGGATATCGGGAGAGGTAGTGCCTCTGTCTGTTGCACCGGATGGGGAGATTGTGGAACACAGTATGGAGCTTCAGGTGCTAGATCGGGTCCCGGTGGTGAACGAGGAAGAATATTCTAAATTGAACCCAGCTGACACACGAGTGGAGCTGGAAAAGATTCTGATTGTGCGGTACTTTTCGCAAGTCTTTCCGGAGGATCTTCCAGGGCTACCACCGGAGCGAGAGGTCACGTTTGAGATTCGGCTCCAACCCGGTTATACTCCTATTTCTGTCCCTCCTTATCGCATGCCTATAATTGTGATGAATGAGTTAAAGAAACAATTAGATGAGATGCTTGCGAAAGGATTTATCAGACCGAGCACTTCTCCGTGGGGTGCTCCGGTTCTGTTTGTGAGAAAGAAAGATGGAACCCTCAGGTTGTGCATTGATTATCAAAAGATAAATGCCATTACAGTAAAGAATAGGTATCCGCTACCCAGGATCGACGATCTGTTTGATCAGTTGAAGAGAGCAAAGGTCTTTTCGAAGATCGACCTGCGGTCTGGATACTTTCAGTTAAGGGTTAAGGAGGAAGACGTTTCGAAGACTACTTTTCGAACTCGGTATGGACATTATGAGTATACGGTTATGCCGTTTGGTCTGACTAACGCACCTGCAGCGTTTATGGATCTGATGAACAGAGTCTTCCGTCCTTACCTGGATTCGTTCGTTGTGGTATTTATCGATGACATCCTGATTTACTCCAAGGATGAGGACGCACATCAGGACCATCTAAGGATGGTATTGCAGACACTATGGGAACATCGGCTGTATGCCAAGTTTTCCAAGTGTGAGTTTTGGATTCGTGAGGTTACTTTTCTGGGTCATGTTATCGGAGAATATGGTCTGTCTGTAGACCCTGAAAAGGTTAGGGTTGTGCGAGATTGGAAGCAACCCACGAACGTGCGTGAGGTCAAGAGCTTTCTGGGATTAGCTGGTTACTATCGGAGGTTTGTTCAGGGTTTCTCCGTTTTAGTTTCACCCCTTACTCAGCTAACTCAGAAGGGACGAGCTTTTGTGTGGTCTGACGAGTGTGAGCACAGTTTTCAGGAACTTAAGCAGAGGCTGACGAATGCTCCAATTCTGATACTACCAGATTCGGGTGCACCGTATGTTGTCTATACGGATGCATCACGAGTCGGTCTGGGTTGTGTTCTGATGCAGGGGAGTAATGTGATTGCTTATGGGTCAAGACAGCTTCGGCCGCATGAATAGAATTATCCGACACACAATCTGGAACTGGCTGCAGTGATTTATGCTCTGAAACAGTGGAGTTGGGTCCGAAAATCATTGAGGAAACTACGCAGAAGATTAAGAAGATCCAGGCACGGTTGAAAGCTACCAACAACAGAACCACCTCATATGTAAACAGACGTCGGAGAGATATGGATTTTGAGGTTGGTGTTAAGGTGTGGCTAAAGGTGGCCCCGATTTGGAGAATTGTCAGATTTGGTAAACGAGGCAAGTTAGCCCTGAGATACATTGGTCCGTATGAGATTCTTGAGCTGATTGGCAAGGTAGCTTATCGTCTGGCGTTGCCACCTGACATGTCTGTGGTTCATAATGTTTTCCATGTCAATATGCTCAAAAAATTTCTGTTAGATCTGATTCAGACTGTATCTGCGGAGGGGGTTCACTTGGCACCGGAATTGACTTATCAGGAAGTACCGGTTGCCATTCTGACTCGGGATACTAGGAAACTCCGTAGCAAGTTAATTCCCATGGTCAAGGTTCAGTGGTCGCATCATTCTGACCGGGAAGCGACTTGGGAGACCAAGAAGAGTATGATTGAGCGATATCCTGAGGATTATCAGAGACTAAGGACCCTCTTGGAGGACCAAGAGTCCTAAGGGGGGAGATTGTTACAGTCGCCGTGAGCCGGATGACTTCCGAGAAAGCTCTGTAAGATTTCCGATCTGTTTTCTGATTTCTGTGAAGTCGGGAATTTTGATTATACATGTTGGACATGTTTTCCGTATATTATGGAGTCTCGGAGTTAGTTTCAGAGTTTTGGTTCTGTCGGAAATTCCGTTTGGAAGATATGCAAGTTGTGGTTGGACGAAATCGCAACTTTTCAAAGTTTGAGGACCAATTTATAAATGTGGAAAGTTTGGAGACGTTTCCTCTCCTACAAGGAAAATGAGTCGGTTAAATGGTTTTTGAAGAAGAGGTACATGAGCAGAGTATCACGTTTCACATTTTCATAAACCTTCTCACTCTCTCTCGTCCGTTCTGTTTAAGTCGGAAGCTCAAGGTGATCTTCTTCAAAACTAGTCCGATTTCTGAGGTAAGGAAGTATGTTATTCACGGTGAGGGGTTATACATTTTCTACGGATAAGAATTTTGATTTGCATGTTCTGTGATCAGTTGTGAGGGAAGAAAGAAGCTGAAATTCTGAAAAGAGTGGCATCGCGCACGCTCCTCTCCGCTGCAGTTTCGTGAATTGCGTTCTTCGTGCATGGGACGATTCGGCTGCGTGGAAATCTTTAGTATTAGGTAAGGGTTCAGTTCTTCTGTGATTCTATGGTTTCTAGGTTTCTTATAACCTGAAAATTAGGATGAACTGGGGTTAAGTTTGGCAAGGGGTGTGTGTCTGAGGGTCATCGTCGTTCTGGGGATAAGGCTTCGCATGAACCTATAAAGAGGCCTTCGCCTTCCCACTGAAGGTCTGCCTTCACCAAGAGGCCTTCGCCTTCGCACTGAAGGTCTGCCTTCGCCAAGAGGCTTTCGCCTCCGCACTGCAATTCTGCCTCCGCCAAGAAGCCTTCGCCTTCGCACTGAAGGTCTGCCTTCGCCAAGGAGCCTTCGCCTTCGCACTGAAGGTCTGCCTTCACCAAGGAGCCTTCACCTTCGCACTGCAATTCTGCCTTCACCAAAGAGGCTTCGCCTTTGCAAATGGGTTCTTCACCCCGCATTTCAGTATCACGAAGCGACCCTCAGCACTCCTCTCTAGCCTTCGCAATGCTAAACTTAACCTATGGCATAGGTTAGGTGTATGTGTGTGAATTCTGTTATCTTATCTGTTTCAGAATAACTTGGTTGACAAGTTATCTTCTGTATTTATTGTCTGAATCTGATCTGTTCGGCAGCGGGGATTCCGGACCCTGGGCTGGTACCATGCCTCTGATAAATTCTGATGTTATGATACTCTAAAATTCTGAAATCCTCTTCCGTAAGGCTAAGAGCCTCAGAGGTCTGCCGAATCCGTCTGACTAATGAATGTTATTATTGTCTGTTTGTATCTGTATTTTCTGTGCAAGTGTTTTAGTTCTGAATACTCTGTATTTCTGAGATACCCTACCCTATGCCAGCCCTTACTGAGTTCTCGTAGAGGACTCACCCTTACTCATTCCTTTGTTTGTGCTCATCGATAAGAAGCCCGAAGAGTAAAGGCTCTCGGTGCTTTCTGGTGTTTGTGTTTCAAGTACTAATGAATTCTGATTCTGTTTTCCGATTCAGAGGTTGTGATATCTGTAAGATCTGACTCTGATTCTGGACACTTTGTGAGATGTCTAATAGTTGTCTTTTGTACTGTGTTTGGCAACAGCGGTGACCTACGTGGAGTTTTGTCTGAGGATCTTGGTGTTCCAGATCCCTCCACACACGTAGGTATTTTGTTCGGTAGAAGGTTCTGGCTCTGTAAATGTAAATGCTAGCACGTTTAGTTTTGCATCACACTTGTATCGGTTTGGAAATGTGTATAAGTATGTTAAACTCGTATGGTTCTCGTTACTTGTACTACAAGCTTATTTTATGAAAAAAGTTTAATGGGGTGGGTTTGGACCATCACACCTTAGGAAACACTCTGCGACGGCTGTTACCCCTGGCTCCGGTTCCTGCCTCTGCATTGCCCCGGCTTCCGCGCCGCGCACGACAGGGGGGTAACAAGGAAGGCTGCTCGAGAATACACATTGCTTGCATGAAGTTCCAGTTGTCGAACCGTACTTATCAATACTGGGTTTGTATGTAAAGTCTCATAGTCTGCTTTTGTCTCTTTTTCACGTAGATGAGATAATGCCCGATCATAATGGTGCATGAACTCAGTTAAGTTGTACTCATTCACGAGAAACCGCTTTAAATGTGCATTAACACCTTCACAGCGAGAGGTTGTACTAATCCCGCAAAAGAACTTCCCACGCAGATACGCAGTTGCCCAATATTCACGCTTCCTCTTTACTTGTTTCACCCATGCATTAGTTTCCAATCCAAATCGATAAACGACTTCATCCCACATTGCCTCCCACTCATAAGTCGGAACATCGACTTTTGCTAACCTTTTGAACTCCTTCGTGAACTCCGTTACTTTCACATTAGACTGTGCATTTCGTTGAAGGTGCCATTTACACAGACGATGTGTCGCATTAGGGAGCATAACTTCAATGGCTGCACGCATACTGGAATCCCCATCGGTGACCACTGCTTGAGGCGTCCGCCCATTCATACATCTCACTAACATCTCCAAAGCCCATACATAGGCAGGTATTTTCTCATTTGCAAGCATGGCTGCTGCAAATACAACTGTTTGTTTATGGTGATTCACCCCCGAGAAAACAACAAATGGTCTCTCATACACATTAGTCTTGTACGTTGAGTCAAATGCCAGTACATCCCCAATTCATTCGAAGTCCAAGAGGCTCATACCGTCAGCCCACAGCATGTGCTCCAAATGACCAGCATCGTCAGTAGAATATTCAAGGAAGAATTGTTCATCTGACCCTTGTTTCGCTCTTAAGTATGCGAACGCAGCATTCGCATCACCCATCTCCACTCTAGATCTTCGAACTATAGTATTCCGGTTATATACATCTTTCAATGTGAAACCCATCCTATCAAACCCGCCGGCCTGCTCCTTCATAACAGCGATTGTGTGAGAAGTGCGTACACCTGCTCTACTCAGATTATCGATTTGAGTTGCATCAGCTTCATTAATATTCCTATGGCATGGAACATAACGTACCTGACGTGGGGCAATAAGGTCGTGATTATGTTCCCTAGCAAACTGAGACACCACCCACCGTAGAGTTGTATTATCCTTATGAACAGAAAACCGTGCACGACAATCACACCTGGTCTCAGCTTTGGGTTGCCGTTTTCTATTTTCTATGTTAGTAGGCACCCTCTTCCCCTCCCTACTACAAAACCATCTACGAGAAATAGTTTCACCTTTACTGTTATACCTGTACGCGTCCCTTCTGACTCCAAATCCAATTACCATCCCATATTCCATATAAAATCCCTCAGCCTCCTCAATGGTTTCAAACTCCATGCCTTTAATTTCTTCATCCGTCAGCTGATCGAGCGGTTTGACACCCAAGTTTATGTTCTCTTCTGCTTCAGCCATAGCTAACTGTCAAAAAAGAAGTTGATTTTAAGAAACTCGAAAGCAGTACCCCTCTGTCCCAAAAATATGACTGAATTAAGTTGATGTGAAGATTAAGATAAAAAGTAAGTCGTTTGTATATGTTTAAGATTACAGCTTCCAGATTTTAGTTTAAAAGCTTTTAACAATTTGAACTCAACCACTAATAAACTAAATTATTTAAAACATTAACCAAACTCTGTTGCCAAACATGTAATGGAGTACTATATATTTTCCTGCTTAAAAGTAGTGAATTTTTAATCATTTTTGAACCACATTTCAGATGGTACAAAGGAGATGATATCTAGCCCAGTTGCTGGCTCTTGTTCCGGTTGAAGAAATGCAAGAACAAATTAAGACAAGGAGAGGAAGGTGTAGTAAACCAATACTGAAATGTTGCAGAAAGCTAGTCCCTCTGCTAACACCATATACCATCATTTTGAGAAGAGAGATATAGATGGATTAAAGATTTAGCATTTCCCTTTTAGTTTTTGGACTTAATTACCTTGAACACCTCATCAATAATCATTGCCCAACTGAATCACTTTATCAATGTCTTCTAACCTTATATATGCTATGCTCACATATTTCCGTCTTTCTAATGTAACTATTATAGAATGTTGAAGGTGATACAAGGCTAAATTCACATATATATATATATATATACCTGAACTACTACTTTTTGTCACAAATTTATTCAAGCTTTTAAATTATCTTAAAAGATTATGAGTTTTTTCTTCCCTTTTGTAAAGGCTATGGAACTATCTTCACACAACTTGCAATTACATTTTGTTTTTTTGTGAACCCAAATAAAATCTTGACCTTATGCTTTTCAGAATGTACAAATATATGAGGGAATACAATGGGAAAAAACTGCAAGGAAAAAAGATGACACTAACAAAAACATACCAGCTTAATCTGAGCTTATATTGATGCAACGAGGCCAGTATATTCCTCAATTTCCCTACAGACATGTAATTGGCAAAAAAAAATGAAAACCTATACAAACATCAAGCTCAGCAACTACTTCAACTCAAAGTGCACGCATCTCACAACTCAGAAATGTCTTTGCAAGAAACTTGGTTCACAACAGAAAAATCCTAACAAAGCAAATAGAAAAGAGATTTGACCTTCAAGTTATAGGACTTGCACTCAAGCGATCGGAGGTCACCTTCTGGACGACCCACTCAAATCAAAAAATGAAAAATATTACTATACGGTGACACTTATGGAGCTGAGGTACATTAAAAAGTCTTTTCTATACTACAAATGTTCGCACAAACAACAGTACATAGTCTTTTCAAATCCTGTCAAATGCCAACGTAACCAAAATGAAGTTTCAAAGGGAAGGTCACTAACCTCACTAAGGAATTCAAACAGCTCAATCTCACAATATAGGTATACATGATTCTTTGAAAATTCTGCAAGAAACAAAATTCAATCAGAAAAGCAAACACGTAATTACATGATAAAAAAAGGTTGTCTGAAATTGTTCCATAACAAATTTAAATAGATTCAGCAAGCAAAACTAACAACTGCCTATAGTAGTTCATGAGAACTAGAAAAAGAAGAGCCTACAGTATACAGCAATATGAGTTGTCCTCTACTCGTTTTCTTGTTGCATTAACGTCAAATAAAAATATATATATTTAGTTTGTTAGGTCCTCATCAAAAGTTAGTCATGCCATCATTTCTTTTCTTACTTTTACTGCTGCCATTGTCCACCCCATCTTCTTTTTCTTCCACAAATTGTCCCCCATTAATATATGTACTACCAGCACAATTTCACAACAGCAACACAATTCAACTTTCTGTGAAAGAAAATGCACAACATTAAAATTTGAACTCATTATCAAATTAAGATTAAAATTTTGATTTGCAGGGAGCTTCAGATTACTCATCAATAAATTTTCCATACTAACTGCTTATTAGGAGGCATGAACTGGATGGTGTTGGTGAGGGCCGTGAAGGTGGAGCATCTGATACTAGCCATGTAAGCCACCCATGAGGTGGGAGAATCCCCTTCCCCAACCCTGGATTTGCTTCTTCTCCGCACAAAATATTTTACCAAGAATGAATATTCTAACAATTTCATACTCAAGTTTAGTGGATTTTATTATTTCATTTTGTACATTTAAATAAACTTCACAGACTAACTTGTGACAGAAGAAGCAAAACGTAATAAAGGACCAAAGACCACATACCTTTTAAGGTTATTCTAATTGAACTATGACGCTTGAAAGTGATTAAAAGGGTTTTCAGTGGAAGGAAGTGTAATTCTACTAGGAAACGTAAAAAAACTAATCCACGGCTAACCAATAACGATAAATCCGCTTGAAATGGGAGTCTTTACTTTTTAGAACTCTTCTCTTCAGTCTTTATCTATTAATTTTGAAAATTAATTTTATCACTAAAAATAAGTACTAATCTACAACATCATCTGGCATCGAAGAGGAAGGCTGCATTTTATCTCAAACATAGAAGCCAGAAACCAAAGATTGAAACCAAAACAATAAAAATAACAGAAAAAAACTGTTGAAACATCATCAACACCAACCAAGAATAAGATCAAGTACTAAACACACCAATCTGAATATAAGAGATAATGATGGTGAAGAGAGCTGAGAAGGCGACACAACTGTTGAGAGGAGCTGTGGCATTGATGTTGTTGGGCGATGTCGAACCAACTCCACGATGCATCCAGGCCCGCTTTGACTCGATCGCTCCCATCGTCCGATATCCTCCGTGGAGAGGGAAGGTCCGCCAGAAGTTTCCACCATCTTCTCCGACGTCGCGACCTCCATCTAGTTAGTTCGACCTCTCACGTCGCTCCCGATCATCGCTATGCCCGAAATCCCTAACTCTGCTCGCAGTTATACAGTTATGCTGGGGAACGAATACCCAGCAAAAACTGGAGACTTCAATTATAAAGCAAAATTTAAACATGGAAATTGAAGCAGTTCCAACGTGCGAATTGTTGGAACGCTTAGCGTACCAACGCCTCGTTGGCACGCTAAGCGTTCCAATGGTTCCCGCGTTGGAAACATGAATAATTTTTTCAAAAATACCTCCCCATACCCCAACATCTTAGGCAATATTTCTCGGCGAACAAGAGCAACTATCGAACGATTTCTTTACTTTTACTTTTTCAGTTCTTTTACTTTATTCATTTTTGTTTATGCTTAACAGCTTCGCTCATAAATTTGAAGAAACCGTTTTGTCTTTTTTAGATCTTTGTAATAATTGATATTTTTAAAGGATTTTTTTCATATTTAATGAGGACTTAATGTTACGGTCACCCCGAGCGGGTTGCGACCGGGTGACCCGGGGCTCCGGTTTTGGCCTGCGGGTCACGTTTTTCGGCGTTCAGACGGCTCTCGAGCCCTATCTGAGTATCATTTTGGCGAACCCTTCCGTATTTGAGGTCGTGTGGGTCCCCCGGACGTTTCCGCCGAAAATATTTTTCGGGCGCCGGGGGGTTGTCGGGGTCGTCTCGGGACGTACAGCGGGCTCGGTAGCACTCTCGAGATCTCGGTTTGGGAAGCCGTTTGCAGTTTTGGAGTCGTGGAAACCTCCCGGAAGTGGTTGTGGAGTTTAATATTTGGGACGAGACGTTCAGTTCCGGGCGACTCCCGGGGCTCGGGACGGGAATCCCGGGGCTCGGGATGGAAATTTTCTGACGGCTTTGGGGTAAGTTGTGTTATAATTTAAGATGTAATTTATGGGTATTTTTATAGAATTTTGGAGTGACGGAATTTCGGTTGGGGTTGACACGCTCGCACGTCGGGTTTTGGTTCGGGTTCAGCGAGCTCGGTAGGACACTCCGGAATGGTAAATGAACTTTTGAAAAATGTTTTATGAATGTTATAATATTCTGAGGGTTGTGTCCAAGTTTCGTTAATTTTGGAATTCGGTAAATATTTTTTGGCCAAAAATATTGGAACTTTCGGAAAAGTTGGGAGTTAATTTGTATTTGGTTGCAAAATAATAATTTTGGAGTATGGGCAGTAGGACTTTCGGCAGATTGGGAAGGGATTGAGGACACTTGGCATTATCTCATTTAAGATGAAAAGAGAAGGAATATTTATGGGATTTATATTTTATGAAAAGCTTATTTCTTCACTTTTCATTTCTTCTCTTCTTCTTCTTCTTCTTCTTCAAGTCTGCTGCCGCCACCATTGTTGAAGCTCAACCTCAAGCTTGAAGCTCTTCATCTTGGCTCAAATTAAAGAGGAATTGGGTCCTTCATGTGGTGAGTTCCTTCCTAGGCTCTCTTTTCATGTTGGAAACATGATTTAGTGGAGAAAAGAGGAGATTTTGCAATTATGGGTTTGTTCTTAGCTACTAGCTAGGATGATTCTCTTCCTCCCAATTTTTAGTATGTTGTTCTTGGGTAGTATGGGAGTGTTAATCAAGTGTTGGATTTTGGAGAACACATCTTGGGTAAAAATCCCTATTTAGGCCGAATTTTTGGAAAATTCTATGTTGATGTGTGTTTGTTATCTTGGTTCATGCTTCAAGTATGTTAATCCTAGCATGATTCTAAGCTTATGTATGGATTCAATTTGATGGAAAACAAGTTGGGTTGGAAACCCCCAAATGGCCGATTATGTTTGTTGTTGTTCAATGTTGAATTTGGTTGTTTTGGATGCAATTGGATAGCATTCTTGGTTTAGAAGTGAAATTGGTGATTAGTATGATTAATTGGAAGTTTGAATGGATTGATTTGGAAGTTGGATAAAAATTGGCAAAGGAGCCGAATTATTGGATGATTCTTTTTCTATGTTGGGGTTTGATTTTGGTTGAATTGGATGCTAAGATGGTATTGGGGTTGAATTTAGGAGTGGTTTGAAGTTTGAATCGTTGAATTCGGATAAGAAATGGAAAAGTTGCAAAAATGCGGGATTATCGGAAAATGTCGGGTAATGAAGGGTTTTAAGGTTGGATTTAATCAGTTACGCTTGTTGGATTGTGTTTGACAATGTATAATTTTGCATTGTCTAGGTTGGTTCTGAATTCAGCGTTTCGTGGAAATGCGGAATTTTACGGAAAGTGCCGGATTTTCGGTTTTGGGGTCGGGGATGTAGTTTGGTAGTGTGGTTGGTAAGGTTGCTAATTTAGCTTGAATTGACAGATTCTGAGGTTCGGAAGTTAGAAAAAGAGAGGTTTTCAAGTTTCGGGTCGCGGTGTGGAAGTCATCCAGAATCAGTCTAATACTCTGGAATTGTGAGGTAAGGGTTTGGTTCTGCTATTTTTGGTAAGATAGGCGTATGTTTAGTTTCACTTTACATCTGCAAGTATTTCAGTATTATATGCCTAGGGCATATTCTGTAGTCTGTAGGTGTATGTGTTGTTGCAATTCTGTTTTGCAGGTATTTCGGAAATTTCGCTTTAAGGTACGTTACGTAATTTGTAGGAGTATGCCTTATGGCATACTGTCTGCATTAACCCTACGACAGTTGTGGGTTCGCTACCCACTGGTGCACCATGCTTCGTAATAGCTTCGGCTTCGACTCCCTTAGAGGGAGGCTGTTGTTCGATTTGTTATAAGGGTTTATGGCGATTTAGTATCGCATATTTTTCGGGATTCTGATCTGTTTTATTACATGCACGATATTCTGTTTTCTGTCGTATATATTCTGTATATTATTATCTTTCTGTTTTGCAGGGTTACATATGCTTATCTTACCCCAAATCCCTTACGGGTCCTTTCGAGGACTCACCCTTTTTGGGTTCTGTTTTTGGGTTTCAGGTAGACCTGGTAAGCAGCCAGTGGGGTAGGTTTCCGCGAGGCTTCTGCCTTGGTTGTGTTGAGCAGCAGCAGTACCTTGCGAGCTGGGATTTTGTCTACTTGGTCTGAATCCTGCGCGAGGTATTTTGATGTTTAGGCCTAGGGTTGGCTCTGTAGCTGCATGTGCATATTTTCTGGTTTGCTGTGATGATTGTATATTTGTATATACTTACATATTCTGTTCTGTGCATGTTCTGAGCGCTTGGCGCTTGCTAGGCACCTTAGGTTCTGTGAACTCTGTATGTATCTATGTTTGGTGCGTAAGCACTCGTCCACGGAGGGCGAGGCTTACTCTGTTGCTGATGCATGAATTGTATGTTTTGATTTTATTTTAGTTATATGTATGAAATTTTTGTTAGGTTTCTTCCACAATCGTTTCGCCTTTCGGGTCCGCTACGCGCGACAGGTCTCGATGGACCTGCCTTTTCTGTATCATTCCGGCTTCCGCTTCCGACGTCCCGGCGCCCCCGCCTCCGCAACCGGGTTCGGGTGGCGTGCGGTGACAAGTTGGTATCAGAGCAGGTAAGTGACCATATTGGTCGTCAGTGGTGACTTGAAGTGACAACTATTGTTGTACATTTTATTTTAGAATGGTTTGGTACGGAGATTGGCCACCTCCTTACTTGAACCACTTCAAAATAAAATTGTGGAACAAAGTTGATCCTTCAAGTTATCCTGATAGTTGCAGATTTCGGACTCGGGATTTCTGGATTCTGGTAAGATTATTACGATCGTGGGATTGTGGAAAAGATCCGGGTACGTACAATTGTGTGTTAGGAAAAAGATTTGGTGAGATAAGCATGAACTGCTTCTGTGATTCTGTGAAATACATGATTTTAGCATTCTGAGAAATAATTTCTGTGTCAAGTACTGCATTGCACTACAGAGCCTTAGAAAACTGCTGCTAGCTTCTGTAGGGATTAGGAGTGACCGATTGGTCTGGACTCTGTTTGGTCCGAAATGTTTCAGGAATGGTTAACACGCGTAGATAGCGTGATTTGGTACCGGAGGGGTGGGACTGAGATCCCACACCTCCGTGGAATAGGATACGGGTTCAGCGTAACCCAGGGTCTGAACAACCACACTCACCGCCCCCGAGGTTTAGTGGTCGTAGGGACCCCTCTCTGATTTGGTATTACCCGCCAGCTTAGCTGGTTCAAGGGCGGCAGTAGGCAAGGGAAGATCTGATTATGCCATAATAAGGGCATTTTGATCAGGTGGTGATAGCGAGACTTTAGCCACTGCTCACCACAACTTTGGGATTCGTAAGTGAGTGACTCTGACGAGGATGGTCACTACGACACCTAGACTTCTCGTCGGTTCTAGTAACGACGGGGAGATCTAGGGCACCAGTCTGACGAGGTCAGACTTCTGGAGAGGTTTCAGAGTTTGAACCCCCCCGAGGTTCAATGACCGAGAAGGGCCTGGGGTAGTAGAGATTTAGTTTGCAGGAGTTGACAAACTCCTGGGAGGCTACATTTTCCACCAGCAGTGCAGCGGGGATGTAGCCAGGGATCTGCGTCAGGCATAGTTCGATGAGCTTCATCAGGGAGACAGGATTGTCGGAGAGTTTGAGTGAGAGTTTGACCGGCTGGTTTACTAAGTACCGTAGTATCAAGGTATGGAAGAGGAGAAGACCAAGAGGTTTATTTTGTCGACTGCGCCCCGAGTACAGGTGGGTTTTGAGACCTTTAGACATTACTTTGTATCGGGAGGCGGTTCTTAAGGCTCAACTCCTCGAGCAGGAGGATGTTGAGAGTCGCCTTACCTCGCTGAGAGGTCAGGGGAGTACAAGGGGTTCCATACAGCAGGGACCCCGGTAGATTTCTGGATGGCCGAACAGGCCTGGGCAGTTTAGTAGAGGTAGAGAGGGAGCACCACCGGCACGATCTTGTCCGATTTGCAGTAAGTATCACCCTGGTTGACTTAGTTACCGGCGGGAGGGCCGATGTTTACGTTGCGGTTCGACACTCTTTGGATACGGGATTGCCCTCTGGTTGAAGGGCAGGGTTTTGGCAGTCTTCAGCGTCCACAGTCTCGGGCACAGCCCAACGCGCCGTGGGGGCGTGGGTTTCAGCGGGGTGACCCGAGACCTCAGCAGCGACAGCAGCTTCAGCCATCCCCTCCACCACAGCAGCTCAGAGCAGGACAAGTTTTCCATTTGGTGAGGGGAGGCCCTAGTCATCAAGGAGGACCTAGTCAGCGGTCGGGCACCAGCCAGCAGGGAGGCTCGACTCAGCAGGGAGTTCTGCAAGGTTCTTTTTTTCTGCATGAGATACAGGTTCATGCATTATTGGATACAGTAACATTTATTTCCATTGTAACACTGAAATGTGTTACATCTCTGTATCTGTCTGTTAGTACTTTGCCTCAAACGCATTTAGTAAAAACTGCAGGAAGTCAGTTTCTGTTTTCCAATGAGATGGTTCGGGGTTGTACGATATCTGTAGGCGGATATCTGATAGTATCGGATTTGTTGGTTTTAGACACGCCGAACTATGATATTATTCTTGGGATGGACTGGCTATCCAAGAAATCTGTGCACATTGATTGTGCAACCCGAACCATTATGGTTTCTGGAGAGGTACTACCTCTCACGGCTCCGACTGGTGTGACTATCGCGCAACACAGTATAGAGTTACAGTTCTGGATTCAGCTGCCGATAGTTGGTGTAGGGTAATCTTGTGATCTGTTTGAGGCTGGTACTAGGTTAAAGTTGGATGGTTTACCGGTGGTTCGAGTTTTTCCGCAGTATTTCCGGAGGAGTTGCCCGGATTACCACAAGAGCGGGAAATTGTGTTTGAGATCCACTTGCGGCAAGTCTTGCTCCGATATCTATTCCTCCTTATCGGATGCCTATTTCGAGATGCGGGAGTAGAAGAAGCAAGCTGGAGGAATTACAAGAAAAGAGTTTCGTCCGACCGAGCACTTCAGTGTGGGGGGCTCTGGTTCGGTTTGTTAAGAAGAATGATGGGACACTCTGACTTTGTATTGATTACAGATGGTTGAATGCTCTTATTGGGAGGAATAAGTATCCGTTACCGAGGATTGACGATCTTTTGATCAACTTCGTGGTTCGAGAGTTTTCTCAAAGATTAATCTCCGATCCGGGTATTTTCAGCTAGGGTGAAGGATGAGGACATACCTAAGACTGCTTTCCGCACCCGATTTGGACACTTTGAGTTTACGGTCATGCCATTCGGGCTGACCAATGCTCCAGCGGCATTCATGGATCTCGATGCATCGGGTGTTCCGACCGTACTTGGACTCATTTCTGGTGGTTTTTATAGATGATATTCTGATATATTCTCGGGATGAGGATTCGCATCGGGATCATCTGAGGGTAGTTCTGCAGACACTTTGGGAACATCAGCTTTATGCTAAATTCTCAAAGTGTGAGTTCTGGATTCGGGAAGTCACTTTTCTGGGACACGTTATTTCTGAGCATGGCTTGTCTGTGGATTCAGAGAAGGTGAGGGCAGTTCGGGATTGGAAACAACTTACCACGGTACGGGAGTTCAGGAGCTTCATGGGGTTAGTAGGATTTTATCGGAGGTTTGTGCCGGGATTTTATATTCTGGCATCTCCGCTTACACAGTTGACCAAGAAATGTCAACTGTTTATCTGGTCTGATAGGTGTGAGCAGAATTTTCAGGAGTTGAAACGGCAGTTGACGAACGCTCCGATTCTGACTCTTTCAGATCCGATCTTACCGTATGTGAATTATACGGATGCTTCCACGTCTGGTTTGGGATGTGTGTTGGTGTAGGAGCGTTTTGTGGTAGCTTATGGGTCGAGGCAGCTGCGACCGCATGAGCTGAACTGACTGACACATGATCTGGAGTTGGCTATAATAATTTATGCGTTGAAACATTGGAAGTAATATCTGTTTGGTAATAAATTTCAGATTCTTACCGACCATAAGAGTCTGAAATATCTGTTTACACAGAAGGAGCTTAGCATGAGGCAGCGCAGATGTCTCGAATACATTAAGGACTATGATTGTAGTATCGGGTACATCTCGGCAAGGGCAACACGGTTGCCGATGCACCGGCAGAAGTATACCGGGTTGGTTAAGGGAGGAAATGTTGGGGATCGAACCGAGGAGAGAGATTCAACTTGCCTTTGGCACAGGTGGCAGCACTGGGAGCGTGCTCGGGGTATACACTTACCATACATTCTGAGTGGCTTGATAGGATGCGCGAAGCGCAAGGTAGAGATCTGGTATTGAAGAAGTTATCTGGGGAAGATAAGGGTTTATTTGTTACCGACGTTTCGGTATAGGCAGGGATTGCTAAACTTCTGAGATCGCCTTTATGTACCTGAGGATCAGGAGTTCTGGAATGAGATTTTAGAGGAGGCACACCCGAGCAGTTTGAGCATCAGAAACTGGCAGAGACACTGCAGACTTTGCCCATTCCAGTCTGGAAGTGGGGTAATGTTACTATGGACTTTCTGACTGCACTGCCCCTGACACGGTCTCGCCATGATGTTATCTGGGTTATTGTGGATCAGCTGATAAAGTGCGCACACTTTCTGCTTATTCGGGTCATAGACCCTCTGGAGAAGCTTGCCCGGCTTTACATCAGGGAGATTGTACGATTACATGGAGTACCAGAATCCATTGTATCTGACCGTGATCCGCGTTTTACGGCACGGTTCTGGAAGGCTTTTCATGAAGCGCTGGGCACGCGACTCCATCTGAGTACAGCTTATCACCCACAGACGGATGGGCAGTCGGAGCGGGTGATTCAGATATTGGAGGATATGCTGCGAAGCTGTACTTTGGATTTTGGAGGAGATTGGGACCAGCAGTTGCCTTTGATTGAGTTCTCGTACAACAACAGCTTCCAGACTACGATTGGTATGGCACCATATGAGGCGTTGTACGGGAGGTGGTGTATGACACCACACTGTTGGACAGATGCGTCTGATGGGGTTGAGCTGGGACCCGAGCTTTTTGAGGAGACTACGGCGAAGATCAGATTGTTACAGGCGCGGATCAAAACCGCGAACGACTGCACCACTGCTTATACGAACCGCCGCCGTAGGGCTCTGGAATCTGAGTTTGGTGATAGAATTTGGTGGAGGTAGCACCGATCGGAGGGACAAGAAGATTTGGTAGGCGGGGCAAGGTACCCCGAATTTATCGGTTCAAATGAGTTTCTAGACTAAGTTGTCAGGTTGATATTTCCCCCCCCCCCCCAACTGTTGCTGTTTTACGTGATGTCTTCCAGGATAGCCTGTTGAGGATTGGTTAGATTTAGGTTCGTCTTATGTCTGGGGTTGTCGGTAGAAATACCGGCAACCGACTCGGGTGCAATAAGATGCACCCGGAGGGTGGGACGCCGTGAGGCTCGTATGGTAGTCTAAACTACCACTCCCGCCGCACTAAGACGGTGGTCCGATTGTTCTGGGTTAGAGGAATAGTTATATTTTCTGGTTGGTAGCGACACCTGTCGGGTTGGTTCAGGCTACTCTTGGAGGACCAAGAGTTCTAAGGGGGGGAGAATGTTACGGTCACCCCGAGCGGGTTGCGACCGGGTGACCCGGGGCTCCGGTTTTGGCCTGCGGGTCACGTTTTTCGGCGTTCAGACGGCTCTCGAGCCCTATCTGAGTATCATTTTGGCGAACCCTTCCGTATTTGAGGTCGTGTGGGTCCCCCGGACGTTTCCGCCGAAAATATTTTTCTGGCGCCGGGGGGTTGTCGGGGTCGTCTCGGGACGTACAGCGGGCTCGGTAGCACTCTCGAGATCTCGGTTTGGGAAGCCGTTTGCAGTTTTGGAGTCGTGGAAACCTCCCGGAAGTGGTTGTGGAGTTTAATATTTGGGACGGGACGTTCGGTTCCGGGCGACTCCCGGGGCTCGGGACGGGAATCCCGGGGCTCGGGATGGAAATTTTCTGACGGCTTTGGGGTAAGTTGTGTTATAATTTAAGATGGAATTTATGGGTATTTTTATAGAATTTTGGAGTGACGGAATTTCGGTTGGGGTTGACACGCTCGCACGTCGGGTTTTGGTTCGGGTTCAGCGAGCTCGGTAGGACACTCCGGAATGGTAAATGAACTTTTGAAAAATGTTTTATGAATGTTATAATATTCTGAGGGTTGTGTCCAAGTTTCGTTAATTTTGGAATTCGGTAAATATTTTTTGGCCAAAAATATTGGAACTTTCGGAAAAGTTGGGAGTTAATTTGTATTTGGTTGCAAAATAATAATTTTGGAGTATGGGCAGTAGGACTTTCGGCAGATTGGGAAGGGATTGAGGACACTTGGCATTATCTCATTTAAGATGAAAAGAGAAGGAATATTTATGGGATTTATATTTTATGAAAAGCTTATTTCTTCACTTTTCATACTTCTTCTTCTTCTTCCTTCTTCTTCTTCAAGTCCTTTCTGCCGCCACCATTGTGAAGCTCAACCTCAAGCTTGAAGCTCTTCATCTTGGCTCAAATTAAAGAGGAATTGGGTCCTTCATGTGGTGAGTTCCTTCCTAGGCTCTCTTTTCATGTTGGAAACATGATTTAGTGGAGAAAAGAGGAGATTTTGCAATTATGGGTTTGTTCTTAGCTACTAGCTAGGATGATTCTCTTCCTCCCAATTTTTAGTATGTTGTTCTTGGGTAGTAGGGAGTGTTAATCAAGTGTTGGATTTTGGAGAACACATCTTGGGTAAAAATCCCTATTTAGGCCGAATTTTTGGAAAATTCTATGTTGATGTGTGTTTGTTATCTTGGTTCATGCTTCAAGTATGTTAATCCTAGCATGATTCTAAGCTTATGTATGGATTCAATTTGATGGAAAACAAGTTGGGTTGGAAACCCCAAATGGCCGATTATGTTTGTTGTTGTTCAATGTTGAATTTGGTTGTTTTGGATGCAATTGGATAGCATTCTTGGTTTAGAAGTGAAATTGGTGATTAGTATGATTAATTGGAAGTTTGAATGGATTGATTTGGAAGTTGGATAAAAATTGGCAAAGGAGCCGAATTATTGGATGATTCTTTTTCTATGTTGGGGTTTGATTTTGGTTGAATTGGATGCTAAGATGGTATTGGGGTTGAATTTAGGAGTGGTTTGAAGTTTGAAATCGTTGAATTCGGATAAGAAATGGAAAAGTTGCAAAAATGCGGGATTATCGGAAAATGTCGGGTAATGAAGGGTTTTAAGGTTGGATTTAATCAGTTCTGCTTGTTGGATTGTGTTTGACAATGTATAATTTTGCATTGTCTAGGTTGGTTCTGAATTCTGACGTTTCTGTGGAAATCTGGAATTTTACGGAAATTCTGCCGGATTTTCGGTTTTGGGGTCGGGGATGTAGTTTGGTAGTGTGGTTGGTAAGGTTGCTAATTTAGCTTGAATTGACAGATTCTGAGGTTCGGAAGTTAGAAAAAGAGAGGTTTTCGAGTTTCGGGTCGCGGTGTGGAAGTCATCCAGAATCAGTCTAATACTCTGGAATTGTGAGGTAAGGGTTTGGTTCTGCTATTTTTGGTAAGATAGGTGTATGTTTAGTTTCACTTTCTGTTCTGCAAGTATTTCAGTATTATATGCCTAGGGCATATTCTGTAGTCTGTAGGTGTATGTGTTGTTGCAATTTGCTTTTGCGGTATTTGGAAATTTCGCTTTAAGGTACGTTACGTAATTTGTAGGAGTATGCCTTATGGCATACTCTGTCTGTTAACCCTATGACAGTTGTGGGTTCGCTACCCCAGCTGGTGCACCATGCTTCTGTAATAGCTTCGGCTTCTGACTCCCTTAGAGGGAGGCTGTCGTTCTGATTTGTTATAAGGGTTTATGGCGATTTAGTATCGCACATCCTTCGGGATTTCGATCTGTTTTATTACATGCACGATATTACGTTTTACATTGCGTATATATTCGTATATTGCTATCTTTCTGTTTTGCGAGGGTTACATATGCTTATCTTACCCCAAATCCCTTACGGGTCCTTTTTAGGACTCACCCTTTTGGGTTCTGTTTTGGGTTTTGGTAGACTGTAAGCGGCCAGTGGGGTAGGTTTCCGTGAGGCTTCGCCTTGGTTGTGTTGAGCAGCAGTACCTTGCGAGCTGGGATTTTGTCTACTTGGTCTGAATCCCGCGAGGTATTTTGATGTTTAGGCCTAGGGTTGGCTCTGTAGTTGCATGTGCATATTTTCTGGTTTCTTTGTGATGATTGTATATTTGTATATACTTATATATTACATTACTGTGCATGTTCTGAGCGCTTGGCGCTTGCTAGGCACCTTAGGTTCTGTGAATTCTGTATGTATCTATGTTTGGTGCGTAAGCACTCGTCCACGGAGGGCGAGGCTTACTCTGTTGTTGATGCATGAATTGTATGTTTTGATTTTATTTTAGTTATATGTATGAAATTTTTGTTAGGTTGCTTCCATAATCCTTTCGCTCTTTGGGTCCGCTACGCGCGGCGGGTCTCGATGGACCTGCCTTTCCTATTCATTCCGGCTTCCGCTTCCGGCGTTCCGTGCGGTGACACCCCGCCTCCGCAACCGGGTACTTTCGGGTGGCGTGCGGTGACACGGGAACCGTTGGGCAGCTTAGCGTTCGCTTGCATGCATGACAGCGATGGGCCTAGCGGTCTGGTGGTTGTGATGCGTGCTTTCCAAGGGGGAGGCTAGGGTTCGAGTCTCTGGGGGGAGGTATTTTTTGAAAACATTATTCATATTTCCAACGCGCGAACCGTTGGAACGCTTAGCGTACCAATGAGTCGCACGTTGGAACTGTTAGCGTACCAACGGTTTGTACGTTGGAACCGCTTCAATTTCCATATTTAAATTTTGCTTTGTAATTGAAAATTGAATGATGCAAATGTATTCTAAAAATAAAAGGTAATTACATGCATGCTTTAAAACATTCTTTTTTTAGAGTGTGAAAATGATGAAAATCCGTTGTGCGTAGAGTTTTTATTTTAAAACCGAAAGTATATAACGAAACATTAATATTAATTAAGAAAATGAAATTCAACATAGACACAAATGTAAACAGAATAGGATTAACTAGTTAAATAGGATAACACTTTATAATAGGGGTGAAAGTCTAACCCGTGACCCGACCCGAATCCGGACCAGAAAAAACGGGTTGGGTCGGTTTCGTGAGAGAATTGTGTCTGCGAACCCGACCCGACCCGTCATATGTCGGGTTATCGGGTAACAAATCGGGTTTAACCCGAAAACCCCACCCGAATAATTTGATTGCCCAGCCAGCCCAGCCTAGCCCAACTCTAACCTACCCTAACTTAATACCCAGCCCAGCCCACCCAACCCAAACCCAACCCTGCCAACTCGAACCTCACTACCTCAGGAACCAAGTATCATCATTCATCAGTAGCTCTCTCGCCTCTCTCTCTGCCGAAATTTCGAAATTTCGAACCCTAACACAACAAGCTCTCGCCTCTCTCTCTCTGCCGAAAATTCGAACCCTAACAAGCTCTCGCCTCTCTCTCTGCCTCTCTAAGACTCTAACCCTAACCTGAGTATCAGTAGACGACCAGCAGCAGTGGAGCAGAGGCACGCATTCGGCACCGAATAATCCTACTTGTTGGTACGATTTCTTCTGCCATGGTTACTTGAAGTTTTGTCAGTATCAAGCTTGTTCGGTTGTTCCCATGACCGTGTAACCTGCCTTCTGCTTTGTTTTCTTAGATGCGTTTTAAGTTTCCATTCATATTTGCGTTAATGTTGGTCCGATTTCTTCTGCCATTGATTTTCGTTTTTTGATTCTAGATGTGCTTGTTTCTAATGTTGCTCTAGTTCTTTAAGCTACTTGATCTGTTCTAATGTTTCTGCCATGGTTACTTGATTTTCGTTTTTGCAATGGTTTTTGCTCTAGTTCTAATGTTGCTCTAGTTCTAATCCAGGAAGGTTCATGAACCTGTCCTAACAATTTCGTACTAACACTTAGTTCATCGATTGATCAAAGGTCATCTTCTGATCATTGCTTCAAATTCTTGGTCACAGATTGAATATACTGTATTCTTGGTCACAGATTGAATCTACTAGTTGGACATTTCCAGTAGAGTTGCTGCATTGGTGGATCATTTGAAATAGTTTCTACTTTGGCAATGAGGGCTAGTTTTAAGTTTTTCTAAGTTGTCTCCCCAACCCCAAGTACTTGTAGTGGTAGTAAGAAGATGTAATGAATAAAATGGGAACAATTTTACTAGTCATTTAGAAACGTCACTGAGATCTATTTGTCAACTGTTGATTTATGTTTCCTTAAACTGTTGATTGCTTGCTTTCATATCTGTAAATGAAGCCATTTGTACTGTAGGACTTTTCTTGATTGCTTGCTTTCATATCTGTAAATGAAACAATAAATGTTGCCATTAATTTATTCCTACTTGTTTAAATGTTGCAGGACAATGGAGAAGGAGAACACTGTTGGAACAAGTGTCGATGAGAACACTACACTAGGAAATAGAGCAGCAAGTACCACACTTGAAGTGGAAAAGCCTGAAGAGGGTCCACCAAAAAAACAGCGGAAAAAATCTAACAAAAATGCAGCATGTTGGGATTTGTTCGAGATTATTCCAGGTACGAATGAGGGAAGTTGTCAATGCATGGGCTGTGGTAAAATTTATGCATGTGATAAGCAAATTCATGGCACTAGTAACTTGAACAAACACATAAGGAAGGGATGTCCGGGTTTAAAAGATGAAAAACAAGCATTATTGAACATGAACGATGGTGTAGGTGATGAGTGAAGTGTTTTGAGTACTTGGAAAAATGACAAGAATGCTTGTAGGAAAGCTTTAGCTTATATGATAATTATTCATGAGCTTCCTTTCCGATTTGTTGAGGGTGAAGGTTTTAGGAGGTTTGTTGCTAGTTTGCAACGAAGATTTAACGTTCCTTCTAGAATTACTGTGGCTAAAGACTATTACGAATTATCTCTTGATGAACGGATCAATTTGATGGATATCCTTAAAGCAAATACTTCTAGGGTTGCCATAACAACTGACACTTGAACTTCTGTGCAAAGAAATAATTACATGTGTTTGACTGCACACTACATTGATAGTAAATGGAATATCCAGAAAAAGATCCTAAACTTTTTCCCAATTACTAGCCATAAGGGAAGGTGGCACCAATGAAGGGAATAATGAGATTTGGTCGGAAAGGGAAGTTAGCTCCGAGGTATATTGGCCCATTCGATATTTTAGAAAGAATTGGAAAGGTGGCTTATCGTCTGGCACTACCGGAGAGTTTATCAGCTGTGCATAATGTGTTTCATGTAAGCATGCTCAAAAAGTGTATCATGGATCCGACGCAAACGATTCCAATTGAGGAAGTGCAATTGGAACCTGACTTGTCTTATAAAGAAGTGCCAATTGCTTTGTTAGCGAGGGATACTCGTAAATTGAGGAGCAAGCTAATTCCCATGGTGAAGGTGCAATGGTCGCACCATTCTGACAAGGAGGCAACCTGGGAGACGGAGAAGGATATGGTTGAACGCTACCCTCAGGAGTACCAACGCCTTAAAGAACTCTTGGAGGGCCAAGAGTCTTAAGGGGGGGAGGATGTTACACCCCACCTTTTCCGGCAACAATCTCCGGTGAATAGAGTTCTGAAGGTATGTTTAAATCTGTATTTTGTGGAGTTTGTTAAATTGACCTCAAATTAGTGTTGTTGGGTAGTTTTGGAACAACATTAATACTTGGTGAAAGGTCCAACAATGGTTTAATCTATGAGCTAAGAGAAAACTCATAGATTTTATGGTGGAGAATTGAAGTGTGTTGTATTGTTGAATTCAATCCAAATTGTTGTTATTGGGTATGTTTAGAGCAATATTGATAATTGGAACATTGTCCAAATATGCTCCGATTATATACATAAGGCAATGTTCATCCGAATTTTTGGTGGATTGTGGAAGCATGTGTTTTGTGTGGTTTAAGGTTTCAAGCATGTTTAGACAATGATTTTGAGCAACTTTAAGTCTTGGAGTGAGGTCCAATTGTCAATGGATATTGTTGTGTTCAATAAAAGTGTAATGTGGAAAGTGTGTGAAATGTTTAGGTGGTTTGTGAAGCAAGGATTGAGGTTGGGTAAGGAAGAAGATTGGTGTTGGTGCTTGGCTGCTACCCTCTACGGTTGCGTTTGCTTTCAATTCGAGGTAAGGGTTCGACCTACCTATGTTAATATAATGTAGGATGGTTGAGGCAAGTTTTGGGCCTCGATCTCTGACGTTGGTCTTAGATCGGGATAGTGGAGCCCCAAGGCTAGTCCCATGGTAGGAGTAACGGTGCGCAGGTACAGCTTTGCTTCGGTGCCGTGGTTCATGCGTCTGTGTGACCCGAACAAACTGTGATACGGCACAACGGATGGCGTTCGCATAGGGGACCAGACCGAGATAGGGTTACAATCCCTTGAGGACCGTACGGCCTATGGTTCGCATCATTCCGGTATGTTACATTACGTGAGTGGATGCATGGCGAATGCCGACGCATGGCGAATGCCGGTCGCCGGTTGGGACCGGGGAAGATCTAGCCATGGTCGGGGAAGACCTAGCCATGGTCCGTGACATACGGGGTTTGCTGGATGCATGGCGAATGCCGACGCATGGCGAATGCCGGTCGCCGGTTGGGACCGGGGAAGATCTAGCCATGGTCGGGGAAGATCTAGCCATGATCCGTTACATTCGGATGTTGTGCACACATCATTTATTTCCGCATATGTTCTGATCTATATATTTGCTATACTGTATGTATATACTGCTCGATCTGTTTTTGCAGGTTTGTCGGAAGAAACATCGTTACTCTTGCCTAAGCTCTTCTTGGGTTTTCTTTAAGAAAAACTCACACCTTACTTAACATTTTTCGGGAGATAAGGATTACGGGCCGGCGGAGTAGGATTTCCGCAAGGCTATGCAGTTTGCTATTTTGAGGTTTAGCGACATCTGGACCTAGACTTGGGCTCCTCGTCGGTTTCTTTATCCGACGCCCGACTTTTGTGCGGTTGCACCTTCTGCCCGTAGATAGCTCTGTAGCATGATACTCTGTCGGCATGTAGTATTACGATAGCATGTTTTTGTAGGTCCGTCTGTTCATCTGAGATTGATTGTGATTATGTATATATATGCGTTCTGCTCTGAATTGATTGAATGAGTATGCTGATGCATGCGGAAGCCTCTGTTCGGTAGTGAAAGAACAGACTTCCTTTTTGATAATCTGATTTCGATGTTACCTTACGGTATTACATTTTATGGCGGAGCCCATTGTTTTGTTGTCGTGATCATTTACGTGCATGGAATGTTATACTTGATACATTGTTAGAAAGGGACCTCTTGGGTTAGTTAAAGGCCCGCGAAATACTCTCACATTAGCTGCGCTATCCGGTCCCACCTTGCTCACCACCGCCCACCGGCCGGCGACCGCTTCCGCCGGGTCGGAAGGTGTCGGCGGGGTGGTGGTGACAATTTGGTATCGGAGCGCCGGTTGATTGGTTGGAGTCGAGGTGTGTTAGGATTGGCAGCCACAGTCGTGATCGATTCCGGTATGGTTGTGTGGTGAGACTGGCCACCTCGTCACAAGAACCATGTTGGAATGGTAAGTGGAGCGATGGCGGTTTGTCTAAGCGCACTTGAGAACAACCAAGAGATGATTTCTTTAGTGCTTGGTAGTTTGTGACTTAGTGCATGCGTGGTTGCTGCGTAGGACACCGATAATTGACTCTGGAGTGCTACAAGAGGTGCACAGGGGATGAGATGCCGTAAGGTGCATGATGGTAATTTAAATTACCTCTCTCGTTAAAAGCAGACGGTGGATGCCGAGTGAGAAGTGTGTTATTCCTAGGCGGTACCACGGGTTATAAGGGATTGTTTTGTATAAGTAATTTTGAGAATTGATTTGCATCATGCATTGCATTCATGCTCTGAGCTGGTAGGATAACCGATGTAGGTAATGCTAACCGTTAAGTGAACCCTTTATGTTCGGAATTTCAGTAAATGGTCAACACTCGACGGACTCGGCGTTGGATGATGAAGCGAGAGGAGGAATTCCTGCTCAAGATGTGAATAGAGGAAGAGGTAGAGGTCGAGGAGACCTCGGCGAAGAGCGGCACCAGTTCAGCCGCATTTGAGACACGATCAGAACATATGGCCCAAGTGTTGGGGCAAATGGCATCTTGCTCAATAACATGTGGGCAGGAACAAGAGTTGAAGAGCAAGGAAGTACACATGTTATGAGTTCTCGGCCCTCTGCGGCGGGATCGGCCGATCCTAGCTATCGAGCTCATGAGGAGGACGTTGAGGCGGATGATGTGCAATTTGAAGAGCATGTGGATACGAAGAGAGGAATCTGAATCTAGGTGCGGAAGTCGACCCACGGCCCGTCGAGGAGAGTGCGGGCTAGGCCCGATTCTGTTGTTGAGATACGAGAGCCCCGGCTCAAATCGATAGTGCGACCAGCTCGATAAGCTTTCTTTGATGGAGCGGTTTGGCGCTTCAAACCACCCGTTTTCGGGCAAGGGTGGAATGGATTGGCGGAGACGTGGTATAAGGACATGGACCGGTTGCTCGGCGAGACTTGGTTTCCGGCAAATGAGATGGTGTCTTTGGCTACCTTTTATTTGCGTGGTGGGCATATGGTGGTGGGAGACCACTATGGCCACTCGGAAGGCCGACTTTGTGCGTAGGAAGTTGAAGGACCCGGGTATGACGTGGGATGATTTTTCTAACTTGTTTCATGAGAAGTGGATTGGTTATGCCGCGACAGATAGGCGGTAACTGGAGTTTGATACCTTGACTCAGGGAAGCAAGACTGTTGCGGAATATGGGCACGAGTTTGAGCAGCAGTGCGTTATGTGCCTCATTACAACACCGGTGAGGAGGCCAAGGCAAAGAGATTCATGAGAGTGTTGAAGCATGACATCGGGAAGTACTTGGCACCGTTGAACATTGATAGGTACCATGAGGCTGTGCGAAAGCACGAAGATTGAGAATGAGGACTTGGATACGGCTTCGGTGACACAGCCACCGAGAACTACGAGGATTGTCATTGGTGGAGTTAGAGGATCCGGACGTGGTGGACTGCACAACACCGCAGCCGGCGGTAACTCAGTGGGTTTGGATCGAAGGATAAGGGCAAAGGGAAGGCAAAGGTAGCGAGCCTTGATGCTGTCGGACATGTGACCGAGTCACACTGGCTCGGTTTGTTATAAGGAGAGGGGTATGTGTTACCGATGTGGGTCTCTGACCACATGATTGGGATTGCCCTCGGATGGCAACTCGAGGAGTTGCAAGGCCCTGAGATTTCAGAGTTATGCTCCTCGTGGGCGTGGTGTTCCTCGATTTGGATCACGACCCCAACCACCGCGAGATGCGGCCACTACTACAGCAAGCCCCGCCGCCAGCGCCCGAGCAAGGCGAGGGCAGTGTTTCAGATTGAGCGTGGTGACGCGGCTCAGAAAGGAGCAGTAGCAGGTATGGTGCTTCTGAATGGTATTTCTGTTCATGCTCTTTTTGACACAGGTGCTTCGATTTCTATAGTGTCATAGAAGTGTGCAAAGTCTTTGCAACTTCCTGTGACTCATCTGTCTCAAGTATTCCTGGTACGAACCGGGAGTCGATGTCTGATGATAATGAGCTTATCAAGGGTTGCATGTTAGCTTGTTGGTGAGCGGCAGATTTCTTCTTATTTGTTGGTGTTGGATACATCACATTATGATGTGATTCAGGTATGGATTGGCTCTCGGAGCATTCCATACGGATAGATTGTCTTGCGGCAGTTGGTGGTGTCGGATCAAGTATTACCACTTGTTCCCCCTCGAGATGTAGAGATTGTTCGAATAGCATGGAGCTTCAGGTAATGGAGAAGTTACCTGTGACGGATGAAGGCGAGTACTTTGGACTCAATGATGCAGGTACGCGGATGGAACTTGATAAAATTCCGATTGTTAGATACTTTCCGCAGGTGTTTCCTGAAGAGTTGCCAGGTATGCCACCGAGCGGGAGGTGGTTTTGAGATAGTGTTGCAGACCGGAGCTACACCTATCTCCATTCCTCCGTATCGCATGCCGATAGTGGAGATGAAGGAATTGAAGAAGCGATTGGATGAGTTGTTGGATAAGGGGTTTATCCGACCGAGCGAGATCAACGTGGGGAGCCCGGTGTTATTTGTTAAGAAGAAGGATGGAACGCTTAGACTCTGTATTGATTACAGAAGGTTGAATGCGGTGACAGTCAAGAACAAATATCCGTTACCACGGATTGACGATCTGTTCGACCAGCTCAGGAGCTAAAGTGTTCTCAAAGATTGATCTCCGATCGGGTTATTTCCAAATGCGTGTGAAGGAAGAAGACATTCGAAAGCTGCTTTTCGCACGCGGTATGGTCACTATGAGTACACTATCATGCCTTTTGGGCTGACAAATGCCCCGACAGCTTTCATGAATTTGATGAATGAGGTTTTCCGTCCCTACCTGGACAATTTTATTGTTGTCTTCATTGATGATATACTCATCTATTCTCTGGATGAGGATGCACATCAAGAGCACTTGAGAGTTGCCTTGGAAACTTTGTCTAACAACCAGTGTATGCAAAGTTTTGAAGTGTGATTCTGGTTGCGCGAGGTAGCATTTCTCGGGCATATCATCAATGAGAAGCGGAATTTCGACCGGAGAAGATCAAGTCTGTTCAAGAGTGGAGGCAACCCCGATCAGTAAAGGATATCCGTAGTTTTCTCGAGTTAGCTGGTTACTATCGTAAGTTCGTACCAGCATTCTCGGTTCTTGCCTCTCCACTTACGCAACTGACCAAGAAGGGTAAGGCGTTTGTATGGTCGGATGAATGTGAGAAGAGCTTTCAAGAGCTCAAGTGTAGACTGACACAGGCACCGATTCTGGTTCTACCTGACCCGTCTCAGCCTTATGTCATTTATACGATGCCTCACGAGCAGTGCAGGGTGTGTGCTTATGCAAAACCAGCAGGTAATTGCTTATGGGTCGCGGCGATTGCGACCACATGAGGAAAACTATCCCACTCATGATTTGGAGCTTGCTGCGGTTATGTATGCACTCAAGCGGTGGCGGCATTATTTGTTGGGAAACAAATTTCAAATCTTTACCGATCATAAGAGCTTGAAGTACTTGTTCACGCGAAGGATCTGAATTTGCGCCAAAGAAGGTGGCTCGAGTACATGAAAGACTACGACTGTAGTATCAGTACACCGCGAGGCAAAGGAATACGGTGGCAGACGCCTTGAGCGGGGCATACACCGGGATAGTTAGAGGTGGAGAACACAGAAACCGAGCAGAGCATACGGACTGGCGCCTTGTGGCACCGTTGGCAGCTACAGGAGCAAGAGCGGTATTTGTGTTGAGAGTTCAGTCTTCTTGGATCGACGAGGATCGAGAATTTCAGATGAGAGATCGAGTTTGAAACAGGTTTCTGGAGAAGCTAAAGGAGCATTGCGTCCATTCTTTGAGTATAGGCAAGGATTGCTATACTTCAAAGGGCGTTTGTACGTGCCGAATGATGTGGCTCTTAGAGATGAGATTTTAGATCAAGCTCACAACAACAGTTTAAGTTTTCATCCGGGCGGTGAAAAGATGTATCACGATTTGAGGTCACACTTCTGGTGGCCAAATATGAGGAGGCATATTGCAAAGTGCGTGGCAAAGTGCACCACTTGCCAACAGGTAAAGGTTGAGCATCAGAAGCCCGCGGGCACACTTGAGCGTTACCTATCCCGGTTCGTAAGTGGGAAAGCGTGACTATGGATTTTCTTACCGGATTACCCACTACGAGCACGTCATGATGCCATTTGGGTAATTGTGGACCGTTTGACTAAGTGTGCGCATTTCTTGCCCATTAAAGTCACCGATCCGTTGGACAAGTTACGACTCTACATTAAAGAGATCGTGCGGTTGCCTGATGTACCGGATTCTATAGTTTCAGATCGGGATCCAAGGTTTACAGCCCATTTCTGGAATGCTTTCCATCGAGCTTTTGGTACCGGTTACACCTCGGTACCGCGTATCACCCGCAAACTGATGGGCAATCGAGAGGGTGATCTGGTACTTGAGGACATCTTTGAGAGTTGTGCGATTGATTTCGGAGGTGATTGGGATCAACATCTACCGCTCATAGAGTTCTCGTATAACAATAGTTATCAGAGTACAATCAAGATGGCACCTTACGAGGCTCTTTATGGACGGAGGTGTATGACACCCCACTGTTGGTCTGAACCGTCAGATAAGGTTGAACTTGGTCGGAATTGATTGAAGAGACCACGAGAAAAGATCAAAACAATTCAGGCAAGATTGAAAGCGGCAAATGATAGAACCACGACTTATGTGAGCGAAGGCGTCGCGACTTGGAGTTTGAAGTCGGCGACAAAGTGTGGTTGAAGGTGGCACCAATGAAGGGAATAATGAGATTTGGTCGGAAAGGGAAGTTAGCTCCGAGGTATATTGGCCCATTCGATATTTTAGAAAGAATTGGAAAGGTGGCTTATCGTCTGGCACTACCGGAGAGTTTATCGGCTGTGCATAATGTGTTTCATGTAAGCATGCTCAAAAGTGTATCATGGATCCGACGCAAAGCGATTCCAATTGAGGAAGTGCAATTGGAACCTGACTTGTCTTATAAAGAAGTGCCAATTGCTTTGTTAGCGAGGGATACTCGTAAATTGAGGAGCAAGCTAATTCCCATGGTGAAGGTGCAATGGTCGCACCATTCTGACAAGGAGGCAACCTGGGAGACGGAGAAGGATATGGTTGAACGCTACCCTCAGGAGTACCAACGCCTTAAAGAACTCTTGGAGGGCCAAGAGTCTTAAGGGGGGGAGGATGTTACACCCCACCTTTTCCGGCAACAATCTCCGGTGAATAGAGTTCTGAAGGTATGTTTAAATCTGTATTTTGTGGAGTTTGTTAATTGTTGTTTTGTTGTTGATATTGTAGTGTGAGAGTGGTATAACGTAATTTGGTAAAGGTTCGCCGCAAGGTTGATCAAGAACAGAAGTAAAATGAGTGTATTGGAGAAGACAGTAATTTTAGGTCATTTTGTATTAAATACGGCTTGCAATTGGAAATTAGTTTGCGCATGAATATTTTTGTGAGCGTAGCCCCGAGTGTCTAGTTTAACCAGAATTTTCGGATCTTCGTTTGGACTTCTGTACAATTTTTAATAATTGTTTTAGTGAAGGAGAGTCTGCTGTGTCAGGCGATCGCTTTGATTAAGGAATCGGATCGCCTGGATTTCCTTGACGCCTTTGTTTTCGAATATTTCTGGACCAGGCGATCGCCCGCTTGAGGAACTGGGTCGCCTGGTCTTCGCCTGGGCACCTGGACTGGTGTTCTTCAAGGGTCAGGCGATCGCCTGATTGGAGAATCGGGTCGCCTGACCGTCGCCTGGGTCGGCTATTTAAGCCAAGCAGCTCGTTTTCAGCCTCATTTTCGCGTTTTCAGTTCCGAAAATACGCCAAACTCTCTCCCAATTCGGTTTTGCTCCTATCTAAGTGATTTTGGACTCTTTGGTGCGTGGAAACGGTGGATTCGTGTGGGAATCACTACAAGAACGACGAATCAACAAAGGATTCACTCCAACAACACTTGGTGGATGAATTTGGGAAATTGCCCAAATTGTGAGGTTCGAATTTTCGTGATTTCTTGATGCAATTGAGTTAGTTGTAGTGTTTCTATGTTGGATTAGGGATAGAAACACACTTTATAACACGAATTGAGCATGAATTGAGGAATTTCGGATTTAGGGTTCATGACTTAGGATGAACGAATTTTGGGGGTTTGTTAAATTGACCTCAAATTAGTGTTGTTGGGTAGTTTTGGAACAACATTAATACTTGGTGAAAGGTCCAACAATGGTTTAATCTATGACCTAAGAGAAAACTCATAGATTTTATGGTGGAGAATTGAAGTGTGTTGTATTGTTGAATTCAATCCAAATTGTTGTTATTGGGTATGTTTAGAGCAATATTGATAATTGGAACATTGTCCAAATATGCTCCGATTATATACATAAGGCAATGTTCATCCGGATTTTTGGTGGATTGTGGAAGCATGTGTTTTGTGTGGTTTAAGGTTTCAAGCATGTTTAGACAATGATTTTGAGCAACTTTAAGTCTTGGAGTGAGGTCCAATTGTCAATGGATATTGTTGTGTTCAATAAAAGTGTAATGTGGAAAGTGTGTGAAATGTTTAGGTGGTTTGTGAAGCAAGGATTGAGGTTGGGTAAGGAAGAAGATTGGTGTTGGTGCTTGGCTGCTACCCTCTACGGTTGCGTTTGCTTTCAATTCGAGGTAAGGGTTCGACCTACCTATGTTAATATAATGTAGGATGGTTGAGGCAAGTTTTGGGCCTCGATCTCTGACGTTGGTCTTAGATCGGGATAGTGGAGCCCCAAGGCTAGTCCCATGGTAGGAGTAACGGTGCGCAGGTACAGCTTTGCTTCGGTGCCGTGGTTCGTGCGTCTGTGTGACCCGAACTAACTGGGATACGGCACAACGGATGGCGTTCGCATAGGGGACCAGTCCGAGATAGGGTTACAATCCCTTGAGGACCGTACGGCCTATGGTTCGCATCATTCCGGTATGTTATGTTCTGAGAGTGGATGCATGGCGAATGCCGACGCATGGCGAATGTCGATCGCCGGTTGGGACCGGGGAAGATCTAGCCATGGTCGGGGAAGATCTAGCCATGATCCGTGACATACGGGGTTTCTTTGGATGCATGGCGAATGCCGACGCATGGCGAATGCCGGTCGCCGGTTGGGACCGGGGAAGATCTAGCCATGGTCGGGGAAGATCTAGCCATGATCCGTTACATTCGGATGTTGTGCACACATCATTTATTTCTGCATATGTTCTTATCTGTATATTTGCTATCTGTATGTATATTTGCTCTGATCTGTTTTGCAGGTTTATCGGAAGAAACATCGTTACTCTGCCTAAGCTCTTCTTGGGTTTTCTTTAAGAAAAACTCACACCCTTTACTTAACATTTTTAGGAGATAAGGATTACGGGCCAGCGGAGTAGGATTTCCGCAAGGCTGTCAGTTTGCTATTTTGAGGTTTAGCGGCATCTGGACCTAGACTTGGGCTCCTCGTCGGTTTCTTTATCCGACGCCCGACTTTGTGCGGTTGCACCTTCTGCCCGTAGATAGCTCTGTAGCATGATACTCTGTCGGCATGTAGTATTACGATAGCATGTTTTTGTAGGTCCGTCTGTTCATCTGAGATTGATTGTGGTTATGTATATATATGCGTTCTGCTCTGAACTGATTGAATGAGTATGCTGATCTGTGTGGAAGCCTCTGTTCGGTAGTGAAAGAACAGACTTCCTTTTTGATAATCTGATTTCGATGTTCTGCTTCTGGTATTCTGTTTATGGGCGGAGCCCATTGTTTCTGTTGTCGTGATCTGTTTCTGTGCATGGAATGTTATACTTGATCTGTTGTTAGAAAGGGACCTACTGGGTTAGTTAAAGGCCCGCGAAATACTCTCACATTAGCTGCGCTATCCGGTCCCACCTTGCTCACCACCGCCCACCGGCCGGCGACCGCTTCCCGCCGGGTCCGGAAGGTGTCTGACGGGGGTGGTGGTGACAAGGGTGATGCTATTGGGATGACAGTTGAACAATGTCTGAATAGTTGGGGTATTGAAAATCTGATGACTGTAACGGTTGATAATGCTGCCTCAAATGCTGTTGCTATTAATTATTTGAAGCAAACTTGGAAGGGTACTGTTTTGAGGGGTGAATATCTTCATATGAGGTGTATTGCTCACATTATGAATTTGGTAGTCCAAGATGGTCTTAAACTTGCTTCTGATTCAGTTGTTCGTGTTAGGAATGCTCTTAGATATATTAGAAGTTCCCCTGCCAGGTTCCTTAAGTTCAAGACTTGTATTGATTTGGAAAAAAATTGAGTTCAAGGGTCAGTTGTGTCTTGATGTTCCAACCAGGTGGAATTCAACTTTTCTAATGCTTGAAACCGCCCTGAAACTTAGGAAGGCATTTGATAGGTTTGTGTTTCATGACTCTAAGTATGTTTCTGTTATGTTGGATTGTGATGATTCGGCTTTGGGTAGACCATTAGATGCAGATTGGAATTCAGTTGAGGGAATGGTGAAGTTACTAGCAACGTTTTATCAGCTAACATTATGTGTCTCTGGCTCATCTTATGTAACTGCAAACACTTACTTCAATGAGATCAGTTCTGTTTTTGTGATGCTAAATAAACTTGCTAGTGATGAAAGTGTTGGTCAATTTGGATCTATGTGTCAAAAGATGAGGAAGAAGTGCGATAAATATTGGGGGGATCCGGAAAAGATGAATGTGATGATATTTATTGCTGTTATCTTTGATCCCCACTTCAAATTTGGTTATGTGCAATATGGTGTAAAGATGCTTTATTCGGTGGATGTTGCAAATAGACTTATTGACAAAGTTAAGAATGCAATGAAAGACTTGTTTGAGGAATATAGATTAAAGTACTCATCATCTACATCTAAAACAAGAACTGGAATCAAGGATAGAATTCATGGTACTGTTAGTGGTGGTAGTTCTTCTACTTCTACACTAATATATTTGACAGATAGTGACAGTCACAGTTTAATGAATCAGTATTTGCAAATGAAAGTCACTTCTCATTCTGAAGGTAGGAGTGAGTTGGATAAATACTTGGATGAGGATGTAGAAGATATAGGAGAAGGGGGGCGAAATTCCAGCGTGAAAATTCTTAATTGGTGGAAGGTGAATAGTCCTAGGTTTCCTATTCTGAGTTTAGTTGCACGTGATGTACTGGGCATTCCTGTATCGACTGTTGCTTCGGAGTCCGCTTTCAGTACAGGGGATCGGGTGTTGGATCAATATAGGAGTTCTTTAGCTCCTAGGATGGTTGAGGCTTTGGTCACAAGATTGGCTTAGGAAGGACAAGGATGAGGTCACCCTTAAAGAACATCTATCGGAAATTGAAAAGATTGACGAAGGTTTGCAACTTTGCATCATTTTAAATTTCTAAGAACTTGCATTCTCTTTATACTAGTATATTTGCTTACATTTTTTCAGTCGAATTGTAACTTCTCTCTTTTGTTTTGATTAATTTTCAGAGTTGAAGACTGTTGATAATGCTCCAAATATCATTCATATTGATGTTTGAAGCTTGACAGTATGGTTGGACATTTGTATTTGAAGCTTGATGTTTGCAGTAAGGAGCCAAGGATGGACATTTGCATATGGACATTTGTATTTGGACTTTTGGACATTTGCATATGGACATTTGGACTTTTATATTTCCATGCATTTGTATTTGTATTTGGACTTTGGATGTATTTTAGACTTGGATGTTTGAATGTTTTGATGTTTGCATGTATTTGATGTTGAATGTTTTGACGTTTAGACCTTGTTTAGGGAAAAACAAAATGTTTCAATCCATGAATCGGGTCCGATGGGTAAACCCGACCCAACCCGACCCGAAAATAATATGGGCCATCTACGGGTTTCAATTAAACTGTCCCTCCATTTCGGGTTGAATTTATAATGTAACCCGACCCGAAATCCGACGAACCCGACCCGCTTTCACCCCTACTTTATAATGTAATTATTGAATTTTTCTATTAAATTTGGTTGGACAACAAGTGGTTGTTTAACAGAAGCATGCATCACTTATGCATGACATTAGATGAAGCGACATGGGTTGTTAACGGTGATCGGAAAGCGAAATTATGAAATAGTGATCAACAAGAAAATGTAGCAATTTTTAAGAGTAGTGACTTTATCTTATTAAATGCGGAATGCGGTTTGTAAAGGTGTCGGGAAGAAATTATAAGAGGTTAATTCCAACGGGTTGCGCGTTGGAAATAACAATGTTCCAACGAGTGAGCAGTTGGAAACATATAGATTCCAACGTGTTGCACGTTGGAAGCCTCACGTCAAGCCATTTAGAAATACAATTTTGCTTGCATGCATGACAGCGATGGGCCTAGCGATCTGGTGGTTGTGTTGCGTGCTTTTCACGTGGGAGGCTGGGGTTCGAGTCTCTGGGGAGGTTGTTTTTTTTTAAGGTTAAGCGTATTTCCAACGAGCTGGCCGTTGGAACTTGTAGGGTTCCAACGCGCCGCGCGTTGGTATACCGTGGTCCCGCTGCCCTTTAATGAAACACGTGGATGGCACGTGATTTCTGTTTCCAACGAGTCAACCCGTTGGAAAATGCCTGTTGGTACGCTCCAATTAAAAACCTGGTTCATCCCTCCCAACTCGACAGACGCCGCATTTTAAATAGTAACAGAGGCTGGGAGGTTTTCGCCGCAGGTAAGCGATTTTTTGCGTTTCTTCTTCATTTGTTGATGGTTTTGTGTGAAATTTGTCCCAATTTACTCCCCTTTCAAAGGGGATTCGAGATCTTTACTTTTTTCTCATTGTTATGGGTTAGTTTTGACGATTTTCTTAGTTTTATGGAAGTATAATTTTTTTAATTTGTATGAATTTTCTTGCCGTATTTGACAAATCTTTGGTTGTTTGGTTTAGGTTTAATTAGTTGCATGTAAGGAGAGTAAGTTTTTTCAGTTTTTTGATAATTTTTTCGTAATTTTAAATAGTTTGTTACTAATTCTAAACCTAGATAACACATGGGTTGTTGAATTTGAGCATTTTTTGTAACTATGGGTTATTTGTGGGCATTTGTTTGCTAGTTGTTTGCTAATTGTTCGCTAATTGTTTCTTTAATTAATAAATTGTTTGCTAATTGTTCTAAACTCAAATAATTTGGGTTCTTTTGATTAACTAATTGTCATTAACTAAGTAATATTTTTATTTTGTTCCGGGGTTTAATGTATTTTTTTAGTTAATTAAATGTCCTTAACTAATATATTCTTTTGAATAACATGGGTTCTTTTGATTAACTAATTGTCCTTATACCAAGTAATATTCTTTAATTTGTTCCGGAGTTTAGTGTATTTTTTTTAGTTAATTAAATGTTCTTAGCTAAGTGTCTTTAAGTTAATGTTTTTTTAATGAATATTTCTTTATTTATGTAGGCTTCTTTCACTTGTTGAATTGAATAGATTTATTACCAACACTTTGAGGTAATTGTATCATTTTTTTAATTAATACCGATGATATGATTCATGTTTATTCCAACAGTAATTATTATGTTGCCTATATTGTATTTTACATACGTGTTCTTTTGCAATAAATTATTAGGTTGCCTTTATTGTTTTATTTGGTAAGTTCTGTGAGCGTATTTTATTGACTAAGTAATTTTATCAATTAATTAGCATGTTAGTAAAACTTTTTCAGCTAATTAATAAACATACATGTAACTTACAGAAATTGCATCTATATACATACATGTTTAGCTAGTGAAATGGAAAGCGATCGCAATTGGATGTACGGTCATCGGTTTCATCCAAAAGGTGGTTTACATGAAGATTGGGCAGTCGGTTTGGATATGTTCATTAATTTCGCACTCAGCCATCCTTCATTTATGAGCGGAGGTAAAATCAGATGTCCTTACTCTAGATGTGAGAATATGAGATACCGAGAAATTGATGTGGTTAAAGTGCATCTGTGTAAGTGGGTATTTATGCCTAGATACTATCATTGGTCTTCACATGGAGAACCATATCCTGATGTGCATCTCGGGCCAAGCAATCATGGAGGTGCACAACCTCGATGGCAGGAACGATCGAATATGGAACGCGTTGAAAGGATGGTTGTTGATGGATTTGGTAGAATTGAGGTTGAGAACATGCGGATGTCTGTTGACGAGCCTAATGCCAGTGCACAATCGTTCTATGCATTGCTTAATACTCCCCGTCTGCAGCGACTTTATGCATCAACTGTAACTGCATCGCATATGCGATGGCATGCCGACCATACCGTTGAGCTAGGTGTTATAAGACACCCATCTGATGCTGAAGTTTGGAAGCATTTTGATAGAACTTATCCATGGTTTGCATCTGATCCTCGAAATCAACGTACAATAGTGGGGTATATATTCGATGCACGGAGGATAGCACAATTGATTGTGATTTCTATGGAGAGGTTGAGGATATCATTCAATTGGAATTCCAAGGTTTACCGATCAAACGAGTTGTCCTATTCAAGTGCAACTGGTTTGATCCAACATTGGACGTGGGACAAGAATTGACAAACAATATGGAATTGTTGAGCTCAAACAAAGTCGATGATATGTCAACTATGATCTTTTTATTCTAGCTGGTCAAGCTGAACATGTATATTACAACAAGTACCCAACAAAATCAAAGGATGAGAAAGACTGGGTGGTTGTGATAAAAGTCATACCGAGGCGTATGATTGAGCATGCCACTTATGTTGTTGAAGAGGAGGCGTGGCAAGATGAGAATAATGAAAACAATGAAAATAGCATCCAAGATGATCCGATTACAAATTTAGGGGATCAAAGAAATGGAGATATTATTCATGACGTTGATATGGAAATGGATGAAGAAGATCAACAGTGGGACAACTCAAGTTCAGAGGGGTCATTTAATACCGATGCTCAGACATCATCTACTGAGCATGAAAGCTTGAATGAGCTATCTGATGAAAATGATGATTCAGAAGATGACTAGTTGATTTATTTGTATATTTTATGACTTTAAAACATTTTCGATGAAATGCTTTACTTGTGACTTTTAGATATTTCATACTTATCAAGCACGTTATATATACATACATGTTGTACATGGATTTAAATTTCATGATGTAGGTAGAACAGAATGGCCGACGAAGAAAATATTCAGCAGGCGAAAGATTACTTGCGGAGAGGTAAGAAGAAGAAATCTACTACTTTATCAGCATTAGGGAGGGCTTTTGGATTGTACAGGTCGAGTCAAGGGACTGACGGATCCGGGCATTGCGACACTGATGATGAGGATGGAACACACGTTCAGAATACAGCTGAAGATGATGTTGTCGGTCCGAGTGATGATTCTGCGGCACGCTCTATTCATCAGCGCCAACAACCGAGCAGATCTTGGCGTAGCCAGACTCTACTACATGGCACCGAGCATGATCACCAGCACATATTTCTCAAGCCATTTGGTGATGGGTAATTAACTTAAATTTGATATCATAATTGATAAAGTGATAATGTCAGTTAACTGTTACGTGCATAATACGTTTCTTTATATATAAATATAGGTTCAATCCAAGTAAGGCAAAGGATTGGGTTTCCTTTGTGATTAAAGCTAATTATGACAATGGAACGGGAGATGCATATCCAACTTGGCCTATCGCTCGATCCCATGGCGCGGTTGCCCGATGGTTCACCGAATTCAAGGTAAAAATTAAAAAGACTTTACACATATATAGCTAAACTCTTTGTTACAAGATGTAATTGTTACTACAAAAAATTGCTTATGTATATTTTAATGTTTACAATTACCAACCTTGTTAGAAACATTGCGAGTGGGATCCAGTTCATGAGTCAAAGGTGTATAGGATTTTTAACAAGCTCGGCATAAGTCATTTGAATAACATGTACAATACATTAAGGCAACAACCTACTGAAGGGAAGCGTCGGAGATATGCAAGTTGGCTTGGTGATGAATCTTACCGAAAATTAATCGAGTTCTGGGCAAGTGAGCAATTTGAAGCTCAACGGCGAAAAATGCAAAATATACGAAAGCAAGCTGCTCCGGATGCTCCGATTTACAGGAAGGGCCGTCACTCAGTTTCTGACATAGCATTAACTCTGGTATGATAAATTTAAATTAGTTTTCTTAGATTATTCTTACATACTGCACACTCAGTTGTAACCACATCCAATCCCCAACTTCAAAGTTGTGTGGAGGTTTTCTTCCCTTGTTTGCTCTCTTGGCATAAGCCTCACTGCTCTTTTCAAGCTGCCTTTGCACTTTGAGGTGCAACTCTTTCATGCTTTCATATTTCTTTCTCACACCTACATCAAGAACATCTGAAATAGACAAAGAGATGAGATATATAGGGGCTAATGGGTTAAAACCATATACTACTTCAAATGTTCTAAAAGACATAAATGAATGAAAGCTCCAATTATAAGCAAAGTCTACATGTGCCAAACATTTCTCTCAATCTTTCAAGTTTTTCTTAAGAATTGTTCTCAAAATGGTGGTTAAGGTTCTATTCGTCACTTCAGTTTGTCAGTCAGTTTGAGGATGACTTGAGGTAGAAAACAACAAGTTAGTTCCCAATCTTGATCATAGTGTCCTCCAAAAATGACTTAGGAACCTAGAGTCTCTATCACTCAATGTGGATCTTGGAATGCCATGAAACTTAACAATTTCCTTGAAAAATAGACCAGCTACATGGGATGCATCATCAGTTTTGTGGCATGGAATGAAATGAGTCATTTTTTGGAATCTATCTACCACAACAAATAATGCATCATGACCATGAGGTGTCCTAGACAATCCACTAATGAAATCAATGCTTAGGTCTACCCATGGAAGAGAATGGATAGGTAAAGGAGTGTGCTTCCCTTCGGGTTGAAGCTGGGATTTTTCTTTTTGACATGTAATGTATCTTGCACACAATTTTGCCACATCTCTCTTCAAATGGCCAATAAAAGTTCTCTCTAACAGTTGCCAAGGTCTTTTTTACTCCAAAATGACCCATGAAGCCGCCACCATGAGCTTCTTTGATGATGACTTACTGCATTAAACACCTTGGAATGGATAGCCTTTTCAACATAAAAAGAAAACCATCAAAGATATAGCAACCCTCTTGGTTATTTTGAGCACAATTCTTATAAATGTTAGCAAAATTAACATCATGTTCGTACATATTTCAAATGCACTCTAAACCAAAAACTTTTGTATCCAATATGACAAGAAAAGTATATCTTATAGACAAAGCGTCAACAACTGCATTTTCTTTCCCTTTCTTGTATTTGATCAAATAAAAGAAAGTTTCAATGAATTAAATCCATTTTGCATGTCTCTTACTCAAATTACCTTGCCCTTGGATGCATTCCAATGAAAAATGATTTGTGTGGATCACAAATTCTTTGGGCACCAAGTAATGTGACCAAACTTTTAAAGATCTAACTAATGCATATTGTGGAATTTACATACATATTGTGTATCATTTTGAGCATAAATTAGTTTATCGGTGCACTATACTTGTCATCTTCCATACTTTTTTAGGTGCAAAATGCATGGTGAAATGGAGTAAAAAATGGTTTAAATGCAAGCTCGAGACTCATTTACAAGTTGGGAGACCAAGTCAATAAGTCAAGGGTCAAGAAGGAGGTTTTCAAGTCAAAGGAGAGAAGATGGAAGAGTGGAAGCGTTGCTGAAGGGAAGTTGGTGCGTCCCTATGTTGGGGGTCGCGCTGCTCAGCGTTACTCGACGCCCCCCAGCCTCACGTAAGCTCTTTCTGCTTTTGAAAGATAGCTAGCGCGTCCCTATCTTTGACGGCCAATGGTCAGGCGGTGCTATGGGAGTTTCCTCGAAGTTTCCTCAGTCCAACCCATCTTTTTAGGACAAAAATACCCTTAATGAGTTGTTTTAGGTGCCCAGCATGTCTTAGGGCCTTTTAGGGTATTTGACTACTATAAATACAATTTTACAATAAGTTTTTGGAGAGAAGAGAATTGATTTCAGGATTAGTGCAGAGTTTGGAGTTTTCTTCATCAATACAAGGGTTTGGAGGTTCCTTTAATGGTGCTCTTGGAGATATCTTCAAGATTGCTTCATTGAAGTTTATATTTATCCCTTCTCTCACCCTTATTTCATTATGTTTACTGTTTTGAGCATGCTGATTGTTGTGATTAGCATGTCTATTAGTGAGTAGAGTTTTGCGATCTTCTAGGGTATGTTTGCCTAGGAGGTTAGCTATCATCAAATATGCCTTTCTATGCTAAAAAATTGATTTCTTGAGATTTGAATCATGTTTGTATGCTTCATGATTGATCACGCTCATAGAATGCCATCTAAGTGTCTGATATTGCAATGGCAATGGGTCGGAGTCTCCGCAGATGGTGCTCATCCAGCTCCACCATCCGCGGGTTTTTTTACCTCCACAGTTTGCGGGTTTTTTCCTAAAGGATGTAATTTTCCTCCACCTCCATCATCTGCTTTTATTTACACATCCACGGGGCATCCGCGGATACTTTAACATCAACATCAATTCTGCTTAAACATAATTAGAGATGTAACATAATAGCATCCAAACATAATTTGATAAAACACTCTAAGTCTAACTACAACCTAACAACACTAACTAGATAACATAATTCCACTAATACTAATTCCAATATTTTTTATTACTTCCAAGACATCAAAACATGACATCAATCTCGCATATGATTTCTTTGTTTTATCTGCCCTAAGACATCAAAAAACAAACTTGCGAATTCCATTTTGTAGGAGAAATTAAAAGGGGATATATGTTTATATATAATTGAAGAACTGAACTAACAATCATATGTGCTAGAGTTGGAGAATAATATCTAGTAGTGAGCTAGAGTTATTTGTTTGGTATAAGTTATAGAGTTTATGGTTTCGTATAAGTTATTGATGTGTATAATTTGTTTGCCGGTTGCAGAGATCCGCGAATTTGTGGATGGTGGAGCTCTGCAGTGTGGAGGGGTTAAATCCACCTCCACGAACCTTAGCGGTTCAAAAAATCATCCACCTCCGCAAATCCACGAATAAGATCCCCGGTTTAATCTGTGAGATGCGGCGTGGGTTTCCGTGGATTACGGTTTACTCCAACCCACTACCATTCCGAGTTTGATAATGAGCCCGAGAGGGAAGCTATCGATTTAGACCTTAGAAATCGATTGATTGATTGAATCAGAGTCCGAGAGAGCCTATAAATATTGATTGGTGATATGGTTTTGTTGCTGGAATCTACTCGGTTGAGTGTCCTTAGAGGATGAGAGTTCCCAAGGCCATAATTTGGTAGAGGAAGGCTACTTGTTCGAGAGGAAAGTAATGGGACATTGAAAACCCATCTCTTTGCATGGTATGATTGATAATAGTGAGCCTCAGCAGCAGGTAGCATCCTCTAGAAAAGCTTTGTGAATTGATTGAGACTTGTTTTAGCATTTTACTTGTGTTACACTTCTTGTTACATGTTCTTGAAGCTGTTGTTTTTAATACATTTCATCATTGTTTTCTGTCCATAATGCATCTTTATGTTGGGGTTTTGTATCATCAAATAACGCAGCGGAAAAATAAAACCCCGGACAGGATTCATGTACAATCGAAAACGGTACAATTATGGTTGAAGAAATTTCCAGAAAATTACTTCAAATGCGTTCCCGGTAGATCTGAACGTACAGACCCTCTACGGTATCCACGCGCGAGCAATTACTGAGTCCACGTTCCTCCTTTTTGCCGTGCTAGCGACAGTTCCTCGGAGAACGGAGCACACGAGATCAATCAGAAAATTACGAGAACGTTTACGTATTTTCTAATAATTTTCCGGTTCCAAACCGAGAAAAAGTATTTGGTGAAACTGTGTCAAAAACACAGACTGAGCAAACAGCAAAAACCTATGCGCATCCAGGGGCGGCGACAAGTTATATAATTAACCTAGGTTTTTGGGTTAATTACATAACTAGTCTCTAGCCTCATTCCTCCATATTACTTAAGTGTTTAACTTTCCAAAAGTTGACACTTAAGTCACCAAACTTTTATCTCTTGCTGAAAACACTCTATAATTAACTCACTGAGCGTGCGACCCTGTAGGTTCTTATTACGTTGGCAATAATTATGATGTCTCACTCATAATTACTGACAGTGAGCGGTATCTAGCAACACATCACCGTTACCCAAGTAATATAGAATCCGTTTAAAAACGCGACGGAAACTTCACCTATCAACCAAACCACATTAGTGCACATGTTATGTCTTTTCATCATATTCTCTAATTGAACCGTGTTCAACCTGGCCAGTGGAGAATAAACTCTCGTGACATGGGAGTGACGAATCCCGTCTTGACGTATAACAGTCTTACTCCGTAATTCACTACACACCCAAAACTAGCACACTCCTTCGGTCAAGAAGGGATAGCACATAGAATCAAAGTATGCAGCTCACTACGAGAAGATCTTCATACTCTCAGGTCAGAAGACTACACGCACTATGGTTTATGTGTAGAGCTTATAATAATCATGTCACGATTACTTAAGTTCTACCAAGTGGGTCGGACCATTACAACTACTTATGTAATCATAAGCTAAATTCCACGTCCCACGTAAATCTACCCTTATGCTAGTCTCGCATGTGTTATATCAATCTTTGTTCTTTATAACACTCGACTAGGGCCTTTAGGAACATCTCATGCTCCAAGGTTTTATTATTATTATTATTATTATTATTATTATTATTATTATTATTATTATTAACACCAAAACAAAAGACAACAATAATAATCTGAACAATGCCTCTTAATTAAATAATCATGTCAGCGTTCCAAAGCCAATACACACCAATATAGGTTGGATGGCTTTTGGGCACTACATACACCTACAGACTCCCACTTGCACTAAAGCCAATTCAGTATCTGTTTGAGACCGATAGACCTAGAGTGGCCCTCATGCTTCTGTTGCGCTAGAGTCTTTGTAAGGGGATCTGCCACATTGCGATCAGTGTCTACTCTCTGTATGGATACGTCGCCTCGCTCCAAGATTTCTCTAATCAGGTGATAACACCGAAGGATATGTTTGGATCTCTGGTGAGATCGTGGTTCCTTTGCTTGAGCGATCACTCCATTGTTTTCACAATAGAGCTGAATCGGATCTTGAGCATTAGGGACCACATCAAGTTCTGAAATGAACTTTCTGATCCAAACAGTAGGGGTGTGCACGGGGCGGGGCGGGGCGGATAGTGAGAAAAATAGTATCCGCCCCACCGAGTGCGGGTACCCTAAATGCGGGTATCCGAGTTTCACGGTTTTTTACGGTTCGGATCGCGGGTATCATGCGGTTCGGTTCGGTTTCTCGGTTTTGCGGGTTTTTTGAACACCCCTACCAAACAGCCTCTTTTGCAGCGTCAGAGGCGGCAATATATTCTGCTTCTGTTGTAGAGTCCGCGACTCTCTGCTGCTTTGAGCTCTTCCAACTCACAGCACCACCATTTAAGAAAAACACATACCAGATTGCGATCTGAAATCGTCCACGTCAATCTGGAAGCTAGCATCTGTGTAACCCTTTACACAAAGCTCTTCTTCACCTCCATAGACCAAGAAGACATCCTTAGTCCTTCTCAAGAACTTAAGAATGTTCTTAACGGCCACCCAGTGTTTCTCACCGGTCCGATCGAATCTGCTCGTCATGCTCAAAGCATATGATACATCTGGTCGAGTACATAACATGGCATACATGATAGATCCGATTGCTGATGCATACGGAATCTCATCCATTCGCTTCATTTCCTCACGTGTCTGTGGACACTACGTCTTGGAAAGAGGCGTGCCATGGGTCATAGGCAAGAATCCCCTCTTGGACTCATGCATATTAAACCTCCTCAGAATCTTATCTAGGTATGTACTCTGACTTAGTCCAAGCAACCTGTTTGATCTATCTCTATAGATCTTTATGCCGAGCACATAGGATGCTTCACCTAAGTCCTTCATCGAGAAGCATTTCCCTAACCAAGTCTTCACAGACTGAAGTACAGGGATATCATTTCTGATCATAAGTATGTCATCGACATACAACACCAGAATGACAATAGCGCTCTCACTAACCTTCTTGTACACACAAGGTTCATCTTCATTCTTGATAAAGCCAAAATCTTTTATTGTTTCATCAAAACGTAGATTCCAGCTTCTGGAAGCATGCTTTAATCCATAAATGGATCTCTGTAGCTTGCATATCTTATGAGCGTTCTTAGGATCAACAAAACCCTCGGGTTGTGTCATAAACACATCCTCAAGTAGCTTTCCATTCAAGAAAGCGGTCTTGACATCCATCTGCCAAACCTCATAGTCATGGTATGCGGCTATAGCCAAAAGGATTCGTATGGATTTAAGCATGGCAACAGGTGAAAAGGTTTCGTCATAGTCAATACCATGAACTTGCCTGAAACCCTTTGCAACAAGTCGCCCCTTATAGGTAATTACATTACCATCCATGTCGGTCTTCCTTTTAAAGACCCACTTGCAACCTATGGGCTTTGCCCCATCAGGTGCAAGGACCAAGTCCCAGACTTGGTTTTATGACATGGATTCCATCTCAGATCTCATGGCTTCTAGCCACTTCTCAGAATCTGGTCCTGACATAGCTTCCTGGTAGGATGTCGGCTCGTCATCAATGACAGTCACATCACCGGAATCAGTCACGAGGAAACCGTAGTGTTGACACTCAAATTTTGCCCCAAGGTTTTTAAAAGTATGTTAGGAAAGGGGACAAGTGATTAATTAGGAAAGAAATGGGCCATAAGTGGTGAAGTTGGAAAAACTCGTGGTTAAAATTGAAAGTCTGACAATCTCGAGGACTATTTTGAACGTTATAAAAAATATTGTGGGCTAACTCGGTAACTCTCCCTTTTAACTTGTGTTTTGCGCAGAGAGACGTTGTGGAGGCCGAGAGTTTCGCCGGCGACAAAAGCGGACCGGATTCACGCTCCTCTCCCACGATCAAGCGGTTGGAGGCGTCGTGGGCGAAGGGAACTGCTCCGAACTCCTGCTATAAGTAATCGAAGGAAGGCAGGAACGAAGCACACACACAACAATCACAGAGAACTGAGAAAAGAAAAATCGCAGCACCACAAATTCGTTCAAAAATCAGTAGAGGAAGGTTGGGGGTTTTCGGATTTGGATAGCATTCGAGCAAGCCTTCATCTCAATCAACTCGTTTCTGGCCTCTCCGCACCAAACCGGCGTCGACTTCGTCATCGGGATTCGCCTCCGCCTTCTCTGTTGTGAGAGCTCCGGCGTCTTCTTCGCTAGGTCCAGCCGCCGTCCCGTCGGCCAACCACCGAGCATCAGACCCTTAGCAGCGTCATCGCCACAGCTCGCCTCGTGTTCGCCGGAATCCACCGATCGATAATCACCTGCAGCAGCCGCCGCGAAAAGCCTTTCGCATCAGTTTTGTTCAATTCGCGATTTTAGGTACAGAGAGCTTGCTGTGTTTTGTTTTATTTCCTTTTGGTAAAATGACACATGGTCCCTATTGATATTTATTAAGCTTGTTTAACTCCTTGGGGATATGATTGATTGCACTTGCATCCTTGCTGTAGAGGACCGATGAGCTTATGGATAATGTTTTAAATGTTGGTGCTGTAGGGAATTGATAGGTTTATGGATGATGTCTACAATGTTTTTTATTCGTTTGTTTTCTTTCCTCCGTACTAAATTATCGACACATGATCAACATTTTTTTTTGAAATCCATAGGCATAGTGAAAGTTTTTAAATGATTGGTTATTGATTTGCTAGGATATTAATAGCAATGTAAAGTCTATCATGCAAATCGGTTAGTTGCTTCTTTCTTTTAATCCTTCGTTAATTTCATGTGATCCCGTATACCTGTCTAATAAAATAAAAATCAAGTGAAAGAAAAATTGAAATTAAATCTGTGGTACCAATTTCTGGGCATATGAAAATTTGATTATTTTTGTATGTAATTGACTAACGGACCCTCGAGTTTTACGTAGACCGTTTAGGTTCCCAATCGACCTATCCCAAAAAAAGATTGGTGGCGACTCCCGTTGAAAACCCCGTCGCTACAGCTGGTGACTCCGCTGGGGACAGTCTGGCCACATCAAGGGTTTGTTTTATTTTTTTCTTCACTTGATTTTTATTTTTATTTTTTTGCTTTGTCACTCTTTTTTACATGTTATATTGTTTTGTGACATACATGACATGGAGTTCTCTACCCGAACTCCACCAAAACCAATCTCTTTCATAGCGGAATATGGTGTTGTTGTACTTGTGAGATTTTACTCTCCAAGCCTTCACCCTTTCCTAGTAGGGAAGTAGTGCTAACCCCGTGGGATTAATATTCCCCGCATGGGTTCATGAAAACCTACGACTCGGATTAATCCATTCCTTACATGTCCCTCGTGGGTAAGGATTGGGCCGTCGCTTTTCAACGATGGGATCCGGGAACCTACCCTTGACCTTTCTTTCGAAATCCACCCGTGCATATAATGACCATAGTTCCTTCCACTAGATTGGACTCGAATAGAATAGGACACCCGATGTTTGCTTGAGGTGAATCAGTAACATTTTTTTTCATTTGTGTCACTAATCTCATTATTTCATCGTTGGCTTTGCAAACGTGTCATATGCTATAATTTGTGTGGATTGTGGTTAGCATGAATCGATTTCAGATAGGATCAAGTATGAACACTGGAGGTATCAAATTAGTCGTGGGAAGGATTCAGAAAAACATACAATATCAAATTCTTGGTGGAACACGTACTGGACTCTACACTCGACCGATAAACATGAGATTTTTGTATAAAGGGAGCCATTTCTTTCATCAATCGACAATTCCATCATTTGTTATTCATACTTGTACATTATCACTATACTAATTGGTGTTCTTTTTTCTTTTTTTTCTCATGGCATTCGCATGCATCATATTTGATTCTAACCGATAATGACACATCTTTAAAATTGCACGTCTGCATTCGATCATTTGTTTCTCGAGACTCATAATTGCAAATTCTAAAAGTGGGAGCATGTTGCAACAAAAACACATGAAAAAAATGTGAACATTAAGGACCTTTAAAACAATTTTATGATGTGAAGTGTTCGATGACCCCCGATCATGGCATGGAAATACAATTTCTCGCAAGTAGTCTTTAAGCTAGGCCTGACACGTTGATCTATGCAAATTGGTGATCAATTGGGGAAGTCTTTGAATTCACTCAAATCTTTGAGAGTTTGCCAAGATAACTTGAAAGTCGAATTCTCTAGATTGAGTCCGGAATCTAGGGTTTTGTCTTTGTTGGAACGGATATCTGTTATTATTTCCCTTGATACGTGAATGGGTAAAATGCGCACTTTTGCGTCCTTCGCTAAAAAAATCACATCATAGAACCCATCCTTCCACCCAGTCCCAACATAAAGAATGTCACCAACGAGTTAAGATGAAGACTTGGTAGTGGTTATCTCGAAGACGTCGCTATATCTAATGGGAACGGTTTCAGAAGCTCTCTCTCAACATCAATCATCTCAAAGATTCTTCCTGACAAAGAACCTCATTATCCGAAAATGGGGGGCATGAAAAGAAAACATTTGAGATCGTCGGATCCAAAGGCCTTCGACACATCAATAGCCAGGGCTCAAAGAGAACAGGAAGATATAGGAAAAAGGGTCAAAGTAAATTGTATTCCGCTGTCTTTAGCTCGAAAAGGGCTGAAGTTATGAGTAGCGCTAGTAGCCATTTGTCTTTGCATTTTAGTCAGAAGTAATCGGGCATAGGTAGCAACCACTATTTACGCTCGCATGAAAATGACTAAAAAACGCAAGTCAAACAAGGTCCGGCCCAGAAAAAAAAAGAAAGGCAAAAAAAAAGAAGAAGAAGAAGGAAAAGATGAATGAAAGAATGGTGAGTCATGGAATCTAAACTGAAAACCTGGAAAGGCGGTTTAGAATGGAGGCATGGATTGGAACAATTTTCACCCTCTCAATGACCCGGGGGGCAACATACATCTCAAGCACTATCAACCACTTTTTGAGTTTCTGAGGAGCAATTCCACACTTTATGAGAATTGGGGGCAACATTTTGAGATTGTTCTCATTGGATAAGGCGATAATTTCGTGATGGACACTACCAGGTTTTTCAAAGAAGTCAAGTCGCTGAGTGGTGACATTACAAGGCCTTTCGCCTGAACCACCCTATTTTTCACCAACCCCACATCAGTGGATGGCATTAACCTTACAAAATTCTTTCAACTGATGTTCGTTCTTCACCTCGACGTCTACCCAAAATATCCTTCATACTAAGAAACTTTTTCGCTATCCCCGCACATTTTACTTATTCAAGTGGAAAAGGGAAAGAATAACAGAGTTATAAAAATGATACAAGGACCATCATATATTTTGTCAAGCTCTGCAAATTGATAAGAGTTGTCTTTAAGGATCAACCATTGACATTAATGGGCATGGATCAGACGTAAGGATATGGTTTAAAGACATTTGAGGAGGATGGACGATTTTATGATCACATTTGGGGGGCAAATGAATTATTCACTCATATAATTGTTTTTAAGGCCAAAAGAATCAAGGAATAAAAAAAAAGGAGAGAGAAAAACTTTTGAAGGCGAGGTAAGACCACATGCATCCATGGGGTAAGCTTAAGAAAAGGTTATTGCATCTATCATGCACCATTTGTTTTCATTGAAGAGCATTTTGAATTTTGTGAAGGTTTCATAAATCACTTCAAGCATCAGGAATTTTAAAAGTCATGCATCATGGGCATCATGCACTTTGTCATCATTCATCCTCAAATACAGGTTTTCAAGGAGCAATCAAGGAAAGACTTGGATCAACGGTAATCAAGTAAGGCAATCTGGGATCAAGGATATCAACTAGGAATATCTTTTCACTCAAAGAGAAGGAAGGTTACTTTGCCTAAGGTCAGAGAGAAAGGTTTCTCTCCCGGTATGGTAAGAAAGTTCTTACTATCTTTAACATTTTCCAGGATCAGCCAAAATTTTCATCAAGACAGGTAAGGAAAGTTCCTTAATCTATCCCACAGAGAAAAGTTTCTCTTGCAACGTACGATGGTCAGAAGATTCATGTTATTTTTTGAAGTTTAGTCGTTTTGTCAAGACTTCATCGCACTTTTGGAAATTCACTCATTTTGTGGAATTTCTCATTTTGGGAAGTTTAGTCGTTTTGTCAAACTTCTACATTTTTTTAAAGATTCACTCATTTTGTGGGATCTGTCATTTTGGAAAGTTTAGTCATTTTGTCAAACTTTCATTTATTTTAAGAAATTCACTCGTTTTGTGGAATTTCTCATTTTGGAAAGTTTAGTCATTTTGTCAAACTTTCATTTTAAGAAATTCACTCGTTTTGTGGAATTTCTCATTTTTGGAAGTTTAGTCGTTTTGTCAAACTTCTACTTTTTTTAAAGATTCGCTCATTTTGTGGGATCTGTCATTTTTGAAAGTTTAGTCGTTTTGTCAAACTCCATCGTCATCAGAAATTTTCTCATTTTGTGGAATTTCTCATTTTGGGAGGTTTAGTCGTTTTGTCAAACTTCACCGTTTCCTGAAATCTGCTCGTTTTGTCAGATTTCTCATTTTTGGAAGTTTAGTCATTTTGTCGAACTTCTCATCAATCTTAAATCACTCAGATTTTCACTAAAGGTAAGGGAAGGTTCCCTACCTCAAAACAAGCCGAGGTGGCAAAAAGGGAAGGTTCCCTACCTCGCAATTCAAATCTAGGTGGCAAAAAGAGAAAGTTCTCCACCTAGTAACCCAAATTCAGGACAGGATTAGATAGGAAAAGCAATTTGAGGTGGCAAAAAGGGAAGGTTCCCTACCTCGCAACCCGAAACTAGGTGGTAAAAAGAGAGAGTTCTCTACCTAGCAGCATTTTTCTTTGAGGTAAGGAAGGTTCCTTAGCCTCGAATAGCGGGAAGGTTTTCGCTATTCAAACTCAATAGGAAGGTTCTTATTTAGAGAAGCAAGGAAAGTTCCTTCGCTTCGTTCGTCATCTTTTTAGAGGAAACGAGAAGGTTCTCGACCTCACATCTTTTGAGGTAAGGAAGGTTCCTTAACCTCGAATAGCGGGAAGGTTTCCGCTATTCAAACTCAATAAGAAGGTTCTTATTGAGAGAAACAAGGAAAGTTCCTTCGCTTCGTTCATCATCTTTATTAGAGGAAACGAGAAGGTTCTCGACCTCACAGCTTTGAGGTATGTTGACACTCAAATTTTGCCCCGAGGTTTTTAAAAGTATGTTAGGAATGGCTCAAGTGATTAATTAGGAAAGAAATGGTTCATAAGTGGTGAAGTTGGAAAACTCGTGGTTAAAATTGAAAGTCTGACAATCTCGAGGACTATTTTGAACGTTATAAAAAATATTGTGGGCTAACTCGGTAACTCTCCCTTTTAACTTGTGTTTTGCGCAGAGAGACGTTGTGGAGGCCGAGAGTTTCGCCGGCGACAAAAGCGGACCGGATTCACGCTCCTCTCCCACGATCAAGCGGTTGGAGGCGTCGTGGGCGAAGGAAACTGCCTCGAACTCCGCTATAAGTAATCGAAGGAAGGCAAACGAAGCACACACACAACAATCACAGAGAACTGAGAAAAAAAATCGCAGCACCACAAATTTGTGCAAAATCAGTAGAGGAAGATTGGGGGTTTTCTGATTTGGAAGCATTGGCGCTAGCTTTCATTTCGTCCAACTCGTCTCTGGCCATCCGCAACCAAACCGCAGTTGATTTTCATCATCGATCCTCCGCCGCCGCGGTCTCGATTCGCACCGCCGTTCTCGCCAACGCCTAGTCGATCCACCATCGTACGCTCTCAGCCGCGCCACCGCCGAAGCTCTCCGATCATTCTCCGTTTCTTGGCTCGCCGGAATCCACCGATCGATAATCACCTGCAGCAGCCGCCGCGAAAAGCCTTTCGCATCAGTTTTTGTTCAATTCACGGTTTTAGGTACAGAGAGCTTGCTGTGTTGTGTTTTATTTCCTTTTGGTAAAATGACACATGGTTAAAATTAAATCAAGTGAAAGAAAAATAGAAATTAAATCTGTGGTACCAATTTCTGGGCATACGAAAATTGATTATTTTTGTATGTAATCGACTAACGGACCCTCGAGTTTCACGTAGACCGTTTAGGTTCCCAATCGACCTATCACAAAAAGATTGGTGGCGACTCCCGTCGAAAACCCCGTCGCTACAGCTGGCGACTCCGCTGGGGACAGTCTGGCCACATCAAGGGTTTGTTTTATTTTTTCTTCACTTGATTTTTATTTTTATTTTTATTTTGCTTTGTCACTCTTTTTTTACATGTTATATTGTTTTGTGACATACATGACATGGAGTTCTCTACCCGAGCTCCACCAAAACCAATCTCTTTCATAGCGGAATATGGTGTTGTTGTACTTGTGAGATTTTACTCTCCAAGCCTTCACCGTTTCCTAGTAGGGAAGTAGTGCTAACCCCGTGGGATTAATATTCCCCGCATGGGTTCATGAAAACCTACGACTCGGATTAATCCATTCCTTACATGTCCCTCGTGGGTAAGGATTGGGCCGTCGCTTTTCAACGATGGGATCCGGGAACCTACCTTTGACCTTTCTTTCAAAATCCACCCGTGCATATAATGACCATAGTTCCTTCCACTAGATTTGACCCGAATAGAACACCCGACATTTGCTTGATGTGAATCAGTAACAGTTTCTATATTTCATCGCTGGCTTTGCAAACGTGTCATATGCTATAATTTGTGTGGATTGTGGTTAGCATGAATTGATTTGATAGGATCAAGTATGAACACTGGAGGTATCAAATTAGTCGTGGGAAGGATTCAGAAGAACAGACAATATCAAATTCTTGGTGGAACACGTACTGGACTCTACACTCGACCGATAAACATGAGATTTTTGTATAAAGGGAGCCATTTCTTTCATCAATCGTCAATTCCATCTTTTGTTATTCATACTTGTACATTATCATTGTACTAATTGGTGTTCTTTTCCTTTTTTTTTCTCATGGCATTCGCATGCATCATATTTGTTTCTAACCGATAATGACACATCTTTAAAATTGCACATCATTCATGCATTCAATCATTTGTTTCTCGAGACTCTTAATGGCAAATTTTCATTCTAAAAGTGGGAGCATGTTGGTTGCAAAAAAAAGTGAACATTAAGGACCTTTAAAACAATTTTATGATGTGAAGTGTTCGATGACCCCCGATCATGGCATGGAAATACAATTTCTCGCAAGTAGTCTTTAAGCTAGGCCTGACACGTTGATCTATGCAAATTGGTGATCAATTGGGGAAGTCTTTGAATTCACTCAAATCTTTGAGAGCTTGCCAATATAACTTGAAAGTCGAATTCTCTAGATTGAGTCCGGAATCTGGGGTATTGTCTTTGTTGGAACGGATATCTGTTATTATTTCCCTTGATACGTGAATGGGTAAAATGTGCACTTTTGCATCCTTCGCTAAAAACATCGCATCATAGAACCCATGTTCTCTTTTCAATATCCTTCCACCCAGTCCCAACATAAAGAATGTCACCAACGAGTTAAGATGAAGACTTGGTAGTGGTTATCTCGAAGACGTCGCTATATCTAATGGGAACGGTTTCGGAAGCTCTCTCTCAACATCAATCATCTCAAAGATTCTTCCTGACAAAGAACCTCATTATCCGAAAATGGGGGGGCATGAAAAGAAAACATTTGAGATCATCGGATCAAAAGGCCTTCGACACATCAATAGCCAGGGCTCAAAGAGAACAGGAAGATATAGGAAAAAGGGTCAAAGTAAATTCTATTCCGCTGTCTTTAGCTCGAAAAGGGCTGAAGTTATGAGTAGCGCTAGTAGCCATTTGTCTTTGCATTTTAGTCAGAAGTAATCGGGCCTAGGTAGCAACCACTATTTACGCTCGCATGAAAATGACTAAAAAACGCAAGTCAAACAAGGTCCGGCCCAGAAAAAAAGATAGGCAGAAAAAAAGGAGAAGAAGAAGAAAAAGATGAATGAAAGAATGGTGAGTCATGGAATCTAAACTGAAAACCTGCAAAGGCGGTTTAGAATGAAGGCATGGATTGGAACAATTTTCACCCGCTCAATGACCCGGGGGGCAACATACATCTCAAGCACTATCAACCACTTTTCGAGTTTCTGAGGAGCAATTCCACACTTTACGAGAATTGGGGGCAACATTTTGAGATTGTTCTCATTGGATAAGGCGATGATTTCGTGATGGACACTACCAGGTTTTTCAAAGAAGTCAAGTCGCTGAGTGGTGACATTACAAGGCCTTTCGCCTGAACCACCCTATTTTTCACCAACCCCACATCAGTGGATGGCATTAACCTTACAAAATTCTTTCAACTGATGTTTGTTCTTCACCTCGACGTCCACCCAAAAATATCCTTCATACTAAGAAGCCCTTTCGCTATCCCCGCACATTCTACTTCTTCAAGTGGAAAAGGGAAAGAATAACAGAGTTATAAAAATGATACAAGGACCATCATATATTTTGTCAAGCTCTGCAAATTGATAAGAGTTGTCTTTAAGGATCAACCATTGACATTAATGGGCATGGATCGGACGTAAGGATATGGTTTAAAGACATTTGAGGAGGATGGACGATTTTATGATCACATTTGGGAGGCAAATGAATTATTCACTCATATAATTGTTTTCAAGGCCAAAAGAATCAAGGAATAAAAAAAAGGAAAGAAAAAACTTTTGAAGGCAAGGTAAGGTCACATCACAAGATAAAAGGCATCCATGGGGTAAGCTTAAGAAAAGGTTATCATGCACCATTTTGAAGAGCATTTTGGATTTTATGAAGGTTTCATAAATCACTTCAAGCATCAGGAATTTTAAAAGTCATGCATCATGGGCATCATGCACTTTGTCATCATTCATTCTCAAATACAGGTTTTCAAGGAGCCATCAAGGAAAGACTTGGATCAACGGTAATCAAGTAAGGCAATCTGGGATCAAGGATATCAACTAGGAATATCTTTCACTCAAAGAGAAGGAAGGTTACTTTGCCTAAGGTCAGAGAGAAAGGTTTCTCTCCCGGTATGGTAAGAAAGTTCTTACTATTTTTAACATTTTCCAAGATCAGCCAAAATTTTCATCAAGACAGGTAAGGAAAGTTCCTTAATCTATTCCCACAGAGAAAAGTTTCTCTTGCAACGAAAATTCACATTTTTACGATGGTCAAGGTTCATGTTATTTTTTGAAGTTTAGTCGTTTTGTCAAGACTTCATCGCACTTTTGGAAATTCACTCATTTTGTGGGATCTGTCATTTTGGGAAGTTTAGTCGTTTTGTCAAACTTCTACATTTTTTAAAGATTCACTCATTTTGTGGGATCTGTCATTTTTGAAAGTTTAGTCATTTTGTCAAACTTTCATTTATTTTAAGAAATTCACTCGTTTTGTGGAATTTCTCATTTTGGGAAGTTTAGTCATTTTGTCAAACTTCATCGTTTTAAGAAATTCACTCGTTTTGTGGAATTTCTCATTTTTGGAAGTTTAGTCGTTTTGTCAAACTTCTACATTTTTTTAAAGATTCGTTCATTTTGTGGGATCTGTCATTTTTGAAAGTTTAGTCATTTTGTCAAACTTTCATTTATTTTAAGAAATTCACTCATTTTGTGGAATTTCTCATTTTGGGAAGTTTAGTCATTTCGTCAAACTTCGACATTCCTGAAATCCGTTCATTTTGTGGGATTTCTCATTTTTGGAAGTTTAGTCATTTTGTCGAACTTCTCATCAATCTCAAATCACTCAGATTTTCACTAAAGGAAAGGGAAGGTTCCCTACCTCAAAACAAGCCGAGGTGGCAAAAAGGGAAGGTTCCCTACCTCGCAATTCAAATCTAGGTGGCAAAAAGAGAAAGTTCTCCACCTAGTAACCCAAATTCGTGACAGGATAAGATAGGAAAGGCAATTTGAGGTGGAAAAAGGGAAAGTTCCCTACCTCGTAACCTAAGTCTAGGTGGCTAAATGAGAGAGTTCTCTACCTAGCAGCATTTGTTTTTGGGGCAAGGAAGGTTTCTTAGCCTCGAATAGCAGGAAGGTTTCCGCTATTCAACTCAATAAGAAGGTTCTTATTGAGAGAAGCAAGGAAAGTTCATTGGCTTCATTTATCATCTTTATCAGAGGAAACGAGAAGGTTCTCGACCTCACAGCTTTGAGGTAAGGAAGGTTCCTTAGCCTCGGATAGCGGGAAGGTTTCCGCTATTCAAACTCAATAGGAAGGTTCTTATTGAGAGAAGCAAGGAAGGTTCCTTCGCTTCATTTATCGTCTTTATTAGAGGAAACGAGAAGGTTCTCGACCTCACAGCTTTGAGGTAAGGAAGGTTCCTTAGCCTCGAATAGCGGGAAGGTTTCCGCTATTCAACTCAATAGGAAGGTTCTTATTGAGGCGAAGAAGAGAAAGGTTTCTTTTCTTCACGAATAACGAGAAGGTTTTTGTTATTCGCGGGACAAAATTTATATCAATTTGCTTTGCGTGCTTCATTTCTCATAAATCACGCAAAGGGGGGCAGCTGTTGACACTCAAATTTTGCCCTGAAGTTTTTTTAAAAGTATGTTAGGAAAGGGCTAAAGTGATTAATCGGGGAAGAAATGAGTCATTAGTGGTGAAATTGGAAAAACTAGGGGTAAATTTTGAAAATCGACAATCTCGAGGACTATTTTGAACGTTATAAAAAGTTGTGGGCTAACTCGGTGGTTCTCCCTTTTAACTTGTCTTTTTGCAGAGCATCGTGTGGAGGCCGAGAGTTCACCGGCGACAAAGCGGACCGGATTCACGCTCCTCTCCCACGATCAAGCGGTTGGAGGCGTCGTGGGCGAAGGAAGGGCTCCGAACTCGCTATAAGTAATCGAAGGAAGGCAGGAAGGAAGCACACACACAACAATCACAGAGAACGAGAAAACGAAAATCGCAGCACCACAAATTCGTTCAAAAATCAGTAGAGGAAGGTTGGGGGTTTTTGGATTTGGATAGCATTCGAGCAAGCCTTCATCTCAATCAACTCGTTTCTGGCCTCTCCGCAACAAACCGGTGTCGATTTCATCATCGGGATTCGCCTCCGCCTTCTCGATTGAGAGCACCGGCGTCTTCTTCGCCTAGTCCAACCGCCGTCCGTCGGCCAACCACCGAGCAAGACCCTTAGCAGCGTTCGCCACAGCTCGCCTCGTGTTCGCCGGAATCCACCGATCGATAATCACCTGCAGCAGCCGCCGCGAAAAGCCTTTCGCATCAGTTTTGTTCAATTCGCGATTTTAGGTACAGAGAGCTTGATGTGTTTTGTTTTATTTCCTTTTGGTAAAATGACACATGGTCCCTATTGATATTTATTAAGCTTGTTTAACTCCTTGGGGATATGATTGATTGCACTTGCATCCTTGCTGTAGAGGACCGATGAGCTTATGGATAATGTTTTAAATGTTGGTGCATCATTGCTGTAGGGAATTGATAGGTTTATGGATGATGTCTACAATGTTTTTTATTCGTCTGTTTTCTTTCCTCCGTACTAAATTATCGACACATGATCAACATTTTTTTTGAAATCCATAGGCATAGTGAAAGTTTTTAAATGATTGGTTATTGATTTGCTAGGATATTAATAGCAATGTAAAGTCTATCATGCAAATCGGTTAGTTGCTTCTTTCTTTTAATCCTTCGTTAATTTCATGTGATCCCGTATACCTGTCTAATAAAATAAAAATCAAGTGAAAGAAAAATTGAAATTAAATCTGTGGTACCAATTTCTGGGCATATGAAAATTTGATTATTTTTGTATGTAATTGACTAAAGGACCCTCGAGTTTTACGTAGACCGTTTAGGTTCCCAATCGACCTATCCCAAAAAAAGATTGGTGGCGACTCCCGTCGAAAACCCCGTCGCTACACGTAGTATCTCTCTGGCTGATTTCGTGCTCTACCGCTTCTACGTAGGTCTTGTGTTACTTGAACAGGTTGTACTACCGCATCATTATGTGATTCCTGTTCATGTTCCCTCTCAAGAGCTGAAGTATTCTCTTGTTCTCGAATTTCTTCGAGTTCTATGCCTCTCCCACTGTTTCCTTTGGAAATAAAATTTCTCTCAAGGAAAGCACCGGTACGTGCTACAAACACTTTCTGATTGACGGGATCATAGAAGTAGTATCCCGTAGTCCTACTAAGGTACCCAACAAAAGAACACTTAAGAGATCTGGACTCGAGCTTATCTGTGATCAACTTCTTCACATAAGCCTCGCAGCCCCAGATTCTCATAAACGACAAACTGGGCCTCTTTCCATGCCATAACTCATATGGTGTCGTTTGTACTGTCTTGGATGGAACTCGGTTAAGTGTAAACGCTGTCGTTTCAAGAGCATAGCCCCAGAAGGATGTTGGAAGATCAGCATGACCCATCATAGATCGAACCATGTCCATCAAGGTCCGATTCCTTCTCTCGGACACACCATTTAACTGAGGTGTTCCAGGTGGAGTGAGTTGTGACACTATGCCACAATCTCTCAAATGGTTAAGAAACTCTTGGGTTAAGTACTCACCACCTCGATCCGATCGAAGTTTCTTGACACTCTTTCCAAGTTGATTCTGTACTTCATTATGAAACTCTTTGAACTTTTCAAAAGTCTCAGATTTGTGCGCCATCAGGTACACATAACCATACCTACTGAAATCATAAGAAAAGGTAACGAAGTACCGAAATCCTCCTCTAGCCTGAGTGCTCAGCGGCCCACACACATCACTGTGACTAAGCTCCAGCACCTTAGTGGCCCTTTCACTATTTCCAGTGAATGGCGCCCTTGCCATCTTGCCAAGTAAACAAGCTTCACAAGTCACATATGATCCGAGATCAAATGAGTCCAACATTCCACTTCATGGAGTTTGGTTATGCGTCTCTCGTTTATGTGGCCTAATCGACAATGCCAAAGATATGTTTCGTTTGAATCATTAGTTTTGATCTTCTTAGCTTGGATGTTATAGATTGGATTATTTAGATCTAGAACATATAAACCATTATTCAAATGTGCGCTAGCATATAGTATCTCATTCAAATAAACGGAACAAACAAAGTTGTCCTTTATAATGAATGAAAAAACTTTCTTGTCCAAATAAGAAACAGAAATCAAATTTCTGGAAATAACAGGCACATAATAACAGTTTTCGAGTTCTAAAATAAATCCAGTAGGTAAAGTAATGAAGCAAGATCCGACAGCTACAACAACAACCCGTGCTCCGTTGCCAACTCGAAGATCCACTTCTCCATTTACCAATGCTCTACTTTTCCTTAGATCCTGCACATTTGAACAAATGTGAGATCCACATCCAGTGTCCAACACCCAAGATGTAGAAGTAGAAACATGTAACTCTATAACAAGGATACCTGATGCGTTGCCCGTGGCACCCTTCTCTGTCTCCTCAATCCAGAGCTTGCAGTCTCGCTTCCAATGTCCTGGTCTCCCATAATGGAAGCAATTCTGCACCTTCTTGCTAACTCCCCCGGATGGTTTCAGTGTTTGAGCAGGAGTTGGGATAGCGGTTTTGGCTACCCTAGCCTTACCCTTTCCCTTCCTGTTCTTTCTGGGCCCTCTCTTCCTTCCGTTGTTCTGGACAACCATAACAACCTTCTCACTACGAAGATTGTGCTCAGATGTTCGCAACATGTTGAGCAACTCAGGAAGAGACTTCTGAAGATCATGCATGTTAAAGTTCATAACAAACTGATTATAGCTCTCCGGGAGAGACTGCAAGATCAAATCAGTAGCCAGATCAGCTGGCAGACCGGCATCCAACTTCTGGAGTCCCTCTATGTACCCAATCATCTTGAGCACATGTGGAACAACAGGAGATCCTTCTGCCAACTTACACCGAAACAACGCCCTAGAGATCTCAAACCTCTCATGCCTTGCCATTTTGCCAAACAGAGTCTTGAGATGCTCAATCATATCATAAGCACTCATTCCCTCATGTTGCTTCTGCAGCGTTGGCTCCATGCCCAAAAGCATGAGACATGAGACCTCAACAGAATCAACATGATGCTTCAGAATAGCATTACGCTCTACTCTGGGAGTATTAGCCACCGGCTCATCAGGCAGAGGCTCCTCGAGCACATAACCTTTCTTCTCTCGCATTAAGATAATCCTCAGATTACGAAACCAAGAAAGAAACTTAGTCTCATTGAGCTTCTCCTTCTCGAGGGCAAATGGTAACGATAAAGTGTGTGTAGTTTGCGTCATGGTTATCTACAACAAGTAAACATACAGAAGAAGTAAGAACAGAATTATTTAATTCCTCTTTTAATAAGGGCTTTTGATTAAAAGGGCTCCCACTATTTTCTTCAAGATAATAGCCCTCACTATCACCTCGGAATGTCAGAGCGTATAGACATTCTTAGCGGGACAAGATCCATAAGTTCACCGTTCAACTCAAACCTGCTATGGCTAGTGCTTGAATAACGGTAACTTTAGGTAGGCTACCTTTCCAATTGCACCGTATGCAAGTCTTGTATCATTGAGTTGACTTACAGTGCAGCACATTGCTATGGCGAAACCTACTCACTTAACTCCCATTCAATCGGTCTCCAAACTGCCAACCGTGTTGGTGGAATGGTCAAGCCCGACCCATCACCTAGAACACGCATTTAATCAAGATTAAAGTGTGGCACCTCGCTATGGCGAAACCTACCACACGATGATTGAGCTATATGACGTGTCTCGCGATGGAAGACCATGAGATTAATATGTGTTGAGGGATTTTAATTGGTCTCACCAGTTTTTAATTTCTCCGGTTGATTAAACATGCATCAATCAACCTAAACATGCCATCTATTACTGAAAATAGATCGTACCATGGTTATAGCCCAATCTAGATGTATCCCGAGCAAAGGGATCCATAAAACCTAGAAAGAAAAAGACCTATACTAGTCTCATCCTTGCTAGCGTCTATTGGGTCCGCGCCTTTCTTCCTTAGTCTTCTTGATCCAATCTTCTTGTCCAAGCGTTTGTGATTAAATTTAAATTACATTTAAGAAACCTCTTTTACATTGAGGGGAGTGGATGAGAAGAGAATTATATAACGAGAATATATTAGGAGAGGCACGGCGCGCAGGCCGTATTTACCAAAAATGCATCCATTCATTCCCAGGGCTATAACCGTGTACCATGCATCAAAGAATCATCCAAACATGCTAAAACACCCATTCAACAAGTTTGATATTCAATTAATGCATTCATAAAGTTCTGGGTCAAATTTGAGTAAAAAATAAATTTGTAAGAACCTTTCTGTAATTTGTAAAATTTATCTTGGGCGAAAATATTTTAAAACAGCGCTACGGGACTATTTTAAATATTACCAGAAAATTTTATGAATTTTTCTTAAGTTTTAGAATTAATTTCGGGCGAAAAAATATCAAATAGGGTCCCCGGAATTAATTTGAAGCTTAAAGCAACATTCTGGGCTAATCTGCACAAGTTTAAAAACTTGCAGGAGCAGGGGTGCAATTCGCGATGGTTCAGGCGAACCAGGAGGGTCGGGCCAGCGAACCGACCGGCCCAGCCTGGTTCACCCGAACCAGCGGGCTGGCGGGTTACCGGGCGGGCTGGCGGGTCGGGTTTCGGGCTGGCCGGGCCTAGCCCAGCTGGCGGGCTGGCGCAGCTCCAGCTGGCGGGCCAGGTTGTGGGCCCAGCAAGCCCAGCTCGCTGACCCAGTAGCCGGCCCAGCCCAGTGGGCTGCCCTGGCGCAGGCTAGGGTTTTTAGCCCAGCCGCCGCCGCAGTTCATCCTCAGCCGTCCGTCGCAGTTCCCAGATCTCCCGACCTCCGATGACGCCGCATCCGACGCCGTTGGAACCTTCCCGTCGCCGATTAGCCATCCACGCCGCTTCCGCCGCTATCCAACCGCCGGATAACCGTGACGGTGGCGTCGAAGCCACGTTTTTACTGTTCACCCGAATTTAAAATATGAACAGCAATAAAAATTTGTTTTTCAGATTTAATTTTTACAAAGATTCACCCAGAATAATTAGACGATAATTAATTCAAAATCCAATTTTAATTAATCATCTTCAATTATTAACATGCAATAATTTTTCTAAACAGAAACAATTAATTGCACACAGATAATTACACCGGATTGTACAAGTTGCTCTGATACCACTGTTGGGTTTTTGTATCATCAAATAACGCAGCGAAAAAATAAAACCCCGGACAGGATTCATGTACAATCGAAAACGGTACAATTATGGTTGAAGAAATTACTAGAAAATTACTTCAAATGCGTTCCCGGTAGATCTGAACGTACAGACCCTCTACGGTATCCACGCGCGAGCAATTACAGAGTCCACGTTTCTCCTTTTTGCCGTGCTAGCGACAGTTCCTCGGAGAACGGAGCACACGAGATCAATCAGAAAATTACAGAGAACGTTTCTGTATTTTCTAATAATTTTTTCGGTTCCAAACCAGAAAAAGTATTTCGTGAAACTGTGTCAAAAACACAGACTGAGCAAACAGCAAAAACCTATGCGCATCCACGGCCGACGACAAGTTATTTAATTAACCTAGCTTTTTGGGTTAATTACATAACTAGTCCCTAGCCTCATTCCTTTATATTACTTAAGTGTTTAACTTTCTAAAAGTTGACACTTAAGTCACCAAACTTTTATCTCTTGCTGAAAACACTCTATAATTAACTCACTCGTGCGACCAGACGTTCTTATTACGTTGGCAATAATTATGATGTCTCACTCATAATTACTGACAGTGAGAGGTATCTAGCAACACATCACCGTTACCCAAGTAATATAGAATTCGTTTAAAAACGCGACGAAAACTTCACCTATCAACCAAACCACATTAGTGCACATGTTATGTCTTTTCATCATATTCTCTAATTGAACCGTGTTCAACCTAGCCAGTGGAGAATAAACTCCCGTGACATGGGAGCGACGAATCCCGTCTTGACGTATGACAGTCTTACTCCGTAATTCACTACACACCCAAAACTAGCACACTCATTCGATCAAGAAGGGATAGCACATAGATACAAAGTATGCAGCTCACTAAAGGGAAGATCTTCATACTCTCAGGTCAGAAGACTACACGCACTATGGTTTATGTGTAGAGCTTATAATAATCATGTCACAATTACTTAAGTTCTACCAAGTGGGTCGGACCATTACAACTACTTATGTAATCATAAGCTAGATTCCACGTCCCACGTGAATCTACCCTTATGCTAGTCTCGCATGTGTTATATCAACCTTTGTTCTTTATAACACTCGACTAAGGCCATTTAGGAACATCTCTTGCTCCAAGGTTTTATTATTATTATTATTATTATTATTATTATTATTATTATTGTTCTTTATTAACGCAAAAACAAAAGACAACAATAATAATCTGAACAATGCCTCTTAATTAAATAATCATGTCAGCGTTCTAAAGCCAATACACACCAATATAGGTTGGATGGCTTTTGGGCACTACATACACCTACACTTTACACCATCTACATCAGTGCCACTCACATTTAAGTAGATTAGCACTTTTCACTACTTTGGGTTCCATATCTCTTGGGATTGATCTCTCTTGTTGAGCTACTTTACTACGATAAGGCAAGCGTCAACAAGAGGTGTTTATAAATTTAAGAGTGAGATTGTGTGTTTGCCTACTATTTTTTATTGAAAAACATAATACACTCTAGCACGCATCACGCTTTTTGGCGTCGTTGCTGGGGATAGATGTTTTTGTGATTGTAGTGATTGTTGTGTTATTTTGCTTTGGTGTGTTTTTGTTCGTTTCCCTTACTCTCTCCCTAGTGTTTGTTTGTCTTTTTTGATGTAGATATCCTTTGTTTGTATGAGAAGAAGAGAAGCAAGACCAATCATCCCTCACAATCCAGAAATTGAGAGAATGAGAAGGTTGAGAAATCAAGGAAGAATGACAGATCCGGTTGGTCTGGATGTGAATGGTAACAATGGATTGAATGGAAATGGCAACAATGGGCATGGTATTCGCATTGTTTTGAATGAGAACCTTCCGAATAGGAATCAACTCATTGGAGGTGAAAATGTAAACAATGAGATTCTGTCTCAAAATGATGGTAGAGATGTCAATAGGCAACAAGAGAATGCTCATGGACATGCTGCTCACAATGAAAGACTTGGACCGAATGACAAGAGGAGAAGACTTTCAGATTTGCTTGCGCTGAGATTCGGTGACGTTGATGAGAGGTTGATCAAACCCACTCCGGTTGAGTATGATTTCACTATTTCGGGGCATGTGTTGACATATGTTGAGAAGCAATGTTTTCATGGGTTAGCGGATGAAGATCCAAATGAGCATCTAGATCACTTTGCAATCATTTGCAACACTATTGTGTTGAGAGGAATTTCAGAGAATGCCAAGAGGATGCGGTTGTGATGCAGCCCGGCTATTTGCGGCCGACTCTTAGAAGCGCGTTGATCGATCTTGAAGGGATGAACGAAACAAAGATATGATTTCGGTCGCTTGAACCCTTAGCCACAAGACTAACATTCCAAGTGATACGCCTAGGAATTTATGATGGATCCAAAGCCACACGCCTAAAGAGACGGCTTCCTTGGATAAATCAGACTTGAATCACTCATAGAGTGCTCAAGAATTGGAGATGGAAATCGAGTGAGAACCCAAGTTGAAGAATACCTTTCAAAGTGTATTATCAATATCATATGAATTCTGCCCTTCAAAGGCTCTAGATTACATATTTAAAGGAGAGAGGCAGCTCCCAAAAAGCTGACATTACAAAAGGCCTCTTGCTTTTCATGCATGCAAAAGTCTGCCAAAAGCATAAAGCACTTTTGCATGCATGCAATTCCTAAAGCTTCCAAAAGTAAGTCTAAAAAGCCTTCATATGTCTTCTTCCCATAAAGTTATCATTTGTCTTCCATCAACTAGCCACAGACCAGATTTCGTGTGGGAGTGGACTAATATTTCGGCCAAAAAGTGTTGCAGGGCTCCAGATAGGAGATCACGAGGGCTAGACATCAGCAGTGGTCCATGCCTCGCGACAGGATGGGTTCGCCAGCGTCCAGGCTTCATGAGACAGGCGTTCGCGCTCGCATAGGCCTGTTGATGATGAACAAAGAGAAGCACGGAACCTCTATTGTATCTTCGATTAATGGAGAAACAGGGAGCCCGGCCAAATGCAGAAGTTCGACCCTTCGCTCTCCATGTTCCGCTAAGTTAGCATGCACTAAGTTAACATGACAAGTTTTATAACCAAACTAAAGCTAAGTTAGCATGCACTCGCATGGTAGATTCTAAAGCTATGTTCCGCTAAGTTAACATGACAAGTTTTATAACCAAACTATGTACCGTTTGGGAGAAAGAGCCATTTCAGTGCTTAGTGGCGTAGTTGTAACTTTGGAAAATTTAAGTACTTTATTGGCTTAGCATTAATGGTCAAAATCCATTAGAAAGAGATTTTTAGGTTAGATTATTGCTGGAGGGTTTTAATTGGGTTAGGATGAAGGAAATGAGCTGAAATTGAAGAATTGGGCTAAGTAGCCCAAATTTGTTGTGGGACCCACACAAGCTTGTAAACCTCATCATCCTCTCTTGTTCCTCATCCCATACGTATCAGTCATTTCCAGCAGCATTTTCTTCTTCAAGAAGAAAGATGGTTAATGAACAATCAATTATGGTGAAGCTTAATCTCACATTTGATTGAGGTAATTAGTTCTTTTTATGTTTGAGTTTAGGAAGGATGAGTTTAGTGCCCTAGCTGAGTTTTCACAAATTTATGGCTATTTGAGAGTATTTTTAGTTTCTAAATGTTGTTATGGAAGATGCTAGGGCCATAAGGGAGTATAGGTGAGATTATATGTGCTTGGGCAAACTTTTAGGTTTTGGGCAATACATAAATCCGAATTTAGCTGCTGTGCAAGGTTAGTTCGTTGTTTAAACTTGATGCTAGATTGCTTAATTATGTGCCTTGATGATCATTTAGGCACAAAGAAGTAAGGTTGCACACAAGCTAGGAGTGTTGAGCTATAGTTGTGATTTTGCAAAGTTTTGCTCCAAGGTAAGGGGTTTCTAACCTAATGCACCCAATTCCTCTATACCTTGCATGTGTATTGAGATGTTAAGGATGACATATGAATGAGTTATTAAGCTTTGGTTGAGTAAAATGAAAGTTTGGTGAAGGTATACACCAAATGAGCACAATTTGAGTATCTCAGATTGTAGAGGTAATCTGAGCCATTTGGCTTGCTTAAAAAATCCTAATTTTTGGTCTGCGATATTCTAGAGAAGATGAGGAACAAGTGGAACTTTACGGTTTGTGATTTGGAGTTGTATTGAGTGAATTATGGTCATCCAAAGTTGGTACTCCAAATCAGGCCAAGGCTGCGGGAGGGAGGAACTGGAGTCAGGCGGCCGCCTGACCAAAAGCATCGGGTCGCCTAACCTCCACCCGGCTCACTGTACCTCTAGAACTTGAGGCAGGCGGCCACCTGACCAAAAGCGTCGGGTCGCCTGACCTCTGCCCGGCTCCCTGACCATTTGGAACCTTGAGTTAGGCGATCGCCTGACTATTCGAGTTGGGTTGTCCGGGCCTCGCCCAAGTCCCCGAAATGCACATTTATCAGTTGGTTATATGGATTCTCAGTCATCACCTACTAATTTCTAAGCAGACCTTTAATTAGATATCTTACTTGAGAATGTTTATATAATCGTTGTAGCCATAATGAGTTGAGATCAACCAAAGTAGTTTAATAACTTCTCCACAACAACAAGAGTAAAAGGTGAGATAAGATTGCTAAAGCAAGGATTAACAACCAATGTTTGTTGAGGCAAGGAAAGTAATCTTTGATGATAGTAGGACAATCATTGAACGATACCAGTATAGTGGTCACTATTAAGGGCCGACGTGTATGAGGAGCTTAGTACATGAGACAACATGTGATAAATTATCAATGCTGAGAAAAGTCCTATAGGCATGCTAACTTCGCATATGCACTTGCATTGGCATCATTATCATTTTCATCATATTCATATTTGGTATTATTGCTATATCTTGTGGTGATGTTGTTTTACAGGTTCAACCTCTTACTTAGTATTTTCGAATACGCCTTAATATGTTTCTGTGCAGATATAAAGGGTAAGAGACCTTCTCGAGATTGAAGAGTAGCGGTTAGAATCGGCACGGAGGTACTAGGATTATCTCAATTCCACAAGTAGGTTGGTTGTTTGAGATGTTTTGGAACATGACCCTATCTTTATAGTCTAGTTGCCTCTAGCAAATACAGTTTCCATTGAATATGTAAATATTCTAAGCTATACGAATTGTCAACTAGTTATGGTTGCTTTTGGATGTGCCAAAGCTGGGCCAGACACATAGGCAATATTTGGAGGCAAATAAATAAATGTTGTTTTCTTGGCTAAGGAAAATTTATTCAATTTTGCATTGCATGCCAAGTGTACAATGTTTAAGAAGAAAACTTAATATTTTCCTTATGCCAATTATACATACATTGCATTGCTAAGTTAATTACTACAGAGCATGAATGTTTTAATGTATTACAAATATTGTACCCACTTGCAACCGACGCTTGAATATGATTTTCGAGCGAGTGATCGTGGCACGTGTCTTATTAAGATTAAATGAGAGGATTAGATGATCTAATGACCGAGTATAAGATAATGCCCGCTACACTAATAGTGTCTTTTGGTCCCTACACTTCATGTGCATGTTGATTGGGCTGTAGGTGCTACTATGTTGAGAGAGATGTGCATATTGTGAGTTTAGGGGGGTCTTGCTATCTTTTGAGTGTAATGCTATTATAATGAGGGACTTCCTTGGCTAATGAATGTTGTGCCTAGTGTTGTATTGTTGAAAAAGAAGCAACTAAGCTTGTGATAAACTCTAAAATGTGATGAAAGATATGGTGCATTCAAAAAGGTTTTACGAGAAAAAGGCACTTGTAATGTAATGTTAAAGCTAATGTTGGTAAAAGGTGAAGTTGTTTATGTGCAAAAGAAGTATTCGAAAGAAAGTGGGAGTGATTAAGAGAAGAGAGTGGGATGAAAGAGTTGAGTTGTAATTGCTCAACTTGCATGTGCATGAAGTCCTGAAAGCTCCACCCATATGTAGCCTCCAACCGAACTATTTCCCTTACATAGCCAATGGCCTCATTACAACCTATGTGAAAGAGCATCCGACCAAGGGTGTGTACAACATCCTTCAGGACCAAGCGGAGGAGTTTTCGGTTCGCTTGCAAGCTTATGGAAAAGAACACTTAAAAACGTCACTTATGCACACACACACTGCCTCTTTATCAAAAGCGTAAACACTTAGGTAGTGATCCTCTATTTATTACGTTGAGAAAAAATTTCTAAAGCTTTATTGATCATGTGCAATTCCGTTCATATGGTGCTCCTTTCTATGAATTGACTTTAGTGGACATAAATGGATGAAGAAGCTAAGATTACAGTAGTTTTATTGCTAGGGACCAACAATGTTTTGAGTTTGGGGGTGTGTTGTGTGTCAAACACACACACACTTTTATGTGGAATTTTCATACATATCATGTATCTTTTTAAGAATAAATTAGTTTGTGGGTGCACTCTACTTGCTATCTTCCATACATTTTGTAGGTGCAAAATGAAAGGTGAAATGGAGCAAAATATGGTTTAAATGGAAGCTCGAGACTTATTTACAAGTTGGGAGACTAAGTCAAGAAGTCTCAGGTCAAGCAGGAGGTTTGCAAGTCAAATAAGAGAAGATGGAAGAGTGGAAGCGTTGCTTCCCTTCAGCTAGCGCTCCCCTGTCGGGGGTTGTACAGCTCATCGTAGCTCGGCATGCCCTATGCCTCACGTTATCTCTTCGTGCTTTTGGAAGATAGGGTTCACGCCATTCAATTGTTTAGCATGCCCTCTGGCGCGACAGCTGATGGTCAGGATGTGCTACGAGAGTTTCCTCAAAGTTTACTCTGTCCAACCCATCTTCTTAGGATAACAATGCCCTTAATGAGTTGTTTTAGGTCCCCAACATGTCTAGGGGACTTTTAGTGTATTAGTCTACTATAAATACACCTTTTAGGGTAAGTTTTAGGAAATAAAATCCTTAGTTTATACGAGCCAACGTTAACCAATCAAACATATTATCATTCTTCAACCTCTCATAAACAATATTCAGAAAGCAACTTAAGTTTGAATGTGTCGATCGAGCAACGCATGAAGCATGGCCACTGCGTTTTCGAGCAAGACAACCGGCCTCTGGGTTTTGGACATCGTTGCAACCACTGAGCCGACAGCGTCAATGACATAGGTCGCAAAGACCATAGGGAAGAACACTAAGGTCGCAAAGACCTAAGAGCTGAAGGATTCGAAGGTGCTGGTCATTGGCCGTTAAGCTCTGGCGTAAATCTGAAGATGCTATTGATCAGGGGATCAATTTGGTAGGTGGATTGCCCATTTCCAGGCTTTCGGATCTTCTTCTCTTGCAAACGGTTGCTGGGTGGTCAAGGCTCAAGGGTGAGCGACAAGTTGGTGGTGACAAATCTGGAAGCAAGACAGAGAGATGATTTGGAGGGACGAAGAGAAAGGATCGGGAGTCAGAGATGATTGATGAATAAAATGGAAAATGTATGTATGGTATATTGACTGTATAAAATGGAAATTTTATCGGAAGTACCAAAAACGGAGTTCCGTGATTTCTGTTTGATTGGTGTTGGGATTAAAAGTACATTTAATGCTGTAAAAAAAAGCATGACGTGGAACTTACGTGGAGCTGAGGTGGATGCATAAAATTACTCCGTTCATTTTTTTTGGCTATTTATGATAGTGATTCTGTATTAATATATAATAGTAGATATTAACAAATTATTATGGGCCGAGCTCACAAAATATATTGGCGAATTCAGAAGTTACAGCGCAATCTACATCAGGAGTTTCTAATCTACAAACCACTTACATTGCCGAACATATGGTGAACATATGGTACCAGAAGGATATAAGTAATCTTCAAACATCCAATTATTTTTTAATATGTACGTTTTAGTCCTCATAGTTTAATCTATGTCTATGCTTTGTAGACCCTCCAAACACAAAGGTCCTCCAAACATGGTACACTACCCAAGGGCTTACCCCTTGCGGTATCACCAGGAAGGTCTCTGCGAGAGCCGCCTTCGCGGGCCCCAGCAGACTTTCCAAGTGGGAAAATCTCTATGGTCTTCAAAGATCATCGCGCTCCGCGCAAATCCTTACTCTGGCTACATACGGAATACAGGACCCTGCCCATACTCCGCTATCAGGAGGAGGCATCTTGGTACACTACCCAAGCAAATACGTCCTCGCCTACGCAAGGTCTTACTCCTCGCGGTCTCAAGTATCGCTTGCGCGAGGTCTCGCCCTCGCCGGGCTCCAGCTCGCCTTCGCGAGGTCTTACCCTCACGGTCTTAAGTTTCGCCTGTGCGGGGTCTCGCCCTCGCAGGTCTCCAGCTCGCCTAAGCGAGGTCTTACTCCTCGCGGTCTCAAGTATCGCCTGCGCGAGGTCTTATTCCTCGCGGTCTCAAGTATCGCCTGCGCGAGGTCTCGCCCTCGCCGGTCTCCAGCTCGCCTTCGTGGGTCTCGCCCTCGCGGTCTCACTTGCGGTCTCACTCGCTTTCGCGAGGTCTCTCATACCTATATTGGCCCCGCCAGACAAGGCCCTTGCACTTACGGTTCGTGCGGCCCTTATACCTTTATTGGCTTCGCTTTATCTGGGCTTTCGCCCCCTTGCTGGCCCTCGCCGCTGCATACTCAACTAAAGAAAGACTACTTGGTCATCTGACATTCAGCAGCCAATAAGGAGGGAAGCACGAGCCTGAGTAATCTTCTCTTTACTCACACGCCAGATATCTTCTATCCTCTAACAAACGAATCACCTAAGGCGGTTTGCTGAGATCTTCATCATCACAGCCGCCTTATCTCCAAAAGTCTGACAGACTTGTCTCACAGCCTGTCTAAGGGCTTCAACTGGGGGAGGCTTCTTCTCCTTGCATCACCCTATAAATAGGGTGATGTCCACCTTAAAATGGGTAAGCTACTACACGCCCCCCACTCCTCTCTTGCTACTTCTGAGTATTCTCTTTATCTTCCACAGATTACTCTAAACAGCAAGCTTGGAGTCTTCAAGAACACCACCACCATCAACCATTCAACTGAGAGTCCGCACCTGCCTCAGGAACGCGACTATCAAAACACAAAGGTTTGGACAATCGAGAATGACATAAATGAAGAAACAATTGCATTTGGACGACATTAAAGTGTTTTTCGTTTTAAACATGTTTAATCTCAGTCATGATTACATAGGCTGTAACTATCAATAGCTTCAAACCAACTCTTTAATGGTAATTGGGGTGGAATAATTTTTTAAAAAATAAGATAATTTGTTAAAAAGTTAAAGAGTAGTGTAAATATCGAATTAGATTAACCAAACTTGAAGATCTTACTTAATGGTGATTCTTCTAGGTTATATTGTTAGTTTAAGGCTTCACTTTTTTCAACATTCAAAACTTTTCAAGTATTGAAACGATTTTTATATATTCGAACGCCCTTTAACCTATTTAAACGATTTTTCAAATCTACTATTCTTAAAACTACAACGTTTAAAATGAGGGAAAAGGGGAAAGGCATCAATAAACCTTTCAACTATCCGTTTTGTCACTTTTTTGCCACTCAATTATTTATCGAGCTTAATAAACCAGTCAACTGCCAAATATGTATCACTTTGGCCATTGGAAGGTTATTTTGCCTAACTTTAACATGTTAAAATTCACACATTGTTCCTAACTTTTTAATTTACAAAAATCAACCCCTATGTTTCTATTTCCTCCATCTGACGATCTTCTTCCTAGTGACAACACCAAATCTATCTATCTCTTATAGAGCCTCTCCAGCAAACCCAAATCCGGCGAGAAAGGCACCGACTCAAACAATCACGAACTTCAAAAACTAACGCAAGCAGCCAGAACACAAGTGTTGATTTTGGATCCTTCCAAAGATGATGACTACAACTAAAGATGAATGGTTTCAGTTCTTGGTTGACCAGATCTTTGCCCTCACGATCTCCTTAGATCTACCAACAACGTAAGCCATCAGATCTCTGTTCCGGTCTTCGCCATCATTGTCGTTTGTGCCTGAAGAGATTGGAAAGGGCACCCACCATGGCTAATGAGCAAAGATAATGGCTTTAGCCATCGTGGGCAAGTTTCAGTGACATCATATGGTGCTGCTGCTGCTGATTGAACTTAAAATACATGAGTGTTGAGATGGAAGAAATAGAATCATAGAACTTGATTTGAATAAATTGTATAGATAGGAAAGCTTGCATTTTACCAGGTCTTTGTTATTTGCCACCAAGGAAAACAACTTGTCAATAGCCAAAGTGATATAGGTAGGATAGTAGAATGATTTATTTGGCCAAGAAAATAATTGAGTGGTTAAAACGTGACAATATGGATAGTTGATGTTTTTTTGGTACTTTTTACCGAGGGAAAATAAAAAGAAAAGAAAACAAGAAAGAAGTTTCGTGAGTCCGGGAAGAGACGGGGTGTGGTAGATTAGGGTCGCGTTCTTTTACTAAATAAAAAAATAAAAATAAACAATAATATTTTAAATTGGCATAGGCTATTGTGTGCGACCCATTTTTATGTGCCTCTTTGTGCCCAAGTCCCTTTATTTGCAAAATTTCCATTATTTTCCCGCATCTATTATTATCGCCCACAACTCCGTTATTTCTCCACGGTAGCTCATTCACTTTGTCGATCGAACGTTTTTTTTCTGTTCGTTTCTTGTTGGTCCGAGTTTCGCGATTCGTCTCTCATTTTTGAAATCGTGTTCTACTTTGTGTTCGCTGTGGATTTCAGTTTGTGAGTTGAGTTTTTATCGATTCGATCTCTGAGTTTTGCGATTCTTAATCCAGTTTCAATGGCGGTGAGATCTCTCGATTTCGATTTGAATACTGGTTCGTTGGGCTTGTTTTTAGTTTGTTCAGTTTTTTGTGTGATCTGTACGTTTGATCTTAGTTTCATGATGTCTGTCCAGTTGATGATGGTGATCGTTATCATTCTCAGAGTGTTGCGAATCGTGATTTTAGTATTTTTTATTCTAGTTATGTGGATGAAGAAGTTTTGTTGGATCCTTTTAGGTTGGAGTCTTTGGTTGAGGTTATTGGTTCTACTGATCTTCATTCCCTTGTTGGTGAACTTCAAGCAAGCCGGCGAATCTTCAGGTTGGAATTATATCGTTGTTTTTTTATGATCTTTTGCTCGTTATGTGCATTAGTTTAAATTGGCGGAACATCATTTTATGCTAAGAGAGCATCCTATTTCTGGTTCGTTATTGGTCGGGGGAGCTGAAGTTGTTTCCCGATAATAAAACATCATATTGCTAGTATGGGTCATCATAATGCTTTTCTGGAGCATCCTATGTTATTGGCAGCACATCATTCTATTATTTTTGACTTGTGGATTTATTTGTGCTGATATTATACATTGTATGCATGCTAGTTTGTGTATTTCGTAATGATGTCCTCAATCTAGATGATTATGTTTATTTTATTCTGTTATCATCATGACATTCTGTGAGGCACATTAATAGTTGATTTTGAAATGACATCATGCATTTTATAAATTTTGTGTGGCACATCATACTTTCATCTGAGAGCATCAATTTGTGATTTCGGAGCATCAGTGTAATTATGTTTCATTTTAAGGTTCTAATGATGTCTGTCCACCATCCTGCAATGGATTTGATAATGAGGACATTTGTGGGAAGGAGTTCAAGAGTGATAATGATGCCTTTAAGTTCTATGAGGATTTTGTAAGGTCTCATGGTTTTAGTATTAGGAAGTATAGGAGCAGGGCTTCATTATCAACTGGGACCATTAACATCAGATATTATGTCTGCAACCGGAAAGGTCTGCCTAAAGGTACTCCTGGTGATAGGGAAAAATATAAGACAAGCTTTATGTGTGGCTGTAATGCTCATGTTCATTTCGTTGTGAGGGATGGTGTGTGGAAGTGTATTGCGCATTCGAGGGAGCACAATCACCCTTTCTTTCCTGAACATCAGAAACATTTTATGAAATCTTCTCGGAACATTGATCAGCAGAAGAAGAACATGCTATTGGGCTTAATGAGTATTGGCATTAAATCTGTCGATGCTTGGAGGATAACGGTACAAGAGGTTGGTGGCATTCAAAGTGCTGGTTTCTTAAAGAAAGATATGTGGAACTTGCTTGCTAAGGAAAAGGTCAAAACTGCAAGGTCCACCGACGCACAAATGTTGTTAGACTACTTTGTCCTTCGTTCAAGTGAGGAGGCTAATTTCTTCTTTAGGTATGAGATTGTCGATGGTCATCTAAGCAACTTTTTTGGAGAGATTCCGAGATGCTTGTTGATTATGATATTTTTGGGGATGTTGTTATCTTTTATACAACTTATCGTACGAATATGTACGGTATGGTTTGTGCCCTTTTGTTGGTGTTAACAACCATGGATTCAATGTTATTTTTAGTTGTGGGTTTCTTGTTGAGGAGAAGGCTGATACTTTTGGATGGTTGTATGACCGCTTTCTTGAGAGCGTTGTTGGTAAACAACCTTCTACAGTCATGACTGATCAGGATGCAGCCATTGCACTAGCTGTTGAGAGGCATCTTCCAGCATCCAAGCATCGGCTTTGTTTGTAGTACAACTCTCAGAATGCGAGGAGGCATCTTGGTTATCTGTTGAACAGTAATAAGGATTTGGAGCGAGAATTCTTTTTCTGTCTATATCGTTGTTTATTCGAGTAGGAGTTGCTTGAGAAGTGGTTTGCGATGGTTCAGGAGTATGATCTGGAAGGCAATGAGTGGTTGGCTGCTACTCTTGAGCTGAGGTCGAAGTGGTGTCATGCTATGGGTGCTAACTGTTTCTCTGCAGGTAAGTTTTTGTTTTTATGCGTCTCTTTGTTTCATAAGCACATCATTATGTCTGTGCAGATCATTCCTCTTGTGACCTGGGAACATCATAGTTTGTTTTCAATTGGTGCATATCATTCCTATATTTTGTTTTCAATTATCCTGTACCTTTTTGTATCCAATGATTTTTTGTGGAGATAATATTTGTGATCGTTTGTGTTTTTAGTTAGGTGCATTTGTTTTGTACATTGGGCACATCACGCAGCACTGTTACGAGCATCTAACTATCTACTGGGAGCATCCATGACTGTGTGGGTGGTTTTATACTGGTGTTTAAGCTGTTTTGTTTGTTCTTCCTTATAGGCATCTTATCTACGCAGAGGAGAGAGAGCACTAATCACATGTTGAGTAGCATTTGTGATAGTACATCTTCATTGGTTGAAATGGTTCGCTCCTTGACTAAAAGGATTAGTGAGTGGAGAGATAAGTCGAACCAAGAGGATTACAGGAACCATGGTCACACTCTGAGGAAGTTTCAGAGGCTTGACATTCTAACTTCGATTGTTAAGATATACAGTTTGCTATCATTCGATCGGGTTGAGAGAGAGGTTAATGACAGTCATTGGATTTCTTTTGAAACGATTGCGGTTGATGGGGATGTGAGTGATTATGCGGTTATTTATTCAAACTATGATTTGCGCCAATGCACTGTTCGGTTTGTGAAGACTGACCCTGTTACTGTTAGTTGTTCTTGCAAGTTGTTTGAGCAAGTTGGTTTCCTATGGCGTCACGTTGTCTGGATTTTGAATATTAACATTATTACTAAGCTGCCTAAGCGTTACGTTCTTGCGAGGTGGCGGAAGGATGCTAGGAGTTATGTTGCTGCATGTAATTCTAGTGATAATGATCCTAAATACATCATTCGATGGCGTGGAGGTATAATTTCATGAGAGGTATGTATGGTTGCGATTTCGAGCCAGGAAAATGATGAGTTGAAGAAAATATGTGATGAGGCACTTGCTGACTTGGAGAAGAAGATTTCAGGTAGTTCTGAAACAGCTGGTGGTACTGTTGCTGATGCACCTAATTTGAGTTCAGTTGCTGAAAGTATCACTGAACTGTGATGGTTGGGAACCCAGAAGTAGCATCGAAGAAAGGACGACCTTGGAAAGAAAAGAGAATTAAGAGTTCTGTAGAGGGTGGTAGCAATAAAAAGAATAAAAAATGGAGTTTTGGGGTTTTTTGTTTGTTTTTATAGAGAAATTATTTATATATGCATAACATCATTTTTTAGCTCGGGAGCATTCTTTGATGGCTCTGGAGCATCATGCTCTCTTTTACGAGCATCAATCTATGTGATAGATGCATCATACAAGAATTACGAATTATCATATCGACGGATAATAGAATGTCAATATTTATAGATGCAAGACATCATTTGATAGTTCGGGAGCATCATTTGACATTTAGGGAGCATTCTTCGAAAACTTAAGCGGATCAATGTAATCATAAGCGCATCAAAATTCCAAAATAGTTTATCAAGGGTATATAATATTTGAATTGACATTGCATTTACTCCTCCCATATATTTTAAACATTTATTTGATCACATTGTATTTCAATATTATAACGGAGGTCATTAGACTTAAGGCGAAGAGCACCATACACATCCAAAAGAGCATCATACATTTTTATCAAAACAAAACTTTCAGAACTGCAAATTATAACTCTAAGCGCATCATTATGAACAACTAGATCATCATAATGGGAAGAAGAGCATCATATGGGAATTATGAATTAGCATATCAACATACAATAGAACCAATCAATATCTAAAAGTTTGTACACAATATTCACACTATTAATCCGTAAGTTTCAGTTGTCAGATGCAGCTTGGTCAAAATATTCCTTTGCCATCTGTATCTTTGTCTCGTACAACCTTTCTCCTCTGTCGAGCTTGATCATTATGTAAACATCCTGGTGTACCTCATTCTGTTTGGACACAACTAGAGTTGTCAAAATTTTCAGGCGCTCCCTTTCAATTGCTTCCTTCTTGTGCAAGTCAGACCAAAACCTTGTCTCATCATATAATTCCATATGCTTCATTGCATAAATCCCACAGTCTTTTGTATTGGCACTGATTTGCTCTTCGGTCAACCGGTCCTTCCATTCAAGATTGAATGTGACTAAAGGTGCGTTTTTTATGAAACTGAACTTCAACCGGCTTTTTGAAAAATATGCAGCAAATAATGGCCTCTAATAACACATCCATATGTTAGTATTATTAGTGGAGTGCATCTTATCATAAAAGCCATCAAGAAAAATAATTATTTGTTGTCAAACTTACAACATCAGAAATTATATCGCTATATGCATCAGAATGGGTGTCTCTGTTGTTGAGAAGATAAATATCGCCTTCCAAGAAATTGAAAACGAGAACAAAGTAGTGCTCGTGTGACAGAACCGGTACGACGATCTGCAAGTGGTGAGTAGTAAGATTATGAAACAATCAACGAGAGCACCATACTCAAAAACAGGAACATCAAACCAAACAATGAGAGCATCTTCTTAAGTGTTGATACTGCCATTTTTTTAAGAGCATCACACAAGAGAGAAGGATCATTAGTTTTCAAATGGAGAGCATTGAATATAATAAACATGGTCATCATACCAAACACCGAGAACATCCTACTAAGTGTTTGCATATGGAAAGCATCAAACATAAGAAACGGGAACACCAGTTCAATCATACATATCATCATGTGAATAAAGACACCCTAATAATAAGACACATATTTCTATTTAGGTTGTCCAACAACCATTTTTAACAATTAGACCATCAAACTAGAATGTGGTACAATCACTAGGAGCATGAAGAGCATCAGACTAAATTAAAGGACCATCAAATGTAAATTATATTGTACTTACAGCTTCACTTGTATTGATCTTATGCAATCCATTAGCATTGACTAGATCAATGTGGCTTTCCGTCCAATATCCTTCACTTTTTGATCTATGATCTTCCGACTTTGAACTGTTGACTTTTTCTTAAGGCCCTTCATTTTTCTTTCTTCTGCAACCTCATTTTCAAATTGTTTCCTTGTCATTTCCAGTGTCATCTAATGTGGACCATGTTTCAAATGATAGTCAATTTTTATAAACGGTTTATAACTATTGAAATGATTATTTTTTTAATAAAAAAACACTTACAGTCAGCAAGGTACTTATGTAGACTTTCTTCAACTTTCTCCTTGCACTTGTTGTGGTTGTTTCACAATTTTCCACTTCATCCATCAGGTCTTCCCTATTGTTCAGAATATGTGTATATGCATCTATCATGTTATTGGTAACCTCTTCCCCTTTATGCAGTGTATACATTTGTTCAATTGTTAAATCTATATCACCGCATCTCACCACCACAGTCCTGCATTGTTACGGCCATCATATACAACATATGAGCATTACAGAGTTCAGAGAGCACATCATAACTAAGCTGGAGAACATCATAATGTTAGCCTTACCCCATTTTTTCTGGACGATGTAACCCCCATAAGTAATCTGCTATGATTAATCTAGTTGTCAACATGTTTCTTGGAGTAGGGTAACTTGCAGCTAATTCCTTCACGAAAGGGACAGTAGGGATGAACGTGTGTGGCATATGTTGACCAAATATCTGTATTCCTTTCAAAATTTCAGTTTCAGTCCGTGGTGTTATTTTGATTGCTGGTGCTTAGGCAGTAACTTGAGGGGATTGTTGTACAGGGTTGTCCTGTGATTGCAAGCTTTCAAGTATTGCATTGAAATTTGGTGAGGTTGATCCAGCTGGTACTTGAATTGTGATACCTGCAAGGTAGAACATCATTCAGAAGGGAAGAATCATCAGCTTAGAGTTAAAAACATCAATTAGCTATAGATTGCAAAGAACACAAATTAGGATGAAAGGTACATCATAATGACACAAGGCACATCATTCCATACCGGCAACTTCATTCAAGGACATTGGTCCTTTCTTCTTCTTAACCTCTACATGTTGCACTTCTTTCTCAGCTTCATTTGCAATCTGAGTCACCATAGCTATGTCATCAGGAGTAAGGTACTGCTCACTATGACCTTCTTCCTCAGGTTGTGAACTGAGTTGACTGAATACTTTGATGACTTCCAACTGATATAGTAAATCATCAATGTGCTCTTGCGCATCTGCCATTTCAACCTTAGACTGCAGCTTTGGCCAGTCATTGTTTGTGTCTGTAGATTCTTTGTTGTCCTTCTCTACAAGCACCTGACATAGTTTATAATAAGAGGACCATACTGTTTTAGTTAACCACAAGCATCATATCTATACAACCGAGCATCATATTGTAACACAAGACATCATTTGCATACCTTCTTAGTTGGTAGAACATCAGTTGCAACCACCTCTTCTATTGGGGATACTAGTTGCTCATCGACCTGGAAGTTTTTGTATAACATTGGACTAAGTGTTAACCATATCAGACATCTTGAAAGAAACAAGCATCATAAAGGAATAAAAGAGCAATATCTTAGAAACCATGAGGATGAGTTTCTTACCTTGTCAGCTTGAAGCTCCTGAGTTAAAGTCTCCCAATAACTTGTGTGATTTATTGGTTGCCCATCTGAAATGGATTGCATCATGTAAAAATTTACATCATAATATAATACAGGAACACTATAATTCTTTAAAGGAACATCGGATAATGAATGAAACATATCCGTTTTCATATCTTGTCATAAGTCAGCAGTTGAGTTGCAACATCCTCAGATTCTACCATACTAGCTTTCACATTCTCAGATGTTACATTCTCAGTGAGTGGTACTCCAACCTCCTAAAATTTAGGTACCATATGGATCAATAAGATCATCAAACTGATTAATAAGGTCATCAGGTTTCACACCTCAGAATGCACCACTTGAGTTGGATCATCCTCAGTTTTTTCTACCATTCCAGCTTCGTCATTCTCGCTCACCTGAGTTAGTGGTACTTCAACCTCCTAAAATTTAACCATCATATTTTGATATTAAGGAAGAACATCATATTATAGAGTCAGAGCTTCATAATGTAGAACAAGAGCATTATTTTTTATGTACCTTGCCCTCCTCCACTTCCTTGTTATCGCCACCATGATGGACATCCATCCTATCAGTCTCATTTTCATCAATATCTGGTGCATCCACTCCTTCCATTGCATCCTCATCAATGTGACGAGCCTGATCCAGCTTCTCTTCCTCCACAAGTTCCATTCCATCTGTCTTCTCACTTTCATTATCCTCTCTACTTTCCTGAAATTTTTTATCATGATATTTAAAAAATAAATGTGAACAGTAATATCTTATATTGACAGCATCATTCTTGAACAGAAGAGCATTATTGAGAAATAGACGAGCATCATAAGTCAGCACCAAAGCATCACATTTATACCTCAACCATTCCTCCTTTTTGTAGTTCGCTCTCAGGAGTCTCACCCCTCTGCCCACTCCTATCATATGCTTCTTCATCCACATTGATGATTTCATCATCACTGTTCTTTCGTTTTGCAGCCATTTTCTTCAACCTTGGCGAAGACCTTGCCCTCTTCACTTGAGCTTTCTCCGCAGCAGGTTCAGAACTCTCTTTGGCTTTCCTCAATTTTTTTGGTGGATCAGGAAGCTCGGTATCTGTATGAGCTGTTGGCCTCTTCCTTCCAGATGTTGGATTTTACTGCTTTTTTAGCTTCTATCTTCTGTTGAAGGTCTCTTCAATTATTCTCAGTTTTGGTTCAGTGAGGAAATTTTCATCCAATACCAGCTGCTTTACAAAGTTGACCTGCTGCTTGTTCATCTTCAGTAGAATGGCCTTAATCTCCTTTGGCCATTTTTTTGTTGAGTCCTTTACTCTTTTTAGGAGTTCAGTGTTGGAGTGATGGCATTGTGATACTACTTGCAGAATCTGCTTACACTACCTTGGAAGTCATCATGTTCTTCGACATTTACTGCTTCCATCTGCTGGTCCAACATTTTATCAGCCTCAACCTTTCTCCTCCTCTTCTCCAAGGTTTTCTTTAGAGGATTTTCCGCAAACTGCATTTATTTCAATTTGTTTCGTTAGACAATAGTTAATAGGAGCATTAAATTTAAACAGGGGACACATCACATTGCTAATTAAGAACATCATACAAAATTTGTAAGAGCATTACTCCATCTATTACATTATGAGCATCAGGAGCAAGTGATATCATTTTAACAACATGAGCATCATAAAAAACAAGCAGCACGCCATATTTTAAAAACTGAGCATGACATGATTTTCTAACTACGCTCATCATATGTATATCGAGAATTAACGTTACCTGGGCTGTTACGGTCACCCCGAGCGGGTTGTGACCGGGTGACCCGGGGCTCCGGTTTTAGCCTGCGGGTCACGTTTTTCGGCGTTCAGGCGGCTCCCGAGCCCTATCCGAGTATCATTTTGGCGAACCCCTCCGTATTTGAGGTCGTGTGGGTCCCCCGGACGTTTCCGCCGAAAATATTTTTCTGGCGCCGGGGGGTTGTCGGGGTCGTCTAGGGACGTACAGCGGGCTCGGTAGCGCTCTCGAGACCTCAGTTTGAGAAGCCGTTTGCAGTTTTGGAGTCGTGAGAATGTCCCGGAGATGTTTGTGGAGTTTAATATTTGGGGCGGGACGTTCGGTTCCGGGCGACTCCCGGGGCTAGGGACGGGAATCCCGGGGCTCGGGATGGAAATTTTCTAACGGCTTTTGGGTAAGTTGTGTTATAATTTAAGATGGAATTTATGGGTATTTTTATAGAATTTTGGAGTGACGGAATTTCGGTTCAGGTTGACACGCTCGCACGTCGGGTTTTGGCTCGGGTTCAGCGAGCTCGGTAGGACAAGTTGAGGACACTTGTCTATATAATATGTTCTGTGAATGTTATAATATTCTGAGGGTTGTGTCCAAGTTTCGTTAATTTTGGAATTCGGTAAATATTTTTGGGCTAAAAATATTGGAACTTTCGGAAAAATTGGGAGTTAATTTGTATTTGGTGACAAAAGAAAATTATTTCAGCATGGGTGCAGCTGAATTCGGCAGATTTGGGGACAAGTTGAGGACACTTGTCTATATTCTATTTAAGAAGAGAATGGTGATGCAATAAAGGAAGGCATGTGCTTGGCACATGTCTTACTTATTTGTATAAGTGATGATATTGGAAAGAAATGGAAAAAAAACATTAAGTCTTCTTCTTCTTCTCCATGGCCGAGGCATTCTCTCCCTCTCTACCACCATTGTTGGATTTTTTCAAGCTTCCAATCCATGCTCTAGATTGCTCCTTTGCCCGAGAGTTCATCTGGAAAGTTGATCAAAGAACTCGAGTACTACGTCCTGTCTCGAGGTATGGTTCGATTCTGTTGAGTATTTGGCAATTTTGGAAAGTTGATGTTCTTGGCTTAGATTTGAGTTTTGAAGAAATTGAACCGTTGGATCGTTGTGTGCTTCATATATGTTGTTGTTGGGTAGGTAAGGATTAGGGAAATAACGTTGGATCGTCGGAAACACATCCCGGGTAAAATTCTCCTACTTGGCCGAATTTTTGGGAATTTTTGTGATGAATTTCTGTCGAATTTGTGGTACTCTGTGGATTGATTCGGGATTGTTAGTATGAATTCTTGCGTGTTCTGAATCGGTTCTGAATTCTGAATTTTCTGTGAATCTGGAATTTTACGGAAATTCTGCCGGATTTTCGGTTTTGGGGTCGGGGGTGTAGTTTGGTAGTGTGGTCGATAAGGATTCTAATTCAACTTGGTTTGACAGATTCTGAGGTCCGGAAGTTAGAAAAAGAGAGGTTTTCGGGTTTCGGTTCGTGGTTTGGAAAACGTCCAGAACCCGTCAAATACTCTGGAATTGTGAGGTAAGGGTTTGGTTCTGCTATTTTTGGTAAGATAGGTGTATGTTTAGTTTCATTTTCTGTTCTGTAGGTATTTCAGTATTATATGCCTAGAGCATATTCTGTAGTCTGTAGGTGTATGTATTGTAGCACTTCTGTTTTGCAGGTATTTCGGAAATTTCTGCTTTAAGGTACGTTTCGTGATCTGTAGGTGTATGCCTTGTAGCATACCCGTCTGCATAACCCTACGTTTGTAGGTGTATGCCTTGTGGCATACTTTGTCAGTTAACCCTACGACAGCTTGTGGGTTCGCTACCCACTGGTGCACCATGCTTCGTAATAGCTTCGGCTTCGACTCTTAGAGGGAGGCTGCTGCCTCGATTGGTTATAAGGGTTTATGGCGATTTAGTATCGCACATCCTTCGGTATTCGATCTATTTTTATTACATGCACGATGTTCGTATTCATTGCGTATATTCCGTATATTGCTATCTTTCTGCTTTGCAGGTTACATATGCTTATCTTACCCCAAATCCCTTACGGGTCCTTTTAGGACTCACCCTTCTTTGGGTTCTGCTGGGTTTCTGTAGACTTGGTAAACAACCAGCGGAGTTGGTTTCCGTGAGATTTCGCCTTGGTTGGGTTGAGCAGCAGCACCTTGCGGGCTGGGATTTTGTCTACTTGGTCCGAATCCCGCGCGAGGTATTTTGACGTTTAGGCCTAGGGTCGGCTCTGTAGCCGCATGTGCATACTCTGCTTTTATTGTTATGATGATTGTATGTGTTTATATACATATATTCTGCTCGTTGCATGTTCCGAGCGCTTGGCGCTTGCTAGATACTTTAGGTTCTGTGAACTCTGTATGCATCTATGTTTTGGTGCGTAAGCACTCGTCCACGGAGGGCGGGGCTTACTCGGTTATTAGTGCATGAATTGCATGTTTTGATTTTATTTTCAGTTATATGCGCGAAATATTTGTAGGTTGCTTCCATAATCCTTTCGCTCTTTTCAAGTCGCTTCCGCAATCGCTTCGTTTTTCTGGGTCCGCTACGCGCGGCGGGTCTCGGTGGACCTGCCACCTCTTGTTTTCCGGCTTCCGCTTCCGGCGTCCCGGCGCCCCCGCCTCCGCAACCGGGTTCGGGCGGCGTGCGGTGACAAGTTGGTATCAGAGCAGGTAAGTGACCATATTGGTCGTCAGTGGTGACTTGTAGTGACAACTATTGTTCCACATTTTATTTTAGAATGGTTTGGTACGGAGATTGGCCACCTCCTTACTCGAACCACTTCAAAATAAAATTGTGGAGCAAAGTTTGGTCCTTCAAGTTATCCTGGTGGTTGCAGAGTACGGGATCCAGAATTTCGGGACTTTAGTAAAAGTGTTACAAGTAAAGGATTGTGGAAGAGTTTCAGGTACGTAAAATTAGGTGTTAGGAAAAGATTTGGTGAAATAAGCATGACTTGCTTCCGTGATTCTGTGAAATGCATGATTATATTGTTTTACAAAATAACTTCTGAGTTAAGTACTGCATTGCACTACAGAGCCTTAGAAAGCTGCTGCTAGTTTCTGTAGGGATTAGAGGTAACTGATTGTTTTGGACTCAGTTTGGTCCGAAATGTTTCAGGAATGGTTAACACGCGCCGACAGCGTGATTTGCGACCGGAGGGAGGGGACCGTAATCCCATGCCTCCGAGAGATAGGGTTTGAACTGTTGGTTATGGGTTGAGTTGGTATATGGTTTGGAAATTTGGTTTGGGATAAGTTGTTTTTCCGGTTGGACTGGGTTTGAGGAAATGCGTACTACACGCGAATAGCGTGATTTGGTACCGGAGGGGCGGGACTGGGATCCCACACCTCCGTGGAATAGGATACGGGTTCAGCGTAACCCAGGGTCTGAACAACCACACTCACCGCCCCCGAGGCTTAGCTGTCGTAGGGACCCTCTCTCGATTTGGTATTACCCGCCAGCCTAGCCGGGTTCAAGGGCGGCAGAGGCAAGAGAAGATCTGATTATGCCACAATATGGGCATTCGATCTGTGGTGATAGCGAGACTTTAGCCACTGCTCGCCACAGCTTTGGGATTGGTAAGTGGGTGACTCCGAGGAGGATGGTCACTACGACACCTAGACTTCTCGTCGGTCCTATCAACGACGGGGAGATCTGAGGCACCAGTCTGACGAGGTCAGACTTCTGGAGAGGTTTCAGAGTTTGAACCCCCCCGAGGTTCAATGACCGAGAAGGGCCAGAAGTAGTAGAGATTTGGTCTGCAGGAGTTGATAAACTCCTGGGGGAGGCTACATTTTCCACCAACAGTGCAGCGGGGATGTAGCCAGGGATCTGCGCTAGGCACAGTTCGATGAGCTTCATCAGGGAGACAAGATTGTCGGAAAGTTTGAGTGAGAGTTTGATCGGCTGGTTTACTATGTACCGTAGTATCACGGTATGGAAGAGGAAAGGACCAAGAGGTTTATTCGTCGACTGCGCCCCGAGTACTGGTGGGCTTTGAGACCTTTAGACATTACTTTGTATCGGGAGGCGGTTCTTAAGGCTCAACCCCTCGAGCAAGAGGAGGTTGAGAGTCACCTCACCTCGTAGCGAGGTCAGGGAAGTACGAGGGGCTCCACACAGCTGGGACCCCGGCAGATTTCTGGACGGCCGAACAGGCCTGGGCAGACTAGTAGAGGCAGAGGGGGAGCACCACCGGCACGACCTTGTCTGATTTGCAGTAGGTATCACTCCGGTCGACTTTGTTACCGGCAGGAGGGCCGATGTTTACGTTGCAGTCCGACACTCTTTGGATACGGGATTGCCCTCTTACCGTAGGGCGGGGTTTTGCAGCCTTCGGCCCATAGTCTCGAGTACAGCCCAACGCGCCGCGAGGGCGTGGGTTTCAGCAGGGTGGCCCGAGACCTCAGTAGCGACAGCAGCTTCAGCCACCCCCTCCGTCACAGCAGCTCAGAGTAGGATAAGTTTTTCATTTTGACGGGGGAGGCCCTAGTTATCGGGGAGGACTTAGTCATCGTGGAGGACCGGTCATGTACTAGCTAGCAGGGGAATTCAGGAGTAGGGTACTTTATTTCGAATGAGGTGTCGGTTCGTGTATTACTTGATACAGAGCATCTGTTTCCATTGTAACATAGAAAAGTGTTACATCTCTCGCATCTGTCTGTTAGTACCTTGCCTCAAACGCATTTAGTAAAAACCGCAGGAAGTCAGTTTCTTTTCCAATGAGATGGTTCGGGTTGTACTATATCCGTAGGTGGACATCGATAGTATCGGACTTGTTGGTTCTGACACGCCGAACTATGATGTTATTCTTGGGATGGATTGGCTATCCAAGAATTCTGTGCACATTGATTGTGCAGCCCGTACCATTATGGTATCTGGAGAGGTACTACCTCTCACGACTCCGACTGGTTTGACTATCGCACAGCATAGCACAGAGTTGCAGATTCTGGACCAGCGGTAGTTGGTGTAGGGGAATGCTTCGATCTGAATGAGGCGGATACTAGGTTGAGGCTAGCTAGTATACCGGTAGTTCGAGATTTTCCGCAGGTATTTCCGGAGGAGTTGCCCGGATTACCACCAGAGCGGGAAATTGTGTTTGAGATCTACCTGCAGTCGGGCACTGCTCCGATATCTATTCCCCCTTATCGGATGCCCATTTCTGAGATGCAGGAGTTAAAGAAGCGATTGGAGGAATTACAGGAAGGGCTTCATCCGACCGAGCACTTCGCCGTAGGGTGCTCCGGTTCTGTTCAGTAAAGAAGAAAGATGGGACACTCCGATCAGATAGACTACAGACGGTTGAATGCCCTTACCGTGAAGAATAAGTATCCGTTGCCGAGGATTGACGATCTTTTTGATCAACTTCGGGATTCGAGAGTTTTCAAGATTGATCTGCGATCCGGATACTTTCAGCTTAGGGTGAAGGAGGAGGATATACCTAAGACCGCTTTCCGCACCCGGTATGGACACTTTGAGTTTACGGTCATGCCATTTGGGCTGACCAATGCTCCGCAGCATTCATGGATCGATGCATCGGGTGTTCCGTCCGTATTTGGACTCTTTTGTGGTGGTCTTCATTGATGATATTCCGATATACTCGGATGCGGACTCGCATCGGGAGCATCCGAGGGTAGTTCACAGACACTTTGGGAACATCAGCTTTACGCTAAGTTCTCAAAGTGTGAGTTCTGATCCGGGAGGTCACCTTTCTCGGGACATGTTATTTCGAGCATGGTCTGTCTGGGACCCAGAGAAGGTGAGAGTAGTTCAGATCGGAAACAACCTACCACGGTACGGAGATCGTGGAGCTTCCGGGATTAGCAGGATATTATCGGAGGTTCTGCACTGGGGTTTTCTATTCGCATCTCCGCCACGCAGCTTGACCAAGAAGGGTCAACCGTTTATCTGGTCTGAAAGGTGTGAGCAGAATTTTCAGGAATTGAAGCGGCAGCTGACTAACGCTCCGATTCTGACTCTTCCAGATCCGAGCTTGCCGTATGTGATCTATACGGATGCTTCCACATCCGGTTTGGGGTGTGTGCTGATGCAGGATCGGAATGTGATAGCTTATGGGTCGAGGCAGTTGCGACCGCATGAGCTGAACTATCCGACACATGATCTGGAGTTGGCTGCAGTGATCTATGCGCTGAAACAATGGAGACATTATCTGCTTGGTAACAAATTTCAGATTCTTACCGACCATAAGAGTCTGAAATATCTGTTTACGCAGAAGGAGCTTAACATGAAGCAGCGCAGATGGCTCGAATACATTAAGGACTATGATTGCAGTATCGAGTACATCTCTGGTAAGGGCAACACGGTTGCCGATGCACTGAGCAGGAAGTATACCGGGTTGGTCAAGGGAGGAGGTGTTGGTGACCGATCCGAGGAGAGTGATCTGACGTGCCTTTGGCATGTGGCAGCTCCGGGAGCGTGCCGGTATACACACTTACTATACATTCAGAGTGGCTTGATAGAGTGCGCGAGGCGCAAGGTAGAGATCCGGGGCTGAAGAGGTTATCTGGGGAGGATAAGGGGTCTTTGTTACCGGCATTTCAGTATAGGCAGGGATTGCTATACTTCCGAGACCGCCTTTACGTACCGGAGGATCAGGAGCTCCGAAATGAGATTTTAGAGGAGGCGCACTCGAGCAGATTGAGCGTTCATCCCGGGAGTGAGAAGATGTATCATGATCTGCGTACTCACTTGGTGGCTCGGGATGAGGAGGCACATTGCCACACATGTGTCTAGGTGTGCCGTTTGTCGGCAGTGAAGATTGAGCACCGTAAACCGGCAGGACATCGCAGACTTTGCCCATTCCAGTTCGGAAGTGGGGCAATGTTACTATGGATTTTCCGACCGCACCGCCCGACACGGTCCCGCCATGATGCTATCTGGGTTATTGTGGATCGGCTGACAAAGTGCGCACACTTTTTGCCTATTCGGATCACGGACCCTCTGGAGAAGCTTGCCCGGCTTTACATCAGTGAGATTGTACGATTACATGGAGTACCAGACTCCATTGTATCTGACCGTGATCCGCGTTTCACGGCACGGTTCTGGAGGGCTTTTCATGAAGCACTGGGCACGCGACTCCATCTGAGTACAGCTTATCACCCATGCATCGACGGCAATCGGAGCGGTGATTCGGATATTGGAGGACATGCTGCGAAGCCGTACTATAGACTTTGGAGGAGATTGGGACCAGAATTGCCTTTGATTGAGTTCTCGTACAACAACAGCTTCCAGACTACGATTGGTATGGCACCCATGAGGCGTTGTACGGGAGGAGGTGTATGACACCGCATTGCTAGACCGATGCGTCTGATAGGGTTGAGTTGGGACCCGAGCTTATTGAGGAGACTACGGCGAAGATCAGATTGATTCATGCGCGGATCAAAGCCGCGAACGACCGCACCACTACTTATGCGAACCGCCGCCGTAGGGCTCTGGAGTTTGAGGTTGGGGACAGGGTTTGGCTCAAGGTAGCACCTATCCGCGGGACAGTCGATTCGGGAAGAAGGGCAAGTTAGCCCACGGTATATCGGCCCATATGAGATTCTCGGAGCGGGTCGGTAGGGTGGCATACCGATTGGCGTTACCTCCTAGTCCTGCTCTGCGGTGCACAATGTCTTCCATGTCGGCATGTTGAAGAAGTGCATTCTGGATCCGACTCAGACGATTCCAGTTGAGGAGGTACAGCTGGAACCCGATCTTTCTTATCAGGAGGTACCGGTAGCCTTTCTGGATAGGGATGTCAGGAAACTCCGTAGCAAGTTGATTCCCATGGTCAAGGTTCAGTGGTCACATCATACTGACCGGGAGGCGACTTGGGAGACAGAGAAGGACATTCGTGATCGATACCCCGAGCAAGATTGCTCGGTTGATACAACTCTTGGAGGACCAAGAGTCCTGGGGGGGGAATGTTACGGCCACCCCGAGCGGGTTGCAACCGGGTGACCCGGGCTCGGTTTTAGCCTCGCGGGTCACGTTTTCGGCGTTCAGCGGCTCCCGAGCCCTATCCGAGTATCATTTTGGCGAACCCTTCCGTATTTGAGGTCGTGTGGGTAAAATATTATTCTGGCTCAGGGGTGTTGTCTGGGTCGCCTCGGGACGTACAGCGGGCTCGGTAGCGCTCTCGAGACCTCAGTTTGGGAAGCCGTTTGCAGTTTTGGAGTCGTGAGAATGTCCCGGAGATGTTTGTGGAGTTTAATATTTGGGGCGGGACGTTCGGTTCCGGGCGACTCCCGGGGCTCGGGATGGAAATTTTCTGACGGCTTTTGGGTAAGTTGTGTTATAATTTAAGATGGAATTTATGGGTATTTTTATAGAATTTTGGAGTGACGGAATTTCGGTTCAGGTTGACACGCTCGCACGTCGGGTTTTGGCTCGGGTTCAGCGAGCTCGGTAGGACACTCCGGAAAGGTAAATGAATTTCTGAAAAATGTTCTGTGAATGTTATAATATTCTGAGGGTTGTGTCCAAGTTTCGTTAATTTTGGAATTCGGTAAATATTTTTGGGCTAAAAATATTGGAACTTTCGGAAAAATTGGGAGTTAATTTGTATTTGGTGACAAAGAAAATTATTTCAGCATGGGTGCAGCTGAATTCGGCAGATTTGGGGACAAGTTGAGGACACTTGTCTATATTCTATTTAAGAAGAGAATGGTGATGCAATAAAGGAAGGCATGTGCTTGGCACATGTCTTACTTATTTGTATAAGTGATGATATTGGAAAGAAATGGAAAAAAAAACATTAAGTCTTCTTCTTCTTCTCCATGGCCGAGGCATTCTCTCCCTACCATTGTTGGATTTTTTCAAGCTTCCAATCCATGCTCTAGATTGCTCCTTTGCCCGAGAGTTCATCTGGAAAGTTGATCAGCAACTCGAGTACTACGTCTGTCTGAGGTATGGTTCGATTCTGTTGAGTATTTGGCAATTTTGGAAAGTTGATGTTCTTGGCTTAGATTTGAGTTTTGAAGAAATTGAACCGTTGGATCGTTGTGTGCTTCATATATGTTGTTGTTGGGTAGGTAAGGATTAGGGAAATAACGTTGGATCGTCGGAAACACATCCGGGTAAAATTCTCCTACTTGGCCGAATTTTTGGGAATTTTTGTGATGAATTTCTGTCGAATTTGTGGTACTCTGTGGATTGATTCGGGATTGTTAGTATGAATTCTTGCGTGTTCTGAATCGGTTCTGAATTCTGAATTTTCTGTGAATCTGGAATTTTACGAAAATTCTGCCGGATTTTTGGTTTTGGGGTCGGGGGTGTAGTTTGGTAGTGTGGTCGATAAGGATTCTAATTCAACTTGGTTTGACAGATTCTGAGGTCCGGAAGTTAGAAAAAGAGAGGTTTTCGGGTTTCGGGTCGTGGTTTGGAAATCGTCCAGAACCGGTCAAATACCCTGGAATTGTGAGGTAAGGGTTTGGTTCTGCTATTTTTGGTAAGATAGGTGTATGTTCAGTTTCATTTTCTGTTCTGCAGGTATTTCGGTATTATATGCCTAGAGCATATTACGTAGTCCGTAGGTGTATGTATTGTAGCACTTCATTTTGCAGGTATTTCGGAAATTTCGCTTTAAGGTACGTTTCGTGATCTGTAGGTGTATGCCTTGTAGCATACCCCATGCATAACCCTACGTTTGTAGGTGTATGCCTTGTGGCATACTTTGTCTCATAACCCTACGGTTGTGGGTTTGCTACCCACTGGTGCACCATGCTTCGTAATAGCTTCGGCTTCGACTCCTTAGAGGGAGGCTGTCGTTGATTGGTTATAAGGGTTTATGGCGATTTAGTATCGCACATCCTTCGGTATTCGATCTGTTTTTATTACATGCACGATGTTACGTATTACATTGCGTATATTCGTATATTGCTATCTTTCTGTTTTGCAGGGTTACATATACTTACCTTACCCCTTATCCCTTACGGGGTCCTTTTAGGACTCACCCTTCTTTGGGTTCTGTTTTTTGGGTTTCAGGTAGACTTGGTAAACAACCAACGGAGTTGGTTTCCGTGAGATTTCTGCCTTGGTTGGGTTGAGCAGCGGTACCTTGCGGGCTGGGATTTTGTCTACTTGGTCCGAATCCCCGCGAGGTATTTTGACGTTTAGGCCTAGGGTCGGCTCTGTAGCCGCATGTGCATACTCTCTGTTTTATTGTTATGATGATTGTATGTGTTTATATACATATATTCATTACATTGCATGTTACGGCGCTTGGCGCTTGCTAGATACTTTAGGTTACGTGAACTCGTATGCATCTATGTTTTGGTGCGTAAGCACTCGTCCCACGGAGGGCGGGGCTTACTCTGTTGCTAATGCATGAATTGCATGTTTTGATTTTATTTTCAGTTATATGCGCGAAATATTTGTAGGTTGCTTCCATAATCCTTTCGCTCTTTTCAAGTCGCTTCCGCAATCGCTTCGTTTTTCTGGGTCCGCTACGCGCGGCGGGTCTCGGTGGACCTGCCACCTCTTGTTTTCCGGCTTCCGCTTCCGGCGTCCCGGCGCCCCCCGCCTCCGCAACCGGGTTCGGGCGGCGTGCGGTGACATGGGCACTTCCAAATGACTCTCTTTTCTTCATTATTTTGTGCTTTTCCCTGAGCATTTCATCTGTCCATGTTCCATACAGTGGTGTGTTCCTTGATACATGCTTCCCAAGTATCATCAAAGAATCAGCATACCACAACTGCAACAGTGATTTTGGAAATTACTAACTTTTAGTCCAAGAGCAACAATTTATAATCACGAGAACACCAAAGTACCTAATAAGAACATCACACCTATACGCAGTACCTAGATGAAATGGGTACATGAACCTAGTCCTCCTCTATATAGCTTCTTGAACAAAGAAAACTCTGTGAAGATGTTATCAAGGACATGTTGGCAGAAGTTGAAGTTCCTGATGTCTTCCATGTTGTGCAGGGACTTGAGTATCTTCCAGTTGGTCGGAACACTACCAGTCTTGTCAAAAACGAACAAGATGGTATCCATTAGAACGATGAAGCACCTCTTGAAATGGTCATCACCTGTGGTGTCTTTTCGAATCTCTGTTATGAGATTTTCTTTGATAGGGAGCTATCCTTTGAATTTTGCCAACCATCGTTGAAGTGGTGGGTCATTTTCGTTACCGTCCAATGGAGCATCATACTTTTCCAGAAACTTCTCCCCCATTTGGAATCCCATTGCAGTGTAGACATTTATGTCGTTCATCTCCACAGCTATATTGTTGTCAAGTTCAAGCGTCCCTATTTGACCATTAAAGTTTTGTGCAAACCACAACACGAGATCCGATTTTGTGCTTATCAGATTGTAGTTCAACAAGCTCCCAAACCCCATATCCTTCACTGCTTGCACTTGTGAAGGCTTTTTATTAATCATTTCCATTATTTCAGCAACCTTCTTGGGGGATGTTCGAATAAAGACCTCTATCCTGTTAATCACAAAACATTGATGAAACATCAGTATTCAAAAGAAGGGGCATCGTGAAGTTAATGGAGGACATCGGACTAATCCTAAAGAGCGTCATGTGCATTTCAAAGAAGAGAATCTTTATACTACATAGTAAGAGCATTAATCACCAAAAGGTCATTATATGAGAACAACATAACATAATTCTAATATTGGAAAGCATCATAATCAGAGCACCAAGAGCATCACTCTGCATGGATAGACAAAGAAAGGCTAACATATTGTATACGAGGAGCATCATATGAAGTGAATAGATCATCATTCACAAAAATAGAGCATCAGTTATTTATCAGACGGGAGCATCATGAAGGTTAAGCAGAGCATCATGAAGGTCAAACACTATGAGCATCATGAAGGTCAAACACTATGAGTATCAAACTGAACATGTCACTCATCAGATGAACAGAAAGGGCATCACTCCTCACACGAAGAGCATGCCAAGTTATTCTGCACTATAGTATCATCATCCTGATCAACAGGAACATCACATGAGACAAAGAAAACATCATGCATATATGAAAGAGCATCACATTAGAGAACATGATGATGATAATGTTACGATACAAGATATACAACATATTAATAACATTTTCTATTTTATGTACATACTTTCTCTGAGGTTTCTTCTTCTCCTTTATATTCTGCTCTTTCTTTTGCTTTCCTTTAGCTTTCTTCTAAACATTGTAAAACAACATGCATATCATCATTTAGCACAAGATGAGCATCATAGTGCTGATATTATTGTGCTAGGACATCAACCTTCATACGAATATTAGAAAACATCATATTCTAGGGTTTGAGCATCGATCTTCAAAATTATGTTAGAATACCGTTTAGACATCACTACTACGTCTGTTTCCTCTTGTACGTCATTTGCTTCTTTGTGTTCGTCTTCTTCGTTCTCTGATTCTTCGTACTCTGCTTCTTCACTATGATCTTGAGTTTCATGACGTTCGTGCATTGTCTTACTTCTCAATTCGCTGAAGTAACAGATTATGTCATTTTGATAAGAGACAACTTACAGAGAATGTATCGATTGAATTTTAGAAGAAATCGGATGGAGAATTTTGCGCTTACTGTCGATCGGGAGATTTCGCTATCTCTTCGCTTGGATTCTGAAGTTCCTCTGTCTCTTCGCTCGGATTCTGAAGTTCCTCGTCCGCGCTTCGCATTTTCGGTGAAGTAGACACTTCTTGATTTCTCGACTCAGCAACAAACGGATCTTGGTGCGCCGTTTGTGTCACTACTGGAATTTCTTCCGTTCCTGGTTGAGATGCTTTTGACATTGTTTCAGGAACCCTAGGTTTTACTGAAATGTCAGCCGGTCATAGTTTCTTGTTAGCCAGTTGAATGAGAAATCGATCGAGCGACTGAAGATGATGAAAAAGTTGTGTGATAAATTTAGAGACATTGGGTAGATGAATAGTCGGAGTTATGACGAGGGAAATCGTGGTAAAGGCGGTTTGAGCCGAGGGAAAGTTGATTCTGATAGTTTTGATTTGAAATATGGTCATGTGGTATTAGTGACACGTGGTGTTCCAACTTTAAGTCTACGTTAAACAGAAGATCATTATATTTCGAAGCGCGAGGACCACTATGAATCGACGAGCATCAGATATGTCATTAGGAGCATTCATAACGTTAAAAAGTTGAAAAACATAATTTTATCGTCTGGTTCATTTGGGTAACAAGAGTATCAATTTGTAAAACACGAGCATTGTACATTGATTAAAGAGCATCACGCTTTCACGAAGCTCATCATTGTGAACGAAGAACACCATATTTTTTCTTTGCACCCGTTCTACCTCAAAGATCATCCATTTATTGACAAACAGAGACAAGGTGGAGCATGATGATTTATTGAGAAAGACATCATGATGTTAAATTAGAGCTTCACATTGGTGCAAGAAACACATCATTTGTGGTAAAAAAAATCTAATTAATGTCGGTTATATGCCGAAATGTTTGGGCCAGTCTTTAATCGGGAGCATCGTAACGTTGATGTAGAACATCACTATTTACAGGAAGAACATCTTTATACACCCGTAAAGCATGAGTTTTGGTTGTTAAACACTGCGACGTGGCTGGTGGTTTTTGTTACCGGAGGACGGTGGTTGTTTATGTTTTGTCGTCCTTTTGTTGCGTTTGTGCGAGAAAGGAGGTCGATCGGTTGATTTGTTGGTAGATTTCATTTCTACAAGAGGAATGAAGGTGATCGTCTTACCTTAGTAGTCCCGAAATTGTCGCTAGTAAACCCGGCGCGTTGGCCGAGTCGTGTTTATCATTCTTCCTTCTTATATCTAGGGCACACATAGTGTGCCATTGACACAATCTATCCACATTCTTTTAAATTTGTATCAATTTTTTTTTAAAAAAATTATTTCATATTTTTCTCACAAAATTGATTTGTTGTTATTTTTTCTTTTTTGCAAATAATTTGTGTGAACGTTAGAGAGACCTACCTGATGCCTACAGCAACAGGCTTTTCTATTTTCAAGTACTTGAAGTTTGAAGGAGTTGAAGTACCAATTTTTTTTTGTCAGTTGAAATACCAAAACGACGTCGTTTTGGAGGCAACCGTGAAGTAACGGTTGCCGTTTCCACGTTCTTCTCCACGGTCGCACCAGGAGCCAGGTACGTAACTTCCACTCCTCCTCCTTCTTCTGTTGCACCAGCGAAGCAGTGAACGTCTTCCACCGTCGTCGCAACAAGCATCTAAGTAGCATTTGAGATAAGTCGGCACGCGCTCAAGTTTTTCGTGTTCGAAAGTTATACGTTTGATCCGGTTGCGAGTAGCTTCCAAGTTTTAGGGTTCTTTAGTTTGTGACGCAGGATTCGAATTCTTCTTCAACCATGAGTGGGTCAACCAGAAGCAAGAGTAAAAGGAAGGGTGGGGAAGAAGAAGACGTCTTGGCGCGAAGGTATGTTGATTTCTAGACCCCTTCTAGCCTCCAAAGCGGACGGTGACATACCAGAGGCCCTATAGTTCGACGGTTTAAAAAGAGGGTGTAGTTCGTCCCAAAACAGCGATTGAGAGTAGTATTGACGTTATGGTGTACAATGAACAGCGTCTACAATGTTATGTAGTGTAAACAATGATTTCATCATAATTTGCATTACACGACAGTAACGTTTTATTCTTTATACCATTTGGAACAGTGGGCAGAGTAAGAAGAGGAGAGCTATCAAGATCAGTGGCAATGCGTGGAACAATTTTCAGTAAGTTTCATGCGTGAAATAGTTTAATTTTGTGATTCCCTAAAATATGTCGGAGTATATAATATGGTTCATTGTTACAGGCGAGACTTTATGGTGAAGTTAAAGGCTGGTGAAGTTGGCCTTGATGAGGGACAAAGCATAAAGGATGTGTGGAATGAAATGTCACCCGAGGATTAGGTGAAGTGGGGTGATGGTGGGGATGGCGGGATGAAGATAGTGTTGAGATGCCAGGTCCGGACATTCTACAGCGTAGTTAGTGGGTTGAGTCGGGAGCGGCATGAAATGATAGGGGATAGTCCCTTCAAAAGCTTGTTGGGGTTGAAGGGTGATCCCACTAACAAAAGTCTGATAAAGGACTGTTAAATTCATGGAGTACGCAGTAATGCAAGATAGCATTTGGTGGGCAGACATATCCATTGACCGCTGAAGATTTTTGTGATATTATGGGTATAAAAGATGGGGGAGAGGACATTAGAAACAGCAAGAATGTGAAGCCCAGTAAGGAGATTTATGATGCATTTTGTGTGAAGTTGGCTGAGCGTACCATTGTTTCACATGAGTCAGTTGTGGATGTGTTGCTTGGGAGTGCTGACAGGACGATGGTACGTATAGCATACGATCTCTTGGCTCTGAAGACTGTTCTCTGTCCTCCTCCCGGAAAAGGATTTACAACCACCCAATCAAGAATGTAGTGGACTGCGAATGGGGCGAAGAGATCATGGGGCCGTTATGCTTTCAATGAGTTGGTCATGAGTGTTGAGACTTTTGTGAATGGAGTACACGGTGAGGAATATATCCCGAAGGTCGGGGGCTGTACAATATTCCTACAGGTATGGTTCTTTGTGGTTAGCGTACTCATGTTTTCCGTAATCCGGTAATATGAAATTTACAAACCACCCTTCTGTTATTGTAGAAGTTTTATTTGAGAAAGATTGCAACTACGCGGGGGGCGAGGATCCCGAAGCAAATTCCAGCCGTAGTCTTCTTCTCTCCTGAGATGACCGTTCTGTACATGCGTTTGTATGAGGTACGTTGAATTTGTTCAGTTCCAGCAATGCTTGATACTGCGGTACTTATAGGTTTCCCTTACCATGTAGGGCCTTGTATGTGATGAGAATATGGAGGCCGAAGAAGAGGGAGGTGAGACTGCAGGCAATAGCGGTGAAGAAGAAGAGTACGTCCGAGGTTCTGCCGAAGAGGGTCGTGAGGATGTGGATCTAAGAATGGAGGTGCTGCAGCTGCGCCGTGAAATTGGGTTTGTTAAGGCTCTGCGGGAGGAAGGTTTTGTGTTGCAGGGGAATGAGAGAAGTTTGAAGAAACAAGTGACCAAGCTGCAGGAAGAGAATTGTGGTTTGCATAAGGAAGTTGATGGGCTGCAGAGGAGAGTTGAAGAAATTGTTACCATTTTACTGAAAGGTGGTCTTGGTCATGTTGATGCACAACTGGGAGGACCGTCAATGAATGTTGTTGAGAGGCGGCCAGATTTGAGGAGTGGTGAGAATACTCCTGTGAAGGGTAAGGTTGATGGGAATGTGGAAACCGAGGTGACGTCACCTGTGCAGAAGGGAGTGGGGGTTGAGAAGGTGAGTACAGTGACGAAAAAGGCCCCACTGTTGAAGAGGAGCAGGATGGTGACGGTTGTGTAGTCCCTGGTAAGACAGAGGCACCGGTGGTGGGAAGTCAGAAGCATTCATGCGTCGAGGTAAGATGCTTTTATTTCAGTGCGTTCTTTAGTTCATAGAATTCAATATGCATATTGTAGCAGTGTGTTTTTGAGAAGCAGTTGCATTAATTGGCACAGATCACAGAGGGTTCTACGAGGGGGTATGTTCCCAAGGGAAGACAGTCCAGAAGAATGCCGGTGAGCGGACCTTTCCAGAGGACGCCTTGGATTCATGTGAAGAAGGCTGGTCAGCCGAACTTGATGTGGGCTGGACCATTTAATGTGAGAGCTTCGAAGGCTTTGGCCGAGGTTGACCACAAAATAGTGTCTTATGCTTTTGATCATAGGGAGGATGAGAAGTGTTAGTGTCTTGAAATTAGTCTTTTGTAAGGGCCTGCGAGCATGGTCATTGAGAGTGCATTTGAGTAACCGAATTTCTGTTTAATGGGCCAGGGAGCACCTGGTTAGGGTACGGGCCTACTTCCTTGAGCGATGGGACATTTCAGCAGCCTATCTCGAACAGAATGCTATGTGATGGGATCGTGAATACGTGGGTGTTATTCCTTCAAGAGAGGCGGCCTCTTAAGGAACTCCTTGAGAGTTGGTATTTCCCGGTGGATTTACAGGTTTGTTATGAAATGTGCGACTAACATAGGGTTGCCAGTGATGTTTAGTAACTGTTATTTAATTTAAATTTGGCAGAGATCCGCTGGGATAAGTGTGCAGTTCGCCCTCGACAGGGCCATATGGCTGAGGTGGATTCCCGATGACGTCAGGTTGAATGCAACGAACTTGAAGCAGGTTAGGCAACCAAGTAATATTGTTTTAGTGTGGTTGTCATTGACATGTTAAAATGTTGATTTGAAATTGCGTAAATGTGTGCAGTTGTTTGTGCCGGTTAACGTAATTGATTCCGGACACTTCTATCTGGTTGTTTTCTTCCTCGAGGGGAAATACATTGACGTATGGGATAGCTTAGGTGGGAGTAATGAGTCACCGGCACGGTATCGGGCTGTGCTGGACAAGTTGGTATGCCTCTGAGACCTTAAAGTTCAGCCTGACAGTTGACTGTTGTCATGTTTAGAGGTTTATCTAAGGCTATTTTGTTTACGCATTGCAGTGCCCTGCAATGGATGCCATAGTTAAGCCAGCTGGTTTTAGCTTTTGTGATTTTGCAAGAAGGGTTACACCGGTTAGCCAGCAGCCTAATGCTCATGATTGCGGGGTGTTTGTTTGTTATTAGATGGGGAAACCTCATAAATATGACAAACATACTACATCTGAGGTGATTATTACATGTAATACTAGTTGTGTTTACCTTATTAATAGTTATGTCACTGATACGTTGTTCCATTCAAATTTCAGTGGCGCTCACATGAGAAACGGTGTAAATTGGCTCTCCGACTACTTGCAAGTGAGACAAATGCATTATTCACCCATGTTAAGGACCATGCCATCCTATGGCACCGTCTGAAGGTGGAAGAGCTTGATAGGCCTACACGAGGGAGGGCTAACAGACAGCAAGTGACGTCCATGGACTTTTCAGAACCGCCTGCTGTAGAGTGTGGTCCGGCTGCTGATGGTGTGCAACACTTGACTCCAGAATTTAGTACGGAGGTCGAAGGTACGCCGAGGAAGAAAGGAAGAAAAAGAGTCTACAAACCAAAGGTGGTGAAAGATCGTGTGTAATATGGTATTAGCAGTAGGACTGACAGTTGAGTTGGTGGGAAAAACATTTTCGTGTAACAGGTTGAAAGTTCATGTGAATATTCTGGATGTTATGTTGGCACAATAGGGTTTAATGTAAATTGAATTAGCGTTTGGAGTGACATATAGCGTTATGAGAAGGTCTAAAAGGGCTACGTTAAATTTAAATACGAGTCGTTTGTTGTAGTCAGCGAGGGAATCGAGGCCCCAAATATTTTACATCGTATAATTTATAGGTCCTTAAGTGATACCCTGACGTTCGTTATGGTCCTAATGTGACACATTGAACCTGTGGAGGCACCAAAACGTTGCCACAAACCCTTAAGTGGGGACCGAAAAGGCTACGGTGACGATTCGAAGGAACTGTGGTCCTTTCTGGATCCCTAAAGTGTGTCGGGTAAAATAACCGAATAGGCCATCAATGAGTCATTTGACTTTCATCAGAAGGCAACTGGGCCAGGGGACCTCAAGAGGGCACCACAAATGAGCCATGTATCATTTGAGGGGTCTAAGGCGCCCCAATGAGACAGTTATGGACCCTAAACGTTGACAGTGTACATCTTTAGGCACCTAAGGATCGGCCACTGACATTACGTCACACTTAACGGTTACCTGGTAACCGTTAAGTGCGAAAACAGTTTATCCAAATCCTCAGCCCTGAAGAACGAGTTCCAGCACTTGCGAAGGCCATGGATGCGATCTTTCGGAGAGCAGGCGCGTAGATCGGTGGCCGACGACGGTAGACAACGGCATCGGACTCCCGACTCCGGCCGTCGACTTCGAGGGACCCAGGTTTGTTGCCCAGTTCTTCTCAACAGTGTGGCGGGCACTGAGGTTGCGGTTTCTTGTTTCCTCTTTCTTTCTTGGGGGTTTCTATTGGTAGTCATCCTTTAGATGGCTCCGAGGATGGGTAGTCGGATGATGGAAATACAAGCTCAGTATGAACCCCGAATGCCCTGTGATAAGGGGGAATCGTCGATCAAGCCCGTGAAGTTGGTTGGAGTATTCAGAATACAGAGCTATATTATGACTTCGAGCATCACGTGTCAAATCCTCAAAGACAAGGTACATTTCGCTTACTATAACAGTTTTGGTGACAGATGGTTGTGTGTGGAGATTGACATCTTCGTGGAACCATGAACAGGACCACCTTACAACCTTCCGGGGCCACGGGGCTTCTTCAACTATGGTTAGATGGTACAATACATCGCCAAGGTACGTGAAGGATTCATTCAAGAGACACACTGTCCGGAGGAGTTTAAAAATGCAATGAAGAGGACTTACTGCGACCGTCAATCGATGCGGGCTTTGAGCTACTTCTGGTGGGACACCACACATTCGTTCCACTTCCCCCTGATTGGTGAGATGACCATGACGCCTCTTGATTTTTCCGCTATAAGCGGTTTGAGATGTTCGGGTAAGAGGCTCCTAGTTGACATAACCATACGGGACGATGCTAGGAGGTTAGAGAAGGCTATCGGGGACCACTGGGAAAGGTGGTATAAAAAAAGGAAGTTAAGTACAGATATCATGAAGGATTATGAAACCTACGATGTCGGTACTCACGGCGAAGGGACCACCTCCTGCAGTGTTTTGCTTCGTCCTCATCGGCACTACATTTATGGCTGACACTAGCGGTGGGTTTGTCGATACATTCGGCTATCATGTGTGGAAGACATCCCTGCAATGAAGACGTATGATTGGGGAAGTGCAGGCTTGGGAACCCTTTATTTGTACATGGACAGTTAAGCGAGGGTCGAGTGGTAGTGGTGGTTACTGGGAGGCATGGCAAGCTTGGGCTTCAGAGTACTTTAGGGACATAGGCCCTTCATTCGAGTCTTTAGGTGTTGGGGCGGGGAGGACCTCATTCTCAAGGGGAAAACATTGGGCACAAGGATCACAAGGGAAGAACTTGAAAGACATGACATTGTACAAGGAGCGATTGGAGAATGCCTCAGTCACTAGGGTGATATGGAATCCATAGGGTGATGATCTGCCCCAGTATGTGCGGGAAAGTGAGGATAAAGCCAAGAAACATGTGGTTTTGGAGTCACCTTATGGGAGGGCGTGGTATCTAGGAGAGAGGGTTATGCGGCAGTGGGCTGGCGAGACAGTGAATGGCTTAAACCAGCTGGTGCCCCGGCCACCACCCAATACAATGTTTTCAAGGGAGTGGACCGCAATAGAGTTGTATGATGCCTTGCAAGGGACATTTTCCGGGCAGTGGGTGGATGGTTTAATGCGGGATGTCCGTGCACGGAACCGGTGGATGGCTGAGATGTAGAAACTGAATAGGATAAAGAGGGAATTTCTTGCACCCGACATTCCTCCTCCACCACCAAAACAAAAGAAAACTTCAGCGACCCAACATACACCTACTGCTCCAGCCACTACGGGTGCCGACGCCGTGGCTGAGTTTGAGTTCCCGTCACGGAGGATTTACATTGCAAATCTTGAGACCGAGCAAGCGAGCCATTTCTCATACCGATGCCACCCGCCAAGAAGTTGAAGGCTTCCCCATACCACCCACGATGACATCCGTATGTTCAGAAACGCATGCCATATGTTGTTCCCTACCTGTTTCTGTAGTAAACTAATAACATACACCCTACTTTGTTTGTAGGTTCCTCTCGAAATGGCCACCCGGATGCTACGAATGATTGGTGGGTTGAAGATGGCCCTATCTGATGCAAGGAGTGCTGCAACAACCAAAATTAGGCTGCTCAAAGGTTGCGGGAGTAGCAAGATGGATGACCGTGCCGCGTCTTCATCCATACCGAAAACGCGGGCCAGCTCATCTGTTCCAGAAGCAAGGAACGAGGGTGCCAATGATGGAAGCCAGGAAGATGCTGACAATGACAACAACCAGGCGGTAGGCAGTGCAGAGGATGAAGACGATGGCACCGACCAGGAAGAAGGCAGTGCGGAGGATAAAGACGATGACACCGACCAGGAAGAAGGCAGTTCGGAGGATAAAGACAATGACAATAACGATGCTCACAATGACAATGACACCGACCTGGAAGAAGGCAATGACAAAGGACTGCAGGCAGGAGAGACGGGGGACGCGTCCGATATGATGGATTTCTTCATCCAAATCCGGCCACAACCAAGCGTACATGTTACAGGTGAAGGTGCCGATCAGAACGCAGCAACGGGACCGGAGAAAGTAACGTCACGTGATGACAAGGAGACGTTGCATGACGATGCTGAGCAGGTTGTCGCTACCGTTCTTAAACAGCTCCGGTAGGATGTTGACGCCGATGTGCAGGCAAGTACAAGGGACGAGGTGGGTGGAGGTGATGTTACATCCTCAAAGGAGAAAAAGGGCGACGACGTTCAGGCACCTAAGGGAAGTCCACCCCGTGTGATAACGAGAGCTTATAAAAGGATGAAGAAACCATAGGGTGCTTAATAATTCGTTGTAGTATGGTCATGTGTAAAGGGATGAAGAAACTGTAGGGTGGTTATTTATTCGTTGTAGTACGGTCAGGTGTAGGTAAACATGCTTTTCTTTTCATGTGTGGAGCTACTAGGTAAACTAACGTTTGCATGTTGAGGAATGCGCGTTGAGACTCACAAACCGCGTCCGCAGAATGTCCAAATAGCGTCTACCCTTGCATCGTGCAGTCTGCGTGGCCCCAAAGATGACACACTGGCCACCTCCTAGCCCCCTAAAATGACACAGTGGCCCAGTACAGAAACAGCGTTCCGTAATATAACGTATCGCGTTTGACCTAACTTAAAACGTCAGACGTACGACGAACAACGTTTCACGCAAGCTGGGGCTTCGACGTTTGAAATAACTTTTAAACTTGTATTTGACACACCTGCGCACTAAATTTTAAGTTGATATATGCAGTTTATGGACAAATGAGTATACATTTATGGAAACTAAAAACATTAAAATACTAAATTTATATGTTAAAATTTTGAGAGAAAAAAAGTCATAAGTTAAATACTTATAAAATGACACAGTGGCCGTTTCATGGCCCCCTAAAATGACACAGAGGCCCAGTACAGAAATAGCGTTCCGTTGTTTAACGAACAACGTTTGAACTATACGACAACCAACGTTTCACTCGTTTGAACACTTCTTCTGGTGAAATTGAAATTGATGAAGGTTGTAGGCCAACTACTAACAACATGTACAATATTTTAGCTCTGTTTTGTAATGGACTGGAAAACAAGCATTCATATCAGACAGCTTAAGAGTCAGAGTTCAGAAAATGCGTCCGAAGACTGTGCCCCCTAAAATGACACAGTGGCCGTTTCATGGCCCCCTAAAATGACACAGTGGCCCAGTAATAGCGTTCCGTTGTTTAACGAACAACGTTTGAACTAACTTACAACGTCGGTCTGTACGGCAGACAACGTTTCACTCATTTGCACACTTCTTCTGGTGAAATTGAAATTGATGAAGGTTGTAGGCCAACTACTAACAACATGTACAATATCTTAGCTCTGTTTTGTAATGGACTGGAAAACAAGCATTCATATCAGACATCTTAAGTCAGAATCCATCCATAAATCTTAAGAGCAGCAATTGAAGTCCATACATATCTAAATAAGTACGACAGGTGAAACGGATACGCCATAAAATCCATACTGAAATAACGTCTGAACTAACTTACAACGTTTGAACTAACGTTTGACCCTTACACATGTTGCAGCCATAGCAAACAACAACACCACGACGGATAAACTACACAACATCGTACGCAGGGTAAGGCGCCTTTGGAGTAGAGCCTTCTCCTCAGCATAGGCAGCTCTCAGCTCACTTGATACCTGTTTCAGATGAGCAACCTCCTCCTCTCTACCAGCAACTGAACGTGACAACTGGATTTTGCAGTGAAGAAGTATATCTCTGGAGTCCTTCAACTCATTAATCACAGAGATCGCACGAGTTGGGAATGGTGGGTCAACCCACTCCTCAAATCCGCAACCTGGATCATCCCCTGGGTGCCGTAACCAAAGAGGAGTCATGGATTATGAAGATCTGGGTAAGAATGTAGAGATCTAAACTCACTTGCGCACTACGGCAACGCAGGTAGCGTCGGCCTGGGTTATCCGAACTCCACGCCGTCGTGACGGCGCAACCCAACCCACATGAGCATGTCTGGCCGTACGCTTGGTGATACAGTCTGATGTCGTCGCTCTCGCCATAGCTTGACCCCGATGACTGGCTCACCATGGCTAACCCTAAATCCCCTCAGCTCACGACCCACACGACCTAGCGACGTCTACAGATGGCTAATATACTAATACATCGGCGAGCTTGAGGGGTCAAAAATGCGTCACTGACGCAGCTAACAAACACGCGAATTGAGCCCATGCGCGGGACAATTAATTTCAAATATCCATTTCATTTAGATGTCAGTGAAGCTTTTAAGGGGTCCAAAAAATACACGACGTCCTGTACGCTCAACCAACACTCTGTTTTACATACCACGCCCCAGCGATTCAATCACAAATTGCCCCAGGGATTAAAATTGGTGCCCGGCAGTGGACAAAGACCAATGGTAAGTGACGACGATGCTGGCCCAACCTCGGCCCCTGCATTCCTCCATCGTATTCGTCCGGCCAAATGTTCCCACCAAAAATAGGGGTCACGTCACTTCCGGCTTCCTGGGAAAACAACCACTGCGTACAAGGGTGGACAGGTTCTGGAATGTCGGATTCAGGGGCTGCCTCAGCTTCCACGGCGTACTGCAGAGTACAGTTCCTTCGATTGTGGCCGACCTCTCCACACTTGCTACATTTCCTTCTTCTTTGTGCAGTTGATTTCTTCTTCTTCGCGGTAGTGATAGCGGCAGATTGAGAACCAAGCATGACTTACTCCCATTTCGGTGTTGGTCCAAATTATCACTTTTCCCCCTAACTTCATCAACACGCGTCTCCAAGTTTCTCAGACCATCTTTTAACCACTCATACTCTTCCCTTGGACATCTAGCACCATTGTATACAATCTTGTTGCACAGTTTACCTAGCTCCATTTGCCTTGCCCTGGTCAACACCTCATCAGATCTCAGTCAACTGATGGTTGGAAACATGGTTCACCGGCTGACTTAGTCCACCTTTTTAGTATCAAAGATTCAGGAATCCTTGACGCATGCTCCATCTTCAAGACAGAGAACATGTGTTTACAAGGGATGCCTGCCAAGTCATTCAACAAAACTGTAAAGATTATGCAACACTAAATACACCATTGGAACGTTATTCAACGGGACTACAGACGTTATTCAACAGACTATAAACGTTATTTATAACCCAAAACGCGTTTGGTTACACCTATGACGTTAATGTACCTTTGTAATGCAAAAGTGGACAAGTACATGTCACGCTACTATCTGGATGGACGCAAACTTCTCTTTTCCTCACATTCTCTTTCCGATATCGCCCCACTAAATACACCCGCACTTCATCGCTGTTTCGTGACTTGCCTCGAGCCAAATAGGGGCTTCACCCTAATCTCTTCAGCCACCAATCAAGATTGCATCGAGTATACACTTCAGCAAAGACATGTTTTTCAGTTCGGAAGATGGGTTGTCAATTGTGCCCCCTTATGCTTGCTATTATAATTGTTCGAACTACCTTCTCCCTCATTCTTGCTAATGCAATATCCACATGCCTCACAAACCGGAACAATTTTAACTCGCTTCTAACAAACCTTTTCTCGGTAAGAGTGCATCCCTTCGCACCTTTGGTTGCTTGACATACCGGCAAAGAAGTGACCCTTTAGATAAGCTAAAGCCCACATATTTTTCCGCTCATACATCTGCTTCACCCAGGGGTTATCTTGCAACCCATACTCAAACACATTCGCATGCCACACTCTCTCGAAATCATCGGCATCATCAATCCAGAGCATTAACTTCGCAAAAATGTCCCGAACTCATGTCTAAATTTCCCATCTTTCACCTTCTCGGAGCGATTTACCCATTAGGTGCCACGAACACAAACGATGTATCGCATTAGGGAGGACTTTCCGTATGGCTACACGCATGGCTGCATCTTGATCTGTAATCACCGAAACGGGGTCTTCCCATTCATACACTCCACAAAGTTCTCCAACAACCAAACAAAAGCTTCCTCACTTTGCTCATTTATAAGAGCGCATGCAAATACAATTGTGGAGAAATGGTTATTCACACCAACGAAAGTTATAAAAGGCAGTCCGTACTCATTTGTTTCGAAAGTTGAGTCGAACCCGACAACATCACCAAACGATCGAAAATCCCGTTGCATTTGGTGGCAGCCCGGAAAAGATAGCGGAGTCTGCTCCCTCGTCCACACGATAGGTGCAATACATGCCCGGATCTCCTCCACAACTCTAGTCAAGTACCCTATAGCAGCCTCTGCGTCACTATCCATTATTTGAACCCTTCGATCACTATCGACAAAATTGTAAAGATATTTAATGCCGAACCCAACTCTGTTGAAACCACCTGCGACCAAGACCATGTAGTCCATTATAACACTGGTCTTGATGCCTACACTCTTCATCTGCTTTGTTTGCTCCTTCGCCATAAAGCTTACATTTTTGTGCGATGCAACAAGGTGCATTTCAGTTCTCTCTACCATAGGGTGATTATGACCTGTGTTGAACTCCCTCACTTCATACTTACCGGTTTCCTTAACACAATTGACCCGGAATGAAGCAGGACATCCACACCTTCCAACTCTCATGGGTTTCCTTTGCCTCTCATGGGGAGCGAACTTGGGCTCATTTAGCCCATATCTGTTACACACCCACCTCCTCCTCATGACAATGTCTGTACCCATGTACATTTTTTTCTCAACCCTCCTCGTCCCAAAACCCATAACTTTAGCATAGCATTTATAGAACCTCTCTGCACACTCAGTGTCATCAAAAAAGATATCCTTCAAATCCACAAGTCCCCACTTCTGCACTGGCTTACTCAGCTGTAAAACTATTGCACTCCACTGATCGTCAAAAACATCGTCATTACACAACTCCTCGTCACTCTTTTCCAGTTCCGTGTTGTCCTCTGCCGCATCCATATTTTCAAAGAATTCAGCATCGTTACCTTTCCAACTTGAATGTGTCGGAGGATAGCAGCTTGCATTACTAGAGCTGAACCAGTTCTTTGCACCACAATCAAATTTGTTATCACCCCACGATGACGCCATGAAATCGCGAAGAGAGCCTCTGTTTTCATCCATCTGTCAACCAAATACGTCAATCAGACATACGTGGCCGACAACCACGTTGTAGTCCAAGTTTCTCTTCACGTATGCATAAATAAATCAATGAACCATAAATACACACCTCCTACACAGCATCAACAACCACCACCAAAGGGGACAACCGGCGGAATCAAACAGAGGAATGTTACCAGTTCTTCCACTGCGCCATACTTACATTTCATTACGCATGCACAACCACAACCTGTGGTAAATCCATCTCAAACCATGCGTCTGCTAGTAAATAGTGAGGTTAGCTGATCAACAGTGGAGTCTGAACCCTTTGCGTGCACTGCTAGCGTTTTCTCGGGAAACTAATGTTGCACGAAAGGCACCCTAACAGTGCCCACTGACGCCGCTCCATGCACCTGGACTTACACTGTGACTCACTAAAGCCCATTAACCAGCGTTTCATTGCTCATAAACGACGTTAGGGCAATCATCAATAGCGTTACTATCTACCCTAAAATGATGCAAGCTTTTTAATGAGATTAATTACTGTTTTAAATCAATAAAAACAACACCAGGCTTATAGAATAGACAAAACTACTATTTCAGAAGAGCTAAACATTTTAAATATGACAACCACAGAATCTAGAGTACGGGTGATGACTTTAGGTATTGTCTCAAACACATACTTCAACAAGAGTTAACCTAAGAGGAATCATAAAAATAATTTCCCATACAAAACACTTAAATACACTATATTCTGTTCAGTACTAACATCTAAAACGTACATTATACTTTAATATCAAATAAAAAATACAAAAAGTTCTAAAATTATACAATCGCGTTAATTAAACGTTATTTTACTAAACTCTAACGCTAATTTTAACGACTCCAACGCTATTAGATAACTCTTATACTACACTTTCATCTAGAATGTTCTAGAATGACTAACTTTAGATGCCTCGTAAAGGACGCTGACGAATATTTGGCTCCTTCTAGAATGACTAATGTTAGGCCCCTCGTTAGTGCCGCTGACCAATATTTCTCTGATTAAATGAACAGGGTTACAACACTAGACAAACGGCTTTGGCCATTTCACAAACGGGGTTCCGTCAAGCCTGCAACAACATTAAAATTACGTCTTACGCTTCCACGACGAAAATCGAAAAAAAAACTATCAACCATGATTTCTTTTTACACAGATTCTTTAATAGGCTATAACAATGGGAAACATTGCTCCTTTGCATGAATACACCCATTTTTTAGCCTCAACATAGGAGAAATACACAACAAAACTGACAAAAAAAAACTTTAGATGCTAAAATGTCCAACTTCACAAAGTACAATGGTGTACTTCAAGTACTTCAAAATAGAGGGGTACTTGAAAATAGAAATTGCTTACAGCAACTCTGTGAGTTCCGAGTTCCGACTGGTGAGTGCTGTCCAACAGCAGAGCAAGCAGAGACTTGGGTTGTGGCTTCGGAAGAAAAATGAAACGATTCTTCAAGCCGATAGAGAAAGAGGGCGGAGCCAAGAAGCCCTCTCTTTCGGCGGCGGAAGAAGCCGGCGATCACGACAGCCAGCCAGAGGAGAAGCGCAAGGCGGCGGAGCCGCTCAAGTTCTTGACTTGGAATGCTAACAGTTTCCTTCTCCGGGTGAAGAACAATTGGCCTGAATTCTCCAACTTTGTCTCCACTCTCGACTCAGATGTCATCGCCATACAGGTTTTCATTTTTTTTTTCAATTTGTTTATCTGCTGGCATTGTTTGTGGTTTGAAGTTGCAATGTGGGGGTAGTGCTTCAAGCTCTGACCATCTCCTAGGTTTTTATTTTATGAAAAGGGCGTAAAATGTTTTGTCCTGAACATATTTTGAAAATTTTAAACTGTATATGTGTGTAAGTGGTGATATGAGTAGGTCTGGACATTGATGTTCTAAACAACTGCGTAAAACATGCACATACACACATATACACACACTGCCCAGCGTACAGACTGATCTGGGTTTACAATCAAACTAGCTCCAATGTCAGTTCAGCAGTTTCCATTGATGCATGAGAGGTTTCTGGAGAAAGGTCTGAGCTGGCTTTTTAGATTTTTGTTCAGCATGAAAGTACCACTATCAATATATGATAGTGTATGGTTTAAATAAAGATTTCTTTGCAGTTTTGCAGTTGAGTTCAAGACCCAGAATGTTTGCATCCTGATATTTTTTGTTATTTCATGTACATGGTTTAACTGAAATTTATGACCTGTTTGTTATTGCTCTGGTTGCTATACATCATGCTTTTTTTCTTTTTTTTGTGATGTACTCTGTGGTTGACCATGTCAACAATTAACGGCATGTAGATGTCAGGAAGTAAGGATGCCTGCTGCTGGTTCAAAGGGTGGACCTAAAAGTCCAGGGGAGTTAAAGGATGACACGAATGCTTCCCGAGAGGAGAAGAAGGTTATAGTTTAATCCATTCTAACAAAAGAAAGTCCTTACATCCATGTTTGAAGTTCGAACCGATAACACTGTGTTACTAATAACTTGATGTTTTCTGTAGCAATGATAAGAAAATAATGTGTCATGATTGGGCAATATATGTTTGGTAAAGAAAAATTATATTTATGAATTAGATCAGTTTTATGTACTATCTCTGTCCCCATTTATACTTACTCTGAGTAAAATAATTTAGGGTTGTTGTAGATTGTGTATAATTGATGGGTAGAGAAAGTAAACTTTATTGGAAGTTGTGCTGAATTGATGAGGAAGGAATTAAATTAAGGATAATTTGGCAAATGAGGTAGGAAAACGTTTCCTTAAAGAAAAATGAAACAATTATATAGGGACTTCCCAAAGAGGAAAACATAACCATTAAACAGGGACAGAGGGAGTATATGTTTTCCCATGCTGATTTTTCTGCTATAAACTTGATTCTATATTTTTTATATTGCAGATTTTGATCCGTGCCCTTGCTAATCCTCCATTCAATAACTATCAAGTGTGGTGGTCTCTGGCAGATTCGAAATACGCAGGGACAGCACTGCTCATAAAGAAATGTTTTCAACCAAAAAAGGTGTCTTTCTCTCTTGATGGAGCAGGTAATTACTGTTAGAAATGCACATCTGTGGTATTGTGTACTTGGTTCATGAATACAAATGCTGAGGGCTGCATCAATGCACGTTTTCGTTTCCCCTTTAATCGGTGGTTTCTATCTTAATTAACATGTTAATTCCTGCAAGTTTTGGCTCTTTCGGATCGATGATGCTTCACAAGATAATTGAAGTAGGCTTCAAACTTTTGTAGCTTATCCAAATGTAGGAAACATCCCTTCCTCGTTTTCCTCATTTTAAGCAATCATGCTAGAATAAGCTTGTTCCTTCTTTCATGTTTGTGGTCCTCGTCAAGTCGCATCTAACTTTGTGGTTCTGTAATTTTAAAAAGCTTAACTGGTTATGAACAAAGATCACTAGCAAACTTGAGATTTTATGCAGTAAATTAAGTTGTAGTTCTCTACAGTGACATCTATGGTCTTTTGCTTTAGCATTCTAAGCACTACCAGCTGTGGGGTGTCATGCTAGTCATCAGACTTTGGTTGATACATCTGCTTTTTTTCATGCTTTTCAAACACCAATGGGAGAAGTAATCATGATAGTCTTCATTGTTGCTAGGCTCAAAGCATGAACCAGATGGCAGAGTCATTCTAGCTGAATTTGAGACAATTCGTTTGCTGAACACATATGCACCAAATAATGGCTGGAAAGAAGAGGAAAATTCTTTCAAACGAAGAAGAAAATGGGACAAAAGAATTCTAGAATTTGTTCTCAAGTCTTCAGATAAGCCTCTCATATGGTGTGGTGATTTGAATGTAAGGTGAGGCTCTTGGAATTTTGAAATTATGGATTTCATTTGCTCTCCGTCTTAAGTAGATCAAAATGGGGCTGACCCTTCCTCAAACCCCATTTTTGTTGCACGAGCTTTTTGCACTGGGTTGCCCTTTTATTTGCTCTCTGGCAGTGTACATGCAGCAGACATCTTGTTCAATAGACTTTGATGTTGTTGTTATCTTCTCCAGCCATGAAGACATTGATGTGAGTCATCCTGAATTCTTCAGCACTGCGAAGATGAATGGCTATGTCCCTCCAAACGAAGAGGTGCATATGTACATTCCTTTTTGTGTATCTTTGACCAGAGCTACAAAAGGAGATTGTCATGGTTCATTTGATACATAAATAGACATAAGACTTCATTATCTTCATAACCAAAAGTCATTTTAATCTAAACTTGATAACTGGAAAACATGATATGATTGCCCTCTTTCTCTGAATATGTTGGTGCTTTTATTATTTTGTATTGATGATTTGAACACTTCTAAGCATTATAATTTACTACCATTTGTTTTTCATCAAATGAAGAAAATAAACAACTTGAAAAATGATCCAAATAAGCGAGAGGCGAGAACGCCCTGGTACTGCTAAATTATGAATGATACTCTTTGAAGGTGCAAGTTAATGTAGGAGGAGATAAGGCACTTAATGTTGTTAGATGCAGCTTAATATATAATGGCATTTGGGAGTTTTCTACTATTACTGCTGAATTCTTGTGCTATCCTGATTCAAAGGAGAGCATATGTCGTTTTTCCTTTTCAAGTATTTGATAAACTGATTAGCAACGTAAAATGGTACAGGATGTTGGGCAACCGGGATTCACCTTGGCTGAGAGAAATCGTTTTGGGACGATACTAAAAGAGTTAGTGATTTTCCTGGACTTTGTCTTCGTTTTCTTTGTCAACTATTTAAGATGCTCGTGTAATGGCCGTCCCTAACTTGTTCAATAAATATCACATCAAGATAAAGATTGTGCACTGAAATGTTCTTTCCTTTTTCTTTATTTTTATTCTTCTACTCTAGGATTTCCAATCGTTGTTTTGTATAGTTTGCTTGATATGGTTTTCCCTCTGGACTCATTGGATTTGCGTAGCTAGGTTTGTTAAGTGGGGTTTTCACCATGTGTCTGGTGTGATTAGTTGGGGCGTTTTTTATGGAGTTATTTTCCCAATTCTATATTTCGGGATTTGGTGTAATACTTTATTAATAAAACCAATTGTTGCCTTTCAAAAAAAAGAAGAAGAAAAAGATAATAATGTGTTTCTCGGCCTTAATTTTACCAGGGGAAGGCTTGTTGATGCATATAGATATTTGCACAAGGAGAAGGACATGGATCGTGGATTCTCTTGGTCTGGAAACCCAATTGGAAAGTATAACTTTGTTTTGTTTCTGAAATAGTTTTTTATCATGTCATTGTTATGTTTTTCTTGCCTTTAATATTCGTTTATACTAGCACTTAACACCCCCCCTCTCTACCCGAACTATATTGAAAATTACACTGATTACACTGATCTCCTCTGGTGCTGACAGTTTCCCAAAAGATACGGTTTTAAGTTCTTATTTACGGCGCAGTATAGTTCAGTAATTCGGACTTGTGTGTGTGTTTCCTCTCACTTAGTTGACATGAAATTATCAATTATTAGTCTTCGTACACCCAAAACAATATTTTTAAAAATGCTAATTAACTGTAAAAACACCACACAACTTGAAATTACTAGCAGATTGCTAAACTACAGTCGAAATTAGGATTCAAGGATTTTTTTGGATAGTGTGTAGAGCACCAGGGATAAGTGTATATTTTCTGAATAGGGTAACTTTGATTTGCCCTTCCTCTGTCCCGAATTGGTTGTCCCTTTTGCATTTTTGTAAGAGACTAAGGTTGCATGAGATGTAAGTAAAATTTAAGAGGAAATTCAATATTATCCCTACCTTTTGTATTGCATGCATAAAAAATTGGAAAAAGAGTGTTGCCATGAGGGTATAATAGGAGAAAACCAATGTAGAAATGAGTCATGTTAAATGAGACGACGTTTTCAGGGATGAGGGAGTACTAAAGTTTAGTAGGTATTTGTGATTGTTACCAAATCTCATGGGTGTAAGCTGTTCGGTTTGTTACATCATCTGTTAGTGGTTCGTTAATAATCCTTGAGGTTGGGGGTGTGGGGAAGGTGGTTATATCATGGTATTGCTCAACCATTCCTTTTTTTCTTTTATGAACTATTCTTGTGCGTTAATTTATCGTGATTGACTGTATTTTTGTTGCAGATATCGAGGGAAAAGAATGAGAATAGACTACTTTATTGTTTCAGAAAAGCTCAAAGAGCGGATAGTTGCTTGCGAGATGCATGGAAAAGGAATAGAACTGGAAGGTATGAGGAATTCCCATTCTCAGAGCCCGTTTAGTTTTGGGAAATTTTCCAAGTTTTCTATTCCAAAATTAGTTTATAAATGTGTTTGAATGGTGTTTTGTTTTAGAAGTTTTTCAGTTTGGAGATCAAGGTTTTTCATCCTTGAAAATTAGTTATACATTCAAACATTTACTATAAAAGAAATCTGGAAAGAAAAATATGGAAAATTTTCCAAAACTTAACATTCTCTCAGCTTTTCGATTTTTCGATTTTCCCGACAGAATATCCCTGATGATTAACTTTCCAGGTTTCTATGGAAGCGATCACTGCCCTGTTTCCCTTCAGCTTTCACCAGCAAGTGCTGACCAAACTTGATACTTCATATTCAGGTCAACTGATAGTGTATTAGATTCTACTTTTAAAATGCATTTCCCTTCTGAGTAGTGAAATGAGTATTCATCTGTTATGCTCATAAGTATTATTGTTTTCTCTGATGCTTGAAGAGTTTGCAAGCTACGGAGTTTGAAGGTACTGTCAAATTAGGAGAACGCAATTTGACAATAGCAACTAAGGAATTAAAAATTAGATTTGGGAATGCAATTTCTCCAACAGTAGCTAAAAGTTGCTAGGGTAACTTTCAATTACCACTGAGGTTTGTTATAACCCGCAGTTACCTCCACCAATTTCCAGAAATCTACAAAATCTCTTAGTGAAACATTCAATTATCCCCCACAACTGTTACATATGTTAGAAGTTCAGTTAAATTTTAGGGTTATTTTATTGATAAAGTGCACTCATGATCCTGTAACTTTAATTATTGTACCACAGGGGTCCTGTTTTAACTTTTTGTACTAATAAAGTTCTGTTTTTAACTTTTTATGACTTTAAGGTCCTTTTCCGTGACCGTTAACTTTAACGGATTTGAGGGAAAAATGATAAACTTAGCTATTTAATTGTTTAAAAAAGTTTATTTATACCCCAAATTTTAAACTTAACCATTTAAGTATTCCCCAACAGTTTTAAATTTAACAATTTAACCCAAATGTTATAATTAAGTCCAACAACACCTAACCACCGTCAGGCCGTCACCACAACCACCGACCAACTGCCGCTGACCACCGCCGCCATAGCCGGAAATCGCCGAAAATTGTTGGAAACGCAAAACAAAAGCCGAGAACATAGATCGGGGTCTAAAACCGCTAGATCCCGGCCTAGGGTCGTTGAATCGTGACCTAGGGTAGCCGGATCGCGAGCCCGGGGCCGCGATTCGCCGGCCTTGGGCCGCGATCCGGCGGCCTTGGGCTACCATCCGGAGGCCCTAGGTCGCAATACGGCGGCCCTGGGCCGAGATTCGGCGTTCCTAGGCCCCGATCTACGTGCTTGGCTATTTTTGTGTTTCCAGCATTTTTCGGCGGCGGCCCGACGGTGGTGACTTGGTGTTGTTGGACTTAATTAAAACATTTGAGTTAAAGGGTTAAGTTTGAAGTTGTTGGGGGTGCTTAAATGATTAAGTTTAAAATTTGGGGTGTAAATAAACTTTTTTTAAACAATTGAGTTGCTCATTTGATCATTTCCCCCTCAAATTCGTTAAAATTAACGTTTAATGGACGGAAAAAGACCTTAAAGTAACAAAATGTTAAAACATGATTTTATTAGTACAAAAAGTTAAAACAGGACCCTAATGGTACAATAATTACAGTTACAGGGTGCACTTTACCCGTTATTCTATCAATCGAACCTTTATTTTTTCAAACCTTGACAAATCCATCGTAATTGTTTTATGCCCTTATAATTTCACCATTCCATCCCCTATTCTCCCACCCACCTTACGACTATGTCAAAGAGCATCGCCCATGACCTTGATGGTGCTACCAGCCATCAGCCCAACCCTTTGTGATGTTGATGTGCTCTAACTTGCTGCCTAGCTTGCCCATCGCCGCATCTTCCACCTCTTCGAAAAAATGGCGATAACGTCATCATCATCCAGGCTTGGGAAATTCCACGCACAACGCAACCTCGATGAGGCCTTCTTTGAGATAGACGACAAAGATGATTCCAATGAGTCAAACTAGATGGAGGTGTTTAAGATCTTCATCTCCGCTCAGGAGTTGCAACCGTCGTTGGGGAAACTGGGTGCCTTGTTCGGCCTTCGAGAGGATGGGTAGGGCAGCAGTGGATGTTCATGGATGGGTTGGGTGGAGGCAGAGGGATACTCTTAGAGGGGTGGGCCGATTCAGGGGTGGTGATCTTCGACACAGTTGGGGCAATGGCGGTGCTGGTGGGGGTGAGTGGGAATATAAGGGATGGAGTGATGAAATTGTAAGGAGATAAAACAATTAGGATCTATTCGGGTTTAAAAAGTTAAAGGTGTAGGAGTTTGACCCATAAGCTAGTCGTTGTACTCTGGTTTTGGACACATACATGATTACTGCGCATGAGTAAATGAACATGCATACATTAACCCCTAGAATAAAGATATTCCTAAAATATCTCTAGTCAAGTATTATAGTGAACATGAGTTGCTATAATGCATGTGAGACTAACATAAGTTAAGATTTATGTAGTGAAGTTTTACTTATGAATACATAACAAGAAGATGTACGTATAAATTAGATTAACCCAAATGAGAACACCTTGAGAATCGTAGAATGATAGTCACATGTACGTCTCAATAGGTCGTTGTATACTTAATTCTTAGACCCGAGGTAGTGGAGATCTGCTCATGTGAGTTGCTTGGTTAGATTATAGTAAAAAGCAAATACTACTCTTAACCTAGTGGAATAGACTAGCTTCAGGTAAGTTACAATATCACAGAGCTAGAATGTTATGTACCAAGACGTGATTTGACACTCCTATGCTACAGAAGATACACTCATGCCCATAATTGAATGGTAAATTTCATACCTTGTTTCAACCCGAGTTTTTTCGAAGGGGCACAACGAGTACAAATAAAACGATCATACCAATGTGTGAGGTTTCGTGATGGTGTTGACTTCTTCATTAAATTGGTAGCAATGATGTATTGCTAGATACCGCTATCTGCTTTTAGTCATGAATGAGAATTCATGACTATTGGTAAGTTAAAGGGAACCTATAGAGTCACACACATATAAACGAGACAGTTCTAGAGTGATTTGCGCAAAACTAGAACCTATTGGGTTAAAGTGACAACTTGGGAAAGTTTTGAACTTAAGTGGAAAACCCGTGAAAGTAGGAACATCTAATCTCGGTGGGACTGGGCGCATGGACAATCTATATAAACTACTTCATGCTCCCAGGTCAGAGAATATCAGAGCTCTCTGATAGTTTTACGCATGCCGGGAAACTGATTGCTGTGATTCTTATTGTGTTTTTGCCATCCTCCCATTGTTGTTGGAGATTTATTCTACTGCTAGAACAGTATCGAGAGCGAGGAACTCCTACCTCAGACATTCTTGGAATCGAGTTGAGGAAGCAACTGTTTATGCGTGGATACAACTAGAGGGCTTGTACGTTCTCTCCTTAAATACACCAAATGGATTATCATCCGAAGGTAAAAACTTTAAACGACCATCCTGCTCAATATTACATAAGATCCTTGGTGGGTTTCTATTTCCTCTACGTTTGTTTGTTACTTGGAAACCCAACAGCGGTATCAAAGCCACTTGTAGGATTCATGATGGTTCTGATTGCTTTATTTTTCATGATGAATTGAAAATTGAAGAATCCTTAAATAATTAGGTTTAATTAAATTTGGAATTTAATCAAACCAATAATTTTGTGAAATTTCTCAAGAATGTGAAGAACGCGCAGGAAAAAAACCCTAGACATTTTATGAAGTTTTTTGGATTGTTCTAATTTCTATAATTTACCATTTTGCTTGGTAGTAGTAAATTAACCATCCCACATTTACAAACAATTGTGTGAACAATAATTTGAGAGTTTTGTTTGATGGGGTCTTGTGCTTTTTTTATTTATTAATGGGACAATTCTTTTCTTACTCTATTTTTCATACTTCTTGCATATCAATATGAAATGCTTTCGATCTCCTCATTTGGTACAATTTCTCACAAATGTTAATTCTCTACATTTAATTTTATACCTTATCAACCCTAAAAGTATTGTAGTATTTCCACTTTATTACGTCCCAAAATTATACTGTTACGACCCATACCAGCTATACATGCAGCTGATGGTCTAAGGTAGTAACACGCCCATGATCGATTGCAGTTCTAAAATGTTTAAAGAAATAAATAGAGAATTTTACTAGGCAATAAAAGTTTAGATTTTACAGAACCAAATTACAAAGGCAAAAGAAGTGTGTACAACGGTTTATTAAAGTAAAAGAAAGAAGGAAAATAGAAAATAATCTGACGGGTCGAGTTTGCTCTAAGTCCTAGATGCTCAAGTCCTTAGCTAAAAAGTATAGCTTGCTCGGACAGTCCTCCTCCAAATTTATAACTCGGGATCCTCGGATGAACCTCTGCTAAGTTTAATACTTAGCGTCCTCGGTTTAAGGGTTTTTGTTAATCCAAAACCAGTCTCAGCTCCCAACCCCACTTCATTTATCAAGTGGTCAGGGATCGTCATCGACCAGGAAAACTAGGAGATCAACCGGTTGGTTAACTTCACCACCAACAGGTCTTCTTGTACTTCTACCTGTAATTTCCTGAAACATCTGAAGCAAATAGATCAGTAGTAAGAGGAACTAAATGATTGATCCTATTCCTTTGGGGTTTCTAGGTGTAATCGTTAACTAGCAAGTTAGGACAAGGAGGGGTAATTTGAATTACCAAGGCACTTCCTAACTTGTAGTCAAGGTTCGTTTTAGTTATGCTAGAGAAGTAAACAGACAAGAGACCAGCCATGGTAACAAGGAAGAAAAGGAAGGGCAGCAACCAACATGAGATGTTCTAAACGCAGAAGATGAGGTTTTGAGTGGAAAAGGACAAGTTAAATCAAGATACTAATTTTTAATGGTAAACAAGAAAGGGTGGAAGCAAGTGAATTAAAGAGAAGGCAGCCAAGTCAACATGGAGTGACTAAATGTTCAACTAAGCTTAAAGAGTCAAAGATCATGCTTACCAAGTCAAAATATGCTCCAAATAATAAAGGCAGCAGCTAAAGATTATTATAAAGTCTTATTCTTAAGTCAATGTCTATGATTTTTCGGTTCATTAATAAAGTGGCTAAGACATGCTCACAAGTTAACTAAGAATTTGACAAGTAATATTAAGAATTGAACAGCAAGAGTATTTGGGACTACCTAAATTCATAAACTAATTAATAGAGCTTAACTAACCTACTTAGGTACCAACTGAGATAAAGCCCAGTAGATGGTCAACACAACAAAATCCAAACAATAAACCTGCTTAAAACTAGCAACCTTAAGAATACAGCTAAACAAACATGAGTCCACCTGTGAAACTAAAAGATGACTAAACTAATAAACAAGGAGTAAATTGGAATCATCATATTGTACAACAAATACCAATCCAAGGCATGTAAGAAGAATTTAGAAATTTACACGATACTTCAACTAGCATGAATAATCGGTTGGAGACAAGATGCAGTTTCAGCCACTAATTCAACCAACAAGCAAAAAGTCAAATTCACAAATTACTCAATCAAGTTATTGAATAAAAAATAGAAATCACTCCCCTATCCAACAGGTCTTTCTAGTTTACGGGAGACAATTTTGTGGGAGTTTTCCGGTACCATAGAGAGAGAATTGCACCTTAAACATCAAACTTTTATAATATGTATGTTTTAGTCCCCATAGTTTGATTTATGTTGGATTTCCAAAAATCGTTCAAACACAAAAGAGTTTGGACACCAGATAATGACGTTCATGAATACACAATAAAGTTTGGACAACACAAAAGCGTTTCCATTTTAAACATGTGAATCAAGTTTAATATGAACTTCTATAAGAAAATTATATGATTGCATAGATTGTAACTATTAATAGAATGAAATCAACTCTTTAGTGGTGATTGAGGTGAAATAGTTTTAAGAAGAGCATAACGTAACTTGTTAAAAAGCTAAATAGTGGTGTGAATATCAAATTGGACCAACCAAACTTGAAGATCTTCATCAATACTAATTCTCTTAACTTATATTGTTAGTTTAAGGTTAATTGTGTATTCAATTTGGTAAAACGGTGGCAAAAAAATTTTAAAAAATATTTTGACATTAATGGAAGAAAGACATCAAACGCTTTTTTTCTCCAACACCTTTTGTTTAAACTGAAATGTTGTTTAAGGACACCGAACGCTTTTTTGACATCTTCTAACGTTGTTCATCAAAACCGAAACGCTTTTGCCTTGCATTGGAGGATACAATATTAACGTTTAGCTCTAAAAAACGTTTGGGTAAATAAGAAGAGTGTTTTGTATGGTCAAAATTTACATCGATACACATTTTTCTCCATTGTCGCATTTGAGGGTCTCAATCTTTCACAAACGTTTGGGGAACTGAGAAAAGAGTTTAGAAGTTAAAATAGCGATAAAGGAGCAAGAAAGAAACGTTTGGGACTAAAAAAAATGAATCTCGAATAACTCGGCGCCTAATCGATTCTGGCCCAGATCGGTGGTTAAGCAACCAGAGAATTCGTGTGGGTGGTAAGAGATGGCGACGTTTGCCAACTCCGTAATTAACATGAAATTCGTCAAGCCGCTTGGCTTTGAGGCACCGCTCGATCGTTTCTCCGAGGGGAGAGCCATCGAACATGTTCGAGTTTTGTCCCATGAGATTGATGGCCGACAAGTTAGTCGACTTTTCACAGAAACTCATTAATTACATTCCTTCTTTGCCGATTCATGCCTTATTTGGCATTGCTCATCGAAATCTGATCTTATCGTCGTCAAGTCCACCGGCCTCCTCACCGCACCCTACACTTGTCACCGACCTCATCCCGCTGCCACGCATAGCCGGATTTGACTACACCACCCCGACCTCATCGGCCGCGTGAATCCAGATCTGGCTTCATGCTGCCGGCGAGCCAAGGTGACGCGGACAGATCTGGCTTCACATGACACGATATGATTGTTAACATTGCTCAAATCCGATAGTGCCGGAGGCTAAAGGAGGGGGCGGAGTTTACACGACCGAAGGAGGAGTTGAAGAAGATCTGATTCGTGAGAACCCAAAGTTTTCATTGTCAAAGTTGGAGGACCCAGAGTGTGACTATGTAAAAGTCAAAGCCTAAATGTTTTTGTCAAAGTTGGATGACCCACAGTGTGACTATGTAAAAGTCATGACCCAAATATTTTTGTCAAAGTTGGAGGATCCAAAGTGTGACTATGTAAAAGTCAAGGCTAAAATATTGTCATTGTCAAAGTTTGAGGATCCGTAATTAGCCACGAAAAGCATTTAAATTATCTGTACCAATAGTGCACACGGAGATCCCAAAATGTGACATTGTAAAATTACAATAAAAGCCACTGATGTGTTCTTTGACGCAGTTTAGGGTCTTCTTATGTGTTATTGAGATAGTTTAGGGTCTCCATATGTGTCATTGATGCTATTTAGGGTCTCCATATGTGTCATTGACGTAATTTAGGGTCTTCATAGTTTTCAAAATTCAAAAGTTTTTTATGTTCTATAACGCTTTTTATTCTTTCAAACGTGTTTTCTAGTATTCAAATGTTTTTTTAATTGAACAAATGACGCTATTTTATTCAACCGAAAGTTTCATAAATGTGTTTTCTAGTATTCAAACTAAAATGACGGCGATTTGATTAATTGGCCAAAAAAAATCCCGCAAAAGAGAGTACCAGATACTCAAAAGGCGTCGGACAGAGTGGCCTCTCCACTTTCGAAATTCTTTCCACCTGGCTCAACTCAAGCAGCAATTGGTGTCTCCTGCTTCACCGATCGATTTGCAATTGGTATCTCCAACTTCAAAACTTCAGACCCTTAGGCTGATTCGATTTCAGCCCCACTCCCGAACCAAATCGAGCCTTGTAACTCCGGCGACATCAACACCACAAGCCACCTCCTATTTCCGTTCTCTCCATGTTGAGATTGGTGATTCAAAGCCTGGTCCATCTGTGCATGAGAAGCAGAAGGGTGAAACTGGCGTGCTGGACAAGCAAGCTGGATTGGAGTAAGGAGCAAGCTACAGAAGTCCAAGTTAGATTAGGACTTGATTGCTCGATTATTAAGAATTATTCTTGTAGTAGTTATTATCTTAATTAAGTAGCAGTAAGCGCCTAGTTATTAGCAGCAAAGTTTTAGGAGTTAGACTTCAAGTTAAAGTAGGATTAGGAGAGTATGTACAGAGCCTATATAAGGCTTTGGTTTCTGATGAATACACAAGGAAGTGAGGTTCAAGACAATTACATACAATTGTCAATTGATTACAACTATCAAGTTCTTGCAATTTAGTTCCAATATTGTGGTATCCGAGCGGAGGTTGTTTCAAGCAGCACCATGGCCGCCAACAACAATCAAATAACCAGCCTACCACAAGGTCACATACCTGTTTTCAAAGGAGATGGGTTTTATTTTTGGACAATCAAGATGACAACATTGTTCAGAACTCAAGATCTATGGGATCTTGTGGACAAAGGCATAACAGGAGAAGGAGATGAAAGAACAAAGAAAGAAGAAATAAGAAAGGATTCAAAAGCCCTCCTTTTGATCCAGCAAGGAGTAGAAGACAACATCTTCTCAAAGATATCTGCTGCAACAACTTCAAAAGAAGCCTGGGATATATTGAAGAAGCAATACCAAGGCTCGGCCAAAGTTGTTGTAGTGAAAAGACAACTTAAGAAGAGAATATGAAACTACATGCATGAAAGAAGGTGAATCTGTTCAGACCTATTTGGATCGAGTATCCAATCTCATCAGCAGAATGGCAGCTCTTGAAGACAAGGTAGGAGAGGAAGCTGTGGTGACCAAAATTTTGAGAACATTAACTCCAAGGTTTGATCATGTTGTTGCTGCAATTGAGGAGTCCAAAGATCTGTCTATTTTATCTGTTGATGAACTAATGGGTTCTCTGCAAGTACATGAGGCAAGAATAAACAGAAATAATACAAAAAATGAAGATAGTGCCTTCCAAGCAAGTGGAGAAGGCAGATCCAATGGCTATGGAAGAGGGGCATTTCGTGGAAGAGGAAGAGGCAGAGGGAGAATGAGCAATGTGCAATGCACATATTGCAAGAAATCAGGACACAGAGAAGGAGAGTGTTGGAGCAAACAAAAATGTGGAGTCTGCAATAAGAAAGGTCATGCAGAAGAAGACTGCTGGAACAAATTGCAATGTACCTACTGCAAAAAGAAAGGGCATAAAGAGGAGGACTGCTGGTCAAAATCAACTGAAGCTAAATTTGCAGAAGAGGTTGAACAAGATGAAGATTATTTGTTCATGATGGTAGCTGGGAAAGATCAACACCAGACAGATGTGTGGTACCTAGACAGTGCATGCTCAAACCATTTAACTGGTGCAAAGAACAAATTCAAGGTTCTGAATGAAGAATACAAATCTACAGTACGGTTTGGAGACAATAACCAAATCAAGATTGAAGGAAGGGGCGAAGTTCAGGTGTATTTAGAAGGAAAAGAAAGGTTCATAAAAGAGGTGGACTATGCACCTGGAATGGCACAAAACTTAATAAGCATCGGACAGCTAATGAAAGCTGGATTTGAAGTTTGCTTCAATAAGCAAACATGTGTGGTGAAGAATGGCAAAGGAGAAGTAATACTGAGATCAACAATGACTGAGAATAGGATGTTTCCAGTAATCTTAACAACAGTTCAACAAGCCTTGGTCAGCAAGAAGGAAGAAGAATCTAAACTATGGCATCAAAGGTATGGGCATGTAAATTATAAATCCCTGCAGAATTTAAAAAGCAAAAGTTTGGTTGTTGGGTTACCAGAAATAAAGGACAATGGAGTGTGTGAAGGGTGTGTCTATGGCAAGCAAACTAGAAGGTCGTTTCCTCATGATCAAGCTAGAAGGGCATCAAGCAGACTTGAACTCATCCATGCAGACATATGTGGACCCATGAGAACCCCATCATATGGAGATAACAGGTACCTTTTCATGTTAATTGATGATTTTTCCAGAATGGGGTGGGGATATTTTGTTAAACAAAAATCTGAAGCATTTGGTGAGTTCAAGAAATTTAAAACACAAGTTGAGAGAGAAACTGGATTGAAGCTTAAAACATTGAGAACAGACAGAGGAGGAGAGTTTATCTCAGCAGAATTCAATGCTTACTGTGAAGAAGAAGGCATTAAACGCCAATTGACAGCTCCATACACTCCAGAACATAATGGAGTAGCTGAGAGAAGAAACAGAACAGTTATGGAAATGGCAAGGTCCATGTTGAAAGCTAAGAAATTGTCAGATGAGTTTTGGGGAGAAGCTGTAGCTACATCTATATATCTACTGAACCTATCAACAACTAAATCTCTGCGAGATACAACACAATTTGAGGCCTGGTATGGCTTTAAGCCATCAGTCTCACATCTAAGAGTTTTTGGGTGTGTCTGTTTTGCATTAACTACAACAACAAGACATAAACTGGAGCAAAAGAGCAAAAAGTGCATCTTTGTAGGCTACTGTTTGAAGTCTAAAGCCTATAGAGTATTTGATCCTGAAGAAAGAAGGTTGATCATCAGTAGAGATGTGAAGTTTGATGAAGAAAGAAGCTGGTTCCAAGATGAGGAAGTTCAGAACAGCAGTACATCACAACAGTTTGTGGAAGAAGATCCAGAAAATAATATTGATATAGGTGAAAATGGAATTGAGCAGGAGCCTCCTACTCATCAATCACCTCAACAAGGTCAAAGAACACAAAGACAAAGAAAACAACCAGCTTATCTTTCAGATTATCAAACCAATATGGCTATGTTCTCAGAAGATCCAGTATCAGCTGAAGCAGCACTGAAGCAAGAAGTGTGGAGAAAGGCCATGAAAGAAGAAATACAGGCAATAGAGAAAAACCATACCTGGGAATTAGTCAAGCAACCTGAAGGCAAAAATGTGATCAGTTTGAAATGGATATTTAAAACAAAATACAATGCTGATGGCTCTTTACTCAAATACAAGCCAAGACTGGTGGTTAGCGGTTTCAGTCAAGAGGCAGGAGTGGATTATGAAGAAACATTCTCCCCAGTGGTTAGGTTTGATACAGTCAGGACCATTTTAGCCATTGCAGCACAACATCAATGGAAGATACATCAGTTTGATGTAAAATCGGCCTTCTTGAATGGTGATCTCAAAGAAGAAGTATATGTGCAGCAACCTGTTGGTTTTGAAGTAAAAGACAAAGTTGATCATGTCTACAGACTGAGAAAGGCTCTCTATGGATTAAAACAAGCACCCAGAGCTTGGTATGCAAAAATTGACAGTTTCTTTTATCAAAATGGATATGAAAAAAGCTTTAGTGAGCCAACTTTGTATTTCAAGAAGGATAGCAGTCAAGGTGTGGTTCTGGTAAGCTTGTATGTTGATGATATGATCTACACAGGGTCTTCACATGAGCTAATTCAAGAATTCCAGCAAGCTATGAAAGGTACATTTGACATGACTGACTTAGGTGAGTTAAATTATTTTCTTGGATTAGAGGTCAAGCAAGCCGACTGTGGAATCTTCATGTCACAAAGCAAGTATGCAGCAGAATTATTAAAAGCCTTTAGCATGAAAGAATGCAACCCATCAGCAGCTCCCATGAACACAAATGAAAAGCTTCTTACAGAGGATGGGACAGGTGAAGCAGATGCAGCAACTTTCAGAAGTCTGGTGTGAAAGTTGATTTATCTTACTCATTCTCGGCCTGACCTAAGCTATGCTGTGGGTGTGGTATCTAGGTTCATGCATAAACCCACTAAACATCATTATGGTGCTGCAAAACGAATCCTGAGGTACCTTGCAGGAACTCTAAGTTATGGTGTTTGGTATTTGAGGAATGACAGGTTCAGATTGGAAGGATTTACTGATAGTGACTGGGGTGGAGACCGAAATGATAGAAAAAGCACTTCTGGAAATTGTTTTATGCTAGGGTCAGGTCCTGTATCATGGCTATCAAAGAAGCAGGCAACAGTGGCCCTCTCTTCAGCCGAGGCTGAGTATGTCTCAGCAGCTACCTCTGCTTGCCAGGCAGTATGGTTAAGAAGAATTTTGAAAGATTTAGGAGAGGAACATATTGGAGCCACTATCATTAGGTGTGACAATCAATCAGCAATTGCTATTGCAAAGAATCCAGTTATGCATAGCAGGACAAAGCATATTGAACTTAAGCGCCATTTCATCAGAGACTTGGTTAATGAGGGACAGATATATTTGGTATTTTGCAACACTAAAGATCAGACAGCAGACATCTTTACCAAAGCATTACCGGTTGCAAGGTTTGAGAGTCTAAGGCAGATGCTTCATGTGACCAGCTTTGAATCAAGGGGGGGTGTTGAGATTGGTGATTCAAAGCCTGGTCCATCTGTGCATGAGAAGCAGAAGGGTGAAACTGGCGTGCTGGACAAGCAAGCTGGATTGGAGTAAGGAGCAAGCTACAAAAGTCCAAGTTAGATTAGGACTTGATTGCTCGATTATTAAGAATTATTCTTGTAGTAGTTATTATCTTAATTAAGTAGCAGTAAGCGCCTAGTTATTAGCAGCAAAGTTTTAGGAGTTAGACTTCAAATTAAAGTAGGATTAGGAGAGTATGTATAGAGCCTATATAAGGCTTTGGTTTCTGATGAATACGCAAGGAAGTGAGGTTCAAGACAATTACATACAATTGTCAATTGATTACAACTATCATGTTCTTGCAATTTAGTTCCAATACTCCAGTCATCCGCCTAAGAACTCCAATCTCTCTCGCTCTTCCTCTCCTCCCTTCTACGGAAATCGTTCCCCGGTTCCCCTCTGAAGAAATCATCCCCTCCACCAATCCTTCCTCTTCGTCTCTGAATGTCTCTCATCCGTATATTTTCTCAAGTGTCTGTCTTCCCCAAATCAACCCCCTGTCTATAATCGTGTCAATTTTAGAGTAGGATTAGTGTCAAACATAGGGGAATTACATTTTATGTCCTTAGATATTTTTAAGTTGATCAATGGTACCCCATTCCAATTATTTATTTTCAATTAGGCCCATCTCAGTTATAACTCTTCAATTCACTCCTTATTCTTATTATTTCTTCTAGTTATGACACATCTTGGAGGATGGGCCATAACATATACTCTACAATTGTTAATGCCAAAGGATTAACATTAAATAGAATAAAGATTGGAGTTATAGTGTAATACCTGAGATGTTATCCGAGAAGGTGGGACTCCCGAAGGGAAAGAATCCAGACATGTTAGGATGAAATGAGGCTCTGCTAGGTTGCTTCGTCCGTGCTGCTCCTCTCCTATGATCTGCTGCTTCCAAGGTTGGATGAGCACCTGGTACAATTCTCCGACGCCCAAGTCAGTATTCGCTTCGCAAATTAGCCGAGGCACAGAAAGTTGAGAGTAAGGTAGGAGAATTCTGTCTAAGTTTTCGTGATTGTAACGAGGCGAGGATGGGGGTATTTATAGTGGTTTTGGGGGTATGGGCAGCGGTATGGGCAGCGGTATGGGCCGGGGGACAGGTGTCACCAGCGCACTAAGGAGGGATACTGTATTCCTCCCCCAAGCACTGCGGCTCGGCCTAAAGCCCCGGCATTCTTCTTATGTTCTATGGGCCGCAGCACCTGGGGCCGGCCCGTGGCTTGGGGCCCAAGCCCCCGGCCCTCACCATTAGCCCCCGAGGCGCCTTGTCCAGTGAGATAGGGCGAGGCGCCTTGACGCAATAAATAGGGTAGCCATTACGCCACGTGTCGCTCCCGCGTTGGTTTCGTCGCGACGATTCTCGTTCTTTTAGCGGTCTATAAATAGCGAGCTAACACCTTCAAGTTCACTTTCCGCATTCTTTGCTTCCTCACGCTTCGGCTTCTTTCAGTTTTTCTCCGTTTCTCCGTTTTTGACCGGCTCGTCCACCTCGCTCGTCTCCAACTCGACATTTCTTCCAGGTATGATTTCTTTTTCTAATTCGTTTCGTTTTTCTGTTGGTTCCTCCTCAGGGAGATGGCCGGACGATTCCATTGATGGGGGATTCATCTCGGCTCGCTTCCTTGGCTCTCCCCAGGTTCCCAGCATGTCAAAGCGTCCGGGAAAAGAGATTTGTAGGGAAAGTGGCCCCTCGTCAAAGAGGCCGACGGCATAAAAAGCCTTGCCTGAGTCCCCCGACGACATCGAGTCTAGAATGACGGGGAAGGTTGCGCACCGACTGGCGCTAAAGTTCAGCTTCCTCGAAGAAATGGACTAGCGAGTTCTAGGCCCCTCAGACAGGGCCAACAGACCGAACGAGGACGAGTTCAGCATATACTCTGTCTACTTCGAGATGGGCATGCGTCTGCCGCTCGGAGAATTTGAGACCTCGGTGCTTCGGCTGTATGACCTGGCGCCGAGCCAGTTGGTGCCCAACTCATGGAGGCATATCATTGGCTTCAAGCTCTTCGCCAAGTCTATGGGGTTCCAGCCCACGTCCCAGCTGTTTCGCCATGCCTACAAGATTTCGGTCAGTGGGAGCGGTGGGGGACATTGGTACCACTTAGCCCACCGTTCGCAATTGCTAACCCTTGGTCCGACGTCGAACCACGGGTGGAAGAAGAAGTTCCTCTTCGTCCAAACCCCTCGCTCGGCCGGATTCAGGACCTTCTGGAGGACCGTCGAGCCCGAGCAGGACGTGAACTCCATCGGCGAGAGCGTCCTTTTTGGACAAGAAGCTCAGGCTCTCGTCGAGCTACAGAGGGAGGGGCTCGCCCGACCCTTTCCCGTTGAGGCCGTTCTCGAAGCTGGCTGGGCAGAACTCCCAGAGGGAGAGTTTCCCAGTCTGGATGAAGCACACCGGCTTGCTACGGGCCAAGGTAGTCTTCCATCAGTGGGTGAATCGTCCAGAGTGACCCCCAGCTTCGTTAATATACCCGACGAGAGTGGCTCGGACGATACGCCTCTTCCTTTTTCTTCGGCTCCCCCGAATTCCGTACCTCGCCCGGTTGCATTAACTAACGCCTTTGACGCTCTGTTTGTTTTTAATTCCTCAGGTTCAAACATATACGCCTTCGAGAGAGCCGAAGCACGGGCCATGATGGCAGCGTCCGTCGTTCCCAGGACCAAGAGGGGACGAGGCGGGAAAACCAAGGCCCCCAGGGCCGAGGCTTCCTCTCACCCTAGCACGGCCGGGAAAAGTCCCAGCAGGCTAAGGGAGATTTATGGGCCGGGCCCTGTCTCAGACGCTCACGGCCCGGGCTCGGGCAGCAGTGAGACGGAAAGCGAGGGTCGCCTCGCGAAAAGGCCCTCGCTCGCTGGGAAGAGGGCTGGTTCTAGAGGCCAGGGACCTCCAGCCTCCAAGGGTAAAGGTCCGGCCGAGGCCCCCGTTGACGTGCCGAGCGACCCTGAGACTCCTTATAGCTCGCCCCCCAAGGCACGCCGGATTGACTCCAAGTCGCGCGACTTGGCATTCACTGTGGCCGAGAAGCTGCTCGAACATGCCCCGAGTACCTTGGGCTCGACGCTCTCCAACCCCGAGGTGCTGTGCCTCCACTGGGAAGCAATGGTCTCGACGAGGGACGTCGAGGAACTGCGCGCTTGCGAGCCCCGGCGCTCTGAGCTGAACCACGCTCTCTAGAAGAGCTTCTACTGGGTAAGTTTTCTCGAATGATCCTCCCCGTCCCCCTATGTTCAAAATCTGTTCGCTTAACGAATATAAATGGAAAACGTATAGGCCTCGATTTGTGTCGGGGAACTTGGACGAGACGGGGAGGCGTTGCAGGAAGCACGGGCCGAGGTCAAGAAGGCCAAGAAGGAGGCCGAGCTTCTTCAGCGAGAGAGGGACGAGGCTCTGGGCCAGGCTAAGGCAAATGAGGCCAGGGCTCTGGAGGCCGAGTCCAGGGCCCTCGGCTTATCCACGACCCTTGTCCAGGAGAGGGAGCTCAAGACAGCGGCCGAGGAATCCTTGGCCGAGCTGAAAAGAAGCCTCCCAGGCCAGATAGACGACCCCTTCACCTGCCGTCGTCACTATGTTGCGCGACCCCCCTACTGGGGTGGTCGTCTCGGACCTAGACGGAGTGGGGCTCCTAGTGATGGGGTCTAAACTGGTCGTAAGGATTGCCTCCGTGCCCGTAGGCAAGCTGGTGTCAGATGGTAGAGTAACCCTTGGATCTGAGAAGGGGCCCCACGGTGGGCGCCAAATGTTAATGCCAAAGGATTAACATTAAATAGAATAAAGATTGGAGTTAGAGTGTAATACCTGAGATGTTATCCGAGAAGGTGGGTCTCCCGAAGGGAAAGAATCTAGACATGTTGGGATGAAATGAGGCTCTGCTAGGTTGCTTCGTCCGTGCTGCTCCTCTCCTATGATTTGCTGCTTCCAAGGTTGGATGAGCACCTGGAACAATTCTCCGACGCCCAAGTCAGTATTCGCTTCGCAAATTAGCCGAGGCACAGAAAGTTGAGAGTAAGGTAGGGGAATTCTGTCTACGTTTTCGTGATTGTGACGAGGCGAGGATGGGGGTATTTATAATGGTTTTGGGGGTATGGGCAGCGGTATGGGTAGCAGTATGGGCCGGGGGACAGGTGTCACCAGCGCACTAAGGAGGGATACTGTATTCCTCCCCCAAGCACTGTGGCACGGCCTAAAGCCCCGACATTCTTCTTTTGTTCTATGGGCCGCAGCACCTGGGGCCGGCCCGTGGCTTGGGCCTTGGGGCCCAAGCCCCCGGCCCTCACCAACAATAATTTATTTTTAGTATTTATTTCCATTTTAAATTACTAAATTATATTTTTCTACAAAGCTAAAGATAATCCTACTCTCATTTCTGAACGGAAATATTTTTTTATTAAAAAAGCAAAATTTACGTCTTAGACTCAAAATAGAATTTTGAGGGTAATCTCCTAATAATATATAAAATTATATTTTAAGGATGTATTTAGGTCACAAATATTTTCTTAATCTTAATTTCACATCAATATTCCTTTCATAACTTCCATAATAGTTATTTATAATATAATAATTTTTAGAAACCAAACAATTTTTATGTCGCAATATCAAAATGATCTCGTCGAGAAGCACAAATAAGAATATAATCATTTGCACCTAAAACGAAACATTGATGACATTCTTGCTTTAAAATGAATTCCAATGACAAATTTAGATATTGGATAAACTTCAGTGGCAAAATTACCTTTTTCCCCCAAAAATTAATCATGATTATATAACATAAGCCTTTGGATTCTTTTTGGAAAATATAATATTTTAAAATTAGGTTTAAATAAATGTAAATTTGTAAAATAACCATTATAATGTCGCTTTTTACGGTTTAAATATGCTATTTATATAAGGCTCTATTTGAGCATTTTAACGACGATTCCCGTTTTAGTTTTGACGGATGTTAAGTCGGAGGTATAGATTTGTAACGTACTCATACTTTAGAGACACATTTCCAACAAAACTTTGTTTAACAAAGATTTGCAACAAGCGGTATTGTTTAGGTGTATGAGGTGAAATTATTTCATTATGATGTTGTGTTTTTGGTTAAATATGTTATATTGTTACAGTCACCCCAAGCGGGTAGTGACTTTGGTATTTTGGGGCTCCGTTACAAGCATGCGGGGCATGTCTTTGGGTGGTCAGACAACTCCCGGATCTTTTCTGGGGATCATCCTCAGGAATGCTTTCATATTTGAGGTCATACGGGTCCCCCACACATTTCCGTGGAAAATAGTTTTTCGGGAGCGGGACTTGTTTCGGGTCGGTCAGTAAGATCAGTACCTTTATCGGGACCTCGAAAAAGGGAACTTTCAGCATATTTGGGATCGTACGAGCATTCCGCATCTTTCTACAGAGTATATTTTTCGGGGTCGGGATGTTCTTTCCTGAGCGACACCCGGGGCTCGGGATGAAAGTTTTGTGACGGCTTTGGTGTGCGGTGTGCTATGGCTTGGAACGGGTAATATGGTGATAACCGACATACACGACGGGATTTTTGACTCAGGCAAGCACGCGCACATGTCGGGAGTTACTCGTGTGAAGTTGGCGCGGGATTACACCCTAACACTTAAGCATTTTCGGATTTTGGCTTGTGTGTGAGTCACCATGGTGAGTAAGGGTGATGACTAAGGTGCTTAAAGGACAAGTGTCCCTATGACTCATTAAAGGGGAGGTATTTAAGGAGAAAATGAGAAGAAATATCATTTTGGCTATTTTCATTCTTCTCTCATCATCATCCGCCAACTTCTTCATCTCTTCCAACCTCTCAAGTGTTCATCTTGCAAAGGCTTAAGGAATGTGTGTTCTTGGTGTTGTGATTAAGGTAAGCTTGCCTCCTTGATTTAGTGAGTTTGGTGCATGATACTTGGGTAATGGAAGCATGAGAAACCGATTTGGTGTAAGTCATGGCTATGTGATGTGTTCATCTTCTTGCTTCAATCTTTAAGTATGTTGTTCTTGGCATGGAGTAGTGTGGAAATCAAGGTTTGGTTTATGGAAGAACACCATGGTTTGGAAACCCTAGGTTGGCCGAATTTTAGGTTGAATTCTAAACTTGTTGATTGGTTGTTTTCTTGGTTCATGCTTTGGATATGTTGTTCCTAGCATGAATCTAAGTTGATATGTGGGTTCAATTTGAAGGTGAGCATGTTGGGTAAAAAGTTCCCAATTTGGCCGAATTGTTCTTGAGCATGTTGGGTAAAAAGTTCCCAATTTGGCCGAATTGTTCTTGAGCATGTTGGGTAAAAAGTTCCCAATTTGGCCGAATTGTTCTTAAGGGTTTGGTATGATTTTGGGTGATTAGGGTGAAGTATGTTAGTAAGCATGCTTGAAATGTTTAATTGATGAATTAAGCATGTGATTGGAACCTTAATTGGTTGGGATTGAAGTTTGGTATAAAAGGAAGGGTTGAGGCCGAAATTGAAAGAATATGGTTATGGTTGTGTTGAGTTTTGAGAATGTTTTGGTAGTGATTTGGTATCGGGAATGGAAGTAGGTAGCAAACGATGTTCAGAATGTCGTTTTCTGGAACTGTGGACAATACCGACCTACTTGCTTGTTTGTGGTGTAAATGTTGGGAAAGTATGATTTAAATGTTTGGGTGTGGTTATGTGTATATAAATAACAATGTTCTAGCTCGGTTTGAGAAACCGAGCTTTATGTGGAATTTTGCGGGAAAGTGCGGGAATTTGCGGGATAAGTTCCCGGGGGTCTGGAATGGTGATTTCTGATTTGTGTGTGGTTGTTCAGTTTGAATCAACAGTTGTAGAGTAGTGCGGGACTTCGGAAGTCACGCTACCGTGTTTCGGGCCGGGCGTCGCGATTTTGCCGGGATTCTTCTCGGGTCGGTAATAGTGCTGTAAGGGTTTCAGTATTGCTCTCGATTTTGCATTTTGGAGTATTTTATGAAATGCGTGTCTGGATGTACCAAGTCTGAGTTTGGATTGATGGTAGCCCGAGGATACCCAAACTTGGTCAGTCGGGATAGGCATTGATGTGCAGGTGCGAGGACTCGAAGATGCTGATGTTCTGATTCAACTCCTACGGCGGTGGTGTTTTGATTCAACTCCTACGGGGGTGGTGTTCTGATTCAACTCCTACGGGGGTGGTGTTCTGATTCAACTCCTACGGGGATGGTGTTCTGATTCAACTCCTACGGGGGTGGTGTTCTGATTCAACTCCTTCGGGGGTGGTGTTCTGATTCAACTCCTACGGGGGTGGTGTTCTGATGGGTTAGCTACCTCGAGCTGGTACCATACTCATGTGTCTGCGGTAGTTCATTACATGGCTGGGCCAGGATGGACTATCGTTTCAGAGTGTGTCTGTTTGCTATACTAACAATTCTGCATATGTGCATTGCATATGTTTGATTTGCATTGGTTGAGGATATGTTGGTTATCTGCTGCTTGTGTGCATTTTCTTTGTCTTTGTTTTGCAGGTTGTTATACGTAAAGATAAACAGTGGCTATCCCAAGCCCCTTACTAAGTTCTCAAAAGAGGACTTACCCCCTTTCTATTTACCGTTTCAGGAGTACCTGACCAACAACCCGCAGAGTGAGTCCGGGGTGTGTTGTCTGATTTTGTTTCAGGTACCTTTCTGTTCTGTCTGTAAGGGGCAGTCTCTTTGAGTAACTATAGTTTGGGATCTGATATCTGAATCTGTAGTCTGAATCTGTATCTGTATCTGAATCTGAATCTGTAGTCTGAATCTGTATCTGTGTATGAGTTTGAATCTGTAGTCTAAATCTGAAGATGAATATTAGTCTGTCTGATATCTACATGATATGCGTTTTCTGTGTTATGTCTGAAATCTGAGCATAATTCTGAGTTCTGCATTTTGGTGCTGTTTAGCACATCAGGACTTACTAACGGTTGTACTATTGTGTTTTAATAGCAGCAGGAGTTATCTACGCGAGGACCCTCTGAGAAGTTGAGGACTACTAATCCCGCGTCTCGTAGGTGTTCCTATCTTTCTGGTTGGCTCTGTATGTAAATAGCAAACATGCATGTAGTTAGCATCTCTGTTGCTTGTATAAGGATATACAGTACCTACACTTGTGCATAATGATACCATGCCTATATAAGGATATACAGTACTTACATTTGTGCATAAGGCACATCATGTCTGTTGAGTGCTTGCCATTTCAATGGGGCAAGGCTCACTTGGTATGCTATCTGGATTCTGTTTATGTCTGTGTGTATGTGCGGGTTTGACATATGATGAACTATACTTGGTTTCTATGTATTCAACTCCGTAACTTTATTCTGTGATGTTAGTGTAGACCGAGTACTTCCCATTTTAGTGGGAACAGGGCTCGTCTTACTTGTGGATATCCGCCGTGTATGATATGTTGTTTGGCGTCCGTGTGTTTGAATCCGGTGCAGATTTTCGGGCACGTCAAAACGTGTCCCGGGATAGCGATCTACGAGATTTTCATTTGTCAGCTTTTCGGGCAGCAACTGGACGCCAACTTCAAAGCGCTATATCTTCCTCGTTTCACATCCAAACGGGGTCATCTAATAGTCCGTTTCATATCCCCGGAAACGAGGAAGAGGCTGGAAGTGGTTCTTGACCCGTCTGAGTTCTACAAGTTATGTTATAAGCGCTGGAAGTCAACAACCTCAAGTGCAGAGCAAGACAACCGAAAACGAACCGTTTCCAAGCCGCGTCGAGGGTGATTGCCATCTTCATATGGGTCACCTTCGGAGGAAATTTTATGGGCCGGGTTATGGATTCCACCACACCGGGAGTGTTTTCAATTTCCGCTCCCGTTCCGGTCATCACACCGTCGCCTCCAGGCCGCCGCCGCATCCCGCGCGGGCTTCCGCTTTCCGTCCGGGGCCCGGGGTGCGACATATATACTCCCAACTCCTCAATTAATGTATATGTTTGACTTTCATGTTTCAAGGTTCATTGTTTGACTCAAATGATCACTAAGATAAATAGTGAAAAAATTGCATAAAACAAATGTTTAGAAAATTTATACTTCAAATTATGATATACTCACTAAGAAAAATTGCATATAAGAATTATTGAACTTGAAATGTCTAAACACTCATGCATTATATGCGGAAGATGATTTCTACTGCGGCCTGTATATATAATTTAATTAAATTAGTTGAGTCATAGTTCTTGTCTATGAAAACTTGCATGAATATATGTTTTTACACATTATTTCAAAGTTTTGGAATAATGTTGTAAAATAATATATTCGACAGAGTTTTCATGGATTGTCCAAGTTGGATAGTTTGTAAAAGTATATTATCAGTATATTAAACTTTTATGGTTGTGTATATAAAATTGATTGGAATTACATAAATTTCGGGTGTATTGCTGCCCTTTGTTCCTCATACTTGTTCTGGGCGTTATAGGCCAAAAAATGGTATAATGGGGAATAAAGGCGAAATGCTGCCAAAATTTATGTAATTATAACAGTTTTACATACATAAGTATAAAAGTCTGCTTACTAATAGTACTTTTATGAATAGGATAAGACCCATACACCTTCAATTAGAAACAAATGGAGGATATATATATATATAATGGTGGAAATATATATATATATATATAGCTAGATGAATATGTGCAGTAATTTAGAACAAACTTTTGTGTGTTTTAAAATATATTAATTATTATGTATTTGTTATTGTTTTATTGATGCACGAATAGGAAAAGGTATAAATGGCCGGATGACGTGATTGGATTTATCAACGTTTTCAGGAGGGAACTGATCACAAAATAAGTGAGATTTTTGGACCGGCCTCTAGGAATTCCTAGATTATGTTTTTTTGTTGGTAAAGCAAATTGACAAGAATTAGTGAAATGGCCGTGAAGAAAGTGTAAAAATAGATACTATTATGATTGAATAACTATTGACAATCATTTCCTATTAGATGGATTGATACTTAGATGTAGTAATGAAAGAAGGGTCTGTCTACAGTACCCACTAGGTAACTGTACCCCTTGTCTACATGGCGATGAATTGACTTTACACGTAAGGCTGACTCTTTTAGTATTAATCGGGATAACTGTTAACTAAGTCCATGAAATTTAACCGATTAAGCAAAATAGTTAACTTATTTTGGGAATAACTCCTTCATTGTAACTCCTGCAGACATCATGTATCTTAAAAACGATGGTGAATTCCTCCGATGGAACAGACGCTAACACCATTATACAAGCTATTCCGAGAGACTGGACCAGAAGGCAGAGTCTCCGCCAGGGACGGCCAACAACGTTTTGTCGCAGACGTTAGCCGAACCACCGTGTCACCCAAAATCGCCGGCCAGTGGCCGCCGTCGTTGTCTCCTTCCTCTGGTGCTATTTTCCTGGCCGGAATCCGCTCTCATCGCTGACCAATAGCGAACAGCCCGCCTCCGTTCCAGAACCCGACGGACCATCAAAACAGATGAATAGCATTTTTGCTAATGAAGAGTCGTCGAACAGATTAATTAGTAGTCAAACCATTTTCATGCATTGCTAAAACAAGCTTGTAGACACACTGTGAGTGAATAGGCACAGGTTAAAGATCAATATTGGGTTTGTTTGATTATTCCCCTTACTTTCTCCTTGCTCTCTTCAAAACCTTGACAAAATTAATGTTTGAATCCCCTATTTTTTGCAGTGCTTGATTCTCAATTATAAGACTTATTTGCAATTGTGCTTGTGCATTTCTGAGTTAGAAATTTTATATTAATTGTGATAATAGTACATTCGTTGCCTAGTGATATCTTTCGTAGTTTGTAATTTAATGAATGAGTTTATTTATATACTGAAACTCCCCAGTCAAGTAGCTAGCAATAGTTTATCCACTGTTATTGGGATTTCAGTCTTCTGGTTATTCAACTTTTGTGGATTTCATTTATCTTGTATTACAGGAAATGGATGAGATGCAAAAAATAGATGTCAAATGTTGATCTTTATAGTCCAATTGGGAAGCGTGAGGAGATCTCATCGCTCGTAGCCTTCTCGGAAGCTACTGTGACTAGAGACAAAGAGGATATGATTTTCTTGCCTCGCTTTCCTCTTACTCTTCCTGAATCTGCAGAGGAAGACGAGATGAGAAGTGTTTTGCTTAATCTGTGGAGGGAATTATGATTTTGAGTTGCTCTTCTTTCTTTCTCGTGTCATGATTTTACCATGGAACCAACACTTTCTTTTTGTTGTCATGATTTTTTCTCTTTCTTTCTCTAGAGTGTGAATTTCATCTTCCTTTTTCTCTCCTTTGCTCCATCTCAGTTTGAAAGCTTTCTTTCTTCCATATCACCCATGCATGTTGGTTTGTATGCATGTTGGTTTGAATATTTTTGTAGAGTAAATGTATACTTTTATTAGGTAATTAGTTTCCTCTTTAATTAATTGATAAAAATTAATAAAGTTGAGAAAAATACTATATTTGGTATAAAATCTTGTGTTAGTGTTTACAACATTTACAAATTTTTATTTTCAACTTTTAAACTATTTAAAATATTAAATATTTATTTTCACCTCTTAAAAATAGTTTTGTGTGCATAAAAAATTGTGATTGTGCATAAATGCCCTCCAAAAATTCTCGTACTCTCCTTTTTGGCCCAAACTTTACCTCAAGCTATCGTAGACCATTAGAAAATAGTAAAAGCCTCCGTTACACTCCCGTAAATCTTACAGGCTGGCACCGGTAAGCATTTTCTTACAGGATCTCATAAAATTTCCCGTTAAATTCTTATTACTGCTAGGTTCTCAACTTCAAGCTTCAACTCCAACTGACGTGCCCGGCCATCCCGATCCGTAGTAGGCGCTTATTCCCGGCTACATCCAAGTAAGGGGTAGTATACGAGTCTTTCATTTTAGTTCTCTTCGTTTTCGTAAACAAGATATCAAACAATGAACTCTGAGTTAAACACTTGGCTAATACAAAAAGGACAAACGGGTAACCCGGGTAGTATATATAATTTCTTGATGCCTTGAATTACTTTTTAAGTTATGAACTACAGGTTGTATGTTTGATAATGATTGATGCTTGATCATTGTACGGTGATTGATGTTTGCAAACTTAGAATCATGCTAGGGTCGTTATTCTAAAGAAAACTCGTTAGTACCATGCTAGAGCCGATAATTGAAATCCGCTAGTACCATGTTAAGGATGAAGAGATAAAATGAGCTTGATATCATGTATAGGTCCGAGGGACGCTAGTACCATGCTTAGGCCCAAAAAATTGATAGTGACAATGTTTAGGGATTTTATGCATAGATCCATGAAATTTGTATAAAGTCGCTAGTAAATACTTGGGCGCGAAATTAACAGACAAAGTGGTTTTATTAAACAACCTATGAGATTGAGAGACGATGTAATCTAATTACAATTAACAAATAATTAGTTGTTATGACATCATACAGGTAACAAGATATAAGGTTTAAAAGTAGAATGTTTAGGTCATGGCATCGCATTAAACAATTAATAGAAGTTTAGACGACATGCATCACGAACGGTTGATGCATTGGATGTTGATTGACACTTGCATGAGCATAATTAACAAGTGCATCTGATTGCCTTGAGACGTTGTTAACCAAAGAAGTTATGTGTGGTATGGGACATACATACATACATGGCTTCAATTGGTTAACGAGTCAGGCATGCGTGTGTGGCGAACAGACCAACCGAGCAATACTTGATAGCGTAGCAAGTAGTCTAAGACGCGGTTAACCATTGTGTTATGCGTGGGTGGCGAGCAGACCAGGACCTGCATGACTACCACTTGGGGTATGGTGAGCAGACCAATCATGCATGATTTTAGATGGCTAACCGGTTACATATGCTTGGATGGCGAGTAGACCAAACAAGCATATGACCTATCTAGCATAATGCCGTTATCAATCGGAGTATGCGTGGCATGGCGGGCAGACCAAACATGCAAGACTTCAAGTGGTTAGCGAGTTAGGTATGAGGGAGTAGCGAGCGGACTATACTTCATGACCTGGTTTAAGCGTAATGAATGGGGTATGAGGGAGTGGCGGACAGACCACACTTCATGACCTAACTGCCGTTAGTGTGAGGAGTGGAGAGGTTTGGGACAGACGACCTGAACATGTCATGGCGGGCGAGCAAACCCAATCCATGTAGAATTTGGGCACGCAGACCCGTTAGGTATTTCTTTGGCTTCACTTTCGGGCGGGCAGACCAGTTTTGTGAATGTGTGATCACGAGAAGCTCTTCCCCGGATGGGTATCTTCTGGGATGACTGTAAGTATCCCCAATGGCTCTGCTTACGAAACATTCCCACAGTGGGTGCTATACACACCTAGTGTAGGTTCGTCCAACGACATTTATTTGGTAATATTAAGAAATAAATGGTTCATTTCATCAGACACGTGACACACATTTTTTAGGCATGCTTCATATATTACTTTTCCTTATGCTCGAATGGTTCGATTTCTGTTTATTAATCAATCGTACTTAGTTTCCATTGTCTGTATACTTGTTTATTTGAGGACGTATCAGAATCCTAATGAAGGTCCTGATACACTCCTCCTTACTGAGCGTATGGATGCTCACCCCCTATAATTTCAGGTGAGCATCCTACTGTTGATTACTATCCCGAGTTTACCGAGGTGAAGTCGGGATACAACTACTACGAGGAGGAGTAGACTCTGGATGAAGTTGGGAACTTGATTCATTTCCGTTACGCTATTTCAAACCCATATGTATAATTATTTATGTCTTACAGGATTTAGTAACGCTCTCATTTATTACTCTGATATTTAGAAAATTTTTAATTGCCTTCAAAAAAATTAGTTTTTGTTTTATTTTCAAATGGATTTTAAAGTCTAAAAAGTTTCAAATTTTTCAAAAATTTTTGGGTTCTAAAAATGGGCTTGTTACAGGGATGACGGGTCACAATATAATCTGTATATTTTTATGTGCGTTCAGGCATTATAATGGAAGTAAATTTCACTTGGTATAACAAAACTGTACCCTTTTTGAAAATCTGTGCTGAATAGATTTTTGTTGAAAATGTGCCTATAAAGTATGCATACATTACAACTCTAGACTTCCAATTTAACATCCATTAAAACTTATCAAAAATTGTGGTTAAAATGCTCAAATTATCCCTTATATAATTAGCATATTTAAACCGTGAAAAGTAACATTAAAATGGATATTTTACAACTTTTTATTCATTTAAATCTAATTCTAAAATCCAAAAGTAATTTTAAAATCTTTTGTTATCCAAAACGAATCCAAAAGCTTATGTTCCATAGTCATGATTAATTAATTTTTTTGTAAAGGGTAATTTGCTTATGAAGTTTATCCAATCTACAAATTTGTCACTGAAATTGATTTTGAATTGAGAATGTTTTCAATGTTTCGTTTTAGGTGAAATTGAGGATCTTTTAGTTGTGCTCACAATGAGATCATTTTGACATTGTGACATAAAAATAGTTAGGTTTAGAAAAATGTTTAGTTTTTAGAAAATGATTAATGTTTAAATAACTAACGGGAAATTTATGAAACAGAAAGATTGATTTGAAATTAATATTAAAAAATTATTTGTGACCTAAGTACATCCTTAAAATATAGTATTTATAGCGTATATATTTTATAAGGAGATTATGTTCAAAATTCTATTTTGAGTCTAAGAATTAAATTTTTATTTTTTGTAATAAAAAAGTTATATTTCCGTTCAAAAAAGGAGTGTAGAATAATCTTTGAATTTTGTAGTAAAAGATAATTTGGTAACATAAAATGGAAAAAAAACTAAAAATGAAACATTGTTGAGTATAATTTTGGGAGGTAATGAAGAGGAAAATACTACAAAACTTTAGGATTGATGGGGTATAAGATTAAATGTAGAGAATTAACATTTGTGAGATATTGTAGGTGGGAAATTAGGAGATTGAAACCATTTGGTATTAATATGCAAGAAGTATGAAAAATAGAGTAAGAAAGGAATTATCCCATTAACAAAAACTTGCTACATTTCCTTTTATGAATAGTTTTTTACATCAATTTTACTTTATTAAATTTACTCTCTCTTTCCTCACAGACAAATTACTTTTGTCATATACAGATATTTACCATTTTACCAGCAAATCAATACACATTATTAATCCATGGATGTTTAAATTGAGAGAGAGAGAGAGTATATTTCCCCAAATATTACTGCAACTTTCCTACTTCACTAAAATAAAATATAAGATAGAATATATAACTAAAATTTTAAAACTAGATCTTCTAGATAGTAAAGGTGTTTTGCCAATACATTTATATAACATATTTAACTTAAAAAATAACATTATAATTATGCAAGTAAATTTCACATGATATAACAAAAATTGTGGTTAAAATACTCAAATTGATCCTTATATAAATAGCATATTTAAACCATAAAAAGTAACATTATAATGGCTATTTTACAAATGTATAGTCCCAATCGTCTACAAAAGATTGTTTAATTTGTTTTGACAGATTTACCATATTTAATCTATGATTTTTTTCAATAAATGTTTTGACAATTAAAATTAAATAATTCATGTGTACCAAAATTTGCAATCTAAATTTTCTAAAAATATGTTTTATGAATATTTCACTTCTTATTTTTGTTAAAATTTGAGTCAAACATTATATCCTGAAATAACGAAATTAAATGTGACAATTTTTGGCGGACAGAAGGAATATTTCTTTGATTCTAATTCTCAAATCCAAAAGTAAAATCTTTGATTATCCAAAAAGAATCCAAAAGCTTATGTTCCATAAACATGATTAATTAATTTTTTGGAAAATGGTAATTTTACCATTGAAGTTTATCCAATATCTAAATTTGTCATTGAAATTCATTTCGAACACATAATGTCATCAATGTTTTGTTTTAGGTACAAATGGGGATCTTTTTACTTGTTCTTCATGACGAAATTTTTTGATATTGCAACATAAAAAATAAAAAATGGTAGGTTTAAAAAATGTTTAGATTTTAAAAAATGATTAAAAAATTTTAAATAAGTATTTTGAAATTTATGAAAGAGAAAGGTTGATTTGAAATTAATGTTAACAAAATATTTGTGACCTAAATACAACCTTAAAATATACTATTTAGGAGGGGTTTTCATCTTGGAGAGCTCTGCTAGGGTTTCTTGCGTTGCTGGTTCTCACCGATCTAGCTGCCGGAGTTTGCCCTTCCCTTTCTCTAGGATGAGGGGCGGATCTTGAGATTTTTGCGTGCTGCATGATTTGATAGTGTGGATGTCCATGGGACCTCAGGGTGGTGTTAGTCGAGGTCAAGGGCCGTGGCGGATTTAGAGTAAAAAAAATTAAATGAGCGAAAGGAAAAACAATTAATAATAGGTAAAATTATTGATAAGTTAAAATAGAATTTTTCTATAGTATTCATCAAGAATTTAATCAAAAGAGATATAAAAATTTTAATTCAAAAGAGAAATGCCACGAAGGTGCGGTTCTTTTGTTCAATGCAAGTGTTGGGTTTAATGAGTTGGGCAATGGTGGAGAATAATTGATTAATTGGTAGGTTCAATGGGTTGGGCTATAGGTGTTGGGTATATTAGGTGTTGGACCCTAAAAATTGCCCAGCACTCATCCTGTCTACATCTTACAGCCTTATGCTTGGGGATTTGTGGTTTGCTTTGTTACTTGGTTTCACACATTTTATTACATATAAAATCACCCATCATTGAGGCTGCTAGGGACCTTCTTTTAGAGTTGGTTCCCTCCCCAACTCCCATGTGTTTAGAACTCAACATGGACACGTCTGCACTCCCGAAGAAGCCCTTTCAGATTCACTGTCAGGTGGAACTGGCACTGAGAGGTGTGAAACGAAGTGGTTCTGGTAGCAAGGGAAGAAAGCGCATTCTAGGAGGGTTAGTGATGTGGACATTGACCCAACTCCACCCCGAGAGACTCCTAGCCCTTTCCAAGGTCTCAATGGGCCTTTGACCCGAGCGCGGTTGAAGAAGATGCAAGACAAGCTTCAAGCCTTCATCCGGATCATGGCACAAGGAGAGGAGCGGAATGAGGACCGGGACCGCGCCACCAAGCTTCAAGACATGGGAATCCAAGTGGAAGGGCCTCCCAAAGCCATGGACACCATCACACTCACCACCCTTGGGCCCGAGGATGAGCCCACGCGCCCCACGTGCCTAGGAGGTTTTCCCACGCGCCCCACGCGCCCAGCCCACTTCCCGGACCCGGCTCCACCACCTTTGGGATGTTGCACCACCTTTCCAAGCCTTAGGGATGCCGGAAGGTGAAGTACACGCACCGGACAACGCCTCCACGCGCGCGCACGCGCCACCTTCACTTCCACACGCGCCGCCGGCTAGCCCATGCGCCGCCAAGGTTAGGCCGGCCCAATTTCAAGTCCACAATCTGAAATTTGAACTTGTTGACTTAAACTTATATGTTATTTGTGTTAATTTGGCAATAGGAGGGAAAGTGAGTTAGTGGAGGTCCTTACTCACTAGTTTGAAGTAATGGTTGGTCCTTACCCTCCATTACCAAAAATGGTGGAATTCTCCCACTCTCCCTCACCATTTTAGGTAGTGTCATAATGCCTTTTGCTTTATGCATAAAAGTGGTAGGAAGACTTAAGGGGTTGTTACCAAAAGTGTTAGCCACACCTTGGGTAATAACCTCCACTACCACCCTTCATGTATTTAGGTTAAGGCTTCACCATTTTCAGCCCTTAGAACTCATTTTGCCGAAAACATAGACTCCATTTTGAGAGTATTTTGGCTTTGGTTTCTCACTTCTTCAATCCATTCCCTTGTTCCATAATTTTGGTTCAAGAATTATATCTAGTATTGCTTAATCAAGTAGTTAAGAGTTGCTAGATCCATCTTCTTTCCTTGACATCTAAAGTATTGTTCAACCTTGTAGTTGAAAGGTGCTTTTGTTGGCCGAAATTATCAAGAGCTTGTTGATCATCTTCCAAGCTAGATCCTTTCAAGAGTTGATCCTTTTAGTGATCACATCAAGTGGTATCAAAGCTTTGTTGCTTGGTTGATGTTTATGTTGTAAGTTTCTTCAAAGAACCCTTTGTTTTGATTTGCAAAATTTGAAGAAACTAATTTCTACCTTTCTAAAGTGTGGCCGAAAAGTTCATGCCATCTCTTGCAAAGTGAAAGTGCAAAAAGTTGTTGTTTGTATGATGCTACGATGTTGTGAAGTGAAAAAGTTTGTTGTTATTGAAAAAAGGATCAAGAAAAGTGCAACTTTTGAAGAAAGAGAAAAGTTGTGTTCATCAAGTGTTCTTGCAAGTTCATCAAATACATCTTGTGTTCATACAAAGTTCATAACAAAAAGTACATTTGATCCAAAAGTTCTAAACATCTTGCATCAAAAGGTGTTTGTTGTTTGCAAAAGACCTTTCTTATACCACACTTTACTTCTTTCAACCCCCATCTACCTTTAAACTTTTCAAAACCTAGTTCCAAGTAACCAGTGCTCTCTTTTTCTACTTGTTTTCGGTTTTACTAGTTTGTTCTTGTGTCCATTATTGTGTCTTTCTTGAACAAGGTTGAGAGAGATTGTGGACATGAGAGGTTGAAGCCAATCAAGAGTGATACACCATAAGAGAATCCTCCTTGAGTGAAACACAAGAGAGAATACAACATAAAGAGAGGGTTTTATACTACTAACTTCATATTTTCAATTGCAAAAGAGAGGAATCTTTGTTGTAGGTATGTCAACCGACTCTTCTTCATCACCTCCTCCCAAGCCAAGTTTGGAAGAAACTCTTGCCAACCTTGTGCAAGAAATTAAGGAGATCAAGGTTCAAATTGTCACCACTAGTGACAAGGTTACAAGACTTGAAATTGCACAAGGTAAACTACCGGAGAGCTCCCATGCCTAAGGTGTAACCGACGCCACAAGGAGAGGACCGCCGCAAAAGACACCACAAAATGCTCCTAGCATTCGGCCTCTTGTTCCACCAAGGAGGGGCCGAATGGTTGAGGAGGTTTCGGAGAGTAGTGATGAAGAACACCATGAAGTACCACCACCCAACCGAAACCCTAGAGAAGAATCTTTCAAGATAGGTGCAAGCAAAGGCCTATCTTGACAGAGACCTAGATGAAGAAGAAGAGTATGCAAGAAGTCACTTCCATCAAGGGTTTAACCGAAACCTAGGAGGGAGAGGCCAAGTTCAAGATCAACACGCTCTCAACAATGTGAAGCTTCAAGTTCCACCTTTCTGTGGCTAAAGTGATCCAGAGGAGTATCTCACTTGGGTGAACAAAACCGAGAGAGTCTTTGATGTCATGGGGTACAATAATGCTATCAAACTCAAACTAGCTATCATTATACTTCATGACTATGCCATCATTTGGTGGGAGCAAGAACACCAAGCAAGAGCTAGAAACCGCCAAGCTCCCATTGACACTTGGGAGGAGCTCAAGCGCGCCATGAGAGCTCGGTTCATCCCATGCTACTACGAAAGAGAATGTGATCAAAGGTTGCAACACCTCACCCAAGGCAACCGAAGTGTTGAAGACTACCAAAAGGAGCTTGAAAGTGCCTTGATGAGAGCTAATGTCAAGGAGAACCATGAGGCAAAGATGCCTCCGTTTTTGTATGGTTTGAGAGATGACATCTCTCGAGCGGTGGAGCTTTGTGACTATGGAAGTTATCAAGAGTTAGTGCACAAGGCCATAAGAGTGGAGAAACAATTGAAGAGAGGAATTTCCTACACTTCCTACAACACCTCCAACCGAAATACATGGAGCAAACCGACCTCCACAAGCAAGCCCTCCACCTCCAAACCCTACCAAACCGCCACTTCCAAGCCTCCTTATCACTCCCACTCCCACTCCCACTCACAACCAAAACCACCATCTCACCCCACTCCCTATTCTAACCCACAACAGAAACCAACCTACCCCTCCAAACCCACAAACCCGCTACCTCAAGCAAGAACCGTTGAATGTTTATGCAAGAGAATGTCCCAACAAGAGAGTTATGGTGATTAGACCAAATGGTGACATCTCAAGTGAAGATGAGGAGGAAGTTCTACATGAACTTCCAAGTGAAGAAACCGAGGAAGAAGAGGGAGAGTTGCCTCTTGAGGGGCATATCTTGGTCACCAAAAGGGTTCTCCAAAGTTCTCCCAAGATAACCGAAAATTCACAAAGGGAGAACCTCTTCCAAACAAGGGCTTTGGTGAATGACACACTATGTAGTCTCATTGTTGATAGCGGTAGTTGTGTGAATGCCGCAAGTGAAGATATGGTAAATGAGTTACATCTTCCCACCAAGCTCCATCCGAAACCTTATCAACTCCAATGGGTGGATGATAGATCATTTTTCAAGGTGGTGAAGCAAGTGGAGGTGCCAATCCAAATTGGAAAGTATGAAGACACCATCACTTGTGATGTTGTGAGGATGCAAGCCACTCACATCTTACTTGGGAGGCCATGACAATTCGACAAACATGCCATTCATCATGGAAATGCCAACAAGTACATCATCACCCACCAAAACCGAAACCTCACCCTACTTCCACTCACACCCACTCAAGCTCTACAAGATAAAGTCCATTTGGCGAATAAGGCCGAGAGAAAAAGGAGAGAAATGGGAAGGGAGAAGAGGGAAAAGAGTGAGAAGGATAAAGGATCCTTGAGAGAAAAGAAGGAGTGTGCATATGTGGGAAACACCTCAAGTGAGCAAGAGAAAAAAAGAGTGCATACCCCACTTGGCCAAAGAGAGAGATTTCAAAAGTGCACTTTGGCAAAAAAAAACTTGTTTTCTCATGGTTCCAACTTCAGGCATGCTAACACTTGAGCAAGTATCTTCTCTTTCTTTGGATGTGCAGGATCTTTTGAAAGCATATGAGGATGTGTCTGAGGACCCTTGCGGCCTCCCTCCATATAGAGGAATTGAGCACCGAATTGACTTGATTCCGGGTGCTCCACTTCCCAACAAGGCCGCCTACCGGACTAACCCTCATGAGTCCAAGGAGATTCAAGCACAAGTGCAAGAGTTGCTCCAAAAGGGTTTCATCAAAGAGAGCCTTTCTCCATGTGCCGTGCCGGTCATCTTAGTGCCTAAAAGTGATGGCACTTGGCGGATTTGTATGGATTGCCGGCCCATCAACACCATCACTGTAAAGTATAGACATCCTATCCCTAGACTTGATGATATGCTTGATGAATTGAGTGGTTCATGTGTTTTCTCTAAGATTGACTTGAAAAGTGGTTATCATCAAATTCAAATGAAAGAGGGTGATGAATGGAAAATGACATTTAAGACTAAAATTGGCTTGTATGAATGGATGCCCTTTGGATTAACCAATGCACCTAGTACTTTCATGAGATTAATGAACCATGTTTTGAGGCATTTCATTGGAAAGTTTGTGGTTGTCTACTTTGATGACATTTTGGTGTATTCCAAGAATCATGTTGAGCATATTGATCACTTGAAGCATGTTTTAGATACACTTAGGCTTGAGAAGTTGTATGCTAAGTTTGAAAAGTGTGTCTTTGCTACAAGTGAAGTTAACTTTCTTGATTTGTTGTGGGAAAGCATGGAGTTAGAGTTGATGGAAGTAAAGTGGTAGCAATAAGGGAATGGCCCACTCCTAAGTCCATAACCGAAATAAGATCATTTCTTGGTCTTGCTAGTTTTTATAGGAGGTTTATCAAGGACTTTTCCTCTATTGCCGCCCCCTTACATGAGTTAACTAAGAAGAATGTTGTGTTTGCATGGGGCAAAGCTCAAGAGGAGTCTTTTCTTGCTTTGGAGTCTAAATTGATGAATGCTCCCTTGCTTGCTTTGCCTAACTTTGAGAAAGTGTTTGAGGTTGAATGTGATGCAAGTGGGATTGGCATTGGTGCCATTTTGCACCAAGAAGGCCGGCCCATTGCTTTCTTTAGTGAAAAATTGAGTGGTGCTACATTGAACTACTCCACTTATGACAAAGATCTTTATGCTCTTGTGAGGTCACTCCAAGTGTGGAGTCATTATTTGTTGCCAAGAGAGTTTGTGATTCACACGGATCACCTCTCTTTGAAATACCTTCAAGGGCAAGGCAACTTAAACAAAAGACATGTTAGGCGGATAGAGTTTATCGAATCATTCTCCTATGTGATTAAGTATAAAAAAGGAAAAGAAAATCTTGTTGCCGATGCTTTGTCTAGGAGATATGCACTTCTTTCTACTCTTGATGCAAAACTTGTTGGATTTGATTGTTTGAAGGATATGTATGAGCATGACTTTGATTTTGGTGAGATATATGCTTCTTGTGCTAAAGGTGGTCAAAATGGCTACTATGTATTTGATGGCTTCTTGTTTAAGTTGAAAAGGCTTTATGTACCAAGGAGTTTCATGAGGGAAGTCATCATGTAAGAAGCACATGGCGACGGTCTTATGGGTCACTTTTGTTACGGTCACCCCGAGCGGGTTGCGACCGGGTGACCCGGGGCTCCGGTTTTAGCCTGCGGGTCACGTTTTTCGGCGTTCAGGCGGCTCCCGAGCCCTATCCGAGTATCATTTTGGCGAACCCCTCCGTATTTGAGGTCGTGTGGGTCCCCCGGACGTTTCCGCCGAAAATATTTTTCTGGCGCCGGGGGGTTGTCGGGGTCGTCTCGGGACGTACAGCGGGCTCGGTAGCACTCTCGAGATCTCAGTTTGGGAAGCCGTTTGCAGTTTTGGAGTCGTGGAAACGTCCCGGTGTTGGTTGTGGAGTTTAATATTTGGGGCGGGACGTTCGGTTCCGGGCGACTCCCGGGGCTCGGTACGGGAATCCCGGGGCTCGGGATGGAAATTTTCTGACGGCTTTGGGGTAAGTTGTGTTTGAATTTAAGATGGAATTTATGGGTATTTTTATAGAATTTTGGAGTGACGGAATTTCGGTTATGGTTGACACGCTCGCACGTCGGGTTTTGGTTCGGGTTCAGCGAGCTCGGTAGGACACTCTGGATTGGTAAATGAACTTTTGAAAAATGTTCTGTGAATGTTATAATATTCTGAGGGTTGTGTCCAAGTTTCGTTAATTTTGGAATTCGGTAATTATTTTTGGGCAAAAAGAATTGGAACTTTCGGAAAAATTGGGAGTTAATTTGCAATGGGGTGCAAATTTAATAAAAATCAGCATGGGCACAGCAGCTGATAGTGTCGGCAGCAGCAAAGAGAAGGGACACTTGTCCCTTCTTCAATTAAAGATGAGAAAGGAAAAAGAAAAGAAGAAAAAAAAAAAGGTATAAAAGTAAAACAAAATTGCAAAAAGCCAAATTTCTTCTTCTTCTTCTTCTTCCTTCCTGCCGAAAATATCAGCCATGGAAACGCCATGAGCTCCAAAACTAAACTTGAAGGAAACTTGAAGAAGCTTCGAGGTAAGTATGTCAAAGCGATCCTTGTGTTGTGTAAGTGAATAATCGAGGTCGGTTTGTGAAGATTCACCCGGTTTGTAAACCGTGAGTCTTGAACTTTGAAGTGATTATGGAATCACAAGGTTTGTTTGATTTCTTTGTTTCTAAACGTTCCCGGCATCTTCTTGTGCATGTTTGATAATAGGAGCGTAGGAAGAAACGCGCCTGAGGTGGTGCCGAAGTGCGTCTGAAAATTTGGGTGTAAAATCCAACGGTGGATTCAGCGAAAGGTAAGGATATATTTGTGATCAGAGCGAAGTTCTGATTCTGTTGGTGTAATTGGTTTTGTCAGAAAAGGCTCGGTGTGAAAGCCGTTTTTTCCGGCCTGAGCCTCGGTTTTGGCGCCAATGATATTGGCTGATTCTATGAATTCTGAACATATATTCTGTATCTGTGGATCATTTGTGAACAGGGTGGTGAAACGCATTTGAAACTCTGCGAAATTTGTACCGGACTGCTGAGCGAGAATTTCGATTCGGACTTGTGTGAACGATTTGGGAAGAAGGTATGATTTAAAAGTTTGGTTGTGTTTATGGATGTATAAGTAACAATGTTCTAGCTCGGGTTTTGAAACCGAGCTTTCTGTGGAATTTTCCGGGAAAGTGCGGGTTCGTGCGGAAATTGTTTTCTGGGGTTTGTTTGGATATGTTCTGATCCAACTATAGTTGTCTGAACAGCTAGATTCTGAGTTGGTGGAGTAGCGAGGACCCGTACGAGCCAAGTTGTGCATTTGGTCGGGAGTCGGGATCTTCCGAGTGTTGGGCTGCGGGGCAGCGTTTCTGAGGTAAGGGCTAAATTTGGTAAAAATGTATGTTTGTTCCGTTTCAAGGCCCGGATGACCTTAGAGGCCCGGGTTCCTATTGCTTTCTGTATATGTTTAACGAGTAATGATACTTCTGTTTATATTTATGTATTATTGTTATTATTGTATGTTACATTACGTGTCCGAAGGGTGCGACATTCTGCGTATCCGCACCGAGTGCCGATACATTGCTACGTGTCCGCACCGAAGGGGTGCCGACATTCTGCGTATCCGCACGAGTGCCGATACTGCTACGTGACCTACGACAGTTTGGGGCTCGCGACCCCGGCCGGTACCGTGCTATACATTACTCTGCTCGATCGTATATTCGACCTCTGTTGAGGGTGCCGTTCTGGTCGTTACGGCGGTTGGACCGCATATGTTGGATTCGATTTACGTTATGCTTTATGTTTATATGTACATGCATATCTTTGTGATATTCTGTTTTGCGAGTTGATTGTTGCCACGTGGGCAAACCGCACTTTACCTTAAGCCCTTACCGGGTCCTTCCGAGGACTCACCCTTTTATTTGTTTACCATCTTTCAGGCGATCGACAAGCAACCAGCGGAATAGAGATCCGCGGTGCTTCCAGTTGTCCCAGGTTATGTAGCAAAGAAGCAGTACCACGTGCGGGAATTCTTGAGCGAGAGGCTTCGATTCCGCACTTAGGTATATTTATAGGATTTTGTTTAATGGCTCTGTAGCTGCAGATGCATGCTTGTATGTGAGATCATGTTTTTGTATATGTCATATGATCGGAAATATATTCTGCCTTTGATGCCTTCTGAGTCGAGGGCGGAGCCCCGACTTGCCTATATTGGATTTGTTATGATATGTATTCAGTGTTTCTGTGGTTGTTGCAATGAGCAATGTTTAGTATACCATGAACTGCTTGGTTGGTAATTTGTCGAGTTATCATGTATACTTGCCATGTATGGGTTCTGTAGGTTGCTAGTCGATACTCGTTTGTTCTGTATTTGTGCTCGATGCTCCGCTGCCGCGCTTTCCGCCGTAATTCCTGTTCCGACGTCGCGGCCGGCTCCGCCTCCGCAACCGGGCGGGGTGGCTGTGACAAGATGGTATCGAGCAGGTTGGGTCGGTGTGACCCAAGAGGTAAAGTATGTTTGGTTTTGATATGAAATGTGGAAGGCAAGTATACAAGTCCGAGGGTGGACTTTTGGAGTAAGTTAAGTCTGTTCATGGTTAAGTACCTGCGGAAGATGACTTCGAAGTGCAAGCCACCGTTCTACGTTTCATTCTGGGGCGGTTCTGTACGGAGACTGGCCACCTCCTTATTTGAACCGTTTCGGAATGGATGTGGAGCAGCGGGCGGTTCTTTGGAGCGTTTTTGAAGGTTTAGAAGTTTGACTTCTGGTATGATCCGGGTACTTTAACTCATTGTTTGGTATATGGTGTGATTATGTGATATGAACATGAACTGATTACGTGTTTGAGGATTTGATATTTGGTTGTCCGATCCTAAAATGAATTTCTGCATCATGCATTGCATTACACTACAGAGCCTTAGAATACTGCTGCTGGCTTTTGGATAGATGGGGAAGAGTTAGTTGATTTGGAAATTTGGTTTGGGATAAGTTGGCTTTGGTTGGACTTGGTTTAAGGGAATGTTTACTACACGCGAACAGCGTGTTTTGGTACCGGAGGGGCGGGACTGGGATCCCACACCTCCGTGGAATAGGATACGGGTTCAGTGTAACCCAGGGTCTGAACAACCACACTCACCGCCCGAGGTTTAGTGGTCGTAGGGACCCTCTCTCGATTTGGTATTACCGCCAGCCTATTTGGTTCAGGGGCGGCAGTAGGCATGGGAAGATCTGATTATGCCACAGTAGGGGAATTTTGATCAGTTGTTGATAGCGAGACTTTAGCCACTGCTCGCCACAGCTTTGGTATTGGTATGTGAGTGACTCAGGAGGATGGTCACTACGACACCTAGACTTCTCGTCGGTCCTTTTAACGACGGGAGATTCGAGGCACCCGGTCAGCGAGGTCAGACTTACGGAGAGGTTTCGAGTTTAAACTTTTTTTCCCCCGAGGTTCAATGACCGAGAAGGGTCAGGGTAGTAGAGACTTGGTTTGCAGGAATTGACAAACTCCTGGAGGGAGGCAATTGAGCCGGTTGGCCGGGAATAACGGCTACTCCGGTCGATTGCTTCGGATTCTCGAACCGGAGTTCGGATTGACCCGATATCGATTTCTAGTGTCTGGCAGTGTCTAGGACATTTCCGCGGGAAATATTTTTCGGGGTCGGGGGGTTGCCGTCGGACGATTTTCGGGGATTCAGGCGGAGAAACGGCTCGGGAGTGACCCGGGACTCAGTTGCGGTTTTGAGGAAGATCCAGAGTCGGGATATAATTTACATTTTTGTGTGAAGAAAAATGTTCTGGGTCGGAAATTACGGTTTCGGGCAGTTTAGTAGAGGGAGAGTGGGAGCACCACAGGCACGGTATTATCAGATTTGTAGTAGGTATCGTTCAGGTTTAATTTGTTATCGGCGGGAGGGCCGATGTTTACGTAGCAGTGTCCGATACTCTTTGGAGTGCAGGATTGCCCTCTTCTTGTAGGGCGTGAGTCGGCAGGAAGCTCAGTAAGGTACTATATTTCCGAATGAGATACCGGTTCATGCGTTATTTGATACAGGAGCATTTGTTCTCATTGTAACACCGAAATGTGTTACATTTCTGTATCTGTCTGTTAGTACCTTGCCTCAAACGCATTTAGTAAAAACTGCAGGAAGTCAGTTTCTATTTTCCAATGAGATGGTTCGGGGTTGTACGATATCTGTAAGCGGACATCGGATGGTATCGGATTTATTGGTTTTAGACACGCCGAACTATGATATTATTCTTGGGATGGACTGGCTATCCAAGAATTCTGTGCACGTTGATTGTGCAACCCGTACCATTATGGTTTCTGGGGAGGTACTACCTCTCACGACTCCGACTGGTTTGACTATCGCATGACACGATGAGGAGCTGCTGATTACGGATCAGCCGTCGATAGTTGGTGTAGGGAATGCTATGATCTGAATGAGGTGATACTAGGTTGAAGTTGGATGGTTTACCATGGGTTCGAGATTTTCCGCAGTATTTCCGGAGGAGTTGCCGGATTACCACGGAGCGGGAAATTGTGCTTGAGATTTACTGCAATGTCAGTCGCTCCGATATCTATTCCTCCTTATCGGATGTCCATTTCGAGATGCGGGAGTAGAAGAAGCAAGCTGGAGGAATTACAGAAAAGAGTTTCATCGGACCGAGCACTTGGCGTGGGGTGCTCAGTTCTCTCATTAAGAAGAATGATGGGACACTCGACTTTGTATTGATTACAGACGGTTGAATGCACTTATTGTGAAGAATAAGTATCTGTTGCTAAGGATTGACGATCTTTTTGATTAACTTCGGGGTTCAAGAGTTTCCTCTAAGATTAATTTCCGATCCGGGTATTTTCAGCTTAGGGTGAAGGATGAGAACATACCTAAGACGCTTACGCACCCGGTATGGACACTTTGAGTTTACGGTCATGCCATTTGGGCTGACCAATGCTCCAGCAGCGTTCATGGATCGATGCATCGGGTGTTCCACCATACTTGGATTCATTTGTAGTGGTCTTTATTGATGATATTCTGATATATTATCGGGATGCGGACTCGCATCGGGAGCATCTGAGGGTAGTTCTGCAGACACTTTGGGAACATCAGCTTTACGCTAAGTTCTTAAAGTGTGTCTGGATCCGGGAGGTCACCTCTCTGGGACATGTTATTTCTGAGCATGGTCTGTTTGTGGATCCAGAGAAGGTGAGGGCAGTTCGGGATTGGAAACAACTGCACAAGACGGAGCTCAGGAGCTTCCTGGGGTTAGTAGGGTTTTATCAGAGGTTTGTACCAGGGTGTTCTATTCTGGCATCTCCGCTTATGCAGTTGACTAAGAAGGGTCAACCGTATTTCTGGTCTGATAGGTGTGAGCAGAATTTTCAGGAGTTGAAACGGCAGTTGACTAACGCTCCGATTCTGACTCTTTCAGATCCGATCTTACCGTATGTGAATTATACGGATGCTTCCACGTCTGGTTTGGGATGTGTGTTGGTGCGGGGAGCGTTTTGTGGTAGCTTATGGGTCGAGGCAGCTGCGACCGCATGAGCTGAACTAACTGACACATGATCTGGAGTTGGCTATAATAATTTATGCGCTGAAACATTGGAATCAATATCTGTTTGGTAATAAATTTCAGATTCTTACCGACCATAAGTCTGAAATATCTGTTTACACAGAAGGAGCTTAGCATGAGGCAGCGCAGATATCTCGAATACATTAAGGACTATGATTGTAGTATCGGGTACATCTCTGGCAAGGGCAACGCGGTTGCCGATGCTCTGAGCAGGAGGTATACCGGCTTAATTAAGAGAGGAAATGTTGGTGACCGATCCGAGGAGAATGATCGACGTGCCTTGGCACGGTGGCAGCTCACGGGAGCGTGCTCGGGTTATTACACTTACCATACATTACGAGTGGCTTGACAGGTGCGTGAGGCGCAAGGTAGAAATCCGGGGTTGAAGGAATTATCTGGGGTGGATAAGAGTTCTTTGTTACCGACGTTTCAGTATGGCAGGGATTGCTATACTTCCGAGATCGTCTTTATGTACCTGAGGATCAGGAGTTCTGGAACCGGCAGGGACACTGCAGACTTTGCCCATTCCAGTCTGGAAGTGGGGCAATGTTACTATGGACTTTCTGACTGCACTGCCCCTGACACGGTCTCATCATGATGCTATCCGGGTTTCGTGGATTAGGCGACAAAGTGCGCACACTTTCGCTTATTCGGGTCATAGACCCTCGGAGAAGCTTGCCCGGCTTTACATCGGGGAGATTATGCGTTTACATGGAGTACCGAGACTCCATTGTATCCGACCGTGATCTGCGTTTTACAGACAGTTGGAGTGCTTTTCACGAAGCACCGGGCACGCGACTCCATCTGAATACAACTTATCACCCATGAGACGGGACGGGCGGTCGGAGCGGGTGATTCTGATATCGGAGGATATGTTGTGAATCTGTATTTTGGATTTTGGAGGAGTTTGGGACTAGCAGTTACTTTGATAGAGTTCTCGTACAACAACGGCTTTCAGACTACGATTGGCATGATACCATTTGAGGGGTTGTTCGGGTGGTGGTGTTTTAAACCATCCTGTTGGACAGATGCGTCGGTGGGGGTTGAGCTGGGACCCTCGCTTTTGAGGAGACTACGGCGAAGATCTGATTGTTACCGGCGCGGGTAAAAACCGCGCACGACTGCACCACTGCTTATACGAACCGTCGCCGTAGGGCTCTGGAATCCGAGTTTGGTGAATAGAATTAGACTGGAGGTAGCGCCGTCGGAGGACAGATAAGATTTGTTAGGCGGGGCAAGTTACCCCGAATTTTATCGGTTCTCTTGAGTTTCCAGAGGAAGTTATTAGGTTGGCCTTACCCCCCTACTGTTACTTTTTTATGTGGGATCTTCCAGGGTAGCCTGTTGTGGATCGGTTAGACTTAGGTTCGGTCTGGGGTTGTCTGGTAGAAATACCGGCAACTGACTCGGGGTGCAATAAGATGCACCCGGAGGGTGGGACGCCGCGAGGCTCTGTATGGTAGTCTAAACTACCACTCCCGCCGCACCAGTACGGTGGTCCGATTGTTCTGGGTTAGAGGGGTGTTCATATTTTCTGGTTGGTAACGACACCTGTCTGGTTGATTCGTGCTACTCTTGGAGGACCAAGAGTTCTAAGGGGGAGAATGTTACGGTCACCCCGAGCGGGTTGCGGCCGGGTGACCGGGCTCGGTTTTAGCCTGCGGGTCACGTTTTCGGCGTTCAGCGGCTCCCGAGCCCTATCCGAGTATCATTTTGGCGAACCCCTCCGTATTTGAGGTCGTGTGGGTCCCCGGACGTTTCGCCGAAAATATTTTTCTCGCGCCGGGGTTGTCGGGGTCGTCTCGGGGACGTCTGGCGGGCTCGGTAGCACTCTCGAGATCTCAGTTTGGGAAGCCGTTTGCAGTTTTGGAGTCGTGGAAACGTCCCGGTGTTGGTTGTGGAGTTTAATATTTGGGGCGGGACGTTCGGTTCCGGGCGACTCCCGGGGCTCGGGACGGGAATCCCGGGGCTCGGGATGGAAATTTTCTGACGGCTTTGGGGTAAGTTGTGTTTGAATTTAAGATGGAATTTATGGGTATTTTTATAGAATTTTGGAGTGACGGAATTTCGGTTATGGTTGACACGCTCGCACGTCGGGTTTTGGTTCGGGTTCAGCGAGCTCGGTAGGACACTCTGGATTGGTAAATGAACTTTTGAAAAATGTTCTGTGAATGTTATAATATTCTGAGGGTTGTGTCCAAGTTTCGTTAATTTTGGAATTCGGTAATTATTTTTGGGCAAAAAGAATTGGAACTTTCGGAAAAATTGGGAGTTAATTTGCAATGGGGTGCAAATTTAATAAAAATCAGCATGGGCACAGCAGCTGATAGTGTCGGCAGCAGCAAAGAGAAGGGACACTTGTCCCTTCTTCAATTAAAGATGAGAAAGGAAAAAGAAAAGAAGAAAAAAAAAAGGTATAAAAGTAAAACAAAATTGCAAAAAGCCAAATTTCTTCTTCTTCTTCTTCCTTCCTGCCGAAAATATCAGCCATGGAAACGCCATGAGCTCCAAAACTAAACTTGAAGGAAACTTGAAGAAGCTTCGAGGTAAGTATGTCAAAAGCGATCCTTGTGTTGTGTAAGTGAATAATCGAGGTCGGTTTGTGAAGATTCAGCCCGGTTTGTAAACCGTGAGCTGCTGAACTTTTGAAGTGATTATGGAATCACAAGGTTTGTTTGATTTCTTTGTTTCTAAACGTTCCCGGCATCTTCTTGTGCATGTTTGATAATAGGAGCGTAGGAAGAAACGCGCCTGAGGTGGTGCCGAAGTGCGTCTGAAAATTTGGGTGTAAAATCCAACGGTGGATTCAATAAAGGTAAGGATATATTTGTGATCGGGCGAAGTTCGATTCTGTTGGTGTAATTGGTTTTGTCGAGAAAAGGCTCGGTGTGAAAGCCGTTTTCCGGCTGAGCCTCGGTTTTGGCGCCAATGATATTGGCTGATTCTATGAAGTCTGAACATATATTCTGTATCTGTGGATCATTTGTGAACAGGGGGTGGTCGGAAACGCAGCTGAAACTCTGCCGAAATTTGTACCGGGACTGCTGAACGAGAATTTCGATTCGGACTTGTGTGAACGATTTGGGAAGAAGGTATGATTTAAAAGTTTGGTTGTGTTTATGGATGTATAAGTAACAATGTTCTAGCTCGGGTTGAGAAACCGAGCTTTACGTGGAATTTTCCGGAAAGTGCGGGTTCGTGCGGAAATTGTTTTTCGGGGTTTGTTTGGATATGTTCGATCCAACTATGGTTGTACAGCTTGATTCTGCGTTGGTGGAGTAGCGCGGACACGTAGGAGCCAAGTTGTGCATTTAGGGTCGGGAGTTGGGATCTTCCGAGTGTTGGGCTGCGGGGCAGCGTTTCTGAGGTAAGGGCTTAATTTGGTAAAATGTATGTTTGTTCCGTTTCAAGGCCCGGATGACCTTAGAGGCCCGGGTTCCTATTCTCTCTGTATATGTTTAACTGTAATGATACTTCTGTTTATATTTATGTATTATTGTTATTATTGTATGTTCTGTTCTGTGTCCGCACTTAAGGGGTGCCGACATTCTGCGTATCCGCACCGGGAGTGCCGATACTTGCTCGTGTCCGCCGAAGGGTGCCGACATTCTGCGTATCCGCACCGAGTGCCGATACTTACGTTACGTGACCTACGGCGGTTTGGGGCTCGCGACCCCGGTACCGTGCTATACATTGCATTACGATCGTATATTCGACCTCTGTTGAGGGTCGCATGGTCGCTCGGCGGTTGGACCGCAGATGTTGGATTCTGATTTACGTTCTGCTTTATGTTTATATGTACATGCATATGCAGTGATATTCTGTTTTGCGAGTTGATTGTTGCCACTGTGGGCAAACCGCACTTTACCTTAAGCCCTTCGGGTCCTTCCGAGGACTCACCCTTTTATTTGTTTACCATCTTTCAGTGCGATCGACAAGCAACCAGCCGAAAAGAGATCCGCGGTGCTTCCAGACATTCTGGGTTATGTAGCAGCAGCAGTACCACGTGCGGGAATTCTTGAGCGAGAGGCTTCTGATTCCGCACTTAGGTATATTTATAGGATTTTGTTTAATGGCTCTGTAGCTGCAGATGCATGCATGTAGGCCAGATCATGAATTTGTTTATGTCATATGATCGGAAATATATTCTGCCTTTGATGCCTTCTGAGTCGAGGGCGGAGCCCCGACTTGCCTATATTGGATTTGTTATGATATGTATTCAGTGTTTCTGTGGTTGTTGCAATGAGCAATGTTTAGTATACCATGAACTGCTTGGTTGGTAATTTGTCGAGTTATCATGTATACTTGCCATGTATGGGTTCTGTAGGTTGCTAGTCGATACTCGTTTGTTCTGTATTTGTGCTCGATGCTCCGCTGCCGCGCTTTCCGCCGTAATTCCTGTTCCGACGTCGCGGCCGGCTCCGCCTCCGCAACCGGGCGGGGTGGCTGTGACAACTTTGGTGTCCAAAAGACACTTGAAGCATTGAAGGAGAACTTTTATTGGCCGGGCATGAAAAAAGATGCCACAAGGGTTTGTGCAAGGTGCATCACTTGTCACAAGGCAAAATTCACTCTTCAACCGAAAGGGAAGTACACTCCTCTTCCTTCTCCCACTCACCCTTGGGTTGACATTAGCATGGATTTCATTAGTGGATTGCCTAGGACTTCACATGGACATGATGCTATCTTTGTGGTTGTTGATAGATTTTCTAAAATGGCACATTTCATTCCATGTCATAAAAGTGATGATGCATCTAAAGTTGCCGAATTGTTCTTCAAGCATGTTGTGAAATATCATGGAATCCCTAGGTCAATTGTTAGTGATAGAGATTCTAGGTTCCTTGGACATTTTTGGAGAACCTTGTGGTCTAGGTTAGGAACCAACTTGATGTTCTCTACATCAAGTCACCCCCAAACCGATGGTCAAACCGAGGTTACTAATAGGACCTTAATCACTATCCTAAGAATCATACTTAGGAAAAATTTGAAGGAATGGGAAAATGTTTACCCCATGTTGAGTTTGCTTACAATCGTGCATATCACTCATCCACATCACATAGTCCATTTGAAGTAGTGTATGGTTTTAATCCCTTAGCACCTTTGGACTTAATTGCATTAAATCAAGATGGTCAAATGGATGTGGATGGTAAAAAGAAAGCTCTACAAATGAAAGACTTGCATGTTAAGGTACATCAACAACTTGAGAAAATCAATGAAACCTATGCAAGGAGGGTAAATAAGGGAAAGAAATTTCGAACATTTGATGTGGGGGATTGGGTTTCGTTACATCTTAGGAAGGAAAGGTTCTCACAAGCAAGGAAAAACAAGCTTTCACCTAGAGGGGATGGACCTTTCCAAATCACAAAGAAGATTAATGATGATGCATATGTGCTTGACTTACCAAGTGATGGAACTTATAATGTGCATGCTACATTTAATGTTTGTGATTTGCTTTTTTTTGAAGGTGACATGGAGGACTTAAATCCGAGGTCAGATTCTTCTCAAGAGGGAGGGAATGATGTGGACATCAACCCAACTCCACCACAAGACCCTCCTAGCCTTCACTTCCACACGCGCCTCCAAGGTTGGGCCGGCTCAATTTCAAGTCCACAATCTGAAATTTGAACTTGTTGACTTAAACTTATATGTTATTTGTGTTAATTAGGCAATAGGAGGGAAAGTGAGTTAGTGGAGGTCCTTACTCACTAGTTTGAAGTAATGGTTGGTCCTTACCCTCCATTACCAAAAATGGTGGAATCCTCCCACTCTCCCTCACCATTTTAGGTTGTGTCATAATGCCTTTTTCTTTATGCATAAAAGTGGTAGGAAGACTTAAGGGGTTGTTACCAAAAGTGTTAGTCACACCTTGGGTAATAACCTCCACTACCACCCTTCATGTATATAGGTTAAGGCTTCACCATTTTCAGCCCTTAGAACTCATTTTGCCGAAAACATAGACTCCATTTTGAGAGCATTTTGGCTTTGGTTTCTCACTTCTTCAATCCATTCCCTTGTTCCATAATTTTGGTTCAAGAATTATATCTAGTATTGCTTAATCAAGTAGTTAAGAGGTGCTAGATCCATCTTCTTTCCTTGGCATCTAAAGTATTGTTCAACCTTGTAGTTGAAAGGTGCTTTTGTTGGCCAAATTATCAAGAGCTTGTTGTTCATCTTCCAAGCTAGATCCTTTCAAGAGTAGATCCTTTTAGTGATCACATCAGTTAGTAAGAAGGCGAAAATCTCGAAGGACGTGAAGGTGGTAGTAAATGGTCTCTTGGTAGGGCTTAGCGATGACTCGTCCTGCATAGAGAAATGAATGTATGGTCAGCAGGCTATCAGGGACTTAGATCTTCTTTGATAGCTCTAGGTTGGCCACGAGACCTGAATTGATACTGGTTTGGCATCTTCTTCATGAATGGTGCAGAGTGTGGAAGTGACATTCCTTAGGTACCTCCTGTTGATTTTAGGATCATCATTAACATGATTTCATGTTAACATATTATATATGCATCACAAGCATATCACATGACATGTGTAAATATATTGCATACATACTTATTCTAAGTGTTAGCATGATGTCTCGGTAGATCATGCCACTTATCTATGCTACATAACCACCACAAAAGGTGTACATCCTAGTATTGTACTAACTATATAATAGTACTAGATAAGAGGCATACCTTACACCAAGAAAACAGCTTAAGGGCCTTTAAAGGCTCTTGCTCCTAGCTTGAGGTGAGACTTCCTTCTCCGAGGATGAGGGCCGACTTCAAGGCCTCCTTAAGGGCGAAATTAAGGCTACTAAACTTTAATATAAACCCATCTACAATCTCTAAAGAAAAGCAAGCTAATTTCGGCCAGAGAGGGAGAGGAGAGAGAGGGCAATGCTGCCAAGGGATGAGAGAAATGGCCAACCCCTCCCCTCCTATTTATAGAAGACGAAGGAAGGCCAAGAGAGGGGATACAACCCCTTTTCATGGCCGAAAGTGTGCCTCCAAAGAGGACACAACCATTCGGCCTTGAAGGGCCTCTCTCAAGCCGAAAATGTGCCATCCTTTGGCACACACACCATTTCGGCCATTTAGGCCTTCACAAGGCCTTTATGGCCTAATAGAGGTGACTCTCCTTGCACCCATTCGGACCTTATGGCCGAAACAATACATTTCTTGGCCTAAGGTCATGTGCCTTGGCCAAGGGTTGTTTCCCTTGGGTGAGGAGTCACATCCCTACACAAGAGATGCGTCTCCAAAACCTTTTGGTCAAAACGTGTCACACACATATTTCAGCTAGGAATACTATGAGCTCAATTGGCCATTCATCCAAATTGAGCTCCAATGAGCTCAAATTCAGCTCACAATGAGCTAAAAAATTGCTTCTCTACTCATTGAGCTCCAATGAGCTGGAGTTAGCTACATTTAGCTAACATGAGCTAAAGTCCATCTGACTACTGCTACTTCTAGCTGGAGTAAGCTGATTTGAGCTAGCTCCAACTACTTCTAGCTGGAGTTGAGCTAAGGTGAGCTACTTCTAGCTTACCTTGAGCTGGGATGAGCTAAGTTTAGCTACTTCTAGCTGAGGTGAGTTGGGGTGAGCTACATCTAGCTACCTTTAAGCTCTGACTTAGCTTCATGTGCTCAAGTAACACCTTAAAAGGTCTTGGTGCACTAGGAATACAACAAACTCCCACTCGCACTAAGGATCTTTTAATTCTAGCTCCCACTCAAACAAAAAACTCCCAATCAATTGAACAACCGAAATACAAAGGCAATTCTATACAAGTAGAGTTGTAAGTGCGACCCCAAGGCATACACACAAAGTCTCTTCCATTTTGGTTGTTAGACTCACAATGAAAGATTGTTCTCTCCTCCATAGTTTGAACTTATTCAAACTCACTCGTACACAACAAGTGCTTGTGTGTTGTTTGAACTTCTTCAAACATGCTTGAACACATCAAGCCAACTTGATTTCATCAAGTAATGCCTTTAAGACCCCAGACATTTTATACACTCTCTTAATCACAATCAGTCTCTTTAACTTGAATTTCAACCTATTGAAATCCATGATTGTGTTAAGCATTGGAGATCTCATCTTTATTACTTCTATTCAATCTAATCACATTACACTAAGTAACATGTGGCACCAAGATTGAATATAGTGCATGTGTATCAAAACAATGTCTTTCCTACCAGCTTCAGCTACTTAGGTTATTATGCCAACATGACTACCCAAAAGGAGGATATTCCCGTTTTAAAATTTCCAAGACCTTCAACAACCAATTAAAGTAGTTATATATGTCACAACTTCCTAATAGCAAGTCAAAGTTACTAAGAGTCTGATTTGAAGAATCTCACATTAAGCAAGATAAGAGACAACTTGCTTAAAAACTTCATTTGGTCGAATTTTATGGTCATGGAAACCTTGGAACTCATCCTTTTAAGGTATCATTCAATACTTCTTTAGATGTTTTATCAAATCACTCCCACTTGAGGTGATAACCACAAAGGTGAGGAGTGTGTCATTTCTCCCTCTTAAAACACCAAGAAGTGTTCTCCCCTTAACTCATAAAAGGAGGACATGTCAATATACCATGAAATTGTCACACGTAAGTCCAAACTTACATCAACATAGGTTAGTATGTATGAGTGGTCATACAAACATGATGAAACTTATTCATCTCATCTTGATTAATGCTAATGTGTCATGTATTGTTGCATGACTCCCACTTAAATGTACAACTCTTTCAAATCACATGTTTCATATGGAAACAACATACATTCAAGTCTTTAGCAAGTCTCATGTCTCATCCTTAATCCACCACAAGATTAAGGGCGAATGGCCTGTGTGAGAAAGTCATTCTCTACCTATGTTTGACATGCTCATTATTCGTTGTAATTCATGAATTGAAGGTACTATGTGATCATAAATAAACTTCTTTATTTACATCAAACATATGTACATGTGTGACACCAAAGAGGTGAAGTACATCCAACATATTTATAATCTTCTAAGACCCATGTCAAGCAAACACTAAGGGTGGCAATGGCTTAGTGAGAGGATCTGCCACCATAAGGCTTCGAGTTTGTTAAGTTGAACCTTTCTAGAATCTTATCAATATAAGGTTCTTGTGAATGGGCCAACAACCTTTCCTTTCTATCCCAGTGTATCTTAACACCAAAGATAAAGGAGGACTCTCCCATATCCTTATTGTCGTAGGTAGAGGAAAAAAATTCTTTAATGGTTGATAACAACTCAAGTCCACTACTTGCAATAAGTATGTCATCTACATACAAAGTCATTACAGCAAAGCTAGAACCCAAATTGAACAAGTATACACAATGGTCTTCATGCATCTTCATAAAACCATAACTTGTGACTGCATGATGAAACTTCAAGTACCATTGTCTTGAAGCTTGTTTTACACCATATATAGGCTTCTTTAGTCTACATACCTTGTCCTCAAGACCCTTTTGAACAAACCCCTTGGGTTGTTTCATGTAAATTTCCTCACTCAAATCAGCATTAAGAAAGGCGGTCTTTACATCCATTTGATGTAACTCCAGGTCTAGATTTGGCACAATGGCAAGTAGTAATCTGATGGAGTTGAACTTCACCACAGGAGAGAAAGTATCTTTGAAATCAATACCTTCTTTCTGTGTGAAGCCCTTGGCCACCAATCGGGCCTTGTATCTTTCGATACTTCCATCAGAATTCAACTTCACCTTGAGAACCCACTTGTTTCCAATTGCCTTTCGTCTAGGAGGAAGGTCAGTTAGCTCCCACACACCATTGAGATGCACCAAATGCAACTCATCATCCATGGCTTTTAGCCACTCCTTCCTATGTGCACTATCAAGAGCTTCTTTAATATTAGTTGGTTCATCTATTTCAGATGACACCAAATAAGTTTCACCCTCTGAGAGACCCCATCTTTTAAGTTGTATCGATTCCCTAGTTGATCTTCTCAACATGGGTGGAGGTGCATCATGAATATTCTCTTGTGGATCCAACTCATGTTCCACATTTTAAGGAACTTCATGATCATCCTCATGTGAAGGCGACACATGCTCCATTTCATGAGGAACTTCATCAAGCTCTTGATTAACCTCAACTCCCTCTTGAACAAGCTCATCTACTTGTGGATCTTGTCCATCATGTTCCATCTCAATTGGAACATCATTTGGAGCCACATCTCAAAATGGTTAAGGCACTCCCTCTAGAGTAATTGCACCTTGTGCAACCGGCGCTTCTTTAGCACCTAGTTGATCCCTCTCAATGATTAGATCAAAGGGGTCCTTATCACCATTTTCATCAACTCATAAGAACTCATTCTCCACAAAGTTTCCGTTTCTTGCCTTAAATACATTTCCTTTCTTGTGACTAATGTCCAAGAACACATAGCCCCTTGATTGTTCAGCATAGCCAAGGAAAGCACATCTCTTTCCTCTTGGTCTCAACTTTCCCAAAGGATGGTCAATTATGTGAACAAAATCTAAACACCCCCAAGGGCGTAGGTAGCTTAGATTAGGAGCTCTCTTCTAACTTATGGAGAAGAACCAATGCTCTTGGAAGGTACTCTATTAAGGACATGCATTGCACATAGCAATGCATCATTCCAATAAGTGATTTCCAAGTTGGCCTTAGCCATCATAGAACGAACCATGTCCATAAGAGTTCTATTCTTCCTTTTAGACACCCCAGTTGTGGTGTCCAAGGAAGAGTAAACTCCCTCTGGATCCCTTTCATGTCACAGGATCTTTTGAATGCATTTGAGCTATACTCTCCACCTCTATCAGTCCTTAAGGACTTTATCTTCTCACTTAGTTAGTTCTCAACCAAGTTTACATACTTCTCAAGGTATGTAAATCAAGTTTCTTTCCCTGATAACATAGCCAATAGTCCTTAGTACCTCTAAGGTATCTAAGTACTCTCTTCACACACTTCCAATGCTCCAAACCGGGGTTCGATGAATATCTTGCCAACAAACAAACCGCTTGGCTTATGTTCGGCATTGTACATAACATGGCATAAGACTTCCTATTGCACTAAGATAAGGAATGTGAGACATTTCACCTTTCTCCTGTGGAGTCTTGGGACACATGTCCCCTCCAATCTTGCAACCATATGCAAGTTGTGTGTTCATGGGCTTAGAGTTTGTTAAGTTGAACCTTTCTAGAATCTTATCAATATAAGGTTCTTGTGAAAGGGCCAACAACCTTTCCTTTCTATCCCAGTGTATCTTAACACCAAAGATAAATGAGGACTCTCTCATATCCTTCATGTCGAAGGTAGAGGACAACCATTCTTTAATGGTTGATAACAACTCAAGTCCACTACGTGCAATAAGTATGTCATCTACATACAAAGTCATTACAACAAAGCTAGAACCCAAATTGAACAAGTATACACAATGGTCTTCATGCATCATCACAAAACCATAACTTGTGACTGCATGATGAAACTTCAAGTACCATTGTCTTGAAGCTTGTTTTACACCATATATAGGCTTCTTTAGTCTACATACCTTGTCCTCAAGACCCTTTTGAACAAACCCCTTGGGCTGTTTCATGTAAATTTCCTCACTCAAATCAGCATTAAGAAAGGCGGTCTTTACATCCATTTGATGTAACTCCAGGTCTAGATTTGGCACAATGGCAAGTAGTAATCTGATGGAGTTGAACTTCACCACAGGAGAGAAAGTATCTTTGAAATCAATACCTTCTTTCTGTGTGAAGCCCTTGGCCACCAATCGGGCCTTGTATCTTTCGATACTTCCATCAGAATTCAACTTCACCTTGAGAACCCACTTGTTTCCAATTGCCTTTCGTCTAGGAGGAAGGTCAGTTAGCTCCCACACACCATTGAGATGCACCAAATGCAACTCATCATCCATGGCTTTTAGCCACTCTTTCCTATGTGCACTATCAAGAGCTTCTTTAATATTAGTTGGTTCATCTATTTCAGATGACACCAAATAAGTTTCACCCTCTGAGAGACCCCATCTTTTAAGTTGTATCGATTCCCTAGTTGATCTTCTCAACATGGGTGGAGGTGCTTCATGAATATCCTCTTGTGGATCCAACTCATGTTCCACATTTTAAGGAACTTCATGATCATCCTCATGTGAAGGCGACACATGCTCCATTTCATGAGGAACTTCATCAAGCTCTTGATTAACCTCAACTCCCTCTTGAACAAGCTCATCTACTTGTGGATCTTGTCCATCATGTTCCATCTCAATTGGAACATCATTTGGAGCCACATCTCAAAATGGTTGAGGCACTCCCTCTAGAGTAATTGCACCTTGTGCAACCGGCGCTTCTTTAGCACCTACTTGATCCCTCTCAATGATTAGATCAAAGGGGTCCTTATCACCATTTTCACCAACTCATAAGAACTCATTCTCCACAAAGTTTCCGTTTCTTGCCTTAAATACATTTCCTTTCTTGTGACTAATGTCCAAGAACACATAGCCCCTTGATTGTTCAGCATAGCCAAGGAAAGCACATTTCTTTCCTCTTGGTCCCAACTTTCCCAAAGGATGGTCGGTTATGTGAACAAAAGCTAAACACCCCCAAGGGCGTAGGTAGCTTAGATTAGGAGCTCTCTTCTTCCATAACTCTTATGGAGAAGATCCAATGCTCTTGGAAGGTACTCTATCAAGGACATGCATTGCACATAGCAATGCATCACTCCAATAAGTGATTTCCAAGTTGGCCTTAGCCATTATAGAACGTACCATGTCCATAAGAGTCCTATTCTTCCTTTTAGACACCCCAGTTGTGGTGTCCAAGGAAGAGTAAACTCCCTCTGGATCCCTTTCATGTCACAGGATCTTTTGAATGCATTTGAGCTATACTCTCCACCTCTATCAGTCCTTAAGGACTTTATCTTCTCACTTAGTTAGTTCTCAACCAAGTTTACATACTTCTCAAAGTATGTAAATAAAGTTTATTTCCCTGATAACATAGCCAATAGTCCTTAGTACCTCTAAGTTATCTAAGTACTCTCTTCACACACATCCAATGCTCCAAACCGGGGTTCGATGAATATCTTGCTAACAAACAAACCGCTTGGCTTATGTTCGGCATTGTACATAACATGGCATAAGACTTCCTATTGCACTAAGATAAGGAATGTGAGACATTTCACCTTTCTCCTGTGAAGTCTTGGGACACATGTCCCCTCCAATTTTGCAACCATATGCAAGTGGTGTATTCATGGGCTTAGAGTTTGTTAAGTTGAACCTTTCTAGAATCTTATCAATATAAGGTTCTTGTGAAAGGGCCAACAACCTTTCCTTTCTATCTCAGTGTATCTTAACACCAAAGATAAATGAGGACTCTCCCATATCCTTCATGTCGAAGGTAGAGGACAACCATTCTTTAATGGTTGATAACAACTCAAGTCCACTACGTGCAATAAGTATGTCATCTACATACAAAGTCATTACAACAAAGCTAGAACCCAAATTGAACAAGTATACACAATGGTCTTCATTCATCATCACAAAACCATAACTTGTGACTGCATGATGAACTTCAAGTACCATTATCTTGAAGCTTGTTTTACACCATATATAGGCTTCTTTAGTCTACATACCTTGTCCTCAAGACCCTTTTGAACAAACCCCTTGGGTTGTTTCATGTAAATTTCCTAACTCAAATCAGCATTAACAAAGGCGGTCTTTACATCCATTTGATGTAACTCTAGGTCTAGATTTGCCACAATGGCAAGTAGTAATCTGATGGAGTTGAACTTCACCATATGATAGAAAGTATCTTTGAAATCAATACCTTCTTTCTGTGTGAAGCCCATGGCCACCAATCGGGCCTTGTATTTTTCGATACTTCCATCAGAATTCAACTTCACCTTGAGAACCCACTTGTTTCCAATTGCCTTTTAGCTAGGAGGAAGGTCAGTTAGCTCCCACACACAATTAGGATGCATCAAATGTAACTCATCATCCATGGGTTTTAGCCACTCTTTCCTATGTGCACTATCAAGAGCTTCTTTAATATTAGTTGGTTCATCTATTTCAGATGACACCAAATAAGTTTGACCCTCTGAGAGACCCCATCTTTTAAGTTGTATCGATTCCCTTGTTGATCTTCTCAACATGGGTGGAGGTGCATCATGAACATCCTCTTGTGGATCCAACTCATGTTCCAGATTTTAAGGAACTTCATGATCATCCTCATGTGGAGGCGACACATGCTCCATTTCATGAGGAACTTCATTAAGCTCTTGATTAACCTCAACTCGCTCTTGAACAAGCTCATCCACTTGTGGATCTTGTCCATCATGTTCCATCTCAATTTTAGCATCATTTGGAGCCACATCTCCAAATGGTTGAGGCACTCCCTCTAAAGTAATTGCACCTTGTGCAACCGACACTTCTTTAACACCTAGTTGATCCCTCTCAAGGATTGGATCAAAGGGGTCCTTATCACCATTTTCACCAACTCATAGGAACTCATTCTCTACAAAGTTTATGTTTCTTGCCTCAAATACATTTCCTTTCTTGTGACTAATGTCCAAGAACACATAGACCCTTGATTGTTCAGCATAGCCAAGGAAAGCACATTTCTTTCCTCTTGGTCCCAACTTTCCCAAAGGATGGTCGGTTATGTGAACAAAAGCTAAACACCCCCAAGGGCGTAGGTAGCTTAGATTAGGAGCTCTCTTCTTCCATAACTCTTATGGAGAAGATCCAATGCTCTTTTAAGTTACTCTATTAAGGACATGCATTGCACATAGCAATGCATCACTCTAATAAGTTCTTTCCAAGTTGGCCTTAGCCATCATAGAACGTACCATGTCCATAAGAGTCCTATTCTTCCTTTCAGATACCCCATTTTGTTGTGGTGTCCAAGGAAGAGTAAACTCCCTCTGGATCCCTTTCATGTCATAGGATCTTTTGAATGCATTTGAGCTATACTCTCTACCTCTATCAGTCCTTAAAGACTTTATCTTCTCACTTAGTTGGTTCTCAACCATGTTTACATACTTCTCAAAGTATGTTAAAGCCTCAGCCTTATTTTTAAGTAAGAAGACATGGGTGAATCTAGTATAGTCATCAGTAAATGTGATTAAATACTTGAACCCACATCTGGATTCGTGATAGCCTCGTTCCTTTACGGCTCGGGTCAGATGCTTGAAGGGATGATGTGGTGTTGCGAACGACAATCTGTAGCTCCAGAGTAATCTGCAAGAGACGAAACGGAATACTCAGGAGCAGAAAGAGGAGTGGGTGTGTGGAGATAGGGTGTACTTTTCCTAAGTCATCCTTTTATAGGAGGCGTTGAGATGGCGGTTGTCCCATGATCTAGAGTAGTGGGGTGTTTCCCCTACGTCCTGGCTAGTGGAAGACTGGAGGGATGATGGAGAACGTGGTTGGTCGTGGAGGTAACCGTTCCCAGTCTCTTGCCCTCAGTCCACGAATATTGCCAAGTGTTGGGTGGCGAAGGTCAGGAGTGCCGAGGGCCCTGACTGGCGAAGGCAGTAGGCGAGAGGAGAGGCTCTCCTGAAGGTGCCTTCGCGAGGTGTAAAGGTATCGCAGTCCTCATCCTTAGGCACTTTCAGCTTTGGCTAATGGCGAGGAGTGTTTGCTTGGGTAGTGTACCAAGGTGCCTCCTCCTGGAGACGGAGTATGGGCAGGGTCCTATACTCCGCGTTTTGGCCCGAAGTCGACCGTTGGGGCCTGTTTTAATGACGGTAGGCCAAATGTTTCCTACCGTTAGCTTCTATTGACAAGTGGCGTCTTGGGGCTGGGTCTCGATATAGGGTGACGTTTCGCCTTGTTTGGGAGGGCGTATAAATACCCTGCTTGTTCGCAGTTTCTTCACTTTCTTTGTTTTTTCTCGTTGTTTCGACGGATCCTTGATACTTCCCTGTGCTTTTGTAGTGATTTCTGATAGCTTCCTCTTTTCGATTCTTGTTCGTCTTCTGCCATTGCCCTAGTCATTCTTGCAACGTCCTTTCTTCTGTACCCTCAACATCAGGTGAGATTCTAGCCCTCTACACATGAGGTGTTCGGTGAAATGTCTGCCCGAACTATTCATCTTCTGACAGTGCATTTTTGTGGTTTTTGGTGCAGCAATGGCCGCTAAAGGAACTGCTCGTCCTCTCGTCCCAGCCGTGGACAAAAGCTCTGTGAAGGCTGAGAGGCTTCACCAGGATCTCGTCAAGGCCTTTTTTCCTGTCGAAAAGGTGGAGGTGTACACGGCGAGGAAAGGGGTCTGCAAGGCCCTCGAGCTCCCGCAGACGCCAGAGAATATGGAGAGAGCGGCGCTGTCTCTACACGGCCCAGATGTCCTCTGGGTTGAGGTTTCCTTTGCCTGCCATCATCCAAGATCTATGTGCCCAGTGCGGCCTCCCACCATCGCAGCTCAGACCGAACACGTTCATTCATATCGCCGGGTTCAGCGTGGCGTGCCGGATGGCGGGGGTGAAGCCCTTCGCGGACGTGTTTCAGAGATTTTACTGCTTGGACTTGCGGACGGGGGGGCAATTTTTCCATGTTACCCTCATTAGCGTTGGGGGGAATAATTCTATTTCTTTCCGTATTCCATTGAAATCGCACCATGTAATAGCCAGGTTCCTTTACGGGACTGGGCTTCCAGATACTTGAATGGTGGAGGAGTGATCGGAACGTGGATCTTGGGCTCCGGAGTAATATGCAAGATGTAAAACAGAATACTCAGGAGCAAAAAGAGGAGTGGAGGTGTGTAGATAGGGTGTACCTTTCCCCAGCCATCCTTCTATAGGAGGCGTTGAGGTGGCGGTTGTCCCGTGATTGGAGTACTGGAGTGCTCCCCCACGTTCCAGAGTTGTGGCAGACTGGGGATGTAATGGAGAACGTGGGTAGGTCGTGGGGATGACCACTTCCTGTTTCCTTCCCCGATCTGTGACGTTGCCAAGTGATGGATGACGAAGCCAGCAGGTGCGAAGCCCCATGGTAACGCCTTCGCGCGATGTGGTGGCATCTCCATGTGTTTCCTTGGTTACTGCTGACGATAACGCGAGAGGCGTCTTCCGAGGGGGCATTTCCTTGGGTAGTGTACCAAGGTGCCTCCTCCTAGAGGTGAAGTATGGGCAGAGTCCTATACTCCGCGTTTTGGCTTCAAGTTACCGTTGGGAACAGTTACCTTGGCGGTAGACCAAACGTTTCTTACCGTTACCGAATTCTGACACGCGGCCTGCTGGGATTAGTTCTCCGTTTGAGGCGACGTTTCGGCTTTGTTAGGATCGTGCCTATAAATAGTTGGTTCCTTCGCGGATCTCTATTCTCTGCTTTTTCGTTCTCTTGCTCGAAGTTGCTCCTGTGTTATCATTTTCTGTGTGATCTTTTGTTTCTGCTTTCGCGCTTGAGTTTGATATTTGTGGGGCGTGTTTGGTCCCTTGTTGTACTTGCTGCTTCTGCATTCCCCTGCTTTCTTCTTTGCTTTTTCAGGTGAGATTTCACACTTTTCGTTTTTTTGCCTACAAGTTGTTTTATGAAATTGCTGGCAGACTGTTCGTCTTCCTAGTCTCATTTTTCTTCTCTCGCAGTAATGGTTGCCGAGGGAGCTGCTCGTCGCGTTGTCCCTGTTGTGGACAAGACCACCGTGAAGCCCGAGAAGCTTCACCGGGAACTCGAGAAGGCTTTCTTTCCCATCGAGGCCGTGCCGGTGTTTACGGCGCGGACTGGGCCTTACAAGGCGCTGAAACTTCCCCAGACGCCGGAGAACCTGGAGAGCGCCGCTCTCTGCCTCTATACTGCTCAGATGTCGTCAGGGTTGAGGTTCCCGTTGCCCCCCTTGTCCAGGACCCGTGTACTCTGTGAAGGCTTCCACCATCGCAGCTTGGGCCCAACACCTTTATCCACATCGCCGGTTTTCTTGTGGCGTGCCGATTGGCCGGGGTGGAGCCATTTGCGGACGTCTTCTTGCTGTTCTATCGTGTAGACCTGCGGACTGGGGGACAGTTTTTTCATGTTACCCCCCTCAGTGTTGGGAAGAACAATTCTGTGTCTTTTGGTATTCCTCTGAAATCCCATCATGACTGGCATGGTAGTTTCTTTTTTGTTTGCAGGGATGAGTCCTAGGGGTTCCCTATGGCGAGAACCGCAGAAGCTGTGCAGAGCGTGGCTCGTATGGCTGTTTTACATGCGGATGGGCGGCGGTCGCGCGAGTACGTCCACCTTTTGGGGTGGCTTGACGATGTGCTGGCCAGGAAGTCATGCGATGACTTCTTTCCTTTTTCCCTCGCGCAACTGGATGAGGTTACCCTTAGGTGGGCTGATGTCAGTACTAGTTATCTTATCGATCCCAAGGTGCCTCCGCCTTATGAAGGATGGGCACCTGCGCATCGTGGTAAAGTGGTGGATGCACTCCGTGCTGCCCTCGCAGGTCCCAGAGGTATGCACCTTGTAGTTTTTCCTTCATTTTTCATATGCGTACTGACTTCCGTCTTTCCAGACGCCCCCGCTCGACCTGACGAGGAGAGTGGAAAGAGAGGATCCATGCGTACTGCGGTTCAAATTCACCTTGCCTGTGCGTATAGGTAGAATGCTTCTCCTGCTGCGGAGAAGGTTTTGGGTGCCAATGAGCCCCCGCGGAAGAAAAGGCCAGTCTCAGGCGCATGTGTGCCACTCGTAGGAGAAGCGAAGAGGAAGAAGGTGTCCAGTGATGCGGCGCGGTGCTTCGTGGAGAAAACTACTCGCGGAACAGACCAGGCCACTCCGCGAGGACCTGTCCAGAGAGAACTTCCCAATGTGGATGAAGTGGCCAAGGAGGGGGCTCCCGAAGGTGTTCCTGGGGAGAAAGGGGTTCGCGAGACTCCGATGGTGGGGGCCCCTAGCCCCCAGTTGAAAGCGGCGGCACCGGCTAAAGATGCCGGGATGGATGCCTTTGTCTCTGGGTTGCTGGCGAGCCCTCCTAGGACGAGTCATGAAATTCCTCCCGAGAGTGCTGTTTTGCCTCTCTCTTCTCAAACGGAGGCTTCTCCTCAAATTGAGGTTTCTCCTCAGATTGAGGCTTCTCCCCAGGTGGGGGACCCTCAAAGAAAATAACCTCGGCTGGCGATCTCCTGTTGGCCATGAGAAGGAAATCCAAGTCTGCAGCGAAAGCTACCAGCTCTACTGGGGTCAAGGCGTCAGCAGCCCCCGCAGAGTGTGGCGCGCTCGTGCTGGGTGATACTCAGCTGGGAGTAGGGACAGATGTTGGGGGCGCTCTTCCAACAAGCAGCCAGGCTTCCCAGAGGGAAGGGGCTCCAGAGGAAGCACCCCTAGACCTTCCTAGCGACGCTGTTGATGGCGCTTTGGTGTCAAAGGAGGTCCCCTCTAAAACGAGTGCTTGGGATGTAGTTCGCCATCCCTGCGAACCCTCTGCGAGTTGTGCCTGAGTGAAGCCGCAGTGCAAATCGCCTTCTGGAGAAGCCATTCTTGCCTTGGATCAAGACCCCTCGCAAGGTGAGTTCCTTTCTTCGTTTCCTTGTTTTTCAAGCTTCCTTTGTTAGGCTAACAAGTCCTTTGTTGCAGGGGCGGAGCCTTCCCGTCCGCCATGCAGTATTCGCGACAGCGTGGTGGACTTGGGCGCGGCGGAGACCGTGCTGGAGGAGACTGGGGTTTGGTCGCACTTCCTTGAGAGGAAGCGTGTGATCGCCAAGGAGATCCCCAAGTGGACTGAGGATCCCGCTGCCTTGAAAGCCTTGAGGGAGGACCTCAGGGCGCAGGTATATAAGAAGGAGGGCATGCCCCTGAATGGAGCTTGGGATCCTATTTTCCTCTTGAACAATAATTCTTCCTTAATGTTGGGGGAGAACATGTGCTGTTGTCCTGCTTGGAGGGGCTTCGCACTCCTTTTGACAGGGAGTTGATGAATCGAAGCCTGCACTCCTTTTGCGCTACTGGGGCATAGAGCATGCGGATCTTGTTATCTTCAGCCCATTGCTGGACGCTATGGCTAGCGAACTGGCTTCCATTATCTGTGACAATGGCGCGAGGGCTGCCGTATCGGCAGACGATGTTCTTCCAAAAGAAGCGGATGATTTTGGAGGACGTGATCTTCACCAATGGCTCGACCTCAATCCACTTAGTGAAGTAGTCCACGGCGACAACACAGAACTGGTACTGGCCTGTAGCCTTTGGCATTGGCCCGATAAGGTCAAGGCCCCAAAGGGCGAAGGGTACAAGGTTTGTGAGCGCGGAAGATTCCGTTGATGGTAGTCGTTGGATGCGCGAGTTGATCTGGCATTGATGGCATGTTCGGACCAGCGAGACTGCGTCTTTCTTCAAGGTTGGCCAGTAGTACCCTTGCCGAAGGGCTTTGTGTGCCAGGGCCTCTGCTGCAATGTGGGCACCGCAGCTGCCCTGGTGGATGGTCTCCAACACACTGAGTCCCTCTTTGGCGGTAAGGCAACGTTGAAGTGGTGAGGAGAACCCACGATGCCACATTAGCCCGTTTGCGAGGATGAATCTCGTCACTTGAGCGCGAGTGCTTGGATCTGTGTCCATCCCCTTTAGCTCGGCGATGATGGGAGTTCGCCAATCATCCGGATCAGTTGTTTCAAGTGAGCCAATGTCTACAGCTCCGTCTATAGATGGTCGAGCCAAGGTCTCCACCGTCGAAGGTGTTTTCCCCTTGGAGAGCATATCTGCAATGGTGTTCTCGGAACGAGGAATATGAATGAAGATTGCCTTCTCAAAGTTTGTCCGCAGTGAATTGACAAGCTTCAGGTACTTGACCAGAGTAGCATCCTTGCACTCTGAGCACCCCTATACTTGGTGTATCACCAGTTGGGAATCACTATGTACGTGTATTCGGCGAATACCCGCCTTGATGGCTAGCTTGAGGCCCGCGATGAGCGCTTCATATTTTGCAACGTTATTAGTCACAGGGAATTGGAAGGATACACGGAGAGTGCTTTCCATACCTAGGGGTCCGCGCAGGTAGACGCCTCCTGTTGGAGATGCTGCCTTGGATGCGCCATCGACGTACATTTCCCACTCTGGGGGTGGAGGTTCAGGTGTCGGTACTTGTTCCTGAGGCGTGCCATACTCTGGAACTGAGAATTCCGCCATGAAGTCTGCGAGGGCCTGGCCTTTTATTGCTTTGCGAGGTTGATAGTTGATGTCGTACCCGCTTAGTTCGATGCACCACTTCACCAGGCGGCCTGAGTGCTCAGGTCTTTGAAGGATCTCCTTGATTGGGAGTTCTGTGCGCACGGTGATCGTATGCCCTTGAAAGTAGGGCTTGAGCTTCCTGGCTGCATAGACCAATGACAAGATAGCTTTCTGTAAAGGAGGGTACCTTGTCTCTGCTAATTGTAAGGTGTGGCTGGTGTAGTAGACCGGCCATTGTTTGTCGCCTTCTTCCTTGATGAGGACTGATGCCACGCTGTTGCTCATCGTGGAGCGGTATAGGACAAGGTCATCGCCAGGCCTGGGGCATTTGAGCGTGGGCAGCTCCTGTAGGTGCTGCTTGATGGTGTCGTATGCTTCCTGGCAGTCCTCAGTCCATTTGCAGGCTTTCTTCTTCCGGATTTGGTTGGAGAAAGGCTTGCAACGGTCGCTGAGTTTTGATATGAACCATCCCAAGGCGACTAACCTTCCTGTTAGCTGCCTCTGGGCGTCCTTGAGCCTCTCAAGACTTGGTAACCAAGAAATTTCCCTTCGCCAACGTCAAAGATGCACTTCTTTGGGTTCAGGCGCATGTTATACACGCTAAAGTTGGCGAAGGTCTCTTTTAGGTCCTCCAAGTGTTGGGTGGTAGCCCTGCTCTTTACTACTATGTCATCAACATAGGCTTCAAGCTTTCTCCCAATTTGGTTTGCGAACACCCTATTCACCAACCTTTGAAAAGTCGCCCTTGCATTCCTCAAGCCAAAAGGCATGCGAATGTAGTGGTAGAGTGCTTCGCCAGTTGTGAAGGCGGTCTTCATGGCATCCTCAGGATCCATGAAGATTTGATGGTAGCCACTGTACGCATCAAGTAAAGAAAGCACTGGGTATCGCACGGTTGAGTCCACCAGTTGGTCTACGGGAGGTAAAGGGTATGGATCTCTAGGGCAAGCCCTGTTGACCCCCTTGTAGTCCAAACATAGGCGCCATTCGCCGTTCTCCTTGTCAGCAAGAACAATGTTAGCGACCCACTCAGAGTAATGAACTTCCTTAATTATATTAGCCTCAAGCAACTTCTGCACCTCAGTGCATACAAACTCTTTTCGGTCTGGGGCCATGCCCCTTGTTCTTTGCCTAATTGGCTTGAAGGCAGGGAGTACATTGAGTTTGTGGGAGATAACAGATGGGTCTACGCCTGGGAGATCAGCCGGGCTCCATGCGAAGATTTCAATGTTGGCCTGGAGGAGGTGAATGAGGGCTTTCTTGTCTTCCTTTGGGAGGTCCTTCCCTATGCGGAACTTCTTCCCTGGCGATATCTCGACCTCCTCAAAGTCACAAGATAGGTCTGGGGCCACTTCGCCCTTTGGCACAGGCTCCTCTGCTGGTTTCTTCCTCTTTGGCTCCATGCACTGAGGTAGCTGAGAGGGGCCAGCGAGCGCGTTGACGTAGTTGCCCCTCGCCACATTTTGGTTGACGTAGATGTAGGCGTCACCCGGCGAGGTGCGAAACACCAATGTTAGGGTGCGCACATCACAACGGATATGGAATTCAGTCTGTGTGGCACGCCCAACAATGGCATTGTAAGGCGAAGGGAGATCGAGGACGATGAAGTCCACGAAGCTTGAGTGACAGACTTGCATGTTGTCCCTGGTGGTGCCCACCATCATGAACGGGAGCGTGATGGCCCCCAAGGTCGGGATTTTGTCCCTTCCAATCCCAAAAGTGGCCCCCTTCGCCGGTTTGATTTGGGACAGGGGTACCTTCACCTCAACAAGTGTGTGCTTGTAAACGACGTTGGCGTTGGCCCCTGTATCCATGTAGATCCGGCCAATGTCCCATCCGGCGATGTGAGCCGTGATGATGAGTGGATCTGAGTGTGGGATCGCCACGGAAGTCCCATCGCGGCGATGGATGAGATGGCTGGCCGTGTGGTCCAGCTGATAGATTTGCCTCATATAACGGCACCTCGCAGTTGCGCCTACACACTGTGTAATCACATTGATATGACCCCTGGCAGGTGGGATCTGATCAGCGCCCCCAGGGGCTCTGTTCTGTCTGTGGTGATCTCGACCCCGATCTTCCCGATCGCCTTCGCGCTTGTACCCCTGGGGGAACCCCTTCACGGGGAGGGGTTGCGAACAAGGAACTCGGTGAGTTTTCCTTGGGCTATCATTTCTACCAGCATGCGCTTAAGTTCCATGCATTCCTCAGTGTCGTGGCCCTTGTCGCGATGGTAGTGACAATACTTGTTGTTTGGCCTCGCGACGCCCTTGGGAAGTGGGCGAGGCCATTTGGGGACTTCCCTTCTTTGCTCCAGGGCATGGAAGATGTTTGTACGGGAGTCCCTGAGTGGAGGCAGGGTTGGATAAGCCCTAGCTCTGTTGCCCTGTGGAGGGGGCTGCCTCCGCGAACCCTGGCCTCTGGAGTCTTGGACGTGCGAGAGTTGTCCCCTCGTGTCAGTCACTGAGCCCTTAAGGTAGGGTCTGGTAATTTCCTCAGTATGCATGAACCTAGTCGCCCTATCTAGGAATTACTCCATGTTGTGGGGAGGGTTGGTGTGCACATCTGTGAAGAACAGGGAACCCCACTGGAGACCCTGTATTGCCGTCAGGAGACGAGTCTCCTTACCCAGGTTTGGGACCTAGATGGACGCCCCCTGGAAACGTTGGATGTAGTCCCTTAGGGACTCATCCTTCCTCTGTTGCACCTTCAGCAGGTGCCTCGCAGTTTTTGGCGGAGGTTTGGAGACGACAAAGTGGTTAGAAAAAACACGGGATAGTTCCTCAAAGGAGTCAAACTGCTTACCGCGAAGGGTGGTGTACCAATTTACGGCAGCTCCAGTGAGGGTAGAGCTAAAGGCTCTACAGAGAGTGCTGTCATCAGCCCTTGCGATCACCATCGCAGAGGTGTAACGTTGGAGATGAATGTCGGGGTCCGAAAGACCGTCATAGGCGTCCAGCTTGGCCTGGCGGAAGTGTTCCGACTGCGGAGCCTCGAGGATTCTCTGGGTGAAAGGCTGGGTCTCCTATTGTGGCGGAGGAAGGGGAGGTTCCTGGTGACTCAACGGCTGTTGGATGGTCTGGAAACCTTTTGTGGCCAGGACGCCGCGCAGATTTTGCACGACAGCCTCGGTGATCGCCGCAAGAATTGTGGGGTCAAGACCGGAAACCGCTGAGTTCTGAACAATGACATTGTGCGGCGCCCCCACCACACTAACTGGTTGGTTGTGGTTGGTCGAGAGGGCAACTCGTCCTGACCCTACGGCGGCACCCATCCCAATTGGTTGGACGATTTCTCTTAAGGGAGGAGCATTACGCTCACCATGGGATGACCTCTCCCCGGTAGAGTGGACTGACACTCCATGGTTTGCGGCGGCAGCGGGGGGATTTCTCCTCCCACGGCCGTTCTGACGACTTGCGCTCCTCGTGGTAGGCATGGCTTCTGTTCTTAGTGGTTTTCTTCCTGGGATTGCTTATGTTTCCCACAGACGGCGCCAATCGTGCTTTGGTTCCTTTACGGGACTGGGCTTCCAGATACTTGAATGGTGGAGGAGTGATCGGAACGTCGATCTTGAGCTCCGGAGTAATCTGCAAGATGTAAAACAGAATACTCGGGAGTAGAAAGAGGAGTGGAGGTGTGTAGATAGGGTGTACCTTTCCCAAGCCATCCTTTTATAGGAGGCGTTGAGGTGGTGGTTATCCCGTGATTGGAGTAGTGGAGTGCTCCCCCATGTTCCAGAGTTGTGGCAGATCGGGGATGTAATGGAGAACGTGGGTAGGTCGTGGGTAGGTCAATGGCGCCAAAATCGAGGCTCGGGCCGGGAAAAACGGATTTCACACCGAGACTTTTCTAACAGAACCAATTACACTAACAGAATCATAATTCCACTCTGAACACAAAACTGCCCTTACCTTTCACGAAATCCTCCGTTGAAAATTACACCCGATTTTTCAGACGCGAATCGGCACTACCTCGGGTGCGTTTCTTCCCACGTTCCTGTTATCAAACACGCACAAGGAAGTGCCGAGAACGCTTAGGAACCAAAGAACCACATAAAGGAACACATTACACTATTCACTCCAAAATTCAAATGCTCATAACTTGCAAACTACACTGATTCTTCCAAAACAGACTTCAGATTATTGATCTACACAACTCAAAGAACGATTTGAGTACCTTACCTCGAAGTTTAATCGCCAAACGACGGAAATCAGTTGTGGAGCTTAAGCTTCAACAATGGCGCCAGGAGAGGGAGAGAGGGAGATACGGATGGAGAAAGAAGAAGAAAGGAGATGTGTTGACCAAAAACTCTTTTCTTTACTTATATCTATATATGTATTATTACATAAATACATATACATTTCTCCAAAAATCCTTTCCTTTTTCTTTTCTCCTTCAACCAAGAAGGGACAACTGTCCCTTCTCCCATCTCTCCCATCCGCTCCATCCCCTCTTTTTAACCAGAAATGTGCAATTTTCCTTTATCACACACACAAAATTGTAATTTCGTTCAGCCCGAAAATGCAACTTTTTACCAAACTTACTCCGATTAGAACAAAACTTTAACCACTAACTCAGGACATCATATAACCCATAAAATATATTTTTCTTATCCAATTATAAGTCCTGAGTCACTCAGAGTTGCAACTCCCGGGAATTACGCGCGACCGCATAATAAATTCTAAATCCGTCCCGGGTTGCCCCAAAATTCACCAAATTAATTCCACAATTACCAAACATGCAAAGCAAGTCCCAAAACAAGATTATCTAAAACCCGGTAATTAAACTTAAACGCGTAATTAATTTAATTACGTATCGGGTGTGGGTAACAGTTGCGGACGAGGAATTTCGTGAGCTTGCCTTGGGCAATCATCTCCATCAGCATGCGTTTGAGCTCAACGCAGGTTTCAGTTTCATGGGCCTTGTCGCGATGGTAGCGACAATACTGGTTGGTCGGCCGCGCAACCCCTTTGGGAAGGGGCCGAGGCCATTTGGGGACCTCCCTTCTATGTTCTAGGGTATGGAAGATGTTGGTGCGGGAGTCCCTGAGCAGAGGAAGGATTGGATACGCCCTATCCCTATTGTTCTGTGGGGGTTGTTGCCTCCGCTGCCCCTGAGCCCTGGAGTCAGGCATGTGCGAGGGCTGCCCCCTCGCCTCAGCTTCGGTGCCCCTGACATAGATCCTGGTAACCTCCTCGATGTGCATGAATCTGGTGGCTCTGTCGAGGAATTGCTCCATGTTGCGAGAGGGATTGGTGTGTACATCAATAAAGAATAGGGAGTCCCACTGGAGACCCTATATAGCGGTTAGGTAACGAGTCTCCTCACCCAAGTTTGGGACCTGGATAGATTCTTCATGGAATCGCTAGATGTAGTCCCTCAAGGACTCATCCTTTCTCTGACGCACCTTAAGCAGGTGCCCTGCGGTTTTGGGGGGAGGCTTGGAAACAACAAAGTGGTTAGAGAAAGCACGAGAGAGTTCTTCAAAGGAGTCAAACTGCTTACCGCGAAGGGTGGTATACCAATATGCAGCGGCCCCGGTGAGGGTAGAGCTGAAGGCCCTGCAGAGAGTGCTATCGTCCGCCCTTGCAATCATTATCACGGAGATGTAATGTTGAAGGTGGATATCTGGATCCGAGAGACCATCGTAGGCATGTAGCTTGGGTTGGCGAAACTACTCTGGAAGTGGAGCCTCCAGGATCCTTGGGGTGAAAGGTTGGGTCCAGAGTTGGTCTAGACACAGATTGGCGGAGTAAGGTTCGTTGGCCCTTACCTCTCTCTTCTCCATTTGCTCCAGGCGTTGGGCGAGGGCTGCGAGCGCAGCTGAGTAAACGGGATCAGGATGGTTTTCCAGCTGTGGTGGAGTAAGGGGAAACTCTTGGTGGTCCCATGGTTGCTAGTTCACCCGAATGACCCCTGTGGTATCCAGGACTCCCCCGAAAGTGCCTGCCAGAGTGTTGCATAGATTGTGGGCAACCGCCTTTGTAATTGCTGTGAGGATTGCGGGGTCGAGACCGGCCAATGGGGGTTTTTGAGTGACGGTGTTGAGTGGAGCCCCACTGCACAAGCCTGTTCCCCGTGATTTGTTAAGAGGGCGACGCGGCCAGTTCGTATGGCGACGCCTACTCCCGTCGTATGGACAACTTACCTTGAAGGAGGTCCATTATGGTCACCGTGGGAGGAGCTTTCTCCTGTCAAGTGGACTTATAACCAACCATGTCCTGGCGGGATACTGGTGGCGGGAACGTTTTTGGCAGTGGTAGTGGGTGGATTCCTCCTACCACAGCCGTTCTCCCGGCTTGCACTTCTCGTCGTAGGCATGGTGCCAATCTGATAGCCTCGTTCCTTTACGGCTCGGGCTATCAGATGCTTGAAGGGATGATGCGGTGTTGAGAATGACGATCTGTAGCTCCGGAGTAATCTGCAAGAGGTGAAACGGAATACTCAGGAGCAAAAAGAGGAGTGGGTGTGTGTAGATAGGGTGTACCTTTCCCAAGTTGTCCTTTTATAGGAGGCGCTGAGATGGCGGTTGTCCCATGATCTTGAGTAGTGGGGTGTTTCCCCCATGTCCCGGGTAGTGGAAGACTGGAGGGATGATGGAGAATGTGGGTAGGTCGTGGAGGTAACCGTTCCCAGTCTCTTGCCCTCGGTCTACGAATATTTCCAAGTCTTGGGTGGTGAAGGCCAGGAGTGGCGAGGGCCCTTACTGGCGAAGGCAGTAGGCGTGAGGCTCTCCTGAAGGTGCCTTCGCGAGGTGCGAAGGTATCGCAGTCCTCATCCTTAGGCGCTTTCGGCTATGGCTGATGGCGAGGAGCGTTTGCTTGGGTAGTGTACCAATTTGATCCTCAATTCTCCACACAGGTCTGAGTGTACTAAACTTAGTGCTTCAGTTCTTCCAGTGCCACGCCTAAAGGGCTTCTTAGTTGCCTTGCCTTCAAGCCATGATTGGGAACTTGGTAAGACAAATTTGGTCAAGGATCCAAGGAAGCCACCTTTGGCTAGCCTATTCTACCTATCTTGGCCAATATGTCCTAACCTTTCATACCATTTCATTTCATCTGTGACCTTAGTCACATGGTAGCTAGGAGTTGCAACAGAATGACCCTTTGGCCTTAGTTCATATAATCCATTACTAACTAAGCAAGTATGAAGAATTTCGCCACTTTTGTTAATAGTCACACCATTATTGGAACAATTAAAGCAATAATTATATTTCAATAGGCAACTTATAGAAATCAAGTTTCTACATATATTAGGTACATACAAAGTGTCAATAAGATACAAATATCCTTTACACAATGGGACTTTACATGTCCCTATTCCTACTACTTCTAATATAGCATTATTTCCAACTGAAACATGCTTGGCACCTCTTGGGAGCTTCCTGTAAGCCATGAACCAGGACTTGTCCCAAGCTATGTGGTCTATTGCCCCTAAATCCACAATCCACAAAGAATTGCTTACAGTTTGCAAGGTACATGTCACAGCATGTACATTAGAAGTAGTAAGGTTAGTATGTACCTTAGGAGCACTCTTGTAATCTTTTGCAAAGTGTCCTTTGTTGCCACAGTTGAAACACTTCAACTTGGAGACATCCCTCTTCTTCTTGAACTTCTTCAAGTTAGGGTCGTTTCCCTTTCCCTTACCCTTGCCATTGCCAACTTTATGGCGGCCACCTTTACCACCTCTCCACTTCTTCTTCCCGCCCTTTTGGTTGGAGGAAGAGGCAACATATGCTCTGGAGTGGTCCTTGAGAGCCATAACCTCGGCGTCAAGAAGTAAGTGGCGAGCAATATCATCAAATGATTTGATTTGAGGGTTGTGGTGTAAGTTGACCTTCATCAACTGTCAATCCTCATCCGGCAGGGAACGGATTATTGCTTGCTCTTGCTGCTCATCTATAAGCTCATGTCCAGCTTGTTTCAGTTGGTTGCTCATGCGTGACATTTCACGCAAGTGAGAGCTCATGGTGTGGCCAGCTCTCTTCACATAATTCTCAAACTTGAAAATCATGGAACGTTGTTTCTCAACAGAAACATGTCCATACTTAGCCTCGACGGCATCCCAGATGGCAAGGAGAACTCCACCATGATTTCATCCATCATAGTGGATAGGAGGGTGATCCTACACATAGAGTTCTTCTTCTGAAATGCCTCATAGGCAGTCCTATCCCCCCTTCAGTGGTTCCTCAACCACATTGGTGAGGACATCAAGTGTCTCTTGCTCAGTTAAAATGAATTTGACCTTTTGTTGCCAAATTAGATAGTTCTCACCATCTAACTTGAGGTTACGGTTCAGTTCAACAACAATATTCTTAGTAGCCATCTACATAGATGCAATTCATATGTTTTAGTTTCAATTCTCACAACTAGACTCATTCAAACAACATTTGAATGACGTAACTTAAGAACATACCCATATATGGTGAAAGAGATGCATATAGCATCCAGTCAGAAATATATAAGTGTGACTCAATTATTTCATACAAATGCCTTTAATAAGCCTACATGCAACTTTATTCAAGCACACACGCATACAATTATATTCAAGCCATAGTTTCATCACCTATAAGTCTCCTCGATACAATACCCATGAAAGATGGTGGAGTCACAGACAATCTCGCTTAAAAACCACCTCCTTAGACAATATCATACCAACTTGACAAGGTCCCTAGAAAACTTAGCTTATTAAAGTGATACATTCCCTTGAACAAAGCCTCAATTCCCATAAGTTCACCGTAATAATGTTGAAATATTAGTACTTGAACTATCATAGGGTAAAGTATCTTGATTCAATAAATATCATATTCCTTCTTAAATTAACCTTCAATTCCCTCAAGTCCATCATAGTGTTACAAAACCAGTACTAAGACCATCAAGGGGTTGAATTTCTTAATTTAAGTCAAGTGATACATGTATGATTTTGTTTTCCAAACATATTCAAAGCCATAGGAATCACATGAGGAACATTCCCAGGAAAGATGGAGGGGTCACATCAGTAAGATATTGTCCGCTTTGGGCCCCGGGCCCTCACAAATTTACTTCTACCTGAATCCACAAGTAAAATTTGTGTTGTGGGGTTAAGGAGCAACCACCCTTATAAGGCATGTGCATTACTCCCTTAGCCCCTCCATGTGGGAGTCCAGCGTCCCCGCTGGCACATGGACACTATACAACCAGGCTCTAGTACCATCTGTAATAGACCGTGTATAGTGCCAAGATATTATCTGCTTTGGGCCCGCACGGATTTGTTTCTACCCGAATCCACAAGTAAAATGCGTCTTGTACGGTAAAATGACAGCTTAGGTCCTTTCTTGTTTCCTTATACTGCTTAGGTATCTTAGTTTCACAGAGTTTCAGTTAGGCACTATACTTAAACACTTTTGTTGTTATATTTATTATTACATCAATTAAAATGTTTTAATTTCATGATCACCTTGTGTTGAGTTTTAAATCACTTTTAAAATCACTAAAACTTTATTTATTTTTTTTTGTAAAGTTATTTTCTAAAATTTGAATAGTCCATAACTTTTCCATTTTGTTCTTGTTGATTATAAATTTTTTTTGTTAGACTTAAATACTTATATTTACATATGGAACCTTTCAAAAATTATTTTTTAGAATAGAAAAATATATTATCTTAGTAATTAATTTCCTCGTTATTATAGAAAAATATAAAGGTTGGAAAAAGTCTATATTTTGTACATAAATCATATAATAGAGTTTTATAACTTTCATAATTTTCACTTCCCACTTTTAAATTGTTTAAGGTATTAAAAATTATTTTTCATTGCTTAAAATTATTTTCTTGTGCTTAAAAATTTGTATTAAGCCAAGAAGCCCTCCAAAAATTCTCGGACCTCCCGTTTTTAACCCAAACATTACCTTGAGCTATCATAGACCATTAGAAAGCCGTAGAAGCCTCTGTTCGTCTTCCATAAATCTTATCGGTCGGTACCGGTAAGCTTTCACTTGCGGAATCTCATAGAATATTTCGTTAAATTCTTATCGCTAGGTTCTCGACTCCAAGCACCAACTCCAACCGATGCTTTCGATCATCCTTGACTTATTAGCCGACGCATATTCCCCACTATTTCCAAGTAAGGGGGATAAGATGAGATTTTTCGTTCGAGTCGTTTTATCTGCTTCATAAACAAACTCTCGAATAATGAACTCTAAGTTAAACAATTGGGCTTAATAAAATATTCGATCGGGAAACTTGGGTAGCATATTTAGTTATTCTTGATACTTTATACTGTCACACTTAGGAATTGTTACACTTGGGTTGTTTTGACTAATTGGTTGTTATACATGTATGATATGTACGGTAGATATTGTCTGTAACGCTAGTATCTTGCTAGGACCGTTATACTCGCTAGTGGTATGTTAGGCTCGTTAAACAAATTCCTCTAGTTTCATGTTAGGCTGGAAAGCTTATAAGATTTTAGTATCATGTGTAGGTCCAAAAAGGGGTAGTATCATGTTTAGGGTTAAAACCAAACGCTAGGATCATGATACGACCGTAAATGTTACCCTAAGCCAATAGATAACAAGTTAGGCGCATAACTAAGATTAAGGAAAGTTGGGTAACAACTCACGAGATAAGAGTGCACACAAGTAAATCAACTATTAAAATGTAAATGGTTGTCATGACATCACGCAAATAGAAAGATTACAAGATAAAAATATTATAGAGTAGGACATGACATCACACCTAAAGGCTTGATAATTAAACGGATTGGTGGTCATGCTTCATGATTGGGTGTTACAAATTGGTTGATGTACTGCATCGCACGAATGCCTTCCAAACTAGACAAAATGAATTTTCTGGACAAAATGTTTTCTCCGGGATAGGCAACAGGTTAGGGCAACTATAAGGACATAAGACCCAATGACTGACCATATGTGTTTGGTGCCAAACAAAATGACCTTACATGGCCCAAAAATGTTTTAAGGGGATAGTCGGCAGGTTAGGGCAGCTATAAGGACATAAGACCCTATGACTGGCCCGACGTGTCTGGTGCCAAAAACAATGACCTTATACGACCCACCTTTATTTAAGACATGAGAGGTGTTGTGGATTCGGCCCTACGTGACTTAACTAAGCCGTATTTTTAGATGAGTGGTTCGGAACGGATGGTTCGAACCCAGTATTTATATGCATATTCTCTGTCTTCCTGGATTGGTTGGCATTCACGAGAGGCTTTGTCTCAGCGTAGATATCCCATTGGGCTCTGGCCTGGCGGCATCCCTAGTGGCTCTGCTTAAGGGGCATTCCTGAGAGTGTGGTAATGTACATACCCACCACCCTAGGTTCATCTGACGGTATGTTTTAAAAATGGTTTCAAAAATGTTTTATGACATACGATGATTGAGCTAAAGAACATTCTTGCATTTAGATATTGTGCTATATACTTATATGTTATAATCTATCATGCATAGAATCATTATTTTAGAATTTGTTTATTTGATGAAGTATTACAACCCTGATGAAAGGCCTATAATCTTTACTCCTTACTGAGCAAATGGACGCTCACTCCATTAATTACAGGTGAGTTTACGGGGAGGACAACAATGCCAACCCCATTGACTCGGAGTAGGAGCAGACGTACTTCGAGTAGGAGTAGCTACCAGGGTGGACGCGTTGTGACTTCTCGACATGGCTTTTTGACTTAGTGGACTTTGGGATAATAAAACGAACTTTGTTTATTTTCCACTGCACTTAATTATCTATATTATTTTGTTGGTGTGACTAAGTAGCACCCGCATTTATTGAATATGAATTTATTTTACGTGATTTTTTGAAATGTTTTATCGAACAAATTGTTTTTTGAAAATTTTCGGGTAGAAACAAATCCGCGCGGGCCTGGGGCCCAAAGCGAACTATATCTTGACACTGTACACGGTCTATTACATAGTTAGTATTCCATATTTTAAACCATGATGGACAATTGGATAGTGAGTACTATTCAATGTGACAACAGAAGGTCAAGTTCATATTCAATTGGACAATTGGATAGTGAGTACTATTCAATTGAACAAGAAACCTTTTGATGCTCACCATTGAAACTATGTGTCAAAATGAGGTGGGATAAGGATTACCTATGTGGTATACCTTACAAGCTCTAAGTGTAGAATTGCTCTCCTTTCCACTGCGGTGGATAAAATATGGTAGAGTTTTCTATACTTATAAGCTAAGTATAAAAATGTTTATATTGAGAAACAATGCTCGATAATTCTCAAATGTGAGAATTATGAAATATGAGCCGATAACTCTAAGTGAATCCCACTAAATGCATGGTGCATGATCCACCAAGTATAAATTGACAAGGCATGAGCTCAATGGTGAACGACTTGTGAAGGTAAAAACAAGCTTTTTGTCCATTTGAAAGGCAATTGGTGATGATCAATTAGTGCCTTAATCATCAAATTATGTCATTTGTTGACTATATCTTCCTTGAGATGGAGGTACTGACCCTATAAAAGACCACTTTGGGTATATGTCGCTATTTCTTCCATCCACAAGGGATGGGTGAATATAATGTGGAACAGGTATCATGATGGCCAAAGGTGGCCCTTGGAAAGGGTAAGAGGTGGCATTCCATCTTGAAGAAGTTCAAGATGAAGTACTTCAACCAAAGGTGCAAAGATCCACCTTAGGGTACATAGTATCTTCTACCCCAATCTTACATGTAGTAACATGTAAAGAAAAGATTTGGTTTGACGGATAAGTGTTTTTTCTTGGTCTATAAATACAAGTGAGTAAAGCATGTTTCAATGGAAACAATGCAAAGGGGGGGGGGTAAAAGAAGGCATATGAACATAAATGGTCCTTATGAATATTGGATGTTTGCATCCAATACATGTACTAAATTTTTTTGATGAAACTTGTTTTGATCAAGTTGATTGTTGAAGTATGTTTATAGGTTCATTTCTTTAATGATTATGTGTCTATTAAGGGAAATTACTAAGTGTTTCTTGTTTAGTTTTACAAAGGGTAGTGAACCAATAGACATTCTGTTGTAACTCCTAGTTAGATTGTGATCAAGGTCACAATAGAATTGGCATTGAAAGTTAGGTCACATTGGTCAAGATGAAATGAACGAACTTGCCAGAAGTGGCTTGTTGAGTGCTTGACCAGAAGGTTGTGAATAAACTAGCCAGATGTGGGTTGGTGGGTTCATTCGAATGACCTCAAGTGTGTCCTGCTCAGTAAGAATGAACTTGACCTTTTGCTGCCAAATTGGATCATTGTCACCAACCAATTTGAGGTCCTTGTTTAGTTCAACTACAATATTCTTACATGTCATCTACATGATGCAAATCACATGTATCAATGTTCAATAAATCACAACAAGACTCAACAAAACAACAAATACATACAACTACTTTAAACATGTTCATATATAGCTAAAACTCCACATATGATTATATATTCATGCTAAAATAGTGGTGTAATAGGAAGCAAAGTTGTACAAGGAGGCTGAATATGTTTCATGTGCCTCAGATGTACAAGAGCCTTATGGGCTTGGATGCTTGCTTCATTACTATGGGTTTCAAGTTTGAAATTGAAAAGCCTATTACTATGAAGATAGTATGGTGGCTCTGGACCCAAAATACCTTGGAGAGACCAAGGACATTAGCGTGAGATGCAATTAAAGAGAGTGAAGTTATTTTTTCTAAGTACATTTCTAATGACCTTGGGTGGTTGTTCCTTTCCTCAAGATATTACCACCACTTGAGTCCACTCAATGTTTTATGAGCAATGGGTCTTAGATGATTGTACATGTTGGATAAACTTCACATCTCTTTGGTGTCACAGATGTTATAGATTATTTGATGAAATCATAAAGTAAGGTCTCTTGTCAAATAGTAGTTCAATTCACTGATTCACAACGAAAAAAGAGCATGTCAAACATAGGCCGAGAATGACTTTCTCACACAGGTCATTCGCTCTTGATCTTTGAGTAAGATTAAGGATGAGACTAGCTAAGGACTTAAGGTATGTTGTTTCTTAAGAAACATTTAACTTTTAGAGAGTTATACTTTGAAGTGGGAGTCATGCACCAAGACATGACACCATAGCTAATGTCGCCTTGATTTTGATGAAATCAAGATGAGATGAACAGGTTCATCATGTTTGTATGACCATCATACATCCTAGCCTATGATTGAAGTAAGTTTGGGCTTACTTAGTGATATTTAATGGTTTGTGATATGTCCTCCTTTTAGTTTTTAAGGGGAGTACACTACTGGTGTTTTAAGAGGGAGAAAATGGCACATCCCTCCATAATGGTGGACATCATTCCGAGTGGGAGTGATGTAGGTAAAACTACCCACTTAGTGTTCATATGGAACCTGTGGGATGTGTTCCTTGAAGAATATGTTCATCAAGGATGTGTTCCTAGCATTCCATGTCCATGAAATGCGACCAAAATGAAAGAATGTAAGCAAGTTGTCTCCGTTCTTGCTTAGTGTGAGATTGTTTGAAATAGACTCTTAGTGACTTTAGCTTACTATTAGTGAATTGTATCAATGAGACTACTTTGATTGGTTTTCGAAGGTCTTGGAGAAATAAGACTGGAGTATCCTCCTTTTGGGCAGTCAAGTTGGTACAATTACCCTTATGGTGCACTACCCAAGCGAATGCCCCTCGCATCTCGCCGCTCGCGTCATCATCATTAGCAACCGAGAAAACACACCGCGATACCACCACATCGCGCGAAGGCATTGTCGAGGGAGCTTCGCACCTGCTGGCCTCTCCAGGACATCGCGGGTTCGCATCTCCTGGTCTCGCCTTAGCATTCCCTGGGCTTCGCCAATCAATCACTTAATAACAGGACAGACTGGGAGAAGGAAGCTGGGGATGGTCGTCCCCACGACCTACCCACGTTCTCCATCTCATATCCAGTCTTCCACTACTCTGGAACGTGGAGGAGTACTCCACCACTCCCATCACGGGACAACCGCCACCTCAACGCCTCCTATAAAAGGATGGTTTGGAAAAGGTACACCCTATCTACACACATCCACTCCTCTTTTTGCTCCTGAGTATTCCGTTTTACATTTTGTAGATTACTCCGGAGCTCAAGATCGTCACTCTGATCACTTCTCCACCATTAAAGCATCTGGAAGCCAAGTCCCGTCAAGGAACGAGGCTATGAGATTGGCGTTGTCTGTGGGAAATGATAAACAATCCCACGAAGAAACCACCAAAGAACAGAAGCCATGCCTGCCACAAGGAGCGCAAGCCGTCAGAATGGCCGTGGGAGGAGAAATCCACCCACCGCCGCCGCAAACCATAGAGCGTCAGTCCACTCAACCGGGGAAAGCTCATCCCATGGTGAGCGCAATGCCCCTCCCTCCAGAGAAATCGTTCAACCAGCGAGGGCAAATGCCGCCGCAAGGTCAGGGCGTGTTGCCCTCTCGACGAACCATAACCAACCGGCCGGTGTGGTGGGGGCGGCACACAACGTCATCGTTCAGAACTCAGCGGTAGCCGGTCTTGATCCCACATCAGGAACCTCCCCTTCCTCCGCCGCAGCAGGAAGTCCTCCCTGACCAAGCTCACTCCTCCGCGCTCGCCGCCATCGCCAGGCGCCTGGAGCAAATAGAGAAAAGGGAAGCAAGGGCGAACACACCCTACTCCACCAGCTTGGGGCTGGATCACCTCTGGACCCAGCCTTTCACCCAGAGAATCTTGGAGGCTCCGCTGTGGGAGCACTTCCGCCAGCCCAAGCTGGACGCCTATGACGGTCTTTCGGACCCTGACATTCATCTCCAGCGCTACATCTCTGCGATGGCGATCGCAAGGGCTGACGATAGCACTCTTTGTAGGGCCTTTAGCTCTACCCTCACCGGAGCTACCGCAAATTGGTACACCACCCTTTGCGGTAAACAATTCGACTCCTTTGAGGAGCTCTCCCGTGTTTTCTCTAACCACTTTGTCGTCTCCAAGCCTCCGCCAAAAACTGCAGGGCACCTGCTTAAGGTGCGACAGAGGAAGGATGAGTCCCTGAGGGACTACATCCAACGCTTCCAGGGAGAATCCATCCAGGTTCCAAACCTGGGTGAGGAGACTCGTCTCCTGACGGCAATACAGGGTCTCCAGTGGGATTCCCTATTCTTCATTGACGTGCACACCAACCCTCCTCGCAACATGGAGCAGTTCCTAGATAGGGTAACTAGGTTCATGCACACGGAGGAGGTTACCAGGCCCTACCTCAAGAGCTCAACGACTGACGCGAGGGGACAGTCCTCGCGCATTCCGGATTCTATGGGCTAGGGTCCACGGAGGCAGCCACCTCCACAAGGCAATAGGGATAGGACATATCCAACCCTGCCTCCACTCAGGGACTCTCGTACGAACATCTTCCATGCCCTGGAGCAGAGAAGGGAAGTCTCTAAATGGCCTCGCCCACTTCCCAAGGGCGTTGCGAGGCCAAATAACAAGTACTGCCGCTACCATCGTGACAAGGGCCACGACACTGAGGAATGCGTGGAACTTAAGCGCATGCTGGCAGAAATGATAGCTCAAGGAAAACTCACCGAGTTCCTTGTTCGCAACCCCTCCCCGCGAAGGGGTTCCCCCAGGGGGTACAAGCGCGAAGGCGATCGGGAGGATCGCGGTCGGGATCACCACAGGCAGAATAGAGCCCCTGGGGGAGCCGATCAGATCCCATCGGCCAGGGGTCACATCAATGTGATTACCCAGTGCGAAGGTGCAGCTACGAGGTGCCGTTATATGAGGCAAATCTATCAGCTGGACCACACGGCCAGCCATCTCATCCATCGCCGCGATGGGACTTCCGTGGCGATCCCACACTCAGACCCACTCATCATCACGGCTCGCATCGCCGGGTGGGACATTGGCCGGATCTACATGGATATAGGGGCTAATGCCAACGTCATTTACAAGCACACACTTGTTGAGGTGAAGGTTCCCCTGTCCCAAATCAAGCCGGAAAAGGGGCAACTTTTGGGATTGGAAGGGAGGAAATCCCAACCTTGGGGGCCATCACGCTCCCGTTCATGATAGTGGGCGCCACCAAGGACAACAGGCAGGTCTGCCATTCAAGCTTCGTGGATTTCATCGTCTTTGATCTCCCCTCACCTTACAATGCCATTGTTGGGCGCGCCACACAGACCGAATTCCATATTCGTTGTGATGTGCGCACCCTAACATTGGTGTTTCGCACCTCAGCTGGCGATGCCTACATCTACGTCAACCAGAATGTGGTGAGGGGTAACTACGTCAATGCGCTCGCTGGCCCCTCTCAGCTGCCTCAGTGCATGGAGCCAAAGAGGAAGAAACCAGCTGAGGAACCTGTCTGGTGACTTTGAGGAGGTCGAGATATCGCCAGGGAAGAAATTCCGCGTTGGGAAGGACCTCTCGGAGAAAGACAGAGAAGCCCTCATTCACCTCCTTCAGGCCAACATTGACGTCTTCGCATGGAGCCCAGCTGATCTCCTAGGCGTAGATCCTTCTGTTATCTCCCACAAACTCAATGTACTCCCTGGCTTCAAGCCAGTTAGGCAAAAAACAAGGGGCATGGCCCCAGACCGAAAAGAGTTTGTACGCACTGAGGTGCAGAAGTTGCTTGAGGCTAATATAATTAAGGAAGTTCATTACTCTGAGTGGGTCGCTAACATTGTTCTTGCTGACAAGGAGAACGGCGAGTGGCGCCTATGTGTGGACTACAAGGGGGTCAACAGGGCTTGCCCTAGAGATCCATACCCTTTGCCTCCCATAGACCAACTGGTGGACTCAACCGTGCGATACCCAGTGCTTTCTTTCCTTGATGCATACAGTGGCTACCATCAAATCTTCATGGATCCTGAGGATGCCATGAAGACCTCCTTCACAACCGGAGAAGCAGTCTACCACTACATTCGCATGCCTTTTGGCTTGAGGAATGCAGGGCGACTTTTCAAAGGTTGGTGAATAGGGTGTTCGCAGATCAAATTGGGAGAAACCTTGAAGCCTATGTTGACGACATAGTGGTAAAGAGCAATGCCACCGCCAAACACTTGGAGGACCTAGAAGAGACCTTCGCCAACTTCCGCGCGTACAACATGCGCCTGAACCCAAAGAAGTGCATCTTTGGCGTTGGTGAAGGGAAATTTCTTGGTTACCAAGTCTCAAGAGGAGGGATTCGTGCCAATCCCAAAAAGATAGAAGCCATCGCCAGCCTTCGCGTTCCAAGAGGCCTGAAAGACGTCCGGCTAACAGAAGGTTAGTCGCCCTGGGACGGTTTATATCAAAGCTCAGCGACCGTTGCAAGCCTTTCTTCAACCAAATCCGGAAGAAGAAAGCCTGCAAATGGACTGAGGACTGCCAGGAAGCATACGACGCCATCAAGCAGCACCTACAGGAGCTGCCCACACTCAAATGCGCCAGGCCTGGCGATGACCTTATCCTATATCTCTCCACGACGAGCAGCAGCATGGCATCAGTCCTCATCAAGGAGGAAGGCGACAAACAGTGGCCGGTCTACTACACCAGCCACACCTTACAATCAGCGGAGACAAGGTACCCTCCTTTACAGAAAGCTATCTTGTCATTAGTCTATGCAGCAAGGAAGCTCAAGCCCTACTTCCAAGGGCACACGATCACCGTGCGCACAGACCTCCCAATCAAGGAGATCCTTCAAAGACCCGAGCACTCAGGCCATCTGGCGAAGTGGTGCATCAAACTAAGCGGGTACGACATCAACTATGAACCCCGAAAGGCAATAAAAGGTCAGGCCCTCGCAGACTTCTTGGCGGAGTTCTCAGTTCCCGAGTATGGCACGCCTCGGGAACAAGTACCGACACCTGAACCCCCACCCCCAGAGTGGGAGATGTACGTTGATGGCGCATCAAAAACAACATCTCCAGCAGGAGGCATCTACTTGCGCGGACCCCTAGGTATGGAAAGCACTCTTCGTGTATCCTTTCAATTCCCTGTGACTAATAACGTTGCAAAATATGAGGCCCTCATCGCGGGCCTCAAGCTAGCCATCAAAGTGGGTATTCGCCGGATACACGTGCATAGCGATTCCCAACTGGTGATACACCAAGTACAGGGGTGCTCAGAGTGCAAGGATGCCACTCTGGTCAAATACCTGAAGCTTGTCAATTCACTGCGGACGAACTTCGAAGAGGCAGTCTTCATTCATATCCCTCGTTCTGAGAACACTATTGCGGATATGCTCTCCAAGGGGAAAACACCTTCGACCTTGGAGACCCTGGCTCGACCATCCATAGACGGAGCTGTAGACATCGGATCACTCGAGGTAAGTGATCCAGACGACTGGCGAACTCCCATCATCGCCGACCTCAAGGGGATGGACACAGATCCACGCACCCGCACTCGAGTGACGAGATTCGTCCTCGTAAACGGGCTGTTGTGGCATCGCGGATTCTCCTCACCACTTCAACGCTGCCTCACCGCCAAGGAGGGACTCAGTGTGTTGGAAGCCATCCACCAGGGCAGCTGCGGTGCCCACATTGCAGCAGAGGCGCTGGCACACAAAGCCCTTCGCCAAGGGTACTACTGGCCAACCTTGAAAAAAGACGCAGCCTCACTGGTCAGAACATGCCATCAATGCCAGATCAACTCGCGCATCCAACGACTACCATCAACGGAATCTCCCGCACTCACAAACCCTATACCCTTCGCCCTTTGGGGCCTTGACCTTATTGGGCCAATGTCGAAGGCGATGGGCCAGTACCAGTTCTGTGTTGTCGCCGTAGACTACTTCACTAAGTGGATTGAGGTCGAGCCTTTGGTGAGGATCACGTCCTCCAAAATCATCAGCTTCTTGTGAAAGAACATTGTCTGCCGATATGGCAACCCTCGCGCCATCATCAAAGACAATGGAAGCCAATTCGCCAGCCATAGCGTCCAGCAATGGGCTGAAGATAACAAGATCCGCATGCTCTTTGCCTCAGTGGCGCATCCTCAGTCCAATGGCCAAGTCGAAGTGACCAACCGCACAATCAAGGAAGGACTCAAGAAACGCCTGACTGGCGCAAAGGGGAGATGGGTCGACGAACTTCTAAGCGTCCTATGGGACTACAGGATGACAAAAAGAATGCCAACGGGGGAGACACCCTTCTCCCTGGTCTATGGCGTTGATGCACTCCTCCCCATTGAGGCAGACTTCCCAACAATAAGGAAGATCAACTTCAGCGATGAGGCCAATACGAGAGGACTCCGCGCCAAGCTAGACCTGCTTGAAGAACTGCGCGAAGGAGTTAGGAACAATCGTCATCCGAAATAGGCTTCTTTTTTTTTATTTGGTCTAACAGTGAAACACGCCTTCGCCAGCACGCTCTCAAACAGTGTCTCAACTTGCAACACGACGCCAAAGTCAGAGCCAAGGCACTTAAACCAGGAGGCCTCGCGCTACTCAGATCGGTCATTACTGCTTGCGACCCCAAACAGGGCGTCCTACGACCCAACTGGGACGGTCCTTACATCATCCACAAACAAGTCCGGCCGGGCGTCTATGAGTTACAGGACCGGGATGGGAAACACCTCTCTCGCAACTTCCATGCGGACGACCTCCGTCCATACTATGTGTAAATCATGGTAGTCCCATGGCTTGAATAAATGAAATGCCGCTCCACTTCTTAACACTACTGCAGAATAGTCTCATCAACTATCGCTCGACGCCTTCTGCACCCGATCGGTCAGAACGGCTAAAAGCCTAGCCTATTAAGGTAACGCCATCAGACCTTGTCAGGTCGACTATACACGTAAAAATGCGTACACTACCCAAGGGCATCGCCAATACGAACCTGGCGAGAGATCTTTGGGACCCCGCGGTGCGAATCCCAACAGATCCCCAGAGCTTGAAACAGCTTTGCGAGCTATGCAGCGATGGATTTAACCCTTTGTCTAACACTGGTAGCACTTATTCGATGTGGCCGGTTTTCATCACAGTTTATAATTTGCCTCCTGATTTATGCATGAAACAGCCGTACATTTACATGGCACTGCTAATCCTGGGACCTCGATCCCCAAGACGTAACATTGATGTCTTCTTGCATCCGTTAATTGATGAGTTAAATTTTCTATGGACGACGGGTGTTCAAACTTGGGATACGCGTCGTAGAAAGAACTTTACAATGCAAGCTTGTCTGCTTTGGACTATCAGTGACTTCCCGGCATACGGTATGCTATCTGGTTGGAGTACGCATGAAAAACTTGCATGTCCATATTGTATGGATGATGTGTCTAGTTTCCAGTTAACACATGGGCGTAAAGCTTGTTGGTGGGGTTGTCATCGAAGATTTTTACCTTGTCAGCATAGATATCGTAATGATAGCATCACATGGGGTTTCAGAGAACGACGTGATGAAATTAGGTATAAATCCGGTGAGGAAATTCTAGCAGAGATTAACGAGATTTAGTTCTCGTCTTTTGGTTCACATTGGGACAGACAACGACCGGATGGATTTGGTGTGTCGCATAATTGGATAAAGAAATCAATCTTTTGAGAGTTGTCGTACTGGCCTCATTTGTTGGTCAGACATAACCTCGATGTTATGCATATAGAGAAAAATTGTTTCGACAATATCTTCTACACAGTTATGAATCAAACTGGGAAGAGTAAAGACAACAAAAACTCACGACTTGACCTTCAGGCGATGAAAATCCGAAGTGAGTTGCATTTGTTTCCCAGTCGGAAGACCATGTAAACCTAAGGTAGTTTACACGTTGAATCAAGAACAGTGGGAATGTTTGCACTTGGTTGAAGAACACTCTGAAACTTCCTGATGGATATGCATCTAACATTGGAAGTTGTGTAAACATGTCCAATAATTCTTTGTACGGCATGAAGACGCATGATTGTCATGTTTTTATCCAAAAATTACTTCCAGTTGTTTTACATGGCAACGTTCCTGATGATATTTGGGTTCTAATAGCGGAATTCAGCAAATTCTTCAGAATAATTTGTGCTAAGGAATTCCGGTTGGAGAACATCGAGAAGCTGGGTGAATTCATTGTTGTGACATTGTGCAAGCTTGACAAGATCTTTCCTCCATCATTATTCGACTCCATGGAACACCTAACTGTACATCTACCATGGCAGCTTAAAACTTGTGGGCCTGTGCAATTTTGCTGGATGTATGGGTTTGCGAGGTGCATGAAGACACTAAAACAAAAATGTACTAACAAACAATTTAAGGAAGGCTCGATTATTGAAAAGTATTTGGTGCAAGAGATAGTGCTCTTTTCCGAGCACTACATGGATGACAATCTCGGTACACGTGTCAATCCTCAGATATGCAATGAAATGTACAATGCAATGGATAATGAAAACAGTCTATCAATCTTTAACCATCCAATCAAGAACTTCGAGGAACTAAGGAATAGAGAACTGACTCACAAGGAAGTGCATCATGTGCAAACATATATTCTCATGAACTGTCCGGAGATTGAACCATATATAAGGTAATTATCCTTTTCTTCCAATTTTTATATCATTACAATGATTGTTAAATTAATTAATTTTGGCGATACGTGCAGCCAATTCAACGATGTTTCGTGTTCTCATTACCCGACATTGGCCACCGATGGTTTGGATAATTTTCAAATATTTTTTACGAATATTAACAAAAATTAATATAATTTTCAAATATTACCAAAATATTTACAAGTTTTTTCGACTCAAATAATCAAAATTTTTAAAAAAGCAAACTGGTAACGGGCTGAGGAGCTACCATCCCGTTACCAACAATAAATATCACATTTTCGCTTTTCTGGGTGTTAATTTCGTGATCATTAATTGGGTTCAAATTAAAGCTTACATATGGTAATGCCCTAGTAATGCCCTAAGGCGTTACCAGCCCAACCTGAACTAAAAACGCTTCTCCTCTTTCAGATCTCGAACCCGAACGACCACCCAGCTTCTCTGATGTGAATCTCCCAGGGGTAGGGTGAGATTCTCCGAGGGCAGATCTAGCTTTATGAAGGGGGTTGATGGGGATGGCGGCTTGATGATGGCTCTCCTCACCTCTGACCTACTTAGGCCAGCAATAAGAAGAATATGCCAATGGGAATGGTGGATGTTGTGGCCTCTCCCCACCTCCGAACTCCATTGAACGACAATAAGGAGAATAATGGCCGATTGTTGGCGGATGGTAGAAGTAGTCTCCAATCACCTCCAAGGTATTTTCGGCTTGGCAATAAGAGAAATAATGGCCAAGGAAGATGGTGGATCCAACACCTCCGTGCTCGGGTGACAAGGCAATATTAGATATAAATCTTGAGACTAGGAAAGGTGCCCAAGGGCTGAGATGGAAAGGAAGATAAGTGAGAACAACGCTTGAGGAAACACTCAACTCAAGCTCTACATTTTTTGTTCTTATTAACAAATGAAACAAATGGCCCTATTTATAACTAGAAGGGGTGGCATAAAGCTCTATAGAATTGCCTAGGAAGTTCCAAATCTAAAAGATTATAATTTCCTTAATTGAACAAAATGTAACTTCCAAGTAACTTCCTAACTTGCTCTCCAAGTAATTCACAAGCAACTTTCTTTACTTGCTCTCCAATTAATTTCCAATCAACTTCCTAACTTGCTCTCTAAGTGATTTCCAAGTAGCTTGATCTCAAAGTAATTTCCAAGAAGCTTCCCAATGTAGTCAAACTCGATGCTTTGTCCTTCAAGTTTTGATCATTGTCCATGTACAGTCTTATAGATTCATTTTTGCTTCAAGATTCATATCATTCTCTCAACCTCCTCTCTCTCAGCCTCGCACCGCCGATCTCCTCCATCACGTCGGCGCCATCCTCCCTTCATTTCGACGCCGAATTCAACGCCGGTTCAAGGTAAGCTCCTTTCCTCTTGTTATTTTTTTTTTCATTTTTGGTATCCATTTCAAGAGATATGATGGTAACGTTTCGCCATTTCCGGAGTTGCTCACCACCGTGCCGGCCGCCGTACACCCTCCATTTCTCAGAGCCTGTTGTTTAAGGTAATAAATTAAGCGTTTATATGAACTTTCAGTAATTATTTCTAGTATGTATGATTTTTTTGTAGGTTTATGATTTTTTTTAGATGAAATTTCAGTATGTATGATTTTTTTGTTGAAAAAAGTATGTATTATTTATGATTCTTATGTTGAATATTCATGATTTCTGATTTATGATTTATGAGAAATTTTGATGAATTGTTATGATTTTAAGATTTAGTTACTTTGTTTTATGATTTTGGTGAAGTTTTAGTAATTTTTATGATTTTGGTGAATTTCTATAATTCATGGTTAGTTATTGTAATTTTATATTTTTTTGCTCAATTTTTAGTAATTTATGTCATTTACGGTGATTTTAGGATTTAAAGATTTAGTTACATTGTTTTATGATTTTAGTGAAGTTTGAGTAATTTTATAATTTTTAGTGAATTTTTATTAACTTTTATGATTTTGATGAATTTATATAATTCATGGTTAGTTATTGTAATTTTTATGTTTTATTGCTGAATTTTTAGTAATTTATGTCATTTATGATGAATTTTTAGTATTTAATGGTAATTTAAAACTTTTGGATGAAATTATAAACTTTAAAAGTTTTGGGTCAAACTTTTCAATGAAATTGTAAACTATTGGATGAAATTGTGAACTTCTAAACTTTTGGATGAAATTGTAGACTTTTAAAAGTTTTGGGTCAAACTGTAAACTTTTAAAAATATTGAATGAAATTGTAAACTTTTAAAACTTTTGGATGAAATTGTAAATTTTAAAAAGTTTTGGATGAAATTTCATACTTTTATTGACAAGTTAACTTCTTGCAAGGATATGGCGGGTCCGACTGATAGTCACGGGTCCGGACGTGGTTCCACATCCGGACGCCGTTCCGGATTCGGACATTCTAGGGGTCGTGGTTCTACGGGTCATGGTTCTGGAGTCGGTGGTTATGCAGGCCATGGTTCTGGGCGATCATCGCCTGCATCAGCTTACTCCTCACACCTATCAGACTCGCAGAACAGGGTCTAGGGTCAGCATGACCGCGGAGAAGCTGATGGCTCCATCGATGATGAGTTAGCGCGACTGCTCCCGCCTCCACAGATGGTTGCGGATGGCAAGAGGATGATTCTTGCAGGCCAGTAAGTTGTTCATTTTATACGTTCAATTTTGGTCTTTCACATATCTATTTTTAATCAAATGAATATATGTAGCCTTGGCTCCAAGCTTCACAGGGTCTACCAAGATGTGCAACGCGTTTTCAGAGACCGTTACTGCGGTGTCCCAAACAAGTATTTGACATTCACCAAAGCTGAGAAGAATGCGTGGGTTTCAAAATTTGCGGTAAAATATACAATATTAACATATAGTTTTCTTATAAATATTTATGTACATTACTAACCTAAAGTTTTGTTGTCACGGGAAAAATATGTTTGGTACCCATCGTCACTCACTACAGGTGACGTCGAGAGGACGTTGCACAAGTTTTGGGCCAAGATGTACAGGGGGCGGAAGGGGAAGATCGTCCAGACTTACAATGCCAAGTACCCTCTCAATGACAAAAATCCCAACTTCGATCACTGACGGAAGCACAAACACCCTACCTTTCCTCAAGCAAATTGGGATAAGTTCATCGACTCGCTCAACACTCAAGAGTTTATTGCGCTGTCAAGACAGGATGAAAAGAATGAAACAACACAGGCAGCTTGGAGGCCGCGGAGGAGGCACGGCTCGAGGACGGCGCAGAACTTATACAAGGAGATGAACATCAAAGAGCGTCGAGAAGTCACTATCACTGACTTTCGACATCTCGGCATCGTTGGGATGGTCCGGATGAAACTACATTCGAGGTAACTATTTCAAAGTTATCATATTCTATTTTTTAGAGTTTATTTTTATTTTCTAATAATCGATGCGTTATTTGTTCATTAGGCAGAGTATATGAGGCTGGTTATGGAGGAGTACCCGAACATAAATGACGCGCCTCCTTTCGATGAGGATATCTTCAGGGCGATTATGGGAGAGCCCAGAAAAGGGCGTTAGCATTTCCGGCCACCTCAGGCATCTCCGGTAATTAATTATAAACTAAATCAAAACTTTTTAAAACTTTAATGTTAGATTATAAAGTAATATACATTTTCTCATATACTTTCAGCGAAAGGTTCCCGCTAAGGTGGAGCGTCGGGCGAATGCGAAGGCCCGATGCAAATCAGAGGAAGAGGTCCGTGTGCTCAGGGAGTGTCAGGCCGAGTCTGAGGTTTACATCAACAACCTCGGACGACAGTACGAGTTAGCATTCAACGTTCTTTGGCCGACGCTTATCCAGCGGGGCATCATGCAGCGGGACGAGGAGCCTACGGGTCTGATTCCGGGCGATCATCATCATCCCCGCAAACCCGGGACCACACGATGCCGCCCAACTTCCTTGAATCAATCCGATTTCCACAACAGCAGCCGCCACCGCACCTAAACCCTTTCGCCAATACAAGGCTCATCCGCGGTAATGATTATTACGAGCCTCTGATGCAACCGCCGCAACCGACATACCAGTACAACTTGGAGACAAACACGTACTTGAGAGAGAATATTGAGCATTTCGACCCGTTAAACAATGGGTTTAACCAAGAACAACCGAATCCATCAGAGCAACGACCGTTGGAGATCGAGTCAAAATCCCCCCCGGGACAATTGGAATTCCCCGCGTCCGTAGAATCGTGATTGTATTAGTAATCATTTTTGGATGTTTTAATTGTGTTTCAAACATTTAAATAAAATATGTTTATTTTCAATTATCTTTTATTCCAAAACAAGAAATATAAATATTGATTATTGATTACTTCTATTTCTTTTATAATAAACATTTATTACATTTAATAGATTAAATGTGAAAACATAAAAAAAGGTTATGGGATAGTAAGGGGTGTGGCGCTACCAGGCTTGTCAGCTTGGCAGACCTGCTGTCAGGTCTTGTAACGCCTAGTAACGCACTACCCTTAACTAACGCCTCGAATCGTAGCGTCATTGTAACGCCCTCGTGCGTTACCATTCGTAATGGGTTGGTAACGCATTTGGCGTTACCGGGCCTCCTTCATATACGTAGTGTACGTACATGAAGGGTGTTTTGAAGCTGTATACATTTTGCACCTCCCCACGGCGCTACAGAGGCACTTCAAATAAAAAATGGACCCACCATAGTAATGCCTTTTGGCGCTTCTTAAGGCGCTTCAAAATACCATTCATGTACGTAGTGAGATTATCCTCAAATTCTATTGAGTCTAAAATGTAAATTTTTATGTTTTTTTCATAAAGTAAATATTATATTTACATTAAGTAAAAAAGAGTAAAATAATCTTTCAATTTTAGAGTAAAAGATAATTTGGTAACATAAAAAGGAGAAAAATACTAAAAATAAAACATTGTTGAGTATAATTTTGGGACATAATGAAGAGAAAAATAGTACAAAACATTTAGGATTGATGGGGTATAAAATTAAATGTTGAGAATTAACATTTGTGAGAAATTGTAGGTGGCCAAATTAGGAGATTGAAAGCATTTGGTATTGATATGCAAGAAGTATGAAAAATAGAGTAGGAAAGGAATTATCCCATGCATTAACAAAAACTTGCTACACATCATTTTATGAAAAGTTTTTTACACAAATTTTACTTTAATACATTTTCTCCCTCTTCACACTCAAAATAGTTACTTTTGTCTTATACACATATTTTACCCATTTACACTCAAGTCCAACACACATTTCACGTACTGATCAAACTATTGGATGTTTAGAGGGACAGAGAGAGTATATTTTTTTCCAAAAAAGTAGTGTAACTTTCCTACTTCGCTCAGATAATATATAAGATAGAATAATTAAAATTCTAAAACTAGTTCTTCTGGAAAGAAAAGGTATTGCATCAATATATTTATATAGCATATTTAACCAAAAAATATTATAATGCAAGTAAATTTCACTGGTGTACCCAAACTATATCCCTTATTACAGAATCTATACTAAAAGAAATGTTGGAAATGTGTCTCTAAAGTATGAGTATTTTGTAAATCTATACCTTCAACTTAACATCCATTAAAAATTAAATGAAATTGTGGTTAAAATGCTCAAATTGACCCTTATATAAATAGCATATTCAAACTGTAAAAGTAACATTTCAATGGCTATTTTAAAACTTTTTATTTCTTTAAACCTAATTCTGAAATCCAAATGTAATTTTTAAATTTTACATTATCCAAAAAGAATACAAAAGCTTATGTTCCTTAATCATGATTAATTAATTTAGGGAAAGGGTAATTTTCCACTGAAGTTTATCCAATCTCTAAATTTTTTACTCAAATTCATTTTGAATTGAGAATATCATCAATGTTTCGAAATAGGTGCAAATGGGGATCCTTTTACTTGTGTTTCGCGACGAGATCATTTTGATTTTACGACATAAAAATTGTTAGGTTTAAAAAAGTTTAGTTTTCAAAAAATGATTAAATTTAAATAACTATTGTGAAAATTATGAAAGAGAAAGATTGATTTGAAATTAATATTAAAAATATATTTGTGACCTAAATACATCCTTAAAATATACTATCTCCGTCCCTGAAAGACTAGTGAGTTTCTTTTTTAATGTTATTGTAGATTCAAATTATTACTAGAAAAAGTTCATTAACAAATTTTGGAAAAAAAAGTGTATTTAGAAACTAGAAACATTAATCTACAAATTGGATTTAGAGGGGTTTGGAAAAAAAATGTTGAAGAATTAAAAACATAGATTAAATGTCGAAAAAAATGCACAATTCTATTAGGAACGAAGGGAGCAGAATTTAGAGGGGTTTTCGTGTGGAGAGGGTTTCTTGCGTTATTGGTTCTCGCTGACCTAGTTGTTGAAGTTTGCCCTTCCATCTCTCTAGGACGAGGGGTGGATCATGAGACTGTTGTCTACTATCCAGGGGATGTCGGGGTGGTGTTTCTTGAGGTCGAGGATAGTGGTGGATCTAGAGTCTAAAAATTCGGCGATGGTAGGATGCACTATTTAGGAGTGCGCATCCTAAGTGCTTAAGTTGTCCTTTTTATTATAAGTTGGCCATTTTTATATATAAGCGATATTTGTTTCTCTAGCTCGTTCTTTAGTTTGATTTTTCGGCATCCCCCTAAAGTTTTTGCTTAAGTTTTTCTCAATTTTTTCTCGTGGTATATTCATGGTTGTTCCCCATCTCCCTTTTCGTACATGCTAATTTGTCCATCAAGATTCTTGCATGATGGTTTATGTTTTGAGTATCTGTTGTTGCAGGAAGAGAATAGTTGTTAAAGTTATTGAACTCAGATAACAAAATCCACCAACTAGAAACTCAAATATGTGAGGAACAACATATCTTTGCAGATGCAAGAAAAGTATGCTTTTGAATAGTTAAATCTGTTACATAACACATTGGATTACATTTTTTGCCTTTGTGTGTCATGATTTTGTGTCCAGGATCATCAATTTATTTTAAACACATTGGATCACCTTTTTGTCTTTGCATGTCATGATTTTTTTTGTTCAAAATTATCAATTTGTTTTAAGTGTTCTTCATTAGCTAGTATGATAAATTAAACACATTGGATAATCTTTTTTGTCTTTGCGTGTCATGATTTTTGTGTTCAAGATCATCAATTTGTTTTATGTGTTCTTCAGTAGCTATTATGATAAATTAAACAAATTGGATCACCTTTTTTTTGTCTTTACATGTCATGATATTTGTGTTCAAGATCATCAATTTGTTTTATTTATTATTCAATATTAACTCCTATGTTTTCTGATCTCAATAGATACACCATAATTAAAGCTAGTTCACAATCAACAAATAAACTAAGATTTCAAATAAAACCGAATTTACACTTGGTGCATGCTCAAAAATAGTGGGTGTCATGCCTATAAGCCAACAAGTCCATCAGCCATCTATATTAGTGTCTTGTCAGAGTTGGGGACATTATCTAGGTAGAACTTGGAAGCCCTATTGTTGTGTTTTCTAAAATACAAATAGTATTTATTTAGTCTTACACTGAAATGTTGGTTAGTTTCCGGTATGAAAAAAGTAAGGTTGAAAAGATGGAAAGTCGTAAACACAGAACAAGTACAAGACTTAAAGTTAATTGGTTCTTTGCTTTCAAATGAGCCTTAAGTTTCATGTAGAAATGCAATAATATTGGAAGAATCGTAAAACGAAGAATCAAGACTCGACTTGTAAGTCTGGACCATAGCAGCATCTGACAGAACTAAAATCGAAGAATCAAATGAAAAATTACAGAAACTTATTAGCTTCACCCTCAAGATCAACCAACTAGCTAGTATGATTAATTAAATACATCGGATCGCCTTTGTTATCTTTGTGTGTAATGATTTTTGTGTTCAGGATCATCAATTTTTTTTTCTTCAATAGCTAGAATGATAAATTAAATACATTGGATCACCTATTTTGTCTTTGTGTCATGATTTTTGTGTTTAGGATCATCAATTTGTTTTTAAGAGTTCTTTAGTAGCTCGTATGATAAATTATATTGTATCACGTATTTTGTCTTCGTGTGTCATGATTTTTGTGTTTAAGATTATAAATTTGTTTTAAGTGTTCTTCAGTAGCTAGTATGATAAATTAAATACATTGGATCACATTTTTTTATCTTTCCATCTCATGATTTTTGTGTTCAGGTATCATCAATTTATTTAAAGTGTTCTGCAATAGCTAGAAACTTGATGTGGAAGGCAGTGGTATAAATGGTAATTAACTTGAATTCTTAAGCACTTAAAAGTGCACTGAAGCGCAATATAAAATGACTCCTAAAAATTAAGTGAACGAAAAAAGAAAAACAATCAATAATACGTAAAATTCTAGATAAGTCAAATTATTACTTGGACTAATCATCACAAGGAATGAGAAATGCAACCATAAAAATGGTTCCAAAAACTAGCTCCTTAATTAATCTTACATATTGAACAGTGCCAAACTAATTCTCAATTGATAATAAATACTCGTTCACAACAACAAGAAGCATGATCAAGTGAGGTTTCCATCTTTTTTCCATAAAGTCCTTGGTTTCTTCTTGGTCAAGAACCTTATCTGTATAGCTAGCGCGTAAATTGATAAGAGAGAGAGAGAGAGAGAGAGAGAGAGATCGAATACATATCAAATACTCCATATCCGGTTGCTACTTATATATATATATGTAGACAGAATTCCATATCCTGAGTTAATTATATAGAGAATTCCATATCCTGAGCTAGGGTTTCAGAGTGAGAGAGAGAGAGAGAGAGAGAGAGAGAGAGAGAGATGGCTATTCCAATATTGGGTTGGCGATTCCATCCCTCTGATGAAGAAATCATCAACCACTACCTGCGGAAGGCGATCAACAGAGAGTCGACAGGAGCAATGGTGATTCCGAAAGCGGACGTGTACAGCTGCGACCCTTGTACGCTAGACTGGCCGGACAACGAGATGAAAAAGGTGGTGGACAGCAACGAGCGTTACTTCTTGGTGGAGCGGAAGCAGATTGCGGCGGGCGGGAAGCGGTCGCGGAGGAGCTTGAAAGAGAGCGACATGTGTGACGGCGGCTTATGGAAGTTGAACAACGGACACGAGATCTGTGACGGGAGAACGGGAAGAATCATCGGGAGAAAGAACGTGCTGACTTTCTTCCGAGGCCGGCGCAAGAAAGGGCGGAATCATCATCGCAAGGAGGAGTGCGAGAAGACGGACTACATCATGCACGAGTACCTGTTGGCAGGCCATGGTTTCCAAGAATTGGCTTTGTGCAGGATCAAGTTCAACGGCAACAACACTACTGATCTGCCCGCCTTTGGTGGTAGTTACAGCTATAAATATTCGCAAGATCAAGATCAAGATCAAGGACTACTTGATGAAGAAGAATCTGCATTTGCTTCCAATCTTGAGGATCTTCTGGATCAGACTCCTCTTCCTCCTTTGACGTCCGATCAAGAAGACGACTCTGATGAATATGCTGCCAGTCTTGAGAAAATGTTGCTCCAACAAGACGACGCGGTACTTGATAATCAGACTCCAACTCAGACAACTCAGATGACTCAGACTCCGACTCCTGCTTTCTTGGATGCCGGCGCCGTCACTGCTGATCCACAACCCCTTGATTTCGATCCCCGCCTCCTTGACGAATTACTGGCCTCGCTCAATTCAGATGACCCTTACACTTTACTTGCTTTCTAGTTTATTACTAATAATTAGTTGATCATAATTAGTTTAATCTAATTTCATTTTTACTTCAGGCCAGGCTTTGCCATTATTTTCGTTGTAAGGCCCCTGGAACCCATAGCTAATTGTAATTTAAGCAATGAAACAGACGTATGTCTTTCCTAAAATAAATACTAACTCTAGTGCTTCGCTCAAATAATAGTTGTGTGATAGAGTAATTAAAATTTTAAAATCTAGATCTTTTGAAAACAAATAAGATATTGTATCAATTTATATGTAGCACGTATATTTAACCGAAAAAGTAACACTGTAATGGCTATCTGACAACTTTATTTTTATTAAAACCTAATTTTGAAATCCAAGTAATTCTAAAATCCTATTTTATTCAAAAAGAATTCAAAATTTCATGTTCCATAAGCATGAGAAATTAGTTTTTCATAATTACTCTACACGCTTCGCTCAAATAGTAGCTTTTGTGATAGAGTAATTAAAATTAATTAAACATAAACATCCATTTGAAAGAAAATATTTGTGACCTAAACACATCCGTAAAATTAAAAATATAGAAAACTAAAGAGACAAATCATATTTACAGCGTATTTACCATATACAGTACTAATTATGGAACTATGATAATGCGAATGGAAATAGCAAGACGAAGAGATAATGCGAATGGAAATAACATAAGCTTGGGATAACATTACATATGCTCAAGCAGTAAGAGGTTTTTTATTACTAGGCCAATCAATTCTTCGGAAATATATTTGATTGCCTTTATTAATACTCATAATAGCTAAGAATATTGCACGTATTTTATTATTTCAAGGTATCGAATGGTCCGAAGACTTCAACAATTGGAATCGAGAAATGCATATTCGATGCACTTATAATGGTGTTGAATTATCCAACAAGGAATTTCCAAAAAAGGGTGTGGTGTGATAATTAGGAAAATGGTAGTATAAATATTAAAACTTTGAGGTATTTACGCTTAAAATTGAGCACCACAAACTACACAACACATGTTTCCATGATGATCTTGCGTTGATATTGATCTCTTGCAAGTTTTACGATCATAGTATGCAAAATGGTTCGATCATCTATGTTTGCATATCGTCGAGTGTTTGATGAAATGCCTGAAAGGGGTTTCATCGACAAGACAAGGGATTGATTGAGGAAGGAGTATCTGGAGTCCGAGAGGGCCCGAGGAAACCTCACTGATGACAAAAGTTAGGTGTTGTAAATGCCTCTAAGGACAACCACTAGACCATGAGAGTGGCTAGTTCAAGGCGGCCTTTGTGGAGCGGTGAATAGCATGTCCGAGAGGAATGTGGGATGATTGTAGGAACTCATCTTGATGCTTGATTGGAACCTTGAAGTGCAATTCCTCTCTTAAATGCTATGAATGATTTAGATTATTCGGTTAGATCTCCATATCTCTAGGGATTTCGTGTTAGTTTAGGATGTGCGGTGATTCCATTCTATGTGTTTTACACTGCGATCCTACCAGATATGGAGACTCGATTATGAGGAGTTTGAGATGACCTTCACGAATTGGGTTGTGAGTTAGAGATAACCACGTTTAGGACACTACTTTAGAGGACAAGCATGTTCATAGGACTGTTTTAATATATATATATATATATATATATATTAAAAAAGATATTGTACTCTTTTAAGCATTGAAATATGTCTTTCCATAAAAATGAAAAAAATAAATTTCATGCTTCGCTCAAATAGTGTCTTTTGTGATAGAGTAATTAAAATTAATGAAATAGAAACATCCATTTGAAAGAAAATATTTGTGACCTAAACACATCCTTAAAATTAAAAATGTAGAGAACTAAAGAGAAAAATCATATTTACAACATATATATTTTATTAGAAGATTATCCTCAAAATTCTATTTTGAGTCTATGATATAAATTTTTATGGTTTCCTTAATAAAAGAAATATTATATTTCCGTTGAAAAAAAATAGTAAAATAATCTTTCAATTTTGTAGTAAAAGATAATTTAGTAATTTAAAATGGAAATAAAAAACTTAAAATAAAACATTGTAGAGTATAATTTTGGGACCTAATGAAGAGGAAAATACTACAAAACTTTTCTCGTAGATGGGGTATAAAATTAAATGCAGAGAATAAACATTTGTGAGAAAAACATTACTCTACCTGCTCCATAAGCATGAGTAATTAATTTTTCATAATTACTCTACATGTTAACACTGATGGATCCAAGATTTTTGGCACATGGAGGCACAATTACTTTCTTATTTATGAAGCTTTTTATGTCACCGTACGCCACCCGAGCCCGGTTGCGGAGGCGGGGGCGCCGGGACGTCGGAAGCGGAAGCCGGAATGATACAGAAAGGCAGGTCCATCGAGACTGCCGCGCATGCGGACCCAGCGAAAGCGATTGTGGAAGCTACCTGAAAATTTCATACATATACTAACATAAAATACAAACATAATGTTCATTCATTATCAACAAAGTAAGCCCCGAACTCCATGGGCGAGTACTTACTCACACAACATAGATACATACAGAGTTCTCCGAACCTAGGGTATCTAGCAAGCGCCAAGCGCTCAGAACATGCAACAGAACAGAATATATACATATATATATATATATACAATCATCACAATAATCCAGAAAGTATGCACATGCAGCTACAGAGCCAACCTAAAGCCTAAGCATCAGATACCTCGCGCGGGATCCAGACCAAAACCGCTACCTCTACAAAATCCCCGCCCGCAAGGTAAAGCTAAAGCTGCTGCTTACCAGGGTTACCTGAAACCCAAAGACAGAACCCAAAAAGGGTGAGTCCTAGAAAGGACCCGTAAGGGATTTGGGGTAAGGTAAGCATATGTAACCCTGCAAAACAGAAAGATAGCAAGATACAGAATATATGCAACAGAATACGAGAATATCGTGCATGCAATAAAAACAGATCGAGAATCCCGAAGGATGTGCGATTCTAAATCGCCATAAACCCTTATAACAAATCGAGCAGCGGCCTCCCTCTAAGGGAGTCAGAAGCCGAAGCTATTACAGAAGCATGGTGCACCAGCTGGGGTAGCGAACCCACAACTGTCGTAGGGTTAACAAACAGAGTATGCCACAAGGCATACACCTACAAACGTAGGGTTAACAGACAGAGTATGCCACAAGGCATACACCTACAGATTACAGAACGTACCTTATGGCACAAATTTCCGAAATACCTGCAAAACAGAAGTGCAACAACACATACACCTACAGACTACAGAATATGCCCTAAAACCAAAACATATACCTATCTTACCAAAATAACAGAACCAAACCCTTACCTCCGAATTAAAGTCCGAATCCGAATTCCCGATCGACGGTCCCGGTAGAAATTTCGGCAGAGTTTCTGCCCAAATTCAAAGCAACTTCCTGTTCACAATCAATCACATATACACAATTTCAATCCAGAATCCACAGAATCGATCATTATCAATGGCGCCAAAAACGAGGCTCGGCCAGGAAAAACGACTTTCACGCCGAGCCTTTTCTAACTGAACCGAGTATACTAACAGAATCAGAATTCCATTCTGAACACAGAAACATCCTTACCTTTCGCTAATTCTTCCGTCGAAAATTCCACCCAAATTTTCAGACGCGAATCGGCACAACCTCGGGTGCGTTTCTTCCTACGTTCCTGTTATCAAACATGCACCAGGAAGTGCCGAGAACGCTTAGGAACCGAAAAATCAAACAAAGGAGCATATGACACTATTCACTCCAAAATTCAAATGCTCCTAACTTGCAAAATACACAGATTCTTCCAAAACAGACTTGATTATCGATCAATACAACCCAATGAGCGATTTAAGCGGTTTACCTCGAAGTTTGGTCGCGAATTGTGGAAAATAGTTGTGAGCTCCAAGCTCAACAATGGCGGATGCAGAGAAGTGAGGGAGAGAAAGAAAGAAACGGATGGAAGAAGAAGAAGAAGTGTTGACTACCAATCCCTTTTTCTATTACTTATACATATATATATATATATATATATATATATATATATGTATTTATAACCCAAAATTCTATTTCTTTTTCTTTTCTTCTTCACTCACAAAGAGACATGTGTCTCTTTCTCTCTCTCACATCCGCCACTTCTCTTCCCTTTTCTACCAAAATACCAATTTCCATTCTTTACTTAAACGTATATATACATATATACATGCATTATCAACATACATACATATATATATATATATACACATATCCTTTTCTTCTTTTCTCTTCTTCAATAAAGAAGAGACACATGTCCCTTCTTTCCACCACCCATCCGCCCCAACCATTCATTTTCTTCCAAAATGTCAAATTTTTACTTATCTCACAAACTTACCAAATTGCATTTTCGTTCAGCCCGAAAATGCAACTTTTTACCAAACTTACTCCGATTGGAACCAAACTTTAACCACTTACTCAAGACATCTTAAAACCCATAAAACACATTTTTCTTATCCAAATATAAGTCCCGAGTCACTCGGAATTGCAACTCCCGGGAATTACGCGCAGCCGCGTAATTAATTCTAAAATCGTCCCGGGTTGCCCCAAAATTCACCAAATTAAATCCATAATTACCAAACATACAAAACAAGTCCCAAAACCAAAATTATCGAAAATCCGGTAATTAAACTTAAATACGTAATTAGCTTAATTACGTACCGGGTGTAGGTAACAACATGTCTTCCATTTATGACATCATCATGATGTCACACACACATCACATAAAAGACAAAGCTTCAAATGCCTCACCAAAATTTCAGCCAAGCCTCCAAGTGACACGTGTCACCGCTCGGTTCGTCCCGAGCCCAGCTGCCCGAAATTCCCGACCCAGAACATTTTCCTCGCAGAAAAATGTAAAATATTTCCACGGTTCCAGAACTGCCTCTAAACCCCAAATCCGAGTCCGGTGTTGCTCCCGAGGGCCGTTTCCCAGCGCAGAACCCCCGAAAATCACCCGGGAACAACCCCCCGGCCAGAAAAATTATTTTCGGCGGAAACGTCTGGGGGACCCACACGACCTCAAATACGAAAGGGTTCGCCAAAATGATACTCGGATAAGGCTCGGGAGCCGTCTGAACGCCAAAAGCCCGGTTCCGCGGGCCAAAACCGAAGCCCCGGGCCACCCAGTCGCAACCCGCTCGCGGTGACCGTAACATTCTCCCCCCCTTAGAACTCTTGGTCCTCCAAGAGTAGCCTGAACCATCCATACAGGTGTCGCTACCAACCAGAATATATATATTCTCCTTACTAAGAACAATCGGACCACCGTACTGGTGCGGCGGGAGTGGTAGTTTAGACTACCATACGGAGCCTCTTAACGGCGTCCCACCCTCCGGGTGCATCTTATTGCACCCCGAGTCGATTCTTTGGTATTTCTACGACAACCCCAGACGATCGAATCTAAATCTAAGCGATCCTCAGCAGGCTATCACGGAAGACATCACGTAATACTGAGAAGCTTGATTGGGGAAAAAACCAACCTAACAACTTACTCTAGAAACTCACGAGAACCGATAAAACTCGGGGTAACTTGCCCCGCCTACCAAATCTTACTATCCCTCTGAACGATGCTACCTTCAGTCAAACTCTGTCACCAATCTCAAATTCTAAGTCCCTGTGACATCTGTTCACACATGAGGTGGTGCGGTCATTCGCGGTTTTGATCCGCGCCTGTAACAAACTGATCTTTGCCGTAGTCTCCCCAAAAGCTCGGGTCCCAGCTCAACCCTATCAGACGCATCTGTCCAACAGTGTGGTGTCCTACACCTACTCCCGTACACCGCCTCAAATGGTGCCATGCCAACCGTAGTCTAGAAGCTGTTGTTGTACGAGAACTCTATCAAAGGCAACTGCTGGTCCCAAACTCCTCCAAAATCCAAAGTACAATTTCGCCGCATAACCTCCAGTATCAGAATCACCCGCTCCGACTGCCCGTCCGTCTGTGGGTGATAAGCTGTACTCAGATGGAGTCGCGTGCCCAGTGCTTCATGAAATGCTCTCCAGAACCGTGCCGTAAAACGCGGATCACGGTCAGATACAATGGAGTCTGGTACTCCATGTAAACGTACAATCTCCCTGATGTAAAGCCGGGCAAGCTTCTCCAGTGCGACCCGAATAGGCAGAAAGTGTGCGCACTTTGTCAACCGATTCACAAAAACCCAGATAGCATCATGATGAGACCGTGTCAGGGGCAGTGCAGTCAGAAAGTCCATAGTAACATTGCCCCACTTTCGAACTGGAATGGGCAAAGTCTGCAGTGTCCCTGCCGGTTTCTGATGCTCAAACTGCTCGAGTGTGCCTCCCCTAAAATCTCATTCCGGAGCTCCTGATCCTCTGGTACATAAAGGCGGTCTCGGAAGTATAGCAATCCCTGCCTATACTGAAACGTCGGTAACAAAGAACCCTTATCTTCCCCAGATAACTTCTTCAACCCCGGATCTCTACCTTGCGCCTCGCGCACCCTGTCAAGCCACTCAGAATGTATAGTAAGTGTATAAACCTGAGCACGCTCCTAGAGCTGCCACCTGTGCCAAAGGCCTGTCAAATCTCTCTCCTCGGATCGGTCCCCAACATCTCCTCCCTTGACCAACCCGGTATACTTTCTGCTCAGTGCATCGGCAACCATGTTGCCCTTGCCAGAGATGTACTCGATACAATAATCATAGTCCTTAATGTATTCGAGCCATCTGCGCTGCCTCATGTTAAGCTCCTTCTGCGTAAACAGATATTTCAGACTCTTAAGGTCGGTAAGAATCTGAAATTTATTACCAAACAGATAATGCCTCCATTGTTTCAGCGCATAAATCACTGCAGCCAACTCCAGATCATGCGTCGGATAGTTCAGCTCATGCGGTCGCAGTTGCCTCGACCCATAAGCTACCACATTACGCTCCTGCATCAACACACATCCCAAACCAGAACGTGAAAGCATCCGTATAAATCACATACGGTAAGCTCGGATCTGGAAGAGTCAGAATCGGAGCGTTAGTCAACTGCCGCTTCAACTCCTGAAAATTCCGCTCACACCTATCAGACCAGAAATACGGTTGACCCTTCTTGGTCAACTGCGCAAACGAAAATGCCAGAATAGAAAACCCTGGTACAAACCTCTGATAAAATCCTACTAACCCCAAGAAGCTCCTGATCTCCCGTACTGTGGCAGGTTGTTTCCAATCCCGAACTGCCCTCACCTTCTCTGGATCCACAGACAGACCATGCTCAGATATAATGTGTCCCAGAAAAGTAACTTCCCGAATCCAGAACTCACACTTTGAGAATTTAGCATAAAGCTGATATTCCCAAAGTGTCTGCAGAACTATCCTCAGATGCTCCCGATGCGAAACCTCATCCCTAGAATATATCAGAATATCACCAATAAAAACCACCAAGAATGAGTCCAAGTAGGGTCGGAACACCCGATGCATCAGATCCATGAATGCCGCTAGAGCATTGGTCAGCCCGAATGGCATGACCGTAAACCCAAAGTGTCCAAATCGGGTGCGGAAAGCAGTCTTAGGTATGTAATCAATACAAAGTTGGAGCGTCCCATCTTTCTTCTTAACAAACAGAACCGGAGCACCCCACAGTGAAGTGCTCGGTCGGATGAAGCCCTTCCACTGTAATTCCTCCAGCTGCTTCTTCAACTCCTGCATCTCAGAAATAGGCATCCGATAAGGAGGAATAGGTATCGGAGCAGTACCCGACTGCAGGTGGATCTCAAACACAATTTCCCGCTCTGGTGGTAATCCGGGCAACTCCTCTGGAAATACCTGCGGAAAATCTCAAACCATTGGTAAACTACCCAACTTCAATATAGTACCAACCTCATTCAGATCATAGCATTCCCCTACACCAACTATCGGCGGTGATACAAAATCTGCAACTCTATCTTGTCTTTGTGCGATAGTCAAACCAGTCGGAGCCATGAGAGGTAGTACCTCTCCAGAAACCATAATGGTACGGGTTGCACAATCAATGTGCACAGAATTCTTGGATAGCCAGTCCATCCCAAGAATAACATCATAGTTCGGCGTGTCAAAACCAACAAATCCGATACTATCAGATGTACGCCTACGAGATATCGTACAACCCCGTACCATCTCATTGGAAAACAGCCTGACTCCCAGCAGTTTTTACTAAATACATTTGAGGCAAGGTACTAACAGACAGATGCGAGAGATATAACACATTTACGTGTTACAATAGAAATAGATACTCCTATATCCAATACTGCATGAACCGGTACATCATTCAGAAATAAAGTACCCTGCAGAACTCCCTGCTGACACGAGCCTCCCTGCTGGCTGGTACCTGACCGCTGACTAGGTCCTCCCTGATAACTAAGGCCTCCCCCCTCAAAATGGAAAACTCGGCCCACTCTGGGCTACTGTGGTGGAGGGGGTGGCTGAAGCTGCTGTCGCTGCTGAGGTCTCGGGCCACCCTGCTGAAACCCACGCCCTCGCGGCGCGTTGGGCTGTGCCCGAGACTGTGGACGCTGAAGACTACCAAAACCCTGCCCTGCAACCAGAGGGCAATCCCGTATCCAGTGAGTGTCAGACCTGCAACATAAACATCGGCCCTCCTGCCGGTAACAAAAATCGACCGGGGTGATACCTACTGCAAATCGGATAAGATCGTGCCGGTGGTGCTCCCTCTCTGCCTCTACTAGACTGCCCAGGCCTGTTCGGCCATCCAGAAATCTGCCGGGGTCCCTGCTGTGTGGAACCCCTCGTACTCCCCTGACCTCGCTGCGAGGTGAGGTGACTCTCAACCTCCTCTTGCTCGAGGAGTTGAGCCTTAACAACCGCCTCCCGATACAAGGTAATATCTAATGGTCTAAAAGCCCATCTGTACACGGGCCCAGTCGACGAATAAACCTCTTTACCTTCTCCTCCTCCATACCATGGTACTGCGGTACGTAGTGGATAAGCCTGTCAAACTCCAGCTCAAACTCTGCAACAGTCCTGTCTCCCTGATGAAGCTCATCAAACTGTGCCTGACGCAGATCCCTGGCTACATCCCCGCTGCACTGCTGGTGGAAAATGTAGCCTCCCCCAGGAGTTTGTCAACTCCTGCAAACCAAGTCTCTACTACCTCTGGCCCTTCTCGGTCATTGAACCTTGGGGGGTTCAAACTCTGAAACCTTTCCAGAAGTCTGACCTCGTCAGACTTGTGCCTCAGATCTCCCCGTCGTTAATAGGACCGACGAGAAGTCTAGGTGTCGTAGTGACCATCCTCCTCGGAGTCACTCACTTACCAATCCCAAAGCTGTGGCGAGCAGTGGCTTAAGTCTCGCTATCACCACCTAATCAGAATGCCCTTACTGTGGCATGATCAGATCTTCCCCTGCCTACTGCCGCCCCTGAACCAGCTAGGCTGGCAAGTAATACCAAATCTGTGAGGGGTCCCTACGACCGCTAAACCTCGGGGGCGGTGAGTGTGGTTATTCAGACGCTGGGTTACGCTGAACCCGTATCCTATTCCACGGAGGTGTGGGATCCCAGTCCCGCCCCTCCGGTACCAAAACACACTATTCGCGTGTAGTACACATTTTCTTAAACCAAGTCCAACCAGAAAAACAATTTATCCCAAACCAAACTTCCAAACCAAATACCAACTTAACCCATAACCAACAGTCCAAACCCTAACTCTCGGAGGCGTGGGATTACGGTCCCCTCCCTCCGGTCGCAAATCACGCTGTCTGCGCGTGTTAACCATACCTCAAATATTTCAGACCAAACAGAATCCAGACAAATCGGTCACTCCTAATCCCTACAGAAGCTAGCAGCAGTTTTCTAAGGCTCTGTAGTGCAATGCAGTACTTGACACAGAAGTTATTTCTCAGAATGCTAAAATCATGTATTTCATAGAATCACAGAAGCAGTTCATGCTTATTTCACCAAATCTTTTTCCTAATACACAATTGTACGTACCCGAATCTTTTCCACAATCCCTCGATTGTAATAATCTTACCAGGATCCAGAAATCCCAAGTTCCGTAATCTGCAACTATCAGGATAACTTGAAGGACCAAACTTTGTTTCACAATTTTATTTTAAAGTGGTTCAAGTAAGGAGGTGGCCAATCTCCATACCAAACCATTCAAAAATAAAATGTGCAACAATAGTTGTCACTACAAGTCACCACTGACGACCAATATGGTCACTTACTTGCTCTGATACCAACTTGTCACCGTACGCCACCCGAGCCCGGTTGCGGAGGCGGGGGCGCCGGGACGTCGGAAGCGGAAGCCGGAATGATACAGAAAGGCAGGTCCATCGAGACCTGCCGCGCGTAGCGGACCCAGCGAAAGCGATTGTGGAAGCAACCTGAAAATTTCATACATATACTAACATAAAATCCAAACATACAGTTCATGCATTAGCAACAAAGTAAGCCCCGCCCTCCATGGACGGGTACTTACGCACACAACATAGATACATACAGAGTTCTCCGAACCTAGGGTATCTAGCAAGCGCCAAGCGCTCAGAACATGCAACAGAACAGAATATATACATATATATATATATACAATCATCACAATAATCCAGAAAGTATGCACATGCAGCTACAGAGCCAACCTAAAGCCTAAGCATCAGATACCTCGCGCGGGATCCAGACCAAAACCGCTACCTCTACAAAATCCCCGCCCGCAAGGTAAAGCTAAAGCTGCTGCTTACCAGGTTTACCTGAAACCCAAAGACAGAACCCAAAAAGGGTGAGTCCTAGAAAGGACCCGTAAGGGATTTGGGGTAAGGTAAGCATATGTAACCCTGCAAAACAGAAAGATAGCAAGATACAGAATATATGCAACAGAATACAGAATATCGTGCATGCAATAAAAACAGATCAGAATCCCGAAGGATGTGCGATTCTAAATCGCCATAAACCCTTATAACAAATCGAGCAGCGGCCTCCCTCTAAGGAGTCGAAGCGAAGCTATTACGAAGCATGGTGCACCGGTGTGGGTAGCGAACCCACAACTGTCGTAGGGTTAACAAACAGAGTATGCCACAAGGCATACACCTACAAACGTAGGGTTAACAGACAGAGTATGCCACAAGGCATACACCTACAGATTACAGAACGTACCTTATGGCACAAATTTCCGAAATACTGCAACAGAAGTGCAACAACACATACACCTACAGACTACAGAATATGCCCTAAGGCATATAATCCCGAAATACTTGCAGAACAAAAAGTGAAACCAAAACATATACCTATCTTACCAAAATAACAGAACCAAACCCTTACCTCCGAATTAAAGTCCGAATCCGAATTCCCGATCGACGGTCCCGGTAGAAATTTCGGCGAGTTTACGCCCAAATTCAAAGCAACTTCTGTTCACAATCAATCACGGATACACAATTTCAATTCAGAATCCACAGAATCGATCATTATCAATGGCGCCAAAAGCGAGGCTCGGCCGGGAAAAGCGACTTTCACGCCGAGCCTTTTCTAACTTGAACCGAGTATACTAACGAATCGAATTCCATTCTGAACACAGAAACATCCTTACCTTTCGCTAATTCTTCCGTCGAAAATTCCACCCAAATTTTCAGACGCGAATCGGCACAACCTCGGGTGCGTTTCTTCCTACGTTCCTGTTATCAAACATGCACCAGGAAGTGCCGAGAACGCTTAGGAACCGAAAAATCAAACAAAGGAGCATATGACACTATTCACTCCAAAATTCAAATGCTCCTAACTTGCAAAATACACTGATTCTTCCAAAACAGACTTCAGATTATCGATCAATACAACCCAATGACCGATTTAAGCGGTTTACCTCGAAGTTTGGTCGCGAATTGACGGAAAATAGTTGTGAGCTCCAAGCTCAACAATGGCGGATACAGAGAAGTGAGGGAGAGAAAGAAAGAAACGGATGGAAGAAGAAGAAGAAGTGTTGACTACCAATCCCTTTTTCTATTCCTTATACATATATATATATATATATATATATATATATATATATATATATATATATATATATATATATATATATATATGTATTTATAACCCAAAATTCTATTTCTTTTTCTTTTCTTCTTCACTCACAAAGAGACATGTGTCTCTTTCTCTCTCTCACATCCGCCACTTCTCTTCCCTTTTCTACCAAAATACCAATTTCCATTCTTTACTTAAACGTATATATACATATATACATGCATTATCAACATACATATATATATATATATACACACATATCCTTTTCTTCTTTTCTCTTCTTCAATAAAGAAGAGACACATGTCCCTTCTTTCCACCACCCATCCGCCCCAACCATTCATTTTCTTCCAAAATGTCAAATTTTTACTTATCTCACAAACTTACCAAATTGCATTTTCGTTCGGCCGAAAATGCAACTTTTACCAAACTTACTCCGATTGGAACCAAACTTTAACCACTTACTCAAGACATCTTAAAACCAATAAAACACATTTATCTTATCCAAATCTAAGTCCAGAGTCACTCGGAATTGCAACTCACGGGAATAACGCGCACCCGAGTAAATAATAAAAAATTAGTCCAGGTTGCCCCAAAATTCACCAAATTAAATCCATAATTACCAAACATACAAAACAAGTCCCAAAACCAAAATTATCGAAAATCCGGTAATTAAACTTAAATACGTAATTAGCTTAATTACGTACCGGGTGTAGGTAACAACATGTCTTCCATTTATGACATCATCATGATGTCACACACACATCACATAAAAGACAAAGCTTCAAATGCCTCACCAAAATTTCAGCCAAGCCTCCAAGTGACACGTGTCACCGCTCGGTTCGTCCCGAGCCCAGCTGCCCAGCCCGAAATTCCCGACCCAGAACATTTTCTTCGCAGAAAAATGTAAAATATTTCCACGGTTCGAAGCGCCTCTAAACCCCAAATCCGAGTCCGGTGTTGCTCCCGAGGGCCGTTTCCCAGTGCAGAACCCCCGAAAATCACCCGGGAACAACCCCCCGGCCAGAAAAATTATTTTCGGCGGAAACGTCCGGGGGACCCACACGACCTCAAATACGAAAGGGTTCGCCAAAATGATACTCGGATAAGGCTCGGGAGCCGTCTGACGCCAAAAGCCCGGTTCGCGGGCCAAAACCATATGTGTATCATATCAAGCCCGGGCCACCCGGTGCAACCCGCTCTTTATTATTATGGCCGTATTCTAAAATCCAAATAATTATAAATTCATATATTATCCAAAAAGAATTCAAAAGTTTATGCTTCATAATCATGAGTATATTCTTTATCTAGCTTCTCGATGGGATAATTTTTATATTGTGACACAAAAATTGTTAGGTTTCAAAAAAATGTTTGTTTTTTTAAAAATGATTAAATTTTAGAATAAATTATCGTAGAATTTATGAAAGAGAAAGATTGACTTGAAAGATTAAGAAAACATTTGTAACCTAAACGCATCCTTAAAATTGAAGATGCACAAAACTAAAGAGAAAATCATATTTCAAACATATTTATTTTATTAGGAGATTATCTTCAAAATTAGCAACTGGACATGAAGCTCCGCCATGGTTCTACCCTCTTCCGTTTCGTTGCTCCGCCATGGTGGTATCTCAAGAAGGCGATTTGTTCGTACTTTTAGGCTGCGATGCACCACCTGGTCTAGTGTACATATTTTATGAGGAGATTATCTTCAAAATTATGCTTTAAGTTTAAGATGTAAATTTTTATGGTTTTTTAATTAAAAAATCTTATATTACCGATAAAAAAGAGATTAGAATATACTTTGAATTCTGTAGTAAATGATAATTTGTTAGGTTAAACTAGAAATAAAATAATAAAAATACAATATCGTCCTCCCTCCATCCCAACAAAATTCATATGTTTTCCTTTTTGGGCTGTCCCAGGAAAGCTGATACGTTTCCTAAAAAGGAAACATTTTCACATCAACTTTACTTTATTATAATGGCTATTTTACAACTTTTATATTTACTAGAACCTAATTCTGAAATCAAAGTAACTTTAAAATGACATATTATTTACAAAGAATTTAGAAGTTCATGTTACATAAGTATGAGTAATTAAGTTTTCATGATTACTCTAAATGCTGAGTCTTAATGGTATACAACCCCAACCCCAATGGGAAGTGATGCATAGTCAATTCTTGCAATGGCTTGCTTTCAAGTGCGATCCAAGAATTTCATTACATGGTGTCAATATCATATGTTAATTTAGTAAAATAAACTATTTGATACTCCTCATGCGAAACAAATATAATTCATTTAACACAATTAATTTGTTTTGGTTGATCATAATTACATTAAAAGAGGCAAATTAAGAGTACATCGGCGTTCGACCCATCATCACACAGTGCCCACCGAACATCTATGTTCCTGATTCTTTCTTGCTGTGATTACTAGTGGGTCATAATGAGAGAACTTGATTTCAGGGCCATCGGCTCTGGTCAATTTAGCCGATGGAGCACCGTAGTTCAGTAAGACTATCTCCCTTGCCTTCCTCTTCCACTCATTTGACGAGAGTGGTTGTGATGATGTTCAATACTCCTATTGCTGGTCATGGTGAATGTCGATTCGCACTACGTATTTGTGAGGGCTATTGTAGCGCATTTTGCGCTTCATACGCGCTTTTATAGAAGCGCTTCTATCGCCGCTTCTACATGGGGCGCTTTTTATTGATCTGTGCGCTTCACGGCGCTACAGAGTAGCGCCTAAGTAGCGCTTAACGGCGCTTCAGAATAGCCACGTCTGACGCTGACATCAACCAGCCTTTGTACCGCATATGAAGCGCGTTAAAGCGGTACAAAGGCTGTAATTTATAAAACATACTAAATTTCTAAATTTCAAAATTTCAAAATATATAATACTAATAAATAATGTACAAAAATAATGCAAAATTCATTTTAATATATATATTTAAATTTCTAAATTGTTTTATACTAATAAATAATGTACAAAAATAATGCAAAATTCATTTTAATGTATATGTTTAAATTTCTAAATTGTTTTATTTACAACGAAAAAGTAAAACGTAATAATATTTGCAAAATTCATTTCAATATATATATTTAAATTTCTAAATTGTTTTATTTACAACAAAAAAGCTGAATTAATAAAATCTAAATCCTATGGAGGTGGAGGTGGAGGAGTATCATCATTAGGACCACCGGGACCGCGCTGCTGCCGAGAAGTGTGCCCCTGCAAGAAGCTTCTGATGTAGGCATCCATCATTTCAGGTGTTGACATGAGCTGAGCTAGAGGACCAGTGACCGGGATGCTGAAATGTGGAGGAGGGTCCTCCATGCGCGGGGTATAAACATCCTCGTGCAGACCGGTGAGGGTGCCGGTGGTCCTTGGAGACGAAGAAGACCGTGGCCTCGATGATGATGCAACTAAGTGTGCTGGCACCTCAGTATGCGACAATCGGCCCATGCTCCGAAGCTCTCCCCAGACGACGCTTAGGGCCGCGTTTGTCTGGCGCTGGAGGTCCGCTTGTTGCAAGTAGCGCATCTCATGCTCAGCTGACCGCTGCCGTAGAGTATGGATCTCTTCCTCCGGTCTGCCGATGCGCTCCTTATCCTTCCGACGCTCCTCCTTCAGCTGTAGCTCACGCTACAAGTTATGTAAAAGTAACAAATTAGTCCTTAAAGTTTTTAGAACGATTCAAAAGTGGACGATGTATAATAGTTACCTCGGATGGTTGCGGAGGCTGGAACATGTCAGGATGGACTAGCTGCGGGGGTGTTGATCTCCAACGACCTCTAGTGGGATTTTGACCGGTGACCGCCTGGTAGACGTCGGGATCAAAAAGTGGCATGTCATCGTCAACTCCATACTTCTCCCGCATAGCCTCGATATATTTTTCCTAATTTATGAAAAATAACATTAATTTGTTTTAAAAGAAATTCACAGTATATGAAAGTACTAGTATTAAAAGCGAAAGTACGAAGAACCTCGAAATCAGCAACTTCGCCACCCCACTCTTTCCGAAACTCCACGATGCTGACTGGTCGACCTCGTTGTTCGCTCTGTCCATTAAAACATTTAAATATATTAAAATGAATTTAACAAAAATTAACGGAAAATGGAAGATAAGATAGAGTAATTACTTATCGCTCGTATGCCCCCTTTATCGACAACCGCCCGTGCCTCTTACTTTTCGCCTTTTCGTTGACCTTTTTGGCGTTTGCGATCGCCTGTTTTGAGGCCTTCTGAAAGCCCTCAGAGTTCCAAAAGTCGATCAGCTTGTCCCAAACCTCCTGAGATACCTCAGCAGGTTTGTGCTGACGCCAATGGTTGTGGTCTGGGTTCTCCTCAGTGAGAGGGTAACGGTCGTTGTGCCATTGCCGGATTTTGGAGAGCTTTGTTCGGTACAGTTCACCGAATCGAGATATGAGCGCCTTCAGCACGTCCTCTGCTCCACTCCGTGGCACCCAGTCGTAACTCAGCTTCAACAAAAAGAAATGTTTAAGTAATAATGTAACAATTCTATAAAAAAAGTATTTGAACCTACGTGAAATTATTACCTTAAATTTCGTCACGTATGCATCCTGAGCCTCCTGCGGGAGATCGTAAAAAGATGGCGGCCAACCGGTCCAGAAGCCCTCTAGGATGTTGTTGATGGTGGATGGACATAGCGAGGCCGGTTGCTTGAGGCTGCGTAATAGAAAAGATGTTATATACATATATACACATACATATATAGTATATATAATTTACATAATAGTACATGAAATACTTACTGGCCCACAAGAATCCGCTTCCTTCCATCCTCCATCAGTTCTGGTGGTGGGAGCACTGGAGCGGTGGTCGTAGGCATGGCATGACTAGAGGCCTGAGGACCACGACGTCTACGTCCCGGGGCGGGGGTGGCCTCGGTGCATCATCCAGAGGAGGCACCGGAGGAGTTGAGCGAGAAGACCCTCTATCGGGTGTACCCCGCCACGTCCCCGTCCCCACGACGTGGCGCGCCACCGCGTGAAGCGCCCGTCGACTGGTCACTTAAAGAGTCCCGAGAACTCGACATACCCTTAAGTTTCTCAAATTTAACAAGTTAACCCCTAAAATTAATAACTTTTGCAATTTATCCCTAAAATTCTTTAAATTCCACTAAAATACCCTAAAACTTATAACTTTTGCAATCTAGCCCTAAAATTCTTTAAATTCCACAAAAATATCCTAAAATTAATAACTTTTGCAATGTAGCCATAAAATTCTTTAAATTCCACTAAAATACCCTAAAATTTATAACTTTTGTAATCTAGCCCTAAAATTCTTTAAAGTCCACTGAAATATCCTAAAATTTATAACTAAAATGCCCTAAAATAATTATCTTTAGACTATAACCTGCTTACTTAAAAATCAAAGAAATGACGTGTGCTTTCTAACCAACTAAACTAAACAGCTCACATGAGCAATTAGGAGCCACTAGGAGCAGTCAAGCTAACCACAAGCTTCTCTATTTCTAGTTCACATCAAACAGCCGAATCACCATCATCATCAACAAACAATTCATCATCATCAAATTCATCATCATCAACAAACAATTCATCAATGCACAAATTCATCAATTCATCAAATTCATCATCATTAACAAACAATTCAATGCACAAATTCATCAATTCATCAATTCATCAATAACTCATATATTATATATATATATACAATTATATATATACATTCATAAATGGAGCGGGTGGGACGTTTACCGGGTGAGTGGAGCGCCGGAGGAACGACGCCGGCGTCACCAATGGAGCAGCTGGGCGGCGGCGGCGGAACGAGACTTGCGTCGTCGAGGGAGGGACGCCGAGGGAGGGAGGGAGAGAGAGGACGCCGCGGAGGGCGAGGACAGCGAGGGAGAGAGAGGACGACGCGGAGGGTGAGGAGCGGACCGGACGGCGAGGGCGAGGAGCGACGCCGAGGGCAGCGAGGGCGACGGCGACGAGCGGCGAGCTGGGGAGGGAGGGGGATGGGGGATGGGAAGGAGGGAGGCAGGGAGGGAGGGAGGCTGTCTGTCGAATGGAAGGGGAGGCAGTGATGGAGGAGGAAAATCCGATTTTGGGAAAGGCAAGGCTTCTGAAGGACGCTTCGTTTAGAAGCGCAATATGGCGCTTCATAAGCGCTGTTAGCCTCTTCCAGAACCTACTCTACTATATATCTATAATTATATATATAATTACTTATATATATATACATATATAATAACTCATATATCTATAATTATATCTATAATTATATATATGTATATATTATATATCTACAATTATATATATATATATATATATCTATAATAACATGTAATAACGCATATATGTATATGATATATATATCTATAATAACTCATATATACCTATTATTATATATATATATTATATATAATAACTCATATATCCATAATTATATCTATAATTATATATATATATTATATATATCTATAACTATATCTATAATTATAGATATATATATATATACATATCTATAATAACTCATCTAATAACTCATATGTATATATATATATGTATATTATACATATATATGATATATATCATGATAAATTAAGATTCTGAAAGTCTAGAGTACTTCGTAAATGTAGCATTACAAAACATTGTGAATTTAATCGTCATCCTCGCCTTCAAGAACGTTACCATATTCCAACTGTTCGGGCTCCGCTTGACAATCAACGAGAGATATATTTATATCATGGTCGTCCGTCACAAGTATGACTTCCTCAATTCGTGTTTCTTGAAGAGGGTCATCATCGGTGGATTTTTGTGCATTATTATTATTATTCGATGATGAAATTGATAAGGACCCTCGTCGACCCTCACCTGTCCAATGTCGAGGTTTCATTTTGAAGATAGTCCATCGCTTCTTTAGATCCCAAAATTTTGAGGGATACTCAATATACACTTGTTGGGCCTGACTTGCAAGGATGAAAGGATCATACCACTTTAATCGAGATGTGTGATCAACGTCAATAATCCCAGAATATTTATCCGTGGTCACACCCTTTGCTGGGTCAAACCATGTGCCCTTGAACACTGTAAGTTTGTTTCTGTTGTAGCGAAGGACGAGAATCTCATCAAGGCACCCGTAAAAATCCTCGCAATTCTCTTCATCATTCAAATCGCCAAAGACACAGACACCCCAATTAGCTGTCAATTTTCCACTCTCATATTCTCTCGTATGGAATCTAAAGCCGTTAACATATGAGCCATCGAAAGATTTGGCCGTCGAGTGCGGACCACAAGCTAGATCGTACAGTAATGGAGGGAAGGACCACTACTTTGCCTGAGCCAACTCCTTGAACCAGCTGGCAAAATTTGCTAATCTGTAATCATTCAACCCTTCCTGAGCCAAATCCGGGTAAAGTGAGCATGAGAGCTCATTGAATTGACTGCAATTGCAGGAAACATCAATGTAACCAGTTTATTTAATTAAATGAAACAAAGTATACTATTATTAAATAAAAACGAATCTGACCTTATATAGGGATCAACTTCTGGACAGTTCTGGAGAATATAGGTCTGAACATGGTGCAACTCCTTCTCCGACAGTTGTCTATTTCGTAATTCTCCGAAGTTTTTCACTGGATGGTTAAAAATAGAAAGACCATTTTCATCGTGCACTGCAGATAAACTTCATTACGTAATCGAGGGTTGATGTGAGTCCCAAATTGTCATCCATATAATGCTCGGTGAAATATGCCACCTCATACTAAATACTTCTCTATGATCGATCCTTCCTTAAACTGTTTGATGGTACATTTATGTTTCAAAGTTTTCATCATCCGTTCAAATCCATACATCCACCAATATTGGACAGGACCACAAATCCTTAGTTGAAACGGTATATACACGGTCAAGTGTTCCATGGAGTCAAATAATGATGGAGGGAAGATCTTCTCGAGCTTGCACAATGTCACTGCAATAAATTCATCCAACTTCTGCACGTCATCTAAACGGAACTCCCTGGCGCAGATTATTCTAAAAATTTTGCTAAATTCAGCTATTGGAATCCATATATCATCAGGTATGTTCCCACGCAAGATGATTGGAAGCAATTTTTGCATAAAAACATGACAATCATGCGTTTTCATGCTGTAAAATGAATTATTAGACATGTTGACACAACTTCCAATGTTTGACGATATCCATCGGAAGTTTGAGCGTGGTCTTCAACCACTTGCAAACATTAGTAATCTGATCTTCACTCAATGTATAAATTGCCTTAGGTTGACATGGTCTTCCATCGCGCCCGGGAACCAAATGTAACTCGGCCGGATGTTCATTTTCTGCAGATCACGTCTCGAGTTCGCATTGTCTTTACTCTTCGCTTTTGATTCATAATCGTATAGAATACATTGTCGAAACAATTTTTCTCAATATGCATTACATCGAGGTTATGTCTTACTAACAAATGTCCCGAAGACGGTAACTCCCAAAAGATTGATTTCTTAATCCAGTTGTGAGTCACACCGAAGCCCTCAGGTCGTTGTCTGTCCCAATATGACCCAAAAGGCGGGAACTCAATCTGCTCAATCTCTGTTAGTATTTCAACACCGGACTTATATTCAAAGGGCTATGCCCGCTCTCGACTACCCCATGCTCGACAGTCATGTCGATAAGAATGTCGACGGTGTAAAAATCTTCTATGACACCCCCACCAACAAGGTTTACGCCCATAAGTTAATTGGAAACTAGATACATCAGCCATACAGTATAGGCCTGCAAGTTTTCCATGCGTACTCCAGCCTGATAGCATACCGTAGGCCGGAAAGTCACTGATTGTCCAAAGCAGACATGCTCTCATTGTAAAATTCTTCCTACGATGCGCATCCCAAGTTTCAACGCCTACGGTCCATAGACTATTCAACTCGTCGATCAATGGCTGCAAGAAGACGTCAATATTTCGCCCTGGAGATCGAGGACCCGGGATCAACAATGCCAAGTAGATATACGGCTGTTTCATACATAAATCAGGTGGTAGATTATAAACTGTGATGAATACCGGCCACATGGAATAAGGGTTACCATCATCGATAGTGGATTAAATTCATCGGTGCATAAACCTAATCGTACATTCCCGATCTCTTCAAAGAAAATCAGCGTATAACATATCGACATGTTTCCATGCCTGTGATTGGCTTGGGTGTCCAATGGTACCATTTGCATTTGTATTTGCCCTTACTTGATAACTCATGAATTCAGCTGTTTTTGACGATCGGTAAAGACGTTTAAGTCTTTCGGTTATTGGGAGATAACGTAGAACCTTCTTCGGTTTCAGTTTCTTCTGCCCACGCCGATCAATACCCCCTTTAAAAGTATATCTATCCGAACCGCACACTACACACTTCAACAAACTGCTGAATCCACCATCGAACAACATACAATTATTCTCGCAACTATGAATTTTCAAGTACGGTAACCCTAAGTCCCTGATCATTTTCTTCGCTTCAGCTGTGCTCGTGGGCAGTGAGTTTTCTCCAGGTAATATATCATTGATATAATTAATCATTTTTGAGAAAATAGCATCTGATATATTATGCTGACTTTTCAAGCTCAAAAACTTGGTTAAAACCGATAGCTTCTTGTGTTCCGTGCGAGCCCCATCATAAAGAGGTTGCGATGCCGCCTGCAACAACGCAAAAAACTTTTGTGCCTCTTGATTTGGAATTTCGCCTTCATCAACTTGCATGTCTTCTTGAGTCTCCCTAAAATTATTGTAACAATATTCGTTTTCATCATCATGATCATTAACAGTCCGGTCAACATTATTAGGACGAATTCCCAAACCTTCATGAACCATTTGACGGACATTCCAACCTTCATAGTCAGCAGATATCGAGTCCCTTTGCGTACTTCCACGTGAATTACTAGACGGCGATCCCTCGACGAATCGATCATGACCTCCAACAATAGTCGGATCGATCAATATTGCCTCACCATGACAATCTCATATATAATAATCTGGTGTAAATCCATACTCGCATAAATGATTTCTACACTTTTGACACGGACATTTCACCGTCGACATTCCATTCGATTCAAAGAATCGAAAAAGCAAAGTTTAGAAAATATTCGACTCCCTCAAAGAATCTTCAACTGATCGTACGGGTTCCCTTCTCTAACCGTTGATACATCCAATCACGTTCAGCAGTCATATTTTACGCCTGCATATCAATATTACTTTATAACAAAACCTAAAAGGTAAAAAACTTACTTAAATATACGATCTATACATGCAAACTGTATAACTTATTTCCTCCTAATTATAAAGGGTGCATGGGTCCTATCCTATTCATAAAAGTACAATCGGTAAAGAAGTTTTATGATTGTACATGTATAACTCATACAACTTACATAAATTTCGGCAGCATTTCATCTCAGTTCCTCATTATACGTTTTAACTCCCAAATCAGGTATAACAAGGAACGAGACGTAAAATGCAGCGAAAATTATGCAACTGTATAGTTTATACATATACATTCATAAAACTTCAATATACCAATTTCACTTTTACAAACTGTCCAACCTGGACAATCCATGAATATTAAATTAAATATTATATTTTACAATATTATTTCCAATACTGAAAATAATATTATGCATATAATATTCTAAATAATATTCACATACAGGAACTATGGCTGAAATCTAAAATATCATATTCCACTAATTTTAACAACATAAACTAAAAATAACAAAATCTATATAATTAAATAAGAGAAAATAAAGGAAGTATATAAATTCATACCTAAATAAACCAACAAAATCTGCTTCGTTGCTTGAACACAATTGGAGCAAGATTTGTAACTCAGAAATGGAAATGGGTAAGGAGGAGAGCAAGATCTGCAAATGGAAATGGTGAACTTCTCGTCTCTGTAAATCTGATGCGGAGAGGGAGGAAGAAGGTGGGTTGGTCAATTTAAAGGCCCATGAACCGCTTATTTACGCTACATTGGCGCTACTACCTCACAAATATCGGAGTCGACAGCTGTGCCTTGATTGAACCGCTTTTATGCGCTACAAAAGCGCATCTTACCCGCTCCCAGAAGCGCAACTTCGCGCTAGATGGCTTCTTCACTGGTTGAAGCGCGTATTGGCGCTTTCGGACGCGCTTCATAGCCGCTCAATGAAGCGCCTCGTAGCGCAACAGGTCTGGTGGCTTAGTGGTAGCGCTATTATGCGCTTCTTATGGCGCTACGAATGTCCACCCACGTACGTACCTTTTGTTCCTTCGATCAGAGTCGTAGTCTCCGTCCCATTTCTTCCATTCTCCTTTATCCTTGCTCCGAGGGGAAGGCATCTGAAGGTACCGCCAGAGAGACCCCTTCTTGATGAGATGTTCAATGTACTTCTTCAGCTGGTAGCAGCCCTTGGTGTCATAGCCGTTGTCCTTGGGAACTGGTAGTACTTGGATTCGTTTCTACAAGTTCCTTCGGCCATCAGCCTAGGCCATTGGACACTTTCCTCTCTCTTCAATGCAGCAAGGATGTTGACTATGATTGTGTTTAGGGGTGTCAAAATTAGTGGTTTTTTAAACCCCTTCTTGGAGTCGCTCTTCCATCCATCCCCCTCACGGGGTCCCACCTTCGGAATAGCCTTCTACATCGAACTCTTGTTGTGGCCCTCGAGTTCTTCCGCCTTGCCTCTCTCTGAAAGAGCACCTCCTCAGCGGTCATGTGTTCTTCTACTATGGTGTACATTTCCTCCACACTTGTTGTGTTCTTCCTGGAGAGATCGTAAACTAGCTTTAAGTTGGGGCATATATAGTCTTTTGGTGAATGTCAGGATCCTGACCTCAGATGTTAGGTTGGGTGCGTCAACAACTTCTTTGTTGAACCTCTCAGTGAACTCTCGGATTGTCTCATTCAGCCGTTGGCGTATGACAAACATTTGAATTGCCCTTTTGGCCGAACACTTGCAGGTGAAGAATAAGTGGATGTCCAACTTGGTGCAGAGATCCTGGAATGATGGTACCAAATTTGGGGGTAGAGAATTGTACCAATCTGATGCTGGTCGCACAAGGATCACATCGAAACAGTTGCATAGTGCTACCTTGTTCGCTCCTTGGAGCTCCATGCACCTATTGTACTTTCGCATGAGCAGGCATCTTGAAAGCTGGAGGCACATGCTTGTATCGGATCCGATGGAGTGGAAGGAGATTCTTCGTCATTCATGAATCCCAATATCCTGGTGAAAGCAGTCCTACGAGGCTCCCTCTCCATTTGGTCAAGCTGTTGAAGAATAAACCTTAGGGTCTGCCTCTCGGTACAATATACAAATAGCATATTTAACCGAAAAAAATAACATTATAATGGAAGTTAATTTCACTTGGTATACCTAAACTATACCACTTGTTGCAAATGTCTAGTGAACAATATTTTATTGGAAATGTATCTCTAAATATTTGTATGTTGCAAGTCTTTACCACCAACTTAATATCCGTTTAAACTTAGCAGAAATTATTGTTAAAATGCTCAAATGGACCCTTATATAAGCATATTTAAATCTAAAAACTAACACTATAATGGCTATTTCACATTTTTATATTTATTTAAAACTTATAATGAAATCCAAAAGTAATTTCAAATCTTATTCAAGAGTATTATCAAAACAAAATCGAAAGCTTATGTTCCATAATCATGATTAATTAATTTTTGGGAAAAGAGTAATTTTGCCATTGAAATTTATCCAATTTCTAAATTTCTGACTAAAATTTAATTTGAAACGAGAATGTTATCAATATTTCCTTTTAGATGCAAATGAGGATCTTTATACCTGTGATTCGCGAAGAGATCATTTTGATATTGCGACATAAAAATTGTTAGGTTTTAAATCATTATTTTTTAAAAACAATGGTTAAATTTTAAATAGCTATTCTGGAATTTATGAAAGAGAAAGATTGATTTGAGAGATTAAGAAAATATTTGTGACCTAAACACATCCTTAAAATTAAATATGTAGAAAACTAAAGAGAACAATCATATTTACAACGTACAAATTTTATTAGTAGATTATTCTCAAATTCTATTGAGTCTAAGATTTAAATTTTTATGGTTTTTAATAAAATTAAAATTATATTTACATTCAGAAAAGAGAGTAAAATAATCTGTCAATTTTGTAGTAAAAGATAATTTGGTAACATAAAGAAGAGAAAATACTAAAAATAAAAAATTGTTGAGTATATTTTGGGATGTAATAAAGAGGAAAATAGTACAAAACTTTTAAGATTGATGGGGTATAAAATTAAATGTTGAGAATTAACATTTGTGAGAAATTGTAGGTGGCCAAATTAAGACATTGAAAGCATTTGGTATTGATATGCAAAGGAATTATCCCATGCATTATCAAAAACTTACTACACATCCTTTTTTTACACCAATTTTATTTTATTACATTTGCTCTCTTTCCACTCAAAATAGTTACTTTTGTCTTATACACATATTTTATCTTTTACCCTCAAGTCAACACACATTCCACGTACCGATCAAAGTGTTGGATATTTAGAGGGACAGAGAGAGTATATTTTTCTAAAAATATATAATGTAACTTTCTAGTTTGCTCAAATAATATATAAGATAGAATAATTAAAATTCTAAAACTAGATCATCTGGAAAGAAAAGTTATTGTATCAATATATTTATATAGCATATTTAACAAAAACAATTACATTATAATGGAAGTGAATTTCACCCGGTATACCCAAACTGTATCCATTTTTGCAAATCTATACTGAAAAGGTTTTGTTGGAAATGTGTCTCTGAAGTATAAGTACGTTGCAAATCACTACCTAGAACACCAATGAGAAGAGGAGAGGGCGGATGTGATGGTTGCACCTTGAAGTTGTTGTGTTGTGCTATATAAATATATTGGTACAATACCTTTTCTTTCTAGAAGATCTAGTTTTAGATATTTAGTTATTAATTCTATCTTATATATTATTCGAGTGAAGTAGGCAAGGTAGGCAAGTTACAGTATTTTTTGGGAAAATATACTCTCTCTCTCTCTCAATTTAAACATCCATATAGATTTTCGAGTAAAAGGGTAAACATTTTTGTAAACGACAAAAATAACTTTTTTAAGTGGGAAAAGAGAGTAAAGGTAATAAAGTAAAATTGATGTAAAAAACTGATCATAAAAGGAAGTGTAGCAAGTTTTTGTTAAAAGGAACTGTATTTTTCATACTTCTTACATATTAATACCAAATGCTTTCAATCTCCTAATTTTCCCACCTACAATTTTCGGCTTGGCAATAAGAGGAATAATGGCCAAGGAAGATGGTGGATCCAACACCTCTGTGCTCGGGTGACAAGGCAATATTGGATATAAATCTTGAGACTAGGAAAGGTGCCCAAGGGCTGAGATGGAAAGGAAGATAAGTGAGAACCATGCTTGAGGAAACAATCAACTCAAGCTCTACATTTTCGAATCTTATTAACAAATGAAACAAATGACCCTATTTATAGCTAGAGGGTGGCCTAAAGCCCTAGGGACTTGCCTAGGAAGTTCCAAATCTAAACGGTTACAATTTCCTTAATTGAACAAAAGGTAACTTCCAAGCAACTTCCTAACTTGCTCTCCGAGTAATTCACAAGAAACTTTCTTTACTTGCTGTCCAATTAATTTCCAATCAACTTCCTAACTTGCTCTCTAAGTAATTTCCAAGCACTTGATCTCCAACTAATTTCCAAGAAGCTTCCCAATGTAGTCAAACTCGATGCTTTGTCCTTCAAGTTTTGATCATTGTCCATGTAGAGTCTTATAGATTCATTTTTGCTTCAAGATTCATATCATTCTCTCAACCTCCTCTCTCTCAGCCTCGCACCGCCGACCTCCTCCATCACGCCGGCGCCATCCTCCCTCCATTTCGACGCCGAATTCAACGCCGGTTCAAGGTAAGCTCCTTTCCTCTTGTTATTTTTTTTTCATTTTTGGTATCCATTTCAAGAGATATGATGGTAACTTTTCGCCATTTCCGGAGTTGCTCACCACCGCGCCGGCCGCCGTACACCCTCCATTTCTCAGAGCCTGTTGTTTAAGGTAATAAATTAAGCGTTTATATGAACTTTCAGTAATTATTTCTAGTATGTATGATTTTTTTGTAGGTTTATGATTTCAGTATGTGTGATTTTTTTGTTGAAACAATTATGTATCATTTATGATTCTTATGTTGAATATTCATGATTTATGATTTATGATTTATGAGAAATTTTGATGAATTTTGATGATTTTAAGATTTAGTTACTTTGTTTTATGATTTTGGTGAAGTTTTAGTAATTTTTATGATTTTGGTGAATTTCTATAATTCATGGTTAGTTATTATAATTTTATATTTTTTGCTCAATTTTTAGTAATTTATGTCATTTACAGTGATTTTAGGATTTAAAGATTTAGTTACATTGTTTTATGATTTTAGTGAAGTTTGAGTAATTTTATAATTTTTGGTGAATTTTTAGTAAGTTTTATGATTTTGATGAATTTTTATAATTCATGGTTAGTTATTGTAATTTTTATGTTTTATTGCTGAATTTTTAGTAATTTATGTCATTTATGATGAATTTTTAGTATTTAATGGTAATTTAAAACTTTTGGATGAAATTGTAAACTTTAAAAAGTTTTGGGTCAAACTTTTCAATGAAATTGTAAACTATTGGATGAAATTGTGAACTTCTAAACTTTTGGATGAAATTGTAGACTTTTAAAAGTTTTGGGTCAAACTGTAAACTTTTAAAAATATTGAATGAAATTGTAAACTTTTAAAACTTTTGGATGAAATTGTAAATTTTAAAAAGTTTTGGATGAAATTTCATACTTTTATTGACAACTTAAGTTCTTGCAAGGATATGGCGGGTCCGACTGATAGTCACGGGTCCGGACGTGGTTCCACATCCGGACGCCGTTCCGGATTCGGACATTCTAGGGGTCGTGGTTCTACGGGTCATGGTTCTGGAGTCGGTGGTTATGCAGACCATGGTTCTGGGCGATCATCACCTGCATCAGCTTCCTCCTCACACCTATCAGACTCGCAGAACAGGGTCTAGGGTCAGCATGACCGCGTAGAAGCTGATGGCCCCATCGATGATGAGTTAGCGCGACTGCTCCCGCCTCTACAGATGGTTGCGGATGGCAAGAGGATGATTCTTGCAGGCCAGTAAGTTGTTCACTTTATACGTTCAATTTTGGTCTTTCACATATCTATTTTTAATCAAATGAATATATGTAGCCTTGGCTCCAAGCTTCACAGGGTCTACCAAGATGTGCAACGCGTTTTCAGAGATATCATGCGGTGTCCCAAACAAGTATTCGACATTCACCGAAGCTGAGAAGAATGCGTGGGTTTCAAAATTTGCGGTAAAATATACAATATTAACATATAGTTTTCTTATAAATATTTATGTACATTACTAACCTAAAGTTTTGTTGTCACGGGAAAAATATGTTTGGTACCCGCCGTCACTCACTACAGGTGACGTCGAGAGGACGTTGCACAAGTTTTGGGCCAAGATGTACAAGGGGCGGAAGGGGAAGATCGTCCAGACTTACAATGCCAAGTACCCTCTCAATGACAAAAATCCCAACTTCGATCACTGGCGGGAGCACAAACACCCTACCTTTCCTCAAGCAAATTGGGATAAGTTCATCGACTCGCTCAACACTCAAGAGTTTATTGCGCTGTCAAGACAGGATGAAAAGAATGAAACAACACAGGCAGCTCGGAGGCCGCGGAGGAGGCACGACTGAGGACGGCGCAGAACTTATACGAGGAGATGAACATCAAAGAGCGTCGAGAAGTCACTATCACTGACTTTCGGCATCTCGGCATCGTTGGGATGGTCCGGATGAAACTACATTCGAGGTAACTATTTCAAAGTTATCATCTTCTATTTTTTAGAGTTTATATTTATTTTCTACTAATCGATGCGTTATTTGTTCATTAGGCAGAGTATATGAGGCTCAGTGGCGGACCTACCCTTTGCAAAGGGGGGTCCATGGACCCCCCTTTTCCCAAAAATATGTATAGGGGATATATAATTTATTAGTTGGATCCTTTTAAAAATTATAATGATATTTAATATATTATATTGGTTATTAAAAAATACAAAGTGGATCAATTTCTTAATTATTGAGTTAAAGTTTATTATGGTAATAACAATAACTTGACCATTGTATTTCACTTTTTTTAATAACTTGATACCACATGTTTTCTTTTGCACTAATATTCCTAAAGTTCTTAAAGTAGTTTTGATTGCTTAATGACTTATATCGAGAAAGATGTATTTAAAAGCATTAGTAATGATGTAATTGTAGATTTTTTCTAAGGGATGAGGACTCGATGAGAACAATTGTAATATAATTTTTATCATTTCAAAATTTTACTATATAATTATAAAATTTAGTCTTTTACTTGTACATATGGACCCCCATTTTTGAAATTCCTGGGTTCGCCACTGATGAGGCTGGTTATGGAGGAGTACCCGAACATAAATGACGTGCCTCCTTTCGATGAGGATATCTTCAAGGCGATTATGGGAGAGCCCAGAAAAGGGCGTTAGCATTTCCGGCCACCTCAGGCATCTCCGGTAATTAATTATAAACTAAATCGAAACTTTTAAAACTTTAATCTTAGATTATAAAGTAAACCGCTGAGGACGAGCGTCGAGCGACTGCAGAGGCCCGATGCAAATCAGAGGAAGAGGTCCGTGTGCTCAGGGAGTGTCAGGCCGAGTCAGAGGTTTACATCAACAACCTCAGACGACAGTACGAGTTAGCATTCAACGTTCTTTGGCTGACGCTTATCCAGCGTGGCATCATGCAGCGGGACCAGGAGCCTACGGGTCTGATTCCGAGGCGATCATCATCATCCCCGCAAACCCGGGACCACACGATGCCGCCCAACTTCCTTGACTCAATCCGATTTCCACAACAGTAGCCGCCACCGCACCTAAACCCTTTCGCCAATACAAGGCTCATCCGCGGTAATGATTATTACGAGCCTCTGATGCAACCGCCGCAACCGACATACCAGTAGAACTTGGAGACAAACACGTACTTGAGAGAGAATATTGAGCATTTCGACCCGTTAAACAATGGGTTTAACCAAGAACAACCGAATCCATCAGAGCAACGACCGTTGGAGATCGAGTCAATCCCCGGGACAATTGGAATTTCCCGTCCGTAGAATCGTGATTGTATTAGTAATCATTTTTGGATGTTTTAATTGTGTTTCAAACATTTACATAAAATATGTTTATTTTCAATTATCTTTTATTCCAAAACAAGAAATATAAATATTGATTATTGATTACTTCTATTTCTTTTATAATAAACATTTATTACATTTAATAGATTAAATGTGAAAACATAAAAAAAGGTTATGGGATAGTAGGGGTGTGGCGCTACCAGGCTTGTCAGCTTGGCAGACCTGTTGTCAGGTCTGGTAACGCCTAGTAACGCACTACCCTTAACTAACGCCTCGAATCGTAGCGCCATTGTAACACCCTCGTGCGTTACCATTCATAATGGGTTGGTAACGCATTTGGCATTTGGCGTTACCGGGCCTCCTTCATATACGTAGTGTACGTAAATGAAGGGTGTTTTGAAGCTGTATACATTTTGCACCTCCCCACGGCGCTACAGAGGCACTTCAAATAAAAAATGGACCCACCATAGTAATGCCTTTTGGCGCTTCTTAAGGCGCTTCAAAATACCATTCATGTACGTAGTGAGATTATCCTCAAATTCTATTTTGAGTCTAAAATGTAAATTTTTATGTTTTTTTCATAAAGTAAATATTATATTTACATTAAGTAAAAAAGAGTAAAATAATCTTTCAATTTTAGAGTAAAAGATAATTTGGTAACATAAAAGGAGAAAAATACTAAAAATAAAACATTGTTGAGTATAATTTTGGGACATAATGAAGAGAAAAATAGTACAAAACATTTAGGATTGATGGGGTATAAAATTAAATGTTGAGAATTAACATTTGTGAGAAATTGTAGGTGGCCAAATTAGGAGATTGAAAGCATTTGGTATTGATATGCAAGAAGTATGAAAAATAGAGTAGGAAAGGAATTATCCCATGCATTAACAAAACTTGCTACACATCATTTTATGAAAAGTTTTTTACACAAATTTTACTTTAATACATTTTCTCCCTCTTCACACTCAAAATAGTTACTTTTTTCTTATACACATATTTTACCCATTTACACTCAAGTCCAACACACATTTACTGATCAAACTATTGGATGTTTAGAGGGACAGAGAGAGTATATTTTTTTCCAAAAAAGTAGTGTAACTTTCCTACTTCGCTCAGATAATATATAAGATAGAATAATTAAAATTCTAAAACTAGTTCTTCTGGAAAGAAAAGGTATTGCATCAATATATTTATATAGCATATTTAACCAAAAAAATATTATAATGCAAGTAAATTTCGTGGTGTACCCAAACTATATCCCTTATTACAGAATCTATACTAAAAAGAAATGTTGGAAATGTGTCTCTAAAGTATGAGTATTTTGTAAATCTATACCTTCAACTTAACATCCATTAAAAATTAAACGAAATTGTGGTTAAAATGCTCAAATTGACCCTTATATAAATAGCATATTCAAACTGTAAAAGTAACATTTCAATGGCTATTTTAAAACTTTTTATTTCTTTAAACCTAATTCTGAAATCCAAATGTAATTTTTAAATTTTACATTATCCAAAAAGAAAACAAAAGCTTATGTTCCTTAATCATGATTAATTAATTTTGGGAAAGGGTAATTTTCCACTGAAGTTTATCCAATCTCTAAATTTTTTACTCAAATTCATTTTGAATTGAGAATATCATCAATGTTTCGAAATAGGTGCAAATGGGGATCCTTTTACTTGTGTTTCGCGACGAGATCATTTTGATTTTACGACATAAAAATTGTTAGGTTTAAAAAAGTTTAGTTTTCAAAAAATGATTAAATTTAAATAACTATTGTGAAAATTATGAAAGAGAAAGATTGATTTGAAATTAATATTAAAAATATATTTGTGACCTAAATACATCCTTAAAATATACTCTCTCCGTCCCTGAAAGACTAGTGAGTTTCTTTTTTTAATGTTATTGTAGATTCAAATTATTACTAGAAAAAGTTCATTAACAAATTTTGGAAAAAAAAGTGTATTTAGAAACTAGAAACATTAATCTACAAATTGGATTTAAATTTTTTGAGTTTCTATATTAAAATGTTGAAGAATAAAAAACATAGATTAAATGTCGAAAAAAATGCACAATTCTTTTAGGAACGGAGGGAGCAGAATTTAGAGGGGTTTTCGTGTTGGAGAGGGTTTCTTGCGTTATTGGTTCTCGCTGACCTAGTTGTTGAAGTTTGCCCTTCCATCTCTCTAGGACGAGGGGTGGATCATGAGACTGTTGTCTACTATCCAGGGGATGTCGGGGTGGTGTTTCTTGAGGTCGAGGATAGTGGTGGATCTAGAGTCTAAAAATTCGGCGATGGTAGGATGCACTATTTAGGAGTGCGCATCCTAAGTGCTTAAGTTGTCCTTTTTATTATAAGTTGGCCATTTTTATATATAAGCGGTGTTTGTTTCTCTAGCTCGTTCTTTAGTTTGATTTTTCGGCATCCCGCTAAAGTTTTTGCTTAAGTTTTTCTCAATTTTTTCTCGTGGTATATTCATGGTTGTTCCCCATCTGCCTTTTCGTACATGCTAATTTGTCCATCAAGATTCTTGCTTGATGGTTTATGTTTTGAGTATCGTTGTTGCAAGAAGAGAATAGTTGTTAAAGTTATTGAACTCAGATAACAAAATCCACCAACTAGAAACTCAAATATGTGAGGAACAACATATCTTTGCAGATGCAAGAAAAGTATGCTTTTGAATAGTTCGTCTGTTACGTAACACATTGGATTACATTTTTTGCCTTTGTGTGTCATGATTTTGTGTCCAGGATCATCAATTTATTTTAAACACATTGGATCACATTTTTGTCTTTGCATGTCATGATTTTTTTTGTTCAAAATTATCAATTTGTTTAAAGTGTTCTTCATTAGCTAGTATGATAAATTAAACACATTGGATAATCTTTTTTGTCTTTGCGTATCATGATTTTTGTGTTCAGGATCATCAATTTGTTTTATGTGTTCTTCAGTAGCTATTATGATAAATTAAACAAATTGGATCACCTTTTTTTTGTCTTTACGTGTCATGATATTTGTGTTCAAGATCATCAATTTGTTTTATGTATTATTCAATATTAACTCCTATGTTTTCTGATCTCAATAGATACACCATAATTAAAGCTAGTTCACAATCAACAAATAAACTAAGATTTCAAATAAAACCGAATTTACACTTGGTGCATGCTCAAAAATAGTGGGTGTCATGCCTATAAGCCAACAAGTCCATCAGCCATCTATATTAGTGTCTTGTCAGAGTTGGGGACATTATCTAGGTAGAACTTGGAAGCCCTATTGTTGTGTTTTCTAAAATACTAATAGTATTTATTTAGTCTTACACTGAAATGTTGGTTAGTTTCCGGTATGAAAAAAGTAAGGTTGAAAAGATGGAAAGTCGTAAACACAGAACAAGTACAAGACTTAAAGTTAATTGGTTCTTTGCTTTCAAATGAGCCTTAAGTTTCATGTAGAAATTAATAATATTGGAAGAATCAGAAACGAAGAATCAAGACTCGACTTGTAAGTCTGGACCATAGCAAAGATCACGTAACTAAAATCGAAGAATCAAATGAAAAATTACAGAAACTTATTAGCTTCACCCTCAAGATCAACCAACTAGCTAGTATGATTAATTAAATACATCGGATCGCCTTTGTTATCTTTGTGTGTAATGATTTTTGTGTTCAGGATCATCAATTTGTTTTAAGTGTTCTTCAATAGCTAGAATGATAAATTAAATACATTGGATCACCTATTTTGTCTTTGTGTCATGATTTTTGTGTTTAGGATCATCAATTTGTTTTTAAGAGTTCTTTAGTAGCTAGTATGATAAATTATATTGTATCACGTATTTTGTCTTCGTGTGTCATGATTTTTGTGTTTAAGATTATAAATTTGTTTAAGTGTTCTTCAGTAGCTAGTATGATAAATTAAATACATTGGATCACATTTTTTTTATCTTTCCATCTCATGATTTTTGTGTTCAGGTATCATCAATTTATTTAAAGTGTTCTGCAATAGCTAGAAACTTGATGTGGAAGGCAGTGGTATAAATGGTAATTAACTTGAATTCTTAAGCACTTAAAAGTGCACTGAAGCGCAATATAAAATGACTCCTAAAAATTAAGTGAACGAAAAAAGAAAAACAATCAATAATACGTAAAATTCTAGATAAGTCAAATTATTACTTGGACTAATCATCACAAGGAATGAGAAATGCAACCATAAAAATGAAAATGGTTCCAAAAACTAGCTCCTTAATTAATCTTACATATTGAACAGTGCCAAACAAATTCTCAATTGATAATAAATACTCGTTCACAACAACAAGAAGCATGATCAAGTGAGGTTTCCATCTTTTTTCCATAAAGTCCTTGGTTTCTTCTTGGTCAAGAACCTTATCTGTATAGCTAGCGCGTAAATTGATAAGAGAGAGAGAGAGATCGAATACATATCAAATACTCCATATCCGGTTGCTACTTATATATATATATATATATATATGTAGACAGAATTCCATATCCTGAGTTAATTATATAGAGAATTCCATATCCTGAGCTAGGGTTTCAGAGTGAGAGAGAGAGAGAGAGAGAGTTGAGAGAGATGGCTATTCCAATATTGGGTTGGCGATTCCATCCCTCTGATGAAGAAATCATCAACCACTACCTGCGGAAGGCGATCAACAGAGAGTCGACAGGAGCAATGGTGATTCCGAAAGCGGACGTGTACAGCTGCGACCCTTGTACGCTAGACTGGCCGGACAACGAGATGAAAAAGGTGGTGGACAGCAACGAGCGTTACTTCTTGGTGGAGCGGAAGCAGATTGCGGCGGGCGGGAAGCGGTCGCGGAGGAGCTTGAAAGAGAGCGACATGTGTGACGGCGGCTTATGGAAGTTGAACAACGGACACGAGATCTGTGACGGGAGAACGGGAAGAATCATCGGGAGAAAGAACGTGCTGACTTTCTTCCGAGGCCGGCGCAAGAAAGGGCGGAATCATCATCGCAAGGAGGAGTGCGAGAAGACGGACTACATCATGCACGAGTACCTGTTGGCAGGCCATGGTTTCCAAGAATTGGCTTTGTGCAGGATCAAGTTCAACGGCAACAACACTACTGATCTGCCCGCCTTTGGTGGTAATTACAGCTATAAATATTCGCAAGATCAAGATCAAGATCAAGGACTACTTGATGAAGAAGAATCTGCATTTGCTTCCAATCTTGAGGATCTTCTGGATCAGACTCCTCTTCCTCCTTTGACGTCCGATCAAGAAGACGACTCTGATGAATATGCTGCCAGTCTTGAGAAAATGTTGCTCCAACAAGACGACGCGGTACTTGATAATCAGACTCCAACTCAGACAACTCAGACTCCGACTCCTGCTTTCTTGGATGCCGGCGCCGTCACTGCTGATCCACAACCCCTTGATTTCGATCCCCGCCTCCTTGACGAATTACTGGCCTCGCTCAATTCAGATGACCCTTACACTTTACTTGCTTTCTAGTTTATTACTAATAATTAGTTGATCATAATTAGTTTAATCTAATTTCATTTTTACTTCAGGCCAGGCTTTTGTTGGGAGGAAACTTTAGGTGGTTGGAGAAATTGTTTAAAATGGGAGAGATTGGAGAACTTAGAAAAGAGGAGGCTACTTGTATTATTGAGTGCTTCTAATTTTTTTGGCTTGATCCAAACACAAAGAGAGCACCCCTATTTATACTAGTGACATTACCCAACCAATGGTGAGGATTTTGCCATCACAACTTTAATCCAATGGCTAGGATTAATTCTCTAGACTATTCTAGTCTTCTAGATATTTCCTAAGACTTATCTAGAGAAATATCTTCTAGATAAGATTTCTCTAGAAATTGGGCCTCTACTTTGGGTTTTACAACAAATCTATTTTGGGTTTTAACCAACTAAAACCCAAATCAAGTTTATAATTCAACACCCCCCCTTAAACTTGATTTGTTACTCCAATCGAACTTCTCAACCTTCTGAAGTCTTCGCGCTTGAGAGGTTTGGTAAAGATATCAGCTACTTGATCATGAGACTTCACGTACTCCAGTTGTACGTCCTTTCTAGTGATGCACTCTCTAATATAGTGATAGCGTGTATCAATGTGCTTACTTCGACCATGGAAGACTGGGTTCTTGGCCAACGCTATTGTTGACTTGTTATCCACAAAAATCTTGGTCGGCTCCTCTTGTGGCTAGCTCAACTCCTTCAACAGATTTCGTAACCAAACTGCAGGACAAACACATGAAGTAGCAGCTACGTACTCTGCTTCGCATGTGGAAAGAGTGACAATTGGCTGTTTCTTTGACATCCATGTGAAGGCCGTGTCTCCCATGTAGAACACGAAGCCACTTGTACTCTTGCGGTCATCCATATTTCCACTCCAATCGCTATCGCTATATCCAACAAGCTTGTAATCGTTAGAAATAGAATAATACAAGCCAAAGTTTATTGTACCTTTGATATAGCGAAGAATCCTCTTTGCCGCCTTCAAATGAGTTGTTGTTGGATTCTCCATGTATCGACTGACAACTCCAACCGCATATAGAATATCAGGTCTTGTGCAAGTTAAATATCGCAGACTTCCGACCAAGCTCTTAAAAAGTGTTGGATCCACCCTTTCTCCTTCATCGTATTTTGACATCTTGATTCCACACTCCATTGGCGTGTCAACTGGATTAGAGTCATCCATCTTGAACTTCTTGAGTACCTCCTTAGCATAGCCTTCTTGAGTGATTAGGATGCCTTTGTCTTCTTGTTTCACTTCAATGTCGACGTAGTAAGACATGAGCCCAATATCCGTCATCTCGAACTCCTTTGTCATCTCTTTCTTAAATTCGCTAAACATGCTTGGATTGCTACCTGTGAAGATCAAGTCATCTACATACAAGCATACAATCAATATATCATTATTTTGGATTTTGATATAAAGTGCATGCTCGTATGGACACTTGATGAAGTTTCTCCCTTGGAGGTATTTGTCAATTCGAGCATTCCAGGCTCTTGGAGCTTGCTTCAACCCGTAGAGTGCCTTTTTCAGCTTCAAGACCTTGCCTTCTTCTCCTTTCACTTCATAGCCTTGAGGTTGCTCAATGTAGACTTCTTCTTCGAGGACTCCATTTAAGAATGCAGATTTGACATCCATTTGATGTATCCTCCAATTGTTTTGAGCTGCCAATGAAATTATTAGTCTAACAGTTTCTAGTCAAGCAACAAGAGCAAATACCTCATCATAGTCGATGCCCGCTCTTTGACTGTAGCCTTTTGCCACCAATCTCGCCTTGTATCTTTCAACTTCTCCTTTGGCGTTCTTCTTTGCTTTGTACACCCACTTCACACCGATTGCCTTGTGCCCTTTAGGAAGTGAAACTAACTCCCATGTGTCATTCTTCTCGATCGCCTTTATCTCTTCATCCATAGCATTTCTCCAATTCTTCTTTTCCATAGCTTCTTGAAAGTTCATGGGCTCACAATCCGCAAATAGGCAAAAGAGAGTAAGATTGTCTTGGTTTTCGGTTACCTCGTAAAGTTCTTGTAGGCTTTTAAAACGTGGAGTCTTTTCACTTGAGCTTTCGTCTCCTTGAGAATTTTCGGCTGGTGAAGTTGGTGGAGTAGTGAGCTCCTCTCTTGTTTGTTCCAGATCTTCTTCTTCAGAGTGTGGAAAGAAGTTGTAGTCTTCATTATATGTGCTCCAATCCCATTCTCCTTCTTCATCGAAGACATCATCTTTACTGATGATTGTCTTCCCGTATCGTGATTGTAGAGCTTGTAGCCTTTGGAGTTGATGTCGTAGCCAATGAAAATGTACTTCTCACTTTTGTCATCTAACTTGCTTCGCTTCTCGTCCGGTATGTGTACGTGAGCTATGCTTCCAAAGACTCTTAGGTGGGAAATACCGGGCTTCCTTCCACTCCATGCTTCTTGTGGTGTTTTTCCCATACGCTTCTTGTCGGAGATCGGTTTGCTAGGTAAACCGCGCACGCAACCGCTTCCGCCCAAAATTCCTTTGGCAGCCTCTTGCTTTTGAGCATGCTCCTCGTCATTTCAAGAATTGTTCTATTCTTTCTTTCTGCTACTCCATTTTGTTGGGGGACCTTGGCATGTCAGTTGTCGTCGAATTCCATTATCTTCACAAAACTTTTGGAATTCTTTTGATGTGAACTCTCCTCCACGATCGGATCTCACGGCTTTGATCACAAGGCCACTTTCCTTCTCAGCATGGGCTTTGAACTTCTTGAAGTTCTCGAACACCTCTGATTTCTCCTTCAAAAAATATACCCATGTTTTTCTTGAAAAATCATCGATAAAGAGAAGGAAATAGTTACTCTTACCAAGTGATCTTGGCTTAATTGGACCACACACATCGGTGTGTATGAGTTCTAACGGCTTTCGAGCTCTAGAGTTCGACTCCTTAGGAAAGCTCATTTTGAATTGCTTTCCAAGTAGACATCCTTCGCACACTTGATCGGGGTGGTTGATGCAAGGTAATCCTCTCACCATATCCTTCTTGGAGAGCAACTCCAATCCTCCGAAATTGAGATGTCCAAACCGAAGATGCCAAAGCCAAGCCACATCTTTGTAGCACATCTTGAGACATTGTGCGACGTCATTTTGAATGTTGAGCACGAACATTCTGCTTTCTTGACACCGGTACCTTAGCAATGAGGTTGCTTGCATTGTCTCTTATAGAAAGGTTATTATCTTTCAATCGGATATCGTAACCTTTCTCTAAGAGTTGTCCTAGGCTCAAGATGTTGAAATAAGTTGATGCTCTTCATTCTTTAATCGGATTAGAACATTACCTTTACCTTTCACCGCCACCTTTGATTCGTCTCCGAAAGCCACGTTGCCCTTGACTGATTCATCAAGCTCCACGAACATGCTTTTTCTTCCGCACATATGGTTGCTTGCACCGCTGTCTAGGTACCATTGATTCTCCTCGCCTCTTCCATTATCCTTGTACGCCAACAATAAGGTACCATCTTCTTGATTTCTTTCTTCAACGTAGTTGGCCTTCTCTTCGACTCTATTGTTGCTAGGAGCTTTACATTCGAAGCATAATGTCCAAATTTCTCACAATTGTAGCATTTAACACGTGTTTTGTCATACCTTGATTTTGGATTTCCTCTCCATCTACCACTTCTTGAGCTTTCTCCTCTGTAGCTGTTGTTGTTGACGTTGTCATCATTGGGCCTCCAACCTCGTCTATGTCCATGTCCACGACCTCGTTCTCGACCGCAACCTCGTCTTTGTTGATTTCGACCGATTTCTTCTTTTGTTGAATCAACCCGCATCTTAAGTACTTGCTCCACGATCTCTTCCTTCTTCTTTTTCTTCTCTTCATAAGCTTGCAACGAGCCGAGAAGTTGTTCCATCGTCATGGTCTCCAAGTCTTTTGTCTCTTCAATGATAGCGACAATATGTTCGAATTTTGGATCTAAAGATCTAAGAATCTTCTCCATAATTCTTACATCATCTAACTTCTCTCCGTTTCTTTTTAGGTCATTAGTAATCTGTTAAAATTCTTGAGAAATAATCGGAAACAAGTTCTCCTTCTTTCATATGCAAAGCTTCAAACTCTCCTCTTAAAGTTTGAAGACGTACCTTCTTAACTTGATCGGCTCCCTTGTATGAGATTCGAAGCTTCTCCCATGCTTCCCTGGCCGTCTTTGCTCGAAACCTTCTCAAACGTATCTTCATCTAATCCTTGATAGATCGACAGAGAGCCTTCTTGTCTCTCTTCCTTAAGTCTCTCAAACTATCCCTTTGAGTTTGAGATAGACTTCCTTCATTCTCCGGTTCGGTGAGACCTTTCTCAACGATCTCCCATACGTCGTGTGCCCCAAGGAGAGCAATCATCCTTATGCTCCAATTGTCATAGTTGCTCTTGGTGAGCATCGGAACTTGGAAGGGAATGCCGCTAGTCGCCATCTCGAGGAGGATCTTCAGGGCTCTGATACCACTTTGTTGGGAGGAAACTTTAGGTGGTTGGAGAAATTGTTTAAAATGGGAGAGATTGGAGAACTTAGAAAAGAGGAGGCTACTTGTATTATTGAGTGCTTCTAATTTTTTTGGCTTGATCCAAACACAAAGAGAGCACCCCTATTTATACTAGTGACATTACCCAACCAATGGTGAGGATTTTGCCATCACAACTTTAATCCAATGGCTAGGATTAATTCTCTAGACTATTCTAGTCTTCTAGATATTTCCTAAGACTTATCTAGAGAAATATCTTCTAGATAAGATTTCTCTAGAAATTGGGCCTCTACTTTGGGTTTTACAACAAATCTATTTTGGGTTTTAACCAACTAAAACCCAAGTCAAGTTTATAATTCAACAGCTTTGCCATTATTTTCGTTGTAAGGCCCCTGGAACCCATAGCTAATTGTAATTTAAGCAATGAAACAGACGTATGTCTTTCCTAAAATAACTACTAACTCTAGTGCTTCGCTCAAATAATAGTTGTGTGATAGACTAATTAAAATTTTAAAATCTAGATCTTTTGAAAACAAATAAGATATTGTATCAATTTATATGTAGCACGTATATTTAACCGAAAAAAGTAACACTGTAATGGCTATCTGACAACTTTATTTTTATTAAAACCTAATTTTGAAATCCAAGTAATTCTAAAATCCTATTTTATTCAAAAAGAATTCAAAATTTCATGTTCCATAAGCATGAGAAATTAGTTTTTCATAATTACTCTACACGCTTCGCTCAAATAGTAGCTTTAGTGATAGAGTAATTAAAATTAATTAAACATAAACATCCATTTGAAAGAAAATATTTGTGACCTAAACACATCCGTAAAATTAAAAATATAGAAAACTAAAGAGACAAATCATATTTACAGCGTATTTACCATATACAGTACTACCTCCGTCCCTGAAAGATTATACACTTTGAATTTGCTGTTTCAAGATTCAATGTTTGACTCAAATTTTAACAAAGATAGCAAGTTTTAAAAAATTCAGAAAAAATATATTTAGAAAGTTTATACTTCAAATTATGACATGCATATAAATTATTAACTTTAGAGTCTAAAAATTCATGGAAAAAAAAATCATAGATTAAATACTGTAAAACAGTAAAAACAAAGTGTACAATTATTCAGGGACGGAGGGAGTACTAATTATGGAACTATGATGTGACAGAATAGGAAGACGCCTTTTTTCTTTTTTGAACAAAATAGACCGAGGCCTTTTTTCTTTTTTGAATAGAATAGACATGCACCTTTTTTCTTTTGATAGTTTCGGACGGCTGAAAGGAATATTTCAAAATGTGATGTCGAAAAAAAGTAAAAAAATTACAAATCTTTGATTATACAAAAGAAAAAAGAAAGGTTGAAAAATACCAAGACGAAGAGATAATGCGAATGGAAATAGCATAAGCTTGGGATAACATTACATATGCTCAAGCAGTAAGAGGTTTTTTATTACTAGGCCAATCAATTCTTCGGAAATATATTTGATTGCCTTTATTAATAATAGCTAAGAATATTGCACGTATTTTATTATTTCAAGGTATCGAATGGTCTGAAGACTTCAACAATTGGAATCGAGAAATGCATATTCGATGCACTTATAATGGTGTTGAATTATCCAACAAGGAATTTCCAAAAAAGGGTGTGGTGTGATAATTAGGAAAATGGTAGTATAAATATTAAAACTTTGAGGTATTTACGCTTAAAATTGAGCACCACAAACTACACAACACATGTTTCCATGATGATCTTGCGTTGATATTGATCTCTTGCAAGTTTTACGATCATAGTATGCAAATGGTTCGATCATCTATGTTTGCATATCGTCGAGTGTTTGATGAAATGCCTGAAAGGGGTTTCATCGACAAGACAAGGGATTGATTGAGGAAGGAGTATCTGGAGTCCGAGAGGGCCCGAGGAAACCTCACTGATGACAAAAGTTAGGTGTTGTAAATGCCTCAAAGTACAACCACTAGACCATGAGAGTGGCTAGTTCAAGGCGGCCTTTGTGGAGCGGTGAATAGCACGTCCGAGAGGAATGTGGGATGATTGTAGGAACTCATCTTGATGCTTGATTGGAACCTTGAAGTGCAATTCCTCTCTTAAATGCAATGAATGATTTAGATTATTCGGTTAGATCTCCATATCTCTAGGGATTTCGTGTTAGTTTAGGATGTGCGGTGATTCCATTCTATGTGTTTTACACTGCGATCCTACCAGATATGGAGACTCGATTATGAGGAGTTTGAGATGACCTTCACGAATTGGGTTGTGAGTTAGAGATAACCACGTTTAGGACACTACTTTAGAGGACAAGCATGTTCATAGGACTGTTTTAATATATATATATATATATATATATATATATATATATATTAAAAAAGATATTGTACTCTTTTAAGCATTGAAATATATCTTTCCATAAAAATGAAAAAAATAACTTTCATGCTTCGCTCAAATAGTGTCTTTTGTGATAGAGTAATTAAAATTAATGAAATAGAAACATCCATTTGAAAGAAAATATTTGTGACCTAAACACATCCTTAAAATTAAAAATGTCGAGAACTAAAGAGAAAAATCATATTTACAACATATATATTTTATTAGAAGATTATCCTCAAAATTCTATTTTGAGTCTATGATATAAATTTTTATGGTTTCCTTAATAAAAGAAATATTATATTTCCGTTGAAAAAAAATAGTAAAATAATCTTTCAATTTTGTAGTAAAAGATAATTTAGTAATTTAAAATGGAAATAAAAAACTTAAAATAAAACATTGTAGAGTATAATTTTGGGACGTAATGAAGAGGAAAATACTACAAAACTTTTCTCGTAGATGGGGTATAAAATTAAATGCAGAGAATAAACATTTGTGAGAAAAACATTACTCTACCTGCTCCATAAGCATGAGTAATTAATTTTTCATAATTACTCTACATGTTAACACTGATGGATCCAAGATTTTTGGCACATGGAGGCACAATTACTTTCTTATTTATGAAGCTTTTTTATGGAAAAAATATAATAATTTCAAATTTTCATATTGTATAAATTTCTTAATTGCTTTTATAAACATGAGTAATTAATTTTGATTGCACTGACAAATTACTGGCCCTGCTCAGTTCAGATGACCCCCACACTTTACTTGGTTTCTAGTTTATTAATTAGTTGATCATAATTAATTTAATCTTTCATTCTTAATTTACTTCTAGGCTAGCTTTGCCATTTTTTTCATTGTAAGGACACTGGAAGCTAGCTAATTGTAAGTGCCGTTGGGATGATTTAAGCAATGAAATATGTCTTTCCTTAGAGTGAAAAAACGTTTCATGCTTCGCTCAAATAGTAGCTTTTTATAGTGTATTTAAAATTTTAAAAAAAACTAGATATTTTGAAAACAATTAAGATATTGTATTAATATATAAATAGCTCACATAACCGAGAAAAAAAATGTAAGCTATTTTTAAACTTTTTATTATTATGGCCGTATTCTAAAATCCAAATAATTATAAATTCATATATTATCCAAAAAGAATTCAAAAGTTTATGCTTCATAATCATGAGTATATTCTTTATCTAGCTTGTCAATGGGATAATTTTTATATTGTGACACAAAAATTGTTAGGTTTCAAAAAAATGTTTGTTTTTTTTAAAAATGATTAAATTTTAGAATAAATTATCGTAGAATTTATGAAAGAGAAAGATTGACTTGAAAGATTAAGAAAACATTTGTAACCTAAACGCATCCTTAAAATTGAAGATGCACAAAACTAAAGAGAAAATCATATTTCAAACATATTTATTTTATTAGGAGATTATCTTCAAAATTAGCAACTGGACATGAAGCTCCGCCATGGTTCTACCCTCTTCCGTTTCGTTGCTCCGCCATGGTGGTATCTCAAGAAGGCGATTTGTTCGTACTTTTAGGCTGCGATGCACCACCTGGTCTCTGGTCTAGTGTACATATTTTATGAGGAGATTATCTTCAAAATTATGCTTTAAGTTTAAGATGTAAATTTTTATGGTTTTTTAATTAAAAAATCTTATATTACCGATAAAAAAGAGATTAGAATATACTTTGAATTCTGTAGTAAATGATAATTTGTTAGGTTAAACTAGAAATAAAATAATAAAAATACAATATCGTCCTCCCTCCATCCCAACAAAATTCATATGTTTTCCTTTTTGGGCTGTCCCAGGAAAGCTGATACGTTTCCTAAAAAGGAAACATTTTCACATCAACTTTACTTTATTATAATGGCTATTTTACAACTTTTATATTTACTAGAACCTAATTCTGAAATCAAAGTAACTTTAAAATGACATATTATTTACAAAGAATTCAGAAGTTCATGTTACATAAGTATGAGTAATGAAGTTTTCATGATTACTCTAAATGCTGAGTCTTAATGGTATACAACCCCAACCCCAATGGGAAGTGATGCATAGTCAATTCTTGCAATGGCTTGCTTTCAAGTGCGATCCAAGAATTTCATTACATGGTGTCAATATCATATGTTAATTTAGTAAAATAAACTATTTGATACTCCTCATGCGAAACAAATATAATTCATTTAACACAATTAATTTGTTTTGGTTGATCATAATTACATTAAAAGAGGCAAATTAAGAGTACATCGGCGTTCGACCCATCATCACACAGTGCCCACCGAACATCTATGTTCCTGATTCTTTCTTGCTATGATTACTAGTGGGTCATAATGAGAGAACTTGATTTCAGGGCCATCGGCTCTGGTCAATTTAGCCGATGGAGCACCGTAGTTCAGTGAGACTATCTCCCTTGCCTTCCTCTTCCACTCATTTGACGAGAGTGGTTGTGATGATGTTCAATACTCCTATTGCTGGTCATGGTGAATGTCGATTCCTTTTGTTCCTTCGATCAGAGTCGTAGTCTCCGTCCCATTTCTTCCATTCTCCTTTATCCTTGCTCCGAGGGGAAGGCATCTGAAGGTACCGGCAGAGAGACCCCTTCTTGATGAGATGTTCAATGTACTTCTTCAGCTGGTAGCAGCCCTTGGTGTCATAGCCGTTGTCCTTGTGGAACTGGTAGTACTTGGATTCGTTTCTACAAGTTCCTTCGGCCATCAGCCTAGGCCATTGGACACTTTCCTCTCTCTTCAATGCAGCAAGGATGTTGACTATGATTGTGTTTAGGGGTGTCAAAATTAGTGGTTTTTTAAACCCCTTCTTGGAGTCGCTCTTCCATCCATCCCCCTCACGGGGTCCCACCTTCGGAATAGCCTTCTACCTCGAACTCTTGTTGTGGCCCTCGAGTTCTTCCGCCTTGCCTCTCTCTGAAAGAGCACCTCCTCAGCGGTCATGTGTTCTTCTGCTATGGTGTACATTTCCTCCACACTTGTTGTGTTCTTCCTGGAGAGATCGTAAACTAGCTTTAAGTTGGGGCATATATAGTCTTTTGGTGAATGTCAGGATCCTGACCTCAGATGTTAGGTTGGGTGCGTCAACAACTTCTTTGTTGAACCTCTCAGTGAACTCTCGGATTGTCTCATTCGGCCGTTGGCGTATGACAAACATTTGAATTGCCCTTTTGGCCGAACACTTGCAGGTGAAGAATAAGTGGATGTCCAACTTGGTGCAGAGATCCTGGAATGATGGTACCAAATTTGGGGGTAGAGAATTGTACCAATCTGATGCTGGTTGCACAAGGATCACATCGAAACAGTTGCATAGTGCTACCTCGTTCGCTCCTTGGAGCTCCATGCACCTATTGTACTTTCGCATGAGCAGGCATCTTGAAAGCTGGAGGCACATGCTTGTATCGGATCCGATGGAGTGGAAGGCGATTCTTCGTCATTCATGAATCCCAATATCCTGGTGAAAGCGGTCCTACGAGGCTCCCTCTCCATTTGGTCAAGCTGTTGAAGAATAAACCTTAGGGCCTCGTCTCTCGGTACAATATACAAATAGCATATTTAACCGAAAAAAATAACATTATAATGGAAGTTAATTTCACTTGGTATACCTAAACTATACCACTTGTTGCAAATGTCTAGTGAACAATATTTTATTGGAAATGTATCTCTAAATATTTGTATGTTGCAAGTCTTTACCACCAACTTAATATCCGTTTAAAATTAGCAGAAATTATTGTTAAAATGCTCAAATGGACCCTTATATAAGCATATTTAAATCTAAAAACTAACACTATAATGGCTATTTCACATTTTTATATTTATTTAAAACTTATAATGAAATCCAAAAGTAATTTCAAATCTTATTCAAGAGTATTATCAAAACAAAATCGAAAGCTTATGTTCCATAATCATGATTAATTAATTTTTGGGAAAAGAGTAATTTTGCCATTGAAATTTATCCAATTTCTAAATTTCTGACTAAAATTTAATTTGAAACGAGAATGTTATCAATATTTCCTTTTAGATGCAAATGAGGATCTTTATACCTGTGATTCGCGAAGAGATCATTTTGATATTGCGACATAAAAATTGTTTGGTTTTAAATCATTATTTTTTAAAAACAATGGTTAAATTTTAAATAGCTATTCTGGAATTTATGAAAGAGAAAGATTGATTTGAGAGATTAAGAAAATATTTGTGACCTAAACACATCCTTAAAATTAAATATGTAGAAAACTATAGAGAACAATCATATTTACAACGTACAAATTTTATTAGTAGATTATTCTCAAATTCTATTGAGTCTAAGATTTAAATTTTTATGGTTTTTAATAAAATTAAAATTATATTTACATTCAGAAAAAGAGAGTAAAATAATCTGTCAATTTTGTAGTAAAAGATAATTTGGTAACATAAAGAAGAGAAAAATACTAAAAATAAAACATTGTTGAGTATATTTTTGGGATGTAATAAAGAGGAAAATAGTACAAAACTTTTAAGATTGATGGGGTATAAAATTAAACGTTGAGAATTAACATTTGTGAGAAATTGTAGGTGGCCAAATTAAGACATTGAAAGCATTTGGTATTGATATGCAAAGGAATTATCCCATGCATTATCAAAAACTTACTACACATCCTTTTTTTACACCAATTTTATTTTATTACCTTTGCTCTCTTTCCACTCAAAATAGTTACTTTTGTCTTATACACATATTTTATCTTTTTACCCTCAAGTCAACACACATTCCACGTACCGATCAAAGTGTTGGATATTTAGAGGGACAGAGAGAGTATATTTTTCTAAAAATATATACTGTAACTTTCCTAGTTTGCTCAAATAATATATAAGATAGAATAATTAAAATTCTAAAACTAGATCATCTGGAAAGAAAAGTTATTGTATCAATATATTTATATAGCATATTTAACAAAAACAATTACATTATAATGGAAGTGAATTTCACCCGGTATACCCAAATCGTATCCATTTTTGCAAATCTATACTGAAAAAGTTTTGTTGGAAATGTGTCTCTGAAGTATAAGTACGTTGCAAATCTCTACCTAGAACACCAATGAGAAGAGGAGAGGGCGGATGTGATGGTTGCACCTTGAAGTTGTTGTGTTGAAGGGCATAAATGATTCCACTCTTAATGCTACAAGAACTTGCAAGAATTCGGCCACCAACTTGAGAGAAACGAAGGAGAAGAAGAGGAAGAATAATGTGTCAAGAGATGGCCACAAATGGCTGTCCTTCTCATCTATTTATAGATGGAGATGGTGTAAAAGGTGTAAATACACACATTAAATGCCACTTTTAATATTGCCTTTATGTGCATTTGTTACCTTCATAACTCTTTGTAACATTCACTTTAAATATGATTAATGGATATTAATCCTTCATAAATCCCTCCATAATGGTGCCATTATCACATGTAACTATCAATAGAATTATCTCATGGTGCAAGGTGCATACACCTTGTACCATAAATGCATCCTTTTTACCAAAATACTCATACTTTGATAAAAGATGCCAAAAGTGATTGTTACAACTAAATTAGGTTGGAATTACACAAAGTAAAACCAAATAAATCCATGACACGTAATTGAGCTCATTTAAGCTTATTAGTGCACTTTTACCAAAATATGCTTACTTTGATAAAAGATGCCCTAATTGATTCTTCTCCTTCAAGACTAGCTCAAATGAGCTGAAGTCGGTTACCTTTAACTAACCTGAGCTGGTGAGAGCTAACCACAACTACTTTTAGTCATAGTGAGCTAATTTTGAGCTGCATTTAGCTACTTTTAGCTAGGATGAGCTAAAGCCAAGCTACTCCCAGCTCCTCTGAGCTGGAGTACCAGCTCAAAAGTTCTTGGTGTGCCAAGGAATTCCAACAAAAAGATCCCCATTTGCACCTAAAATGAAACATTGATGAAATTCTATGTTCGAAATGAATTTCAATGACAAATATAAAGATTGTATAAACTTCCCAAAAATTAATCAATCATGTTTAAGTAACATAAGCTTTTGGATTCTTTTGGATAATCTAAGATTTTAAAATTACTTTTGGATTTGAGGATTAGATTTAAAGAAATACTTCCGCAAAAAGTTTTCACATTTAACTTTGTTGTTTCAAGATTCAATGTTTGACTCAAATTTTAACAAAGATAAACTGTAAAAAATTTATAAAACATATTTTTAGAAAATTTAGATTCCAAATTTGTATACACATGAATTATTTAAATTTCAATGTCAAAACATTCATAGAAAAAAATCATAGATTAAATACTATGAATTTGTCAAAACAAATGAGACAATCTTTTGTGGACGGTTGGGAGTATAAAGTTGTAAAATAGCCATTATAATGTTACTTTTTATGGTTTAAAAATGCTATTTATATAAGGATCTATTTGAGTATTTTAACCACAATTTCCGTTATATCAGGTGAATTAACTTCCATTATAAAGTTATCATTTTTTGTTAAATATGCTATATAAATATATTGGTACAATACCTTTTCTTTCTAGAAGATCTAGTTTTAGAATTTTAGTTATTAATTCTATCTTATATATTATTCGAGTGAAGTAGGCAAGGTAGGCAAGTTACAGTATTTTTTGGGAAAATATACTCTCTCTCTCTCTCTCTCAATTTAAACATCCATATATATTTTCGAGTAAAAGGGTAAACATTTTTGTAAACGACAAAAATAACTTTTTTAAGTGGGAAAAGAGAGTAAAGGTAATAAAGTAAAATTGATGTAAAAAACTGATCATAAAAGGAAGTGTAGCAAGTTTTTGTTAAAAGGAACTGTATTTTTCATACTTCTTACATATTAATACCAAATGCTTTCAATCTCCTAATTTTCCCACCTACAATTTTCGGCTTGGCAATAAGAGGAATAATGGCCAAGGAAGATGGTGGATCCAACACCTCCGTGCTCGGGTGACAAGGCAATATTGGATATAAATCTTGAGACTAGGAAAGGTGCCCAAGGGCTGAGATGGAAAGGAAGATAAGTGAGAACCATGCTTGAGGAAACACTCAACTCAAGCTCTACAATTTTTGTTCTTATTAACAAATGAAACAAATGGCCCTATTTATAACTAGAAGGGGTGGCATAAAGCTCTAGAGACTTGCCTAGGAAGTTCCAAATCTAAAAGATTACAATTTCCTTAATTGAACAAAATGTAACTTCTTCCAAGTAACTTCCTAACTTGCTCTCCAAGTAATTCACAAGAAACTTTCTTTACTTGCTGTCCAATTAATTTCCAATCAACTTCCTAACTTGCTCTCTAAGTAATTTCCAAGCAGCTTGATCTCCAACTAATTTCCAAGAAGCTTCCCAATGTAGTCAAACTCGATGCTTTGTCCTTCAAGTTTTGATCATTGTCCATGTAGAGTCTTATAGATTCATTTTTGCTTCAAGATTCATATCATTCTCTCAACCTCCTCTCTCTCAGCCTCGCACCGCCGACCTCCTCCATCACGCCGACGCCATCCTCCCTCCATTTCGACGCCGAATTCAACGCCGGTTCAAGGTAAGCTCCTTTCCTCTTGTTATTTTTTTTTCATTTTTGGTATCCATTTCAAGAGATATGATGGTAACTTTTCGCCATTTCCGGAGTTGCTCACCACCGCGCCGGCCGCCGTACACCCTCCATTTCTCAGAGCCTGTTGTTTAAGGTAATAAATTAAGCGTTTATATGAACTTTCAGTAATTATTTCTAGTATGTATGATTTTTTTGTAGGTTTATGATTTTTTTAGATGAAATTTCAGTATGTATGATTTTTTTGTTGAAACAATTATGTATTATTTATGATTCTTATGTTGAATATTCATGATTTATGATTTATGATTTATGAGAAATTTTGATGAATTTTGATGATTTTAAGATTTAGTTACTTTGTTTTATGATTTTGGTGAAGTTTTAGTAATTTTTATGATTTTGGTGAATTTCTATAATTCATGGTTAGTTATTATAATTTTATATTTTTTTGCTCATTTTTTAGTAATTTATGTCATTTACAGTGATTTTAGGATTTAAAGATTTAGTTACATTGTTTTATGATTTTAGTGAAGTTTGAGTAATTTTATAATTTTTGGTGAATTTTTAGTAAGTTTTATGATTTTGATGAATTTTTATAATTCATGGTTAGTTATTGTAATTTTTATGTTTTATTGCTGAATTTTTAGTAATTTATGTCATTTATGATGAATTTTTAGTATTTAATGGTAATTTAAAACTTTTGGATGAAATTGTAAACTTTAAAAAGTTTTGGGTCAAACTTTTCAATGAAATTGTAAACTATTGGATGAAATTGTGAACTTCTAAACTTTTGGATGAAATTGTAGACTTTTAAAAGTTTTGGGTCAAATCAGTAAACTTTTAAAAATATTGAATGAAATTGTAAACTTTTAAAACTTTTGGATGAAATTGTAAATTTTAAAAAGTTTTGGATGAAATTTCATACTTTTATTGACAAGTTAACTTCTTGCAAGGATATGGCGGGTCCGACTGATAGTCACGGGTCCGGACGTGGTTCCACATCCGGACGCCGTTCCGGATTCGGACATTCTAGGGGTCGTGGTTCTACGGGTCATGGTTCTGGAGTCGGTGGTTATGCAGACCATGGTTCTGGGCGATCATCACCTGCATCAGCTTCCTCCTCACACCTATCAGACTCGCAGAACAGGGTCTAGGGTCAGCATGACCGCGTAGAAGCTGATGGCCCCATCGATGATGAGTTAGCGCGACTGCTCCCGCCTCCACAGATGGTTGCGGATGGCAAGAGGATGATTCTTGCAGGCCAGTAAGTTGTTCACTTTATACGTTCAATTTTGGTCTTTCACATATCTATTTTTAATCAAATGAATATATGTAGCCTTGGCTCCAAGCTTCACAGGGTCTACCAAGATGTGCAAAGCGTTTTCAGAGACCGTTACTGCGGTGTCCCAAACAAGTATTCGACATTCACCGAAGCTGAGAAGAATGCGTGGGTTTCAAAATTTGCGGTAAAATATACAATATTAACATACAGTTTTCTTATAAATATTTATGTACATTACTAACCTATAAAGTTTTGTTGTCATGGGAAAAATATGTTTGGTACCCGCCGTCACTCACTACAGGTGACGTCGAGAGGACGTTGCACAAGTTTTGGGCCAAGATGTACAAGGGGCGGAAGGGGAAGATCGTCCAGACTTACAATGCCAAGTACCCTCTCAATGACAAAAATCCCAACTTCGATCACTGGCGGGAGCACAAACACCCTACCTTTCCTCAAGCAAATTGGGATAAGTTCATCGACTCGCTCAACACTCAAGAGTTTATTGCGCTGTCAAGACAGGATGAAAAGAATGAAACAACATAGGCAGCTCGGAGGCCGCGGAGGAGGCACGACTCGAGGACGGCGCAGAACTTATATGAGGAGATGAACATCAAAGAGCGTCGAGAAGTCACTATCACTGACTTTCGGCATCTCGACATCGTTGGGATGGTCCGGATGAAACTACATTCGAGGTAACTATTTCAAAGTTATCATCTTCTATTTTTTAGAGTTTATATTTATTTTCTACTAATCGATGCGTTATTTGTTCATTAGGCAAAGTATATGAGGCTCAGTGGCGGACCTACCCTTTGCAAAGGGGGGTCCATGGACCCCATTTTTTCCCAAAAATATGTATAGGGGATATATAATTTATTAGTTGGATCCTTTTAAAAATTATAATGATATTTAATATATTATATTGGTTATTAAAAAATACAAAGTGGATCAATTTCTTAATTATTGAGTTAAAGTTTATTATGGTAATAACTATAACTTGACCATTGTATTTCACTTTTTTTAATAACTTGATACCACATGTTTTCTTTTGCACTAATATTCCTAAAGTTCTTAAAGTAGTTTTGATTGCTTAATGACTTATATCGAGAAAGATGTATTTAAAAGCATTAGTAATGATGTAATTGTAGATTTTTTCTAAGGGATGAGGACTCGATGAGAACAATTGTAATATAATTTTTATCATTTCAAAATTTTACTATATAATTATAAAATTTAGTCTTTTACTTGTACATATGGACCCCCATTTTTGAAATTCCTGGGTTCGCCACTGATGAGGCTGGTTATGGAGGAGTACCCGAACATAAATGACTTGCCTCCTTTCGATGAGGATATCTTCAGGGCGATTATGGGAGAGCCCAGAAAAGGGCGTTAGCATTTCCGGCCACCTCAGGCATCTCCGGTAATTAATTATAAACTAAATCGAAACTTTTTAAAACTTTAATGTTAGATTATAAAGTAATATACGTTTTCTCATATACTTTCAGCGAAAGGTTGCCGCTGAGGTGGAGCGTCGGGCGAATGCGGAGGCCCGATGCAAATCAGAGGAAGAGGTCCGTGTGCTCAGGGAGTGTCAGGCCGAGTCTGAGGTTTACATCAACAACCTCGGACGACAGTACGAGTTAGCATTCAACGTTCTTTGGCCGACGCTTATCCAGCGTGGCATCATGCAGCGGGACCAGGAGCCTACGGGTCTGATTCCGAGGCGATCATCATCATCCCCGCAAACCCGGGACCACACGATGCAGCCCAACTTCCTTGACTCAATCCGATTTCCACAACAGTAGCCGCCACCGCACCTAAACCCTTTCGCCAATACAAGGCTCATCCGCGGTAATGATTATTACGAGCCTCTGATGCAACCGCCGCAACCGACATACCAGTACAACTTGGAGACAAACACGTACTTGAGAGAGAATATTGAGCATTTCGACCCGTTAAACAATGGGTTTAACCAAGAACAACCGAATCCATCAGAGCAACGACCGTTGGAGATCGAGTCAGAATCCCCCCCGGGACAATTGGAATTTCCCGCGTCCGTAGAATCGTGATTGTATTAGTAATCATTTTTGGATGTTTTAATTGTGTTTCAAACATTTAAATAAAATATGTTTATTTTCAATTATCTTTTATTCCAAAACAAGAAATATAAATATTGATTATTGATTACTTCTATTTCTTTTATAATAAACATTTATTACATTTAATAGATTAAATGTGAAAACATAAAAAAAGGTTATGGGATAGTAGGGGGTGTGGCGCTACTAGGCTTGTCAGCTTGGCAGACCTGCTGTCAGGTCTGGTAACGCCTAGTAACGCACTACCCTTAACTAACACCTCGAATCGTAGCGCCATTGTAACGCCCTCGTGCGTTACCATTCGTAATGGATTGGTAACGCATTTGGCGTTACCGGGCCTCCTTCATATACGTAGTGTACGTAAATGAAGGGTGTTTTGAAGCTGTATACATTTTGCACCTCCCCACGGTGCTACAGAGGCACTTCAAATAAAAAATGGACCCACCATAGTAATGCCTTTTGGCGCTTCTTAAGGCGTTTCAAAATACCATTCATGTACGTAGTGAGATTATCCTCAAATTCTATTTTGAGTCTAAAATGTAAATTTTTATGTTTTTTTCATAAAGTAAATATTATATTTACATTAAGTAAAAAAGAGTAAAATAATCTTTCAATTTTAGAGTAAAAGATAATTTGGTAACATAAAAAGGAGAAAAATACTAAAAATAAAACATTGTTGAGTATAATTTTGGGACATAATGAAGAGAAAAATAGTACAAAACATTTAGGATTGATGGGGTATAAAATTAAATGTTGAGAATTAACATTTGTGAGAAATTGTAGGTGGCCAAATTAGGAGATTGAAAGCATTTGGTATTGATATGCAAGAAGTATGAAAAATAGAGTAGGAAAGGAATTATCCCATGCATTTACAAAACTTGCTACACATCATTTTATGAAAAGTTTTTACACAAATTTTACTTTAATACATTTTCTCCTCTTCACACTCAAAATAGTTACTTTTTCTTATACACATATTTTACCCATTTACACTCAAGTCCAACACACATTTACTGATCAAACTATTGGATGTTTAGAGGGACAGAGAGAGTATATTTTTTTCCAAAAAAGTAGTGTAACTTTCCTACTTCGCTCAGATAATATATAAGATAGAATAATTAAAATTCTAAAACTAGTTCTTCTGGAAAGAAAAGGTATTGCATCAATATATTTATATAGCATATTTAACCAAAAAAATATTATAATGCAAGTAAATTTCACCTGGTGTACCCAAACTATATCCCTTATTACAGAATCTATACTAAAAAGAAATGTTGGAAATGTGTCTCTAAAGTATGAGTATTTTGTAAATCTATACCTTCAACTTAACATCCATTAAAAATTAAACGAAATTGTGGTTAAAATGCTCAAATTGACCCTTATATAAATAGCATATTCAAACTGTAAAAGTAACATTTCAATGGCTATTTTAAAACTTTTTATTTCTTTAAACCTAATTCTGAAATCCAAATGTAATTTTTAAATTTTACATTATCCAAAAAGAATACAAAAGCTTATGTTCCTTAATCATGATTAATTAATTTTGGGAAAGGGTAATTTTCCACTGAAGTTTATCCAATCTCTAAATTTTTTACTCAAATTCATTTTGAATTGAGAATATCATCAATGTTTCGAAATAGGTGCAAATGGGGATCCTTTTACTTGTGTTTCGCGACGAGATCATTTTGATTTTACGACATAAAAATTGTTAGGTTTAAAAAAGTTTAGTTTTCAAAAAATGATTAAATTTAAATAACTATTGTGAAAATTATGAAAGAGAAAGATTGATTTGAAATTAATATTAAAAATATATTTGTGACCTAAATACATCCTTAAAATATACTCTCTCCGTCCCTGAATGACTAGTGAGTTTCTTTTTTTAATGTTATTGTAGATTCAAATTATTACTAGAAAAAGTTCATTAACAAATTTTGGAAAAAAAGTGTATTTAGAAACTAGAAACATTAATCTACAAATTGGATTTAAATTTTTTGAGTTTCTATATTAAAATGTTGAAGAATTAAAAACATAGATTAAATGTTGAAAAAAATGCACAATTCTATTAGGAACGGAGGGAGCAGAATTTAGAGGGGTTTTCGTGTTGGAGAGGGTTTCTTGCGTTATTGGTTCTCGCTGACCTAGTTGTTGAAGTTTGCCCTTCCATCTCTCTAGGACGAGGGGTGGATCATGAGACTGTTGTCTACTATCCAGGGGATGTCGGGGTGGTGTTTCTTGAGGTCGAGGATAGTGGTGGATCTAGAGTCTAAAAATTCGGCGATGGTAGGATGCACTATTTAGGAGTGCGCATCCTAAGTGCTTAAGTTGTCCTTTTTATTATAAGTTGGCCATTTTTATATATAAGCGGTGTTTGTTTCTCTAGCTCGTTCTTTAGTTTGATTTTTCGGCATCCCGCTAAAGTTTTTGCTTAAGTTTTTCTCAATTTTTTCTCGTGGTATATTCATGGTTGTTCCCCATCTCCCTTTTCGTACATGCTAATTTATCCATCAAGATTCTTGCTTGATGGTTTATGTTTTGAGTATCGTTGTTGCAAGAAGAGAATAGTTGTTAAAGTTATTGAACTCAGATAACAAAATCCACCAACTAGAAACTCAAATATGTGAGGAACAACATATCTTTGCAGATGCAAGAAAAGTATGCTTTTGAATAGTTCGTCATTACGTAACACATTGGATTACATTTTTTGCCTTTGTGTGTCATGATTTTGTGTCCAGGATCATCAATTTATTTTAAACACGTTGGATCACCTATTTGTCTTTGCATGTCATGATTTTTTTTGTTCAAAATTATCAATTTGTTTTGAGTGTTCTTCATTAGCTAGTATGATAAATTAAACACATTGGATAATCTTTTTTGTCTTTGCGTGTCATGATTTTTGTGTTCGGGATCATCAATTTGTTTTATGTGTTCTTCAGTAGCTATTATGATAAATTAAACAAATTGGATCACCTTTTTTTGTCTTTACGTGTCATGATATTTGTGTTCAAGATCATCAATTTGTTTTATGTATTATTCAATATTAACTCCTATGTTTTCTGATCTCAATAGATACACCATAATTAAAGCTAGTTCACAATCAACAAATAAACTAAGATTTCAAATAAAACCGAATTTACACTTGGTGCATGCTCAAAAATAGTGGGTGTCATGCCTATAAGCCAACAAGTCCATCAGCCATCTATATTAGTGTCTTGTCAGAGTTGGGGACATTATCTAGGTAGAACTTGGAAGCCCTATTGTTGTGTTTTCTAAAATACTAATAGTATTTATTTAGTCTTACACTGAAATGTTGGTTAGTTTCCGGTATGAAAAAAGTAAGGTTGAAAAGATGGAAAGTCGTAAACACAAAACAAGTACAAGACTTAAAGTTAATTGGTTCTTTGCTTTCAAATGAGCCTTAAGTTTCATGTAGAAATTAATAATATTGGAAGAATCGTAAAACGAAGAATCAAGACTCGACTTGTAAGTCTGGACCATAGCAGCATCTGATAGAACTAAAATCAAAGAATCAAATGAAAAATTACAGAAACTTATTAGCTTCACCCTCAAGATCAACCAACTAGCTAGTATGATTAATTAAATACATCGGATCGCCTTTGTTATCTTTGTGTGTAATGATTTTTGTGTTCAGGATCATCAATTTATTTTAAGTGTTCTTCAATAGCTAGAATGATAAATTAAATACATTGGATCACCTATTTTGTCTTTGTGTCATGATTTTTGTGTTTAGGATCATCAATTTGTTTTTAAGAGTTCTTTAGTAGCTAGTATGACAAATTATATTGTATCACGTATTTTGTCTTCGTGTGTCATGATTTTTGTGTTTAAGATTATAAATTTGTTTTAAGTGTTCTTCAGTAGCTAGTATGATAAATTAAATACATTGGATCACATTTTTTTTATCTTTCCATCTCATGATTTTTGTGTTCAGGTATCATCAATTTATTTAAAGTGTTCTGCAATAGATAGAAACTTGATGTGGAAGGCAGTGGTATAAATGGTAATTAACTTGAATTCTTAAGCACTTAAAAGTGCACTGAAGCGCAATATAAAATGACTCCTAAAAATTAAGTGAACGAAAAAAGAAAAACAATCAATATTACGTAAAATTCTAGATAAGTCAAATTATTACTTGGACTAATCATCACAAGGAATGAGAAATGCAACCATAAAAATGGTTACAATAACTAGCTCCTTAATTAATCTTATACATATTGAACAGTGCCAAACTAATTCTCAATTGATAATAAATACTCGTTCACAACAACAAGAAGCATGATCAAGTGAGGTTTCCATCTTTTTTCCATAAAGTCCTTGGTTTCTTCTTGGTCAAGAACCTTATCTGTATAGCTAGCGCGTAAATTGATAAGAGAGAGAGAGAGATCGAATACATATCAAATACTCCATATCCGGTTGCTACTTATATATATATATATGTAGACAGAATTCCATATCCTGAGTTAATTATATAGAGAATTCCATATCCTGAGCTAGGGTTTCAGAGTGAGTGAGAGAGAGAGAGAGAGAGAGAGAGAGAGAGATGGCTATTCCAATATTGGGTTGGCGATTCCATCCCTCTGATGAAGAAATCATCAACCACTACCTGCGGAAGGCGATCAACAGAGAGTCGACAGGAGCAATGGTGATTCCGAAAGCGGACGTGTACAGCTGCGACCCTTGTACGCTAGACTGGCCGGACAACGAGATGAAAAAGGTGGTGGACAGCAACGAGCGTTACTTCTTGGTGGAGCGGAAGCAGATTGCGGCGGGCGGGAAGCGGTCGCGGAGGAGCTTGAAAGAGAGCGACATGTGTGACGGCGGCTTATGGAAGTTGAACAACGGACACGAGATCTGTGACGGGAGAACGGGAAGAATCATCGGGAGAAAGAACGTGCTGACTTTCTTCCGAGGCCGGCGCAAGAAAGGGCGGAATCATCATCGCAAGGAGGAGTGCGAGAAGACGGACTACATCATGCACGAGTACCTGTTGGCAGGCCATGGTTTCCAAGAATTGGCTTTGTGCAGGATCAAGTTCAACGGCAACAACACTACTGATCTGCCCGCCTTTGGTGGTAATTACAGCTATAAATATTCGCAAGATCAAGATCAAGATCAAGGACTACTTGATGAAGAAGAATCTGCATTTGCTTCCAATCTTGAGGATCTTCTGGATCAGACTCCTCTTCCTCCTTTGACGTCCGATCAAGAAGACGACTCTGATGAATATGCTGCCAGTCTTGAGAAAATGTTGCTCCAACAAGACGACGCGGTACTTGATAATCAGACTCCAACTCAGACAACTCAGACTCCGACTCCTGCTTTCTTGGATGCCGGCGCCGTCACTGCTGATCCACAACCCCTTGATTTCGATCCCCGCCTCCTTGACGAATTACTGGCCTCGCTCAATTCAGATGACCCTTACACTTTACTTGCTTTCTAGTTTATTACTAATAATTAGTTGATCATAATTAGTTTAATCTAATTTCATTTTTACTTCAGGCCAGGCTTTGCCATTATTTTCGTTGTAAGGCCCCTGGAACCCATAGCTAATTGTAATTTAAGCAATGAAACAGACGTATGTCTTTCCTAAAATAAATACTAACTCTAGTGCTTCGCTCAAATAATAGTTGTGTGATAGACTAATTAAAATTTTAAAATCTAGATCTTTTGAAAACAAATAAGATATTGTATCAATTTATATGTAGCACGTATATTTAACCGAAAAAAGTAACACTGTAATGGCTATCTGACAACTTTATTTTTATTAAAACCTAATTTTGAAATCCAAGTAATTCTAAAATCCTATTTTATTCAAAAAGAATTCAAAATTTCATGTTCCATAAGCATGAGAAATTAGTTTTTCATAATTACTCTACACGCTTCGCTCAAATAGTAGCTTTTGTGATAGAGTAATTAAAATTAATTAAACATAAACATCCATTTGAAAGAAAATATTTGTGACCTAAACACATCCGTAAAATTAAAAATATAGAAAACTAAAGAGACAAATCATATTTACAGCGTATTTACCATATACAGTACTAATTATGGAACTATGATGTGACAAGAATGAATAGTAGCAATTTGAACTTCTTTTTTGGTCAAAATATGAATAGTAGCAATTTAAACATTTATTTTAAATTCAATTACTAAAATGATGTTGTTTTATTTTTATTTTGTGATCAACAGTATTTTTAGATTTTTAAAAATCTCATATGTATGATTTGGTGTACTAGACTTCAATTATATATTTATTATGTATACGTTCATTATATTGTATGGAGTATTTTATATACTTAAACTATATATACTTACAATATACTTATTTATTACACCGTATATTATATATTATATGTTCAATTTTGCTATAATTAACAAATGAATTGGTTTAGCTATTATCTATGTGTCTTTAATTTCCTTGGATAAGTTATTTACCATACTCGGATTTCCGTCTAAATCTAATAAAAGGTTCCATGTATGCCTTATGGCGTAAAACGGTTACTTGCCAACTCTTCTATCAAGCAAAGGTGCATTTCCCTATTTTTGTGGACAGAATAGGAAGACGCCTTTTTTCTTTTTTGAACAAAATAGACCGAGGCCTTTTTCTTTTTTGAATAGAATAGACATGCACCTTTTTTCTTTTGATAGTTTCGGACGGATGAAAGGAATATTTCATAATGTGATGTCGAAAAAAAGTAAAAAAATTACAAATCTTTGATAATACAAAAGAAAAAAGAAAGGTTGAAAAATACCTAGACGAAGAGATAATGCGAATGGAAATAGCATAAGCTTGGGATAACATTACATATGCTCAAGCAGTAAGAGGTTTTTTATTACTAGGCCAATCAATTCTTCGGAAATATATTTGATTGCCTTTATTAATAATAGCTAAGAATATTGCACGTATTTTATTATTTCAAGGTATCGAATGGTCCGAAGACTTCAACAATTGGAATCGAGAAATGCATATTCGATGCACTTATAATGGTGTTGAATTATCCAACAAGGAATTTCCAAAAAAGGGTGTGGTGTGATAATTAGGAAAATGGTAGTATAAATATTAAAACTTTGAGGTATTTACGCTTAAAATTGAGCACCACAAACTACACAACACATGTTTCCATGATGATCTTGCGTTGATATTGATCTCTTGCAAGTTTTACGATCATAGTATGCAAATGGTTCGATCATCTATGTTTGCATATCGTCGAGTGTTTGATGAAATGCCTGAAAGGGGTTTCATCGACAAGACAAGGGATTGATTGAGGAAGGAGTATCTGGAGTCCGAGAGGGCCCGAGGAAACCTCACTGATGACAAAAGTTAGGTGTTGTAAATGCCTCTAATTAGTACAACCACTAGACCATGAGAGTGGCTAGTTCAAGGCGGCCTTTGTGGAGCGGTGAATAGCATGTCCGAGAGGAATGTGGGATGATTGTAGGAACTCATCTTGATGCTTGATTGGAACCTTGAAGTGCAATTCCTCTCTTAAATGCTATGAATGATTTAGATTATTCGGTTAGATCTCCATATCTCTAGGGATTTCGTGTTAGTTTAGGATGTGCGGTGATTCCATTCTATGTGTTTTACACTGCGATCCTACCAGATATGGAGACTCGATTATGAGGAGTTTGAGATGACCTTCACGAATTGGGTTGTGAGTTAGAGATAACCACGTTTAGGACACTACTTTAGAGGACAAGCATGTTCATAGGACTGTTTTAATATATATATATATATATATATATATATATATTAAAAAAGATATTGTGCTCTTTTAAGCATTGAAATATGTCTTTCCATAAAAATGAAAAAAATAACTTTCATGCTTCGCTCAAATAGTGTCTTTTGTGATAGAGTAATTAAAATTAATGAAATAGAAACATCCATTTGAAAGAAAATATTTGTGACCTAAACACATCCTTAAAATTAAAAATGTAGAGAACTAAAGAGAAAAATCATATTTACAACATATATATTTTATTAGAAGATTATCCTCAAAATTCTATTTTGAGTCTATGATATAAATTTTTATGGTTTCCTTAATAAAAGAAATATTATATTTCCGTTGAAAAAAAATAGTAAAATAATCTTTCAATTTTGTAGTAAAAGATAATTTAGTAATTTAAAATGGAAATAAAAAACTTAAAATAAAACATTGTAGAGTATAATTTTGGGACGTAATGAAGAGGAAAATACTACAAAACTTTTCTCGTAGATGGGGTATAAAATTAAATGCAGAGAATAAACATTTATGAGAAAAACATTACTCTACCTGCTCCATAAGCATGAGTAATTAATTTTTCATAATTACTCTACATGTTAACACTGATGGATCCAAGATTTTTGGCACATGGAGGCACAATTACTTTCTTATTTATGAAGCTTTTTTTATGGAAAAAATATAATAATTTCAAATTTTCATATTGTATAAATTTCTTAATTGCTTTTATAAACATGAGTAATTAATTTTGATTGCACTGACAAATTACTGGCCCTGCTCAGTTCAGATGACCCCCACACTTTACTTGGTTTCTAGTTTATTAATTAGTTGATCATAATTAATTTAATCTTTCATTCTTAATTTACTTCTAGGCTAGCTTTGCCATTTTTTTCATTGTAAGGACATTGGAAGCTAGCTAATTGTAAGTGCCGTTGGGATGATTTAAGCAATGAAATATGTCTTTCCTTAGAGTGAAAAAACGTTTCATGCTTCGCTCAAATAGTAGCTTTTTATAGTGTATTTAAAATTTTTAAAAAAACTAGATATTTTGAAAACAATTAAGATATTGTATTAATATATAAATAGCTCACATAACCGAGAAAAAAAATGTAAGCTATTTTTAAACTTTTTATTATTATGGCCGTATTCTAAAATCCAAATAATTTTAAATTCATATATTATCCAAAAAGAATTCAAAAGTTTATGCTTCATAATCATGAGTATATTCTTTATCTAGCTTCTCAATGGGATAATTTTTATATTGTGACACAAAAATTGTTAGGTTTCAAAAAAATGTTTGTTTTTTTAAAAATGATTAAATTTTAGAATAAATTATCGTAGAATTTATGAAAGAGAAAGATTGACTTGAAAGATTAAGAAAACATTTGTAACCTAAATGCATCCTTAAAATTGAAGATGCACAAAATTAAAGAGAAAATCATATTTCAAACATATTTATTTTATTAGGAGATTATCTTCAAAATTAGCAACTGGACACGAAGCTCCGCCATGGTTCTACCCTCTTCCGTTTCGTTGCTCCGCCATGGTGGTATCTCAAGAAGGCGATTTGTTCGTACTTTTAGGCTGCGATGCACCACCTGGTCTAGTGTACATATTTTATGAGGAGATTATCTTCAAAATTATGCTTTAAGTTTAAGATGTAAATTTTTATGGTTTTTTAATTAAAAAATCTTATATTACCGATAAAAAAGAGATTAGAATATACTTTGAATTCTGTAGTAAATGATAATTTGTTAGGTTAAACTAGAAATAAAATAATAAAAATACAATATCGTCCTCCCTCCATCCCAACAAAATTCATATGTTTTCCTTTTTGGGCTGTCCCAGGAAAGCTGATACGTTTCCTAAAAAGGAAACATTTTCACATCAACTTTACTTTATTATAATGGCTATTTTACAACTTTTATATTTACTAGAACCTAATTCTGAAATCAAAGTAACTTTAAAATGACATATTATTTACAAAGAATTCAGAAGTTCATGTTACATAAGTATGAGTAATGAAGTTTTCATGATTACTCTAAATGCTGAGTCTTAATGGTATACAACCCCAACCCCAACCCCAATGGGAAGTGATGCATAGTCAATTCTTGCAATGGCTTGCTTTCAAGTGCAATCCAAGAATTTCATTACATGGTGTCAATATCATATGTTAATTTAGTAAAATAAACTATTTGATACTCCTCATGCGAAACAAATATAATTCATTTAACACAATTAATTTGTTTTGGTTGATCATAATTACATTAAAAGAGGCAAATTAAGAGTACATCGGCGTTCGACCCATCATCACACAGTGCCCACCGAACATCTATGTTCCTGATTCTTTCTTGCTGTGATTACTAGTGGGTCATAATGAGAGAACTTGATTTCAGGGCCATCGGCTCTGGTCAATTTAGCCGATGGAGCACCGTAGTTCAGTGAGACTATCTCCCTTGCCTTCCTCTTCCACTCATTTGACAAGAGTGGTTGTGATGATGTTCAATACTCCTATTGCTGGTCATGGTGAATGTCGATTCCTTTTGTTCCTTCGATCAGAGTCGTAGTCTCCGTCCCATTTCTTCCATTCTCCTTTATCCTTGCCCCGAGGGGAAGGCATCTGAAGGTACCGCCAGAGAGACCCCTTCTTGATGAGATGTTCAATGTACTTCTTCAGCTGGTAGCAGCCCTTGGTGTCATAGCCGTTGTCCTTGTGGAACTGGTAGTACTTGGATTCGTTTCTACAAGTTCCTTCGGCCATCAGCCTAGGCCATTGGACACTTTCCTCTCTCTTCAATGCAGCAAGGATGTTGACTATGATTGTGTTTAGGGGTGTCAAAATTAGTGGTTTTTTAAACCCCTTCTTGGAGTCGCTCTTCCATCCATCCCCCTCACGGGGTCCCACCTTCGGAATAGCCTTCTACCTCGAACTCTTGTTGTGGCCCTCGAGTTCTTCCGCCTTGCCTCTCTCTGAAAGAGCACCTCCTCAGCGGTCATGTGTTCTTCTGCTATGGTGTACATTTCCTCCACACTTGTTGTGTTCTTCCTGGAGAGATCGTAAACTAGCTTTAAGTTGGGGCATATATGTGAATGTTAGGATCCTGACCTCAGATGTTAGGTTGGGTGCGTCAACAACTTCTTTGTTGAACCTCTCAGTGAACTCTCGGATTGTCTCATTCGGCCGTTGGCGTATGACAAACATTTGAATTGCCCTTTTGGCCGAACACTTGCAGGTGAAGAATAAGTGGATGTCCAACTTGGTGCAGAGATCCTGGAATGATGGTACCAAATTTGGGGGTAGAGAATTGTACCAATCTGATGCTGGTCGCACAAGGATCACATCGAAACAGTTGCATAGTGCTACCTCGTTTGCTCCTTGGAGCTCCATGCACCTCTTGTACTTTCGCATGAGCAGGCATCTTGAAAGCTGGAGGCACATGCTTGTATCGGATCCGATGGAGTGGAAGGCAATTCTTCGTCATTCATGAATCCCAATATCCTGGTGAAAGCGGTCTTACGAGGCTCCCTCTCCATTTGGTCAAGCTGTTGAAGAATAAACCTTAGGGCCTCGTCTCTCGGTACAATATACAAATAGCATATTTAACCGAAAAAAATAACATTATAATGGAAGTTAATTTCACTTGGTATACCTAAACTATACCACTTGTTGCAAATGTCTAGTGAACAATATTTTATTGGAAATGTATCTCTAAATATCCGTTTAAACTTAGCAGAAATTATTGTTAAAATGCTCAAATGGACCCTTATATAAGCATATTTAAATCTAAAAACTAACACTATAATGGCTATTTCACATTTTTATATTTATTTAAAACTTATAATGAAATCCAAAAGTAATTTCAAATCTTATTCAAGAGTATTATCAAAACAAAATCGAAAGCTTATGTTCCATAATCATGATTAATTAATTTTTGGGAAAAGAGTAATTTTGCCATTGAAATTTATCCAATTTCTAAATTTCTGACTAAAATTTAATTTGAAACGAGAATGTTATCAATATTTCCTTTTAGATGCAAATGAGGATCTTTATACCGTGATTCGCGAAGAGATCATTTTGATATTGCGACATAAAAATTGTTAGGTTTTAAATCATTATTTTTTAAAAACAATGGTTAAATTTTAAATAGCTATTCTGGAATTTATGAAAGAGAAAGATTGATTTGAGAGATTAAGAAAATATTTGTGACCTAAACACATCCTTAAAATTAAATATGTAGAAAACTAAAGAGAACAATCATATTTACAACGTACAAATTTTATTAGTAGATTATTCTCAAATTCTATTGAGTCTAAGATTTAAATTTTTATGGTTTTTAATAAAATTAAAATTATATTTACATTCAGAAAAAGAGAGTAAAATAATCTGTCAATTTTGTAGTAAAAGATAATTTGGTAACATAAAAAAGAGAAAAATACTAAAAATAAAAAATTGTTGAGTATATTTTTGGGATGTAATAAAGAGGAAAATAGTACAAAACTTTTAAGATTGATGGGGTATAAAATTAAATGTTGAGAATTAACATTTGTGAGAAATTGTAGGTGGCCAAATTAAGACATTGAAAGCATTTGGTATTGATATGCAAAGGAATTATCCCATGCCTTATCAAAAACTTACTACACATCCTTTTTTTACACCAATTTTATTTTATTACCTTTGCTCTCTTTCCACTCAAAATAGTTACTTTTGTCTTATACACATATTTTATCTTTTTACCCTCAAGTCAACACACATTCCACGTACCGATCAAAGTGTTGGATATTTAGAGGGACAGAGAGAGTATATTTTTCTAAAAAAATATATACTGTAACTTTCCTAGTTTGCTCAAATAATATATAAGATAGAATAATTAAAATTCTAAAACTAGATCATCTGGAAAGAAAAGTTATTGTATCAATATATTTATATAGCATATTTAACAAAAACAATTACATTATAATGGAAGTGAATTTCACCCGGTATACCCAAACTGTATCCATTTTTGCAAATCTATACTGAAAAAGTTTTGTTGGAAATGTGTCTCTGAAGTATAAGTACGTTGCAAATCTCTACCTAGAACACCAATGAGAAGAGGAGAGGGCGGATGTGATGGTTGCACCTTGAAGTTGTTGTGTTGAAGGACATAAATGTTTCCACTCTTAATGCTACAAGAATTTGCAAGAATTCGGCCACCAACTTGAGAGAAACGAAGGAGAAGAAGAGGAAGAATAATGTGTCAAGAGATGGCCACAAATGACTGTCCTTCTCATCTATTTATAGATGGAGATGGTGTAAAAGGTGTAAATACACACATTAAATGCCACTTTTAATATTGCCTTTATGTGCATTTGTTACCTTCACAACTCTTTGTAACATTCACTTTAAATATGATTAATGGATATTAATCCTTCATAAATCCCTCCATAATGGTGCCATTATAACATGTAACTATCAATAGAATTATCTCATGGTGCAAGGTGCATACACCTTGTACCATAAATGCATCCTTTTTACCAAAATACTCCTACTTTGATAAAAGATGCCAAAAGTGATTGTTACAACTGAATTAGGTTGGAATTACACAAAGTAAAACCAAATAAATCCATGACACGTAATTGAGCTCATTTAAGCTTATTAGTGCACTTTTACCAAAATATGCTTACTTTGATAAAAGATGCCCTAATTGATTCTTCTCCTTCAAGACTAGCTCAAATGAGCTGAAGTCGGTTACCTTTAACTAACCTGAGCTGGTGAGAGCTAACCACAACTACTTTTAGTCATAGTGAGCTAATTTTGAGCTGCATTTAGCTACTTTTAGCTAGGATGAGCTAAAGCCAAGCTACTCCCAGCTCCTCTGAGCTGGAGTACCAGCTCAAAAGTTCTTGGTGTGCCAAGGAATTCCAACAAAAAGATTCCCATTTGCACCTAAAATGAAACATTGATGAAATTCTATGTTCGAAATGAATTTCAATGACAAATATAAAGATTGTATAAACTTAAATGGTAAAATTAACCTTTTCCCAAAAATTAATCAATCATGTTTAAGTAACATAAGCTTTTGGATTCTTTTGGATAATCTAAGATTTTAAAATTACTTTTGGATTTGAGGATTAGATTTAAAGAAATACTTCCGCAAAAAGTTTTCACATTTAACTTTGTTGTTTCAAGATTCAATGTTTGACTCAAATTTTAACAAAGATAAACAGTAAAAAATTTATAAAACATATTTTTAGAAAATTTAGATTCCAAATTTTGATACACATGAATTATTTAAATTTCAATGTCAAAACATTCATAGAAAAAAATCATAGATTAAATACTATGAATTTGTCAAAACAAATGAGACAATCTTTTGTGGACGGTTGGGAGTATAAAGTTGTAAAATAGCCATTATAATGTTACTTTTTATGGTTTAAAAATGCTATTTATATAAGGATCTATTTGAGTATTTTAACCACAATTTCCGTTATATCAGGTGAATTAACTTCCATTATAAAGTTATCATTTTGTGTTAAATATGCTATATAAATATATTGGTACAATACCTTTTCTTTCTAGAAGATCTAGTTTTAGAATATTAGTTATTAATTCTATCTTATATATTATTCGAGTGAAGTAGGCAAGGTAGGCAAGTTACAGTATTTTTTGGGAAAATATACTCTCTCTCTCTCTCTCTCAATTTAAACATCCATATATATTTTCGAGTAAAAGGGTAAACATTTTTGTAAACGACAAAAATAACTTTTTTAAGTGGGAAAAGAGAGTAAAGGTAATAAAGTAAAATTGATGTAAAAAACTGATCATAAAAGGAAGTGTAGCAAGTTTTTGTTAAAAGGAACTGTATTTTTCATACTTCTCAGAGATATGATGGTAACTTTTCGCCATTTCCGGAGTTGCTCACCACCGCGCCGGCCGCCGTACACCCTCCATTTCTCAGAGCCTGTTGTTTAAGGTAATAAATTAAGCGTTTATATGAACTTTCAGTAATTATTTCTAGTATGTATGATTTTTTTGTAGGTTTATGATTTTTTTAGATGAAATTTCAGTATGTATGATTTTTTTGTTGAAAAAATTATGTATTATTTATGATTCTTATGTTGAATATTCATGATTTACGATTTATGAGAAATTTTGATGAATTTTGATGATTTTAAGATTTAGTTACTTTGTTTTATGATTTTGGTGAAGTTTTAGTAATTTTTATGATTTTGGTGAATTTCTATAATTCATGGTTAGTTATTATAATTTTATATTTTTTTGCTCATTTTTTAGTAATTTATGTCATTTACAGTGATTTTAGGATTTAAAGATTTAGTTACATTGTTTTATGATTTTAGTGAAGTTTGAGTAATTTTATAATTTTTGGTGAATTTTTAGTAAGTTTTATGATTTTGATGAATTTTTATAATTCATGGTTAGTTATTGTAATTTTTATGTTTTATTGCTGAATTTTTAGTAATTTATGTCATTTATGATGAATTTTTAGTATTTAATGGTAATTTAAAACTTTTGGATGAAATTGTAAACTTTAAAAAGTTTTGGGTCAAACTTTTCAATGAAATTGTAAACTATTGGATGAAATTGTGAACTTCTAAACTTTTCGATGAAATTGTAGACTTTTAAAAGTTTTGGGTCAAACTGTAAACTTTTAAAAGTTTTGGGTCAAACTGTAAACTTTTAAAAATATTGAATGAAATTGTAAACTTTTAAAACTTTTGGATGAAATTGTAAATTTTAAAAAGTTTTGGATGAAATTTCATACTTTTATTGACAAGTTAACTTCTTGCAAGGATATGGCGGGTCCGGACGTGGTTCCACATCCGGACGCCGTTCCGGATCCGGACATTCTAGGGGTCGTGGTTCTACGGGTCATGGTTCTGGAGTCGGTGGTTATGCAGGCCATGGTTCTGGGCGATCATCACCTGTATCAGCTTTCTCCTCACACTTATCAGACTCGCAGAACAGGATCTAGGGTCAGCATGACCGCGTAGAAGCTGATGGCCCCATCGATGATGAGTTAGCGCGACTGCTCCCGCCTCCACAGATGGTTGCGGATGGCAAGAGGATGATTCTTGCAGGCCAGTAAGTTGTTCATTTTATACGTTCAATTTTGGTCTTTCACATATCTATTTTTAATCAAATGAATATATGTAGCCTTGGCTCCAAGCTTCACAGGGTCTACCAAGATGTGCAACGCGTTTTCAGAGACCGTTACTGCGGTGTCCCAAACAAGTATTCGACATTCACCGAAGCTGAGAAGAATGCGTGGGTTTCAAAATTTGCGGTAAAATATACAATATTAACATATAGTTTTCTTATAAATATTTATGTACATTACTAACCTAAAGTTTTGTTGTCACGGTAAAAATATGTTTGGTACCCGCCGTCACTCACTACAGGTGACGTCGAGAGGACGTTGCACAAGTTTTGGGCCAAGATGTACAGGGGGCGGAAGGGGAAGATCGTCCAGACTTACAATGCCAAGTACCCTCTCAATGACAAAAATCCCAACTTCGATCACTGGCGGGAGCACAAACACCCTACCTTTCCTCAAGCAAATTGGGATAAGTTCATCGACTCGCTCAACACTCAAGAGTTTATTGCGCTGTCAAGACAGGATGAAAAGAATGAAACAACACAGGCAGCTCGGAGGCCGCGGAGGAGGCACGACTCGAGGACGGCGCAGAACTTATACGAGGAGATGAACATCAAAGAGCGTCGAGAAGTCACTATCACTGACTTTCGGCATCTCGGCATCGTTGGGATGGTCCGGATGAAACTACATTCGAGGTAACTATTTCAAAGTTATCATCTTCTATTTTTTAGAGTTTATATTTATTTTCTACTAATCGATGCGTTATTTGTTCATTAGGCAGAGTATATGAGGCTGGTTATGGAGTTTTCTTTTGCACTAATATTCCTAAAGTTCTTAAAGTAGTGACCGAACATAAATGACGCGCCTCCTTTCAATGAGGATATCTTGGGCGATTACATAAATGACTTGGAGAGCCCGAGAAAGAGGCGTTAGCATTTCCGGCCACCTCAGGTATCTCCGGTAATTAATTATAAACTAAATCGAAACTTTTTAAAACTTTAATGTTAGATTATAAAGTAATATACGTTTTCTCATATACTTTCAGCGAAAGGTTGCCGCTGAGGTGGAGCGTTGGGCGAATGCGGAGGCCCGATGCAAATCAGAGGAAGAGGTCAGTGTGCTCAGGGACTGTCAGGCCGAGTCTGAGGTTTACATCAACAACCTCGGATGATAGTACGAGTTAGCATTCAACGTTCTTTGGCCGACGCTTATCCAGCGGGGCATCATGCAGCGGGACCAGGTGCCTCCGGGTCTGATTCCGGGGGGATTATCATCATCCCCGCAAACCCGGGACAACACGAGGCCGCCCAACTTTCGTGACTCAATCCGATTTCCACAGCAACAGCCGCCACCGCACCAAAACCCTTTCGCCAATATAAGGCTCATCCGCGGTAATGATTATTACGAGCCTCTGATGCAACCGCCGCAACCGACATACCAATACAACTTGGAGACAAACACGTACTTGAGAGAGAATATTGAGCATTTCGGCCCGTTAAACAATGGGTTTAACCAGGAACAACCGAATCCATCAGAGCAACGACCGTCGGAGATCGAGTCAGAATCCCCCCCGGGACAATTGGAATTTCCCGCGTCCGTAGAATCGTGATTGTATTAGTAATCATTTTTGGATGTTTTAATTGTGTTTCAAACATTTAAATAAAATATGTTTATTTTCAATTATCTTTTATTCCAAAACAAGAAATATAAATATTGATTATTGATTACTTCTATTTCTTTTATAATAAACATTTATTACATTTAATAGATTAAATGTGAAAACATAAAAAAAAGGTTATGGGATAGTATGGGGTGGGGCACTACCAGGCTTGTCAGCTTGGCAGACCTGCTGTCAGGTCTGGTAACGCCTAGTAACGCACTACCCTTAACTAACGCCTCGAATCGTAGCGCCATTGTAACGCCCTCGTGCGTTACCATTCGTAATGGGTTGGTAACGCATTTGGCGTTACCAGGCCTCCTTCATATACGTAGTGTACGTACATGAAGGGTGTTTTGAAGCTGTATACATTTTGCACCTCCCCACGGCGCTACAGAGGCACTTCAAATAAAAAATGGACCCACCATGTAGCGCCTGGGTCTTGGTTGGCCATTAGTAAAGCCTTTTGGCGCTTCTTAAGGCGCTTCAAAATACCATTAATGTACGTAGTGAGATTATCCTCAAATTCTATTTTGAGTCTAAAATGTAAATTTTTATGTTTTTTTCATAAAGTAAATATTATATTTACATTAAGTAAAAAAGAGTAAAATAATCTTTCAATTTTAGAGTAAAAGATAATTTGGTAACATAAAAAGAAGAAAAATACTAAAAATAAAACATTGTTGAGTATAATTTTGGGACATAATGAAGAGAAAAATAGTACAAAACATTTAGGATTGATGGGGTATAAAATTAAATGTTGAGAATTAACATTTGTGAGAAATTGTAGGTGGCCAAATTAGGAGATTGAAAGCATTTGGTATTGATATGCAAGAAGTATGAAAAATAGAGTAGGAAAGGAATTATCCCATGCATTAACAAAAACTTGCTACACATCATTTTATGAAAAGTTTTTTACACAAATTTTACTTTAATACATTTTCTCCCTCTTCACACTCAAAATAGTTACTTTTGTCTTATACACATATTTTACCCATTTACACTCAAGTCAACACACATTTCACGTACTGATCAAACTATTGGATGTTTAGAGGGACAGAGAGAGTATAGTTTTTTCCAAAAAAGTAGTGTAACTTTCCTACTTCGCTCAGATAATATATAATATAGAATAATTAAAATTCTAAAACTAGTTCTTCTGGAAAGAAAAGGTATTGCATCAATATATTTATATAGCATATTTAACCAAAAAAATATTATAATGCAAGTAAATTTCACCTGGTGTACCCAAACTATATCCCTTATTACAAAATCTATATTGAAAAGAAATGTTGGAAATGTGTCTCTAAAGTATGAGTATTTTGTAAATCTATACCTTCAACTTAACATACATTAAAAATTAAACGAAATTGTGGTTAAAATGCTCAAATTGACCCTTATATAAATAGCATATTCAAACCGTAAAAGTAACATTGCAATGGCTATTTTAAAACTTTTTATTTCTTTAAACCTAATTCTGAAATCCAAATGTAATTTTTAAATTTTACATTATCCAAAAAGAATACAAAAGCTTATGTTCCTTAATCATGATTAATTAATTTTGGGAAAGGGTAATTTTCCACTGAAGTTTATCCAATCTCTAAATTTTTTACTCAATTCATTTTGAATTGAGAATATCATCAATGTTTCGAAATAGGTGCAAATGGGGATCCTTTTACTTATGCTTCGCGACGAGATCATTTTGATTTTACGACATAAAAATTGTTAGGTTTAAAAAAGTTTAGTTTTCAAAAAATGATTAAATTTAAATAACTATTGTGAAAATTATGAAAGAGAAAGATTGATTTGAAATTAATATTAAAAATATATTTGTGACCTAAATACATCCTTAAAATATACTCTCTCCGTCTCTGAAAGACTAGTGAGTTTCTTTTTTTAATGTTATTGTAGATTTAAATTATTACTAGAAAAAGTTCATTGAAAAAAAGTGTATTTAGAAACTAGAAACATTAATCTACAAATTGGATTTAAATTTTTTGAGTTTCTATATTAAAATGTTGAAGAATTAAAAACATAGATTAAATGTCGAAAAAAAACGCACAATTGTTTTAGGAACGGAGGGAGTAGAATTTAGAGGGGTTTTCGTGTTGGAGAGGGTTTCTTGCGTTATTGGTTCTCGCTGACCTAGTTGTTGAAGTTTGCCCTTCCATCTCTCTAGGACGAGGGGTGGATCATGAGACTGTTGTCTACTATCCAGGGGATGTCGGGGTGGTGTTTCTTGAGGTCGAGGATAGTGGTGGATCTAGAGTCTAAAAATTCGGCGATGGTAGGATGCACTATTTAGGAGTGCGCATCCTAAGTGCTTAAGTTGTCCTTTTTATTATAAGTTGGCCATTTTTATATATAAGCGGTGTTTGTTTCTCTATCTCGTTCTTTAGTTTGATTTTCCGGCATCCCGCTAAAGTTTTTGCTTAAGTTTTTCTCAATTTTTTCTCGTGGTATATTCATGGTTGTTCCCCATCTCCCTTTTCGTACATGCTAATTTGTCCATCAAGATTCTTGCTTGATGGTTTATGTTTTGAGTATCTGTTGTTGCAGGAAGAGAATAGTTGTTAAAGTTATTGAACTCAGATAACAAAATCCACCAACTAGAAACTCAAATATGTGAGGAACAACATATCTTTGCAGATGCAAGAAAAGTATGCTTTTGAATAGTTCGTCTGTTACGTAACACATTGGATTACATTTTTTGTCTGTGTGTGTCATGATTTTGTGTCCAGGATCATCAATTTATTTTAAACACATTGGATCACCTGTCTTTGCATGTCATGATTTTTTTTGTTCAAAATTATCAATTTGTTTTAAGTGTTCTTCATTAGCTAGTATGATAAATTAAACACATTGGATAATCTTTTTTGTCTTTGCGTGTCATGATTTTTGTGTTCAGGATCATCAATTTGTTTTATGTGTTCTTCAGTAGCTATTATGATAAATTAAACAAATTGGATCACCTTTTTTTGTCTTTACGTGTCATGATATTTGTGTTCAAGATCATCAATTTGTTTTATGTATTATTCAATATTAACTCCTATGTTTTCTGATCTCAATAGAGACACCATAATTAAAGCTAGTTCACAATCAACAAATAAACTAAGATTTCAAATAAAACCAAATTTACACTTGGTGCATGCTCAAAAATAGTGGGTGTTAAGCGAATAATAGTTGTGTGATAAGGGTGATTAAAATTTTAAAATCTAGATCTTTTGAAAACAAATAAGATATTGTATCAATTTATAGCACGTATATTTAACTGAAAAAAGTTACACTGTAATTCTAAAATCTCATATTATTAAATCCTAATTTTGAAATCTAAGTAATTCTAAAATCTCATATTATTCAAAAAGAATTCAAAATTTCATGTTCCATAAGCATGAGAAATTAGTTTTTCATAATTACTCTACATGCTTCGCTCAAATAGTAGCTTTTGTGATAGAGTTTTTTTTTGATAAGAGTGTGATAGAGTAATTAAAATTAATGAAACAGAAACATCCATTTGAAAGAAAATATTTGTGACATAAACACATCCTTAAAATTAAAAATGTAGAAAACTAAAGAGAAAAATCATATTTACAGTGTATTTACTAATTATGGAACTATGATGTGACAAGTATGAATAGTAGCAATTTGGATTTCTTTTTTGGTCTAAATAAATATGAATTGTAGCAAGTTAAACAATTCTTTCAATTCAATTACTAAAATGATGTTTTAGTTTTATTTTGTGATGAACAGTATTTTAAGCTTTTTAAAATCTCATATATGTTATTCTGTATACTGGACCTCAATCGTATATTATGTATACTTTCATTATATTGTATAGAGTATTATATATACTTAGACTATATATATATATACTTATATTATATATTAGTCCGTATATTACATATACTTACATTTAGTAACTTGATTAAGCTTATGTTTGTGAGCTACCAAGTTGCCTTTTTATTTTTATTTTTTTCCTTTTTGCTCTAATCAATGAACAAATTGGTTTGATTATTTTTTATGGGTCCTTACTTTGGTGTACTTACTTAGTCCTAGCTATGTGTCTTTAATTTCCTTTATTGTACTTCCTTAGCCCTATTATTTTTATGTTAGCACTCACGTCATTCAAAAATTGAATTTCGAGCTTTAAGAAATGTTGTTTTTAGAAACAGTCATGTCTTTTTTACTTTCGAGCTTTAAGAATTATGGTTTCCCTTTCCGAATGATTTTTGAATTCTGAAATATAATGTTTGTTGTTATTCGATAGATGAATGGATTAACGATTGTCAAAATTTCAGTTCGATAATTTTATCGAGTCGAGTTCGAGCCGACCTGAGTTCGATTCGATTGCTTATCGAGCTATCGAGCAATACATACTAAAAAGAATCTAGAACAATTCATTTGTAAATAATTAAAAAGCTATCGAGCAATCAATCAAGCTTAGTTCGAGCCCGCGTCACGAAGGCTCGTCGAGCTATCGAGCGAAACTCGAGCTCGATCAAAAACTTTCGAGCCGAGCACAGTTCGAGCTCGGCTCGGCTCGTTTACAGCCCTTGGCCCGGAGATTAAGGAGTATTGAAGACTTGAGGGTAATAAAGTAAAACTATCATATAAGAGAAAAGTAACTTTTTGGATAATAAGGAAAGTTGAAGGTTAAAACGAAAAGGTGAGGTGAAAAAGTTTCATAGGAAATGATCAAATCTTTTTGAGTCAACCTAAATAGAAATACGATTGAATCTTTTTTGGACGGAGGTAGTAGTTGGTACCCTCATACTATACGAATATAATTCATTTAACACAATTCAATATCTTTGGTTGTTCATAATTATTTTATTTTTTATTATTTTCTTCCATACTCTGCCATTTGTTTTGGTTGTAACGCTCCTAGAACCTAATCGCGGTTGGGATCATTAGAGAATGAAATACTCTCTTCATCCCTTAAAACTTGCTATAATTTCCTTTTTTGGATTGCCAAAAGAAACTTGTTACACTTCCTTTTGTATATGGAAAGTTTTTTACACCAATTATATTTTATTACCCTTCCCAATTTTTTCCACTAAAACAAGTTACTTTTGTTTTATACACATATTTTATTTATTTACCATCAAGTCAAAACACATTCTTTATCCACGTGTCAGTTAAAATGTTGCATGTTTAAAGGGACAGAGAGAGTATATTTTTTCCAATCAAATAACGTAACTTTCCTACATCACTCAATTAATATATGCGATAGAGTAACTAAAATTATAAAAACTATATATTTTATAAAAAAATTATTGTATCAATATATATATATATATTAAAAAAGATATTGTACTCTTTTAAGCAATGAAATATGTCTTTCCATAGAAATGAAAAAAATAACTTTCATGTTTCGCTCAAATAGTAGCTTTTTTGATAGAGTGATTAAAATTAATGAAACAAAAACATCGATTTGAGGGAAATATTTGTGACTTAAACACGTCTTTAAAATTAAAAATGTAAAAAACTAAAGAGAAAAATCATATCACTACATAGTTTTGTTTTATGACGACAAAATGAGTGCCCTAGCCCTCATAAACCTTGAACTAATCATAAATCTTGAACTATGATTAAAGATAACATGACTTTTATCATTAAAATTTTCAAATTAAAATTTTATGACGGTTTTATTATAGATACGGCCGTCATATATTATTTTGTAAAATACACGCATTTATGCATACCCTCATGAAATATGTGCAATTTTGTTTCTCATATATCAACAAATTTATGAAGGATCTTATGAAGGCCGGATCGTTCTAGAGTGCCATCGCCGGTACCAACCTTAGACTATGTGGCTATAGATGTGGCATGCCATATAAGATGCTGACTGGGTTTGTTAGTTTTGGATTAATTACAGTAAAGGTCTCTGATTAATAACAACTGAAACCCTTGGAAATAATAAGGAATTACAGTTGATGTAAAACAATTGACGGAGGTGAAAGTGGAGAACGTGGACTTTCAAATTCTAACGCTTCTTGTCGTGGAGGTTCGATCAACAGAGTCTTCTCTTTGTTCATGTTTGTATCAAGAAGCTCCTCCGCATCACCCAGCCACCCGCCTCTTGCTCCCTCGACCTCTTATCTCCAGCCTTCGCCGGCTGTCACGAATACAGGTTCCATCCACCCATACGCAACCACGGGAGCTAATAATTTAAAGGCTCGAACTCGACACACCCCTATTGAGCCGTCTTCGAGCAACCAACTCCTCATTCGAAGCCCAACGATCCAGCTGCCAAACTCATCCCAGTCACGCCTCCCCGTCGTCATTGGCCGCCCAATCCACATGGCCGAAGTAAGAAGTACGAAGTAAAAAGGTTGAAGAGCTATTTCTGATTGCCTGCGCGTCGTCATCGGCTGAACTACATTTTCACCGGAATCTCGCAGGTCTGCACTTTCTCAATCTCCCATCTGTATTGATTCTCAACCTTATTGTCAGGCTAGTTAATATTCTCTAATTTCATGTGAATTTGTTATATCTCTTTTCCCAAAATTGAGTTTGCATCTTTTGATTTCATGTTAGTTAACTTGCTGGTTTTTTAGTGGAATTCTTTTTAGTACTTGATTGTTCTTTATTGATAATTTTTAGAAAGAAATGTTTGTGGGTTTTGTAGGTAATTGTCATTGTTTCTCCATAATCATGAATTCAATGGGGAAAGGAAAACAAATGATCGTTTGTGGGTTTTTTTGTTGTGGAATGCGAATCGCGTCTTTGTTTCTATGGCCAAATACGTTTATTTAATCTGATAAATTCTTGTCCTCTCTTGTGTTGGTGTTGGATTACTGTCCATCTTTAAAGTTTACATTCATATGTGATTTTTTCTTTTTCTTTTCTTCTTTTTAGTTGTTGTCTAGAGTTGAGACATTATCAATATCTTCACTTTCCTTTGGACAGCAAGATAGTTATTAAAAACATCTTCACATTGTTTCAATACTTCACTGCTTTCACTCAGACTATCCTTTTTTTTCCTATATTCGAAAATGCAGTTACCACTTCATGAGTCTACTTGTGGTTGAAAAGCTGATAACTATTTTCAGAGGTGTTGCTTCCATTTTCTAAAGGTAGAAGTGGTAGTGGGAAAGAATGAGAATGGGAGAATTTTGGTTGTTGTCTGAATAAAGTTCTTGAGCAAATGGGCTGTATTTATAGGGATTTGTAAGGAGTTATATGGAGGTGGTATCAAGAAATGGGGAGGGATCAAACTCAAACTCCTTTTTTTCCCGGTGAATCACTTCTCCTACCTATAGTTGCAGATAAACAACTTCAGCAATTCGGTCAGAGTAGTTCTAAATGTATTCAGACTAGTCCTAAATGTATTCAGACTAGTTGCACTTAGCTCACATTTTATACTATCGTGTTTAAAGCATTCAATATTATTTTTTTGTTATAGTGATGCTTTGTAGGCCTAATTTTTTAATATCATTGTTTTTTTAATGGAAGGTTTGATAATTGGTTGATTAAATGGAGTTGTGCGAGACATCAAATGTTGGGTTGACCAATGAAAAGATTTTAGCTATGGATTTTGAAAGCATAGCAGAAGCAGAGGAGTTTTATATGGAATTTGGGAAAGTGAGTGATTTTAGTGTTAGGAGAGACAACACTAAACGAGAAATCATATGGCGTAGGTGGGTTTGTTGCAGAGAAGGGAAGCGAGTTTGCAAAAAACATGGATAATAGGGAAAGAGAACCTAAGGGTGAGACGAGGTGTGAGTGTGGTGCACGGTTTCGTGTTCACATAAATCGAACAACACAACGGTGGTATGTGTCGCAGTTCGTTAGGGAACATATTCCATGCTACTGGAACATAAATGAGGGTGATGGAGATCATATTGATAGTTTGCGTAGAGCTGGTATACGCACAAGTCACACTATAGCGGTTATGAGGGAACAGTCTGGTGGGTTTGATAAGATGGGATTTACAGCAAAGGATGTCTATAACCGGAACATTGAGGCTCGTAGATCAACCATTGAGATTGGGGATGCCAATGCTGCATTTGCGTATTTGCGTATTTGCGTGGGAAACAAGATTCGGATGATTAGTTTTTCCTTGATTATTCAATTGATTCCGCTGGAAGATTGGAACACATGTTGTGGGCAAATGACATGTGTCGGTTGGACTATGAGTGTTTTGGCTCGGATCTTGCATTTGACTCAACTTACAAAACAAATGTGTATGAACAACCGTATTTTGTGTTTTCTGGGGTAAATCATCATAGGAAGACAACCATTTTTGCAGCAACTATGCTCGCAAATGAGAAAATAGAATCATATGAGTGGGCTCTTCAGTCGCTAGTGAGGTGCATGCATGGAAGGACTCCATAAACAGTGGTGACTAATGGTGATTCAAGTATGCGTGCAGCAATAGAACATGTTTTCCCAAATGCCACACACCGTCTTTGTAAATGCCATCTTCAGAGAAATGCCCAGTCCAATGTCAACAATTGTGAATTCACTAAAGAGTTCAAATGGCTTGCTAAAGTTGTCGTCCCGACTTATGAGTGGGATGCATTGTGGGATGAAGTTGTTTTTCATCTTGGAGTTGACAATCATCCATGGGTTAAAGACATTAAAAGAAGACGAGAGTATTGGGCAACTGCATACTTGCGTGGGAAGTTCTTTTGTGGGATCAGCACTACTTCTCGTTGTGAGGGTGTGAATGCGCATTTGATGAGGTTTCTGGTGGAGAAGTATAACTTGTATGAGTTCATGCATCATTTCGATCAAGCATTATTGCACCTTCGAGAGAAAGAGACAAAACCTGAACGACATGCTAGCACTGTCTACTATCGGGAGGCTTTCTATATGTTCCGGAAACAGCTTTCACTGAGTAATGCAATAAATTTGGTTGAAAAAGAGAATGATGGAGATGTAGAAACATATGTTTTTTGCAAGTTTGGACAACCAGATGTTAACTTTTTGGTGGATTTTCGAATGAATGATTCTGAAATGATGTGTTCGTGCAAAAGGTGGGAGAGTTACGTTATTCCAAGTGCTCACATGATTTCCACGATGAAACTCCGACACTTAGTAGAGATACCAGTGTCGTGTATATTGAATAGATGGACAAAAATTCCAAATGACTGGAACTTGCTATCAAGCCAACCACATGTCTCCGCAGAAAGATTGGAAGTGATAAGATATTGAGCTCTAGTTTTTGGATGTAAAAGGTTGTGCTCTCTCGCATCTAAGTCTACTAACACATACAATGAGGCACGTAAGGAAATCACTTGTTTAAAATCAAGGTTTGAAAAGTCTGGATCAACGACTTGTAGTCAGGCAGTAGGAACTATTCTTGATCCGGTTGTTGCTAGGACAAATGGTTCAGATGCTTTTTTTTACTGTTATTATTTCCAAGGCTGTTTGCTAGTACTTAAGATTTATGTAATTATTATTTATTTACAGGCTCATCAAAAAGGAAAGGCACAACTACTACAACCCGTAAGCGGGGATGTCCAAATACCGTCTGACAGTAGTATGAGAAACGTGCTGATTTGGGCGTGCTGATTTGGGAACTTCACATGTGATAAAAAGATGAGTGGTATAAATCGTAAAAGTATATGGCAATTTTCACTCAAGTATATAGATTGTGTCCTGACAGCTTGTTCGGTCAAGTTTATGTGAAAGTTTATCTTACAAGTTGTGGCAGCTTGCATTCTATAAAGGTAACGTACCATCCCTTCTTAGGATTTTCCCTTCTATGCCAATTGACTTTGTCACCTAAGAGACTTTTAAAGATATGTCAAATACATATACTCTTCATGACATCCGTTCATGACTCCGGTCGAGCACTTGCAGTCTGTTATTTATTTTGTGTGGTACAGTTGCCTTTTTCCTGCTTGACGTCAATTTATTTCCTTCTCTTTGTCATCCAGATTGCAAGCAGTTTTTATTCGGCTTAAAGGGAATGTCTGATGTATTTTGTAGAACCTTCCAAAATGAAGGTTTAAGAGGGTTCTATAAAGGGTTATTCCCTAATCTTGTAAAGGTCGTTGTAGCTGCAAGCAATATGGTGACAATATATCATAGCTGAAATTCTCCCTGTTTGGACAAGTATATACTTGAACACGTGGGTGATAGTATTGCTGAGTTAGTTTATCATAGCTGAATTCTCCATGTTTGAGAACGGAGACAGGCGTTTGTAGCCAAAATCCATGGAGGCATATTTGGTAGTGGACGTTTTTAGATGTTGAGACGGATATGGTATGATAAGTCCAGTTGAATTGTTATGTTTTCTTTGCTAGTCTCTGTTGTCCCGTCGAGCAGTCCAAAATCAATCACCCATTTTAGATGTGTGCTTTTATGCATGTTCTAGCTTTGTTTGAAATGTGTAGTCTTTTTTATCGTTAAATTTAATAATTGTAAAAACAATTCAGTGCAAGATAGGGTTTTTAGTTACTGAGGTAGTATTAATTAGGGCTGTAAATGAGACGACCTCTTATCGAACATACTCAAATTCGAACTTGGGTCGTGTGTTATTGAACACTGTCTTATCGAGCTTCGAGTTCGAGCCGAGTTTAGGGCTCAATAATTTTATCAAGCCAAGTTCGAGTGGAACTGAGTTCTGTTCGATAGGTTATTGAGCTATCGAGCCATTTATGCTGATCAATCAAGTATGTATGTCGATCTAAAGGTAGTGATGTCGATCTAACTATATAGTGATGTCGATCTAAACAGCTCATCATGTTGATCACCATTTTATGCTGATCAATCAAGTATGTATGTCGATCTAAGAAGGTCATGATGTCGATCTAACTAGGCAGTGATGTCGATCTAAACAACTCATCATGCTGATTAGGGGTATGCAAGGGGCGGGGCGGGCCGGGTAATGGGGAAAATGTTATCCATACACTGCGGGGCGGATACCCAATTTCAATATCTGAAACCGCCCCGCACTACTAGGGTACCCGCATCGCGGGTACCAGCACGATGACGGGTTTATGCAGATCGGGGCGCGGATACCCACATTATCAATCAAACAATAAAATCATGAAAAAATCAGTACTTAAAATCCTTAAGTACATGATGACATAAGTAGTCAAATACACACCAAATCCACAACCATTGTCCAAATTATTAGGGGGTTTCAAAGCTTAAAAGATGGAGGAATAAAATTAACTTTATGAGAGGGTAATGAAAAATGAATTATTTTGAGGTGAAAATAGAGGGTAAGTTTGAGATGCCATGAAAAATGGTGGACTTTGAGGTGAATAACAAGGCCGAGGATAAAATGCACACACCCGTATGCGTGTGTATAAGCGCTTTGTTTAATTACAAGTTTGTCACTCGCCTTTTTCGGTAGACATTGTTATATTGATAGATCAACATAAAATGGTGATCAACATAACTACTTGATTGATCAGCATAAAATGGTGATCAGCATGATGAATTGTTAGATCAGCATGATGAGTTGTTAGATCAGCATGACTACCTTGTTAGATGCACATCATTACCTAGTTAGATCGACATCACTACATTGTCAGATCAGCATGACTAACTTGTTTGATCGACATAACTACTTGATTGATCAGCATAAAATGGTGATCGACATGATGAGTTGTTAGATCAGCATTACTACCTTGTTAGATCGACATCACTACATTGTCTGATCAGCATCACTACCTTGTTAGATCGACATAACTACTTGATTGATCAACATAAAATGGTGATCATCATGATGATTTGTTAGATCAGCACGACTAGCTTGTTAGATCGACATCACTATATTGTCAGATCAGCATCACTACCTTGTTAGATCGACATACCTACTTGATTGATCAGCATAAAATGGTGATTAGCATGATTGTTAGATCGACATCACTACATTGTCGAGTATCATTTTGGCGAACCCTTCCGTATTTGAGGTCGTGTGGGTCCCCCGGACGTTTCCGCCGAAAATATTTTTCTGGCGCCGGGGGGTTGTCGGGGTCGTCTCGGGATGTACAGCGGGCTCGGTAGCACTCTCGAGATCTCAGTTTGGGAAGCCGTTTGCAGTTTTGGAGTCGTGGAAACGTCCCGGAGGTTTTATGAGAGTAATATTTGGGGCGGGACGTTCGGTTCGGCGACTCCCGGGGCTCGGGGCGGGAATCCCGGGGCTCATGAATGTTATAATATTCTGAGCGTTGTGTCCAAGTTTCGTTAATTTTGGAATTCAGTAAATATTTTTGGGCCAAAAATATTGGAACTTTCGGAAAAGTTGGGAGTTAAATTGTAATTGGCTACAAAATAATAATTTTGGAGTATGGGCAGCAGTTTATTCGGCAGCAATTGGAGTCAATAAGGGACACATGGCTTATTCTTATTTAAGAAGAGAAGGGATGGGATAAAGAAAGGTTATATATATATAGCTTATTATGTCATAATATGAATCATGTGCTTGGCACATGACCAAATATTACTTAAGAGTAATATTTGGAAGAAATGCAAACAAAATGTTACGTAACTTCTTCCTCTTCCCTTGGCTGATGCGTATCCCTCTCTCTGCCACCATTGATGTTTTCTTTAAGCTTCCAAATCCATGCTCTAAGTTGTTCCTTTGCCCGAGAGTTCATCTGGAAAGTTGATCAATAGCTCGAGTACTACGTGCGCTGAGGTATGGTTTGATTACGTGGCCTATTTAGCAAGATTGGAAAATTGGATTTTGAGTTTAGATTTGAGTTTTGAAGAAATTGAACCGTTGGATCGTTGTGTGCTTCATATATGTTGATATTGGATTGGTAGGAGTAGGAAAGTAACTTTGGATCGTCGGAAACACAACCCGGGTAAAAATTCACATTTTGGCGAATTTCTCATATGTGTGTGATGAAATTGAACCGTTGGATGGTTGGGTGATTAATATATGTTGATATTGGGTGGATAGGATGCAGGAATGTGTTGTCTGATCGTCGGAAAAATCTCCCGGGTGGAAGGAGGATTTATGGCTGAATTTTTGATGGATTCTTTTGTTGATGAATTGCTGGATTTGATCAGTTCTGCTTGTTGAATTGTGTTTGTCAATGTATAATCTTGCATTGTCTAAGTCGGTTCTGAATTTCGATGTTTCTGCGGAAATCTGGAATTTTACTAAATTCGCCGGATTTTCTGCCTGGCCTGGGGTGTAGTTTGGTAGAGTGGTCGATAAGGATGCTAATTCATCTTGGTTTGATGATTCGAGGTTCGGAGGGTAGAAAAAGAGAGGTTTACGAGTTTGGTCGTTGTGTGGAAGTCGTCAGAATCGGTCTAATACTGGATTTGTGAGGTAAGGGTTTGGTTACTGCTATTTTTGGTAAGATAGGTGTATGTTTTGTTCCACTTTCCGTTCGCAAGTATTTCGGGATAATATGCCTTAGGGCATATTCGATCTGTAGGTGTATGTGTTATTGCATTGTTTTGCGGTATTTGAAAACTTCGCTTTAAGGTACGTTACGTAATTTGTAGGAGTATGCCTTATGGCATACATTAACCCTACTTGAGGGTTCGCTACCCCTGGTGCACCACGTAATATCGGCTTCGACTCCCTTAGAATGGTGAGGGTTTATGGCGATTTAGTATCGCACATCCTTTATTACGATCTGTTTTTATTACATGCATGACGTATTATTGCATATATTGTATATTGCTATCTTTCTGATTTGCAGGGTTACATATTCTTATATTACCCCAAATCCCTTACGGGTCCTTTTAGGACTCACCCTTTTGGGTTACATTTTTGGGTTTGGTAGACTTGGTAAACAAACGGAGTTGGTTTCCGTGAGGCTTCGCCTTGGTTGGGTTACCTGGGATTTTGTCTAGAATCCCGCGCGAGGTATTTTGACGTTTAGGCCTACTTGCATGTGCATACTTTCTGTTTTATTGTTGTGATGATTGTATATGTTTGCATGCATAAAGCGCTTGGCGCTTGCTAGACACCTTAGGCGTGAATGCATGTATCTATGTTTGGTGAGTAAGTTCCCACTGAGGCGAGGATCGATGCATGAATTGTATGTTTTGATTTTATTTTAGTTATATGTATGAAATTTTTGCTTTCGGGTCCGCTACGCGCGGCGGATCACGATGGACCTGCCTTTTCAGACTACCTTGTTAGATCGACATCACTACATTGTCAGATCAATATCACTACCTTGTTAGATCAACATAACTACTTGATTGATCAGCATGATGAGTTGTTAGATCAGCATGACTACCTTGTTAGATCCACATCACTACCTAGTTAGATCGACATCACTACATTGTCAGATCAGCATGACTACCTTGTTAGATCGATATCACTTAATTGATCAGCATAAAACGGTGATCGGTATGATGAGTTGTTAGATCAGCATGACTACCTTGTTAGATCCACATCACTACCTAGTTAAATCGACATCACTACATTGTCAGATCAGCATGACTACCTTGTTAGATCGACATAACTACTTGATTGATCAGCATAAAATGGTGATCAGCATGATGAGTTGTTAGATCACCATAACTTGGCAATAATTTCAAATATTTCTCAAGTATAAAAAACATTGTAATAATAATCTTGAAAATATATTTTTTCAATCCTCCGTTTTCATAAGTCATATTGTTTTCCCTCATACAGTAAAACTTCATTTTACTCGCATTCTTTTCTATTTTATACGATTAAATTACTTACCTTGATATGTTTTCTGTTTTCTCCATATTCATAGTTGCGTTTAGGATTTACATTTCTGTTTAATATGTTTGATAAATTATGTAGCATTTTATGCTTCCCAAATCAATGTAAATTTTGTTTAACATGTATTATAAAAAAACCAATAAAATTAATCGATTATAATCTATAGAATATATTATTTTTTTCTCAGGCTATCATTCACCGACTCGAGCAATTGGAGTTGTCAATGAATGAGGTGAATGTTGCGTTTAAAGGTGATATGAGTACTTTGACCATGCAGATCATCAAGAATACCAATACTTTACAGACATTTGGTAATCAGTTGGCAACAACAATCGCAATTCAAATATGTAAGAACATGAACAATTATGGGTGGCTATGATGTCAGTGGCAGGCGGAGAGGCTTTACCTTGACCATGATTACTCGTCCCTGGATTCCGCAAAGTGCGAGGATCCGGAGGTAGACGCTTTGCTTGAGTGGTGTGAGGCCCACGAGAAGATAGGGAAGTCCTGGTATCAGGCCCTATGAGAGAGGTGAAGTCTCCAATGTTGTGGAGTCTCCAATTTTGCTCCCACTAACTCCTTTGGAGATGAACTCTCTCTAGGAAAATACATGTTCGTGCTACAAACACTTTCTGGCCTATGAAATTGATAGTCTGGTTCCTTTACGGGACTGGGCTTCCAGATACTTGAACGGTGGTGAGATGATCGGAATGACGATCTTGAGCTCCGGAGTAATCTGCAAGGTGTAAAACGGAATACTCAGGAGCAGAAAGAGGAGTGGAGGTGTGTAGATAGGGTGTACCTTTCCCAAGCCATCCTTTTATAGGAGGCCTTGAGGTGGCGGTTGTCCCGTGTTTGGAGTAGTGGAGTGCTCCCCCACGTTCCAGAGTTGCGGCAGACTGAGGACGTAATGGAGAACGTGGGTAGGTCGTGGGGACGACCGTTTCCCGCTTCGGTGGATGGCGAAGACCAGGAGGTGCAAAGACCTTGTCTGGTGAGGCCAGGAGATGCGAATCCGCGAGGTCCTGGCGAGGCCAGTAGGTGCGAAGCCCCCCAGGTAACGCCTTCGCGCGATGCGATGGCATCTCCATGTGTTTCCTTGGTTGCTGCTGACGATAACGCGAGGGGCGAGATGTGAGGGGGCATTTGCTTGGGTAGTGTACCAAGGTGCCTCCTCCTAGAGGCGGAGTATGGGCAGGGTCCTGTACTCCGCGTTTTGGCTCAAAGTTACCGTTGGGAACATTAACCTACGCGGTAGGCCAAACGTTTCTTACCGTTAGTGACTTTCGACACGCGGCTTGCTGGGATTAGCTCTCCGTTTGAGGCGACGTTTCAGCTTCGTTAAGATTTTGCCTATAAATAGCCGGGTCCTTCGCGGATTTCTGTCTCTTGCTCTTTCGTTCTTTTGCTCTTACTTACTTCAGCATTCTTGTTTTTTGCCTTATTGTTCGTTTCTGCTCGTGTTTGAGTTTGATATTTGCGGAGTGTTTTTGATTCCTTGTCGCACTCGTTGCTCCTGCGTTGTTCTGCTCTTGTCTTCGCAATTTCAGGTAAGAGGTCACTCTTTTTTTCTTGCCTGTGAGGTGTTCGATAAAATTGCCCTTAGACTGTTCATTTCCCGAATCTCAGTTTCTTTCTGTCGTAGTGATGGCTGCCAGAGAACCCGCTCGCCCAGTTGTTCCTGCTGTGGACAAGACTGCCTTGAAGCCTGAGAAGCTTCACCAGGAGCTTGAGAAGGCGTTCTTCCCCATTGAAGTCGTGCCTGTGTTTACGGCGTGAACTGGGCCTTGCAAGGCGCTCAAACTTCCACAGACGTCGGAGAACCTGGAGAGCGCCACTCTCTGCCTCTATACTACCCAGATGTCCTCTGGGTTGAGGTTCCCGTTGGCTCCCCTTGTCCAAGAACTGTGTACTCTGTGGAAACTTCCACCGTCACAGCTTGGGTTTAACGCCTTTATCCACATCGCTGGTTTCCTTGTGGCGTGCCGGTTGGCCGGGGTGGAGCCGTTCGCGGATATCTTTTTGCGTTTCTATCGGCTAGACCTACGGACTGGGGGACAGTTTTTTCATGTTACCCCCCTCAGTGTTGAGGGGAACAACTCTGTGTCTTTTGGTATTCTTCTAAAATCCCATCATGACTAGCATGGTAGTTTTTTCTTTGTTTGCAGGGATGAGTCTTGGGGGTTCCCTGTGGAGAGGACCTCAGAAGCGGTGCACAGCGTGGCCCCCAAGGCTGTTTTGCATACGGATGGGAGGCGATGGCGCGAGTACGTCTGCCTTTTGGGGTGGCTGGACGACGTGTTAGCTAGGAAGTCGTGCGATGACTTCTTCCCCTTTTCTCTCGCGCAGCTGGATGAGGTTACCCTCAGGTTGGCTAACGTCAGCACTGGTTACCTCATGGATCCCAAGGTGCCTTCGCCTTATGAAGGATGGGCTCCTGCGCATCGCGGTGAAGTGGTGGATGCGTTCCGTGCTGCCCTCGCATGTCCCAAAGGTATGCGCTTTTGTAGTCTTTCCTTCATTTCTTTTCTACGTACCGATCTTCGCATTTCCAGATGCTCCCGCTCGATATGACGGGGAGAGAGCAAAGAGAGGATCTATGCGCGCTGCGGTGCAGATCCACCTCACCTGCGCATATAGGTAAAACGCTTCCCCTGCTGCGGAGAAGGTTTTGGGTGTCGTTGAGCCCCCGCGAAAGAAGAGGCCAGCCTCAGGCTCAGGCGTGCCGCTCGTAGGAGAGGCGAAGAGGAAGAAAGTATCCCGCGATGCAGCGCAACTCCTTGGGGAGAAAACTCCTCGCGGATCAGACCAGGCCACTCCACGAGGACCTATCCTGGGAGAGACTTCCAGTGTTGATGAAGTGCCCAAGGAGGGGGCTCCTGAAGGCGTTTCTGGGGAGAAAGGGGCTCGCGAGACTCCGGCGATGGAGGCCCCTGGTTCCCAGTTGAAAACGGCAGCGCCGGCTGAAGATGCTGGGATGGACGCCTTCGTTTCTGGGTTGTTGGCGTGCCCTCCCAGGACGAGTCATGAGGTTCCTTCTGAGAGTGCCGTTTTTGCCTCTCCCTTCCCAAGCGGAGGCTTCTCCTCAAATTGAGGCTTCTCCCCAGGTGGGAGGACCCTCCTCAAAGAAGATAACCTCGGCCGGTGATCTCTTGCTGGCCATGAGAAGGAAATCCAAGTCTGCCGCGAAAGTTGGCAGCTCTACTGGAGCCAAGGCGCTCACAGCCCCCGCAGAGAGTGGCGCTCTCGCGCCTGGCAATACCCAGCAGGGAGAGATGTTGGGGGCGCCCTTCCAACAAGCAGCCAGGCTTCCCAGAGGGAAGGGGCTCCAGAGGAAGCACCCTCAGTCCTTCCTAGTGACGCTGTAGAGGGGGCTTTGGCGTTAAACGAAGTCTCCTCTGGAACAAGTGCTTGGGACGTAGTTCGCCATCCCTGCGAACCTTCTAGGAGCAGTGCTTGGGTGAAACCGCAATGCGGGCTGTCTTCTGGCGAAGCCACTCCTGCCTTGGATCAAGGCCCCTCGCAAGGTGAGTCTCATTCTTCGTTTCCTTGTTTTTCGCATTTCCTTCGTTGTGCTAACAAGTCCCTTGTTATAGTGGCGGAGCCTTCTCGCCTGCCATGCAGTATTCGCGACAGCGTGGTGGACTTGGGCGCGATGGTGACCGTGCTGGAGGAGACTGGGGTTTGGTCGCACTTCCTTGAGAGGAAGCGTGTGATCGCCAAGGAGATCCCCAAGTGGACTGAGGATCCTGTTGCCTTGAAGGCCTTGAGGGAGGACCTCAGGGCGCAAGTCTATAAGGAGGAGGGCATGCCCTTGGAAGTAGCTTGGGATCCTGTTTTCCTCCTGAACAACAATTCTTCGTTGCTGTGTGGGGGAGAGCGCGCGCTGCTGTCCTGTTTGGAAGGGCTTCACACTCCCTTTGACAGGGAGTTGATGGATCGAAACCTGGACTCCCCAGTTGAGTTCTTGAAGGAGGCCGCCAAACGCAACCTTCAGGTAAGTTGCCTCCTTGTGCCTTTGTTTTCTTGTTTTCCAGTTTTCGTGCTGACCCATCTCATTGCAGGCTGCCGTTAACGAGTACGCTGGTATCAGCCAGTGGCATCAGTTTCTGAGCTACGCGAATGCTAGGGACCATGCCCAGATTAGCGAGATCGCTCGCCTGAAGGAGGTGGAAACTGTCTAGGTTGCCAAGGCTGAGGCGGAGAGGGCCAACAAGAGGGTGGCTGAGTTGGAGACCTGGTGCGAGGGCAGCGCTGCCCTCACCAGGGAGAAGAAGGAGTCCCGCCTAGTGCGTCTACAGAGGGACACACTCCTGGAGAAGCTCCTGGTTTGGTGTCCCGCCCGTGAGGCGGAGCTGGCGAAGAAAGAAGATGAGATCGCCGAGAAGAAGGCAGAAGTCGCTGTTTTAAAGATGGCGCTTTCTTCTCTAAAGTCAGAAACGGAAATCCGCCTGAAGGAGACCGCAGAGAAGCTTGAAAACGCGGAGCTTGATAGGCTGGACATCAGGCATCAGCATGTTGACCTGCTGACAGACCTCATGGACGCGGTGCAGGAGGTGTGGGATCTTGAGCGAGATCTTGGGTTGGCGCTGTATCCTGGAGAGGACCCTGAACATACATCAACTTACCAGGTGAAGATCCATGATAGGTGGCCTCGCCTAAGGCAGATGATTGATGAGCTCCAGGCGCAGGGCGAAGTTGGAGCTCAAGGGTACGAGGAAGGTTGGCTGCGATGCCGTTTTCAGCTAGAGCGGCTACATCCTGAATTAGACTTGGGAGTCCCGGACGCCTCTAAGACCGCTGATCCAGAGGCGAGCGCCCTGCTAGACTGGGGCGAACAAGGGAAGAAGATGGGAGCTGGCTGGTATGCCTCGCTAGATTAGGAAGGGGCCTTAAGTCATGTGTTTGACCCCCTCTTTAGTTAGGATGGCCCCTGAGCCATCGCAATTTTGTGCCTGTAAATGATGTATAATTTTAACATTGAAATGAAGAGGTTTTCAGTTACCTTGTCGCTCTTTTATTTCCGCGATAGCCTTGTAGGGGACGTTAGCGAACTACTAGGCTAAGTCGTTAAGGATCCTTTGGGGTTCGCATCGCGGGACCCAAAGATCCTTCGAGGGATTGTCTGAGATTCGCATAGGCGAAGCCATCAGAGACCTCTGCAAAGCTGTTTCAAGCTTGGGGGTCCATTGGGAGTCGCATCGCGAGGGTCCCAAAGATCTTTCGAGGGATTGTCTGAGGTTCGCATTGGCGAAGCCATCAGAGACCTATGCAAAGCTGTTTCAATCTTGGGGGTCTATTGGGATTCGCATCGCGGGGTCCTAAAGATTTCTCACAAGGTTCGCATTGGCGATGCCCTTGGGTAGTGTACGCACGTTTGCGGTATGGGCGACCTGACAAGGTCTGATGCCGTTACCTTAATAGGTTAGGCTTTTAGCCGTTCTGACCGGTCGGGTGCAGAAGGCGTTTGGGCAGTCGTTGATGATATTGTTTTGCGTTAGTGTTAAGTGGTGCAACATTTCATTCATTCAAGCCATGGGGTTACCTTGATTTACACATAGTATGGGCGGAGGTCATCCGCATGGAAGTTGCGAGGGAGGTGTCTTCCATCCTGGTCCTGTAACTCATAGACGCCCGGCCGGACTTGTTTGTGGATGATGTAAGGACCATCCCAGTTGGGTCGCAGGATGCCCTGTTTGGGGTCGCGAGCGGTGATGACTGATCTAAGTAGCGCAAGGCCTCCTGGCCTGAGTGCCTTTGGTCTGACTTTGGCATCGTGTTGCAAGTTGAGACGCTGTTTGAGGGCGAACTGGCGAAGGCGTGCTCCTTCGCGTAGTTCCTCAAGCAGGTCTTGTTTGGCGCGGAGTCCTCGAGTGTTGGCTTCATCGTTGAAGTTGATCATCCTTATTGTTTGGAAGTCTACCTCTATGGGGAGGAGTGCATCAGTGCCATAGACCAGGGAGAAAGGTGTCTCCCCTGTTGGTGTTCTTTTCGTCGTCCTGTAGTCCCATAGGACGCTTGGAAGATTGTCGACCCATCTTCCTTTTGCGCCAGTCAGGCGTTTCTTGAGCCCTTCCTTGATTGTGCAGTTGGTCACCTCAACCTGGCCATTGGACTGGGGATGCGCTACTGGGGCATAGAGCATGCGGATCTTGTTATCTTCAGCACATTGTTGGACGCTATGGCTGGCGAAGTGGCTCCCATTGTCTGTGATGATGGCGCGAGGGCTGTCATATCGGCAGACGATGTTCTTCCACAAGAAACTGATGATCTTTGAGGACGTGATCTTCACCAATGGTTCAACCTCAATCCACTTAGTGAAGTAGTCCACGGTGACAACACAGAACTGGTACTGGCCTGTCGCCTTTGCCATTGGCCCGATAAGGTCAAGGCCCCAAAGGGCGAAGGGTTCAGGGTTTGTGAGCGCGGGGGATTCCGTCGATGGTAGTCGTTGGATGCGCGAGTTGACCTGGCATTGATGGCATGTTCTGACAAGTGAGGCTGCATCTTTCTTCAAGGTTGGCCAATAGTACCCCTGGCGAAGGGCTTTGTGTGCCAATGGCTCTGCTGCGATGTGGGCACCGCAGCTGCCCTGGTAGATGGCTTCCAGTACACGGAGTCCCTCCTTGGCGGTGAGGCATCGTTGGAGTGGTGCGGAGAACCCGCGATGCCACAACAACCCGTTCACGAGGACGAATCTCATTACTCGAGCATGAGTGCGTGGATCTGTGTCCATCCCCTTTAGATCTGCGATGATGGGAGTTCGCCAATCATCCGGATCAATTGTTTCAAGCGAGCCAATGTCTACGGCTCCGTCTATAGATGGTCGCGCTAAGGTCTCCACCGTCGAAGGTGTTTTCCCCTTTGAGAGCATATCTGCAATGGTGTTCTCGGAACGAGGAATATGAATGAAGATTGCCTCCTCCAAGTTTGTCCGCAGTTGATTGATGAGCTTCAGGTATTTGACCAGAGTAACATCCTTGCACTCTGAGCATCCCTGTACTTGGTGTATCACCAATTGTGAATTACTGTGCACGTGTATTCGGCGAATACCCGCCTTGATGGAAAGCTTGAGGCCCGCGATGAGGGCTTCATACTCTACAACGTTATTAGTCACAGGGAATTGGAAGGATACACGGAGAGTGCTTTCCATACCTAGGGGTCCGCGCAGGTAGACGCCTCCTGCTGGAGATGCTGCCTTGGATGCGCCATCAACATACATCTCCCACTCTGGGGGTGGAGGTTCAGGCGCTGCTACTTGTTCCTAAGGCGTGCCATGCTCGGGAATTGATAATTCCACGAGGAAGTCTGCGAGGGCCTGGCTTTTTATTGCCTTGCGAGGCTCATAGTTGATGTCGTACCCGCTTAGTTCGATGCACCACTTAGCCAGGCGACCTGAGTGCTCGGGTCTTTGGAGGATCTCCTTGATTGGAAGGTCTGTGCGCACGGTGATCGTGTTCCCTTGGAAGTAGGGCTTGAACTTCCTGGCTGCATAGACTAATGACAAGATAGCTTTCTGTAAAGGAGGGTACCTTGTCTCCGCTGATTGTAAGGTGTGGCTGGTGTAGTAGACCGGCCATTGTTTGTCGCCTTCTTCCTTGATGAGGACTGATGCCACGCTGTTGCTCGTTGTGGAGAGGTATAGGAAAAGGTCATCGCCAGGCCTGGGGCATTTGAGCGTGGGTAGCTCCTGTAGGTGCTGCTTGATGGTGTCGTACGCCTCCTGGCAGTCCCCAGTCCATTTGCAGGCTTTCTTCTTCCGGATTTGGTTGAAGAAAGGCTTGCAACGGTCGCTGAGCTTTGATATGAACCGTCCCAGGAAGACTAACCTTCCTGTCAGCTGCTGGACGTCCTTCAGGCCTCTTGGGACGCGAAGGCTAGCGATGGCCTCTATCGTTTTGGGATTGGCGCGAATCCCTCCTCTCGAGACTTGGTAACTAAGAAATTTCCCTTCTCCAACGCCAAAGATGCACTTCTTTGGGTTCAGGCGCATGTTATATGCGCGGAAGTTGGCGAAGGTCTCTCTTAAGTCCTCCAAGTGTTGGGCGGTAGCCCTGCTCTTTACTACTATGTCGTCAACATAGGCTTCAAGGTTCCTCCCAATTTGGTTTGCGAATGTAGTGGTAGACTGCTTCACCGGTTGTGAATGCAGTCTTTATGGCATCGTTAGGATCCATGAAGATTTAATGGTAGCCACTGTACGCATCAAGGAACGAAAGCACCGGGTATCGCACAGTTGAGTCCACCAGTTGGTCTATGGGAGGTAAGGGGTATGGGTCTCTGGGGCAGGCCCTATTGACCCCCTTGTAGTCCACACATAGGCGCCATTCGTCATTCTCCTTGTCAGCAAGAACAATGTTAGCGACCCACTCAGAGTAATGAACTTCCTTAATTATATTAGCCTCAAGCAACTTCTGCACCTCAGTGCGTACAAGCTCTTTTCGATCTGGGGCCATGCCCCTTGTTTTCTGCCTAACTGGCTTGAAGCCAGGGAGTACATTGAGTTTGTTGAAGATAACAGAAGGGTCTACGCCTGGGAGATCAGTTGGACTCCATGCGAAGACGTCAATGTTGGCCTGGAGGAGGTGAATGAGGGCTTCCTTGTCTTCCTTTGGGAGGTCCTTCCCTACGCGGAACTTCTTTCCTGGGGATATCTCAACCTCCTCAAAGTCACCAGATAGGTCTGGTGCAACTTCGCTCTCTGGCACAAGCTCCTCAGCTGGTTTCTTCCTCTTTGGCTCCAAGCATTGAGGCAGCTGAGAGGGGCCAGCGAGCGCGTTGACATAGTTAACTAGTAACTTGAGCTGCAAGTCCATCTTCTTGTTCTTCTGAGTCTCCCTCCTTTTCATGATCACATCCAGGTTCCCTCCGAGTACAAAAGAAAAAGTAAGAAACAAGTTCAAAGAATAAACAATTAAAGTAACTTACAAAAGAGGTAAAGAAGGGAAACAAGGAATTACAGGGGTGTGGAGTGCACCCCCGCCAGGAAGAGCAAGTGCTTCTTCTCACTGACTCGCCTAAATGCCTAATTCCAAGCTTTATCTCCATTTGTGAGCGAGAGGATTCGAATCTCTCCATGAACCCCAAATTTCGCTTGAATTGACTGACACAGTAATTAGGGTTCCTTACGTTTCTTCCACCAATCTTTGCAGCAATGAGAAGGAGATGGTTATTTTTGCTGATATTAAGGTCGATTTCACTCACAGACGCCTCCTCCTAGCGGGATTTGATGATGGCGATGAAGAAGGAAGAGATGAAAGATTTGAGCAAGAGCGAGCCTTCCTCTGTCGGTTGCAAAAACGCGAGAGAGAGAGATGACCGAATGGTCTTCTCTTCTGCTCCTATATTGACTTATCTAGGAATCATTAGGAAGATCCCTAGTCTTTTAATTAATGTACATAAAACCTCATGAGCCAATAGTAATTCCAATTAAGTCACCAATTTTCATAGTCATCTTTATTTCCTCAAAATCATCCAGTATATTTCCCTAATCATCCAATGTCCTTCACTAAGTTCCCAGTCTTCACAAACAAGTAACCCTTGATTTTTTTTTAAAATTCTAAAATCTTCCTCAAGTTTTTCCAAACTTTGCAAATAAATCCTTTACTCTTACTTTCTTCCCGTTATGACACGGCCAGAGAGGACGGGTCATAACATTCTCCCCTCCTTAGAACAGGACTTCGTCCTCGAAGTCCGCCTAGGGATATTTTCCAGTAGTGACATGAGTCACCCAGTAGTGCTTGTCAGTGATATCTTGATCTATAATTATCCGGTTCCTTTAAGCTGCAGTTCTTACTGACATTATCTTAGTTCTCACTTTTACAGTTTGCCACAGTCACAGTACAATCACCTTTTTACAATTGTTTCTTAGTTGTCATCAGTTTCATTACTCAGTACTCCAGTTTTGATCACCAGTAGTGGTGTTTATTCAGTGGTCAATTCAATAATGACCTAAATCACTCATTACAGTACCCTTCACAGTTTCAGAATTCACAATCATTTCAATCAATCGGTGGCAGAAGTCATTCAGTTCAGTTAGCTAAAATCACTAATCCATTCAGTTTCTGTTGTTTCCATTCCTCACAATTTTCATATTACTCAGTAAGTTCGATATTTAGGTATACCAATTGAAACCAGACAGATTAGTAGTAACTATAAGTAAAAAGGGTCTACAAAAATAAAACAAAGACAAATAGTAATCAAGCAGAACCACTAATAAAACTTACCAATTTAGTGCTACCTGCAAACAGATTCAATGATAGCCAGGGGAAATAAGCAACAAGTAATATACATTAGTATCTATATATCCAGTTCAGTCTTATTTGTGGTTACAAAACACGACTCACTCATTCAGTTTCAGTACCCTCGGCGAGTTAATCCGGGGGTGTCAGAGCATTCAGTATTACAGAGGCGTCAGTCATTCAGTTCTTTTAATAGTAATCAGATAACCTTTAGTTCAGTTTATCAGTCAGAAACAATCAGTATCAGATTCCTATAATAATTGACTTCTCAGTCAACCTCGGTATTCAGTAGACAAGTACTACGGTCAAGCAACAATAGGACCCGAAAAACTTTCAAAACACTCACTCTAATCACGAAACTTTCGGTATTCAGTATGGCCAAATCAGTTTACTGATGCAGTACAATTCTTGTATACAAGTGCCCAGGAGTGACACAGATGGCCAACAGAACACAAGATAAAGATACATGTGAGCGCCGAGCTTATTGCCCTAGCCCTCCCTGAGGTCATCACCACACAGAGACAAGCAGAGAAAGAAAAACAATAAATTCTTGCAAATACAAGCATGGCCATCCTATACTAGCAGGCAAAATGCATGATCCTAGCAATTCCTATAGAATTATGAATGATGGAACACAGAGCAAGCAATTTGAAAAAATAAAAACACTCAATCAACAATAAGTTTCTGTGATTAGTAACCTCACTCAAATGTTCATCAAGTCTCAGGATTTATCTCAACCACATCAACATAACATCATGATTCTCGGGAGCGTCCTCTACCAAAGTTTACCATGACACCATGTAGCAGGGAGATTTCTCAACTGAGATCTAGTTCTTCTAATCCTCCATGGACTTTCAGACACACATAGACAACGACTTTGCGCAAATGCACTCGATCAAACAACCAAATAAGAAGTTTCCAACAATACCAACTTTTAGTGTATAAATTTTAGAAAATTCCACAGATATGCAAACTTGGATCTGTAAAATCCTCCTTAAACTAGACACACAAGGCTTCGTTCAAAAAAGTTTTAAATTAAACTTCAAAGTGAATGGGTGCAGATTTCAAAAATAAAATCACCCATCCAGCGGCTTTTTTTTGAAGAATACTAGATTTGAGTCTAGTTTAAAGATTTTCTTTAAACCCAAGGATAAGCTTGAAAATAAAACTTGGAAATTTTTCCACATGTTCAAGACCCATTTAGGAACCTTGGTCCGAAAGTACAGATCCAAATTCTTTTTAAAACATCATTAATAATTTAAGGAAAAGTGAAAATGAGTTCAAGAAAACTTAGCTTTCTTTGGCAGCTTTCTTCCCTTGAAATTTCCTTGCAACTTCCACTTTATTCCCAATCATGTTGTCTAAGGTCTTTCAGTTGTTTTTTCATCTCATTTTCCTTGTAGCTTGTTGAGAGTGTGTTTTCTCTTCTTTCCCTTGTTGCCACCCATTGATTTCAGCATTTTTCTGTCCACTCCTTTCTCGGGCGTACTTCTTTGGTTCTCAGTCATTTGATCACCTTGGAGGGAATCCTTGAAGCAAAACATGCTTGCTGCCCTTTCTTCGCTGTCCATTGCTCCTTGAGGTTCCATGTTGTTTGTTCTGTGTCCCGGTTATACTCCTCCTAAAATCCTAGTCATCCAACAACCTGGGGATACTTCTGGGCTGGAAGGCTTGGATTCCTTCCTTCTTTGATGTATTCACGCACTAGAAGTGACTTGGTGCTTAAGCACCAGTCCAACAAGAAAGTATGTTAGTTTCCAGCACGGGCATACTTCACTAAAAGAATTATATAAAATTCCACAGAATAGCTATTCTGGATCCGTAAAATTTGTGCTAAACTAGACACACGAGGCTACAAGCATACCAAATTTCAAAACAAAACTCCAAGGGGATAGGCACAGCACCCAAAAACAAGTTAAGTAAAAATCTGCAGCCTATGCAGAGTAAATCAGATTGGTGTCTAGTTTAAATCTTTCTTCAAAACTATGGATGCAAGTTGAAATAAATTATGCAAAATTGAGGTTATGCAGTAAACACATTTAGAAAGACTCATGTAAAATCTTAGATCCAGAAGCCTTATGGAACTTAATAAATTAAATTAGTAAAGATTGCAAAGTTTAAGGACTTAGCTCTGGTTGTGGTGTGAAATCCAACCAGCATTACTAGTCTTCTCTTGCCACCCTTTTTGTCTCCAACTCCAGCTCTGAAGTTCTTCAGTTCATTTTTTCACTAGTGCTTCTTCCCATTCAAATTTCAGAACTACTCAACCAGTTTTCTCAAGTTCAACATCTTAAACTCTATTTTGATCCTAGCTTTCAATCATTCATGCAGCTTTGAATCCATTCTCAGTAACTGATCATTAATCTCATAGGGATCAAGTTAAGGCCACAGTCCTTCCCCTGTATTCTTCCCAATATAAAGTTTGATTCTTGTGACCGAGGCTTCCCAGCTTTCTTTAGCAACTCTTGGATCTTTCTAAACTTTTCTCTTCATTCATCCTTGGCTTGAGGAACAATCTTTATTATCTAAGCATTCAACCAAATAGACAATGCATGAGTTTCCAGCAGAAGTAACTTGTACCGTAGAAATTTTAATTTATTCTACAGAAAACGAAATCTAATTCTGTAAAATTCTGGGTAAACTAGAAACTCGAGGCTACATGCTCAAAAAGTTTCAAATTAAAACTCTAAATAGTTTAATACGGACTTTAAAAACAAAGCAGTTGAAAATTTGCAATCTGCTTGCAAAAACATCTTGCTGTCTAGTCAGTTCCCTTTTTCAAACCCTAGGTTAAAGATTGAATTAAGCTTTGAAAATTTAAACATAAACAGAAGACTCATTTTGGAAACTCTTCCCAAAATCCCAGAATCAGATTCCTTAAGGAACTATATATATAAATTTTAGAACACAGTATAGAGAGTAAGAATTTATCTTTGTTGCTGGCTGTTTTCTTCTACTTTGAAGATTGTTGAGGGGAGCTTTCCTTTATCTTATTCTCTGCCTTGTCTTCTTCAATTTAAATTCAGAAATGGCTTGCCTTCCCTCATGTTTCTTCTCTAAGCTTTCTTTCATGAAACACTCAATTTGAACAAGTTAACAATAACAAATAATCATAAACAGGTCACACACTTAAACTAACCTGCTCTGATACCAACTTGTTACGACCCTAAACCGTACATACAGATAGCTGGGTTTTAGGGCAGTAACTCCCAGGATCTTTACAGTTGTTTTAAAAGATGGCTGGAAAATAGTTGATTAAAAAAATAATTGAAGTTTGCAAATAGAGTTAAAAGTCCATTTACAAATCAAGTTTAAGTGTGTGTCTAAAAACACAAGTAAAGACAAAAATACAAAACTATAACTTTAATTACAACTTATCTTAGTTAACTAGTAACTTGAACTGCAAATCCATCTCCTTGTTCTTATGAGTCTCCCTCCTTTTCATGATCACATCCAGGTTCCCTCCGAGTACAAAAGAAAAAGTAAGAAACAAGTTCAACGAATAAACAATTAAAGTAACTTACAGGGGTGTGGAGTGCACCCCCGCCAGGAAGAGCAAGTACTTCATCTCACTGACTCGGCTAGATGCCAAAACGAGGTAGAGTAGATCAATCCCTTAGAAAAATCTCCTTTCCCCTTAGTTGGGCCGATTCTGCAGTTAGGGATCCTCCTTGTATTCCATCAATTCTTCCAGTAATAGAGCAGGAAAGGCTTCCTTTGCTATTGATAGAGCCGAATTCACCAAAAATTACCACTTTCTTATGTGATTCGATAATGATAGTGATGGACGATGAGATGAAGGAGAAGAGAACGATGAAGGGTGAGACTTTGGAGTCGCTTCAGATCGAGTAGTAGAGAAAGAATGAAACATAATCTGTTGTTTTAGGGTATTTATACTAGTAATTTAGGATTAGTCACCAAACCTTTACCAATCTATCACAAAAACCCCACTTGGACTTAATAGTGTCACTTTACCCACTCATCCACATCTTAACATTTTTTCTATACAATTTAATCCTCAGTCTTTTCAATTATCCAATTCAGTCCTCCTCTAGGTTCCCAATCTTATGCCTAAGTCACTTACTTAATAATAAACTCTTTAATTCTTTATTTTCTTTAATCACTTCCTGTTATGACACGGCCGGTGAGGACGGGTCATAACAGATGAAGTCCATGAAGCTTGAGTGACAGACTTGCCAGTATTCCTTGGTGGTACCCACCATCATGAACGGGAACGTGATGGCCCCCAAGGTTGTGATTTGTCCCTCCCAATTCCAAAAGTGGCCCCCTTTGCCGGCTTGATTTGGGACAGGGGTACCTTCGCCTCAACAAGTGTGTGCTTGTAGACGACGTTGGCGTTGGCCCCTGTGTCCATGTAGATTTGGCCGATGTCCCATCCAGCGATGCGTGCCATGATGATGAATGGATCTGAGTGGGGGATCGCCACGGAAGTCCCATCGCGGCGACGAATGAGATGGCTGGCCGTGTGGTCCAGCTGGTAAATTTGCCTCATGTAGCGGCGCCTCGCAGATCCGCCTTCGCACTGTGTGATCACATTGATGTGACCCCTGGCAGGTGGGATCTGATCAGCGCCCCCAGGGGCTCTGTTCTGCCTCTGGTGATCTCGACCATGATCCTCCCGATCGCCTTCACGTTTGTACCCCCTGGGGGAACCCCTTCGCGGGGAGGGGTTGCGAACAAGGAACTCAGTGAGCTTTCCTTGTGCTATCATCTCTGCAAGCATGCGCTTAAGCTCCACGCACTCCTCAGTGTCGTGGCCCTTGTCGCGATGGTAGCGACAGTACTTGTTGTTTGGCCTCGCGACGCCCTTGGGTAGTGGGCGAGGCCATTTGGGAACCTCCCTTCTCTGCTCCAGGGCATGGAAGATGTTTGTACGGGAGTCCCTGAGTGGGGGCAGGGTTGGGTAAACCCTGTCTCTGTTGCCCTGTGGAGGGGGCTGCCTCCGCGAACCCTGGCCTCTGGAGTCCTAGACGTGTGAGGGTTGTCCCCTCGTGTCAGTCCCTGAGCCCTTGACGTAGGGTCTGGTAATCTCCTCATTATGCATGAACCTAGTCGCCCTATCTAGGAACTGCTCCATGTTGTGGGGAGGGTTGGTGTGCACATCCGTGAAGAACAGGGACCCCCACTGGAGACCCTGTATAGCCGTCAAGAGACGAGTTTCTTCACCCAGGTTTGGGACCTGGATGGATTCCCCTTGGAAACGTTGGATGTAGTCCCTCAAGGATTCATCCTTCCTCTGCCGCACCTTCAACAGGTGCCCCGCAGTTTTTGGCGGAGGTTTGGAGATGACAAAGTGGTTGGAGAAAACACGTGATAGTTCCTCAAAGGAGTCAAACTGCTTACCGCGAAGGGTGGTGTACCAATTTGCGGCAGCTCCAGTGAGGGTAGAGCTAAAGGCTCTACAGAGAGTGCTGTCATCAGCCTTTGTGATCGCCATCGCAGAGATGTAGCGCTGGAGATGAATGTCAGGGTCTGAAAGACCGTCATAGGCGTCCAGCTTGGGCTGGCGGAAGTGTTCTGGCAGCGGAGCCTCCAGGATTCTCTGAGTGAAAGGCTGGGTCCAAAGGTGATCCAGCCCCAGGCTGGTAGAGTAGGGTGTATTCGTCCTCGCCTCCCTTTTATCTATTTGTTCAAGGCGCCTGGCGATGGCGGCGAGTGCGGCAGAGTGAGCCGGGTCAGGATGGGTTTCTTGTTGTGGCGGAGGAAGGGTAGTTTCCTGTTGATTCAGCGGCTGTTGAATGGCTTGGAAACCTCCTGTGGCCAGGGAGCCGCGCAGATTTTGCACGACGGCCTCAGTGATCGACGCAAGAATTATGGGATCAAGACCGGCGACCGCTGAGTTCTGAATGATGACATTGTGCGGTGCCCCCACCACACCGGCTGGCTGCTTGTGGTTGGTCGAGAGGGCAACTCGCCCTGACCCTACGGCGGCACCCATCCCCACTGGTTGGACGATTTCTCTTGAGGGAGAGTGGACTGACGCTCCATGGTTTGCGGCGGTAGCGGGGGGATTTCTCCTCCCACGGCCGTTCTGACGACTTGCGCTCCTCGTGGTAGGCATGGCTTCTTGATCTTCAGTGGTTTCTTTGTGGGATTGTTTAAAGGGGGATTATGGTGTATATAATGTACATCACCCTCCTTCCCTTCAAGAGGCCTTTTAACGGATGTTGGATTGAGGGGGAAAAGGCTGGGCCGTAACCCCAAGACCATCCATTCCGTTAGAAACAAAACCGTGAGGGGGAAAAGGCTGGGCCGTAACCCCAAAGCGGACAATATCTTGGCACTGTACACGGTCTATTACAATTGGTATCAGAGCTAGGTTGTACAGTGCACATGTGTCCGGATGCATGGCGATGCCGACGCATGGCGGCTCCGGGAAGATCTAGCCATGGGGTGGATGTTACATCCCACATGGAAGGTTTAAAGGGGGATTATGGTGTATATAATGTACATCACCCTCCTTCCCTTCAAGAGGCCTTTTAACGGATGTTGGATTGAGGGTGAAAATGCTGGGCCGTAACCCCAAGACCATCCATTCCGTTAGAAACAAAACCGTGAGGGGGAAAAGGCTCGGCCGTAACCCCAAAGCGGACAATATCTTGGCACTGTACACGGTCTGTGACAGCTGCTATGGTCGTCGCTGCCAAGGCTTGGCAGGAGCCATCAGCCACTGGCTGGCTACCCGCGTGGCTGGTGGTCTGAATCAACTTACTTCCTCTGCCCCTAAACGGTTTATCATGAGCTTGAGGGGATCTCAGCACTTGCGTTTTTATTTTGATGAATTATCTCAGCAAGGAAAACAATAAAATGCAAAGGTTTATGACAAACCATCAGCGGAGTTCGTTTGGCCGCGAGCTTGCTTGCTCTGGCTACCTCGAACACGCGGGTTTGATTTCGAGACCCGTCTGTTTTGTTTTCCAAATATTGTTGGGTTCCAGGATCATAATCAATGCACCGGAATTAACTGAAACCCAATAGGATCCATGTGAAACGGAGTAAGCTAGGGAATTAAAATTTGTACCTGATGATCAAGAGTCTCCGTTGTTTCCTTAGTGAGAATCTACCCACTCTCTATTGGTATCCACACGAGGAACAACAACAAAAACCTCCAATCCTGACATTGTGCTAGCCCCCAAGGCTGGAGGCGCCACACACATGGACAAAGGAGGAGACTTTTCTAATTTCTGACCTAGGTCTTCTGAAACTGAAGACCTATTTATAGATTTCTAATCCTGAACAATTCAGGATTAGCACTCCAACTTTCCTTTAGTTGTCACTAAAGCCCCCAAGGTTTATTACAGCGCATCCACTTTCTGTTCTACTTCTCTTTTGCGTGCGACCCTATAGGTTCCCATTACGTTGGCCATAATTATAAATCTCATTTATAATTATAAGCAGTGAGCGGTATCTAGCAACACATCGCTACTACCCAAGTAATGTAGAAGTCGACGAAACGACGAAACCTCTTTGTCAATCACATACAATTAACCATTAGTACCATTCTGTCCCTTTGTCACTATTCTCAAGAAGAACCGAGGTACGGATAAAGATACCTCATCTCTATTCTCCTTTTGGCCATGTTAACAATCTCTTTTAACATAGTAAGGCGAAGACAATACTCTTGGTGAAAATGTCATCAACGTAGGCTTCAAAGTTTCATCCAATTTGGCCAGTGAAAACCCTGTTCATGAGGCGTTGGTAGATGGCCCCTGCATTTTTTAGGCCGAAGGCCATGCGAACATAGTAATAGACGACTTCGCCAGTGGTGAAGGTTGTCTTCATGGCATCGGCGGGATCCATATATATTTAATGGTAGCCACTGTAAGCATCCATGAAGGAGAGGATGTGATACTTGATAGTGGAGTCGACCAGTTGGTCGATTAGAGGTAAGGGATAAGGGTCTTTGGGGCAAGCTCTGTTGACCCCTTGTAATCAACACACAACCGCCAATCACAGTTCTCTTTTTCAGCGAGAACTATGTTAGCGAGCCACTCGGTATAGTGAATTTCCTTTATTATGTTGGCGTCTAGTAATTTCTAGACCTTCTTTCTTACAGAGTCCTTACACTGAGAAGCGATAGTCCTAGTCTTCTGCCTAAGTGGTGCGAAGCCAGTAAGTACATTAAGCTTATGGGAGATGACAAAAGGGTCAATCCCAGGGAGGTCCTCAGGTCTCCAAGCGAAGACGTCCATGTTGGTAGTGAGCAGGTGGATGAGGGCATCCCCGTCAACTTTGGCGAGATTAGTGCAGACTCTGAACTTCTTGCCTGACGTGACTTCGACCTCTTCGAAGGTGCCAGTAAGGTCAGGGGCATCAACATCTTCGGTGGCTGAGCTTCCCGGTTCTGCGGGGGCCTTTCGCTTTGGCTCTATGCAGTGAGGGAATTGTGGCGGACCCGTCAGGCTGGCCACGTAGTTATCCCTAGTGTGGTTCTGGTCAACGTAGACAAAAGCATCGCCATAGGCAATTGCGAAAGCAAGGGTCAAGGTTCGCACATTGTAACGGATGTGGAACTCAACCTGGGTGGGCCGTCCTAGTATGACGTTATAAGGCGAAGGCACATCCAGGACAATGAAGTCCACGAAGATAGAGAGATAGTCTCGGACTTTGCGAGGCGTGGTACCTGCCAAAAGAAGGGGGAAAGTGATCATACCGAGAGTAGGGATTTCCTCATGCCCGATCCCAAAAGTGGAGCCCTTTGCTGGTTGGATGTGGGAAAGGGGGACTTGTGCCTCCACCAGGGTGTTTTTGAAAACAACTTTAGAATTGGCCCCCGTGTCAATATAGACCCCTTCGACATCCCATCCCGTGATACGTGCTGTGATGAGGAGCGAGAAAGCGTAGGGGATCATAATGGCGGATTTGTTAGGGCGAGTGATGAGCCTGTTGTGGGAGTGGTCGATTTGGTAAATTTCCCTTATGTAGCGCCTCCGCGCTGCGACACCCATTCATTGGGTGATCATATGTATGTGTCCCACGGGGGATGGGATATCATCCCGCTTGGGAGCTTGTTGGGGACGCCGGTACCGGGTGACCCGGGGCTCCGGTTTTGGCCTGCGGGTCACGGTTTTGGGTGGTCAGACGGCTCCCGGGACTTATCTGAGCATTATTTCTGGGAATCCTTCGGGTTTTGAGGTCGTGTGGGTCCCCCGGACATTTCCGCGGAAAATATGTTTTCTGGGGCCGGGACTTGTCTCGGAACGTACAGCGGGCTCGGTAGCGCTCCTGGGACCTCGGAATGGGAAACCATTTGTATATTTGGAATCGTGGGAACGTCCCAGATCGTTTTACGGAGTATAATTTCTGAGGCGGGACGTTCGGTCCCGGGCGACTCTCGGGGCTCTGGACGGGAATCCCGGGGCTCGGGATGGAAATTTCCCGACGGCTTTGGTGTGAGGTATGTTGTATCATGAGACGGATTTTATGGTAATATTTGGGGATTTTTGGGTATGGTGTGATTTGTGGTCCGGGTTAGTACGCACGCACGTCGGGTTTTGCTCGGGTTCAGCGGGCACGGTAGGACACTCTGGATTTGCAATTGGACATGGGAAACAGGTTTTGGGTGTGATATGATATTCCGAGGGTTGTGTTCAGTTTTGGTTCCAATTGGGGTTTGGAAACTGTGGTTGGGCTAAATTGCAACATTTTTGAAAAGTTTAAGGACTAAGTTGCAATTAACCCAAAGGTTGGCAATATTGGACAAAGAGGAAGAGAGAAGGTCGGCTGGAAAGGGGAGATAAGGGACACTTGGCCATTTATGGTTTAAGTTAGAAAAAGAAAGAAAAAGAAAAGAAAAGAAAGGAAAATATATAAGGAAGAAAGGTTTATTTTTCTTCACTTTTCTTCTTCTTCTTCTTCTTCTTCCTCCTTGTGGCGCCATGGTTACTATTCATGAAGCTCCTCTTGTGTTCTTCATTTTGGCAAGGAATCAACAAGGATTTGGGCTTAAATCATTGGTAAGCTTCACCTCTTTAAGAATTTATAAGTTGGAAGCATAGATTTTGGGTGGAAAGTGGGTTTAGAAACCAAATTGTGTTTGTTCTTTGCTACTAGTTTGGTTGATCTTCTTGCTTCCATCTTTTAGTATGTTGTTCTTGGGATGGAGAGAAGTAAGAATCAAGGTTTAAATGATGGAAGAACACCATGTTTAAAGGAAACCTAATTTGGCGAAATTTTGATTAAATTCTAAACTTGGTGTTCAGTTGTGTGTTTGAATCATGCTTTGGATATATGGTTCCTAGCATGATTCTAAGGCATTGTATGGATTCAATTTGATGGAAAGCATGTTGAGTGAAAAAGCCCTCTTTGGCCGAATTTGAGATTAGGGTTCATGTTTGATTTTTGGTGTTTAAGGTGTAATTGGTTAGTAATCAAGCTTAAGATGTGTAATTGGTGGTTAAAGTGAGTAATTGGAACCTTGAATGGATTGAATTGAAGGTTTGGTGGAATTTTGGTTAAGGGCCGAAATACTAAAGGGGAACTTTAGTTATGTTTAGGTTGTAATTGGATTGATTTGGATGGTGTTTTGGTATCGGGGATGGAATTAGGTGCGTAACGATGTTTGGAACGTCGTTTTCGGGCATTAGGAGCAAAGTTGCCCTTTATGCGTGATTATGGGTAAAGTGTCTGGGAACTGGGATTTAATGGCTTGGATGTGTTTGTGGGTGTATGAATAAGGATATTCTAGCTCGGTTCGTGAAACCGAGCTTTACGAGATTTTGCGGGAAAGTGCGGGAATGTGCGGTTTTGGTTTACGGGGTTTATTTTGGTGAGTTCGACTTGTTTGTGGTTGTTCGGTGTGTTTCTGCATTGGCGGAGTTGTGCGGGATCTTACAGGCACAGTACTACATTTCGGGCCGGGAGCCGGGATTTCCCAGGAGTTGTGCTGCGGGGCAGTATTTTCGAGGTAAGGGTTCAACTTCTCTCGTTATGCATTCTGGAATGGGACATTATGTATACTGGGTTTAGTTGAGCCAGGTTCCGGGTTGAGGATGGTGGTTCGGTGATCCCGGGACCAGTCACATGGTAGGATACTGTTTGTAGCTTGTTCTGCTTCAAGGCCCGGATGGTCTTGGAGGCCACGGGTTTATATTCTGTTTTGTATATCCGCGCTAGACGCCGATATTTATACTTATACGTTTTTGGTATACTTCTGTTTACATTCTGTTCTGTTTTACATATGCACTATTATATGGTTCTGTTCTGTGGCGAGACCCGGATGGTCTTAGAGGCCACAGGTGCTCCTTGGTTCTGTTGGTATCCGTACCTGGGGTGCCGATACTTCTGTTCTGTTTGTATCCGCACTGGGAGTGAAGTCCGTGAGTCCGAATGCATGGCGATGCCGACGCATGGCGATGCCGGTTGGACCGGGGAAGATCTAGCCATGGTCCGTGACATACGGGATTTGGTGGTACTTTCCTATTTGTGTGGAGAAGTCCGTGAGTCCGGATGCATGGCGATGCCGACGCATGGCGATGCCGGTTGGACCGGGGAGGATCTAGCCATGGTCGGGGAATATCTAGCCATGGTCCGTGACGTACGGGGTTTGGTGATACATCCCTACCGGGTTTGGCTTGGTTTGGTTATGTCCGCACTCGAGGGTGCCGACATTCTGTGTATACCCGCACCGGGAGTGCCGGTATACGTCCCTACGGGGTTGTGTTTGGTATGTCCCTACGGGGTTGGGTTTGGTACTTCCCTACGGAGTTGGTTTGGCACTTCCCTACGGGGATTGGTTTGGTACTTCCCTACGGGGTTTGGTGAATTGGTATGTTGGTTGTGTATATGTATATATGCTTGTGTTTGTTCTGTTTTGCAGGTTCGGTTCAGCGGCACTTGTAAAAACTGTATCTTACCTCAGCCCTTACTGGGTCTTCCCGAGGACTCACCCCTTATTTGTTTACCACCTTTCAGGTCGGTCTGACAAGCAGCCGGCGGACTAGAGATCCGCGGTTCTTTCGGTTGTTTTTGGTTTCAGGTATCGACAGTTCCTTTGGGGAACCTCTGTTCAGTTCTGTTCTGTTCTGTTATAAGGGGTAGTCTCGGTAGAGGTTTCGGTTGGTATACCATATTTCTGTTCTGTTGGATATTGAGGTTGACTAACTCTCCTTCCTCTCTTTGGTTGTGTTTTAGCAGCAGCAGCAGTACCTCGTGCGGGAATCTTCTGGGCGAGAGGTTTTCCAGATTCCGCAGCTAGGTATTCTAGGGTTTACTTTGGTGACTCTGTAGCTGTAGTTGCATGCATGTATAATCTGATCATGACGTTATTTATGACGTATATTCTGGGATATGGGTTGGCTCTGTATCTATCTTCTGAGTCGAGGGCGGAGCCCCGACTTGCTTATATTGGTTATATGTATGAAATGGTTTCTGTGATTTGGTTATCATGAGTAATGAATGGTATTCCATGAACTGCATGTTGGTTTGTTAAGTTGTGTTGTATACTTGGCATGTATGTGTTCTGTAGGTTGCAGGTCGTAGTACGACCATTCTGTTATTGCGGGCCGGGTCATGGGACCACTGCACGTAGCGGGTTTCGGTAGTACCGTTACCGCGCTTTCCGCCGTAGCTTCCGCTTCCGAACGTCGCGGCCAGCCCCGCCTACGCAACCGGGCGGGGTGGTCGTGACAGATGGGATACCATCCCGCTTGGGAGCTTGTTGGGGACGCCGGTCTTCACTGTCTGGTCAGTGATCCTTGTCATCGCACTTGCGACCTTTGTCGTTTTCCCTGGGTGGGGACCGTGTCGTGGCCCTTGTTACGGTGGTAGTTACAGAAGTGCTTGGAGTCCCGAACGACACCCTTTGGCATTGGGTGAGGCCAGTGTGGCACCTCACGATGCTGCTCCAGGATGTGGAGAATGTTGGTGCGAGTTTCCCGGACCGGAGGGATCGTTCGGTAAGATCTCCCTCTCGATCCATTTGGCGCGGTACATAAGTTCTTAGGGGTGAAACCCTGCATGTCCTGCGTTCGAGATCCCTGACTCTTAAGGTCAAGAAGAGATTCCCGCTGTTGGGGGCAAGACATTTCCTCCGTGTGCATTAACCTGGTTGCACGAGTGAGAAATTGTTCCATGGTAGCTGGGGGGTTGGTGTTGACTTTGATGAAGAAACGAGAGTCCCACTGGAGACCTTGCATGGTGGCCAGGAGTTTGGTTTCCTCGCTGAGGTTGGGGATGAGTATTGCTTCCGACTAGAAGCGTTGTACAAAGTCGCGAAGGAGCTCATCCTTGCACTTGCCTTCAGGAGGTGTCCCACTGTTTTTGGGGCTGGCTTTGAGCTCCTCAAATGAGTCGAATTGCTTCCCGCATAAGCTACTAAACCAAATGGTGGCAGCGCCCTTCAAAGTGGAGCTAAAGGCGCGAAACATGGTGTTGTCATCTGCCCTGGAGAGGGCCATGGCAGAGATGTAACGCTGAAGGTGGACATCAGGGTCCGTGGTCCCGTCGTAGTAGTCCACCTTTGGCTGGCAAAAGTGTTCCGGGAGAGGGGCTGCCAGGATCTTAGCAGTGAAGGGCTGGGTCCACAAGTGATTGATGTTATGGCATTGGGTGAAGGGTCCGCCCACCAGGACTTCGCGTTCACGTTTCTTCATTAGGGCGATCCTCCTCGTCAGGTCGTCCAAAATGGGTGCATAGGTGGTGTCCAAGGATTGCGTCGTTTGAAGTACGGGACGCGAGTCCACGGTCTGAGGCTGAGAAACCGGGGTGACAACTGCCCGTGGCTGGACATGGAAAGACACGACACCCGCAGCTTGCAAGACCCCCCTTAACTGGTCTGTGAGGGAATCCCTTATGTTCTGCGCCACCACGTTAGTAAATGCGGTGAAAGGCGAATGGTCTAGGGACTGGATGGTGATAGGGGCTCCCTGTTTATCCTTAGGGCCCATTGACAGGGACCAGATGGTGCGGGACGGTGTCACTAGTAGAGTGGACTGACACCTCGTTCCCCAGGAGATGACCGTGGTTATCGTCGCCAGTTCGACTTTGATCTTCACGGCGGGTGTTGTTCCTAGTTCTGGGCATTAACGAATCTGGAGAGCAAAAAACGTGGGAGAGGAGTTTCTTACAGATGGCAGCAATCTGATAGTCTCGTTCCTTAGTGACTCGAACCCTCAGATGCTTGATGGAGTAATATGGTATGGTTGACGTAATCTGCAAGAGAGAAATGAAATACTCAAGAGCAAAGAGAGGAGTGGAGGTGTGTAGATAGGGCGTACCTTTCCCAAAGTCTCCATTTTATAGGGGTGAAGGAGGGCGGTTGCCTCTTGGTGCCGCTGATCGTGGGGCACAAATATGGAATGTGGAAAATGTTCCCTGAGATCATGGGGAGTGTTATGGAAGGTGGTGGATGATCAAGGGCTTTTTGCTCAATGCAAAACATGGATGGAATGATTCAAATACATTTATAAACACCTTACTCACCCTTGTTTTGTGCATTGTAATAAAGGGGCTTTGAGTAATGGATCGAACCCAAGAGAATTGCTCGTTTCTAGACTAGTATGCTAAGTGTGTAACTAAACTAATATGTAATGCAAGGGATACAATTGAATGATATATTGGTGGATGGGAGGAGTGACTAAACTAAGTTAAAGTGAAGGCAAGAGTGGAATACAAGCAATGACAACTTCTTAAGGACTTTCAAATATAGAGATCTCCTAGGGATTGCATGTATATTGAGAAGTGATTACGAGTTCTAACCATGGTTCAGAGGTGGATTACAAAAGACTAAGATACTTCCATTTCTAGATAGCATGCCAATCTCAATCAATCAACTAACCTAACCAATTCTCATTGCATTAGCATTAGGAGATAAGGCATAAAGTTCTTAATCAATTCACCAATCGACTCCTAGAGGTTATCTCTAACACACAATGAGTCAGTCAATCAAATCCTTTAGGCATAGTTCATTAAAACCTCTCTCGAGAATTTATATGAACACCTTGTATGCATATGCTAAAGTTAGTCATTCTCTAACATACTTAAGCAATCAATGATCAAGGAAATGATATCTAAATCCAAACAAGTTATGAAACTCACAAACATATGCTCAATAACAACAATTCCCAAGGAGAAGCAAAATCTACCTACTCATACTCATGCAACTACTCAAACAAGCATTCAAGAACGGGTAAAGTCTACTTTTAGTCCCTTAGCTTTCCGGTTTGTCCTACTCAGGTCCCATTTTAAGAATTCGTGTCATCCAAGTCCCGTAGCTTTGGTTATTGTATCATTTGTGGTCCTTCCGTTAGTTTGACCGCTAAGTTGACCGTTAGTTTATAGGAAATGATGAAAATACCCTTAATTCATTTACAACATTGTCTATAATTTTATTACAATTTGCATTTTTATCCCAAAAACCTCAACTCTCCAAAAAACTCACTTCCTTTTCCTCTCTCTAAAGAGATGGGCAGCGAGTGCCCGGTTTGTCTGTCGGCGTTCGCGGAGGGCGAAGACATCCGGCAGCTGAGCTTATGCAAGCACTCTGCTGGTTTCTTACCTTCGCGCTTCTTCTCTACATTTGGTGCCATTCTCGTTTTTCACAAGAGGAACAAGAAACTGGGACTTGGATCTTTCGATTTGTAAGTTGTGAGGCAAAGAGATGGCCTAGGGTTTGAATGAGTAGATGAAGGGAAGGAGAGGTTGGATACTTCATACTTGATTCGTCGAAGAGCAGAGGACTGATTTTGATTTGGGGTTGGGCTCTGGCGTAACATATCAGACCTCGTGAAGCACGCGGTGCCTTCTCTCGATAAGAGACAACCACTACATACAAAGAAGGAAAGAAGCACTCTCTCGGCTATGTTTAATTTGCAACGTCATTTTCAGATTTTGCGGAATGGATTCGTGGATTTTCCGGGTCTATTGAATCCCAATTCCAATCACTGGCGGCATTCGAGATTAATCGCAAGCGGCAGGAGTCTTGAGACGTCCGCCGCCGGCCCTCACGACCGCGAGAGGATGACCTACCAAGTGGTGGTGGCGGCTACCCGTGAGATGGGTATCGCGAAACACGGCAAGATTCCATGGTATTTACCTTCTAATTTGCATAAGCTCAGCTGCCGGATGTCTTCGCCCTCCGCGAACGCCGACAGACAAACCGGGCACTCGCTGCCCATCTCTTTAGAGAGAGGAAAAGGAAGTGAGTTTTTTGGAGAGTTGAGGTTTTTGGGATAAAAATGCAAATTGTAATAAAATTATAGACAATGTTGTAAATGAATTAAGGGTATTTTCATCATTTCCTATAAACTAACGGTCAACTTAGCGGTCAAACTAACGGAAGGACCACAAATGATACAATAACCAAAGCTACGGGACTTGGATGACACGAATTCTTAAAATGGGACCTGAGTAGGACAAACCGGAAAGCTAAGGGACTAAAAGTAGACTTTACCCATTCAAGAACACAAGTATGAAATAGTAAAAAGAGAGTGGGAAGAAATCACCCTATATAAGATCATCCACAGAAGCCACAATCAACCTCTCATGTTCTTGAGGTTGAAAGGGCTTAAAGCCCTAGAAGAGAAGAAGAAAGAGCTCCAAGAACCAATGTTAATATGAAAATTAGCCCAAATGATGATTGTAGCCTAAAACTTTCCCTATTTGGGTTTATATACATAGATATAATGACTAAAGGATCCCTAGACATGTTGGACACCTTTAGGGTGTAAATTGGGGGCAACATAGTCCAGCAAAATAGGTGCAAAAGTGTTGGAATCGAGAAACATCACAGTGGCCCCGAAACATTTAAGTTGCAGGTGGCGGCGTCACAATGGTGCCACGATGGCGCCACAAGTGTGTCACTTAGAGGCTGAGAGCTCACGCGGCGCTAGTTTGGCTCCGCGATGGTGACGCGAGCTTGTTACACCAAGAACTTCATATTCCAAGCGCGAGAGGTTGCCGGTGCATAGCCTTCAAGTTCGAGCATTCATTTCTACCAAGATTTGGTGGTTAGATCCTTCCTACACTCCTCAATATGCGAGATTCCCCCTTTTGTTCTCCTCAAGCTTCATTTCTACCATATGAATGTACACCTAGAAATAAACCAGCTTACTAAATAACACATGCAAATATGATCAAATTCGTTCAAATATCATGATGAGAAGGTGGAAGGTGCGAGAGGGGCTCCGCGACGTGGTGTGGCGAGGGTTAGCACATGCCTTTGTGTGGATGTGCGTTTTTTCTCATTAAGTTAGAGAGTGGAATGATGGCTAGGGCTCCTCTTTCTTGAAGACCAACGATTAGAGTCCACTTTCTTTATATCTCTCCATTTATTTCATCATGTTTCTTGCTTATTACATGCTGATTTCTTTGATTATCATGTCCATTAGTGAGTAGATTTTCATGTTCTTCTAGGGTATGCTTGCCTAGGGGGTTATATATGTTTTATCATGCTTGATCATGCTTAGGAACTGATTTCTTGTGCCATTTCCATTATAGCATACATGTTTGCTGACCACTTACATCCGTATGTCATTCAGTGTTCGATAGAAAGTGCGAGAGGAACTCTATCATTGTAGACCATTAGGAATCGGTTGATAGATGTACTAGGTGTTCGAGAGGGTCCTAGGAAACCTATTGGTGAATAGGTTTGGGGCTGTAAAACTTTGGAACTTATTTCTAGTGCATGATAGTGTATAGAGTCACTCTAGTTGAGAGAGAGACCACTTGTCCGAAGGGAAAGCGGGCCGATCTTTGAAACTCACCTCTTAGCATGCATGATTGATTGTAGTGAACCCCCTTGCATAGGTAGCATCCCCAGAAGAAGCTTTAAGACTTGAGAAACTTTGTGATTTGTGCTATTTTTGCGTTTGTCACTTGCGTTTCTTGTTGTCCAAGTTATTGTTTTACTCTTTTTTATCACTTGTTACACTTGTTGATCACCCATTTCATTACTTGCTAGCTCATCACACTTAAGTAGGCTTAGTATAGATCCTCACTTTGAGGTATTTCCTTGAAATTGGGTTCACACACCCTTCATACTCATTCTTCAAGGTACTACAAGATTCCTTCTCTTGAGTGGGTTGTGGTGTGCCTCAAAGTAGTCTAAAAAGGGTAATCGATAAATATTAGAACTTTGAGGTATTTGGAAGCTTAAAATTGAGCATCACCTTGGAGCGGGTTTGTGGACCTCCAAGGCCCACCAATGAGTCTTGCTTGTTTGATCTTGTATCGGCCGGGTCGGAGGCTCAATAGTACGGTTTTGATCTACATCATTTATGTTGCATTTTCTCACACTTCTGACAAAACACACTTTGGTAGAACAATTAGGGAGGCCCGATCCATGTGGATTCGACCCCACTCACCATGACTACAACTGTACGCCCTACACTAGGGGTTATTGAGCGGGTAAATTTATTAACTTGATTTGAGTCCGATTCAATAGTTATATCACGCACATGTCAATAGTTATATCGCGCACAGGTTAGTGTCCATCAACTTAAACAATGGAGATGGAGAAAAGGGATTTCATTGGATTTAGTAATTCAAATTAAGGGATCAAAATAAATAAAAAACTTAAAACAAGAAGCAAATGGATGAAAATTAGAGCCCGGTCCCGGAATTTACTCATTATTCTATAAGGAGGGAGTAGTAAAAATTCGTGTTGCATGTTGGCAACATTGGTACTCATGACAGTGGCAGCACGGTTAATAGGAGAGAGAGTAGCGGTTACTAATAGCGAAGCAGAGTCCACTCCAAACAGAGAGAGTAAAAGCACCTCTCCTCTCACACTCGTAACCGAGCGGCGTTCACAGCTGCAGTGTTGATGTGTGCGATGCGAGAGCTGTGAAAGCTTGCTCCTCTACCCTTCTTCCCCTGCCCCTCGAATTTCACCCATTTCCTCTGTTTTTAACAGGCCATAATTAAAGAAAAAGAGAACAGAGGAACCCAACAAAAATTAAAACAAAAAAACAGCCCCCTAATTAAACAAATACCACCGGTTTACATATATATTGTTTGCTCACCGAGAATGGCGAATTAGAATCTCTCTACTGCCTTGCCGCCTCTCTCACTCCGTCAATGGCCTCTCAATGATTACCTCAACCTTTTTCGACCCAGCAGAGCAGCTTAGCTTCCCTCTCTGATGGCTGCTTCGGGCCTCTCGCCCGAGCCTTCTCAGGAAGTTTTCCCATGGCTCAAATCTATGCCTCTGGCGCCAGAGTATCGACCCACTTTGGCCGAGTTCCAAGATCCAATTGCTTACATTCACAAGATCGAGAAAGAAGCTTCTCAGTACGGAATCTGCAAAATTGTCCCGCCGGTGGCCCCTGCTTTGAAGAAGACCGCCATTTCCCACCTCAATCGCTCGCTTCTGGCCCGGAACGCCGCCGCCGGGGGCAGTGATTCGAAGCCCGCACCCACATTCACTACCCGGCAGCAGCAGATCGGGTTCTGTCCCAGGAAACAGCGGCCCGTGCAGAAAGCGGTGTGGCAGAGTGGCGAGGTCTACACTTTCCAAGAATTTGAAGCCAAGGCCAAGAGCTTCGAGAAGAACTACTTGAAGAAGTACAGCCGGAAGGGCTCTCCCTCGCCCTTGGAAGTCGAAACCCTCTACTGGAAAGCAACTCTCGACAAACCCCTGACCGTTGAGTACGCCAATGACATGCCGGGGTCGGCTTTCGTGCCGGTGAAGGGGAGGAGCAGCAAGGAGTTAGGTGAAGGAGTAACGGTGGGGGAGACGGCGTGGAATATGAGGGGCGTCTCGAGGGCTAAAGGGTCGCTGTTGAGGTTTATGAAGGAGGAGATTCCTGGTGTTACTTCGCCAATGTTGTATATTGCCATGCTCTTTAGCTGGTTTGCTTGGCATGTGGAGGACCATGACTTGCATAGCCTGAATTACTTGCATATGGGGGCAGGGAAGACTTGGTATGGAGTTCCCAGGGATGCAGCTGTCGCTTTCGAGGAGGTGGTTAGGGTTCATGGCTATGGAGGGGAGATCAATCCTCTTGGTTAGTCTAACCTTTGATACACTCGAAGTGCTTTAATTCTTTTTCCTGTGTTCAACTGCTAGAGAAATTGTCTCTGTGTTCTCCATGTGGCTAGGTTTTGTTCAACTATGACTTTTCAGAAGTAGATTCAGCTAACAAAGAGTTGGTTACACATTTACTGGGAGCTTCAACTTGTTAGCTCTGTAAAATGTGGATCATTCACTAATATACCAGTGCAGAACATGCTGCTTTGTGATAACCTTATTCTGTTTATAGTGAATACTGTCTTTTATCGGCTGTCTTGTACTTGACTAGCAACGAGTCTAAAGGTTAAGCTCATAATTCTCCAGTGTTAAACTCTGTACTATCTCGTGGTCTCGCTTGTATATTCGATGGTTTCATTTTTGGTACCATTGTATTTTAATATACTCAAGGTTGTTCTTTGGAATCCCTGTCTTAGTCGCGAGGAGAATGCTAGGAGGCACCAAGTTTTATACAAAAAGTTTAATTGAATTGATGTGTACTTTTGCCCTAGAGTAACTTAAAGATATGCAGGGTCCATTAAGATCCAAATGTTACTAACACAATGTCGAATTCATCTGTAATTTTGCTGCAATTCCATTCACAACTCTTGGAATTTGTAGGCATTCATAATATCTTCTAGCTTTAGTTATACCATGTTCTGGAAGATGTATTATTTTGGAGAATCTGTATTTGGATGTTTAGAATGTGCCAGCATGATTACCTGTGATAATTTGGGTAGTTATCTTCTCCTCTGCTTGGAAGCCTGCTTGAATTTGCTGCACATGAACTGTTTTATACTTCTGTCTCTCAAGGTGTCAGCACTCTGAGCTTGATGAATTCTGTTCCTTTTTCCTTTATTTACATTTGTTGTAATTTGGAGATAGTGGACCACCATAACATTTTTGGTGTGCTACAGAGTTCTGGGCATTGTAATGCAGTCAGGCTATCATATAACTTGGGAATTCCAATATGCTTTATATCATATAAAACTTTAACTGAGCATTGATTTTCATATTGATATCTTTATTTTAATCCTTCTTGCATAGTTACTTTCTCTATTCTGGGTGAGAAGACTACTGTGGTGTCACCTGAAGTATTCATCAGTGCTGGGATCCCATGCTGCAGGTAAGTTCAATCAAGAAAATTGCTAACTACAATCATTTTCTTTTATTTATTCATTTATTTTACATATGTTCCAATGTTAATGAGCCCAACTAGCTTATGGTAGCTGGGCTGCAAATATATAGTTATTTCTTCATTAAAGCTATCCTGCATTTATGCAACATTGGACAATTTGCCTGTGAGAGTAGGTTTGTTCTGGTTGTAGCCTGTATAAATATGTGACTAAGTTGGATAAAGTGCTGTCTACAAGAGTTTTCTTTCATTGAGTGATTGAGTTCACCAAATTCATTTGTTGCATTCAAATATTTCTTGAGTTACAAAATCTGAAGAGTAATTAATTATTAATTGATTTCGGTAACCACATCCTCATACTAATAAGTGCTGGAGGTCATAAACTCTTTTCCAGTAGGATTTACTTCTTTGTCCTGTGTCACCAATCTGCATAACTATTCGACTCCACTGATCAAGATGACAAGATCAGCTCCTGTCCAGATTAGACTGTCACTAGGAACCCCGGTTTTAAATTCTGTACGCTACTGGTCATAACTTCCCTTTTGCCAGGTCCATTGACAAAACTGTACGTCCTTACTCCATTGTTTTTCTGTGAGTATGTCTGTACTGTATCTTACCCCTTGTACTTGCCCTGGTGCAGAATGTAGTGCGTATTGCAGATACATCTTGTACTCACCTCGTAGAAATTGCATTGTAGCTTTTAGGAGTGAACTTTAATAACTTATCTTATAGGGATGCATGCTAACCATTTCTTGAGTAATATAGTCAGAAAAGCTTTTAGAAGAACCTCTATAGCTGTTCCTACATGGTTTGTTTGTTTGTTTGTTTCGTAAACTATCTTTTTATTTTTCACCTGACATTTCTCTCTTTGGATTCAAATAATATCATATTCTCTAGCTTTACCGAAATCTTTATTTTCCCTACCTATCTTTTTTAAGACTTTCTGTTTCTATTGGAAATGCTCATTAAGTTTTTGTTTGATGTGCATGAATGCTAGTTTGCTGATTCAGATGTCACAATTGTTTTACAACCATCATTTTTCAGGACAAAGGAGTTATATGTTTTGTTATATTGTTGGATATCTAAAGTGTACTAAATACGATGAAAGTTGTTTGTATAGTTTTTCATAAAAAATGGTAGGTGTATGTTTTATATTGTTTGGTAGTACACACAGAAGACTGGTATTAGAAGTTCCAAACATGCTATCCCATGACCATAAAACGCAAACTATCTATCTGCTCTTATATTTGTCAGTTTATGGAAAACAGGTTAGTGCAAAATGCTGGAGAATTTGTGGTCACTTTCCCACGAGCTTATCATTCTGGCTTCAGCCACGGTAAGGTGCATCTTATTTCAATTTCGTTCTCTTTTGGGCTGATGTTCACTTCATACGTGTTATCACTGTTAGGATTTAACTGTGGAGAGGCAGCTAATATTGCAACTCCGGAATGGCTAAAATTTGCGAAGGATGCTGCAATTCGAAGAGCTTCAATTAACTATCCTCCTATGGTCTCACATTTTCAGTTACTTTATGATCTTGCTAATGAGTTATGTTCAAGGTATATATACTTGTTTTGCAGCTTCTTAATTAATTTGTTACTGGTAGAGTTTGCTGTGCCTGAAACTGGTTTCATCTTATGTTGAATTTTGGCATTTTGCATTTTTTATACTTGCTAGAAGCAATTATTTTTGTTTTGAGTTAATTTTTTTTCTCTTGGACTCACTAAATAGTACGTAACCAATCTATAGGATTTTTGTGGTCTCAAAAACGAAGAAGAAAAACAAGGAAAAAGAATAGGTTTTGAGTTACCCTGATGTATGTATCATACTTCTAGATAGCTGAGAAATTGGTTTTTTCCAGGTCATGTTTGTTCAAATTGTATCGGATCAGACAAAAATGAACATTAACCGTCAGACTCACGTGTTTTAGATCAGTGGCTGGATGTTATAAAGCTTAGGATTATACTGTAATTATGGCTAAACTTCAGAAGAGACCGGTGGTGTAATTGGTGTTATTTGCCCAATTACACTGACAAACCTGGTTTTGAACTTTATGTATGTCCTGATTGTTGCGGACCTCTTCTGTTTGTTTTCTCCTTCATTTTCTTGTATCAGTTTGTTTCAGCCCCCTCTTCTTCTAGAGTGCAAGCAGACACAGAATGTATTCATTTTTTTATGTGTTTGTCTATAGTTTCCATTAATCTGTCAAGTGGGACTTTGTTGAAGTTTATGTAGCTTATCTGGTGTGTTTTCATAGTTCATGTGGAGCACTGGCAAGCGTCATTAAACCAAGAAGTTCACGACTCAAAGATAAGAAGAAAAGTGAAGTGGAAAGTTTGGTTAAAGAGCAGTTTGTAGAGAATGTAATACAACATAACAACCTGCTACATATTCTTGGAGAAGGATCTGCCATTGTGCTTCTCCCTGAGGGTTCAACTGACACATCTGTTTGTTCAGATTTACGTGTGGGCTCCCAATCAAGAATTGACACCAAAATGACTCCTTCGTTATCCCATTATAAGGAGGTTTCAAGACCAGAAAAAGGGTTATATGGTGATGATGGTATTCCTGGTGCAAAAAATGACTTCAAGGTGGAGAAGGGTTTTCGTTTACTCGGAGGAAATTTCTCCTCTCCATATGAAAGGAACAAGAATTTCTCTTTGAATAAAAGTGATTATATGTGCAATCTTCCTTCCATGATGAAGCCATGCTCCAAAACAGAAAATGGTGTTGGAGGTGATGCATTATCTGATCAGAGACTTTTTTCTTGTGTCACATGTGGAATAGTATGCTTTGCTTGTGCTGCCATCATTCAGCCTAAAGAACCAGCAGCGATATATCTCATGTCGGCTGACTGTAGCTTTTTTAATGATTGGACTGTTGGCTCTGGAGTAACTCGTGATGATCCCACTGTTGTTCAATATGATGCAGTTCAACCTGAGCCGAACTTTTCTTCAAGTAGGTTTCATATTGAAAAGCTTATATCAGTTTCATATATTTTCTTCAGTCTGTAGATGTATTTTAACTTGACTCACTTTTTTTTTCTCAATGCCCATTGCCCTTGCCATCGAATAGTATGGACTTTTATGTTATTTGCCTATGTCTCTTTTTTTATTCCATTTTTGCAAAACATTGTCATCAACATCATCATCAAGCTGCATCATTATTCTATCATGTACTGGTCTGCACTTACACTTTGTTGATTACTTGGAGGAGCTGTACTGACATTCTAACTTTTAGAGAGAAATAGTGCACATTTTCAAAACAAAAAAAGAACATTTTCAAATATAGAATTTGTTAGGTTTTCTAAATTCCAGGTTATTTTCTCCCATTCTTTGCAGATGATACAACAAATTCAGTGCCCTCTGCCCTCTGTCTTGGGTTTCTCTTGTTGTGGAAGTCTTTTTACAGAAAGATTGTTCGCCAGAAAATATCTTAGCTTTTGCATCTCTTTTACTTCACAAAGTGTGGCTATTTGTTTTGAAACCTGTTACTAATTGGATTTGGATTAGATGCTTTAACAGCATGAATAACCAATAGTGATTTCTTCATGCGTAATAAAAAGGTGTAATAGTTGGTACATGCATATTCCAATGTCTTATCATTTTTTTTTTTGCAAACTTGTGGTTTGAACCTTGACCATAAGTGAAAGCATCAAAGTATCTCTAATGACACCAAACTTTCATGTCTGATCCTTTTCCTGCTAGATTGCACTGTGTAATTTGCCCTTTTTCAGTCTTTAGGTCAATAATGTTGAATTCTCATAAATGAGGGCTCCGATTATCTAATGTCTGTTATTGGTCATAAACACTGTTTCACAAGTCCACTTGAGAGTCTGTTTCTATTTCTACTTTCTTTCAGTATCATAGAGCTTTTCCTTTTTCTTGAAATACAGGATGGACCGAAGATGAAACATCCTACGACTTTGCTGTTAAGCCCAACAGTCGTCAGCTTCTGATGGAAATTTCAAATAACGGGTTGGCACCTGATCCTCATCTGAAAAAGGATATTTCTGCTCTTGTACTTTTGGCTTCAACGTATGGAAATTCATCCGACTCTGAAGAAGAACACAATGAAGATTCTGCTCACTCAGAGGATGACATGAACTTGAGTAACTTTCCAGAAAAAACTAACCACAGTGATAGTAAGAATCATGACCATTCACTTCCAAGGCTTGAGGCTAGGGACAGACATGACGCTGATTGTGGTCCACAATCCACATCAGGAGGAGATGATATTAAATGGAGAAGTCCTCAAGACTTTCCGGTTGATGAAGCTGTGAATTATCCATCGATTAGATCAACCAGTTTAGAGGACAACGCTATTGTCGTATCGCCAAATTTTAGATCAGCTTGCTCAACAATTACCCCTGGCACAGAAAAGTTGAGGCTTAACAAGACCATGGAAAGTGGTGCTGTAAGTACTGATGAAGATTCTTCACGGTTGCATATCTTCTGTCTTGAGCATGCTGTGGAAGTGGAACAGCAACTTCGACCAATGGGAGGAGTGAATGTATTTCTCCTTTGTCACCCAGGTAACTGTAAGCAACTTTTAGAGGTTACCACTCAGTAGACATGTCATGGTTCTTTTCATCTGTTCTTTTACTTCATGCAGTTCTCTTACTGGGATTTGGAGCAGGCTTAGAAATAAAAATAGCATCATCCAGGCTGTGCCTGAGCAATTAGAGTATGACAAGAGTTTTAACACAAAGATGGCTTTATCTTTTTTCATCGATTGTACCCTCAGACCATAAATAATGTGACTGATGAATATTGCGTGTGTTTGCATGCATCTGTGCTTGTGAGCATGAATGCTTGTTCATGTAAATGCAACTCATACATTCTAGTTTGGAAAGAACAAAAAGAACAATTCTTTGGTTTGCAAGGTTTTTCTTTTACCAGGTTAGTTGATAGCCTTTTTAAATAAAAAAAATTGCTTAGTTGAATCGTTTACCTTCGATCAAGCTAAACTTCAATTCCAAGCTAGAAACTGTAATAAGTATACTCATCAGAATCCGTTGGTTCTATTTCCTGTTTTTTTTTTTGGTTAACAATAGTTGTACCCTCTAGTCGTAATTCGATCCCTAAATTAGCTAAAACTTTTACTTGTCTTATAATTGTGACTTGTTTTTTTTTTTGCATTCACTTGTTGCCCTTCTTTCTAGATAATGAATCCTGAAACCTTCTCACTTGTTTTTTCCTTTTCATTTTTCCTGGTATACATACAGAGTATCCCAAAGTGGAATCAGAGGCGAAGTTAGCTGCGGAAGAGCTGGGTATTGGGCATGCCTGGAATGATCTATCTTTCCGCGATGCCTCAAAGGAGGATGAAGAAAAAATTCGTGTGGCTCTAGATAGTGAAGAGGCGATACCTGGCAATCGAGACTGGTCTGTAAAGCTGGGTATCAATCTGTTCTATAGTGCCAACCTCAGTCGCTCTATTCTCTACAGTAAACAGATGGCTTATAATTTTGTTATATACAAGGCATTTGGCCGTACTTCCCCGGCTAGCTCTCCCACAGCAATGAACATTCAAGGTAGGAGGTCCTCGAAGCAGAAAAAAGTGGTGGCGGGGAAATGGTGTGGTAGGGTTTGGATGTCGACACAAGTCCATCCATTTCTGTCTGAAGCGTCAGATCACCAAGAACAAGAAAAAAGCGCTTATGATTGGGCATTGCAGGAGGAAATTGAGAAGAAACCGGAATGTGCTAAAAAGGCTGAGAAGGCAAAAATGCCTAGAAAGTCAAGTAGGAAGAGGAAAATGAGAACGGAGGTCGTATCGACAAAGAAAGTCAAAGCAAAAAAGAATGAAGATGTGGTTTCTGATCATTCATTGGAGAACATTCATAATAACCGGCTCCCGAGATATCTGCAAGGCAAGCAGCCTAAACATGCTGAGAATGAAGATTCTACATCATATAATTCACTGGATGATGATGAGCTGCATCTTGAAAGTGGGAGATTCTCTAAAAGAAATGATTTGAAGTATAGCCAACGAGAAATTGATTCTAGTGATATGATAGACAGTTGTGCTAAGCAGCGAAAGAGAAATATCCGCTGCCAGCGTTTCAAATCTGTTGAAAAGGAAGATGAGATTTCAGATGACTCACCAGGATATACCTCTTGTGAGGAATCTGGAAGGATTCCTGTAAGCTGGCATGCTAATTCCATTGAGCAAGAACACAGTCCATTGTATGAAGAAGAAGAAGAAGAAGAAGAAGAGCAGACATCTCCTAGAGGCAAGTTGATAAAAAAAGTTGCTAGGGATAAAGCAGACTCAACATCTTTGGTACCCGAAAATTCTATTAAGCAGTACAGGAGAAGGCGCACAATGACACGAGCTAAAAGTATTGACAATGAATTAAAAATGCCTGCTGATGCACTAGAGGGTAGATCTTACAAACAGCTTAAGAGAATGCCCAGAAATCAGCACAGGAAGTGTATTGAAAGGGATAATGTATTTTCAGATGATTCGCTTGAAGGTAATTCTTTGGATGATCATAGGACTTTTATAAGCAAAACTTCCAAATTCGCTGATGCGGTTTATTCCGCTTCAGATAATTCTCTGGGAGAAGATTCACTTGAGAGGCACAGAATCAGTCATGGTAGTAAAGCATCCAAATGTGATGAGAGTGACGAAGATGCAGTTTCATACAATTCACCAGATGAAAATGGTAATTATAGTGACCAGTTTAGGGAGATTAGTGCCAGAAGCAAGAAAGCCTGTTATGTTGAGAGGGAAGATGTTTCATATGATTCATGTGATGCTGATGTGCCACAGCATTCGAGGAAGATTACAAGGAACGAGCGGAATAGTTTCTATGAGCAGGAGGATGCTGCTTTGTATGGCTCAGAGAACAATAGTTCCCGGAAACAACAGAAGAAATCTCAAACCCGACAAAAAGCAAGACGGGAGATTTCTCAGCAACCGACACTACCGGATGAAGTGGCTCAATGGTCCTGCCGGAGAAAGAAACAAGAGCCTGTTGAAAAGCGAAGTAGCAAACATGAGCAGAGCATTGGGGACTCTGACTCCTGCCCAGAAGATGATGAAATGATCGGTGGCCCTAGCACGCGGCTCAGGAAAAGAGTCCCGAAGACTCTTAAGAAGACAGATCCCAAACCAAAGATGAAGAAGCCAGCAACAAATCAAAAACTGAAGAACGCTTCTCCTGTGAAGGCTGCTCCGGTTGCAAAAACCAAAGGGAAGGTAAGAGCAGAGGAAGGAGCGTACCAGTGTGACATAGAAGGCTGCAGCATGAGCTTCACCTCTAAACAGGAACTCACGCTGCACAAACGAAACGTTTGCCCTGTAAAAGGGTGTGGAAAGAAGTTCTTCTCACACAAGTACCTAGTGCAACACCGCCGCGTTCATGTAGATGACAGACCCCTCAAGTGTCCTTGGAAGGGCTGTAAAATGACCTTCAAATGGGCATGGGCTCGAACCGAGCACATTCGGGTTCACACAGGCGCGCGCCCTTATGTGTGTGGTGAGCCAGGCTGTGGGCAGACGTTTCGTTTTGTATCAGATTTTAGCCGTCACAAGCGGAAGACTGGTCACTCAGGGAAGAAAGCGAAGGCATAAATTAGCCTCGTGACTTAACATTGCTAATGTACCTACCTGTTAAATTGGCAGGTTTTAGACTAGGCGGTTAGAATTTGCCTATAATTGCCATCGACACAAGTGTTGATTTTTATTTTTCTTCAGAGCCTCATCATCATTAATTCTGTAAGCAGAGCAATTGCGCTAACGCCATCTGATTCTTGTATTGGCTAAATTACATGGCTTGATGTGCTCATAGTTGAATGCTTGTCCATTGATGATCGTAGCTAGTCAGGTATTTACTTAGATTTATTTTCACGTCGTATCACTTGACAATTTGCAATAATAAGCAATGAAAAAGAGTCTTTAACTAGTGATGCTGAAATACTAGTTTCTGGTACCTTCAGCTGCTAAGGAATCTTTCTGTTGCTAGAAATGAGGTTAGCAAAAGACACTTTGATGCTCAAGTAAAACCTCAAAGCTTAAAAGCATTCTTCTATTGCATACTAGCATCTCATTATAAGTACCTTATCCACCTGTATGTATGTTGCAATACACATTCTACACGAGCATAGTCACCTCGATGTCTGCCATGCATGGGAGCTGGATAGGATGTGTTCAAAATCTTCTAACATATTGATTATACTCCGTCTGTCCTAGGAGTGTTGTCACAACATCAAAAACATTTGGTCCCAAATGAAATGATATTTTTCATTTTTATTTTATTTTAGTCCACTTTTACCCTGCAATGCACTCACTCAAAGAGTCTAAGAAGTGGGTTGGGAGGGATTAGAATGAGTTTGAGAGGCGGTAATTAAAGAAGTTTATGTAAATTTTGTTAATGACCAAAACAATCTTAATCTACATAAAAAAGTTGAAAGTGTTAACACATTTGGGACGGAAGGAGTAATAGTTCTTATGATTTTCTTAAAGTAATTAGTTTTATCGTTTATGACCCTAAATAAAGAATTACAATTTAAACACCTAACTGTTGAAAATCTAACAATGTCTAATGAGTTATCGAGTCAATGACCTAAACTGCACTAATTTGCATAGTTAGGATACCGTGTTAGGGCGAGTTGAACTTCTCAAGCCTTTCCATAACTCAATCACTATAGTTTAGGGCAAAACTATATTTTGGCCATATATTATGGAGTATTCAACATTGTTCTGTTCTGTGTACAAAGTTTTCTTTCGGCAAAAACAATGTGCTAATACTAACAGTATCATCATTACCCCTTTCGCTTTGTCAATTCATTTCTTCCGTCTTTTCTTTCTTCAAATCCCATTGTAATGAGCATACGGATTAGGAATCATGGGAAATATCTCTCTACTTTCAATCCCAAATCATACTCAAAGATGCAGAGTCTTACTGAAACCACCAAATTATGGCGTATTACAAAGAAAACTCTAGTCCCTGCAACAATCTCCTTCCTATTACTCCTTGCTTGTTCAACTGTGATGTACAATGTAAGTTTACAATACACATTACGATGGCTTTTAAATACAAATGATTATCATCTGCCTTATCCGATCTACGCTTCTGATCATTACCAGATGTTTCCAAAGACGACTATTGTTGATGAAACTGAACTTCAGTTTCATCAACAATGGAGCCTCCAATGCTCGGAACAGATCAATCGAACACAAACATGTCCGACGAAGCGCAAACAGATCATCCATCAAACGCAACAACATGTTCCATCTTGTCCCGAATACTTTCGATGGATTCACGAGGATCTAAAGCCGTGGAAAGAGGCGGGAATCACAAAGGAGCTGGTGGAAACTGCTTACAGGGTTGCTCATGGACCAGTAAGGTTGGTGATATTGGATGGGAGGGTGTATGTGAAGAAGCAGAGACAATTAGCACTGGCCAATAGAGATACTTTCACAATCTGGGGGATATTACAGCTTTTAAGACTTTATCCTGGGACTTTGCCTGATTTGGAAATGGTTTTTGATCACACAGATCAACCTTATGTGTTGTTTGGTCAGTTTGGTGGGGATGTGATTCCGCCTCCTTTGTTTAAATATTGTGGGAGTAACTCTTCTTTCGACATTGTCTTCCCAGATGCATCATTTTGGAATTGGTAATACTCTGTTCTTGCCACTCTAATTTATAGTTATACTAACTCTGCCCCATAAAAAAATAAAAATGGTGCGTTTCTTTTTCAGCATTTAATTTATGATTTTATTTCTTCAACATTTTGATATATAAAGTCAAATAATTTGGATTCAAATTATAGATTAATGTATGTAGTTTATAAATATATTTATCTGAATTTTCTTAACGAGTCCTCTCTAGTAATAACTTGAATCTCCCAGAACATTAAAAAAGAAACGCACCAATTTTTCAGGAACGGAGCCCTCTATCCCAAGTTTGTTGTGGTTTTTTTACCTTTTAGAAATATTAATGTTATCTTGTTATTTAATTAACAGTTTAACATTACCCTTAACATTAAGACCATTTAAATAGATTAGGGGAAGTTAGAGATGATACTTGGTTAGGAATGAAGGGTCGAAGTGGAAGAAACACAAGACATAAGTGGAAATGAGTCATCTTGAATGAAACAATTTTATTTTGGAGAAAGGACTATAAGGATGGTGCAAAGAAGAGGAAAATGCAATGCATCTTGCTTAGTATGTTCATTGTAACAATAAAGTTGATTATTCCGAGCATTTGGCCCATGGTCATACTCCTGAGAGGACATGGGTGGAGGTTTTGAGTTCAAGCATCCACCTTCCATCCTCAACCCCAACCCCCAAATCTATCAAAAAAAAAAATTAAACCTGATTGTCAGAAGTATATACATTTAAGAGATGTCCACGTGGAGAGTTTACTTTTAGATTATATTTTAAAAACAATTACAAAAAAGTATTAAGTTTTTTTTTTGCATTGACATATCAGGTAACATAACTTAGGACTAGTTTTTTTTTTCTTTTTCCAGAGACCTACGTAGCATGACTAGTCAAAAAAGCAATGAAAGTATACGTTATTCATTTAACAGAACATCTTTTTTCATTTTGTTTTTGAAGAGACAAATTGAGGTATTTTTGCCGGAATACATTATCTTTACTTATTTCTATATGATTTTGTTTCCCCTTTTATCCTTCTCTATTACTGTATAAATATTATCATTGTTTAGATTCACCAAGTTACTATCTTGCTTTAGTTAGGCCCAAGAGCAATATGAGGCCTTGGAATTCTGTCTTGAGAGACATAAAAGTGAGAAATCAAAGGATCAAATGGAAAGATAGATTGCCTTATGCTTATTGGAGAGGGAGCACAAAAACAGTACCAGCTAGAATAGACCTCCTCAAATGTAATTTCTCCCAGAAAAATGATTGGAAGACCTATATCTACAATCAAGTACTACTATTTTTTTCTTCCATTTCTTGATTTTTTTTCCTTAAATCATTTTCAAATAGATTCCAATGGTATTTGAGCACCAAAGTCATGTATTATGTTGCATATATAAATGTCATTTTGTAGGATTGGGATCAAGAGATCAGAGAACGGTTTCTAAAATCAAACATAGCAGACCAGTGCACCCACAGGTGGTAACTTTTTATTTGATAATCGTATAATATAGTTGCAATTAGAACTAGTTGTTACAATTTGAAGATGGTGATTAAGCTAGAAGTGATCTTATAGAGTAAACTTCTTTAGACAGAATAGAAAGATAAATACTCCATCCCATCATTTGTTTGAAATGGTTTTATGACTGTCAAGATTGTCATTTATATTTATCCTTTCATCATGTCATTTATTTAATAAAATAATTTAAAATGTTAAAACTGTTGGACATTGTGTAGTGAATGAAAATAGAAAGTAAAATTTATCAGTAATTGTTTTAGAATCGATGGATAAAGAATTGAAGTATGAGTACTATATGTAAAAGGTTACCAAAAAGGAACTATTACAAATAATTTAAAATAACCCAGAAAAGAAAGTGTTTTAATTTTTTTAAGGAGTATTTTTAAACTCTTTAAGTTTAGTTGTCCTTGGCCATTTGGAAGTTAATTGTTTTCCATAATGTGTACAGGTATAAAATATATGTCCAAGGGTACACTTGGTCAGTAAGTGCCAAATACATTCTAGCATGTGACTCCATGACTTTATACATAAATTCTCAGTACTATGATGTTTTCAGTAGAGGATTGATGCCCTTAAAGCATTATTGGCCCATAAGAGATGACAAAAAATGTCCATCTTTAAAATTTGCTGTCAATTGGGGCAACAATCACCCAGAAAAGGTTATCTATCTCATTCGCTTCCTCACTGTTAATTTATCCCTATTTTGTCATGCCTAATGTTTACACTACTTGATTGAATATAGGCAATGGAAATCGGTAAAACCGGGAGCAACTTCATTGAGGAGAATCTCAACATGAAAGTTGTGTACGATTATATGTTTCATTTGTTAAATGAGTATGCAAAGCTACTGAAGTATAAACCAGAGATTCCTCCAAATGCTATGGAGTTGTGTGCAGAAAATTTGATGTGCCCTATAAAGGAAGGTTGGAAAAAGAGGATTATTCAGTCTCTCATCAAGACTCCTAGTAATAGAATGCCATGCACCTTGCCTAATCCTTATGGCCTTGAGGAAATACAGCTGTTACGGGAGAGAAAAGCTAATGCTTCTAGAGAAGTGGAAATGTGGGAAGATGAGCATTGGCAAAGTGTAAATTATTAGTAGCCATGGATTAATTAGGTAACCAAAAGGTTCTATGCCTACAAGAGTATTTAAGGAGAAATGTCAATGGGAGCATGTGTCATGACAATAGACACCATATGTTTTTTCCCCGCAAAAATCTAATTTGTGACATTATACACCAAAAGGTAAGAAGTGATTAATTAGAAACTTGTTCCAAGGGTTTAATTAATAGATCTATATAGTTATCTTTTTATTTTTATTTTTTGAAAAGGCAAATAGAAGGATGCATTGATGGAAGACGAACCAACCCTACAACAAAACAGGGGGCGGTGGAGAGGAAGAACAGAACAATCATGAAGATGGCCATATGTTTGCCATGGGAAGAATCTTCCTAAAAAAATTATGAATAGAGCCTGGTAATACAGCTAAATATCTTCTCAACAGACTTTCCTCCAAGTATGTGGAACAAAAAATGCAATTTAAAGCCTGGCATGGCAACAAACGCAGACTTTAGCATTTAACTAATTACATGCCACAAATCAGAGTAGATAAGCTGGATCAGAAATTTGAAGTAGGTGGTTATAGCTTAGTGACTAAGGGTTATAGAATTTATTTTTCAGAGAAAAACAAAGTTATAACCATCAAGAATGTTCAGTTTCATGAGGAAGATAAGTGGGACTGGAATGAGAAGAAACAAAGCAAGAAGAAGAAGATAGATGAAGAGAAGAAGATAGATGAAGAGATTCAGGATGAGAATATTGACAATGAACTAGTAAGAGGCACTGGATCATTATCTTATATATATATGCAAGATGCAATGTTGCTATTTTGGAACCTGCGGGCTATGAGGTAGCTGCTCAAGATCAGACGTGTGGGTGGCTACAATGGAGGAAGAGTTTAGGATGATTGAAAAAAATGAGACATGGGTGCTTGTGGACAGACAGTGTCACCGCACGCCACCCGAGCCCGGTTGCGGAGGCGGGGGCGCCGGGACGTCGGAAGCGGAAGCCGGAATGATACTGAAAGGCAGGTCCATCGAGACCTGCCGCGCGTAGCAGACCCGAAAAGCGAAGCAATTGTGGAAGCAACCTAACAAAACTTTCATACATATAACTAAAATAAAATCCAAACATACATTTCATGCATTAGCAACAGAGTAAGCCCCGCCCTCCGTGGACGAGTGCTTACGCACCAAAACATAGATACATACAGAATTCACCGAACCTAGGGTATCTAGCAAGCGCCAAGCGCTCAGAACATGCAACAGAACAGAATATATATACATACTTATACAATCATCACAATAATCCAGAAAGTATGCACATGCAACTACAGAGCCGACCCTAGGCCTAAACGTCAAAATACCTCGCGGGATTCAGACCAAGTAGACAAAATCCCAGCCCGCAAGGTACTGCTGCTGCTCAACACAACCAAGGCAGAAGCCCCACGGACCTACTCCGTTGGCTGCTTACCAGACCTACCTGAAATCCAAAAACAGAACCCGAAAAAGGGTGAGTCCTAAAAAAGGACCCGTAAGGGATTTGGGGTAAGATAAGCATATGTAACCCTGCAAAACAGAAAGATAATAATATACAGAATATATACGACAGAAAACAGAATATCGTGCATGTAATAAAACAGATCAGAATCCCGAAAATATGCGATACGAAATCGCCATAAACCCTTATAACAAATCAGAACGACAGCCTCCCTCTAAGGGAGTCAGAAGCCGAAGCTATTACAGAAGCATGGTGCACCAGCTGGGGTAGCGAACCCTCAACTGTCGTAGGGTTAACAGACAGAGTATGCCATAAGGCATACTCCTACAAATTACATAACGTACCTTAAAGCAGAAATTTCCGAAATACCTGCAAAACAGAAGTGCAACAACACATACACCTACAGACTACAGAATATGCCCTAGGCATATAATACTGAAATACTTGCAGAACGGAAAGTGAAACTAAACATACACCTATCTTACCAAAAATAGCAGAACCAAACCCTTACCTCTCAAGTCCAGAGTATCAGACCGCTTCTGGACAACTTCCATACTACGACCCGAAACTCAGAAACCCCTCTTTTTCTCACCTCCGAACCTCAGAATCTGTCAAACCAAGTTGAATTAGAATCCTTATCGTCCACACTACCAAACTACACCCCCGACCCCAAAACCGAAAATCCGGCAGAATTTCCGTAAAATTCCAGATTTCCACAGAAACTTCAGAATTCAGAACCAACCTAGACAATGCAAGGTTATACATTGACAAACATAATCCAATAAGCAGAATTGATCAAATCCAACCTTAAAATCCTTCATTACCCGACGTTTTCCGATAAACCCGCATAATTGCAACTTTTCCAATTCTTACCCGAAATCAACGTTTCAAACTTCTAACCACACCTAAATTCAACCCCAACACCATTTAAACATCCAATTCAACCAAAATCAAACCCCAACATAGAAAAAGAATCATCCAATAAATCGGCTCCTTTGCCAATTTTTACCCAACTTCCAAATCAATCCATTCAAGCTTCCAATTAACCAATCTAATCACCAATTTCACTTCTAAACCAAGAATGCTATCCAATTGCATCCAAAACAACAAAACTCAACAATGAACATCATTCCATAATTTCGCCAAATGGGGTTTTTAACTCAACTTGTTTTCCATCAAATTGAATCCATACATAAGCTTAGAATCATGCTAAGATTAACATACTTGAAGCATGAACCAAGATAACAAACACACATCAACATAGAATTTTCCAAAAATTCGGCCTAAATAGGGATTTTTACCCAAGATGTGTTCTCCAAAATCCAACACTTGATTAACACTCCCTACTACCCAAGAACAACATACTAAAAATTGGGAGGAAGAGAATCATCCTAGCTAGTAGCTAAGAACAAACCCATAATTTGCAAAATCTCCTCTTTTCTCCACTAAATCATGTTTCCAACATGAAAAGAGAGCCTAGGAAGGAACTTACCACATGAAGGACCCAATTCCTCTTTAATTTGAGCCAAGATGAAGAACTTCAAGCTTGAGGTTGAGCTTCAACAATGGCATCGGCAGTAGCAGCAAGAGGGAGAAGAAGAAGAAGAAAAGAAAAGAAATGAAAGTGAATTTAATTCACTTAAGTAAATATAACTATATATATATATATCCTTCCTTTATCCCATCCATTCTCTTCTTAAATAACAAAGAGACAAGTGTCCCTTAACTTGTCTCCCAAATCTGCCGAAACCATGCTACTGCCCATGCTGAAATTATTTTTATTTTGTACCCAAATACGAATTAACCTCCAAACTTTTCCAAAAGTTCCCACTTTTTGGCCCAAAAATAATTACCGAATTCCAAAATTAACGAAACTTGGACACAACCCTCAGAATATTATAACATTCATAAAACATATTTCAAAAGTTCATTTACCATTCCGGAGTGTCCTACCGAGCTCGCTGAACCCGAACCAAAACCCGACGTGCGAGCGTGTCAACCCCAACCGAAATTCCGTCACTCCAAAATTCTATAAAAATACCCATAAATTCCATCTTAAATTATAACACAACTTACCCCAAAGCCGTCAGAAAATTTCCATCCCGAGCCCCGGGGGAGTCGCCCGGAACCGAACGTCCCGCCCCAAACATTAAACTCCACAACCACCTCCGGGACGTTTCCACGACTCCAAAACTACAAACGGCTTCCCAAACTGAGATCTCGAGAGTGCTACCGAGCCCGCTGTACGTCCCGAGGCGACCCCGACAACCCCCCGGCGCCAGAAAAATATTTTCGGCGGAAACGTCCGGGGGACCCACATGACCTCAAAAACGAAAGGGTTCGTCAATATGATACTCGGATAAGGCTCGGGAGCCGTCTGAACACCGAAAAACGTGACCCGCAGGCCAAAACCGGAGCCCCGGGTCACCCGGTCGCAACCCGCTCGGGGTGACCGTAACAAGTGGGGGTGTGTAGATAGCGTGTACCTTTCCCAAGCCATCCTTTTATAGGAGGTGTTGAGGTAGCGGTTGTCCCATGATCCGGAGTAGTGGAGTGTTCCCCCACGTTCCGGAGTAGTGGGAGACTGGAGGTGTGATGGAGAACGTGGGTAAGTCGTGGGGATGACCGTTCCCAGCTTCCTTTCCCCAGTCCGTGACGTTGCTAAGTGATTGATGGCGAAGACCAGGGTGCGGAGGCCTTGTCTGGCGAAGCCAGGAGATGCGAACCCGCGAGGTCCTGGCGAAGCCAGCAGGCGCGAAGCTCCCTTGATAACGCCTTCGCGAGATGCGGTGGTATCGCGGTGTGTTTCCTTGGCTGCTGCTGATGATGACGCGAGTGGCGATGCGCGAGGGGCATTTGCTTGGGTAGTGTACCAAGGTGCCTCCTCCTAGAGGCGGAGTATGGGCAGGGTCCTGTACTCCGCGTTTTGGCTCGAAGTCGACCGTTGGGCAACAGTCACTTTGACGGTAGGCCGAACGTTTCCTACCGTTAGTGATACCTGACACGCGGCTTGTTGGGATTAGTTCTCCGTTTGAGGCGACGTTTCGGCTTCGTTAGGGTTGGGCCTATAAATAGCCGGCTTGTTCGCGGATTTCCACTCTTTGCATTCTCGTTCTCTTGCTCGAATCTTCTCTGTTGCTTCGTATTTTGTTGCTTCTTCCGCTTTTTTGCTTGATTCTGATATTTGTGGTGCGTGTCTGATCCTCTGTCGCTCCTGTTGCTTCGGCATTGGCCTGCTTTTGTCCTCGTAATTTCAGGTGAGAGGTCACTCTTTTGTTCCTTGCATGCAAGGTGTTCGACAAAATTGCTAATAGACTGTTCGTCTTCTCAGTCTTTCTATTCTCTTTCTCCTGCAGTAATGGCTGCCAAAGGAGTTGCTCGCCCAGTCGTCCCCGCCGTGGACAAGACCGTCGTGAAGGTTGACAAGCTTCACCAGGATCTTGTCAAGGCCTTCTTTCCTATCGAGGAAGTTGCGGTGTACACGGCGCGGAGCGGACCCTGCAAGGCGCTCAAGCTTCCCCAGACGCCGGAGAATCTGGAGAGTGCCGCATTGTGCCTCTACACTGCCCAGATGTCTTCTGGGCTGAGGTTTCCTTTGCCTCCCCTGGTCCAAGATCTGTGTACTCTGTGGGGTCTCCCACCGTCACAGCTTGGGCCCAACACCTTCATCCACATCGCCGGCTTCATCGTGGCGTGCCGGTTGGCTGGGGCAGAGCCGTTCGCTGACGTCTTCCTACGGTTCTACCGACTTGATCTGCGAACAGGGGGACAGTTCTTCCATGTTACCCCCCTTAGTGTTGGGGGAACAACTCTGTGTCTTTTGGTGTTCCTCTGAAGTCTCATCATGACTGGCACGGTAGTTTCTTTTTTGTTTGCAGGGACGAGTCCTGGGGGTTCCCAGTGGCGAGGACTTCAGAGGCTGTGCAGAGCGTGGCTCCAAAGCCGATTCTGTACACAGACGGGCGAAGGTGGCGTGAATACGTTCGTCTTCTGGGATGGCTAGATGATGTGCTGGCAAGGAGGTCTTGCGATGACCTGTTCCCATTCTCCCTTGCGCAGCTGGACGAGGTGACCCTGAGGTGGGCCGGCATTAGCACGGGTTACTTGATAGACTCCAAGGTGCCTCCACCTTATGAAGGTTGGGCACCCGCGCATCGCGGTGAAGTGGTGGATGCACTGCGTGCTGCCCTTGCAGGGCCGAGAGGTATGCGCTGATTAGCCTTCTTTTAATTTCTTATGCGAACATGTACTAATCTTTGTGGTGTCCAGATGCTCCTGCTCGCCCTGACGAGGAGAAAGGGAAAAGGGGATCCATGCGCGCTGCAGTGCAGATTCACCTTGCTTGCGCTTATAAGCAAAATGCTTCTCCTGCTGCGGAGAAGGTATTGGGTGCCATCGGGCCCCCACGAAGGAAGAGGCCAACCACCAGTGCCTTGGTGCCATTCCAAGGAGCGGGGAAGAGAAGGAGAGAGGCTAGTGATGCGGCGCAACCCTACGTAGAAAAGGCTATTCGCGAGTCAGACTAGGCGAAGGTGAGAGGGTTTGACCAGGAAGCACTCCCCAGTGTGAGGGAAGCGACTGAGGGGGGACTTCTGAAAGTACCCCTGGGGAAGAGGGGATTCGCGAGACTCCAGTGGTGGAGACTACTGGCCCTTCTTCTGCGAACGTGGCGACGGCACCGGCTGAAGACACCAGAATGGATGCCTTCGTTTCTGGGTTGCTGGCGAGCCCTCTTAGGGCGGGTGGTTAAATTGCCCCTGGGGATGTCGCGGTGGCAACCCCCTCTCAGGTCGAGACTCACCCTCAGTTGGAGGTTCCTCCCCATCCCCAGGTGGAGGTCTCTCAGATTAAGGCTTCTCCTCAGGTGGGGGGACCCCCCACCAAAGAAGATAACTTCAGCTGGCGATCTCCTGCTGGCCATGAGAAGGAAGTCCCAGTCGGCAGCGAAGACCAGCAGTTCTGTTGGGGGGAAGGTGCCAGTAGCCCCCGTAGGGAGCGACACGCCCGTGTTGAGTGATACCCAGCCTGAAATGAGGGGAGATGTTGGGGGCGCTTTCCCAACAAGCAGCCAGACTTCCCAAAGGGAAGGGGCTCCAGAGGTGGTGCCCCCAAGCGTCCCAGCTGGCGCTACCAATGATGCCTTGGTGGCGAAGGGGATCCCAGAGAAGACGAGTGCTTGGGATGTGGTTCGCACTTCCTGCGAACCGTCTGGGAGTGGTGCCTAGGTGAAGCCACAACGCAAGCCATCCACTGGCGAGGCCATCCTTGCCCTGGACCAGGGCCCTTAGCCGGGTGAGTTTCTTCCCTTGTTTGCGTGTGTTCCAAGTTCTCTTTGTTGTGCTAACAAGTCGTTTGATGTAGGGACGGATTCTTCTAACCCGCATGGTAGCATCCGCCAGAGCGTGGTGGACTTGGGCGCAGCGGCGACCGTGCTTGAGGAGGCTGGAGTTTGGTCGCATTTCCTTGAGGGGAAACGCGTCGCTGCCCAGAAAACCCCCAAGTGGTCTGAGGATCCCGCCGCGCTGAAATCCCTGAGGGAGGACCTCAGGGCGAAGGTGTATAAGGAGGAGGGCATGCCTCTGGAAGGGGCCTGGGACCCTGTCTTCCTGTTGAACAACAAGTCCTCCTTGTTGTTGGGGGGAGAGCACACGCTGCTGTCTTGCCTGGAAGGGCTCCGCACACCTTTTGATAGGGAGTTGATGGACCGTAGTCTGGACTCTGCAGTTGAGTTTATGGAGGCTGCCAAGCACAACCTTCAGGTGAGGCCACTCCCCTATCCTTTGTCTTATGTTCTCTAATTTCTGTACTAACTTGTCTCGATGCAGGCTGCCATCAATGAGTATGCCAGTCTCAGCCAGTGGCACAAGTTCCCGAGTTACGCGAATGCGAGGGACAGTGCCCAGATAACTGAAATTGCCCGCCTGAAGAAAGAGGCAGAGGCTGCCCACGCTGCCAAGGCTGAGGCTGAGAGGGTGAACAGGAGAGTGGCAGAGCCGGAATCTTGGTGCGCCGCTCTCACCAAGGAGACGGTAGAGTCCCACCTGGAGCATTTGAGGAGGGACGCCCTTCTGGAGAAGCTCGAAGCGTGGTGTCCCCTTCGCGAGGCAGAGCTGGCGAAGAAGGAGGATGAGCTCGCAAAGAAGGAAGCTGAGGTTGCTGTTCTGAAGACGGCATTCTCTTCCCTGAAGTTAGATGCAGAGGACCGCCTGAAGGATGCTGCGGACAAGCTCTTGGATTCAGAGCTTGGTGGGAAGGAGATCGCGAACGAGCACGTCAAGCTGGTCACAGACCTAATGTGCGCGCTGGGGGACATCTAGCAGCTTGAGCGTGATCTTGGACTGGAACTGTATCCTGGAGAGGACCCAGCATGAATCGACCTACGCGGTGAAGATCCATGAGAGGTGGCCTGACCTGAGGCAGAGAATTGATGAGCTCAAGTCCCAAAGCGAAGTCGCAGCGCAAGGGTATGAGGAAGGCTGGCTGCGATGCCGCTTTCAGTTGGAAAAGCTGCACCCTGGGTTGAACTTGGATGCCCTGGATGCCTCCAAGACCAGCGATCCTGAGGCGAGTGCCCTGCTTGACTGGGGCGAGCAAGGGAGGAAGATGGGTGCTGGATGGCACGCCATGTTAGATTAGGAAGGGATTTTAGGTCATGTGTTTGACCCCCCTTTAGTTAGGCCGGCCCTTAAGCCGTTGTAATCTTGTACCTGCAAAGAATGTACAGTTCCAACAATATAAATGAACAAATCAGTTTACCTTGATTGTCCACGTTTTTCCTTTATTCCTGCGATAGCCTTATAGGGTGCGTTAGCAAGCTGTTAGGCAAAGTCGTTATCTGTTGGGATTCGCTTCGCGGGGTCCCAAAGATTAGAGGGATTGCTTGTGGTTCGCGAGGGCGAAATCATCAAGGACCTCAATGTGAAGGCTGGTTTCCAGCATGGGGATCTGTTTGGGGTTCGCATCGCGTGGCCCCGAAGATCAGTTGAGGGATTTTGTGGTTTGCATGGGCGAAACCATCAAAAGCCTCTGCGAAGCCGTTTCAAGCTTGGGGATCTGTTGGGATTCGCTTCGCGGGGTCCCAAAGATCTGTTTCACAAGGTTCGCGTTGGCGATGCCCTTGGGTAGTGTACGCATGTTTGCGTGTATGGGCGACCTGACAAGGTCTGATGCCGTGACCTTAATAGGTTAGGCTTTTAGCCGTTCTGACCGGTCGGGTGCAGAAGGCGTTTGGGCGATTGTCGATGAGATTACTCTGCAATAGTGTTAAGTGGAGAAGCATTTCATTCATTCCAGCCATGGGGTTACCATGATTTACACATAGTATGGATGAAGGTTGTCTGCATGGAAGTTGGAGGGATTGGTTTCCCATCTTGGTCCTGCAACTCATAGACACCCGGCCGGACTTGCTTGTGGATGATGTATGGACCATCCAAGTTGGCTTGCAGGACACCCTGTTTGGGGTCGCGAGCAGTGAGGACGGATCTGAGTAGCGCGAGGCCGCCTGGCTTGAGTGCCTTGGGCTTGACCTTGGCGTCATGTTTCAAGTTGAGATGTTGTTTGAGAGTAAACAGGCGAAGGCGTGCCCCTTCGCGCAGTTCCTCCAGCAGGTCCAGTTTGACGCGAAGTCCTCGAGTGTTGGCCTCATCATTGAAGTTGATCATCCTTATTGTTGGGAAGTCTGCCTCAATGGGGAGGAGTGCATCAGCGCCATAGACCAGGGAGAACGGTGTCTCGCCTGTTGGCGTTCTTGTTGTTGTCCTATAATCCCATAGAACGCTTGGGAGCTCATTCACCCATCGCCCCTTTGCGCCAGTCAGGTGCTTCTTGAGTCCCTCTTTGATTGTGCAGTTGGTGACCTCAACTTGGCCGTTGAACTGGGGGTGTGCCACCGGGGCATACAACATGTGAATCTTGTTGTCTTCGGCCCATTGCTGCACGCTGTGGCTAGCGAACTGGCTCCCGTTGTCTGTGATGACGGCGCGAGGGCTGCCATATCGACATACAATGTTTTCCACAGGAACTTGATGATTTTGGAGGATGTTATCTTCACCAAGGGTTCTACTTCAATCAACTTTGTGAAATAATCCACGGCGACAACACAGAACCGGTATTGTCTCGTTGCCTTTGGCATTGGTCCGATGAGGTTGAGACCCCAAAGGGCGAAGGGTACGGGGTTTGTGAGTGCTGGATATTCCGTGGATGGAAGTCGTTGGATGCCCGAGTTGATCTGGCATTGATGGCACATTCTGACAAGTGAGGATGCGTCTTTCTTCAAGGTAGGCCAGTAGTATCCCTGGCGGAGGGCTTTGTGTGCAAGTGCCTCCGCCGCAATGTGGGCACCACAGCTGTTACCCCCCCTGCCGTGTGCGGCGCGGAAGCCGGGGCAATGCAGAGGCGGGAACCGGAGCCAGGGGTAATAGCCGTCGCGGAGTGTTCCCTAAGGTGTGATGGTCCAAACCCACCCCATTCGATTCTTTTCTGACATAAGCTTGTAGTACAAGTAACGAGAACCATATGAGTTTAACATACTTATACACATTCCCAAACCGATACAAGTGTGATGCAAAACTAAACGTGCTAGCATTTACATTTACAGAGCCAGATCCTTCTGCCGAACAAAATACCTACGTGTGTGGAGGGATCTGGAGCACCAAGATCCTCAGGCAAAACTCCACGTAGGTCACCGCTGCTGCTATGCACAGTACAAAAGACAACTATTAGACATCTCCCAAAGTTTCCAGAATCAGAATCAGATCTTACAGATATCACAACCACTGAATCGGAAAGCAGAACCAGAATTCACTAGTACCTGAAACACAAACACCAAAAAGCACCGAGAGCCTTTACTCCTCGGGCTTCTTATCAGATGAGCCTGAAACAGTGAACAGAGTAAGGGTGAGTCCTCTACGAGAACTCAGTAAGGGTTGGCATAGGGTAGGGTATATCAGAAATACAGAGTATTCGGAACTGAAACACCTGCACAGAAAAATACATATACAAACAGACAATAATAATAATAACATTCATTTGTCAGACGGATTCGGTAGACCTCTGAGGCTCTTAGCCTTACAGAAGAGGATTTCAAAATTTCAGAGTATCATAATATCAGAATTTATCAGAGGCATGGTACCAGCCCGGGGTCCGAAATCCCCGCTGCCAAACAGATCAGATTCAGACAATAAATACAGAAGATAACTTGTCAACCATGTTATTCTGAAACGGATAACAGAATTCATACACATCTACCTAACCTATGCGATAGGTTAAGTTTAGCGTTGTGAAGGCTAGAGAGGAGTGCTGAGGGTCGCATCGCGATACTGAAATGCGGGGCGAAGAAACCCCTTTGCGAAGGCGAAGCCTCTTTGGTGAAGGCAGAATTGCAGTGCGAAGGTGAAGGCTCCTTGGCGAAGGTAGACCTTCAATGTGAAGGCGAAAGCTTCTTGGCGGAAGCAGACCTTCAGTGCGAAGGTGAAGGCTTCTTTGCGGAAGCAGACCTTCAGTGTGAAGGCGAAGGCTTCTTGGCGGAAGCAGACCTTCAGTGCGAAGGCGAAGGCTCCTCTCCCAGATTCATGCGAAACCTTTCCAGATTCATGCGAAGCCTTTCCCAGATTCATGCGAAGCCTTATACCCAGAACGGTGATGACCCTAAGACACACACCCCTTGCGAAACTTAACCCCAGTTCATCCTAATTTTCAGGTTATACGAAACCCAGAAACCATAGAATCACAGAAGAACTGAACCCTTACCTAATACTGAAGATTTCCACGCAGCCGAATCATCCCATGCACGAAGAACGCAATTCACGAAACCGCGGCGGAGAGGAGCGTGCGCGATGCCACTCTTTTCAGAATTTCAGCTTCTTTCTTCCCTCACAACTGATCACAGAACATGCAAATCAAAATTCTGATCCGTAGAAAACGTATAACCCCTCACCGTGAATAACATACTTCCTTACCTCAGAAATCGGACTAGTTTTGAAGAACATCACCTTGAGCTTCCAACTTAAACAAAATGGACGAGAGAGAGAGAGAGAGAGAAGGTTTCTGAAATGTGAAACATGATACCCTGCTCATGTCTCTCTTCTTTAAAACCATTTAACCGACTCATTTTCCTTGTAGGAGAGGAAACCTCTCTAAACTTTCCACATGTACAAATCAGTCCTCAAACTTTGTAAAGTGGCGATCTCTTCCAACCGCAACTCGCATATCTTCCAAACGAAATTTCCTACGGAACCAAAACTTTGACACTAACTCCGAGACTCCATAATATATGGAAAACATGTCCAACATGTATAATCAAAATTCCCGATTCCACAGAAATCAGAAAACAGATCGGAAATCTTACAGAGCTATCTCGGAAGTCTTCCGGCTCACGGCGACTGTAACAATCTTCCCCCCTTAGGACACTTGGTCCTCCAAGAGGGTCTTTAGTCTCTGATAATCCTCAGGATATTACTCAATCATACTCTTCTAGATCTCCCAAGTTGCTTCCCGGTCAGAATGGTGCGACCACTGAACCTTGCTACGGAGTTTCCTAGTATCCTGAGCCAGAATGGCAACCGGTACTTCCTGATAAGTCAAATCCGGTGCCAAGTGAACCTCCTCCGCAGATACAGTCTGAATCGGATCTAACAGACATTTCTTGAGCATACTGACATGGAAAACATTATGAACCGCAGATATGTTAGGTGGCAACGCCAGACGATAAGCTACCTTGCCAATCCGCTCAAGAATCTCATACGGACCAATGTATCTCGGGGCTAATTTGCCTCGTTTACCAAATCTGACGATTCTCCTAATCGGGGCCACCTTTAGCAACACCTTAACACCAACCTCAAACTCCAGATCTCTCCGACGTCTGTTTACATATGAGGTGGTTCTGTCGTTGGCAGCTTTCAACCGTGCCTGGATCTTCTTAATCTTCTGCGTAGTTTCCTCAGTGATTTCCGGACCCAACTCCACTCTGTCAGACGCATCTGCCCAACAATGATGTGTCATACACCTTTGTCCATACAGAGCTTCATAAGTTGCCATACTGATAGTACTTTGATAACTGTTGTTGTACGAAAATTCTGCCAACGGCAAGTGCTGATCCCAATCACCTCTGAAGTCTATCGCATGCCGTAACATGTCCTCCGTAATCAGATAACCCTTTCCGACGGTCCGTCGGTCTGAGGGTGTTACGCTGTGCTCAGATGGATCCGCGTGCCCAATTCTTTATGAAAAGCATTCCAGAATCGTGCGGTGAAGCGCGGATCCCGATCAGAGACTATGGAGTCTGGTACTCCATGTAATCGCACAATCTCCCTGATATACAGATGGGCAAGCTTTTCTAATGGATCTGTTACTTGGACAGGCAAAAAGTGAGCACTTTTCGTCAAACGGTCCACAATGACCCAGATAGCGTCATGATGCGATCGTGTCAAAGGCAGAGCTGTCAGAAAATCCATCGTAACGTTACCCCATTTCCTAACCGGAATGGGCAACGTCTACAATGTTCCTGCTGGCTTCTGGTGCTCAATCTTCACTCTCTCACATGTAGCACACTTTGAGACATAAGTGACTATGTCTCTCCGCATGCCAGGCCACCAGAAGTGTGTCTTCAAATCCTTGTACATCTTCTCGCCTCCAGGGTGTATGCTCAATCGACTTGAATGAGCATCTTCCAAAATCTTCTCCCGGAGTGCCTGGACATCGGGTACATAAGGTCGATCTCTGAAGTACAACAATCCCTGCCTGTACTCAAATGACTGTCGTAAAACTCATTTGCTCTCGTCTGATATCCTCCTCAACTCTGAATCCTTTCCTTGTGCCTCTCGAACACTATCTAACCATCCAGACCGAATAGTCAGGGTGCAAAGTTGTGCATCCTCCCAACGCCTCCATCCGTACCACAAACATACTAGATCATCCTCTTTGACTCTATGGTCCGTGTCTCCGCCCCTGACCAAACCCATATACATCCTGCTCAGAGCATCCGCTACGGAGTTACCTTTACCGGCGGTGTATTCGATGCTACAATCATAATCCTTAATGTACTCGAGCCACCGACATTGCCTCATGTTCAACTCCTTCTGAGTGAACAAATACTTCAGACTCTTGTGGTTGGTGTAAATCTGAAATTTGCTCCCGAGCAGATAATGTCTCCACTATTTCAGAGCATAAATCACTGCAGCCAGTTCCAGATCGTTTGTCGGATAATTCTGCTCATGCGGTCGAAGCTGTCTTGACCCATAAGCAATCACATTATTCCCCTGCATCAGAACACAACCCAGACCGACTCGTGATGCATCCATATAGACAACATACGGTGCGCCCGGATCTGGTAGTATCAGAATTGGAGCATTCGTCAGCCTCTACTTAAGTTCCTGAAAACTGTGCTCACACTCGTCAGACCACACGAAAGCTTGTCCCTTCTGAGTTAGCTGAGTAAAGGGTGAAACTAGAACGGAGAAACCCTGAACAAACCTCCGATAGTAACCAGCTAATCCCAGAAAGCTCCTGACGTCACGCACGTTCGTGGGTTGCTTCCAATCTCACACGGCCCTAACCTTTTCAGGGTCTACAAACAGACCATATTCTCCGATAATATGACCCAGAAAAGCAGCCTCACGAATCCAGAACTCACACTTGGAAAACTTGGCATACAGCCGATGTTCCCATAGTGTCTGCAATACCATCCTCAGATGGTCCTGATGTGCATCCTCATCCTTGGAGTAAATCAGGATGTCATCGATAAATACCACAACGAACGAATCCAGGTAAGGACGGAAAACTCTGTTCATCAGATCCATAAACGCTGCAGGTGCGTTAGTCAGACCGAACGGCATAACCGTATACTCATAATGTCCATATCGAGTTCGAAAAGCAGTCTTCGGAACGTCTTCCTCCTTAACCCATAACTGAAAGTATCCGACCGCAGTCGATCTTCAAAAGACATTTGCTCCCTTCAATCGATCAAACAGATCGCCGATCCCGGTAGCGGATACCTATTCTTTACTGTAATGGCATTTATCTTTCGATAATCAATGCACAACCTAAGGGTTCCATCCTTCTTTCTCACAAACAAAACCGGAGCACCCCACGGAGAAGTGCTCGGTCTGATAAATCCTTTCGCAAGTATCTCATCTAACTGTTTCTTTAACTCATTCATCTCAATTATAGGCATGCGATAATGAGGTATAGAAATAGGAGTAGAACCTGGTTGGAGCCGAATCTCAAACGCGACCTCTCGCTCCGGTGGTAGCCCTGGAAGATCCTCCGGAAAGACTTGTGGAAAGTACCGCACAATCGGAATCTTTTCCAGCTCCATTCGGGTGTCAGTCAGATTCAATTCAGAATACTCTTCCTCATTCACCACCGGGACCCGATCCAGCACCTGAAGCTCCATACTGTGTTCCACAACCTCCCCATCCGGTGCAACAGACAGAGGCACTACCTCTCCCGATATCCTGATCTGTCGCTGGGCACTGAATAAAATTCTTGGATAGCCAATCCATCCCAAGAATCACATCATACTTCGGAACATTCAGAACTAACAGATCAGACAGAAATTTGTGCCCTCCCACTATCAGGACACAATCTCGAGCCATCTCACTCGAGAATAGATATTGACTCCCAGCAGTTTTAATTAGAAAACATCAGATAACTGACAGACAGATAATCGCAGAGATTGAGCACATCTCTGTGCTACAATCGATGTAGAGGCACCGATATCAAACAGAACATTAACAGAGATATCGTCAAGAGTAGTGTACCTTTCAACGCTCCTCGCTGAGCTGATTCGCCCTGCTCAATCCGAAAGACTCTGCCAGCTCGAGGCGGCTGTGTTGGTGGAAGTGGTGGTCGCGCTGGTTGTCGCGAACCTCTCTGAAATGTTTCCCACCCCCTGCGTGCACTAGGCTGCTGTGAAGGTGGCACACGAGGAAAGCTACCAGACTCCTGTCTTGGCATCAGAGGACAGTTGCGAATCCAATGCTCCGTGGATCCACATCTAAGACATTGGCCAGACTCCCGATAACATGGTCGACCGGCATGAAACGTCCCACAACTGTGACAAGGTGGTCCAGATGGTGCTACAACAACGCCTTTACCTCTGTCGCTCGGTCCAGCCCTGGAAGTCTGCCCAAAATCCCTGAATGGTCTTCGTGATCTCTGAAATCCAGAACCTGATACGTTCTCACGAGGCCGATAAGGGGACTCCTTTTGCTCCAAAAGCTGAGCCTTTTGAACTGCCTCACGATAAGTAGTGATACCCAGAGGTCGCAATGCCCATCGGATATCGGGACGCAGTCCCCACACAAATCGCTTGGCCTTCTGCTCCTCAAACTCGTAATCGTGAGGAATAAAACGGACCAACCGACCAAACTCTTGTTCAGAGTCCTGCACGGTCCTGTCGCCCTGCTGTAGGCTATTGAACTGCCTCTGACGGAGATCTCGAACGACATCACCGATATAGTACTCCAGGAATACTCGGGAAAACTCTTCCCAACCCATACCTGGGTCCTGCTCATCTTTACGCTCGAACTGCACTCTCCTGTCACTTTGTACACTCCTCCACCAATGATCTGCCTGGCTAGTCAGATTATATGTAGCCAGGGACACCATGGTAGGGGAAGACAAATGTAACATCCCGAGCATCTTCTCCATATCGGAAATCTAGGTCTTGGCGGCTTCCGGTCCTCCCTTTCCATCAAACTTCATCAGATTCAGACGCAAAAACCGTTCAAGCAGTCTAACACTCCCAGATCGGGGTTTCTGCAGAACAAGTCGCCTGCGAGGCCTGCAGGAACTCTCTGTCTCATCATTCTCATCACCTCGACGTCGCCGGTGATGGTAATGCTCATCCTTAGACTGATCAGATCTAATCTTACAGTAAACTTCAGAGCGCACCCTTCCAGGTCGAAGGGGTCTCTCAGAGTCTCCTTCTTGCGACGTAGTATCAGTATGAACCGTGGCACGAGTGACAGTATTTTCCTCACTTGGACCTTGCTGAACCCTTGGAGTAACCTGAGCCAAAACAGGCAGTATCGTCGTAACTATATCCCGGATTTGTATCAGAGTCCGTGCAAGATCAGTGTGTTGTTGCTGAGGATGCAACTGTTGTTCCAGATCTTGATCCTCTGGAACAACTCTCAGAGAATCTGGGTCCCTACCCTGCTCATCCTGATCTCGTTCCTACTGACGGTGAGTATTAACCATAATTCCTGAAATTCACAAATACCAGAAACAGATACACGATGGTAAGTATCTAACAGAAGCTAGCAGCAGATTTTCCTATTGGTTCTGTAATGTAAATGTAATGCATGATGCAATCACACCCCTCCAACTTACACAGACATCAGAATTTCCAACTCTGAACATCAACCTCTCCTGAGATCCTGATTCGATCCATATAGTACGTCTCGAAAGAATCGACCCCTGCCCTGACATCCCTTCCAAAAATGTTCAAGTAAGAGGGTGGCTAGACCTCCTACCGAACATCCCTAGAATCGAATGGAAGCACAGTGGCACGTCCCATCAAGCTCGTACACAGAACAGAAGTCCACCTCTGGATTATACCAGACTCAGAACACAATCTTACCAAATTCTCGTACTTGACTAAACCTGCTCTGATACCAACTTTACTGTCACCCACCTGCCGTGCGCGGCGCGGAAGCCGGGACAATGCAGAGGCGGGAACCGGAGCCAGGGGTAACAGCCGTCGCGAAGTGTTCCCTAAGGTGTGATGGTCCAAACCCACCCCATTTGATTCTTTTCCATGAAATAAGCTTGTAGTACAAGTAACGAGAACCATACGAGTTTAACATACTTATACACATTCCCAAACCGATACAAGTGTGATGCAAAACTAAACGTGCTAGCATTTACATTTACAGAGCCAGAACCTTCTGCCGAACAAAATACCTACGTGTGTAGAGGGATCTGGAGCACCAAGATCCTCAGGAAAAACTCCACGTAGGTCACCGCTGCTGCTAAGCACAATACAAAAGACAACTATTAGACATCTCCCAAAGTTTCCAGAATCAGAATCAGATCTTACAGATATCACAACCACTGAATCGGAAAGCAGAACCAGAATTCACTAGTACCTGAAACACAAACACCAAAAAGCACCGAGAGCCTTTACTCCTCGGGCTTCTTATCAGATGAGCCTGAAACAAGGAATGAGTAAGGGTGAGTCCTCTACGAGAACTCAGTAAGGGTTGGCATAGGGTAGGGTATATCAGAAATACAGAGTATTCGGAACTGAAACACTTGCACAGAAAAATACAGATACAAACAGACAATAATAATAATAACATTCATTAGTCAGACAGATTCGGCAGACCTCTGAGGCTCTTAGCCTTACAGAAGAGGATTTCAGAATTTCAGAGTATCATAATATCAGAATTTATCAGAGGCATGGTACCAGCCCCGGGTCCGGAATCCCCGCTGCAAAACAGATCAGATTCAGACAATAAATACAGAAGATAACTTGTCAACCATGTTATTCTGAAACGGATAACAGAATTCATACACATCTACCTAACCTATGCCATAGGTTAAGTTTAGCGTTGCGAAGGCTAGAGAGGAGTGCTGAGGGTCGCATCGCGATACTGAAATGCGGGGCGAAGAAACCCCTTTACGAAGGCGAAGCCTCTTTGGCGAAGGCAGAATTGCAGTGCAAAGGCGAAGGCTCCTTTGCGAAGGCAGACCTTCAGTGTGAAGGCGAAGGCTTCTTGGCGGAAGCAGACCTTCAGTGCGAAGGTGAAGGCTTCTTGGCGGAAGCAGACCTTCAGTGCGAAGGCGAAGGCTTCTTGGCGGAAGCAGACCTTCAGTGCGAAGGCGAAGGCTCCTCTCCCAGATTCATGCGAAGCCTTTCTAGATTCATGCGAAGCCTTTCCCAGATTCATGCGAAGCCTTATACCGAGAATGGCGATGACCCTCAGACACACCCCTTGCCAAACTTAACCCCAGTTCATCCTAATTTTCAGGTTATACGAAACCCAGAAACCATAGAATCACAGAAGAACTGGACCCTTACCTAATACTGATGATTTCCACACAGCTGAATCGTCCCATGCAAGAAGAATGCAATTCACGAAACCACGGCGGAGAAAAGCGTGCGCGATGCCACTCTTTTCAAAATTTCAGCTTCTTTCTTCCCTCACAACTGATCACAGAACATGCAAATCAAAATTCTGATCCGTATAAAACGTATAACCCCTCACTGTGAATAACATACTTCCTTACCTCAGAAATCGGACTAGTTTTGAAGAACATCACGTTGAGCTTCCAACTTAAACAAAATGGACGAGAGAGAGAGAGAAAAGGTTTCTGAAATGTGAAACGTGATACCCTGCTCATGTCTCTCTTCTTCAAAACAATTTAACCTACTCATTTTCCTTGTAGGAAAGGAAACCTCTCTAAACTTTCCACATGTACAAATTAGTTCTCAAACTTTGTAAAGTGGCGATCTCGTCCAACCGCAACTCGCATATCTTCCAAACTAAATTTCCTACAGAACCAAAACTCTGACACTAACTCCGAGACTCCATAATAAACGGAAAACATGTCCAACATGTATAATCAAAATTCTCGATTCCACAGAAATCAGAAAATAGATCGGAAATCTTACAGAGCTATCTCGGAAGTCGTCCGGCTCACGGCGACTGTAACAACAGCTGCCCTGGTGGATGGTCTCCAATACATTGAGTCCCTCCTTGGCGGCGAGGCAGCGTTAGAGGGATGAGGACAATCCACGATGTCACAACAGCCTATTTTTTAGGACGAATCTTGTCACTTGAGTGCGGGTGCGTGGATTTGTGGAGGTCCCCTTGAGTTGGGCGATGATGGGGATTCGCCAGTCATCTGGATCTTCTGCTTCGAGTGAGCCAATGTCTACAGCTCTGTCGATGGACGGTCGAGCCAGAGTCTCCAATGTGGAATGTGTCTTCCCCTTGGAGAGCATATCCGCAATGGTGTTATCAGAACGAGGGATATAGATGAAGACTGCCTCTTCGAAGTTCGCTCGCAGGGCGTTGACAAGTTTGAGGTACTTGATCAGAGTGGCGTCTTTGCACTCTAAGCACCCTTGTACTTGGTGTATCACCAGTTGGGAATCGCTGTGAATGTGTATTCGGCGAATACCCACTTTGATGGCCAACTTGGGGCCCGTGATGAGGGCTTCATATTCTGAAGCGTTATTAGTCACAGGGAATTGAAAGGATACACGGAGAGCGCTTTCCATACCTAGGGTTCCACGCAAGTAGACGCCTCCTGCTGGAGATGCTGCTTTAAATGTGCTGTCAATGTACATTTCCCATTCTGGGGGTGGAGGTTCAGGTGCCGGTACTTGTTCCTGAGGCGTGCAACACTCAGGTACTGAGAATTCCGCCAGGAAGTCTGCGAGGGCCTGACCTTTTATTACTTTACGGGGTTCATAGTTGATGTTGTACCCGCTCAGTTCGATGCACCATTTTGCAAGGTGGCCTGAGTGCTCCGGTCTTTAAAGGATCTCCTTGATTAAGAGGTCCGTTCGCACGGTGATTGTGTGTCCTTGGAAGTAGGGCTTTAGCTTCCTTGCTGCATAGACTAATGACAAGATAACTTTTTGTAAAGGAGGATACCTTGTCTCTACTGATTGTAATGTGTGGCTGGTGTAGTAGACCGACCACTGCTTGTCACCTTCCTCCTTGATGAGAACAGACGCCACACTGTTACTCGTTGTGGAGAGATATAGGACAAGGTCATCGCCAGGTCTAGGGCACTTGAGGGTGGGCAGCTCTTGTAGGTGCTCCTTGATGGTGTCGTATGCCGCCTGGCAGTCCTCCGTTCACTTGCAAGCTTTCTTCTTCCAGATTTGGTTGAAGAAAGGCTTGCAACGATCGCTGAGCTTTGATATAAATCGCCCTAGGGCGACTAACCTTCCTGTTAGTTGTTGGACATCTTTTAGCCCTCTTGGGATGTGAAGGCTGGCGATGGCCTCTATCTTTTTGGGATTGGCGCGAATCCCTCCTCTTGAGACTTGGTAACCAAGAAATTTCCCTTTGCCAATGTCAAAGAGGTTCGGGCGCATGCTGTATGCCCGGAAGTTGGCGAAGGTCTGTTCTAGGTCCTCCAGGTGTTTGGCGGTGGCTTTGCTCTTCACCACTATGTCATTAACATAGGCCTCAAGATTTCTCCCAATATGATCTGCGAACACCCTGTTCACCAACCTTTGAAAAGTCGCCCCTGCATTCCTCAAGCCAAAAGACATGCGAATGTAGTGGTAGACCGCTTCACTGGTTTTGAAGGCAGTCTTCATGGCATCTTCAGGATCCATGAAGATTTGATGGTAGCCCCTGTACGCATCAATGAAAGAAAGTACTGGGTATCGCACAGTTGAGTCCACCAGTTGGTCTATGGGAGGTAAGGGGTATGGATCTCTAGGGCAGGCCCTGTTGAACCCCTTGTAGTCCACACACAGCGTCATTCTCCATTTTCCTTGTCAGAAAGCACAATGTTAGTGACCCACTCAGAGTAATGAACTTCCTTAATTATATTAGCTTTAAGCAACTTCTGCACCTCAGTGCATAAACTCTTTTTTCGGTCCGGGGCCATGCCCTTGTTTTTCGCCTAATCGGCTTAAAGCCGTGAAGTACATTGAGTTTGTGAGAGATAACAGAAAGATCTACGCCTGGGAGGTCAGCCGGGCTCCATGCGAAGACGTCAATGTTGGCCTGGAGGAGGTGAATGAGGGCTTCCTTATCTTTCTCTGGGAGGTCCTTCCCAATGCGGAACTTCTTCCCTGGAGATATCTCTACCTCCTCAAAGTCACTAGATAGGTCTGGGGCCACTTCGCTCTTTGGCACAGGCTCCTCAACTGGTTTCTTCCTCTTTGGCTCCATGCATTGAGGCAGCTGAGAGGGGCTAGCTAGCGCGTTGACATAGTTCCCCCTCGCCACATTCTGGTTGACGTAGACGTAGGCATCTCTAGGAGAGGTGCGTGGTACACTACCCAAGCAAATGCACCCTCACGGTCTCAAGTATCTCCTGCGCGAGGTCTCGCCCTTGCGGTCTCACTCGCCTTCTCGAGTCTCTTATGCCTTCACGGGTCTCACCCTCGCGGTCTCACTCGCCTTCGCGGGTCTCGCCCTCGCGGTCTCACTCGACTTCGCGGGTCTCGCCCTCGCGGTCTCACTCGCCTTCGCAGGTCACGCCCTTGCGATCTCAATTCGCCTTCGCAAAGTCTCTCATGCCTATACTGGCCCCGCTAGACAGGGCCCTTGCACTCACGATTCGTGCGGCCCTTATACCTTTATTGGCTTCGCTTTATCTGGGCCTTCGCCCCTTTGCTGGCCTTCGCCCCCTTGCTGGCCCTCGCCGCTGCATACTCAACTAAGGAAAGACCATTTGGTCATCTGACATTCAGCAACCAATAAGGAGGGAAGCACGAGCCTGAGTGATCTTCTCATGGCTCACACGCTAGATATCTTTTATCCTCTTACAAATGAATCACCTAAGGCGGTTTGCTGAGATCTTCATCATCACAGCCGCCTTATCTCCAAAAGTCTGACAGACTTGTCTGACAGCCTGTCCAAAGGCTTCAACTGGGGGAGGCTTCTTCTCCTAGCATCACCCTATAAATAAGGTGATGTCCACCTTAAAATGGGTAAGCTACTTCACGCCCCCCCACTCCTCTCTTGCTACTTCTGAGTATTCTCTTTATCTTCCACAGATTACTCTGAACAACAAGCTTGGAGTCTTCAAGAATACAACACCATCAACCATTCAACTGAGAGTCCGCACCTGCTTCAGGAACGCGACTATCAGTTTGGCGCCGTCTGTGGGAAACAAAAAGTTCTCATCTGAAACCCATATCAAAAACCACAAGTTGCAAGCCGTGCCAACTACCCGGGGCGCAAGTAGGCGCAATCGCCAAGGGCGGAGGAATCCGCCCGTCGTGGTCGCCAATAACGATCCACCAACGGAAACCGTAACGTGCTTTAGGGGCGCACCACCCTACCAGCAAATCCTCCACCAACAGGCCTTGATCTGGCCGTCCTGCAAACAATCACTGAGGCGGTGGCTCAAAACCTACGCGAGACGCTTGCTAATACTCTCAGAGGAGTTTTGAGTAGTGTGGGAACACTACAAACCAATCTACCCGAACTACCGGTCACCCCGCCGCGATAATTAAGTCATTCTGACCCTCCTCCGTCTATGCTTATAGTACTTACTAGGCGGATAGAAGAAATGGAGAAAAGGGAAGAGAGGTCTAGTGTCCATAACATCGCCCGGATGGGTTTGGATCACCTCTGGACCCAGCCCTTCACTCAACGGGTCTTGAATACCCCTCTTCCGGATCAGTTTTGTCAGCCCAAGCTAGACGCTTACGACGGTCTATCAGACCCAGATATTCATTTGCAACGTTATGTCTCCGCGATGGCCATCTCGAGGGCAGATGACAACACCCTTTCTAGGGCTTTCAGCTCCACACTCATAGGGGCTGCGGCAAACTGGTATGCCACCCTTTGCGAGAAGCGGTTTGATTCCTTTGAGGAACTCTCCTGCAGTTTCTCCAATCACTTCATGATATCCAAGCCTCCTCCCAAAACGGCAGGACACCTCCTTCAGATACGACAGAAGAAAGAAGAATCCCTCAGGGAGTATATTCAGTGGTTTTAGGCGGAATCCATCCAAGTCCTAAATCTAGGGGAAGAGGCCCATCTGCTCACAGCCATTCAGGGTCTCAGTTGGGACTCTCTTTTCTTTGTGGAGGTACACACCAACCCCCCTGCAACATGGAGCAGTTCTTGAACACGGCATCCTGGTTCATGAACGCAGAAGAGTTCACTTGACCGCCCTCGCCAGCTCCTCAATCGCGGAGACTAGCGATGTTGCCTCTGGAAAACATGTCATATAAGTTGTTCTCAAGCAACTATGGTATCGCGAATTTGCATCACCCCTCCAGCGATGCCTTAGCACTCTTAAGGGACATGTCGTCCCGGACACTCCCCCCGCCAAGGATACTACTGGCGGGGGCACTTGCCTACAGGGCCCCTCGCCGAGGATACTACTGGCCCCCCGCCAGGGGACGTGCCACCAATGTCAGACCAACTCTTGCATTCAAATGGCTTCCATCTTCGGAATCTCCTGCACTGACGAGTCCAGTGCCCTTCGCCCTATGGGGCCTTGAAATCCCTGGACCCCATCACCTCCGCCAAAAATTATCACTCTCAGGGAGGACTTCATTTGCCGATACGACAGCCCCCGCGCCGTCATTAAAGACAATGGCACTCAGTTCGCCAGCCATGGGGTCCAATAATGGACCCGGGATAAAGTGTCCGCATGCTTTCCGCCCCAGTGGCGCACCCCCAGTCCAGGGACCTCTACTTGGTCACCAACCAAACCCTCAAGGGGGGCCTCAGGAGACACCTCTCCTTTATCTACGGCATAGCCGCGCCTCTGCCTATTGAGGCAGATCTCCCCACGATCCGCATGATCAACTTCACGGACCAAGTAAGTCCTAAGCTCCATATTATAGTTCCAATATGATACCGGTGTACCTGCTCTTCTCTTACAGCGTTACACGGCAACACAATTGCCCTCCCAATCGCCTTCTGTACCTAAACGTTCAGACTGGCCACTCATCGCCAATGGTCTTTGCGGGTCTCGTCTCTACGAACCCCAACTGACCTTCAACTCGGTCGCGCCAATGGTCTTTGCGGGTCTCGTCTCTACGAACCCCAATCGACCTTCAACTCGGTCGCGCTAATGGTCTTTGAGGGTCTCGTCTCTACGAACCCCAACTGACCTTCAACTCGCCTCGTCCCAAGGGTAATCCCCTTGCGGTGCGAAAGGGTAATCCCCTTTTGGCTCCTTCAGGAAGGTCCCTGTATAAGTCGCCCTCGCGCGCCTCATCGGGCCTTCCGCGTGGACACCTTCAACAAGTAGTTGCGGGTCTCATCCCCAACTGACCTTCAACTCACCCCGCCCCAAGGGTAATCCCCTTGCGGTGCGGAAGGGTAATCCCCTTTTGGCTCCTTCAGGGAGGTCCCTGTGTAAGTCGCCCTCGCGCGCCTCACCGGACCTTCCGCACAGACACCTCAACACAGTTGCAGGTCTCGTCTCTCCAACTGACCACTTGTCTCAACAAGTGCCCCTCTGCCTTCGCCATCATGTGACTACAGGCTCAAGGTAAACAGAGCTTTACCTCTCCTATCATACAACTTATGAGCACTTTGCAGGTGCCCTCTTCTTGGTACACTCACACTACCCAAGGGCTATCCCCTTGTGGTCTCGCCAGGAAGGTCTCTGGGTGAGCCGCCTTCGTGAGCCGCAACAGACCTTCCACATGGAAAATCTCATCCATGGTCTTCAAAGGCATCGCCACTGTGAACCCTAAACTGATCTCCAGCTTGTCTCAACAAGTAATCTCTGTGGCTTCGCCATGGCGAACACCAGCAGGCCCTTCACCAAGATCATAAAAAGGTCATCGCGCTCGGCGCAAACTCAGTCCTCTGGCTACATACGGAGTACGGGACCCTACCCACACTCCGCTCTCAGGAGGAGGCATCTTGGTACACTACCCAAGCAAATGCACCCTCACGGTCTCAAGTATCTCCTGCGCGAGGTCTCGCCCTTGCAGGTCTCGCCCTTGCGGTCTCACTCGCCTTCGCGAGTCTCTTATGCCTTCGCGGGTCTCGCCCTCGCGGTCTCACTCGCCTTCGTGGGTCTCGCCCTCGCGGTCTCACTCGCCTTCGTAGGTCTCGCCCTTGCGATCTCAATTCGCCTTCGCAAAGTCTCTCATGCCTATAGTGGCCCCGCCAGACAAGGCCCTTGCACTCACGGTTCGTGTGGCCCTTATACCTTTATTGGCTCGCTTTATCTGGGCCTTCGCCCCTTTGCTAGCCTTCGCCCCTTTGCTGGCCTTCGCCCCCTTGCTGGCCCTCGCCGCTGCATACTCAACTAAGGAAAGACCACTCGGTCATCTGACATTCAGCAGCCAATAAGGAGGGAAGCACGAGCCTGAGTGATCTTCTCTTGGCTCACATGCCAGATATCTTCTATCCTCTGACAAATGAATCACCTAAGGCGGTTTGCTGAGATCTTCATCATCACAGCCGCCTTATCTCCAAAAGTCTGACAGACTTGTCTCACAGCCTGTCCAAAGGCTTCAACTGGATGAGGCTTCTTCTCCTGGCATCACCCTATAAATAAGGTGATGTCCACCTTAAAATGGGTAAGCTACTTCACGCCCCCCACTCCTCTCTTGCTACTTCTGAGTATTCTCTTTATCTTCCACAGATTACTCTAAACAGTAAGCTTAGAGTCTTCAAGAATACAACATCATCAACCATTCAACTGAGAGTCTGCACCTGCTTTAGGAACGTGACTATCAGTGCGGAACACCAGTGTTAGGGTGCGCATGTCACAGCGAATGTGGAATTCGGTTTGTGTGGTGCGCCCAACAATGGCATTGTAGGGTGAGGGAAGGCCGAGGACAATGAAGTCCAAGAAGCTGGAGTGGCAGACCTGTCTGTTATCCTTGGTGGCACCAACCATCATGAATGGGAGTGTGAGGGCCCCCAAAGTTGGGATCTCTTCCCTTCTAATTCCAAAGGTCGCTTCGTTCACCGGCTTGATTTGGGACAGGAGTACCTTCTCCTCAACAAGTGTGTGCTTGTAAATAACGTTGACATTTGCCCTTGTATCCATGTAGATCCGGCCAATGTCCCACTCGGTGATGCGAGCTATGATGATGAGTGGGTCCGAGTGAGGGATCGCCACAGAAGTCCCATCGCGGTGGTGGATGAGATGGCTGGCTGTGTGGTCCAGCTGATAGATCTGCCTCATATAACGGCGCCTCACAGCTGCGCCCTCGCACTGAGTGATCACATTGATGTGACCCCTGGTAGGTGGGATCTGATCAGCTCCCCCAGGGGCTCTGTTCTCTCTGTGGTGATCCCGACCGCGATCCTCCCGATCGCCTTCGCGCTGTACCCCTGGGGGAACCTCTTCGCGGGGAGGGGTTGCGAACAAGGAACTCAGTGAGTTTTCCTTGAGCTATCATTTCCGCCAGCATGCGCTTGAGTTCCACGCATTCCTCAGTGTCGTGACGATGGTAGCAGCAATACTTGTTGTTTGGCCTCGCGACACCCTTGGGTAGTGGGCGAGGCCATTTGGTGATTTCTCTCCTTTGCTCCAGGGCATGGAAGATGTTTGTGCGGGAGTCTATGAGTGGGGGAAGGGTTGGATATGCTCTGTCCCTGTTGCCCTATGGAGGTGGTTTCCTCCGCTGTGCATGGCCCCTGGAATCTGGCATGCGCAAGGGTTGTCCCCTCGCGTCAGTTGTTGAGCTCTTGAGGTAAGGCCTGGTGACCTCCTCAGTGTGCATGAACCTAGTTGCCCTGTCTAGGAACTGCTCCACATTACGAGGAGGGTTGGTGTGCACGTCGATGAAGAATAGGGAATCCCACTGGAGACCCTCAGATGGCCGTCAGGAGACGAGTCTCCTCACCCAGGTTTGGAACCTGGATGGATTCTCCTTGGAACCGTTGGATGTAGCCCCTCAGAGACTCATCCTTCCTCTGTCGCACCTTAAGTAGGTGCCCTGCAGTTTTTGGCGGAGGCTTAGAGACGACAAAGTGGTTAGAGAAAACACGGGAGAGTTCCTCAAATGAGTCCAATTGCTTACCGCGGAGGGTGGTGTACCAATTGGCGGCGGCTCCAGTGAGAGTAGAGCTGAAAGCCCTACAGAGGGTGTTGTCATCAGCACTAGCGATCGTTATCGCAGAGATGTAGCGCTGGAGGTGGATGTCGGGGTCTGAGAGACCGTCGTAGGAGTCCAGCTTGGGCTGGCAAAATTGCTCCGACAGTGGTGCTTCCAGGATTCTCTGGGTGAAAGGCTGGGTCCGGAGGTGGTCCAGTCCCAGGCTGATGGAGTAGGGAGTGTTTTCCCTTGCCTCCCTTTTCTCTATTTGCTCCAGGTGCCTGGCAATGGCGGCAAGTGCGGCGGAGTGAGCCGGATCAGGATGGGCTTCCTGCTGTGGTGGAGGAAGAGGAGGTTCCTGACGATTTAGTGACGGTTGGATTGTTTGGAAACCTCCTGCGGCCAGGGCGCCGCGCAGATTTTGGACGATTGCCTCAGCGATCGCCGCGAGGATTATGGGGTCGAGACCGGCCACCGCAGAGTTCTGAACGATGATATTGTGCGGCGCCCCTACCACACCGGCTGACCGGTTGTGATTTGTCAAGAGGGCAGCATGCCCAGATCTCACGGTGACATCTGCCCATATCTATATAGTTATCATTTTATTTTTATTTTTTGAAAAGGCAAATAGAAGGATGCATTGATGGAAGATGAACCAACCCTACAACAAAACAGGGGGCGGTGGAGAGGAAGAACAGAACAATCATGAAGATGGCCATATGTTTGCCATGGGAAGAATCTTCCTAAAAAAATTATGAATAGAGCCTGGTAATACAGCTAAATATCTTCTCAACAGACTTCCCTCCAAGTCTTTGGAACAAAAAATGCAATTTAAAGCCTCACATGGCGACAAACACAGACTTTAGCATTTAACTAATTACATGCCATAAATCAGAGTAGATAAGCTGGATCAGAAATTTGAAGTAGGTATATTTGTTGGTTATAGCTTAGTGACTAAGGGTTATAGAATTTATTTTTCAGAGAAAAACAAAGTTATAACCAGCAGGAATGTTCAGTTTCATGAGGAAGATAAGTGGGACTGGAATGAGAAGAAACAAAGCAAGAAGAAGAAGATAGATGAAGAGATTCATGATGAGAATATTGACGATGAACCAGTAAGAGGCGCTGGATCATTATCTTATATATATGCAAGATGCAATGTTGCTATTTTAGAACCTGTTGGCTATGAGGTAGCTGCTCAAGATCAGACGTGTGGGTGGCTACAATGGAGGAAGAGTTTAGGATGATTGAAAAAAAATGAGACATGGGTGCTTGTGGACAGACAGACCTTCACACAAGAAAACTATAGGTGTTAAGTGGTTGTTCAAGACCAAAATGAATACAGATAGCACCATAAACAAACATAAGGCAAGGCTGGTGGTGAAGAGTTAGGCTCAAATTTATGGAGTAGACTTTTCGAAGCCCTTTGCTCATGTGGCTAGGCTGGACAGAGTGAGATTATTCCTTTCACTTTTAGTGCAAAAGGTTGGACTACACACCAGACGGATGTAAAGTCAGCCTTTCTAAATGGCTATTTGATTAAGGAGATATTTAGAATAGTCTAAAGGGTTTCTTATTGAGGGGCAAGAGGAGAAAGTCTAGCTTCTTAAGAAGGCATTATATGGCATGAAGCAAGCACCCAGGACTTGGTACAATCGCATAAACACTTTTGTGATGATGAAGTTGGGTTTCAAAAGAAGCCTAAGTGAGTTCATTTTGTACACTAGGAATACCAATGTAGACATACTTATAGTATCCATTTATGTTAATGAATTATTGGTGATGGGAAATAGTGTGGATTTAATTAACTGATTTAAGATAAGTCTTATTAGAAGCATTGAAATCACAGATTTGAGGAAAATGGCCTATTTCCTAGGAATGTAGGTGAGAAGGTAGACGAATTCATCTCCGTACAGGAGCCTTATTGGCTGCTTGATGTATCTGACCACTACTCGACGAGACATCATGCATATTGTAGGTATCCTTTCTAGATATCTACATTGTGCAAGCCGCTTTCATATGCAAGCAACCAAGAGAATTGTTAGATATATCAATATCAAGGGAATAGTTGATTTTGGTTTGAGTTTTGGAAGAGTTGATGACTATTCTCTAAATGGATATTTTGATAGTGAGTGGGCTGGGTGTGTGGATGACATGAGGAGTGATTGCCTGGTGCCTTGACGGGACTGGGCTTCCAGATACTTTAACGGTGAGGAAATGACCAGAACGACGGTGTTGAGCTCCGGAGTGATCTGCAAGATGTAAAACGGAACACTCAGGAGTAGAAAGAGGAGTGGGGGTGTGTAGATATGGTGTATCTTTCCCATGCCGTCCTTTTATAGGAGGCGTTGAGGTAGCGGTTGTCCCATGATCCGGAGTAGTGGAGTGTTCCCCCACGTTCCGGAGTAGTGAGAGACTGAAGGTGTGATGGAGAACGTGGGTATGTCGTGGGGATGACCGTTCCCAGCTTCCTTTCCCCAGTCCGTGACGTTGCTAAGTGATTGATGGCGAAGACTAGGGTGCGAAGGCCTTGTCTGGCGAGGTGAGGAGATGCGAACCCGTGAGGTCGTGATGAGGCCAGCAGGCGCGAAGCTCCCTCGATAACGCCTTCACGAGATGCGGTGGTATCGCGGTGTGTTACCTTGGCTGTTGCTGATGATGACGCGAGTGGCGATGCGCGAGTGGCGTTTGCTTGGGTAGTGTACCAAGGAGCACTTCGGGGAGCTGTTTCTCACTTGGAACAATTGTGATTACATGGAGTTCCAAGAAGCAAGAGACCACAACTCAGTCCATTGTGGAGGCTGAATATATTGCTGCAAATTCTGCAACAAAACAAGCTATATGGCTCAGAAAGATTATGTTTGAAGCCCAAGAGGAGAATACAACCATTGTTGTCGACAATCAGGCAGCCATTGCTATTGCTGAAGATGACGTGGACCTCTCCTAGCCAAACTGGGGTCCTTGGTTGTTGGATCTAGCTCAAGAACACAAATGGAAACATAAAAGGTGAAAGTTGGCCTCTACTCAGCTCTACTCTCTTCAACTTGGAGTAGCAACAAGTAGATGTTTAGGCCAAGGGAAAAATCTGGATCTAGCACATCCTTTTCTTGGTGGATTAGGTAATACTAGATGTGAACCTTGTGCTTGGAATCAAGCCTCAAGAGCTGGGAATAGAAGTAGAAGTTGAGAACCATAAAACTCCTTCAAGATGTGCTTGAGGGTTTCTTTCAAAATGAGTTCTAACATGCGAATGAGCTTTACTGCGACTTTAACTTCAGAAACCTCACATCCAGGTCTGATTCTATGGCTACAAATACTTGGGATGTGAGGTGGCATGATCTAAAGCTAAGCATCAAGCCTTAAGGGCTAATGGAGAAGTTAAGGGCCTAATATGCCCTACTTACACTTTCAAAACAATAATAAATATATAGACAAGTTGGTATGGCTTTCAATACTTGAAAGGACCTTGCTTCTGACTTTTGACAGGTTGGTGAAGACTTTTGGGGTGGATTTGAAGCTGAATTCTTTTTCAAAATGAAGAAAGGTCCACAAAGTACACAACACACATTTTCTTGGAGTTCTGATCTTGTAATGCTTGTAACTTGAGCTATAAATCTCAAAATGACATGACACCAGTGGCATTGGAAAGAGCGCTTCCCGAAATACAAAATGACATCTTGAATTGCCCAATTTGGAGCTCAGACAAGGAAGATATGATCTCTCAAAGTTTCTTCTCACTTTGGCCCTACTTAGCGGGGTGAACACTTGTGCAACTTGCTCCCTCTACTTTGTTTTGCTCCAAGAATGGATGCAAAGTGCATGTTACAATCCCCTTGGTCTTCAAGACTTCTTCTTTAGCAAGTATCTTCAAGCTCAAGCCTTCGATCTTCCTTGCAGCTGCTTGTGCTTCCAAGTTTGCCTTCATGAACAATCCAAGTGCTTCCTTCATCTTCTTTGTCATTGATCTTGTCATGGAAGCACCAATGTTGTGCAATGGGCTTGGAGGAGGACTTGTAAGCTCCTAGACTTGTGCTTCCACATCAGGAGATTCAGTTTTCTATGAGAAAACAAAGCACTTCAAGGTAAAATACTACTCCCTCCGTCCCATAAAGGTTGTAGGATTTGTTTGGGCACATATATTAAGGAAAGTGGGAGAATAATAGTGTGTTGACAAAATTACCCTCATGAAAAAGAAAGGAGAAAATTTTGTGGACCCCAATTTTAAGTTGAGTGGGAGGAAAGAGAAAAACTTGTGGGTCCATGATGTGAGATAAGAGGATAAAATGGTAAAAATGATGATATAAAGTTTCTATTTTAAGAAAGTTGACAACCTTTGTGGGACGGCCCAATATAGTAATGTTGACAACCTTTGTGGGACGGAGGGAGTATATAAGAAGATAAAGTGAGACTTGTTTACTGTCAAACACAAGACCAATGGGCTGACATCTTCACTAAAGCTTTACCTAGAAGCAAATTCTAGGGCCTGAGAAGATTGATAGGGATCTATAGCTCCAGCAACATGGAGGAGTGTTGAGAGTGTCACTGAAGAAACAAACCTATAGCGATAAAAAAAACCTTTTGTTAGGATTATGACTTTCTATTTTATCTCTTATCAAATTAGGATTCTATTATGTAAGGTGCTTTACACCAAGTAGAATTAAAATTGTTTTAGGACTTTTACTTCTCATCAACTTAGGAATATGCTAGTTGCTGCCTATATAACATCTCGAGACAGATTATGCAAATATACAGAAAACACATTACAATCCTTTCCCACGATTCTTTTCTATAATCATACCTGCTATTCTACACACGCTTGGAACTAACATGATAAGCATATATGGGAAGAAAACTTCATATTTTACCTCAAACCATCTTATGACATAGAATTTCCTATAGGTTTGTTTCTTCAGTGACAAACCATCTAATGACATATTAATCCATGATGGTAAGCCCTTTGACAGACCACCCTTGGCAAGGATTTATAGGCTTGGCATAATAGGTGGTTGCAGTTTAAAAAATACAGCTTTTGATAGAGTCTTGTAGATGCACTACTAGAAAATGGTGCAAAACCAACGGTTAGTACCAACAGGCCAACACGTTGGAAAACGCCAAAACCAACTAACGTACCCGTTGGAAATTACGCGTTGATATTTGATCGTTGGTATAATTTGAACCAACTGACCAACTTGTTGATTAGTTTTATCTATCAATTGGCTTGCTCGTTGGTGTCAAAATCCGATGACCGGAATTAACAAACCAACGTGCGAGCATGTTGGTAACTCTACCAACGAGTCAACATGTTGGTACTACTACCAACAGGTTTACGTGTTGATATAGTTGGTATATCCACCAACGGGTTAACCAATTCCAACGTATACCAACTGGTCAGCCTGTTGGTATAGTGATTAAATAACAGTTCCAACGTATATGAACGTGTTGACCGTTGGTAACTCTTATTTTTTTAAAAAAAATATTTTTTATTTATATACAATACTCAAACCTGTGTTTATTAAATTAATATTCATTTAACACCAGAAGTACTGCTGAAATATAATTAAAAACGTAGAAATAGCATCCAATAACTACATAACATATCGTACATAAAAGTTGATAGAATTCTAAAATGACTTAACAAGTGTTTTGAAAATGGAAGACCTAACTGAAGCTTAGCTGTCCGACCCCTCTGAATCTGATGTTGATGGTGTTTGAAGAGGCTCGAATCTGTAATGTCCAGCCATATCAGGATCGAACTCATCAGTAGGTATCCCTTGAGAACTTGTACCCGGACCACTGAACTTCAAGCTCCTCATTAATGCTTTCAGCACTCTGTTCTGCATTTTTCTGATTTGGCTGATTTCCTCTTTTGTCTTCTTTAATTTCTCTTTGTTTTTTGCCTTTTGTCGTTCCATCTTCTTCGTTATTTTTTTCATATCCTCGCTCATCTGGATCACTTGAGGAGATTACTGAGTAGGAATATAGCTGAAAGATTGACGTCCGGGAATCATCACAGCCATAGATCCTAATCCTGACAGTCTTCCACGATTTTTCTTTCCAACAGTCTAAAGAAATGCGTTCTCCTCATCGAACAGGGCATTGGGCTCGGAGGTGGTTGAATGTGTTTCACGTTGACTTTCAACATTTTCCTGAAATTTCAGAACCACACGAATAACAATATGTAGCTTAAATTTCCTAACAATTTTCCTGAAATTTAAGAATGTAAAATTTCTTACAACAACGGATCTGATTTTCTGCGAAGGAATCGATCCATCCTTTGCCGAGTTGACAGTCTTGTAAACTGTATAAAGTCCACGCATACGGTGTTCCGGATCTTTTTCATACTGTTATATGATAAATATAAATGAGCGAAATGTGCAGTATGTAAGAATAATCTAAGAAAACTAATTTAAATTTATCATACTAGAGTTAATGCTATGTTAGAAACTGAGTGACGGCCCTTCCTGTAAATCGGAGCATCCGGAGCGGAGCAGGTTGCTTTCTTATATTTTGCATTTTTCACCGTTGAGCTTCAAATTGCTCACTTGCCCAGAACTCGATTAATTTTCGGTAAGATTCATCACCAAGCCAACTTGCATATCTCCGACGCTTCTCTTCAGTAGGTTGTTGCCTTAATGTATTGTACGTGCTATTCAAATGACTTATGTCGAGCTTGTTGAAAATCCTATACACCTCTGACTCATGAATTGGATCCCACTCGCAATGTTTCTAACAAGGTTGGTAATTGTAAACATTAAAATATACATAAGAAATTTTTTGTAGTAACAATTACATCTTGTAACAAAGAGTTTAGCTATATATGTGTAAAGTCTTTTTAATTTATACCTTGAATTCGGCGAACCATCGGGCAACCGCGCCTTGGGATCGAGCGATAGGCCAAGTTGGATATGCATCTCCCATTCCGTTGTCATAATTAGCTTTAATCACAAAGGAAACTCAATCCATTGCCTTACTTGGATTGAACCTATATTTATTTATATAAAGAAACGTATTATGCACGTAACAGTTAACTTACATTATCACTTTATCAATTATGATATCAAATTTAAGTTAATTACCCATCACCAAATGACATGAGAAATATGCGCTGGTGATCATGCTCGGTGCCATGTAGTAGAGTCTGGCTACGCCGAGATAGGTATGAAATATCTAAAAGTCACAAGTAAAGCATTTTATCGAAAATGTTTTAAGTCATAAAATATACAAATAAATCAACTAGTCATCTTCTGAATCATCATTTTCATCAGATAGCTCATTCAAACTTTCATGCTCAGTAGGTGATGCCAGAGCATTGGTATTAAATGACCCTTCTGAACTTGAGTTATCCCACTGTTGATCTTCTTCATCCATTTCCATATCAATGTCATGAATAATATCTTCATTTCTTTGATCCCCTAAACTTGTAATTGGATCATCTTGGATGATATTTTCGTTGATTTCATTATTCTCATCTTGCCACGCCTCCTCTTCAACAACATAAGTGGCATGCTCAATCATACGCATCGGGATGACTTTTATCACAACCATCCAGTCTTTCTTATCCTTTGATTTTGTTGGGTACTTGCTATAATATACCTGTTCAGCTTGACCAGCTAGAATAAAAGGATCATAGTTGACATATTGTCGACTTTGTTTGAGCTCAACAATTCCATATTGTTTGTCAATTCTTGTCCCACATCCAATTGTTGGATCAAACCAGTTGCACTTGAATAGGACAACTCATTTGATCGGTAAACCTTGGAATTCCAATTGAATGATATCTTCAACCTCTCCATAGAAATCACAATCAATTGTGCTATCCTCCGTGCATCGAATACATACCCCACTATTGTACGTTGATTTCCCACTGCCCTATGTAGTCGTCCAGAACTTGCAACCATTTACAAAACACACTGGCCAAGAGACAACCATACGTGAAGGTCCAAATGAAACATCCCACAACATGCCACTTGATTCGGCATCACAATTATTTTGTATATGCAAGAACACGATGACAAGTTGTAACTAGTGAGAATAAACACGTTTTCAAAAAAAAGAAATCAACATACTGGTTTGATAGACGCCGTACGTAATCCTACAACCAACTTTGAAAATTGTTTTCTATACTCGCTTCAACTTGTGTCGCAGTAATTGATCCAACTGTTTGTCGTAGCCCATGGATGTATATCCTATTGTTGGATGATATTGAGGGACACAATTGTAAGTCAATCGATATGTATTGCAACCATAACGTGTACTGGATTGAGGTACTTACTCAAGTTATGGTTGTATTTCATCACAGTTGTGAATGAAATACATCGTTGTAGCCTTCATTTCAATATCAGAGAGAAAACGAACTTTCACTTGCTCGTATGGTCGGCCAGTAACCGTGAATATGGACCATAACGATGGGTCATATGGCAATGGGCCGCCATCATCATTACGTGGTACTTTAGTCAACATACTTGGAATGTGAGATTCAAAGTAATAGGAACAGAATGTTGAGGTTTCATGGATGAGGTAAGCATTGCAAATTGACCCTTCAACTCGAGCTTTATTTGTGGCTTTCTTCTTCAAGAATCACATGAACCTAAGCAATGGAATGCATAAAGATTCAAAGAAACCTATATATGAAGTCCATGCATAAATTGAAATGATGGAAATGACTTTACCACTCAAATTTGAACATCCATCGATAAGGAGCGTTTCATATATTCAATGGAAACATGATAGTCATGACAGACATAAATCCCCACTTACACAGATGCACTAACCACATCAATTTCTTGGTATCTCATATTCCCACATCTAGAACAAGGACATTTGATTTTACCCCCGCTCATAAATGAAGGATGGTTGAGTGCGAAATTAATAAACATATCCAAACCGACTGCCCAATCTTCATGTAAACCACCTTTTGGATGAAACCGATGACCGTACATCCAATTACGATCGCTTTTCATTTCACTAGCTAAACATGTATATATATAGATGCACTTTGTGTAAGTTACATGCATGTATATTAATTAACTGAAAAGGTTTTACTAACATGCTAATTAATTGATAAATTTACCTAGTCAACAAAATACGCTCACAGAACTTACCAAATAAAACAATAAAGGCAACCTAATAATTTATTGCAAAAGAACACATATGTAAAATACAATAAAGGCAACATAATAATTACTGTATGTGTAAACATGAATCATATCATCAATATTAATTAAAATAAATACGATACAATTACCTCAAAGTGTTGGTAATAAATCTCTCCAATTCAACAAGTGAAAGAAACCTACATAAATAAAAAAAATATTCATTAAAAAAACATTAACTTAAAGACACTTAGCTAAGAACATTTAATTAACTAAAAAAATACACTAAACTTCGGAACAAATTAAAGAATATTACTTGGTATAAGGACAATTAGTTAATCAAAAGAACCCATGTTATTCAAAAGAATATTACTTAGTTAAGGACGTTTAATTAACTAAAAAAATACACTAAAATCCAGAAAAAATGAAAATATTACTTAGTAAATGACAATTAGTTAATCAAAAGAACCCAAATTATTTGAGTTTAGAACAATTAGCAAACAATTTTAGAATTAAAAAATTAGAAAATTCGAACAAATTAAAAACAAATGGTTACAAACAAATGCCCACAAATAACTCATAGTTACAAAAAATGCTCAAATTCAACAACCCATGTGTTATCTAGGTTTAGAATTAGTAACAAACTATTTAGTAATTAAAAAAACACTAAAATTCGGATTATAATAATAAAAAATTTGAAATTACGAAAAACTTATCAAAAAAATGAAAAAACATACTCTCCTTACATGAAACTACTTAAACCTAAACCAAACAACCAAAAATTTGTCAAATAAGTCAAGAAAATTCATACAAATTAAAAAAATTGAACTTCCACAAAACTGAAAAAATCGTCAAAACTAACACATAACAATGAGAAAAAAGTAAAGATCTCGAATCCCCTTTGAAATGGGAGTAAAACGGGACAAATTTCACACAAAACCATCAATAAATGAATAAGAAATGAAAAAAAGACGTACCTGCGATGAAAAAATGCGTATGCCTCTGAAACTGTCGAAGTTGCTGATGGCCGCCAGGCCCAAATACGCATAAAAGGCCTAACAAAAGGCCCACGAACAAGCCCGGAACAAGGGCCCCATTAAAAAAACTCATAATCCGAATAAAGATTGAGAACATTCCCGGACATTACTTCCCGAAGTGCATATAGGACCTAAAAACGAATAATCACCTTACATTGGGATATTACAATAATGCCACTGAGACATGGGACTATAAATACATTCACTATTCATACCGAAAGGGGTAACGTTTAACAACAACTCAACACGGCTTGTCAAATCACTACTTCAGAGAATCTCTCTATTTCTCGACAAACGTGCCCTAGCGCGCAAAGTCGACCTAATGGCTTCCGTCAATATCGTGACGCGCAAGTCAAATCGGAACGTGGCAATCACGCGCACTGATTTGCCACCAAATGGCGCCGTCTGTGGGAAAGGTGGTGGTCCCCAAAATCAGATCGAACGTGGGGGCCATTCCCGTTCCCGATCACCCCGAGCCGGAGGAGAAGGTTCCACCAACGGCCGCACGGCCGATCCCGGCTACGGGGGTTCCCGGAGGAATCATCCAATGGAGCCACCTCCTACGTCCTACCTCCGGCTACCGTCGAAGTGACATCCGGCACTTGGACCCCGATCTTGTCCAAGCATGCGGGTGGTCCTTCAGGAAGAGCGAAGAAACCAGAACGTGCATACTGGTCAATCCTGTCGGCCTCGCGATAGGCAGATATCACGGCCTAATCGATCGGGCTATGATAGCCAGCAAGAAGGTTCACAACAAGTTCCATCTCCGGACCGTCAAAGCCGGCAGCGCTCGAGGTCCCCGAGGGAGTACAAGAGGGACCGATCCCCAAGGCCGGAGAGGCCGGTCCGCGGTGATCCACGGGACGATGTGATCAGGCAACTGCTACATCGCCTGGAGCGAGTCGAGAGAAACTCGGGCATTCCCGAGCCCAAATGCGAGGACATCCCTGATGAAGGACCGTTCACCAGCAGGATTCGGGACGCCCAGATGCCCCGAATATTCAACTTGCCGCATCCCTTGGAAGTTTACCAAGGTTCAGGAGACCCGGACGCTTTTGTCCGCAAGTACAAGAGAGCAATGGAGCTGAAAGGAGCCAACGAGGCGGCCTTGTGCAAGTGCTTTGAGGTAGCTCTAGGAGGTCCGGCCTCTGCTTGGTACAACTCGCTCCTCCCGAACTCGGTGTCATCGTTCGGGGACCTGGCTACCAAATTCGCAACACACTTCATCGGATGCAAGAGGTCAGCGAAAAGGGCCATCCAGATGTTTGACATCAAACAAAGACCGAACGAGAGTATTCGGGAATTCGTCGAGAGGTTCAACCGGGAAGCTGTTCATGCCTCCGATCTAACGGACAACATCCGGATCATGGCATTCACGAAGGCTCTCATCCCGAACTCGCGCCTGGCTTACGAGTTGTCCCGGAAGAACTTCACCAGCGTAGAAGAAATGTACGCTGTCACCCAGGAGCATATGATTGCTCAAGAGATGTTGTCTCAGCGTGAAGGAAAGCAGGACACCAGGGATAACCGAGAGCCGAGGAAGGAGAACCCGAGGAGCCAGCCGGTCAAGCAGTCAGGGAGCTGGGGAGGACAGAAGAGGACTTTTGAGAGAAGTTCGGGCTTCACCCCCCTTAATGCGTCCCGGGCTAGTATCCTCGCGGCTCTCCAAAGACAAGGCACCGGGAGTATTAACTGGCCCAGGGCCATGCCAGAAGGGGCGAAGCGTGATTCGTCCAAGTACTGTCAGTTCCACAGAGATACCGGGCATGACACTGAACAGTGCCATCAACTGAAGAGGTACATAGAGCACCTCATCAAGAAAGGCTCTCTGGGAGAGTATCGAAGATGCCTCGGGCGAGGAAGTTCCCCGAGGCAAAGGGAAGGCTGAAGAAGACTCATCAGGACCGAACAAGAAGGGCAAGGAGAAGATGGTTCCGCCGCAACCTACCGGGATTCTGAACACCATAACGACCACGTTAGGTTCGAATGCAAGGAAGAGGAAGGCAAGGGAGATAGCCTCGCTAAGCTACGGAGATCCGTCTTCAAGAATCAAACGAGCTGATGGGTCCGAAGTGCGTCTACCGCATTACGACCCACTCATCATCACCCTACGGATCGGGACCATAGACGTCAAGAGGGTTCTGTGCGACGACGGCTCGAATGCAGACGTGTTGTTCAGGAAAGCATATGAGGGCCTCAAGCTTAAGTCAAGCCGGCTGAACCCCGTCAAGACAGCAACATACGGTGTGGGCCCGGACGAGATACCAGTTTTAGGCTCCATCGAGCTTCCTGCAATGTTCATCGGGGTAGGCCCCGAAGGTGAACCTCGGTACACCACATTGATGGTCAAATGGCTCGTTCTCGATGTCCCCTCTGCGTACAATGCTATCATCGGGAGAGAAACCCAGGTAGCTATTCACATGAGGACTGACGTGAAATTCCTGACCATCACATTCGGTACGGATGAGGGAGACGCCTCGATCTTCGTGAGCCAGAGGGAGGCCAGGGACGTCATGGCTATAGCTCAGAAGAATCCCACTCCGGGTTGCTCGAAGGAAGACGATGAGGAAGCGGGTACAGAAGACGTTGTCCTGGAAGGAGATAGGACAACGAGAATCGCGAAAGACTTGCCCGAGGGCAGTAAGCAAAATCTTGTAAACTTACTTCGAATGAATAAAGACTTGTTCGCTTACTCTCCGAGTGACATGCCCGGGATCGACCCGAAGGTAATACAACACAGCCTGCACATCAATCCTAGTTCCAGACCGATAAGGCAGAAGAAAAGAAATAATGCCCCGTTCAAAAGAGCCTTCATCAAAGAGCAAATTTCGAAGCTCCTCGATGCGGGGATCATAAGGAAGTATCGTATCCCGAATGGCTGAGCAATCCCGTGGTGGCAACCCGAGAGGATAGTGACAAGTTGCGCATGTGCATCGACTTCACTAACGTAAATGATGCTTGCCCGAAGGATTCGTATCCAACTCCTCCGATCGATAGGCTCGTGGATTCCACGGCCGGACACGCGAGGCTCTCTTTCCTCGACGCTTACGGTGGGTATCATCGAGATAAGGATGGACCCGGCCGATGAAGAAAAGACATCTTTCATAAGCGACGTCGGAACGCATTGTTATACGAGAATGCCCTTCGGGCTGAAGAACGCCGGAGCAACCTACCAAAGATTGATGGACAAGGTATTCTCCGAGCAGATTGGAAGAATTCTCGAGGTCTATGTTGACGATATCATCATCAAAAGCAAGGAAGAAGAAAATCTAATCCGCGATATTGAAGAAGTGTTCGGGCAGATCCGAAAGTATGGATTACGGCTGAATCCGGATAAGTGTGTTTTCGGGGTAACATCCGGGAAATTTCTCGGGTTTTTGGTGTGCGTGAGCGGCATCGACGCGAATCCCGCAAAGATCGAAGCACTCTTGAACGTGAGGACACCCTCATCGATAAAGGACGTGCAGAGACTCCTCGGGAGAATTACGGCCCTCAGTCGTTTTATATCTCGATATGGAGACAAGTGTCGTCCGTTCTTCAAGCTTTTAATCAAAGAAGGCGCGGAGCCAGGCCGAATAGGCGTGCGCAAAGGTGAGAAAAAATCTAAGGAAGAAAACGCAAAGGAAAGAGCTAGGTTCAGTTGGAATCCCGAATGTCAGAAAGCCTGGGAGGAAATCAGAGCCTACCTCCTCGAGATGCCTACGCTTGGCAACCGACCGAGGACAGACCCCTCATTGTGTACACAGCGGTAGGTGAAAAGGCCGTCAGTTCGGTGCTTGTTCAAGAAGGCGACCAAGGGAAGCGGTGGCGGTCTATTACGTAAGCAAATCCTGCGGGCCGAACTGAACTACCCGATGATCCAGAAGGCGGTATACTCTCTGGTCCTTTCAGCCAGAAGGTTGAAACCATACTTCCTCGGGTTTTCTATCATCGTTCGAAGTAATGTCCCTATCAAGGACATCTTAAGACGGGTAGACCACTCCGGAAGGCTATCAAAGTGGTGCGTCGAGCTAAGCGAGTACGAAATCAAGTATGAACCCCGAAGAGCGATCAAGGCACAAGCATTAGCTGATTTTATCGCGGAATTGCCCAAGGAGTCCGAGAGTGCGGATTCTTTGAGCGAGGATAGTCCGGTCTGGACCCTACACGTGGATGGAGCTTGGGATCGGACAAGCAAGGTGCCGGACTAGTACTCGAAGGCCCGGAAGGAATGAAGGCCACTAAGTCAATCAAGTTCAATTTCCCGGTAACGAACAACGCAGCCGAATATGAAGCCCTCATTGCTGGTGCAGAGTTAGCCAAGAAAGCGGGAATCCGATCACCGAAAGCATGCGGTGACTCGAACCTTCTCGTTCAGCAGATGAGCGGGAGTACGAGATCAAAGAACCAAGTCTTAAGAGGTACGCGAAGTAGCTAAAAGGTTGGCAGCGGATTTGAAAAGTTATGCATCGAGAAGATCCCGAGGGCGCTCAATTCGGAGGCTGACCAGCTTTCGAAGTCAGCCTCTTACGACGAAGAAAAAAGTGAACCTTGCATCGACTACTCCCGGATAGGCTGCATTGCTTCGGGATGGAGGTCACCTTACTGGAAGTACCTCGATGAAGGGGTGCTCCCGGACAACCCAACCGATGCCGCAAACATCAGAAGAAAGGCCAGCAAGTTTGTCATAATTGGAGATAGTATGTACCGTAAAGGATTCTCTTCCCCGCTGCAGAAATGCGTCGGTGAAGGAGGCACCGAGGACATTCTACGGGAAGCACATGAAGGCACCTGCGGGTCGCACGTTAAATCGGACGCGTTAGCTGCGGTCATACTAAGACAAGGGTTCTTCTGGCCTACTCTCAAGGAAGACGCAAGGAGACTAGTGAACAAGTGCAAAAGGTGTCAAGAACACGCCCGAATACAGAGAGTTCCATCGGAGTACGTATCGTCCTCGGACTATCCCATACCCTTCGCCGTATGGGGAATTGATCTGATAGGGGCCTTGCCTACCGCCCCCGGAGGACTGAAGTACTGTGTAGTCGCCGTGGACTACTTCACCAAGTGGATAGAAGCCGAACCACTGGCCACGATTACGGCTGAGAATATCCTAAAGTTTATGCGGAAGAACATTATCTGCAGTTCGGGTGCCCGAAGGTCCTTGTTGCCGATAACGGAGCTCGGTTACTGAGATGGAGGATTCCAGGATTTTGCCGAGGAGTTCGGGATCAAGATTCATTTTGCTCCGGTCGCCCACCCGCAGAGCAATGGCCAAGTAGAGGTATCCAATCGAACGTTGAAAGATGGCTTAAAAGCAAGACTTGGGAAGGCAAAGGGAAATGGCCCGGAGAACTCCCTCATGTTCTATGGAGTTACCGGACCACGCCCCGAAGGTCAACCGGAGAAACCCCGTTCGCTTTGACATACGGGACCGAGGCGTTAATCCCGATTGAAGTAGCAAATTCGTCCCTCAGAACCGAAGTGTTCGAAGAAGTAGCGAATGAGCAAGGTTTGAGAGCAAACCTAGACTTCCTCGAAGGAAGAAGAGATGAAGCAGAGCTTCGAAGGAAGGCTTTTCAACAAAGAAGCTGCGTCCATGACAAACTCAAAAGTGAAGACAAAGAATATCAAAGTTGGTGATTTGGTCTTACGGCAAACCAAACTAGGGTCCCGAAGACCAAAAGGGGGCGCGTTCGCCCCGAACTGGGAAGGCCCCTTCGAGGTCACCGCCGAAGAACGGAAAGGAGTTTACAAGTTATCAGATCCCGAAGGACGAGAATTAGCAAATTCTTTTCATTCCGAGGCTTTGAAGAAATACTTTGTTTGATCGGGAAATAATAAAGCTGAATCCAGAGACAAGTGTTGAACCAAACCTTGAATGTTTTCATTAATAATGCCCGAGGTCGGATTTACAAAAATGGATAAAAAAGAAGTAAAGAACATCACTCAGGATCGGCAAAATCGTCAACAGTTACTGGTTCGGGCGGATGCAGGAATTCGTCCCCGTACCAGCTGGGATCCTCTTCGGGCTCCGCACGCCCGTCAAGTCCGGACAGGTCAGCGTGAGGATTGCGCTCCACTATCTGTTTTCTAGCCAAACAAAACCCGAAGGTATATTTGTTAACGGCCAGATCCACTGCCTCACCTAGCACCTTCTGGTACTTCGGGATTTTGGCTTGGAGCGCGGCGACTTCATCCCGAAGTCTCTGATTCTCCTCATCCCTGACCCGCAGCTCCTGATCGAATTGCTCCTTCTGATTGGCGAGGTCCACTTGAAACCTCTCCTTTTCAGCCTTGAGCGATTTAGCTTCTTCCCGAACAGCGTCCTCAGAATGGCGGCGCTCTTTGACCGCGCTCAGGAAGGCAACCTCAGCCAAGGCGAAATCATCAGCCTCAGCCGGGCTGAGGTGCTCCCGGATATGTGAGCTTTCGGGAAGCTCGAGCTTAGGAGTGGTACGGGAAAGCCGCAGCAACTGCTCGTAGTGATGGACTCGCTGGATCAGCTTAGCCACCACAGCTACGGCTTTAGTCGCCCGTTGCTCCGCCTCGGACCGGATCCGGTGGGACGCTTGGGTGATTCGGGAAATCCACCCGCCCATTGTAGCCACCTGGACAATATTAAGAGATTATTTTCCCAAGGCACGAGCATGAGAAGCCAAGACTTAAGAAATAAACTAACAGATACTAACCTGGTACCCGAGGGCGGCCACTTTGGAAGCGGCGACGTCCATGTCAGGGTAGAAGTGCTCTAGGCACTCCATTGTTCGGGCGGTGGTGGTCCCGTTGAAAAGCTCGGGAGCCATGTCCTTGACGTCTTCATCGTCGAGGACATTTTGATCCTCATGGATCAGCCACCCGGGCTCCCGGGGAATAAGATTATCCCCGAACTGAGCCAGCTTCTCATCCCGCAGCCGCCGCCTCTCTTCTTGGGCCTCCTTCCAGTCCGGACCTAAGGTACAAAAATGAGATCGAGCCACGTCATGCAGCGGGTCTTCACCAAACATTCGGGAAAGATTCCCGAATAGATTCCAAAAAGCAGATTGCGTAATTTCACCGATTGATTACCTAACTGAAATTGATGGGCTCGACCTCGGGGCACTTTGCCCGGTCATCTGGAAGGCTGTGAACTTCCCCTTGTCCTTCTAACTCGTTCGGGGAGGTCCGCGGCATGTCATAAACATCATCCCGAGTGGGATGACCTTCCATATGGACCGGGACGGAACTTCCCGGCAGCTTCTCGGCAGGCTGGCCCGCAGCCTCGGCATCTACCGGCAGCTCTTTTCGTTTCTTCTCAGTGCTGCGGGCCTCAAATACCGGCTTTAGAGCTCGGTTTCTTACGTGCCGCATCCCGAAAGATGGCGCCTAGATCAAACTCGGGCTCCATTTCTGCAAAATGTGGAAGAATTAGTTAATATCAAACGAATGCATCTATGAACAGAAGAACGATATAAACCTTTCTTGAAGTCCTCGAAGGACGTCTCGCCCCGAAGACGATGCACCAAGGCCAGGTCCCGGGTCGAAGGGGGAGATTCCCGGATGCCCAACTCCCCCAAGTCCCCCTGAATGATACCCAAGTGGGAAAGGACCCCTTGGGTAATCAGCCTCCAGTACAAAGGAAAGGGGAGGACTTCCTTCGGTCCATCGCCGCACCAAGGAGCAATGGTCCGGATCTTATTGTCAAACCGGTCATAGTTCTCCTTGGCAGCAGCTCCCTTGATGGCAGCCGAGGACTCTGCACATCCGGCAGTCCTCCTACCTTCTGCGCCGTTTGCAGGCCCCATGACACATCAGGCTTCATGAAAAAGAATTCCCGATGCCATCCCTTGCGGCTGGTTGGCAGATTCCAAACAAAGTTGAATTTTACAGTAGGAGGACCCGGGCATGAAGAAGTAGAAAGCAGTTCCTCGGGACTACGTTTACTTTATAATCTTGGAGGAAAGTGGATATGGTTGGCTCTATCTCAAAGCAGAGCACGAGAGGATGAGATAGGCATTTATGTGGCAATAGGTGTTCGGGCTAAATTGGTTAACGGCTAACCCGTGGGATTACGCTAACTGTCTAACAAATGGAGTGCGGGGAAAGCGGAGCCCGCATAGCGGTGATCCTTGAAGATCACCAACCAGCCTTTCCCAGGCTCATACGCCCGGCATTCAGGAGACGGAACCCGAGTACGGACCGTCATCGGGACAAAATAAGTGGATTGCCACTCCTTTATTAACTCCGGAGTCGCCTTACTCCGGTAGTTTTCAATCTCGGACCACCAACCTTCGGGAACCTCGCCCTTGGTCTCTAAAAGGCAACCTGAAGGGCGAACAGTAGAAGGTGAAGGAAAAGTAGGGGCCATTCTCATGTACCTCGGGTAAATGGCCGGAGGAAACACGGACGGCTCGCTGGAAGGAGAGTAAAGGCGGGGTGACGGCGGCGGCGTCAACTACTCGGCGGTGGAGCCGGTAGAATTGATGGACGGCGGACGAACCTCTGTAACCGTCCGGTGCGGTGGTTTCACCGAGGAAAGGGGAAGAAGTCTTACGGATGAGATTCTTCAACAGTCCTCCACCGCTTGAAGATACTAACAGCCTCTGGAGCGTGGGATTGTCCGTCGTGAGTTTATTGTGAGAAGAGAAGAGCTTGAGAGATGCAAAATGAAAATGAGGCTCCTCACATTTATAGAAAAGATCGGGCAGATGAATCGCCAAAGCGGCACATGATCTCCACCGTCGATTCAAAAAGTAACCGTTGGGAATATCAACGAGATCCCGAATAGGAAAATCCCAGAAACGATTCAGAAGCCCGAACATTGTTCGAGACAAATGGAGGACTCCACATCCTCATTTTCCCGAACATCACAGTACGGGAAACGATTCAAAAGCCCGAACATTGTTCGAGACAAATGGAGGACTCCACATCCTCTTTTTCCCGAACATTGTTCGTGACATGGAGGATTCCACATCCTCATTTTCCCGAACATCACAGTACGGGAAACGATTCAAAAGCCCGAACATTGTTCGAGACAAAAGGAGGACTCCACATCCTCAGTTTCCCGAACATCATAGTACGGGAAACGATTCAAAAGCCCGAACATTGTTCGAGACAAATGGAGGACTCCACATCCTCAGTTTCCCGAACATCATAGTACGGGAAACGACTCAGAAGCCCGAACATTGTTCGTGACAAATGGAGGACGCCACATCCTCATTTTCCCGAACATCGCAGTACGGGAAACGATTCAAAAGCCCGAACAGCGTTCGAGACAAACAGGATTCCACATCCTCAGTTTCCCGAACATCATAGTACGGAAAACGATTCAGAAGCCCGAACATTGTTCGAGACAAATGGAGGATTCTACATCCTAAGCTTCCCGAACATGACTGTACGGGAAACGATTCAAAAGCCCGAACCATGACCGAGAAAAGGAGAATCCACGTCTTTAGATTCCCGAACACACTAGTACGGGAACTGATTCAGTTACCCGAACACAAGAAAAGCCACATACCCGAACAGCAGACAAATCAGATACCCGAACAAGGAAAGTATCCCGAATCAAGCAGTTTCCCGAACATGACTAAACTGATTTTCTAAAATGGATCTTCAAGAAAAGAACTTTGGACTCCTTCTAGTCGGCCAAAAGGGCTTGGGGGGGGACTTGATGGCCGCCAGGCCCAAATACGCATAAAAGGCCTAACAAAAGGCCCACGAACAAGCCCGGAACAAGGGCCCCATTAAAAAAACTCATAATCCGAATAAAGATTGAGAACATTCCCGGACATTACTTCCCGAAGTGCATATAGGACCTAAAAACGAATAATCACCTTACATTGGGATATTACAATAATGCCACTGAGACATGGGACTATAAATACATTCACTATTCATACCGAAAGGGGTAACGTTTAACAACAACTCAACACGGCTTGTCAAATCACTACTTCAGAGAATCTCTCTATTTCTCGACAAACGTGCCCTAGCGCGCAAAGTCGACCTAATGGCTTCCGTCAATATCGTGACGCGCAAGTCAAATCGGAACGTGGCAATCACGCGCACTGATTTGCCACCAGTTGCGTCTGTCGAGTTAGGAGGGACGAACCAAATATTTATTTGGAGCGTACCAATGGTCCTATTCCAACGCGTTGACTCATTGGAAACCGCAATCACGTGCCTAACGCGTGGTTCACTAAAGATCAGCGGGACCATGGTGTACCAATGCGCGACGCGTTGGAACCCTACACCTTCCAACGGCCAGCTCGTTGGAAATACGCTTAACCTTAAAAAAACAAATCCCCCACCAAGACTCGAACCCCAGCCTTCTCCGTAGAAATCACTCATCACAACCACCAGACCGCTAGGCCCATCGCTGTAATGCATGGAAGCAAAATTGTATTTGTAACGTACTTGACGTTTTGGGAGGCTTCCAACGTGCAACACGTTAGAATCTGTCTGTTTCCAACGGCTCACACGTTGGAACATTGATCTTTCCAACGCGCAACCCGTTGAAAATAAAATTCCCCAACCACTACTTATCTCTTATAAATTCTCCACGACACCTTTACAAACCGCATTTAATAAGATAAAGTTACAACTCTTAAAAATTGCTAAATTTTCTTGTTGATCACCATTTCTTAATTTCGCTTTCCGATTACTGTTAACAACCCATGTCACTTCATTCATCTAATGTCATGCATAAGTGATGCATGCTTTTGTTAAACAACCACTTGTTGTCTAACCAAATTTAATATAAAAATTGAATAAATTCAATAATTACATTATAAAGTGTTATCTTATTTAACTAGTTAATCCTATTATGTTTACATTTGTGTCGATCTTCGATTTCATTTTCTTAATTAATATTAATGTTTCGTTATATCATTTTCACACTCTAAAAAAAAGAATGTTTTAAATCATGCATGTAATTACCTTTTATTTTTAGAATACATTTGCATCATTCAATTTTCAATTATAAAGTAAAATTTAAATATGGAAATAGAAGCGTTTCCAATGCGTGAGCTGTTGATACGCTAAGCGTTCCAACGTACAACTCGTTGGTACGTTAAGTGTTCCAACGGTTCGCACGTTGGATGTCGCACCCCAGGCCCCGTGCGGAAAGCGGAAGCCTACGTGGGATGCGGCGGCGGCCTCGAGGCGACGGTGTTACGACCGGAACGGGAGCGGAAATTGAAAACACTCCACGTATGATGGAATCCATAACCCAGCCCACAACACTTCTTCCGAAGGTGACCCATATGAAGATGGCAATCACCCTCGACGCGGCTTGGAAACGGTTGCGTTGTCGGTTGTCTTTCTCTATACTTGAGGTTGTTGACTTCCAGCATTTATAACTTAACTTGTAGAACTTAGACGGATTTAGAACCACTTCCAGTCTCTTCCTCATTTCCGGGGCTATAGAGCGGACTATTGTATAACCCCGTTTGGACGTGAAACGAGGGAGATATAGTGCTTTGAAGTTGGCATCCGGTTGCTGCCTGAAAAGCTGACAAATGAAACCCTCATAGACCGCTACCCCGGGACACGTTCTAACGTGCCCAAAAAATCTACATCGGATTCAAACGCACAGACGCCAAACAACATATCATACCCAGCAGATATTCACAAGTAAGACGAGCCCTGTCCCCACTAAAATGGACAAGTACTCGGTCTACACTAACATCACAGAATAGAGTTGCGGAATCGTACACATGCACGTACATGCAGTTTGAAACATGGAAATCAAGTATATTTCATCATACGTCAAACCCGCACATATACACAGACATAAACTAAATCCAGATAACATACCAAGTGAGCCTTGCCCCACTGAAATGGCAAGCACTCAACAGATAAAATGTGCCTTATGCATGAGTATAAGTATTATATATCCTTATACAGGCAACAGAGATGCTAACTACATACGTGCATGCTATTGACATACAGGGCCAACCAGAAAGATAGGAAAACCTACGAGACGCGGAATTAGGAGTCCTCAACTTCTCAGAGGGTCCTCAACTGCTGCTACTACAACACAATAGTACAACCGTTAGTAATTACCGATGTGCTAGACAGCACTGCAGAAAAGACAGAACTCAGAATTATGCTCAGATTTCAGACTATGGATTCAAACTCAGATACAAATACAGATTCAGACTACAGATTCAGATTCAGATACAGATACAGATTCAGACTCAGACTACAGATTCAGATATAAGATCCCAGACAATAGTTACTCAAAGAGACTGCCCCTTACAGATAGAAATTAGACAGAACAGATGGGTACCTGAAACAAAATCAGACAACACACCCCAAACTCACTCTGCGGGTTGTTGGTCAGGTACTCCTGAAACGGTAAATAGAAAGGGGGTAAGTCCTCTTTTGAGAACTTAGTAAGGGCTTGGGGATAGGCACGGTTTATCTTTACGTATAACAACTTGCAAAACAAAAACAAAGAAAATGCACACAAGCAGCAGATAACCAACATATGCTCAACCAATGCAAATCAAACATATGCAACGCACATAAGCAGAATTGTTAGTATAGAAAACAGACACGCTCTAAAACGATAGTCCATCCTGGCCCAGCCATGTAATGAACTACCGCAGACACATGAGACTGGTACTAGCTCGAGGTAGCTAACCCAATCAGAACACCACCCCCGTAGGAGTTGAATCAGAACACCACCCCCGAAGGAGTTGAATCAGAACACCACCCCCGTAGGAGTTGAATCAGAACACCAGCCCTAAAGGAGTTGAATCAGAACACCACTCCCATAGGAGTTGAATCAGAACACCACCCCTGTAGGAGTTGAATCAGAACATCAGCATCTTCGCGTCCTCGCACCTGCACACCAATGCCTTTCCCGACTGACCAAGTTTGGGTATCCTCGGGCCACCCTCAATCCAAACTCAGACTCGGTACACCCAGACACGCATTTCATAAAGTAATCCAAAATACAGAATCGAGAGCAATACTGAAACCATTACCGCACTATTACCGACCCACAGAAGAATCCCGGCAAAATCCCGACGCTCAGCCCGAAACGCGGTAGTGTGACTTCCGAAGTCTCGTACTACTCCACAACTGTTGATTCAAGCTGAACAACCACACACAAGTCAAAAATCACCAATCCAGACCCCTAGGGAACTAATCCCACAAATTCCCGCACTTTCCTGCAAAATTCCACAGAAAGCTTGGTTTCTCAAACCGAGCTAGAACATTGTTATCTATACACACATAACCACACCCAAACATTTAAATCATACTTTCCCAACATTTACACCACAAACAAGCAAGTAGGTTGGTATTGTCCACAATTTCAGAAAACGACATTCCGAACATCGTTTGCTACCTACTTCCATTCTCGATACCAAATCACTACCAAAACATTCTCAAAACTCAACAAAACCATAACCATATTCTTCTTTCAATTTCGGCCTCAACCCTTCCTTTTATACCAAACTTCAATCCAAACCAATTGAGGTTCCAATCACATGCTTAATTCCTCAATTAAACATTTCAAGCATGCTTACTAACATACTTCACCCTAATCGCCCAAAATCATACCAAACCCTTAAGAACAATTCGGCCAAATTGGGTACTTTTTACCCAACATGCTCACCTTCAAATTGAACCCACATATCAACATAGAATCATGCTAGGAACAACTTATCTCAAGCATGAACCAAGAAAACAAGCAATCAACAAGTTTAGAATTCAACATGAATTTCGGTACTTTAGGGTATTCCAAACCATGATGTTCTTTCATAATCCAACCCTTAATTCCTACACCACTTCATGCCAAGAACAACATACTTAAATCTTGAAGCAAGAAGATGAACACATCATGTAGCAAAGACATACATGAATTCGGTTCTAATCCAAACTTCCACCCAAATATCATGCTCCAAACTTACTAAATCAGGAAGAACACAAGCTTACCTCAAGCTTAAGTCCAACACCAAGATTAATCCTTGCTTAAACCCTCGCAAGATGAAGAACACTTGAGAGGTAGAAAAGGGAAGAAGAAGTCACGTATGATGTTGAAAGAAGAAAGAAAATGAGCAAAATGGCATTTCTTCCAAAATTTCATCCTTTTATACTTCCTCTTAAATGAGTCACTAGGACAAGTGTCCTTCAAGCACCTTAGTCACCACCTTAGTCACCATAGTGACTCACAACCCAAGCCCAAATCCAAATTTGCTAAGTGTTGGGGTGTAATCCCGCGCCAACTTCACCCGAGTAACTCCCGACGTGTGCGCTTGCTTGCCCGAGCCAAAAATCCTGTCGTGTGTGCTTGCTCGGTTATCACCACATTACTCATCCCGAGCCATAACACACCTCACACCAAAGGCATCACAAAACTTTCATCCCGAGCCCCGGGCGTCGCCCGGGAAAGAACATCCCGACCCCAAAAAATATACTGCGTAGAAAGATTTGGATTGCTCGTACGATCCCACATATGCTGAAAGTTCCCTTTTTCGAGGTCCCGATAAATCTACCGAGCTTACTGACCGACCCGAAACAAGTCCCGCTTACGGAAAAATATTTTCCGCGGAAATGTGCGGGGGACCCATCAGAACACCACCCCCGTAGGAGTTGAATCAGAACACCACTGTTACACCCCACCTTTTCCGGCAACAATCTCCGGTGAATAGAGTTCTGAAGGTATGTTTAAATCTGTAATTTGTGGAGTTTGATATTTGTTGTTTTGTTGTTGATGTTGTTGTGGGAGTGGAATTGTTTGGTATGGTTTTGGTTAAGTTCTTTTTTTAAGGTTGAATTTTGTGAGTTTTGGGTCCAGGCGATTGCCCGAACGAGGAAACGGTTCGCCTGCGTTTCGCCTGGACACTTGCCGAAGTTTGAGTCTTCCTGGAGCCGTGCGATCGCTGAGCGGGGATGGCTTCGCCTGGATCTCGCCTGGGTGCCTGGCTAGTTGGAGATTTACTGGACCAGGCGATCGCCTGCTTGAGTAAACGGGTCGCCTGGTTTTCGCCTGGGCACCTGTATCGGTGTTCTTCAGGGGTCAGGCGATCGCCTGATTGGGGAATCGGGTCGCCTGACCGTCGCCTGGACCAGCTATTTAAGTCGAGCAGCTCGTTTTCAACCTCAGTTTCGCGTTTTCAACTCCGAAAATACTCCCAACTCTCTCCCAACTCGGTTTTGCTCCTATCCAAGTGATTTTGGACTCTTTGGTGCGTGGAAACGGAGGATTCGTGCGGGAATCACTACAAGAACAATGAATCAACAAAGGTTTCACTCCAACAACACTTTGTGGGTGAATTTGGGAAATTGCCCAAGTTGTGAGGTTGGTATTTTCGTGATCTCTGGATTCATTTGAGTTAGTAGTAGTGTTTCTATGTTGGATTAGAGATAGAAACACACTTTACAACACGAATTGAGCATGAATCGAAGAAATTCGAATTTAGGGTTCTTCACCCGAGATGAACGAATTTTGGGGGTTTGTTAAATTGACCTCAAATTAGTGTTGTTGGGTAGTTTTAGAACAACATTAATACTTGGTAAAAGGTCCAATAATGGCTTAATCTATGAGCTAAGAGAAAACTCATAGGGTTTAGGGTGGAGAAATGAAGTGTGATGTTTTGTTGAATTGAATTCAAATTTTTGTTATTGGGTATGTTTAGAGCAATATTGATAATTGGAACATTGTCCAAATATGCTCCGATTATATACCTAAGGCAATGTTCATCCGGATTTTTGGTGGAAAGTGGAAGCATGTGTTTTGTGTGGTTTAGGGTTTCAAGCATGTTTATACAATGAATTTGAGCAACTTTAAGTCTTGAAGTGAGGTCCAATTGTCAATGGATATTGAGGTGTTCAATGAAAGTGTAATGTGGTAAGTGTGTGAAATGTTTAGGTGGTATGTGAAGCAAGGTTTGAGGTTGGATAAGGAAGAAGACTGGTGTGTTGGTGTTTGGCTGCTACCCTCTACGGTTGCGTCTGCTTTCGTTTCGAGGTAAGGGTTCGACCTACCTATATTAATATGATGTAGGATGGTTGAGACAAGTCTTGGGCCTCGGTCTCTGACTTCGGTCTTAGATCGGGATAGTGGAGCCCCAAGGCTAGTCCCATGGTAGGAGTAACGGTGCGCAGGTACAGCTTTGCTTCGGTGCCGTGGTTCGTGCGTCTGTGTGACCCGAACTAACTGGGATACGGCACAACGGATGGCGTTCGCATAGGGGACCAGTCCGAGATAGGGTTACAATCCCTTGAGGACCGTACGGCCTATGGTTCGCATCATTCCGGTATGTTCTGTTCTGTGAGTGGATGCATGGCGAATGCCGACGCATGGCGAATGCCGGTTGGACCGGGGAAGATCTAGCCATGGTCGGGGAAGATCTAGCCATGGTCGGGGAAGATCTAGCCATGGTCCGTGTTATACGGGATCTGCTGGATGCATGGCGAATGCCGATGCATGGTGAATGCCGGTTGGACCGGGGAAGATCTAGCCATGGTCGGGGAAGACCTAGCCATGGTCCGTGACATAGGGGGTTCGTTGGGTGCATGGCGAATGCCGACGCATGGCGAATGCCGGTTGGACCGGGGAAGATATAACCATGGTCGGGGGAAGATCTAGCCATGATCCGTTACATTCGGATGTTGTGCACACATCATTTATTTCTGCATATGTTCTGATCTGTATATTTGCTATCTGTATGTATATCTGCTCTGATCTGGTTTAGCAGGTTTGTCTGAAGAAACATCGTTACTCTGCCTAAGCTCTTCTTGGGTTTTTCTTTCAGAAAAACTCACACCCCTTACTTAACATTTTTCAGGAGATAAGGATTCTGGGCCAGCGTAGTAGGATTTCCGCAAGGCTGTCTGGTTAGCTATTTTGAGGGTTTAGCAGCATCTGGACCTAGACTTCGGGTTTCTCGTCGGTTTCTTTATCTCGACGCCCGACTTTGTACGGTTGCACCTTCTGCCCGTAGATAGCTCTGTAGCATGATACTCTGTTGGCATGTAGTATTACGATAGCATGTTATCGTAGGTCTGTCTGTTCATCTGAGATTGATTGTGGTTATGTATATATATATATGCGTTCTGCTCTGAACTGATTGAATGAGTATCTTTGATGCATGCGGAAGCCTCTGTTCGGTAGTGAAAGAACAGACTTCGTTTTGATAATCTGATTTCGATGTTCTGCTTCTGATATTCTGTTTATGGGCGGAGCCCGTTGTTTCTGTTGTCGTGATCTGTTCCTGTGCATGAATTGTTATAGTTAAACTGTTGTTAGAAAGGGACCTACTGGGTTAGTTAAAGGCCTGCGAAATAATCTCAAATTAGCTGCGCGATCCTGGTCCCACCTTGCTCACCACCGCCCCTTCGGCCGGCGACCGCTTCCCGCCGGGTCCGGAAGGTGTCTGACGGGGGAGGTGGTGACAATTTGGTATCAGAGCACCGGTTAATTGGTTGGGTCAAGGGTGTGTTAGGACGGACCGCCCTGGTCGACTGATCGATTCCAGGATGGTTGTGTGATGAGACTGGCCACCTCATCACAAGAACCATATTGGATTGGAAAGTGGAACAGTAGGCGGTTTGTCTAAACACACTTGAGAGCAACCAAGAGATGATTTCATTAGTGCTTGGTAGTTTGTGACTTGGTACTGCGTGGTTACTGCGTAGGATACCGATGAATTGACTCCGGGTGCATCAAGAGGTGCCTGGGGGATGAGATGTCGTAAGGTGCATGATGGTAATTTAAATTACCTCTCTCGTTAAAAACAGACGGTGGATGCCGAGTGAGAAGTGTGTTAGTCCTAAGCAGTACCACGGGTTATAAGGGATTGTTTTGTATAAGTAATTTTGAGAATTGATTTGCATCATGCATTGCATTCATGCTACAGAGCTGATAGGATTACCGATGTAGGTAATGCTAACCGTTAAGTGAACCCTTTATGTTCTGGAATTTCAGTAAATGGTCAACACTCGACGGACTCGAGCGTTGAATGATGAAGCAGGAGGAGGAAATCCTGCTCAGGATGTGAATAGAGGAAGAGGTAGAGGTCGAGGGAGACCTCAGCGAAGAGCGGCACCAGTTCAGTCGCAATTGAGACCTGATCCGGAACAGATGGCCCAAGTGTTGGGGCAAATGACAGTACTGCTCAATAACATGTGGGCAGGAACAAGAGTTGAAGAGCAAGGAAGTACACATGTTATGAGTTCTCAGCCTACTGCGGTAGGATCGACCGATCCTAACTATCAGGCTCATGAGGAGGACGTTGAGGCGGATGATGTGCAATTTGAAGAGCATGTGGATACAGAAGAGAGGAATCTGAATCTAGGTGCGGAAGTCGACCCACAGCCCCGTCGAGGGAGAGTGCGGGCTAGGCCCGATTCTGTTGTTGAGGTACCGAGAGCCCAGAGGCACAAATCTGAGAGTGCGACCAGTTCTGATAAGCTTTCTTTGATGGAGCGGTTCGAGCGCTTCAAACCACCCCGTTTTTCGGGCAAGGGTGGAATGGATTTGGCGGAGACTTGGTATAAGGACATGGACAGGTTGCTTGGGAGACTTGGTTTCCTGGAAAATGAGATGGTATCGTTGGCTACCTTTTATTTGCGAGACTGGGCGTATGATTGGTGGGAGACCACTATGGCCACTCGGAAGGCCGACTTTGTGCGTAGGAAGTTGAAGGACCCGGGTATGACGTGGGATGAATTTTCTCACTTGTTTCATGAGAAGTGGATTGGTTATGCCGCGACAGATAGGCGGCAATCGGAGTTTGATACCTTGACTCAGGGAAGCAAGACTGTCGCGGAGTATGGGCACGAGTTTGAACGCTTAGTGCGTTACGTGCCTCATTACAACACCAATGAGGAGGCCAAGGCAAAGAGATTCATGAGAGGGTTGAAGCATGACATCAGGAAGTACTTGGCACCGTTTAACATTGATAGGTACCATGAGGCTGTGCAGAAAGCACAAAAGATTGAGAATGAGGACATGGATACAGCTTCGGTGACACAGCCACCGAGATCGACGGGGATTGTCATTGGTGGAGTTAGAGGATCTGGACGTGCTGGACCTGCACGACACCACAGGACCGGCGGTAACTCTGGTGGGCTTGGATCGAAGAATAAGGGCAAGGGGAAGGCAAAGGTAGCAGAGCCAGGAACGGAATCACACCGGTCCGGTGTGTTATAAAGAGTCGTGCATGTGTTTGGTGTGGATCAACCGACCACATGATTAGGGATTGCCCTCAGATGGCAACTCAGGGAGTTGCAAGGCCACAAGGATTTCAGAGTTATGCTCCTCGTGCGCGTGGTGTTCCTCAGTTTGGACCACGACCCCGACCACCGCAGATGCGGCCACGACTACAGTAGGCCCCGCCGCCAGCGTACCAGCAGGCAAGGCAAGGACGAGTGTTTCAGATTGAGCGTGGTGGTGCGGCTCAGAAAGGAGCATTAGCAGGTATGGTGTTTCTGAATGGTATTTCTGTCCGTGCTCTTTTTGACACAGGTGCTTCGATTTCTATAGTGTCACAGAGGTGTGCAAAGTCTTTGCAACTTCCTGTGACTCATCATCTCAAGTATTCCTGAGTACGAATCGCGGGAGTCGTATTTGTTCAAGAATGAGCTTATCAAGGATTGCATGTTAGCTGTTGGTGAGCGACAGATTTCTTCGATTTGTTGGTGTTGGATACATCACATTATGATGTGATTAAGGTATGGATTGGCTCTCGGAGCATTCCATACGGATAAATTGTCTTGCAGCGACAGTTGGTGGTGTCGGATCAAGTATTACCACTTGTTCCCCCTCGAGATGTAGAGATTGTTCGAGAATAGCATGGAGCTTGGGTACTGGAGAAACTACCTGTGACGGATGAAGGCGAGTACTTTGGACTCAACGATGCAGGTACGCGGTTGGAACTTGATAAAATTCCGATTGTTAGATACTTTCCGCAGGTGTTTCCTGAAGAGTTGCCAGGTATGCCACCCGAGCGGAAGGTGATTTTGAGATAGTGTTACAGATCGAGCTACACCTATCTCCATTCCTCCGTATCGCATGCCGATAGTTGAGATGAAGGAATTGAAGAAGCAGTTGGATGAGTTGTTGGATAAGGGGTTTATCCGACCGAGCAGATCACCGTGGGGAGCCCCGGTGTTATTTGTTAAAAAGAAGGATGGAACCCTCAGACTCTGTATAGATTATAGAAGGTTGAATGCGGTGACAGTTAAGAACAAATATCCGTTACCACGGATTGACGATTTGTTCGACCAACTCCGAGGAGCTAAAGTGTTCTCAAAGATTGATCTCCGATCAGGTTATTTCCAAATGCGTGTGAAGGAAGAGGAGGACATCCCGAAGACTGCTTTTCGCACGCGTTATGGTCACTATGAGTACACTGTCATGCCTTTTGGGCTGACAAATGCCCCGGCAGCTTTCATGAATTTGATGAATGAGGTTTTTCGTCCCTACTTGGACAATTTTATTGTTGTCTTCATTGATGATATACTCATCTATTCTCTGGATGAGGACACACATCAAGAGCACTTGAGAATTGCTTTGGAAACTTTGTCTAACAACCAGTTGTATGCAAAGTTTTCGAAGTGTGATTTCTGGTTGCGCGAGGTAGCATTTCTCGGGCATATCATCAATGAGAACGGAATTTCTGTCGACCCGGAGAAGGTCAAGTCTGTACAAGAGTGGAGGCAACCAGTGGCGGAGCCAGAAATTTAGGTTCGGGGGGGCCAGTAACTTACAAAAAATCAGGTTAAATGATAACAAGAAAAAAAATTGTCAAAAGATTGTGATATGACTACAAATTAATATGATATAAAAATCCACCATACATGCATTTGTTTATTTAGGAAGTTTGATCTGGACACGCCGCTCTTTAACATCAACAAAATCTTTCAGAATATAATCTAGTCTAAAAAGTTTCAGCAAACTCCCTTTCAATATAAAGAACCAAACTATCGGCAAAGAAATTAGTACTCGTAATAAATAATTCCACCTAATAGGCTACTAATATAAAATATTTAATTCAAAAATAAATTTGAAAATAGAAACAAAAAACGGAAAAATAAAAATTAATGTCAAGATTAAGGAATTGAGGCTATGGAAAAAGAAAAAAAACTACATATACTCACATAACTCATCTTATTGAATCAATACAATTGGTGGTATGATTGAAAATTGCAAATTGCCAGTTAAGCTCTCAACAACAACAAAGAGTCAAAAGGCAGAGCTTAAGGAGTAGTGGGTAAGTGGCGGATAAGTGAATTATAATTAGGATAGCTGCAGGTTAGTGTTTTGGTTAATTGTTGGACTAAATTAATACAGTTTTTTTAGATTGGATTAATCAATTAAGTCCAATTTAAAAATTAATTATCAATTTATTTATTAAATGAATTTTACATGATATATATATATATATATAATACTACTAGTTAATTACAAAATTTGTGGGGGGGCCATGGCCCACCCCACTCACAATGTGGTTCCGCCACTGGAGGCAACCCCGATCAGTAAAGGATGTCCGTAGTTTTCTCGGGTTAGCTGGTTACTATCGTAAGTTCGTACCAGCCTTCTCGGTTCTTCCCTCTCCACTCACGCAACTGACCAAGAAGGGTAAGGCGTTTGTATGGTCGGATGAATGTGAAAAGAGCTTTCAAGAGCTCAAGTGTAGACTGACACAGGCACCGATTCAGTTCTACGACCCGCCTCAGCCTTATGTCATTTATACCGATGCCTCACGAACAGTGCAGGGTGTGTGCTTATGCAAAACCAGCAGGTAATTGCTTATGGGTCGCGACAGTTGCGACCACATGAGGAAAACTATCCCACTCATGATTTGGAGCTTGCTGCGGTTATGTATGCGCTCAAGCAATGGCGGCATTATTTGTTTGGAAACAAATTTCAAATCTTTACTGATCATAAGAGCTTAAAGTACTTGTTCACGCAGAAAGATCTGAATATGCGTCAAAGAAGGTGGCTCGAGTACATGAAAGACTACGACTGTAGTATCGAGTACACCGCAGGCAAAGGGAATACGGTGGCAGACGCCTTGAGCAGGGCATACACCGGGATAGTTAGAGGTGGAGAACCTGGAAACCGAACAGAGCATACGGACCTGAATGCCTTGTGGCACCGTTGGCAGCTACAGGAGCAAGAGCAGGTATTTGTGTTGAGAGTTCAATCTTCTTGGATCGACAGGATCCGAGAATTTCAGATTAGAGATAAGAGTTTGAAACAGGTTTCTGGAGAAGCTAAAGGAACTTTGCGTCCATTCTTTGAGTATAGGCAAAGATTGCTATACTTCAAAGGGCGTTTGTACGTGCCGAATGATGTGGCTCTTAGAGATGAGATTTTGGATCAAGCTCATAATAACAGTTTAAGTTTTCATCCGGGCGGTGAAAAGATGTATCACGATTTAAGGTCACACTTTTGGTGGCCAAGTATGAGGAGGCATATTGCCGGCGTGTGGCAAAGTGTACCACTTGCCAACAGGTAAAGGTTGAACATCGAAACCCGCGGGCACACTTCAGACGTTACCTATCCCAGTTCGTAAGTGGGGAAACGTGTATGGATTTTCTTACCGGATTACCCACTACGAGAGCACGTCATGATGCCATTTGGGTAATTGTGGACCGTTTGACTAAGTGTGCACATTTCTTGCCCATTAAAGTCACCGACCCGTTGGACAAGTTAGCACGATTCTACATCAAAGAGATCGTGCGGTTGCACGGTGTATCGGATTCTATAGTTTCAGATCGGGATCCAAGGTTTACAGCCCATTTCTGGAATGCTTTCCATCGAGCTTTTGGTACCCGGTTGCACCTTAGTACCGCGTATCACCCGCAAACTGATGGGCAATCCGAGAGGGTGATACAGGTACTTGAGGACATGCTGAGGAGCTGTGCGATTGATTTCGGAGGTGATTGGGATGAACATCTACCGCTCATAGAGTTCTCGTATAACAATAGTTACCAGAGTACAATCAAGATGGCACCTTACGAGGCTCTTTATGGACGGAGATGTATGACACCTCACTGTTGGTCTGAACCGTCAGATAAGATTGAACTTGGTCCGGAATTGATTGAGGAGACCACATAAAAGATCAAAACAATTCAGGCAAGATTGAAAGCGGCAAATGATAGAACCACAGCCTATGTGAACAGAAGGCGCCGCGACTTAGAGTTTGAAGTCGGCGACAAAGTATGGTTGAAGGTGGCACCAATGAAGGGAATAATGAGATTTGGTCGGAAAGGGAAGTTAGCTCCGAGGTATATTGGCCCATTCGATATTTTAGAAAGAATTGGAAAGGTAGCTTATCGTTTGGCACTACCGGAGAGCTTATCAGCTGTGCATAATGTGTTTCATGTAAGCATGCTCAAAAAGTGTATCATGGATTCGACGCAAACGATTCCAGTTGAGGAGGTGCAATTGGAACCTGACTTGTCTTACAAAGAAGTGCCAATTGCTTTGTTAGCGAGGGATACTCGCAAATTGAGGAGTAAGTTAATACCCATGGTGAAGGTGCAATGGTCGCACCATTCCGATAAGGAGGCAACCTGGGAAACGGAAAATGACATGATTGATCGCTACCCACAAGAGTACCAACGCCTTAAGGAACTCTTGGAGGGCCAAGAGTCTTAAGGGGGGGAGGATGTTACACCCCACCTTTTCCGGCAACAATCTCCGGTGAATAGAGTTCTGAAGGTATGTTTAAATCTGTAATTTGTGGAGTTTGATATTTGTTGTTTTGTTGTTGATGTTGTTGTGGGAGTGGAATTGTTTGGTATGGTTTTGGTTAAGTTCTTTTTTAAGGTTGAATTTTGTGAGTTTTGGGTCCAGGCGATCGCCCGAACGAGGAAACGGTTCGCCTGCGTTTCGCCTGGACACTTGCCGAAATTTGAGTCTTCCTGGAGCCAGGCGATCGCCTGAACTGGGGGATGGCTTCGCTTGGATCTCGCCTGGGTGCCTGGCTAGTTGGAGATTTACTGGACCAAGCGATCGCCTGCTTGAGTAAACGGGTCGCCTGGTTTTCGCACGGGCACTGTGTCGGTGTTCTTCGTGGGTCGCGATCGCTGATTGGGGAATCGGGTCGCTTTGACCGTCGCTGGACAAGCTATTTAAGTCGAGCAGCTCGTTTTCAACCTCAGTTTCGCGTTTTCAACTCCGAAAATACTCCCAACTCTCTCCCAACTCGGTTTTGCTCCTATCCAAGTGATTTTGGACTCTTTGGTGCGTGGAAACGGAGGATTCGTGCGGAATCACTACAAGAACAACGAATCAACAAAGGTTTCACTCCAACAACACTTTGTGGGTGAATTTGGGAAATTGCCCAAGTTGTGAGGTTGGTATTTTCGTGATCTCTGGATTCATTTGAGTTAGTAGTAGTGTTTCTATGTTGAATTAGAGATAGAAACACACTTTACAACACGAATTGAGCATGAATCGAAGAAATTCGAATTTAGGGTTCTTCACCCGGGATGAACGAATTTTGGGGGTTTGTTAAATTGACCTCAAATTAGTGTTGTTGGGTAGTTTTAGAACAACATTAATACTTGGTAAAAGGTCCAATAATGGCTTAATCTATGAGCTAAGAGAAAACTCATAGGGTTTAGGGTGTTGAAATGAAGTGTGATGTTTTGTTGAATTGAATTCAAATTGTTGTTATTGGGTATGTTTAGAGCAATATTGATAATTGGAACATTGTCCAAATATGCTCCGATTATATACCTAAGGCAATGTTCATCCGGATTTTTGGTGGAAAGTGGAAGCATGTGTTTTGTGTGGTTTAGGGTTTCAAGCATGTTTATACAATGAATTTGAGCAACTTTAAGTCTTGAAGTGAGGTCCAATTGTCAATGGATATTGAGGTGTTCAATGAAAGTGTAATGTGGTAAGTGTGTGAAATGTTTAGGTGGTATGTGAAGCAAGGTTTGAGGTTGGATAAGGAAGAAGACTGGTGTGTTGGTGCTTGGCTGCTACCCTCTACGGTTGCGTCTGCTTTCGTTTCGAGGTAAGGGTTCGACCTACCTATATTAATATGATGTAGGATGGTTGAGACAAGTCTTGGGCCTCGGTCTCTGACTTCGGTCTTAGATCGGGATAGTGGAGCCCCAAGGCTAGTCCCATGGTAGGAGTAACGGTGCGCAGGTACAGCTTTGCTTCGGTGCCGTGGTTCCTGCGTCTGTGTGACCCGAACTAACTGGGATACGGCACAACGGATGGCGTTCGCAGGGGACCAGTCCGAGATAGGGTTACAATCCCTTGAGGACCGTACGGCCTATGGTTCGCATCATTCCGGTATGTTCTATTCTGTGAGTGGATGCATGGCGAATGCCGACGCATGGCGAATGCCGGTTGGACCGGGGAAGATCTAGCCATGGTCGGGGAAGATCTAGCCATGGTCCGTGTTATACGGGATCTGCTGGATGCATGGCGAATGCCGATGCATGGCGAATGCCGGTTGGACCGGGGAAGATCTAGCCATGGTCGGGGAAGACCTAGCCATGGTCCGTGACATAGGGGGTTCGTTGGGTGCATGGCGAATGCCGACGCATGGCGAATGCCGGTTGGACCGGGGAAGATCTAGCCATGGTCGGGGAAGATCTAGCCATGATCCGTTACATTCGGATGTTGTGCACACATCATTTATTTCTGCATATGTTCTGATCTGTATATTTGCTATCTGTATGTATATCTGCTCTGATCTGTTTTTGCAGGTTTGTCGGAAGAAACATCGTTACTACTGCCTAAGCTCTTACTGGGTTTTTCTTTCAGAAAAACTCACACCCCTTACTTAACATTTTTCAGGAGATAAGGATTCTGGGCCAGCGGAGTAGGATTTCCGCAAGGCTGTCTGGTTAGCTATTTTTGAGGGTTTAGCAAAGATCTGGACTTAGACTTCGGGTTTCTCGTCGGTTTCTTTATCCCACGCCCGACTTTTGTACGGTTGCACCTTCGCACTGTAGTTAGCTCTGTAGCATGATACTGTTGGCATGTAGTATTACGATAGCATGTTATCGTAGGTCTGTCTATTCATCCGAGATTGATTGTGGTTATGTATATATATATGCGTTCGCTTCGAATCGATTGAATGAGTATGTTTATCTGTTCGGAAGCCTCTGTTCGGTAGTGAAAGAACAGACTTCCTTTTGATAATCTGATTTCGATGTTCTGCTTCTGATATTCTGTTTATGGGCGGAGCCCGTTGTTTCTGTTGTCGTGATCTGTTCCTGTGCATGAATTGTTATAGTTAAACTGTTGTTAGAAAGGGACCTACTGGGTTAGTTAAAGGCCTGCGAAATAATCTCAAATTAGCTGCGCGATCCTGGTCCCACCTTGCTCACCACCGCCCCTTCGGCCGGCAACCGCTTCCCGCCGGGTCCGGAAGGTGTCTGACGGGGGAGGTGGTGACAACCACCCCCGTAGGAGTTGAATCAGAACACCACCCCGTAGGAGTTGAATCAGAACACCACCCCCGTAGGAGTTGAATCAGAACATCAACATCTTCGAGTCCTCGCACCTGCACACCAATGCTTATCCCGACTGACCAAGTTTGGGTATCCTCGGGCCACCCTCAATCCAAACTCAGACTCGGTACACCCAGACACGCATTTCATAAAGTAATCCAAAATACAGAATCGAGAGCAATACTGAAACCCTTACCGCACTATTACCGACCCGCAGAAGAATCCCGACAAAATCCCGACGCTCGGCCCGAAACGCGGTAGTGTGACTTCCGAAGTCCCGCACTACTCCACAACTGTTGATTCAAACTGAACAACCACACACAAATCAGAAATCACCATTCCAGTCCCCCGGGAACTAATCCCGCACTTTCCCGCAAAATTTCACAGAAAGCTCGGTTTCTCAAACCGAGCTAGAACATTGTTATTTATACACACATAACCACACCCAAACATTTAAATCATACTTTCCCAAAATTTACACCACAGACAAGCAAGTAGGTCGGTATTGTCCACAATTCCATGAAACGATGTTCCGAACATCGTTTACTACCTACTTCCATTCCCGATACCAAATCACTACCAAAACATTCTCAAAACTCAACACAACCATAACCATATTCTTCTTTCAATTTCGGCCTCAACCCTTCCTTTTATACCAAACTTCAATCCCAACCAATTAAGGTTCCAATCACATGCTTAATTGATTAATTAAACATTTCAAGCATGCTTACTAACATACTTCACCCTAATCACCCAAAATCATACCAAACCCTTAAGAACAATTCAGCCAAATTGGGTACTTTTTAATCATACCAAATTTAATATAAAAATTGAATAAATTCAATAATTACATTATAAAGTGTTATCTTATTTAACTAGTTAATCCTATTCTGTTTATATTTGTGTCGATCTTCGATTTCATTTTCTTAAGTAATATTAATGTTTCGTTATATAATTTGGTTTTAAAATAAAAAACTCTAAGCATAACGGATTTTTATCATTTTCACACTCTAAAAAAAAGAATGTTTTAAAGCATGCATGTAATTACCTTTTATTTTTAGAATACATTTGCATCATTCAATTTTCAATTATAAAGTAAAATTTAAATATGGAAATAGAAGCATTTCCAACGCGTGAGCCGTTGGTACGCTAAGCATTCCAAAGTGCAACTCGTTGGTACGCTAAGCGTTCCAACGGTTCGCACGTTGGAACCATGACTAATTTTTTCAAAAAAGCCCATCCCCCACAGAGACTCAAACCCCAGCCTTCCCCGTGGAAAACACGCATCACAACCACCAAACCGCTAGGTCCATCGCTGTCATGCATGGAAACGAAATTGTATTTGTAACGTGCTTGACGTTTTGGGAGGCTTCCAATGTGCAACACGTTGGAATCTATATGTTTCCAACTTCTCACGCGTTGGAACATTGATATTTCCAACGCGCAACCCGTTGGAAATAACCTCTTATAAATTCTCCACGACACCTTTACAAACCGCATTTAATAAGATAAAGTTACAACTATTAAAAATTACTACATTTTCTTGTTTATCACCATTTCTTAATTTCGCTTTCCCATCACTCTTAACAACCCATGTCGCTTCATCTAGTGTCATGCATAAGCGATGCATGCTTTTGTTAAATAACCACTTGTTGTCCAACCAAATTTAATATAAAAATTGAATAATTACATTATAAAGTGTTATCTTATTTAACTAGTTAATCCTATTTTGTTTACATTTGTGTCGATCTTCGATTTCATTTTCTTAATTAACATTAATGTTTCGTTATATAATTTGGTTTTAAAATAAAAAACTGTAAGCACAACATATTTTCATCATTTTCACACTCTAAAAAAATAATGTTTTAAAGCATGCATGTAATTACCTTTTATTTTTAGAATACATTTGCATCATTCAATTTTCAATTATAAAGTAAAATTTAAATATGGAAATAGAAGCGTTTGCAACGCGCGGGTGGAACTTCATAAGAAGCTTTTCACTTCTTTTCCGCTTCCTTGGCGCACTTTCAAGTCCATCCTCCATAGAAGAGTCAGAAGGTTCGAACATCAAGAAGAAAGGTACACATCCTTGATCCTTTCTTTAGTATCATGCTAGGTTCTTTGCCATTAGTATCATGCTAGGTTCTTTGCCATTAGTATCATGCTAGGTTCTTTGCCATTAGTATCATGCTAGGTTCTATGTATGATGTTAATGGATATACGACATGATTATGGAAGAAACACATCGTGCTATTACTTAAATGTAGTATCCATGTAATATGTAAGCATGATAAACATGTTAATGACGATCCGAAAATTATACAAGCCGTTGGTGCGCTAAGCGTACCAACGTGCAACTAGTTGGTACGCTAAGCGTTCCAACGGTTCGCACGTTAGAACCATGACTTTTTTTTTTCTTCAAAAAAGCCCATCCCCCCAAGAGACTCGAACCCCAGCCTTCCCCGTGGAAAACACGCATCACAACCACTAGACCCATCACTGTCATGCATGGAAGCAAAATTGTATTTGTAACGTGCTTGATGTTTTGGGAGGCTTCCAACGTGCAACACGTTGGAACCTATATGTTTCCAACTGCTCACGCGTTGGAACATTGATATTTCCAACGCGCAAACCGTTGGAAATAACCACTTATAAATTTACAACTCTTAAAAATTGCTACATTTTCTTGTTGATCACCTTTTCTTAATTTCGCTTTCCGATGACTGTTAACAATCCATGTCACTTCATCCAATGTCATGTATAAGTGATGCATGCTTTTGTTAAACAACCACTTGTTGTCCAACCAAATTTAATATAAAAATTGAATAAATTCAATAATTACATTATAAAGTGTTATCTTAATTAACTAGTTAATCCTATTCTGTTTACATTTGTGTCGATCTTCGATTTCATTTTCTTAATTAATATTAATGTTTCGTTATATAATTTGGTTTTAAAATAAAAAACTCTAAGCACAACGGATTTTCATCATTTTCACACTCTAAAAAAAGAATATTTTAAAGCATGCATGTAATTACCATTTATTTTTAGAATATATTTGCATCATTCAATTTTCAATTATAAAGTAAAATTTAAATATGGAAATAGAAGCGGTTCCAACGCGCGAACCGTTGGTACACTAAGCGTTCCAACGTGCAACTCGTTGGTACGCTAAGCGTTCCAACGGTTCACACGTTGGAACCATGACTAATTTTTTCAAAAAAGCCTATCTCCCCAGAGACTCGAACCCCAGCCTTCCCCGTGGAAAACATGCATCACAACTACCAGACCGCTTGGTCCATCGCTGTCATGCATGGAAGCGAAATTGTATTTGTAACGTGCTTGACGTTTTGGGAGGCTTCCAACGTGCAACACGTTGGAATCTATATGTTTCCAACTACTCACGCATTGGAACATTGATATTTCCAACGCGCAACCCATTGGAAATAACCACTTATAAATTCTCCATGACACCTTTACAAACCGCATTTAATAAGATAAAGTTACAACTCTTAAAAATTGCTACATTTTCTTATTGATCACCATTTGTCACGAGCGCCCGCGCCCGGTTGTGGAGGCGGGGCCTCCCACGACGTCGGAAGCGGAAACTGCGGCGGTAACCGTGGAAACGGTCCAACCGAAACCCGCTGCGTGCAGTGGTCCCGTGACCCGGCCCGCAAAGTCTTGTTCTCGAAGGCCCGGTGCCTGAGAACACCTTACTCACTTAACAACTTGGTCGTGTTACGACCCACAACCTACAAAACTTAAAGATAGCAAGTATACAATATATTCCTAACTATCCTTGGTGAGCCCCGCCCCACTGAAATAGGCGAGCACCCGACCATCACCAAACATGCAATTCATGGAATTATCATTCATGAGTCACAAACATCCAGAATACAGAACCCATCCGATATATATATAACAATATGAACATAGCTCGGGTCCCGCCCTCAACTGATATGGACGAGCCCTCCAGTCAAACAGAAGCACAGTACCAGAGTGTATCCAAATTACAAAACATGATCTGATCTAAACATGCATGCACATACATCTACAGAGCCGCCAAAGAAATACCCTAGAATACATCCCGTAGGACAGGGTTAGCTAGAATCCCGAAGGACGCGGTGCAGACAGCCAAAATGAACCTTAAAATAAGAAATCAACAGAACGACATCCCTCTCCAAGAGGTCAGAAACAGAAGTATGGTACCAGCCGAGGTCGCGATCCCCTTAACTGTCGTAGGGTCACAGAATATACCGCAGGGTATACACAGAATGTCAGCACCCAGTGCAGACACAAGCAATCCAAGGAGCACCCGTGGTCTCCAAGACCATCCCGAGCCTCGTTACAGAACAGAATATACCGTAAGGTATGCGCAGAATATTAGCACCCAGTGCAGATACACAGAACAGATAAGGAACCCGAGGTCTCCAAGACCATCCCGGCCCTTGAAGCAGAACAAACTATATCTTACCATATGACTGGTCTCGGGATCACCGGACCACCGTCCTCAACCCGGAACCCACCTCAACCAACCCTGATATACATGTAATCCCTCCCAGAATGCATAACGAGAGAAGTTGAAGCCTTACATCACCAAAACCACTCCGCAGCTAAATCCCGGGGAATTCCCGACGTCCGGCACGAAACGCTGTAGTGTGACTTCTGAAGTCCTGCACTACTCCACCACTACTAAAACAAGCTGAACAACCACACACAAGTCAGAAATCACAAATCAAGACCCCCGGGAACTAATCCCGCAAAATTCCACAGAAAGCTCGGTTTCTCAAACCGAGCTAGAACATTGTTATCTAACCACCCATAAACACAACCAAACATTCAAATCCCACTTTCCCACATTTACACCGCAACCAAGCAAGTAGGTCGGTATTGTCCACAATTCCCGAAAATGACGTTCCGAACATCGTTAGTTACCTACTTCCATTCCCGATACCAAATCACTACCAAACAATCCCAAAACACAACACAAACATACCCAAAACCTTCCTTTCAATTCGGCCTCTACTTCTCTTTTTCACCAAACTTTAATCCAGACCAGTTAAGGTTCCAAACATATGCTTAATTCACCAATTAAACATTTCAAGCATGCTTACCAACACATCTCACCCTAATCACCTAAAATCATACCCAAACCCTTATGAACAATTCGGCCAAATTGGGTACTTATTACCCAACATGTTTACCTTCAAATTGAATCCATACAACACCTTAGAATCATGCTAGGAACAACATATCTCAAGCATGATTCAAGAACACAAGCACACAATAGGTTTAGATTCCAACCTAGATTTCGGCTAATTAGGGTTTTTCATTCCATGGCGTTCTTCCATAAATTAAACCTTGATTCCTACACTTCTTCTTACCAAGAACAACATACTAGAAGATTGAAGCAAGAAGATCAACATAACATGTAGCAAGGAGTTAACATGAAATCGGTTCCAAACCTCTCTTTCATCCACAAATCATGCTTCAACCTTACTAAACCATGAAGAGAAGAAGCTTACCACAAACTCAAGCTCAACACCAAGATCAATCCTTCCTAAATATTAATCTTGAAAGAGGAAGAACACAAGTGAAAGAGAAGAGAGTATCCTACGGTTGAGAGAAGAAAATGAAGCCAACGTGTGTTTCTTTCTAACTCTCACCTTATATACCTCCTCTTTAATGAGTCACCACCTTAGTCACCATGGTGACTCATCTAGCACACACCTTAGTCACCATGGTGAGTCACACTCCAAGCCAAAACCGAAATTGCTTAAGGGTTGGAGCGTAATCCCGCACCAACTTCACCCGAGTAACTCCCGATGTGTGTGCGTGCTTACCCGAGCCAAAATCACCGTCGTGTGTGCTTGCTCGGTTATCACCATAGTACTCGTCCCGAGCCCTAGCACCTCTCACACCAAAGCCGTCACAAAACTTCCTTCCCGAGCCCCGAGTTTTTCATCCCGAGCCCCGGGTGTCGCCCAGAAACGAACATCCCGTCACAAAAAATATACTCCGTAAAAAGGTGCGGAATGTTCGTACGATCCCATATATACTGACTGTTCCCTTTTCCGAGGTCCTGGTAAAGCTACTGAGCTTACTGATCGCCCAGAAACAAGTCCCGCTCCCGGAAAAATATTTTCCGCGGAAATGTCCGGGGAACCCGTGCGACCTCAAATATGAAAGCATTCCCGAGAATGTTACCCAAAAAAGGTCCGGGAGCTGTCTGACCACCCAAAGACATGGCCCGTAAGCCTGAAACGGAGCCCCGGAACACCAAAGTCACCACCCGCTTGGGGTGACTGTAACTTTCTCCCCCCTTAGAACTGTTGGTCCTCCAAAAGTAACCTAAACCATACTGATTTCCCAGAGAACCAGAACAAATGTTCTCTTCACCTGACATACTCGGACCACCGTTACTGGTGTGGCGGGAGTGGTAGTTTAGACTACCAAACTGAGCCTCTCAGCGGCGTCCCAACCCTCAGGGTGTATCTTGTTGCACCCCGAGTCAGTTGCCGGTATTTCTACCTGACAACCCCAGACAGTACCGAATCTATGCCTAACAGACCTTCAACATGCCATCCCGGAAGACATTGTGCACCGCAGACATACTCGGAGGTAAAGCCAATCTGTATGCTACCCTGCCGACTCGTTCCAAAAACTCGCAGGGACCGATATACCTTGCGCCCACTACGCTTCCGCTGCGCACTCTGATCCTCCTCTACCAATGAACCTCCAGCTGCTTCTTCAGTTCAACCATCTCCACCATCGGCTGAAACAAAGAGATATAGTACCTCCCCAGAAACTATAATGTTACGGTCAGTACAACCAATGTGCAATGAATTCTTCGACAGCCAACCCATCCCAACACCTATACCAAATTGGGAGGGGGTCCTTGTGGCTACTGAAGATTCGGGGGTGGTGATTGTGGTTATTCAGGCCCCGTATTCTGCTGAACCCGTCTCCTAATCCTCGGAGGAGTGGGATCCCGGTCCCTACCCTCCGGCACCCGATCACGCTATCTGCGTGTGGTAACCATTTCCTTAAACCAATCCAACCATGTACCAACTCAACCCATATAACCAAGTACACAGAACCGTTAACTCTCTCTCTACAAAAGCTAGCAGCAGTGTTCTAAGGATCTGTAGTGTAATGCAATGCATGATGCAGAGATTCTTTTTAGAATCACAGAACCAATAATACCTTATACTTAAACACAAAATCAGATCATGTTCAAATCACAGAATCACATCATAAGATTAACAAAACAAACATAAAGGTACCCGGATTATGTCGGAATCCCGCACTCGAGCTGTATTTGCCCCGCGCTTCACTACGCGCTCCGATGTCCAAAATTCCAAAATCTACCCGGAGTACCCCGAACCTCACAGAAGTGCTACCACGACACTGGAGTTCGGTCTTAATAGAATGCTTCGTAGAACCGCCCGCGGCTCCACACACATTCTAAAGTGGTTCAAATAAGGAGTTGATCAGGCTCCGTACAGAACCGCCCCAGAATAGACGCAGAACAGTAGCTTGCACTTCAAAGTCATCTCCCGCAGATATTCATCCATGAACTGGCATCATTGCCCCAAAAGTCCATTCCTGGACTGGTATACTTGCCTCAGAACTCCACACCAAGACTGATCATATTCCGCCTTTCTCGGGTCGATGCAACCCGACCTGCTCTGATACCAACTTGTCACGAGCGCCCGCACCCGGTTGCGGAGGCGGGGCCGCCCACGACGTCGTAAGCGGAAACTGTGGTGGTAACCACGGAAACGGTCCAACCGAAACCCGCTACGTGTAGTGGTCCCATGACCCGGCCCGCAAAGTCTTGTTCTCGAAGGCCCGGTGCCTGAGAACACCTTGCTCACTTAACAACTTGGTCGTGTTACGACCCGCAACCTACAAAACTCAAAGATAGCAAGTATACAATATATTCCTAACTATCCATGGTGAGCCCCGCCCCACTGAAATAGGCGAGCACCCGACCATCACCAAACATGCAGTTCATGGAATTATCATTCATGAGTCACAAACATCCAGAATACAGAACCTATCCGATATATATATAACAATATGAACATAGCTCGGGTCCCGCCCTCAACTGATATGGGCGAGCCCTCCAGTCAAACAGAAGTACAGTACCAAAGTGTATCCAAATTACACAACATGATCTGATCTAAACATGTATGCACATACATCTACAGAGCCGCCAAAGAAAAACCCTAGAATACCTAGGTGCGGAATCTGGAAAACTTTGAGATCAGAAGATTCCCGCACGTAGTACTGCTGCTGCTACTAAACACAATCAGAAGAGAGAGAAGTTAGTTAACTGCAAACCCATATGCTATACTTAGCATCAGAGCAGAAGTCGGGAAAACAAACTGTAACCTCTACCGAGACCACCCCTATAAACTTAACAGAAGTTCCGTATTAGAACTGTTGATACCTGATTCCCAAACAGAAAGCACCGTGGATCTCTCGTCCGCTGGTTGCTTGTCAGACCGACCCTGAAAGGTGGTAAACAGGAAGGGGGTGAGTCATCGGGAGGACCCAGTAAGGGCTGACGTAAGATACAGTTTGCAAAAAGTGCTAGTGTGTCGTACCTGCAAAACCAAGAAAACACAAAACACAAGCACACACACACACACACACACACACACACATATATATATATATATATATATATATATATATATATATATAAACAGAATCCCGCAGGACAGGGTTAGCCAGAATCCCGAAGGACGCGGTGCAGGCCGCCAGAATGACACTTAAAATAAAAATCAACAGAATGACAACCCTCTCCAAGAGGTCAGAAACAGAAGAATGGTACCAGCCGGGGTCGCGATCCCCTTAACTGTCCTCGGGTGACTTCCTTTTCACTGTTTTTGTCCAAACCTAAATTTTTAAACCAAACCTCTCACATTCCAATGGCTTACCCAACCTTACCCACGTTGATTAGATGCCCCTTTTGCAATGCACGTGGGACATTTGTTGCCCGGTTCTCCCTTGAAGCACATTCACCTAGCATCAAAAACAAGATTTCTTCAACCAAGATGCAGTCCACTATACAAAAATCCACATATGTGCAAGAATAAGTAAAATATCAAAATGCTAATCTAAACGGGTTTTATCCCCAAAACCGCTTGAGTTTTTGCCCCAAGCAAGGCGCCTTTCTCTCATCATACGAGGTAGTTGGGATTGACCAAATGAATTTGGCCAACTTGCGGATACTCATCTCCATAAAATGTCTTCACTCTTTGCCCGTTAACTTGAAATTGTGAACCATCATTTCCTTCGAGCACCACCGCTCCATGAGATTTAGCTTCCACCACTGTAAATGGTCCGGACCACTTCGATTTGAGCTTTCCACCAAAGAGCTTGAGGTGAGAGTTAAATAATAGAACTTGTTGACCCGGCTTGAATTCTTTCCTCGAGATAAGTCCATCATGCCACTTCTTGGTCTTCTCCTTGTAAATTCGAGCATTCTCATAGCTCTCAAGTCGCAACTCATCCAACTCGTTCAATTGAAGTTTTCTCTTGGCTCCGGCCTCCTTCATATCGAAATTCAACCTTTTGATGGCCCAATACGCCTTGTGTTGGATCTCCACCGGGAGATGACATGGTTTCCCGAACAACAACCTATATGGAGACATACCGATCGGAGTCTTGAAGGCTGTTCTATATGCCCACAAGGCATCGTCAAGCTTCAAAGACCAATCCTTTCGATCAAAGTTTACTGTCTTCTCAAGAATAGACTTGATTTCCCGGTTGGAGATTTCCGCTAAACCATTTGTTTGTGGGTGATATGGGGTGGACACCTTATGGTTGACACCATACTTGACCAATAATTGCTCCATGGATTTGTTGATGAAGTGGGAACCCTCATCACTAATTATGGCTCTCGGGACACCAAACCTTGTAAACACATTCTTTTTCAAGAACTTGATTACCGTTTGCACATCATTTTTGGCGGTGGCAATGGCTTCAACCCATTTGGACACATAATCCACTGCCACAAGAAAATACTCACTCCCGTTTGATGGCGGAAAAGGTCCCATAAAGTCTATCCCCCACACATCAAATATTTCCACCTCAAGTATGCCATTTTGGGGCATTTAATCTTTCCTTCCCAAATTCCCCATCATTTGGCACCGAGTACAAGTCTTCACAAAAGTATAGCAATCCTTAAATAAGCTAGGCCAATAAAATCCGGATTGAAGTACCTTTGACGCCGTTCGTGTTGCTCCAAAATGCCCTCCACAAGGGGCGTCATGGCAATGTCGGATAACCTCCATAGCTTCCTCTTTTGGAATGCACCGCCAGATGACTTGATCCCGACACCTCTTGAAGAGAAGAGGATCATCCCACAAGTAGTGTTTCGCATCCGACAAGAATTTCTTTCGTTGGGGATAGGAGAGGTCTGGTGGTAACACATCGCAGGCCAAATAATTCACCAAATCCGCAAACCAAGGTGTGTTTTCATCAATCCTCATCAAATGTTCATCCGGAAATGTCTCTTTGATCGGAATCTCTTTGTCTTTCTCCTCATGCATGGCAAGGCGTGAAAGATGATCCGCCACCACATTTTCACTACCCTTCCGATCCTTAATCTCCAAATCAAATTCTTGCATCAATAATATCCACCGAATCAAGCGTGGCTTGGAGTCTTTCTTCGAAAATAAGTATCGAATAGCGGCATGGTCGGTGTGCACCACCACCTTGACGCCAAAAGGTAGGACCGAAACTTGTCCAAAGGCAAAAATGACAGCTAACATCTCCTTCTCCGTTGTGGTATAATTTTGTTGAGTGGCATCAAGAGTCCGACTCGCATAATAAATTGCTCGGAAAAGCTTCTCCCATTTTTGATCCAACACCGCTCCAACGGCATAGTCACTAGCGTCACACATTATCTCAAACGGGGAATCCCAATCCGGAGTTACAACAACCGGAGCCGATATCAATCTCGCCTTTATAACTTCAAAAGCCTCTAAACATGCCTCATCAAAGATAAATGGAGCTTCCTTCTCAAGAAGTGCGCTCATCGGCTTGACAATCTTCGAGAAATCCTTTATGAATCGCCGGTAAAACCCGGCATGGCCCAAGAAACTTCTCACACCTTTCACGTTCTTCGGAGGTGGCAACTTCTCAATTACCAAAATTTTTGCCTTATCGACCTCAATTCCTTCTTCCGAAATCCGATGTCCCAAGACAATCCCGGAATTCACCATGAAATGACATTTTTCCCAATTTAGGGATAAATTAGTTTCCTTGCACCTCTTCAAGACTCGAGTCAAATTTCCTAGACATTCATCAAAACTAGACCCATATACCGAGAAGTCATCCATGAATATTTCCAGACCTTGCTCCACCATGTCTTCGAAGATAGCCATCATGCACCGTTGAAAGGTTGCCGGTGCATTGCACAATCCAAATGGCATTCTCCGGAAAGCGTATATCCCCCAGGGGCAAATAAAGGTGGTCTTCGCTTGATCTTCCGGGGCAATTGCTATTTGATAATACCCGGAATACCCGTCCAAGAAGCAATAAAACTTTTGCCCCGCCAACCGGTCCAACATTTGATCAATGAACAGAAGAGGAAAATGATCTTTCCTTGTTGCCTTGTTCACGGGACGATAATCATGCACGACCCTCCACTTGGTTGGGGGTTTGATTGGCACCAAAGCGCTTTCCTCGTCGGTGGAGACCGTTACCCGCTCTTTTCGGAACCGCATGAGTTGCGCTCACCCACTTACTATCCGATATCGGATAAATAATCCCGGCTCTCAAAAGCTTGATGATTTCTTCCTTAACCACCTTCTTCATATTCGGGTTAAGCCTTCGTTGTAGTTCCCTCTTCGGAATGGCGTCTTCTTCGAGAATTATCTTGTGCATACATACATCCGGGCTAACTCCCTTAAGATCCGAAATAGACCAAGCTATAGCCTCTTTATGCTCTCTAAGCACTCTCATTAACCTTTCTTCTTCGATACTAGAAAGTGAAGCGGAGATGATTACCGGGTATTTTTCTTCCTCATCCAAGAAAACATACTTCAATTCTTCCGGTAACGGCTTCAACTCATGCTTTGTTGAACTTGTTGAAACTTCTCCCACTTCCGTCAAGGGCTCAAACTCCCAATTTTTCTTGCTCAACTTCTCATGACTATCAAGGGTTCTAAAAGCATTGACGGAATCAAAAAACTCCATAAGATCATCCTCAATATTCAAGATAGCCCTCAAGAACGGATCATCAATGTGCAAATTCTCCACATACTCATCCACACAAAACTCTATCACATCAATGCTGAGGCATGTTCCAAAGTCCGATTGTACCTTCATAGCCTTGTGAAGATTGAAAGATACTTCCTCTTTGTCTGCTCTTAGAGTGAGTCGGCCACCCTCCACATCGATAAGTGCTTTGGCGGTTGCTAAGAATGGACGTCAGAGAATGATGGGCACGTCTTTGTCTTCCTCCATATCGAGTACTACGAAGTCGGCCGTGAAGTAAAACTTGTCAACCTTGACCAATACATCTTCTAGGATGCCCCTTGGATAGGTTAGAGATCGATCCGCTAGTTGGAGACATATGTTAGAAGGCTTGATGCTTCCGAGTCCGAGTTTCCTACAAATGGATAACGGCATCAAGTTAATACTAGCACCCAAATCACATAAAGCTCTATTAAAATGAAATGAACCAATATCGAGAGGAATAGTGAAACTCCCCGGATCATTTGCTTTTTGGGGTAGTTTCTTTTGAATGATCGCGCTTGCTTCTTCTCTTATGTGCACCACTTCATTGGCTTGCAATTTCTTCTTCTTCGATAAAAGCTCTTTCAAGAATTTGGCATATGGTGGCATGCTTGTGATAGCATCCAAGAATGGGATGTTGATCTCCAATTTCTTGAAAACGTCAAATAGCTTGGAAAATTGTGCATCCATCTTCTTCTTTTGTAGTCTTTGAGGGTACGAAATGGTTGGCTTGGGCACTTGCATATTTTCTTCATAAAGAGGAATTGATGCCTCTTTTCCTTCTCCTACCACCTCGACTAACCCCTCTTCCTCTTCCATCCGAGTTGATTCAACTTCCTTCCTCTTCTTTGCATGCGGTGGATAGTACTCATCCTCCTTTGGTGGTTCTTTATGTTGAAGAACTACCTCCTTACCGCTCCTCAAGGTGACGGCCTTACATTGTGCTCTTGGATCAATGGTGTCACTCGGAATGTTCTTTTCCTTTTGAAGAGATTTGACATTTGTTGCCAATTGTCCCACTTGAAGCTCTATATTTCTCATTTGTGCTCCGAGATTTTCTATTTGACCCTCTTGCGTTTTGTTGAACTCGGTTTGATGCTTCATAAAAGTAGAAAGTGTGTCTTCCAAATTGCTCTTCTTCTCTTGAGATTGGGAGGCTTCACCCCCATGTCGATAAGGGACCGAATTTGGTTGTAGAGCACCGTTGGGATTTCCATAATTGAGGCCCTCATGCCTAGGCTTTTGATAGTTGTTGTAACCTCCCCCCTTGTCTTGGTGGGTAATTGTTGTTCCGATAATTCACATAGTTACAACTATCAAGGTCCTCTCCAACTTCCTCCGAGACCATTGCTTGCTTAATATTGCCTCTTTCTTGGTTCTTGACAAGTCGACCCATCATGGAAGTTAGAGCCGACAATTGAGCTTGAACGGATGTGTCTTTGTCAACTTCATAAAGACCCCTCTTTTGGTTGGTGGGGCTTGAGTCATCCCTACCTCGATGCTCTTCACTCCGCTCAAGAAGGTCTAGTAAGTCCCAAGCTTCTTGCAAGACTTTATCCATAAACCAACCACCAGATGTGGCATTTAAATGTTGTTGAGACTTCTCGGATAGACCATTGTAGAAGATGTAGATTTGATGTTCCCTTGTAATTCCGGATTGTGGACACCTCTTGTTCATTTCCTTGAAACGCGTCCACGCCTTGGCAAGTGTCTCATCTCCATCTTCATAGAACTTGAAAATTTCATTCTTTAGCTCAAAAGCTTTTGTGGTGGATAATACTTCTTCAAAAAAGCTTGCTTCAAATCGTTCCATGTCCGAATCCTACCCGGTTCAAGCCCTTTATACCACTTCCTTGCATTGCCCTTTAAAGAGAACGGGAATAATCTCATCCTTTTGGAGTCTTCCGACATAGCATGCATCTTCAAAGTATCACAAATAAGTATAAATTGCTCCAAGTGATCATTTGGATCTTCATTTGCAAGGCCATTGAAAGAGTGATTCTCCACATAAGCTAGAACATGACCGGGTATGGTGAAATCTCCATGTGTTGGTGGCGGCCGAACCATGCGTTCCCTATCTTCAACTATCGGAGGCCCAAACATCTCGGCAAGTGGGATTCCTCCCGCTCTTTCTCTGTTGCCTCTATTGTTTTGATTTCCATTATCATGGACTTCTTCCCTCTCATTATCCTCATCATTGTTGTTATTGTTGTTCTCCATATTGATTGATGGTGCACTAGAACTTGAAGAACTAGAACCACTTGAAATTTCTTGTGTGTGTTTGCTCTTGTTTCTCAAACTCCTCAAGGTCTTCTCAATTTCCGGATCTAAGTTAACAAGTTGAGCTTGTGAACTTCGTGTCATACACCGGAGAAGTTACCTATAAGCAAAGAGTAAGAACAACAATCAACTTCAATTTATGCAATGAAAACAACTAACCAAACTACCAATAATTACACAAACAATCCCCGGCAACGGCGCCAAAAACTTGACGGGTGTTTTATATGTATTCAAAACATGCTCAATTCAAGTGATAAAACCCATTCATCCCCAAGTGCAAGGTGTGCAATTTGTAGTAGGGTGAGTGAGGTCGAACCCTAGAGATTGTAGTGCAATTGATGGAATCTAGCTAGATGCAATATTTTTGGTATTTTTGATTTAAATGGAAGGATTCAATTTGTAGGTGAAATGGGATAATCCAAGAATCATTTTAAGCTAAGTTACTCTAAATGATACCAAGTCACTAAGATGAAATCAAGATCAAACTAAGCTAAAATGCAATGAATGGTGTGGTTTGAAATTCAACAGGTGGAGGCTTCCTTGGGTTGATTAGTGTTGAGGTTTGTTAGATGGAATGATTGGGTGTGAAACTAGCAATACTTGAGGAGTTGGAGAAATATCAAACTCTAACTTACTAGGCTAGAGCTATTCTCTCCATGAATAATCAAGTAAAATCTCTTCACTTGCATTATTCATGGAGGCACTAGGATTTGCCAATTGTGATCTCCTAACACTCTAGATTACCTTGCTCAAGCAATCCTAGAGCCCCTAACCATTTCCCCCTTGTAAATTCAATGAAATGCTCTCTCAAGCATTTCATCAAACACTTGGTAGGTGTTGTAGAGAAGTAGGCCTCCTCCTCCACATACACCTTCTTTAAGCTCAAGAAAAGGTTACAAGTATTGAAGAATCAACATCCAATCTTCATGAACCATCCAACCACTCTACAACATGCTAATCAACCCTAGGAAATTAAGAACTACTCACTACACATGCTACTCACGAAATTCATACAATTCATGAACATAAATGCAAAATAAAAGTAGTAAAGATGAAAGGAAGCTTAGAAATGATGTATAAATCTTCAATCTTGCATAAGTCAAGTCAATTTCGTGCTAGAGAATGAGGAAGGGGAGAAGGGTTTCCAAAACCCTAGCAAGAACTAGAACAAGTGTGTAATGTATGAGTTACTTACAAATTCTCCAAAAATTTGCTCAAAAGCAATGTTGCTAGCCCTAGAATCCAAAATCAATTAATGAGAGAAGGTAACTTTTTGATGCTTTTGGAGTTCTAGAGGAAGTAGAGCCAATGAAGGAGCTTCAAGAGGGAGAGAAAAGCCAAAAAACTGCAGAACATTCGTCACTTGTGCCTCTTGGTCGGGAGAAAATAGGAGGGGACCAATTCTGAAAAGAGCGTTACGGTCACCCCGAGCGGGTTGTGACCCGGGGCTCTGTTTTTGGCCTGCGGGTCACGGTTTTGGGCGGTTAGACGGCTCCCGAGACTTATCTGAGTTTTATTTTTGGGAATCCTTCGGGTTTTGAGGTCGTGTGGGTTCCCCGGACATTTCCGCGGAAAATATTTTTCCGGGGCCGGGACTTGTCTCGGGACGTACAGCGGGCTCGGTAGCGCTCCCGGGACCTCGGAATGGGAAACCGTTTGCATATTTGGAATCGTGGGAACGTCCCGCATCGTTTTACGGAGTATATTTTTTGGGTGGGGACGTTCGGTCCCGGGCGACTCCCGAGGCCCAGGACGGTAATCTCGGGGCTCGGGAAGGAAACTTTCCGACGGATTTGGTGTAAGGTATTTTATATTTTAAGACGGATTTTATGGTAATATTTGTGGAATTTTGGCATGGCGGGATTTGGATTTGGGTTAGCACGTCGGGATTTGCTCGGGTTCAGCGGGCCCGGTAGGACACTCTGGATGGGTAATTGAACATGTGAAAGAAGATTTGTGTTTGATATGAGGTTCCGAGGGTTGTGTTCAGTTTTCGTTCCAATTGGAGGTTGGAAACTGTGGTTGGGCTAAAATTGCAACTTTTGGGAAAGTTTAAGGACTAAGTTGCAATTAACCCAAAAGTCAGCAATATTTGGAAAAGACAAAAGAGTGAGGCGGCTGAATTGTGAGATGATAAGGACACTTGTCCAATTGTTAAAGGAGATGGAAAAGAAAGAAAAAGAAAAGAAAAGAAAAAGTATAAAAAGTATGAAAAGGCAATTTCTTTTCATTTTCTTTCTTCTTCTTCCTTCTTCATCCGTGAAGGCAGCCATGGTTGCGCAAGGTTGAGCTCCAAAACTGAAGTTGGAGATTTCTCGAAGAACCTTCGAGGTAAGCATGCTAAAACGATCCTTGTGTTGTGTAAGTGAATAATCTGAGGTCGGTTTGTGAAGATTCAGCTCGGTTTGGAAACCGTGAGCTGCTGAAAGTTGGAAGTGATTATGGAATCACAAGGTTTGTTTGATTTATTGGTTTCTAAACGTTCCCGGCACCTTCTTGTGCATGTTTGATAACAGGAGCGTAGGAAGAAACGCGCCTGAGGTGGTGCCGAAGTGCGTCTGAAGAATTTGGTGTAAAATCCAACGGTGGATTCAGCGAAAGGTAAGGATATATTTGTGATCAGAGCGAAGTTCTGATTCTGATGGTGTAATTGGTTTTGTCAGAAAAGGCTCGGTGTGAAAGCCGTTTTTTCCGGCCCGAGCCTCGGTTTTGGCGCCAATGATATTGGCTGATTCTGTGAATTCTGAACATATATTCTGTATCTGTGGATCATTTGTGAACAGGGGTAGTCGGAAACGCAGCTGAAACTCTGCCGAAATTTGTACCGGGACAGCTGAACGAGAATTTTGGTTCGGACTTGTATGAACGATTTGGGAAGAAGGTATGATTTAAAGGTTTGGTTGTGTTTATGGATGTATAAGTAACAATGTTCTAGCTCGGTTCGTGAAACCGAGCTTTCTGTGGATTTTTGCGGGAAAGTGCGGGATTGTGCGGGTTTGGTTTCTGGGGGTCTATTTTGGTGAGTTCTGACTTGTTTGTGGTTGTTCAGTGTGTTTCTGCGTTGGTGGAGTTGTGCGGGACCTTAAAAGGCAAGTTGTCACATTTCGGGCCGGGAGCCGGGATTTCCCGGGATTTGTGCTGCGGAGCAGTTTTTCGAGGTAAGGGTTCAACTTCTCTCGTTATGCATTCTGGAATGGGACATTATGTATACCGGGTTTAGTTGAGGCGGGTTCCGGGTTGAGGACGGTGGTTCGGTGATCCCGGGACCAGTCACATGGTAGGATACTGTTTGTAGCTTGTTCTGCTTCAAGGCCCGGATGGTCTTGGAGGCCACGGGTTTATTATGTTCTGTATATCCGCGCTAGGCGCCGATATTTATGCTTATACGTTTTTGGTATATTCTGTTCTGTTTTGCATATGCATTATTATATGGTTCTGTTCTGTGACGAGACCGGGATGGTCTTAGAGGCCACGGGTGCTCCTTGGTTCTGTTCTGGGTATCCGCACCTGGGGTGCCGATACTTCTGTTCTGTTGTGTCCGCATTGAGGGTGCCGACATTCTGTTTGTATCCGCACCGGGAGTGTTGATATTCTGTTATGTGTCCGCACTGGAGGGTGCCGACATTCTGTGTATATCCGCATCGGGAGTGCCGATATACTTCTGTGACCCTGCGACAGTTTGGGGATCGCGACCCCAGCCGGTACCGTGCTTCTGTTCATTTCGTATATTCGACCTCTTAGAGAGGGCTGTCGTCTCGTGGTACGGCTCGCGGTTGGACCGCGTACGATGGGTTCCGGCTCACCTCTAACTCGGCATACATTCATGTATATATATATATTTGTGTTTGTGCTCGTTCTGTTTTGCAGGTTCGGTTCAGCAGCACTTGTACAAACTGTATCTTACCTCAGCCCTTACTGGGTCCTCACGAGGACTCACCCCTTTTTGTTTACCACCTTACAGGTCGGTCTGACCAGCAGCCGGCGGACTAGAGATCCGCGGTGCTTTCTGTTTTGGTTTCAGGTATTGATAGTTCCCTTGTGGAACCTCCGTTCTGTTCGGGTTTAAGGGGTAGTCTCGGTAGAGGTTTCTGGTTGGTGTATCTGATTTCAGTTCTGTTGGATATTGAGGTAGACTAACTCTCCTATCTCTCTTTGGTTGTGCTTTAGCAGCAGCAGCAGTACCTCGTGCGTGAATCTTCTGGGCGAGAGGTTTTCCTGGTTCCGCACCTAGGTATTCTAGGGTGTATGTTGGTGGCTCTATAGCTATAGTTGCATGCATGCATATCGAATCATGACGTTGTATATGACGTATGTTCTGGAATATGTGATGACTCTGTATCTGTCTTCTGAGTCGAGGGCGGAGCCCCGACATGCCTATATTGGTTATGTATATGAAATTGTTTCGGGGATTTGGTTATCATGAGTAATGAATGGATTTCCATGAACTGCATGCTTGGTTGTTAAGTTGTTTTGTATACTTGCCATGTATGTGTTCTGTAGGTTGCGGGTCGTAGTACGACCATTCTGTTACCGCGGGCCGGGTCATGGGACCACTGCACGCAGCGGGTTTCGGTAGTACCATTACCGCGCTTTCCGCCGTAGCTTCCGCTACCGTACATCGCGGTCGATTCCGCCTCCGCAACCGGGCGGGGTGGTCGTGGCAATGGTACCAGCCGGGGTCGCGATCCCCTTAACTGTCATAGGGTCACAGAATATACCGCAAGGTATACACAGAATGTCAGCACCCAGTGCAGACACAATCAATCCAAGGAGCACCCGTGGTCTCCAAGACCATCTCGAGCCTCGTTACAGAACATAATATACCGTAAGGTATACGCGGAATATTAGCACCCAGTGCAGATACACAGAACAGATAAGGAACCCGAGGTCTCCAAGACCATCCCGGCCCTTGAAGCAGAACAAACTATATCTTACCATATGACTGGTCTCGGGATCACCGGACCATCGTCCTCAACCCGAAACCCACCTCAACCAACCCTGATATACATGTAATCCCTCCCAGAATGCATAACGAGAGAAGTTGAACCCTTACCTCACCAAAACCGCTCCGCAGCTAAATCCCGGGGAATTCGTGACGTCCGGCCCGAAACGCTGTAGTGTGACTTCTGAAGTCCCGCACTACTCCACCACTGCTGAAACAAGCTGAACAACCACACACAAGTCAGAAATCACCAATCCAGACCCCCGAGAACTAATCCCGCAAAATTCCACAGAAAGCTCGGTTTCTCAAACCGAGCTAAAACATTGTTATCTGACCACCCATAAACACAACCAAACATTCAAATCCCACTTTCCCACATTTACACCGCAACCAAGCAAGTAGGTCGGTATTGTCCACAATTCCCGAACACGACGTTCCGAACATCGTTAGTTACCTACTTCCATTCCCGATACCAAATCACTACCAAACAATCCCAAAACACAACACAAACATACCCAAAACCTTCCTTTCAATTCGGCCTCTACTTCTCTTTTTCACCAAACTTTAATCCAAACCAATTAAGGTTCCAAACACATGCTTAATTCACCAATTAAACATTTCAAGCATGCTTACCAACACATCTCACCCTAATCACCCAAAATCATACCCAAACCCTTATGAACAATTCGGAGAAATTGGGTACTTATTACCCAACATGTTTACCTTCATATTGAATCCATACAACACCTTAGAATCATGCTAGGAACAACATATCTCAAGCATGATTCAAGAACACAACCACACAATAGGTTTAGATTCCAACCTAGATTTCGGTTAATTAGGGATTTTCATTCCATGAACAACATACTAGAAGATTGTTCCATAAATTAAATCATGCTTCAACCTTACTAAACCATGAAGAGAAGAAGCCTACCACAAACTCAAGCTTAACACCAAGATCAATCCTTAATCTTAATCTTGAAAGAAGAAGAACACAAGTGAAGGAGAAGAGGAGAGTATCCTACGGTTGAGAGAAGAAAATGAAGCCAAAGTGTGTTTCTTTCTAACTTTCACCTTATATACCTCCTCTTTAATGAGTCACCACCTTAGTCACCATGGTGACTCACCTAGCACACACCTTAGTCACCATGGTGAGTCACACTCCAAGCCAAAACCGAAATTGCTAAAGTGTTGGAGCGTAATCCCACACCAACTTCACCCGAGAAACTCCCGACGTGTGCGCGTGCTTGCCCGAGCCAAAATCCCCGTCGTGTGTGCTTGCTCGGTTATCACCATACTACTCGTCCCGAGTCCTAGCACCTCTCAAACCAAAGCCGTCATAAAACTTCCATCCCGAGCCCCGGGTGTCGCCCAGAAACGAACACCCCGTCCCAATAAAAATACTCCGCAAAAAGTTACGGAATGTTCGTACGATCCCAAATATACTGACAGTTCCCTTTTCTGAGGTCCTAGTAAAGCAACCGAGCTTACTGATCGCCCAGAAACAAGTCTCGCTCCCGGAAAAATATTTTCCGCGGAAATGTCCGGGGAACCCGTGCGACCTCAAATATGAAAGCATTCCCGAGAATGTTCCCCAGAAAAGGTCCGGGAGCTGTCTAACCACCCAAAGACATGGCCCGCAAGCCTGAAACGGACCGTTTGTCGATCATATATCAATATCCAAACCAAACATACAGATGAGTAATGTTACGTAGGGAAGCAAGATTGTATTTGGAATGTGGTAGACGTTTTGGGAGGCTTCCAACGTGCAACACGTTGGAATTTGTCTGTTTCCAACGGCTTACACGTTGGAAATAAAATTCCCTAGCATGACTAGTTCCAACGTGCAACCTGTTGGTAAGCTAGATTTTTTTTAAGTTCAATCATTTAGTTTTTTAATTATACCAACGGGCAATCCGTTGGAAATATATTTTTTCCGGTTATACCAACATTTTGAGCGTTGGTGTAGTTAAACCGGTGGTAAGTGAATAGTCACCGGTGAATATTCCAACGGTTTGACCGTTGGAAATTACCAACTGGCTTGCTTGCCCGTTAGTACTAACTGTTGGTTTTGTACCATTTTCTAGTAGTGATGACATAACCATCTTTTTTTGAATGGCAATGTTTAGTGGAGATTATTCTTTGTTGTTCCCTTAGTTTCCTTTGATGTAGTCCTAATTTGTTGTGCAACACAAAGTGTTTTTTTTGGAAAAGGGGACGGGACCCCTTAATTGTATATCACCAAATATTTACCCAACAACACTTACAAATGTATAGGCACGAGGGCTTTACAACAACACAGTTTTTTTTTTAAACACTAAAGCTCATTTTATTATGGAATCATCTAAACAAAACAAGCCAAATATAAATTTAAATAGCACATAACAAAGATGCAAAAGTACCTGAACTGAAAACTAAAGCTGCTAACTAAATATATGCTAAAAGCATAATAAAGGAGTAATCTTGAGTTGCCCTGGTATTGCCTAAAAAGGATTAAGAGCATCATCAATGCCTTGATGGATTAATAGAATAGTGATGCAAATACCCAAAACCCCTGATATACTCTCCAATAGCAAAATAGTATTGGCGCATCATGGCGACGCGCTGTTTGGGGGAATAAGAAAAACACCTGCATCCGAAGAGCATATACCAAGTAGCAAAGTTCTAAAGCAATAGCAAGAAACAATCCACTAAAAGTACTGCAATAAATAGCTGCAAAACTTAAAAGTAGGATGTCTCTATCATCCAATTGAGATAACAAACAAAACTTCATAGATCGCCCGAAGGCTGGGAGTCCCCCAACCATAGAAGTGGTTGTCCGACAGCCCCTTCCACTACTTATGTCACCTTGAATAAGACGGTCCGCGGCCAAGCTCACGAGAAAGTCACGAGAAGTTGCTCAGTGCGAGTTAGTCGTTAGGGATTCCATATCTCATACAGCGCAGCAAAATTAACGGAATCCACCACAAGGATCCTTGTAAAACGGGGCAGAACAGTTGTTAAAAAATTAATTACCTCAAGTACGATGCTTTCTTTCATAGACAAGCACTGAATTCACCGCTCTCTATTGGTATCCACGCACGAGAAACTGTCTGTTGTGACCACCAACCTTATCCTAGAAGTTGGCGTAGGAGATCCTCTCAGCTTGACAATGTGCTAGTAGCAGACAATTCTCCAGGTGGAAATGCGGAATTGCGCAGGGAGAAGAAGAGGAGAGAGAATGTGAGCTTACGGTTCTGAATTGTTCAGAAACTTCTCACAGGCTCACCAGCAGCTAACCTAGGGCACATGGATGCCCTATTTATAGGCATCCACGTGCCCTATTTGCAGCTTTGGTGTCAGAGCTTTAAGCTTATGACACTTAAGTGAACAACTTTCCAAAAGTGTCACTTTGCCTCAATTTCTCCTTCTATGCGCTATTTACTCCTAAACTGTCTCGTCACTGCGTGTGACCCTATAGGTTCCCGTTTAGTTGGCAGTAATTATGAATCTCATTCATAATTACAAGCAGTGAGCGGTATCTTACAATAGATCACTGCTACCTAAGTATTGTAGAAGTCAATCATTGTGACAAAACCACCTTCCAAGGCAATGATCGCTTTAGTTATACTCATTTTAGTCCCTTCGACTGACTTCTCAGGTCAAACCCAATGTGTGGGATCAATCACCCTTGTCACCATTCAACCATGGCCATGAGAGTATCTCCTGTTTCATCGGAGTGTCGAATTCTTTCTTGGTACATGACAGTCTAACTCCATGGTATTGCTAGCCACCCAAAACTAGTCTATTCCACTCGACTAAAAGTGGTGCTTACTAGAATTAAAGTGAGCTGCTCACATTAGTAGATCTTCACTACCTCAAGTCAAAGGACTACGTGCACAGTGACCTTTGAGATGCACCTATGATTATCATGCTACGATCCACCCGGTGATCTCAGTGGGTCAGTCCATTACATGATCATCTCCGTCATGTAAACCGTAAGTAAGAATCCATCCCATGGATTCTTCCCTTATGCTAGTCTCGCATGCATTACGACAACCCAAGTTCACCATAATACTCGACTAGGGACACTTTAGGAATATCATGTAACCTAGGGATGAACATTACAATGTTGACCCTTTCTCGCAGACAAATCAACCATGAATGTTTGATCAAACATGAATTCCAGGGTTAACGTTAGTATGTTTATTATTCTAGTGCTTGAACCAATCAAACCCGTTCGGCTTAGGGGCACAACTACTTTAGACTCCCACTTGCATCTAAGCCAAACAACTATGTTCACCCTGACATATCTATAGAATGATCACTATGCTTTCGATGCGCTAGAATCTCTAAAGGCTGGTCAGCCATGTTGCTATCCGTGTCCATCCTCTGTATGTTTGCATCATTTTTATCTAATAACCTCTATTATTAGATGGAGACGCCAAAAGGAGTATTTGGATTGATGGCGAGAGTGTGGTGCTACTGAGATCATCCACTATTTTCACAATAGTTAGGATCCAGTTTCCAACACCACGAACCATTTCATGTTTATTAATCCAAACTACTACCTTTACTAGCATTTTGAGGCTACGATATGTTCGTCATCTGTTGTAGATGACACTCGCATATTGATCAGACTACCTTCCGACTCATAGCGTCATCATAAAATTATATTTGTGATCATAGATTAGAAGCTTAGCCTTAATGCAACCACTTGCATCAAGTTAACTCCTGCTTCCATACACTAATTTACTTCCAAAATTTATCTAGTACTTTTAAACCGTTCTTTAAGTCGATCCGGTGAAGTAAATCTATTTGAACCCCTTTGTCACACTATAAGTGTACAATAGTTACAAGGTGAGTAAAAAACACCATGATAGATCAAATTGCCGAAACATATTGCATTCTATCCTTGCACTCCTCTTTAGTTGTCACAGGACAACGTCTAGGAATGAGATAATCAAGATTCCCTTATTGGAATCTTTCATGCTAGCTACTTTAGAAGGTATCTCACGTGTACCTTCACTTTGGTCCAAGCAATCATCTCTAATCTAAATCTTAGATCGTGATTCCTATTGTTTTATTAAGCTTTTTTCTTAGTGAGTTTACCGAGAAATTTTCTTATGCAAATCTTTACAGATTCCAGCATAGAACCGTCACTTCTTATATAGGTACCTTTTGTACCATCATTAGAATGATCAAACACTCCCACTGAATCATTTATACTCACAAATTTCATCTTCTCTTACAAGGCAGTCAACCACTTTTGTCTATTTGCTCATATTAAAGATTCATATTCTTAAAAGTTTAAATTCAATCCTTTCTTGGATCCAGCATACCACATGAGCGTTTAGAGACAAAGAAAAGAAAATACTAGAAAGAACAATTAAACCGAAAGAAAATATTTAATGATGTTTTGAAATAAGAATTGAATTTTGAAGAAAATAAAAACAACCAAAAATTAATTGGAGAAAGTACTCAAATTTGACCAATAGTAAAGCGTCAGGAATCCCTTGCACAAGTTTAATATTTTGATTATTCCAATTTCAATAAAGTCTAAATTCCACAAAAAGATAAATATTATAAACCAAGTTGGATTAACTACAACTCTCTGATAAATTATTCTCAACCTTTAAAGTACATAAACTATTATCACTATTGAGAAAATCCAGTGACGACAATATACCTATAGGCAATACCGCAGCAGAGAACTGAATCAATATAGCTAAATAATCAATCCAAACATAATTACAGAATCAACCACTCTATGGAAAAAACATGACTGAACCCATGAATAATATAAACTTATAATTATTCGTAAAACAAAACCAAATTGATAGCCAAAGAATAATCTCTGACCGTCAAGGGTGATCTGGTGGTGGTGACACGATGATTCCGGTACCTGGAAAAGCAAGACACGGGACACTTCAGGTGCAGAAAGAGAGGGGAAGTGTGGGTGCGTAGCAGTTACCTTATTTGAGGCGGGCACCACCCAATATATAGGGTGGTGCTAGGTCCCGTTACGGACCTTAAGTGCTGGAGAATCTCCATAAATGTGCCCATAATTGGAATGGTGGCGTATTAATGGTGTAATGATAGCGGAGTTATTAGGGAATTACTCCCTCTCCTTTGGTTTAATGCCCGCAAATAGTGTAACGGTTAGCCTGAGGGAGGCAGTAGGCGCTTCGTGTCTAACGGCTTTATACGAGGCGCCCTTACTGGTAAGAGGGGGTCTCCGTAATGACGAGATCTGCTGTGGTGGACGCGGCCCATATGGCTTTTGCATTTGACAATACAGCCGTATGGGCTGGCCCATATATATCAGTATGCCCTCCCCCCACAGCGGAGGATGGGTTGGGTCCCTGTGCTCCGATTTGGAAGGAAGTATGGCAACATACATTGAGCCCACATTGTATTGTGATGTTTTGGAGCCTTATTAGGGAGGCCCAAGAGCTGTCCCAATGCAGGCCGAAAAATTTGGCCCAATAGTAATTGTGGCGGTTGGCAAAAGCGCTTTTCAAAATTTGCGCTTTTTGCGCCGTCGTAATTATGGGGAAGTCGCTTCACTTCCCATCGCGCTCTTCTCATACGCCAACCAAGTCAGTTTCCCGAATTCTTGCTTTCCTTGCCTTTTCGCTTTAGCTTCCTTTGCAATCTAGTTTCCATTTTCGGCGACTAGCGAAGAATTTCCCGGCGAGATTCGAAGAACCCAGCCGTTGAATCCTCCGCTTTCGTCTCCGGCGTACGAATCAGTAAGTTGTTTTCGAATTTTCGATTTCTCGTCGCGACAGTGTCGCGAGTAAGGCGTCGCCGCGCCACTGCCTGGGTTCTTGGGTCTAGGGTTTAGTTTTTGAATTTTTCGGTTTACTTTTGTAGATGGCTCCCAAGAATCCAAGCAAGCCCGGCGTCGGCCCTGATGTCGAGGAACTGTGGCCTCGAACAAGTCTGTCAGAGAAGAAAATGGCAGATATCTGCCAGAACCACCATGTGTATACGGGGTGGTTTGTGGGCTTTCACCGGTGGATGTGCCGAGGAAAGCGAGGATGTCGTTGAGTGACGAGGCCATGAGGGAGAATACCATGGTGGTCTACGAAGCCCAACTGAAAGCCGGGTTGAGGCTCCCCTTTGTTCCTCGCCGCACTGTGTGAAGGATGGGGTGTTTGCCACAGGCAAGCGGCCCCGAATGTGTTTACCACCGTAAACGCATTTGTGGTGGCCTGCCATTTGGCGAAGACGGCGGTGCTACCGGAGACCTTCTTACGCTTCTATACGCTGAAGAGGCTGTCGGACACCCCTTCTATCAACCGACCCCGAGGAGGTGAAGGTGGGGAACAAAATGGTGAAGATCGGAGTCTTCGCTGAAACCACCAGCTCGTGGGGAGTTGGAAGGGCAATTTCTTCTTCATCCCGAAGGAAGACAGTTGGGGTTTCTGCATTCTTCATAAAGGAGAAGAATGCAAGGGTGTCGGTGAAGCCCTGCGTGTGGGCGGGTAGCGAGGGAAAGAAAGCCTCGACGCCCTTTGTGAATGGATCCGGAGTGTGGAGAGGCTCGAGGGGTGTAAGGGTGCGTTTCCCTTCACTCTATCCAGCAGGACGAGGTGGTCTGCGGAGAGTAGGGGTTAGCAGGCCCACCGTCTTCCGAGCCACGTGGACACCCTTAAAAATTGGGTGGAAGGATTGGACGGGGACCTCGTAGAGCGGTTCGAGGGCGCTTTCAGCAACCCCCACTGTCCGTTCTGCCTTTCTTTTCATTCCTGTGTTTTTGTGTTTGCACATTTGAAATGCTATTATAACTTGACCTTGTGTTTTACTACAGCCAAGATGTTGCACCCCAGCACCCTTTTTGCCAAGAAGCAGGATTTGCTGGAGGCTCTTAAAGCAAAGATGGAGGAGGAGTCGGAGAGGAATTCCTTGAGCTTCCCTGCTCAAGCATCTCCGAAATGAGATTCCGGAGCTGAAAGCACGCCTCCGTGTCGTGGCCACGGTCCTTGTGGTAAAGGCGTACTTGTCAAACCCTCGTAATCTTATGTTGGATCGGCTGGGGCCACTTGGGGACCTTGTTTTGCTTCTCCAACATGAGAAGAATGTTCGTGCGGGTGTCACGAAGGGCGGGGTGTTGATCGGGGGTCCTCAGACCAGTATTCGAGGACTGGTACCTCGATGGAACAGACCCCTTGTCAAACTTCTTGCTGCGGTCGTTTGCGGGGGGCCTGTTGTAAGGCCTATTCATCTCTTCGGAATTCATGAACCGGGTTGCCCGATCGATGAACTCACCCATCGTTGTGACAGGTTTTCATTAATATTATACGCGAGCCGGGACTCGCGTTGAAGGCCTTGAGTGACGGCCAGGAGCTGCATGTCCGAGGAGAGACCCTGGACTTGGACGGCTTCTGCCTGAAACCGCCGGATGTAATCACGGAGCGGTTCCTCCCTTTGCTGCTTCACTCTTAACAAGTGTTGGACAGTCTTGGGGGGAGGTCGAGCTCCCATGAAGTGGCGGAGGAACGACGAGGCGAGGTCCTTAAAGCATTTGAAATGCTGGCCTCGTAACGTTCGAACCATGTTGAAGCAGCCCCTTTTAAGGTGGAGCTGAAAGCTTTGCAGTATGGGGTCGGAGGCGCGAGCCATCTCCATTTGGGAGATGTAACGCCGCAGATGGTCAACGGGTCCGCGTCGCGCCGTAGCTTTCGATGACCGGCATTCAAAGCCGGGCAGGGCTTTGACGGCAATAACGTCCTCTGTGAAGGGTTGAGTGAGGAGAACCTCGATGTCGTCGAGGACCAGGTTTGGCGTCTTAACCTGTTCCTCGACCACGTTGATTCTTCGAAGAAGATCGTCGACATCCAGGTTCGCAGCGGACTGGTTTTGGTTCTGGGATTGTTCATCCCGGTCGTTAGGAGGCGGGAGGCGAACAGCCTGCATTTCCGCCTTGATGGTTTGCACCATAAAAGCCTTCATTTCATTGAGCATGCTCGCCTGGAGCAATGCCATCTGACCGGGGTCGACGATGACCTGCTGGGGGGTCTTCGATGTTCCAGCGAGGTACGTCAAAGTAGCTGCTTGCGGTTGTGGGGGCTGTTGCACCACTGGGGTGTCAGCAGCAGGGAGTGGCGGGATTGCCACCAATCGGGAGTTGTGGGGCTGCCGAGTCCCGTTGCATCACAAAACCCAATAAAAATCTAAGAATAATAAATCAAAGAATTATAATTTTTCAAATCTGTTTAAAAATGTAGAATAAATAAAATATTATCCATGTGCAAGTTCATCCTAGCTTTACAAGAAATTAGTTACCCATAAATTTGAGTGATAAAAATCCACAAAGAATTTGAACAGATCCGGCGGAAACCATGAATGTTGCTCGCATGCTGCTCTCTCCACTAAAGCGTACTCTTTGTTCCGATTTTTCTTTTTCTTTTTACGAATTGCTGCTCAAACTTTTTATGCTTTTGTTTTCCTTTTTTTTTTTTCCTTCAAAACCTATTAGAAATAGGTCTTCCATTTGCCGCTTGGGCCTTGACCCAATTACTTCTTCCACTAATTCTTCCTTTCACAAGATGTGCCCAACTTGCATCTTTCTTCTCTTTTTTTTCGTTTCTTTTTCTTTAATTGCATCACACCATCACTAGTTGTTTTGTTCTTTTCAATTTGGTCTGAACTTTGCTCCACAATAATAAATCTGCAATTAACATATAAAAATATACTTAAAAATATCCAATAATAAATAATAACCAAATATAAAATATGCATTAATCTTAATGATCTTTACTTATATTTATTAACTTTTAAGCCTAAAAATAGTATAATGAGAGTGTATTTTTCACACTCATTAAGAAGCAACATCCCTAATTTCTAAGGATGTCCAATGAAAATACATTTGTGAGATTTAAGTTTAATCTTAGTCAAATATGTCTTTTGACCCAAGCCTTAAATCCTCACAATATGGTTTCTCCCAAACCATAACTTAGATGAAACCTGACTCAGTGTAATGTCAATGTCTTATGTCGTATCCCAAACACTTTGGAAGATTAGCCTGACTAATCATGGATCAGACTATAGTTTGATCACTCCACTAGGACCCACCATTCTCTTATGGTGTTCTAGATGCAGAGAGCTATGACTTGTAGTCTCACTCCCACTGATTCTCATAGAACGTTTGCCCCGAGTATTCCACATCTTCAATCCGACTGAAGTGTCTTATACTCTATCGTGTCTTACTATGTACTTCAGTCCTTGATTTCTTTGAATTTCTTCAAAAGATTCAGGCTTGTATCTCATACATAGCAAACTCTACTAATTTTAACAGTAGGTGAAGTACAAATATTTTATCTCATAGCTTAGCTTGAGCACTCTTTTAATCTTCATGCATCTAAATGTGTAGATTTAGATAGTCTCAATCGCCCTTCTCCTATTTCCAGGTGGGGACTAGGTCATCTCCCCTGACAAAAATTACATGTCTCATAAGATCTAATCAAATGAGTCATATATTCCATCTGCATGGATTTAAAAAATGCGTTCTTGCATTTCTTGGCGTTCCAAAGATTGTTTGTAGCATTCATTTGATCTTTCCGGTTCAATTTTGTTATAACTGAACTTTTCTAGATTTAGATAAATCTAATGAGATAAGATTTCTACCCCGTAAATTCACTTTACTATTCCCACCATTTCACTTCACATGAGATCCATCATATTCTAAATATGTTTGATCTCCATTTAGTATAAAATACCTGAGATGTGAAAGTGTGGTCTTATGATGAAATCAGTAGAAGTCTAACTTCTATTCATCATCTCGATCACATCGAGTGGTTTTTGCCAATAGTAATGACCTCAAAGTTTCATGCTTCTATGAACAGTACCAGTGCATCCCCCAGAGCATCCCTGGAGCATTTGGCATCTGTGAACAGTACACAGAGCATCCCCAGCGCATCTCAGAGCAACCCAGAGCATCCCATGTTGTCCACGTCATTTAATGAAGCCAACTCAAGTCAGCTTTGATTCCATCAGATTTGCACCTATATTTTGGACATGTTTACCCTTATTTTACCATGTTATGATGTCCCATATGTCTAAGGGCTTTTTGGACTATTAGATATAGTATAAATAGACTTTTAGGATGAGTTTTAGGAACATCTCTCCATTTACACGAATTCAACATCAAAATTTGTAGTTGCAGTTGTTATTCCTCTTTTTCATTGGGCTTTTGAGCCCCTTCAACCTCACAAACATGAGAGGTTGATTGGGGCTCTTGTAGATGATCATTTATATGGTGATTTCTATCCTATCTCTCTCTTTTACTCTTCATTTTTGTTGCTTTATTGATGCTAATTTTGAGTAGTATCATGAGTAGGAGTGGGTAGATTTCATTTCTTCTTGGGGTTTGGTGGTATTAGAGGTTTGATTGTGATATTATTGACTTATATGAGTTTAGATACCAATTCCATGACCATTGAATGCATGACTTGTGCTAGAAGATGCATATTCTAGTATAGTCATCTAGGTGTTCGAAGAAATGCTCGAGAGAGGTTTTGATGAACTTGACCTATAAAAATTGATTGATTGGCTTATTGAGTGTTAGAGATAACCTCCAGTTGTCAATTAATGACTAGATTAGGAGCTTTTCAAGGCTTGTCTCCTAATGCTAACACAACGAGAGTTGGTTAGGTTAGTGATTGACAAGCGATTAATATGGTATCTACAGATGGAAGCATGTTAGCCTTAGTAATCCATATCTAAACCATGAATTAAGATGTACAAACAACCTCTAATATGCATGAACTCCCTAAGAGAGCTCTATACTTGAAAGTCCACAAATCCCGATTTTCGTTGCTCTTACTTGTTTTTCACTCTCAATTCCATGGCATTTTGCTACATTTAGATTAGTTGCACGCTCCATCAACCAACCTATCAAGTCTTTGCTACCCCCTTGCATTTCATCCTGGGTTAGTTTCACATATTGCACATTTAGTCTTTAAACGCTCGATTCTCTTGGGTTTGATCCCTTACTCTTTGCCCTACACTATTTTTGACAAATACAAGGGTGAGTTAAGGTGTTTATAAATGTATTTGAATCATTGCACCCGTGTTTTGCATTGAGCAAAAACACCCTTGATCAAATTGGTGTCGTTGTCGAGGAATTGAGTGCAAGTTTTTTGACTTTTTGTGTTTTGTGTGTTGCATGTTGCGTATCATATCTATTTTCTTACTTTACAGATTTTAGAGCATGTTTACTCTCATTCTTCTATTTGCATATTGTAGGTACCAACTATTGTGTTACTGATGGCGCACCACAACATGTGGAGGAACAACCAAGACCACTATCATTTAGAGGACATAGATGCTTATGAAGATACTTGGTCATATGGACAACAAGACTCATGGAGATTAAATGGCTTCTACACTCATCAAACATTCTACACTTGGGAGCCAACATATGAAGAATATGGAGCAAACCCTCATGAGTGCCATTATGCTACTTTTCCACCACCTCTTGTGCAACGAAATGAAGCATTGCTTTCCATGACACAAATGTTAGATGATCTTGTGAATGAAATGAGGGCATGCAACATTCGAAGTGAGGAGGAGATAGGCAAAGTAACGAAGGAACCACCTTTTGTGCAACAAAATGAAGTGTTGCTTTCCATGAATCAAATGTTGGAAGATCTTGTAAATGAAATGTGATAAAGCAACAAAATAGAAGAGGAAATATTTCTGGTACACTACCCAAGCAAATGCGTCCTCGCATCACATCAGAATATGACAAGGCCCCGCAGGTCTCGCCCTCGCGGTCTCAAGTCTCACCTGCGCAAGGACTCGCCCTCACGGCTTCACAGTTCGCCTTCGCGAGGTCTCACCCTCACGGTCTCAAGTCTCGCCTGCGCGAGGTCTCGCCCTCGCGGTCTCCCAGCTCGCCTTCGCGAGGTCTCACCCTCACAGTTCTCATCTCGACTGCGCGAGGTCTCACCCTCGCGGTCTCTCAAGTCTCGCCTGTACGAGGTCTCGCCCTCGCAGGTCTCAAGTCTCGCCTGCGCGAGGTCTCACCCTCGCAGGTCTCAAATCTCTCCTTCGCGAGGTATCCCCCTCGCAGGTCTCAAGTCTCGCCTTCGCAGGTCTCGCCCTTGCGATCTCACACTCGCCTTCGCGAGTCCCTTAGGCCTTCGCGGGTCTTGCCCTCGCGGTCTCAACTCGCCTTCACGAGTCCCTTAGGCCTTCGCGGGTCTTGCCCTCGCGGTCTCAACTCGCCTTCGCGAGGTCTCTCATGCCTATACTGGCTCCGCTCTTATCTAGGCCTTCGCGAGACCCTTACCTTTATTGGCTTTGCTCTTATCTAGGCCTTCGCCCCTCGCCGGCCTTCGCCACTGCATACTCAACTAAGGAAAGACCACTTGGTCATCTGACATTAAGCAACCAATAAGGAGGTCAGCACGAGCCTGAGTGATCTTTTCTACATTCACACGCCAGATATCTTCTCTGGCAAACAAATTGACAAAGGCGGTTTACTGACACTCATCATCAGCCGCCTTATATCCAAACGTTTGACAGACTTGTCTCACAGCCTGGCTAAAGGCTTCAACTGGGGGAGGCTCCTCCGGGCATCACCCTATAAATAGGGTGATGTCCACCTTAAACTGGGTAAGCTACTTCACGCCCCCCACTCCGCTCTTGCTACTTATGAGTGCTCTCTTTATCTTTTACAGATCACTCTGAACAGCAAACTTGGAGTCTTCAAGAATACAACACCATCAACCATTCATTTGAGAGTTCGCACCTGCCTCAGGAACGCGACTATCAACTTGGCGCCGTCTGTGGGAAACGAAAGTTCTCATCAAAAACCCATAAGAAAAACCACAAGTAGTAAGCCATGCCAATTACCCGGAGCACAAGTAGGCATAGCCGCCAGGGAAGGAGAAATCCACCCGTCACGGTCACTAACAACGACCCACAATCGGAAGGCTCCCCAAACAACGTTCACCCGCAACGGTGAGAACTCTCTGTTCATTCAACGGAGGAAAGCTCCTCCCATGTTAACCGTAACGTGCCTCAGGAGCACGCCACTCCACCACCAAATCCTCCACCAATAGGCCTTGATCCGGCCGTCCTGCAAACAATCACGGAGGCGGTGGCTCACAACCTACGCGAAACACTCGCTAGTACTGTCAGGGGAGTTTTGGATAGCGTGGGAACGCTGCGAACCAATCAACCTGAGCGCCCTGCCACCCCGCCTCAACAAGTAAGTCATCCTGACCCTCCTCCTTCGTCTATACTTATGACACTTACTAGACGGTTAGAGGAAATGGATAAAAGGGAAGAGAGGGCCAGTGTTCATAACATCACCAGGATGGGTTTGGACCACCTCTGGACCCAACCTTTCACTCAGCGGGTCTTGGAGACCCCCCTTCCAGATCAGTTTCACCAGCCCAAGCTGGATGCTTATGACGGGTTGACAGATCCGGATATTCATTTACAACGTTACGTCTCCGCGATGGCCATCGCGAGGGCGGATGACAACACCCTCTGTAAGGCTTTCAACTCGACACTCACTGGGGCCGCGGTGAACTGGCAGCGATTTGACTCCTTTGAGGAGCTCTCGCGCAACTTCTCCAATCATTTTTTGGTGTCCAAGCCTCCCCCCAAAACGGCAGGACACCTCTTCAAGATACGACAGAAAAAAGATGAATCCATCAGGGAGTACATTCAGCGTTTTCATGCAGAATCCATCCAAGTCCCAAATCTAGGGGAGGAGGCCCATCTGCTCGCAGCCATTCAGGGTCTCTGCTGGGAGTCTCTTTTCTTCGTGGATGTGCACACCAACCCCCCCCCCGCCAACATGGAGCAGTTCTTGAGCACGGCGTCCCGGTTCATGAACACAGAGGAAGTCACTCGACCACTTGCGCGGACCACCACAGCAGATGCGAAGGGGCAGCCCTCGCGAATGGACTCCAGGTCCCAGAGGCAGTACCCTACGCCGTCCAATAGGGAGAGGACGTATCCAACCCTCCCACCACTTAGAGAATCTCGCACCAACATCCTCCATGCCCTGGAACAAAAGAGGGAGGTCCCCAAGTGACCCCACCCCCTCTCCCAGGAGGTGACTAGGCAGAGCAATAAGTATTGCCGCTATCATCATGACAATGGTCACGACACTGAGGATTGTTTTGAGCTAAAACGCATGATCGGAGATATGCTTGCTCAAGGCAAACTCAGGGAATTCTTGCTTCGTGACTCAGATGGGGGTCACAAACGAGAAAGTAATCAGGAAGATTGCAGACAGGGGGACCGCAGGCGGGGTCGCTCCCAACAGAACCCAGATCGAGAGGATCTAGTCCAAATTCCCCCAGCTAGGGGACACATCAGCGTAATCACGCAGTGCGAAGGTGCGGCTGCAAGACGCCATCACATGAGGTAGATCTATCAAATTGATCACTCCTCAACTCACCTACTGCATCGCTGCGATGGCACCTCTGTCGCAGTACCTCATGCGGACCCCTTGGTCATCACCGCCCGCATTGCCGGATGGGACACTGATAGGGTCTATATGGACACCGGGGCGAACGCCAATGTGGTCTACAAGCACACTCTTGTTGAAGAAAAGGTACCCCTATCACAGATCCAGCCCGCGAAGAGGGCCACCTTTGGGGTGGGATGTGAAGAAATCTCAACCTTGGGAACAATCACACTCCCCTTCATGATGATGGGGACCACCAAAGAGAAGAAGCAAGTCTGCCACTCTAGCTTTGTGGACTTCATTGTCCTTGATCTCCCCACACCATACAACGCCATCATTGGGCGTCACATCCAGACGGAATTCCACGTCCACTGCAATGTGGGGGCCCTAACTCTGGTTTTCCACACCGCGGCGGGAGATGCCTACATTTTCGTCAATCAAAATGTGGCCAGAGGCAATTACGTCTCTGCCCTCGCAGGACCTCCTCAGCTCCCCAAACCATTAGAGCCTAAGAGAAAGGCACCCATGGAGGAGACTGGGCCCGCAGGCGAGGCCGCTCCTGACTTGTCTGGGGCCTTCGAAGAGGTTGAAATCTCTCTTGGTAAGAAGTTTCTGGTTTGAAAAGACCTTGAGGAGCAAGACCAGCAAGCACTCATCCATCTCCTCCATGCCAATAGCGACATCTTCGCATGGAGCCCTGACGACTTACCAAGTGTGGATCCTGCTATTATTTCTCATAAATTGAGTGTACTCCCCGGCTTTAGCCCAGTTAGGCAGAAAACTAGAGGTATGGCCCCTGATCGTAAGGATTTTGTACGCACGGAAGTGCAAAAATTGCTTAAGGCAAATATAATCAAGGAAGTTCACTACTCTGAGTGGGTCGCCAATATAGTCCTCGCGGACAAGGAAGGTGGCCAGTGGCGACTTTGTGTAGACTACAAAGGGGTCAATAGATCCCTATCCACTACCCTCTATTGATCAGCTAGTGGACTCAACCGTCCATCACTCAGTCTTCTCTTTCCTCGACGCATATAGTGGGTACCATCAAGTTTTTATGGACCCAGAGGACGCGGTCAAAACTGCCTTCACCACTGGCGAAGTAGTCTACCACTATATCCGAATGCCCTTTGGTTTGAAAAATGCAGGGGCTACTTTCCAAAGGCTTGTGAATCAGGTCTTCGCGGATCAAATTGGCCGAAATCTTGAGGCCTATGTTGATGACATAGTGGTCAAAAGCAAGGCCACCAGGACGCACCTAGCAGACTTGGAGGAAACATTCGCCAACTTTCGCAAGTATAACATGCGGTTGAACCCAAAAAAGTGCATCTTCGGCGTCGGCGAAGGCAAATTTTTGGGTTATCAAAACTTCAAAGGAGGGATTCATGCGAATCCCAAGAAGATTGAAGCCATCACCAATCTTCGCACCCCTAGGGGGCTCAAAGAAGTACAGAATCGGCAGAAAGCTGGTGGCCTTGGGACGCTTCGTCTCTAAACTCAGCGACCGCTGCAGGCCTCTCTTCGACCAAATCTGCAAGAAGAAGGCTTGCAAATGGACAGAGGAATGCCAGGAGGCATATGACTCAATCAAAAAGCACTTGCAAGAACTGCCTGCGCTCAAGTGTCCTAGACCAGGCAAGAGCGTCGCCTCTGTCCTTATCAAGGAAGAAGCTGCCAAGCAATGGCCAATCTTCTACACCAGCCACACCCTCCAGGCTACGGAAACGAGGTATCCTCCTCTTCAAAAGGCTATCTTATCTCTGGTGTATGCAGCACGGAAGCTCAAGCCCTACTTCCAAGGGCACACAATTATAGTCCGGACGGACTTACCAATCCAGGAGATCCTCAGGCGACCCGAACATTCAGGGCGCCTCGCCAAATGGTGTATTGAGCTAGGTGGCTTCAATATCAACTACGAGTCCAGAAAGGCAATTAAGGGCCAGGCCCTCGCCGACTTCATTGCGAAATTCTCAGATGTCAACATCATCCTTGCCCCTGAGCATTGCCCCGCGCCACAACCCATTCCCCCAGAATGGGACATGTTCGTGGATGGCTCATCCAAACTTGGATCCCCCACGGGGGGCGTATATCTGCGAGGACCCTTAGGTATGGAAGCTTCCCTTCGCGTCTCTTTTCAGTTTCAAGTAACTAACAATGTTGCAGAGTATGAGGCCCTCATCGCGGGCTCAAACTCGCCATAAGGGCAGGCATTCACCGCCTCCATGTCCACAGCGACTCGCAACTGGTGATCCACCGGGTCCAAGGGTGCGCTGAATGCAAAGACGCCACCCTAAGCAAATACCTCAAATTAGTGAACACCTTGCGGACCAACTTTGAGGAGGCCATCTTCATCCATATTCCTCGCTCTGAGAACACCACAACAGACATGCTGTCCAAGGGAAAGACACCCTCTACCTTGACCACTCTCGCGAGCCCCTCGATCGCGGAGACTGTCAATATTGCCTCACTGGCAACACAAGATCCGATTACGGATTGGCGAGACCCCATCATCGCCGAGCTTCAGGCCACCGCCGCGGACCCCCAAACTCGCAAGCGTGCCATCCGCTTTCTTCTCATTAATGAACAATTGTGGCATCGCGGGTTTGCGGCACCCCTCCAACGCTGCCTCAGCACTCTCGAGGGACACTCCGTCTTGGACACCCTCCACCAAGGCAACTGTGGCGCGAACATAGCGGCGGAGGCACTTGCCCACAAGGCCCTCCGTCAAGGATACTACTGGCCCACCCTGAAAAAGGACACCGCCGCACTGGTCAAAACGACTGCCATCTACGGAGTATCCAGCACTGACAAACCCAGTGCCCTTCACCCTGTGGGGCCTTGATCTCATTGGTCCAATGTCGACCGCGCCAGGTCAGTACCGCTTCTGTGTGGTCGCAGTTGATTACTTCTCTAAATGGGTCGAGGTAGAGCCCTTGGTCTCCATCACCTCCACCAAGATCATCAAGTTTCTCTGGAAGAATCTTGTTTGCCGGTACGGCAGCCCCCGTTTAATAACCCTAGAATTCTCGTTCTGAACTAGCGATTTAGGTTGCGGTAAATTTTATTTCATGTTTACATTTGCTTCTTACTTTCCTTATATTTATATTTCATGTGGACATCATCATTTTATGTACGTTTACTATTTCATCATTTGAGGGAATTTCATCTTTTTATGAACTTTAATTTTTATATATATATATATATACTTTAACTTTTCTCTTTGGTCTATATAGTTACATTTTCATTATTTTATATACTCATCATTTTCAGTATTTTATGAACTTTGTGAAATTGTTATTTGGTGAACTTATTTTTCTTTTCTCCATTTATAAAATTTTATCATTTCATTATTTTAAGGACATGTTGTTAGTATTTCATGTGTTCTGTTTTTATCATTTAATAAAAAAATACTACATTCTATCTTTTATGAACTTATTACTTTTTATCACTCAATTTAATTTTATTATTTAATGTATTTCTTAATTTTTCTAAAATCCATATTTTTGTTAAATCAGCCTCTTGCACAAATTATTGATTTTATCATTTCATCTTTACCCTTGTTATTTGTTTTCCTTCTTATGTGTTAGTATTTTATTATCATTTCAAATTTTATTGTATGTATTGTATTTTAGGTCATTTGTTTTTTTAGTTTTGTAGTTTAGAAATTAAAGAGGGGAATTTTATTAATTTTAGTAATTTTGTGTTAATTAAAATGAATTAAAAGCAATTAAAAAAAAGGGACGCACCTGAGCATTCGGCTAGTCTTCCGCCGACTCTTCACGTTTCTGATTTTGCTTCTCCTGTCAATCCATTGGAAAATCTGGCCTCACTCCATCATCATTATGTTTAGCTCATGTCCATCATTCTTTTGGCTAGAAAAGGAGCCATTTGTTGTAGGAAATAGAAAGAAAACTAAAAAATACGTTTTTCGGCCTCTTTTATTTCTCCCTCCTCCGCCATTTTCGGTACCTCAAACCACTGGCATTATCTTCGTCTAGTACTTGGGAACCTTTCCCTCAAATTTCGTAGCCTGAGGTGATCTGTAGAGGAGTTTTGCTCAAAAACCGAAACGCGTTTTTTCGGGTTCGACGGCCAAATTCGACCGCCACGTTCACTTTCGGCCGGAACCACCACCACCATTCGAACGGGCGTGACGAGACGAACCGAACGACCCAAGTCCGCCGCGACGTCTTGACGTCCGCCGGAGCGCCGCCGCGTAGCCCAGTTTCCGGCGATCTCTCGCAGGAGAAGAAGAAGTCTGCACTTCTTTTGGTAAAATACCAACCTTAGTCCTTGTCGAGTTACTCCTCTCGCTTAATGACCCTATATTTCTTTTCTGGTTACAGTTAGGCCATTGGAAAAACTTTAAAAAGTGACAGTTTGGTCATTGCACCTATTTATTTCTTAAATGTTTTAATTGTTTTAAAAATACTTCTGTATGTTGTAAAATCATGAAATTTTAACAGAATACCCTAAATACCTAATATTTTATTTTCCAACTTTATTTATTTTATTCTGGGTTGTTTTTATATTTTTTAAAAAATAATATTTCGTAATATTAGAAATTAAGCTTAATTTTATTTTACTTTAAGTTGTTGGAGTTAGGAAATTGTTAGATCTTGTTTAGTTACATTAATACTAAGTCAGTAATGTTTTATGAACATGTTTTAACTCATTTATCCTGATGAGTAAGTTAATTCATGTTAAGTTACTATAGTATTAATAATAGCACTTAGATTAATTCTTAGTTGTAAAATAATTAATAGGTATGAATACTTTTATGTCTTATATGTTGTGAAGTCTCTGTATTACATGGTTCCAGATTATTTGGTGATTTAATTACTCTGTTTTATAATATAAATTATTATTATCTTGTTTATTTCATTTTCCTAGTAAGTAAAATTTTAGAAATGAGAAAAATGATATCTTTCTTTTTATGAATAGTTGTTTAATGAAAATTTACAGGAAGGTTGGTGTAATTATTTTCTGCATGGGAAAAATTTAAAAATATTTTTTTCCCATACTGGAAATATTTATTTTTCTATATAATAATTTATTTTCCTTACTTTAGTGTTTAAAATTAATATAAATATATATCTTCAGCAATAAAAATTATTTTGGTTTAACTAAAATCTATTGTATAGTAACCCCTCTGTGTTTGATATTTTGGTGAACTTTTATTTTACCAAATAGAATTTTAAACAAATTCCTTCTTTGAAAGTTATTTTCTTTTTATTGGAAAATTCATATCTCCCTATTTAGTAATAGTTGGTTAATGAAACTTTACAGGTAATTTATAGTAAATTACTTCTCTGTGATAGAAGTTTTAAAGTGAATTTTCCTGCTCTGTAAATATTTATTTCTATTTAGTTACTAGTTTTCTCCTTGTTTATTTAGTAATAATTATTTTAGGTTGAGAAAAATTATGGTTTTTGGTCCAAAATTCTATCTTTGTTTATTAAACATTTACAAACTTCTAGATCCAAGTTTGCAATCTGTTTGGTTGATGGTTGGTAAATTGCTTCCGTAAAAATATTTTACGTCAGTAAAATTAGGGTTTTTACTGTAAAACCTCAATATTTCACCTTTTCACTTTTTAACTCAGTCGTTTCTCTTAGTAACCTTAGAATAGTAGACCCTAGTAAATTACCATTTTACCCTTGTTAGATTTACCGGGTGACATCGGTAAATCTTCTTGTTACTGAATCTCACAAGCTATCCGTCGAAATCTTTTTCGTTAGGTTCTGTTTTTCAAACGCCAGCTCCCACCGGAGTGCCCGACCCTTCTCAACCCATACCCGACGCTTAACTTCGACGTTCCAAGTAAGGGGGTTAAGATGAGGTTCTTCCTTTGAGTCGTCTTATTTTGCTTCATAAATAAAATCTCGAATAACGAATTCTAAGTTAACAAATGGACTTAATAAACATTCGATCTGGAAAACTGGGTAGCGTACCATAATTATTCGTGTTACCTTATATGTTCACACTTAAGAATTGTTATCATTTGGGTTGTTGACCGATTGATTGACATATATGTATGATATGTACGTTGGATGTTGCATACACTTGTATCTTGCTAGGACCGTTGTACTCGCTAGTGGCATGTTAGGCTCGTTGAACGAACTCCGTTAGTTTTATGCTAGGGCCGGTGAGCTAATAATTTGTTAGTATCATGTGTAGGTACAATATGGGGTAGTAACATGTTTAGAGTTGGAATCAAACGCTAGGATCATGATAGGACCGTAAAAGTTAACCTAAGCCGCTAGATAACAAATTAGGTACGAAAATGATGATTAAGTAAGGTTGGGTAATAACTCACGAGATAAGAGTGCACACAAGTAAAACAACCAAGAAATTGTAAATGATTGTCATGATATCACGCAAGTATAACAATATTACCAGTTAAAAGTAGAAAATATTAGGGCATGACATTTCACCTAAAGGCTTAATGAAGTAATTGGATAGCAATCATGCATCACTATTGGATGTGACATGTTGTTGATGTATTGTATCGCATGACTGCATTGGAAACTGGACAAAATGAGACTTTTGGACAAAATGACTTTTCTGGACAAAATGAATTTTATGGAAAAAATGGGTTTTCTGGACAAAAGGTTAAGACATGAGAGGTGTCGTGGATTCGGCCCTACGTGACTTAACTAAGCCGTAACTTTAGACGAGCGGTTCGGAACGGGTGATCCGAACCAAACAGTGATTTGCATGTGCTCTGCCATCCCGAGGCGTGATAGGCATTCACGAGAGGCTCTGTCTCGGCGTAGACATCCCATTGGGCTCTTGCCTGGCGGTATCCCTAGTGGCTCTACTTAAGGGGCATTCCCGAGAGTGCGGTGTTGTACACACCCACCACATATAGATTCATGCATGTGCTCTGCCATCCCGAGGCGTGATTGGCATTCACGAGAGGCTCTGTCTCGGCGTAGACATCCCATTGGGCTCTGGCCTGGCGGCATCCCTAGTGGCTCTGCTTAAGGGGCATTCCCGAGAGTGCGGCACTGTACATGCCCACCGGCTAGGCTCATCCGACGGCATCGGTTTTAAAAAAATGGTTTCCAAAATATTTTATGGCGTATGATAACCGGACTAGAGATTATTCTTGCATTTAGACTTCGGCATAATTCAGACTATGAAAATGTTATCTATTTCATGTTGGTCCATATATCTACATGTTGGTTATTGTTTCATGTTGAGCTATATTTTGTGTATATATGTTGAATTTATTATGTTTAAGTTCTTTATTTTAGATTTTGTTTTTGAGGAAATATTACGACCCTGAGGAAGGGCCTGTAATCTTTCCTCCTTACTGAGCAATTGGACGCTCACCCTATTATTTACAGGTGAGTTTTACGAGGATGACTTCTATGCCACTCCCGTCGACTCGGAGTACGAACATGCGTACTTCGAGGAGGAGCAGCGACCGGGTGGAGACGCGCTGTAACTTCTCGGCATGGCTTCTGAGTGTTTTTGGGTTTAATAAATGAACTCTCGTATTGTTAATTTCCGCTGCACAATCTGGTTTGTAATATCTGGACGTGTGTTTGAGTAACACCTTCTTTTACTGTTGTGAAATTTTTATAACGTGAGTTCCAAATTTCCTATTAAATAAATTGTTTTTCAAAAATTTTAATTTACCCTAAAATTTCCTAGTGGGTAATTGGGGGTGTTACAGAGTGGTATCAGAGCCATGTCGTCGAGGAGGCAGCGGTTCCACTTGGTAAGTTGTTCGTTGGCTGTTAATAACTTAGTAATTACCTTGCATAATTGAGCATAATGTTTAGGATTGGTTAGAGACTAAAGATAACAACTTGGAATTTTAAAAAAATGTAGTAATAAGGAGGGTTAGGAAGAAATTAGCTTCTTATACTTAGTTCCATATCTTGTTGTATGTGACTATATTTTGCCGGTAGTTGACCATGTTAGATTCTTTCTCCCTACACCTTAGGTCATGGACAACTATGACCTACCACCCCACCGCCTGGTCGTGGGCGGGACGAGGCCGGGACGAGGTCGCGGAAACTTGGGCTCGGGCGCTCTTGTGGAGGAGTTACCCTACGAGGAGGCACTGCGGACTTTCCCCTGCCGGAGCACGGTATCTTTGGTGATGCCGCCATGCGTGAGGCGGTATTGTCCATGGGCCGCGTCCTCGAACGTCCGGAGCAACGACCTGCTGCACCACCTCCCGAGTGCGGGATAGAGGAGCCTTGCTTCGCGATGTCGGGGAATGGCGGGGACTTTTAGCGGGGAATAGACCCAACTAGTGCCGAGGAGTGGGTCCGCTCCGCCGAAAGAGCACTCTGTGTACTACACATACCTGCTGAAGACCATGTGGAGGTTGCCACCAACTGTCTGACACATGAGGCCCTAACTTGGTGGGATGCCACTCACCCAGGGGTTCCACGTGAGGCGGGAGGCTTCATAGATTGGGCGGTTTTTGTGAAGACCTTCTATGGTCGATACTTTTCAGAGACCCGACGAGCTGCTAAGGAGAAAGAGTTCCTCAATTTGGTCCAGGGGAACCTATCGGTGGATCAATACACCGCCAAGTACACTGCCTTATCTCGATATGCACCGCATATCATAAACTCGGAGGAGAGAAAAATTCAGAGGTATGTTTCCTTATATGATGTGTTTCCCCGTTACGCTAGATGACAACTAACGTGAAAATAACAGGTACATTGATGGACTTCGAGATGATCTCGGTGACAAACTCTTTATGCAAGAAATCCCGACCTTCGAGAAGGTGGTGAGTCTCGCGCAGCGCGGGGAGTCCAGAATAAGGGACCGTCCGTCCCTGTCGGTAGATTTTCGTGGTCGAGTTCCTCCGCGACTGTGCAGGTACCACTTCTCATCCCGCACCAAGATCGATCCACGCCCTGTGGCAAGGGCATTTCGGGCATGGTAGGACATTACCTGTTGGGCCTTATCGGTCACCTCCTATTGGCTTTGGGCGCGGAGCTGTGAGACCCGCCGCACCGGCATCGCACCAAGAGCGGATGATCCTCGATGCCGACTGTCACTACCTCCATCCTGTCGGAGGCGTGTGTATCACCTGCTTCTCTGTCATGAAGTGGGCCATCTTGCTAGGGATTGTCCCAAGAAGAAGCCACCACTTCCTCCGCCAGCCTACGGCGAGTGCTCCGAAGCCCACCCGCGAAGAGGCCACGCGTAGCCTGGGCGTGTTTACACTATCTCTGCTCAGGAAGCTGAAGAGGCACCCGAGATGGTGCAAGGTACGTTCCTTTCTCAGTTCTTAAACTTCAATTCCGTTTTGACGTGCTAAGGCTATAATATCTAGATTCATGCTTAGGTACTCTTTCCATTTCTGGGGTACCTGTTAGAGTACTTATAGATTCGGGGGCGTCACACTCCTTCATTTCCACATCCTTCTCCAAGCATTTGAATAAGCCAGTCGAAGAACTCCCGTTCGTACTTGTCATCACCACGCCATCCAAAGGCATGATGAGCTCAACCAAGCATACTTCGATCTTGCCCGGTATTGATTGAAGGACATGTCACGGGACGTCAACTGGTGGTACCTGGATATGACCGAATTCGATTGTATACTAGGCATGGATTGGTTGCACAAACATCATGCTAAGGTGGATTGTCGATGAAGCTGGTCACTTTCACCATTCTTGGAGGTACCGAGGTACAGTTTGTAGGTGAGAGAAAGAAACGCGAGTCCAAACTCATCTCGAGTTTGAAAGCTGAGAAATTCCTCCACCGAGGCTGTGAGGGTTACCTCGTACAGATCCAGGCAAAACCAGACAAGTCGAAGTCGACTGCTGGTATTCCAATCATTGAAGATTTTCCCGATGTGTTCCCAGCTGAATTACCCGGGCTTCCACCTTGTCGAGAAATTGATTTCACCATCGATGTACTACCCGGTACAGCACCAATCTCTCGAGCACCTTATCGGATGGCACCGTCTGAATTAGCAGAATTGAAGACTCAACTTGAAGAACTGCTTGATAAGGGGCTGATTCGGCCGAGCACATCCCCGTGGGGAGCACCCATCTTGTTTGTGAAGAAGAAGGACGGAAGTTTGAGAATGTGCATAGATTATCGACAGCTGAACAAGGTGACAGTGAAGAACCGGTATCCCTTGCCGAGGATTGACGACCTCTTTGATCAGCTGCGAGGAGCTTCGGTGTTTTCGAAGATTGATCTCGGTCGTGGTATCATCGGTTAAGGATCAAGGAGACAGATGTGCCCAAGACGGCTTTCCGTACCTGTTACGGTCACTACGAATTCATAGTGATGCCTTTTGGCTTGACTAATGCTCCTGCGGCCTTTATGGGACTGATGAACAAAGTATTCCAACCATACTTGGACAAGTTTGTGATCGTTTTTATTGATGACATTCTGATCTACTCACCGGATGTGGAGACTCACAAACAACATTTGGAGATTACCTTGCAAACCTTGAAGGAGCACCAGTTATATGCGAAGCTGGATAAATGTGAGTTTTGGTTAGATCAGGTGGCCTTTCTGGGCCATGTCATCACTAAGGAAGGAATCTCTGTTGATCCAAGTAAGGTTGAAGCAGTTACAAATTGGAAGCAACCGACGACCGTTACGGAGATCAGGAGTTTCTTAGGATTGGCAGGTTATTACAGACGGTTTGTGGAAGGTTATTCAAAGTTGGCACGCTCCCTGACACAGCTAACTAAGAAAAATCAACCTTTCACGTGGACCGAGAAGTGTGAGGAAAGCTTTCAAGAGCTAAAGAAACGTTTGGTGACTGCACCGATCCTCACTCTTCCGACGGGAAAAGTCGGTTTGCGGTGTACATCGATGCGTCACACCAGTGGTCTGGGCTGTGTGTTGATGCAGGTGGGAAGGTAATCGCAGACGGGTCCGCACAACTCAAACCTCATGAAGTGAACTACCCTACTCACGATTTAGAGTTGGCATTTGTGATCCATGCGCTGAAGCTTTGGAGACATTACTGTATGGGGAAGAGTTTGAAGTTTTCACAGATCACAAAAGTTTACAGTACTTATTAACTCGAAGGACCTTAACAACCGTCAACGTCGATGGGTTGAATATCTCATGGATTTCAACTGCACCATTCAATACCATCCAGGAAGGTTAACTTGGTCGCAGACGCCTTAAGCAGAAAGGTGGAGCTACCTTGAACACCCTTCTCGGTTAGCGAGTGGAAGTTGCTACAGGAGTTCGGTGAGATGCACATTTCAATTCAAGCACACACATCTCATGGCTTCTTAGCAAACCTGCAATTAGAACCCATGTTGATCCGAAAGGTGAGAGAAACTCAGAAGGTAGACCCAGAATGTCAAGAGTGGAGGAGTGCAAAGAAGGAAGAGTTTAGTGTGGTCGATGATGCTCTCAGATTTCGAGGTCGCCTGGTGGTTCCCAGGACAGGTGACGTGAAGAAGGATGTCCTAATCGAAGCTCACGCTTCTAAGTTGTCTATCCACCCAGGGAGCTCCAAAATGTACCAGAATTTGAGAAAAGGCTTCTGGTGGAATGGCATGAAAAAGGATATCGCAGACTTTGTATCAAAATGTTTGACCTGTCAAAAGGTTAAGATCGAGCATCAGAGACCTGGAGGACTTTTGCAATCATTGGAGATCCCTCAATGGAAGTGGGATGACATCACCATGGATTTCATAGTCGGACTACCTACTACCCGGCGTCGACATGATGCCATTTGGGTGATTGTTGATCGGCTGACCAAGTCCGCTCATTTCCTGCCTATCCGAAGACTTGGTCCGTAGATCGGTGGCGAAGTTTATATCGCAGAGATAGTTCGATTACATGGAGTACCAAAGAGCATTATCTCCGATAGAGATCCACGATTTACATCACACTTGGAAGGCATTTGAGAAAGAGATGGGAACTTCCACTTTCATGAGTACGGCCTTCCATCCTCGGGTGATGGACAATGCGAACGGACTATCCAAACCCTAGAAGACATGCCGAGAGCTCGTGCTCTGGATCACAAGGAGTCCTGGAATCGGGATTTACCCCTTGTGGAGTTTGCGTACAACAACAGCTTATCATGCCGGTATCCAGATGACTCCTATGAAGCATTGTATGGACGGAGTTGCCGTACCCGGTTTGTTGGGAAGAAATCGGGGATAGACCCTTGTTAGGTCCCGAAATGGTCCAACAAACCTCTGACAAGATCAGACTAATTCGGAAGAACCTTATGGCAGCTCAGAACCGACAGAGAAGCTACGCCGATTGCCGACGTAGACCCCTAGAATTTGACGTAGGCGATCACGTGTTCCTTAAGGTGTCACCCACCAAGGGTGTACAACGTTTCGGAGTCAAGGGAAAGTTAGCACCTCGCTACATTGGCCCTTTCGAGATCCTTGAGCGAGTTGGCAGTCTAGCCTATCGACTTGCCTTGCCACCCACCTTGGCTGGCGTTCACAATGTGTTTCATGTTAGTAGCCTTCGGAAGTACCACCCCGACCCCTCTCATGTGATACCATGGGAGCCACTGCAATTGAATCATGGTTTGACCTATGTAGAGGTGCCTATGGCCATTGTGGATACAAAGGAAAAGGTGTTACGCAACAAGGTCATCAAATTAGTGAAGGTCATCTGGAATCATCATGGTGAAGAAGAAGCGACGTGGGAAGTCGAAGAAGACCTACGAAAGAAGTTCCCACACCTTTGAGGTGATACTCTATACCCTTACCGCTCCAAATTTGGGGACAAATTTTCTTTTAAGGGGGGTAGGATTTAATAACCCTAGAATTCTCGTTCTGAACTAGCGATTTAGGTTGCGGTAAATTTTATTTCATGTTTACATTTGCTTCTTACTTTCCTTATATTTATATTTCATGTGGACATCATCATTTTATGTACGTTTACTATTTCATCATTTGAGGGAATTTCATCTTTGTATGAACTTTAAATTTTATATATATATATATATATATACTTTAACTTTTCTCTTTGGTCTATATAGTTACATTTTCATTATTTTATATACTCATCATTTTCAGTATTTTATGAACTTTGTGAAATTGTTATTTGGTGAACTTATTTTTCTTTTCTCCATTTATAAAATTTTATCATTTCATTATTTTAAGGACATGTTGTTAGTATTTCATGTGTTCTGTTTTTATCATTTAATAAAAAAATACTACATTCTATCTTTTATGAACTTATTACTTTTTATCACTCAATTTAATTTTATTATTTAATGTATTTCTTAATTTTTCTAAAATCCATATTTTTGTTAAATCAGCCTCTTGCACAAATTATTGATTTTATCATTTCATCTTTACCCTTGTTATTTGTTTTCCTTCTTATGTGTTAGTATTTTATTATCATTTCAAATTTTATTGTATGTATTGTATTTTAGGTCATTTGTTTTTTTAGTTTTGTAGTTTAGAAATTAAAGAGGGGAATTTTATTAATTTTAGTAATTTTGTGTTAATTAAAATGAATTAAAAGCAATTAAAAAAGGGACGCACCTGAGCATTCGGCTAGTCTTCCGCCGACTCTTCACGTTTCTGATTTTGCTTCTCCTGTCAATCCATTGGAAAATCTGGCCTCACTCCATCATCATTATGTTTAGCTTCTGTCCATCATTCTTTTGGCTAGAAAAGGAGCCATTTGTTGTAGGAAATAGAAAGAAAACAAAAAAATACGTTTTTCGGCCTCTTTTATTTCTCCCTCCTCCGCCATTTTCGGTACCTCAAACCACTGGCATTATCTTCGTCTAGTACTTGGGAACCTTTCCCTCAAATTTCGTAGCCTGAGGTGATCTGTAGAGGGAGTTTTGCTCAAAAAACCGAAACGTTTTTTTTCGGGTTCGACGGCCAAATTCGACCGCCACGTTCACTTTCGGCCGGAACCACCACCACCATTCGAACGGGCGTGACGAGACGAACCGGAACGACCCAAGTCCGCCGCGACGTCTTGACGTCCGCCGGAGCGCCGCCGCGTAGCCCAGTTTCCGGCGATCTCTCGCAGGAGAAGAAGAAGTCTGCACTTCTTTTGGTAAAATACCAACCTTAGTCCTTGTCGAGTTACTCCTCTCGCTTAATGACCCTATATTTCTTTTCTGGTTACAGTTAGGCCATTGGAAAAACTTTAAAAAGTGACAGTTTGGTCATTGCACCTATTTATTTCTTAAATGTTTTAATTGTTTTAAAAATACTTCTGTATGTTGTAAAATCATGAAATTTTAACAGAATACCCTAAATACCTAATATTTTATTTTCCAACTTTATTTATTTTATTCTGGGTTGTTTTTATATTTTTAAAAAATAATATTTCGTAATATTAGAAATTAAGCTTAATTTTATTTTACTTTAAGTTGTTGGAGTTAGGAAATTGTTAGATCTTGTTTAGTTACATTAATACTAAGTCAGTAATGTTTTATGAACATGTTTTAACTCATTTATCCTGATGAGTAAGTTAATTCATGTTAAGTTACTATAGTATTAATAATAGCACTTAGATTAATTCTTAGTTGTAAAATAATTAATAGGTATGAATACTTTTATGTCTTATATGTTGTGAAGTCTCTGTATTACATGGTTCCAGATTATTTGGTGATTTAATTACTCTGTTTTATAATATAAATTATTATTATCTTGTTTATTTCATTTTCCTAGTAAGTAAAATTTTAGAAATGAGAAAAATGATATCTTTCTTTTTATGAATAGTTGTTTAATGAAAATTTACAGGAAGGTTGGTGTAATTATTTTCTGCATGGGAAAAATTTAAAAATATTTTTTTCCCATACTGGAAATATTTATTTTTCTATATAATAATTTATTTTCCTTACTTTAGTGTTTAAAATTAATATAAATATATATCTTCAGCAATAAAAATTATTTTGGTTTAACTAAAATCTATTGTATAGTAACCCCTCTGTGTTTGATATTTTGGTGAACTTTTATTTTACCAAATAGAATTTTAAACAAATTCCTTCTTTGAAAGTTATTTTCTTTTTATTGGAAAATTCATATCTCCCTATTTAGTAATAGTTGGTTAATGAAACTTTACAGGTAATTTATAGTAAATTACTTCTCTGTGATAGAAGTTTTAAAGTGAATTTTCCTGCTCTGTAAATATTTATTTCTATTTAGTTACTAGTTTTCTCCTTGTTTATTTAGTAATAATTATTTTAGGTTGAGAAAAATTATGGTTTTTGGTCCAAAATTCTATCTTTGTTTATTAAACATTTACAAACTTCTAGATCCAAGTTTGCAATCTGTTTGGTTGATGGTTGGTAAATTGCTTCCGTAAAAATATTTTACTGTAAAACCTCAATATTTCACCTTTTGACTTTTTAACTCAGTCGTTTCTCTTAGTAACCTTAGAATAGTAGACCCTAGTAAATTACCATTTTACCCTTGTTAGATTTACCGGGTGACATCGGTAAATCTTCTTGTTACTAATCTCACAAGCTATCCGTCAAATCTTTTCGTTAGGTTCCGTTTTTCAAACGCCAGCTCCCACCGGAGTGCCCGACCCTTCTCAACCCATACCCGACGCTTAACTTCGACGTTCCAAGTAAGGGGGTTAAGATGAGGTTCTTCCTTTGAGTCGTCTTATTTTGCTTCATAAATAAAATCTCGAATAACGAGTTCTAAGTTAACAAATGGACTTAATAAACATTCGATCGGGAAAACTGGGTAGCGTACCATAATTATTCGTGTTACCTTATATGTTCACAGTTAAGAATTGTTATCATTTGGGTTGTTGACCGATTGATTGACATATATGTATGATATGTACGTTGGATGTTGCATACACTTGTATCTTGCTAGGACCGTTGTACTCGCTAGTGGCATGTTAGGCTCGTTAAACGAACTCCGTTAGTTTTATGCTAGGGCCGGTGAGCTAATAATTTGTTAGTATCATGTGTTGGTACAATATGGGGTAGTAACATGTTTAGAGTTGGAATCAAACGCTAGGATCATGATAGGACCGTAAAAGTTAACCTAAGCCGCTAGATAACAAATTAGGTACGAAAATGATGATTAAGTAAGGTTGGGTAATAACTCACGAGATAAGAGTGCACACAAGTAAAACAACCAGTAAATTGTAAATGATTGTCATGATATCACGCAAGTATAACAATATTACCGATTAAAAGTAGAAAATATTAGGGCATGACATTTCACCTAAAGGCTTAATGAAGTAATCGGATAGCAATCATGCATCACTATTGGATGTGACATGTTGTTGATGTATTGTATCGCATGACCGCATTGGAAACTGGACAAAATGAGACTTCGGACAAAATGAATTTTCTGGACAAAATGAATTTTATGGACAAAATGGGTTTTTGGACAAAAGGTTAAGACATGAGAGGTGTCGTGGATTCGGCCCTACGTGACTTAACTAAGCCGTAACTTTAGACGAGCGGTTCTGAACGGGTGATCCGAACCCAACTGTGATTTGCATGTGCTCTGCCATCCTGAGGCGTGATTGGCATTCACGAGAGGCTCTGTCTCGGCGTAGACATCCCATTGGGCTCTGGCCTGGCGGTATCCCTAGTGGCTCTACTTAAGGGGCATTCCCGAGAGTGCGGTGTTGTACACACCCACCACATATAGATTCATGCATGTGCTCTGCCATCCCGAGGCGTGATTGGCATTCACGAGAGGTTCTGTCTCGGCGTAGACATCCCATTGGGCTCTGGCCTGGCGGCATCCCTGGTGGCTCTGCTTAAGGGGCATTCCCGAGAGTGCGGCAATGTACATGCCCACCGGCTAGGCTCATCCGACGGCATCGGTTTTAAAAAAATGGTTTCCAAAATATTTTATGGCGTATGATAACCGGACTAGAGATTATTCTTGCATTTAGATTTCGGCATAATTCAGACTGTGAAAATGTTATCTATTTCATGTTGGTCCACATATCTACATGTTGGTTATTGTTTCATGTTGAGCTATATTTTGTGTATATATGTTGAATTTATTATGTTTAAGTCTTTATTTTAGATTTTGTTTTTGAGGAAATATTACGACCCTGAGGAAGGGCCTGTAATCTTTCCTCCTTACTGAGCAATTGGACGCTCACCCTATTATTTACAGGTGAGTTTTACGAGGATAACTTCTATGCCACTCCCGTCGACTCGGAGTACGAACATGCGTACTTCGAGGAGGAGCAGTGACCGGGTGGAGACGCGCTGTAACTTCTCGGCATGGCTTCTGAGTGTTTTTGGGTTTAATAAATGAACTCTCGTATTGTTAATTTCCACTGCACAATCTGGTTTGTAATATCTGGACGTGTGTTTGAGTAACACCTTCTTTTACTGTTGTGAAATTTTTATAACGTGAGTTCCAAATTTCCTATTAAATAAATTGTTTTTCAAAAATTTTAATTTACCCTAAAATTTCCTAGTGGGTAATTGGGGGTGTTACACCCCGCGCCATCATTATAGACAATGGCACTCAGTTTGCCAGTCATAGCGTCCAACAATGGGCCCAGGACAACAACGTCCGCATGCTTTTCGCCCCAGTGGCGCACCCCCAGTCCAATGGGCAAGTTGAGATCACCAACCGCACCCTCAAGGAGGGCCTCAAGAAGCCCCTTGAGGGGGCCAAAGGCCGCTGGGTAGATGAACTCCCAAGCGTCTTGTGGGACTACCGCACCACAACTCGCACCCCAACAGGCGAGACGACTTTCTCCCTGGTTTATGGCGCAAACGCGCTCCTACTTATTGAGGCAGACCTCCCCACGATCCACATGATCAACTTCACTGACGAAGCCAACGCTCAAGGGCTTCGCACCAAACTCGACCTAATCGAGGAATTACGCGAAGGCACCCGCCTCCGCATGTTTACCCTCAAACAGAGGCTCAATCTTCATCATAATGCCAGGGTCAAACCCAAGGCGCTACAACAAGGGGGCCTCGCACTGCTCAAGTCTGCCCTCACTGCTCGCGACCCCAAACAGGGTGTCTTGCGACCCAACTGGGACGGACCTTACATTGTTCATAAACAGGTCCGCCCAGGAGTTTATGAATTACAAGACCATGATGGTCGTCTTCTTCCCCGCAACTTTCACGCGGATGACTTACGCCCATATTACGTGTAAGTCCTCAGCTTCATGTTTCAATTCAATAAAATACAAGTGTATTTCTTCCTCTCTTACAGCATTACATGGCAACACAAGCGCCCTCTCAATCGCCCTCTGCACCCAACCGGTCGGTGGCCACTCGCCTAAATCACGGCATCAGACCTTGTCAGGTCCCACTCGCGCACCCACACAAAGGGAAGCCCCTTACGGTCGCGCCAACGGTAGCTGCGGGTCTTGTCTCTACAAACCCCAGCTGACCTTCAACTCGCCTCGCCCCAAGGGCAATCCCGTTACGGTGCGAAAGGGTAATCCCCTTTTGGCTTCTTCAGGGAGGTCTATGTGTAAGTAGCCCTCGCGCGCCGCAGCAGACCTTCCTCGCGGACTCCTCAACACAGGTAGTTGCGGGTCTTGTCTCTACAAACCCCAACTGACCTTCAACTCGCCTCGCCCCAAGGGTAATCCCCTTGCAGTGCGAAACGGTAATCCCTTTTTGGCTTCTTCAGGGAGGTCTATGTGTAAGTCGCCCTCGCGCGCCGCAGCAGACCTTCCGCGCGGACTCATTAAACATAGGTAGTTGCGGGTCTTGTCTCTACAAACCCTAGCTGACCTTCAACTCACCTCGCCCCAAGGGTAATCCCCTTGCGGTGCGAAAGGGTAATCGCCTTTTGGCTTCTTCAAGGAGGTCTATGTGTAAGTCACCCTCGCGCGCTGCAGCAGACCTTCCGCGCGGACTCCCCAACACAGTGGCGGGTCTTATCTCTCAGAACTCCAACTGACCACTTGTCTCAACAAGTGCTCCTCTACCTTCGCCATCACGCGACTACAGGCTCAAGGTAAACTGAGCTTTACTTCACTCTTATCATACAACTTATGAGCACTTTGCAGGTATCCACTTCCTAGTACACTGTACACTACCTAAGGGCTTACACCTTGCGATATCGCCAGGAAGGTCTCTGCGTGAGCCGTCGTCGCGAGCCCCAGCAGACCTTCCATATGGGAAAATCTCACCCATGGTCTTCAAGGGCATCGCCACTGCGAACCCCAAACTAAATCTCCAGCATGTCTCAACAAGTGATCTCTGTGGCTTCGCCGTCGCGAACCCCAGCAGACCCTTCGCCACAAATGAGACTTAGCCTACGGTTGTTAACCTAGCTAACGTACCCTACAATGCTATCGCAAGACAAAAGCGAGGCTACAAAAATGAAGGTAAATTGAAATTTTACTTCATTACTATCAAAATTATGCAAGAATTGCAGATATCCATCTTATACAAAAAGGAGGGTCATCCACAAATTGGAGCCTCTGCCCTAGTCCAACATGGCGTACCATGTGTCTCCCATCTTCCTACCCTGCTCCCCCCAGCTGAGCAGGGTCTCTACTACTGGATCGCTAGTGTTCGCAGCATCCAAAGTCCCAAGACTTAGCTCTGGGAACAACTTCTCTACAAGGCGGCATCGCGGCCGGCCTTCCTCATAGGCCCGCGCCCCAGCTTCACCATGAGCTTGGATCTCACCAAGCTTCTCCATCAGTCGAGGCATCCTCTTTGGAATGGACACCTTGATGGAAGAGGGGGACTCAGGGTCCTCATCTGCAAAGGGAGGAAGGCCCAAGGCCTTCTCCATCTCCAACACTGAGGCTACCGCATTCATAAAATTAGTGGTGACCTCCAGACGTGCCTTTGCGACGTCCTCAGCAGCGATCCTGGCATCTTCTGCCTTCTCCTTCACCAACTAGGCCTGGGTGGTAGCCTGGCGCTCTGCTTCTTCAGCTGCAGCCTTCGCCATCTTAGCTTCAGCCTTTGCCTCCGCGAGGGCAGCTTTTGTATCAGCCTCCAGAGAAAGGAGTGACTCCTTCAGGACGGCGGCCTCCATTTTCTTGGCTTCCAGCTCCGCATCCTGTCGAAGGAAACGATGCTGAAATGCATCTATCAGACCACTTGGGGGCCGTCGCAGCAGCAACACGCCTCCGCTCCAAGTAATGGGACCACACCCCAGCCTCCTCCAAAACTTCAGACGTGGCCCCCAGGTCCACCGTGGCCTCGTGAAGGCAACGTCCTTGCTCAGAAGGCCCCGCGCCTGCAGCAGTTGCAAAAATCAGTACCACTGAAAAGTTGGGACACAAGTCTTAAAAATAAATGACTTACCAGCAGAAGGTTGCACCTATCCACTAGCGTCTGGCTGGCTACAGGAAGGTTGGGCTGCCTCCCAGCAACTTGTCCTCGCAGAGGTCTAGGCCACCAACGCCCCCTCCGCAGGAGCATCGCTATCAGAAGAAGAAGCCTCCTGAATGCTCAAGACCTCTTGCCCCTTCGCCGCAAAGGCCTCCTCCCCTGAAGGAATCGCCACAGGGGCCTCCTCCCCTGCAGTAATGGCCATCATCTCCTCCCCTGCAGGGGTGACCACCGCCTCCTCCTCCGCAGGAATTGCCACCGCCTCCTGCTGCCTAGAACTGCTGCTCACCTTAGCAGCCAGTTTGCTCCTCCTCCTCATGGATAGCAGGAGTTCCCCTGCTGACATCCTGCCTCTGTGAGGGGGCGCGGTTCCCCTGGCAGCAATCTCTGCCACAACTACATGCCCAGGCAGGTCCTCGCCTTGAGCTTGGGGGGGCTCGCGAAGAGCCCAGATACGAAGGCCTCAAGGTTGGCAGGATCCTCGAGGGAGACTGGCTTCACTACTGTTACGGGCACAGCCTCTATGGGAGCGACGGTGTCCGCCCGCACCCCCTCTAAGCCCTCTGCAACGGGCATGGCCTCTTCAGAAGTAGAAGGGACCTCCACTTCCGGTCCCCTTGCCTCCTCCACAGGCTCTGCGGCCTCTTCTACGGTAGCGGGGACCTCTTCCTCAGCAGGTTCCTTCCCTCGGGGAACTACACTTTCCTCAAGCTGCGCATCACCAGCAGCCGCCTTCCTCCTTTTCTCCCCCAGCCCTTGTTGGGGTGCCGCAATACTGGTAGCCCCCCTTTTCTTCCTCATAGGGCCAATGGGACCCAGCGCCTTAACAGTAGCAGCAGGCGCGTCTTTTCCAAAGGCACAGGCCAAGTGCACCTGATGCGCAGCCATCATGGATGCTCTCTTAGCTTTGCCCTCGCCGGACTCAGGGGAGGCATCTGCAAATAGAGAGGACTTCAAACCAGGTTCATCTAAACAATATACGTATATATAAGAACACATATATACAACACACCTCTAGGCCCTGCCAGCGCCGCACTAAGGGCATCCACAACTTCTCCACGATGGGCAGGAGCCCACCCTTCTCCGTGCGCTTCCGCACGTGCGGGGTTTAAGGGGTGGGGGTGGGGTGACACACTCGCTTTAGGATGTCTTTCACAGGGACATTACTTCGGACAACTATAGAGAATCCGAGGAAATAGGGTTTTAATCTACAAGCTGAGAGAACCAGGGCGTTGACTAATTTCTGGATCATCGGGTAGTTAAGTTCGGCACCATGTAAGGACTTGCTCACATAGTAAAACGGTCATTGCTTTACTTGAAAGATCTAGCTTGTAAGATGAACAACAAGCAACTTGATAATTTCGGCCTTACAAAGAACCTCTTCACTACAAGAGGAAGCAATGCTTTGAATGGCAAGGGAAGAAGATGGATCTAGCATCTCTCAACTACTTGATTGAGCAATACTAGATATGATTCTTGAACCAAAATTATGGAGCAAGGGAATGGATTGGAGAAGTGAGAAACCAAAGCCAAAGTGCTCTCAAAATGGAGTCCAAAGTTTCGGCTATGTGAGTTCTAAGTGCTGAAATGAGAAGTGTCTAACCTAAATGCATGAGTGGTGGTAGTGAAGGTTATTACCCAAAGTGTGGCTAACACTTTTGGTAACAACCACTTAAGTCTTCCTACCATTTTCATGCATAAAGTAGTAGACATGATGATGCTACTTAAAATGGTGAGGGAGAGTGGGAGGATTCCACAATTTTTGGTAATGGAGGGTAAGGACCAACCATTACTTCAAACTAGTGAGTAAGGACCTCCACTAACTCACTTTCCCTCCCATTTCCCAAATAACACAAATAACATTCAAATACAAGTCAATTAAGCTGAAATTCTGATGAAGAGGTGAAAAGTCCGAATTGTCCATGGTGGGACATGCATACACGCGCTTGAAGGGAGGTGTCTCATGAAGGCGCGTTGCGGGGTGTGGTGGCGTGTCCGAGCTACCTCTCGGCTTCTCCAAGGCTTGGGAACATGTTGCAGCAATCCAAGGGTGGCGGAGCATCTTCCGGGATGTGGTGGAGGCGCGTGGGGCGCGTGAGGCGCGTGGCATCCTTCTCGGCTTCAAGGGAGGTGAAGGTGATGCTTCCCAAAGGGTTTGGGGTCTTTTTCACTTGAATTCCCATATGTTGAAGCTTGAGGTCTTGATCTTGGTCTCCATTCCGCTCCTCACCTTGTGCCATGATCTTCATAACAGCTTGGAGTTTCTCTTGCACTTTCTTTAACTTGGTACACTACCCAAGCAAGCGCGACCCTCGCGTACATCCGCCTCATACAAGGCCTTTTTGAAAGGTCTCATCCTCGCGTCGCATCAGAATCATACAAGGCCTTTGAAGAGGTCTCATCCTTGTGGTCTCCAGTATCGCCTTCGCAAGGTCTCATCCTTGCGGTCTCCAGTCTCGCCTTCGCGAGGTCTCCAGTCTCACCTGCGCGAGGTCTTGCCCTCGCGGGCCTCAAGTCTCGCCTGGGCGATGTCTCACACTCGCCTTTGCGTCTCTTAGGCCTTCGCGGGCCACCCTCGCGGTCTCAGGTCTCGCCCTTGCGATCTCACTCGCCTTCGCGGGTCTTACTCCCGCAGTCTCAGCTCGCCTTCGCGAGGACTCTCTTGCCTATACTGGCCTCGCCCAGATAAGGCCCTTATACTCAGGTTCGTGCGACCCTCACTCCTTACTTGGCTGTATTCTATCTGGGCCTTCGCCCCTTGCAGGCCTTCGCCTGCCACTTGCTCCACCTGGAAATAGACCACTTGGTCATCTGACATCAATCAGCCAATAAGGAGGCCAGCACGAGCCTGAGTGATCTTCACCAGATTTGTCGCCAAACATTCCCTTACAGGTGAATCTTCTAAGGCGGTTTGCTGAGATCTTCATCATCACAGCCGCCTTATCTCAAATCAGTCTGACACAGACTTATCTCTCCAAATCTTACAGAATTGTCAGTCCTGTCTCACATCCTGTCCAAGGATTCAACTGGTGGAGGCTCTTCTCTTGGCATCTCCCTATAAATAGGGGGATGTCCACCTTAAACTGGGTAAGCTACTACACGCCCCCCCACTCCTCTCTTGCTACTTCTGAGTATTCTTCTTATCTTTTACAGATTACTCTGAACAGCAAGCTTGGAGTCTCAAAGAACATCATCTTCTCCACCACTTCAACTGAGAGTCCGGGCCTTCCTTAGGAACGGGACTATCAGTTTGGCGCCGTCTGTGGGAACGAAAGAAACAAAAAAGTTCTTCTCGTTTACCCATATTACAAACCACAAGTAGTAAGCCATGCCAACTACCCGGAGTGCAAGCAGGCACAGTCGTCAGGGACGGAGGAATCCTCCCACGACAAACACAAACAATGATCCACGATCGGAACCATCTCCAAGTAACGTTCCCCACAACGGGGAGAACTCTCTGTTCACTCAACGGAGGAAAGCTCCTCCCACATGAACCGTAACGTACCTCAGGAGCGCAACACTCCACCACCAAACACTCCACCAACGAGCCTTGATCCGGCCGTTCTGCAAACAATCACTGATGCGGTTGCTCTCAACTTGCGCGAAACGCTCGCCACCACTCTGAGGGGCGTTCTGGATAGCGTTGGAATGCTACGGACTAATCAGCCCGAACGCCCAGCTACTCCTCCTCAACAAGTTCGTCGTTACTTATAGCACTTACTAGACGATTGGAAGAAGTGGAAAAGAGGGACGAAAGAGCCAGTGTTCATAATGTTTCCAGAATGGGTCTGGACCACCTCTGGACCCAACCTTTCACCCAACGGGTTTTGGAGACCCCTCTTCCAGAACAGTTTCGCCAGCCTAAGCTGGACGCTTACGACGGTCTCTCAGACCCTGATATTCATCTCCAGCGTTACGTTTCTGCGATGGCCATCGCAAGAGCGGACGATAACACGCTCTGTAGAGCCTTCAGCTCCACGCTCACGGGAGCCGCCGCCAACTGGTATACCACCCTCCGTGATAAACGGTTTAACTCCTTTGAGGAACTCTCCTGCAACTTCTCCAACCACTTTTTGGTATCTAAACCTCCCCCAAAGCGGCGGGACACCTCCTCAAAATACGGCAAAAGAAAGATGAGCCTCTCGGGAGTATATCCAGCGTTTCCAGGCGAGAATCCATCCAAGTCCCTAATGCGGGGAGGAAGCCCGCCTACTTGCGGCCATTCGGGGCCTCTGCTGGGAATCCCTTTTCTTTGTGGATGTGCACACCAACCCTCCCACCAATATGGAACAGTTCTTGAGCACTGCCTCACGGTTTATGAATACGGAAGAGGTCACTCGACCACTCGCCAGGGCCGCCACGACGGATGCAAAGGGACAACCCTCACGGCCGGACTCCAGGTCCCAGAGACAGTACCCTACGCCATCCAACAGAGAGGGAGCGTATTTTACTCTTCCCCCACTAAGGGAATCTCGCACCAACATACTCCATGCCCTGGAGCAGAAGAGGGAGGTTCCCAAGTGGCCCCGCCCCCTCTCCCAGGAGGTCGTCAGGTCTAGCACCAAGTATTGTCGTTACCATCGCGACAAGGGACATGACACTGAGGACTGTTTTGAGCTTAAACGCATGATTGGGGAAATGCTCGCTCAAGGCAAACTCAGGGAGTTCTTACTCCACGATGATGGGGATCGCAGGCGGGAAAATAACCAGGAGGACCGCCGTCAGGGGGACCGCAGATGGGGTCGCTCCCAGCAGAACCCAGATCGAGAGAGTCTGGTCGAAATTCCCCCACCAAGGGGGCACATCAGCGTAATCACACAATGTGAAGGCGCATCGGCGAGACGCCGTCATATGAGACAGATCTACCAGGTCAATCACTCTTCTACTCACTTACTGCATCGCCGCGATGGCACCTCGGTGGCAGTACCGCACGCGGACCCTTTGGTTATCACTGCCCGCATCGCGGGATGGGATATTGACGAGTCTACATGGACACGGGGCGAATGCCAACGTCATCTACAAGCACACTCTGGTTGAGGCCAAGGTGCCTTTGTCACAAATTCAACTTTGCCAAGGGGCTACCTTTGGAGTAGGACGGGATGAAATCCCAACTTTGGGGTCAATCACACTCCCCTATATGATGATGGGGACCACCAAGGAAAAGAAGCAAGTGTGCCACTCCAGCTTTGTGGACTTTATCGTCCTAGATCTCCCTACACCATACAACGCCATCATCGGGCGCCATACTCATCGAGTTTCACGTCCCATTTGTGATGTGCGGGCTCGACTTTGGTTTTCCACACTGCGGCGGGGGATGCCTATATCTTTGTCAACCAAAATGTGGCCAGGGGCAATTATGTCTCTGCCCTAGCGGGACCTCCCCCGCTCCCCAAGCCGTCTTAGCCTAAAGAAAGGCGCCCATGGAAGAAACTGGACTCGCGGGCGAAGTCGCTCCTGACTTGTCTGGGGCCTTTGAGGAGGTTGAAATCTCCCCTGGCAAGAAATTCCGGGTGGGAAAAGACCTTGAAGAGAAAGACCAGCAAGCACTCATCCATCTCCTCCAGGCCAATGGGGATGTCTTCGCATGGACTCCTGAGGACTTACCAGGTGTGGATCCTGCTATCATTTCTCACAAGTTAAGTGTACTCCTCGGCTTTAGCCCCCTTAGACAAAAAACAAGGGGCATGGCCCCTGACCGTAAGGACTTTGTACGCACAGAGGTGCAGAAATTGCTTAAGGCAAATATAATCAAGGAGGTTCACTACTCTGAGTGGGTTGCAAATATAGTCCTCGCCGATAAAGAGGGTGGTCAGTGGCGACTTTGCGTAGACTACAAAGGGGTTAATAGGGCCTGCCCAAGGGATCCCTATCCCCTGCCTTCTATCGATCAACTGGTTGACTCAACCGTTCATCACTCTGTCTTCTCCTTCCTCGACGCATACAGCGGGTACCATCAAGTTTTTATGGACCCAGAGGACGCGGTAAAAACCGCCTTCACTACTGGCGAAGCCGTCTACCATTATATCAGAATGCCCTTCGGCTTGAAAAATGCAGGGGCTACTTTCCAAAGGCTTGTAAATCAGGTCTTCGCCGACCAAATCGGCCGAAATCTTGAAGCTTATGTCGATGACATTGTGGTCAAAAGCAAGGCCACCTCCACACACCTCGCAGACTTAGAGGAAACATTTGCTAACTTCCGCAAGTATAATATGCGGTTGAACCCAAAGAAGTGTATATTCGGCGTCGGCGAAGGCAAGTTTCTGGGTTACTAGATTTCTAAAGGAGGGATTCATGCAAATCCTAAAAAGATTGAAGCTATCACCGCTTTGCACACCCCTAGGGGGCTCAAAGACGTTCAGCAATTGGCAGGAAAGCTGGTTGCCTTGGGACGGTTTGTCTCCAAACTCAGCGATCGCTGCAGACCTTTCTTCAATCAAATCCGCAAGAAAAAAGCTTGCAAGTGGACAGAAGAATGCCAGGAGGCATACGATTCAATCAAGCAACACTTACAAGAGTTGCCCGCACTCAAGTGCCCTAAACCAGGCGATGACCTGGTCCTCTACCTTGCCACCTCTGATAGGAGCGTCGCCTCTGTCCTTATCAAAGAAGAGGCTGCCAAACAATGGCCAGTCTACTACACCAGTCACACCCTCCAGGATACGGAAACAAGGTATCCCCCTCTCCAAAAAGCTATCTTATCTCTTGTATATGCGGCAAGGAAGCTCAAGCCCTACTTCCAAGGGCACACAATTATAGTCGAACGGACTTACCAATCTAGGATATTCTGAGGCGGCCCGAACACTCAGGGCGCCTTGCCAAATGGTGTATAGAGCTCGGTGGCTTTAACATCAACTATGAGCCTAGAAAGGCAATCAAGGGCCAGGCCCTCGCCGACTTCATTGCGGAATTTTCGGATGTCGACGTCATCCCGGCCCCTGAGCAGGGTCCCGCACCACAACCCATTCCCCCAGAGTGGGACATGTTCGTGGATGGCTCATCCAAACTTGGATCCCCCGCTGGGGGTGTATATCTGCACGGACCCCTAGGTATGGAAGTATCTCTTCGTGTCTCTTTCCAGTTCCAAGTAACTAATAATGTTAAAGAATATGAGGCCCTCATCGCGGGACTCAAGCTCGCCATAAGGGCAGGAATTCGCCGCCTTCATGTCCACAGCGACTCAATCGGTGATTCACCGAGGTCCAGGGTGCGCTGAATGCAAAGACGCCACCACGACCAAATACCTCAAATTGGTGAACGCCTTGCGGACCAACTTTGAGGAGGCTATTTTCTCCACATTCCTCGTTACGAGAACACCACAGCAGACATGCTATCCAAGGGAAGACTCCCTCCACCATGGCCACCACAGCCAGCCCTTCCATTTCGGAGGCTATTGATATTGCCTCACTGGCAACACAGGATCCGGTCGTAGACTGGAGAGACCCTATTATTACTGAGCTGAAAGCCAGTACCACGGACCCCCAAGCTCGCACAAGGGCCATCCGTTTTGTTCTCATTGATGACCAATTATGGCATCGCGGGTTCGCAGCACCCCTCCAACGATGCCTCAGCACCCTTGAGGGACACTCTGTCCTAGATACTCTCCACCAAGGCAATTGTGGTGCACACATTGCTGCGGAGGCACTTGCCCACAAAGCCCTTCGTCAAGGGTACTACTGGCCTACCTTGAAAAAGGACGCCGCTGCATTGGTAAAAACATGCCACCAGTGCCAGATCAATTCTCGCATCCAGCGACTGCCATCTACGGAATCTCCAGCACTGACAAACCCAGTGCCCTTCGCCCTGTGGGGCCTTGACCTCATTGGTCCTATGCCGACCGCTCCAGGTCAGTACCGCTTCTGTGTGGTTGCAGTTGATTATTTTTCTAAATGGGTCGAAGTAGAACCCCTGGTCTCCATCACTTCCGCCAAGATCATCAAATTCCTATGGAAAAATCTTGTCTGCCGGTACGGCAGTCCTCGTGCTATTATTACAGATAATGGCACTTAATTTGCCAGTCACAGCGTCCAACAATGGGCCCAGGACAACAATGTTCGCATACTTTTCGCCCCCGTGGCGCACCCCCAGTCTAACGGGCAGGTTGAGGTCACCAACCGCACCCTCAAGGAGGGCCTCAAGAAACGCCTTGAGGGGGCCAAAGGCCGCTGGGTAGATGAACTCCCAAGTGTCTTATGGGACTATCGCACCACAACGCGAACCCCAACGGGCGAAACGCCTTTCTCTCTGGTATATGGCGCAGATGCGCTCCTGCCTATTGAGGCGGACCTCCCTACGATCCGCATGATCAACTTTACCAGCGAGGCCAATGCTCAAGGGCTCCGTGCCAAACTTGACTTAATCGAGGAATTATGCGAGGCGCTCGCCTTCGCATGTCTGCCCTCAAACAGAGGCTCCGTCTTCACCACAATGCCGTGGTCAAGCCCAAGGCACTACAACAAGGGGCCTTGCCTGCTTAAATCGGCCCTCACCGCTCGCGACCCCAAAGCAGAGTGTCTTGCGACCTAAGCGGGGACGGACCCTATATTGTTCATAAACAGTCCGCCCGAGTCTATGAACTACAAGACCATGATGGTCGTCTTCTTCCCGCAATTTTCATGCGGATGACTTACGTCCATATTACGTGTAAGTCCTCAGTCTTACGTCTTCAATTCAATAAAATACATGTGCATTTCTCCCTCTTTTGCAGCATCATATGGCATTACAAAATGCCCTCCCAATCGCCCTCTGCACTCAACCGGTCAGACGGGCCACTCGCCAAAATCACGGCATCAGACCTTGTCAGGTCTCACTTGTGCACCCACACAAAGGGAAGCCCCCTGCGGTCGCACCAGGTAGTTGCGGGTCTCATCCCCAACTGACCTTCAACTCGCCCCGCCCCAAGGGTAACCCCCTTGCGCTGCGGAAGGGTAACCCCCTTTTGGCTCCTTCAGGGAGGTCTATGTGTAAGTCGCCCTCGCGCGCCATAGCAGACCTTCCGCACGGACTCCTCCACACAGGTGGTTGCGGGCCTCATCCCCAACTGACCTTCAACTCGCCCCGCCCCAAGGGTAACCCCCTTGCGCTGCGGAAGGGTAACCCCCTTTTGGCTCCTTCAGGGAGGTCTATGTGTAAGTCGCCCTCGCGCGCCACAGCAGACCTCCCGCACGGACTCCTCCACACAGGTGGTTGCGGGCCTCATCCCCAACTGACCTTCAACTCGCCCCGCCCCAAGGGTAACCCCCTTGCGCTGCGGAAGGGTAACCCCCTTTTGGCTCCTTCAGGGAGGTCTATGTGTAAGTCGCCCTCGCGCGCCACAGCAGACCTCCCGCACGGACTCCTCCACACAGGTGGTTGCGGGTCTCATCCCCAACTGACCTTCAACTCGCCCCGCCCCAAGGGTAACCCCCTTGCGCTGCGGAAGGGTAACCCCCTTTTGGCTCCTTCAGGGAGGTCTATGTGTAAGTCGCCCTCGCGCGCCACAGCAGACCTTCCGCTCGGACTCCTCCACACAACTACGGGTCTCACTCCCCAGAGCTCTACTTGGCTCTCCACTTGTCTCAACAAGTACTCCACTACCTTCGCCATCGCGCGACTTCAGGCTCAAGGTACAATGAGTTTTCCTCTGTCCTTATCATATAAATGATGAGCGTTCTGCAGGTATCTTCTACTTGGTACACTGTACACTACCCAAGGGCTTACTCCCTGGAAAATCACCAAAGTCTCTGAGTGAGCCGCCTTCGCGAGCCCCACTAGACCTCCACTTGGGGAAGTCTCATCCATGGTCTTCAAGGACATCGCCTCTACAAGCCCTAAAAGGGCCCTTAACTTGTCCCAACAAGGGGTCTCTATCTCAGCTTGTCTCAACAAGCGAACCCACAAAATTACCTGGAAAGATATGTGTGGCTCCGCCATTATGGAGTTCAAGTGCCTCGTCACTATAAACTCAAACCGAGTCTCCAGCTTCTTGACATATGTTCTCTGTGGCTTCGCCGTTGAGAACCCCAGAAAGACCTCTCTCCACAAACGGGACTTAGCCTACGGTTGTTAACCTAGCTAACGTGCCCTACACTGCTATCGCGAAATGAAAGCAAGGCTACAAGACCATGAAGGTAAAGTAAAATTTTACTCCATCTACTGTTTCCAAAATTATGCATGAATGCAGGTGTTCTTTATGCAAAAAGAGGGGGGCATCCACATGTTGGAGCCTCCACCCTAGTCCAGCAAGGCATACCAGGCTTCGCCAATTTTCTTTCCTTGCTCCCCCCAGTCGAGCAGGGCCTCCACTGATGGATCGCTGGTATTAGCAGCATCCAGAATCCCAAGACTCACCTCTGGGAACGCCTTCTCCACTTGGAAGCGGCATCGTAGCCAGCCTTCCTCATAGGCTTGCGCCCCTGCTTCACCTTGGGCTTGGATCTCACCAAGCTTCTCCATCAGACGAGGCATCCGCCCAGGGATGGGCACCTTGATGGAGGAAAAGGACTCAGGGTCCTCACCTTCAAAAAGGGGAAGGCTAAGGGCCTTCTCCATCTCCCACACTGAGGCCACCACCTTTTCAAAGGTAGCAGTGACCTCAGTCTGTGCCTTCAGGGCACCCTCAGCAGCAAGCCTGCTCGCCTCGGTTTCCTCCTTAGCCATTTGAACCTGGGCAGTAGCCTGGCGCCTCGCCTCCTCAGCTGCAGCCTCTGCCTGCTCAACTTGGGCCTTCGCCACTTCAAGGGCAGCTTTGTTTTCTGCCTCCAAAGAAAGGAGGGACTCCTTCAAGACAACATTTTCAAGCTGCTTAGCTTCCAACGTTGCTGCCTGCTGAAGGAAGCGATGCTTCGCAACATCAAGTAGGCAGGCCCGCTCCTTGTTGCCATAATCGCACCAACTCTCCAGTTGGGCCACACGCTTGGCATGTTCCTCTTGGAGCTCCTCCTCCCTTTTCTGGGCAACTTCCAGCTCCCCCCTGAGGAACGCTATCTCATCTACCTGGGCACGATCCCGCCTGTTGGCATACTTGAGGAAATCCTGCCATTGCTCCATGGCAGCGTACCCTTGGATAGCGGCCTGCATCCAAGCTTGTTCAGCAAACCTGAGAGGATATTAAAGACTATTGAAAAAGACCAGATGTGTCTTACCCGCAGATTCTGCTTGGCTGACTCCTTCATAAGTTCAGCAGGGGACTCCAGGCTTTGCCCCAGCACCTCCCTGTCATAAGGGGTGCGCAGCCCCTCCAGGCATGAGAGGAGGGTCTCCTCTCCTCCCAACAACAGTGAGTTGTCGTTATTGAGGCGGAAGACTGGATCCCATGCATCACGCAGCAGCTTCCCCTCCTCTTGGTACACCTTGGCTCTGAGGTCTTCCCTCGTGACCCTCAGGGTAACTGGCTTCTCAGACCACTTGGGGGCCTCCTTGGCAGCAATACGCCTCCGCTCCAAGTAGTGGTGCCATACCCCGGACTCCTCCAAAATTTCAGCCATGGTTCCCAGATCTGCTGGGATCTCACGGGGGCCAAGCCCTTGCCCTGAGGGCCCCGCACCTGCAGAAGTGGCAGGTATCAGCACAACTGAGAAAACTGAAATACAAGACTCAAAGCAAGAAAAGCACACTATCAAGTCAAAAGACTTACCAGCAGAAGGACGCCCCCATCCACTGACCTCCAGCTGACTGCTGGAAGGATTGGCTATCTCCCAACCACTTGGCCTCTCAGAGGACCATGCCACCAGGCCCCCCTCCTCTGGGGCCTCGCTATCAGAAGAGGAAATATCTTGAACTTGCAAGACCCCCTTCCCCTTCGTCGCAAGGGCCTCCTCCCTTGAAGGAGTTATTGCAGGGGCCTCTTCCCCAGAAGAGATTGCCACGGGGACCTCCTCCCCCACATTAGTGGCCGCCACTTCCTCCTCCACAGGAGTAACCGTTGCCTCCTGTTGGCAAGAACTGCCAATGGCCTTGGCAGCTTGGCTGCCCCTCCTCCTCATGGAGATCAGGATATTACCTGCTGACATCTTGCCCTTGGGAGGGGGCACCTTTCCTCTGGTAAGGATCTCTGCCGCGACCACATGCCCGGGCAAGTCTTCGCCTTGGGCTGGGGAAGGGCTCGCGAAGAGCCCAGACACAAAGGCTTCAGCAGAAGCCTCCTAAGAAGAGATAGGCTGCACCACTAAGATGGGCACAACCTCTATGGGAGCAGCGTTGTCTGCCTGCGTTCCCTCTGAGCCCTCTGTAGAGGGCGTGGCCTCTTCAACAGTGAAAGGCACTTCCACCTCCACTCTTCTGGCCTCTTCAGCCGCAGGCTCCTCGGCCTCCTCCACGACAATGGGGACTTTCTCCCCAGCAGGCTCCTCAGCCTCTTCAGTTGAAGGGACTGCAGCAAGCCCTCCTGCTTCAGCAGACCTCTTGGCCTCCTCGGCCAGCCTCGCCGACTCTACAGTTGAAGGGATCGCTGCAGATCTCCTCACCTCAACAGGCCCCCTGGCCTCCTCAACAGTAATAGGGGCACCCCCCTCTCCAGGCTGCGCTGCACTGGCAGCCACTCTCCTCTTTTTTCCTTGAGGGGGCACCGATGACTTAGTGCCAGCCCTCTTCTTCTGCGGCTTAGGGGTAATGCGCCCCAACGCCTTGACAGCCCCAGCAGGGGCATCCTTCCCAAATGCACATGCCAGGTGCACTTGTTGGGCAATGCGCATGGACGCTCTCTTGCCCCGGCCTTCGCCAGACTCCACAGAGACATCTACAAAACAAAAGAAAAGCTTCAAGCCAGGTTTTACTAAAGCCTCTTACACTTATGCATTACACTTGTTTATACAAAACATACCTTTGGGTCCTGCCAGCACCGCGTAAAGAGAGTCCACTGCCGTCCCACGGTGGGCGGGGGCCCATCCCTCGTATGGCGGAGGCACCTCAGGGTCCAGCACGAAACCTGTGCTGATCCCAGCCCACCTCAGAGTGGTCTCATCCAGTTGGCCAGCCGAAAAGGGGAACAGCTCGTCACAAGAACTCCTTGAGAAAACGTCATCCAACCACCCCAGTAGTTGGACATATGCCTGCCACCGCACTCCTTCAGAAGACAGTTCCGGCCTCCGCGCAATGCTGTGCACGGGTAGCTGCGTCCTCGCGCAAGGAAAGTCCCATGAGTTGTCACGGGGCACGAAGAAGAAGGACCCGTGCCAGTTATGGTAGGACTTGGGCGAGGCAGTGAAGGAAATGGAATGGTTGCCTCCAACATTTATGGGAGTGACGTAGAAGAACGCACTCCCACTCCTCAGCTCCAGCCGGTAGAAAACGGTTGAAAACGTTAGCAAAGGGCTTCACGCCGGCCATATGGCAGGCAACAATGAAGCCTGCTATGGTTAGAAAGGTGTTGGGTGCCAACTGTGTTGGTGGCATCCCCCAATCGGCGCACAGATCTTGCACCAGCTGCGGAAGGGGAAAACGCAGCCCCGCCGCAAGCTGTGCCGTGAAAAGGCACAGCACCCGGTTCTCCATGTTCTCCTCGGTGGCGGGCCAACCCATCGCCCGGCAGACGCCCGAGCGAGACGAAAACACCGGCACTTTCTTCACAGGCCAGAAGGCCTCCACCAAATCCTGATGGATTTTCTCAAACTTGACCGTGGTCTTCTCCACGGGGGCGAGCACTGGACGAACAGCCTCTTTGGATTCCATCTCTGCAAAAAGTAGAGCAACAGACATATAAATCGAAACGGCCTAACAAAGGCATTTCATCAAGCGCTCAGTGCGCTCAGAAAATTTGAAGCACTCAGTGTGCCGGGAAACGAGATCTTACCTGATTCGTTACCGGTAGGTGAAGCGGGCGGAACGGTCGGCAAATGAACAGGTGAACGGCGGAATCTCGAACGAAAAGTAAGGAACCACCGCAAGAAAGCTCCCAAACTGCCGATGAACGGTCCAAGAACGCAAGAATGCAAAAAGACTACTCAGAGCAAAGTGAGAAAATACGAGAATGAAAGTGGAAGGCTTCAATCTTCTCGGATACGCTTTTATAAGCCCGCCAAAGTGAAAAAGCGCTTTTAAACGTAATTGACTCTTGAGGCGCCACGTGCCAACATCTAGCGGTTAGTAAACCTCTCACCTTCCGTGCGGAAATGGAAAAACGCTTTTCAAAAGCGTAATCAACTCCTGAGGCGCCACGTGCCGCGCCCCGTAACGGTTAGTAAACCTCCCATCTCCCATTATCTCTCCTGCTTTAAATGCTGAGGGGACCCTTCACTGCCAATTGCACTCCAAACGGCCAACAAGCAGCATAGCGCCTTCGCCACCTCCAAGGCTTGGGATTTAAACAGAGTACAGGACCCTGCCCATACTCTGCCTTCAGGAGGAGGCATCTTGGTACACTACCCAAGCGAATGCCCCCTCAAAAACTCACAAGGATCATGAAGGATCCAACACGAACTATCAGATCATGAAAGATCTTCACTTATGGCTACTACATCGGTCCTCAGCAAAGTACTTTCGAAAAACGGAGTACAGGACCCTACCCATACTCCGCTCTCAGGAGGAGGCATCTTGGTACACTACCCAAGCAAACGCGCCCTCGCGTCGCATCAGAATCATACAAGGCCTTTGAAGAGGTCTCATCCTTGTGGTCTCCAGTATCGCCTTCGCAAGGTCTCATCCTTGCGGTCTCCAGTCTCGCCTTCGCGAAGTCTCCAGTCTCACCTGCGCGAGGTCTTGCCCTCGCGGGCCTCAAGTCTCGCATGGGCGATGTCTCACACTCACCTTTGCGTCTCTTAGGCCTTCGCGGGTCACCCTCGCGGTCTCAGGTCTCTCCCTTGCGATCTCATTCGCCTTCGCGGGTCTTACTCCCGCAGCCTCAGCTCGCCTTCGCGAGGACTCTCTTGCCTATACTGGCCTCGCCCAGATAAGGCCCTTATACTCAGGTTCGTGCGACCCTCACTCCTTACTTGGCTGTATTCTATCTGGGCCTTCGCCCCTTGCAGGCCTTCGCCTGCCACTTGCTCCACCTGGAAATAGACCACTTGGTCATCTGACATCAATCAGCCAATAAGGAGGCCAGCACGAGCATAAGTGATCTTCACCAGATTTGTACGCCAAACATTCCCTTACAGGTGAATCTTCTAAGGCGGTTTGCTTAGATCTTCATCATCACAGCCGCCTTATCTCCAATCAGTCTGACACAGACTTATCTCTCCAAATCTGACAGACTTGTCAGACCTGTCTCACAGCCTGTCCAAGGCTTCAACCTGGGAGGCTCTTCTCTGGCATCTCCCTATAAATAGGGGATGTCCACCTTAAACTGGGTAAGCTACTACACGCCCCCCCACTCCTCTCTTGCTACTTCTGAGTATTCTTCTTATCTTTTACAGATTACTCTGAACAGCAAGCTTGGAGTCTCAAAGAACATCATCTTCTCCACCACTTCAACTGAGAGTCCGGGCCTTCCTTAGGAACGGGACTATCAAACATTAAATCCAAAGGGGTTAAAGGATTAAAACCATACACAACTTCAAATGGACTAAAAGAGGTGGATGAATGGTATGCAAGGTTATAAACAAACTCAACATGTGGCAAACATTTCTCCCATTCTTTCAAATTCTTCCTAAGTATGGTTCTCAAGATAGTGATTATGGTTCTTTTAGTAACCTCGGTTTGACCATCGGTTTGAAGTTGACTAGATGTAGAAAACATTAAGCTAGTTCCTAACCGAGACCACAAGGTCCTCCAAAAGTGTCCAAGGAACCTAGAATCCCTATCACTCACAATTGACCTAGGAAGTCCATGATACTTAACAACATGCTTGAAAAACAATTCGGCCACTTTAGATGCATCATCACTCTTGTGACATGGAATGAAATGTGCCATTTTAGAGAATCTATCAACAACCACAAAAATAGCATCATGTCCATGCGAAGTTGTAGGCAAGCCACTAATAAAGTCCATGCTAATGTCAACCCAAGGGAGAGTAGGAGAAGGAAGAGGAGTGTACTTCCCTTTCGGTTGGGGAGTGACTTTTGCCTTGTGACAAGTGATGTACCTTGCACACATCCTTGTGACATCTTTCTTCATACCCGGCCAATAGAATTTTTTCTTCAAAGTTTCTAGTGTCTTTTGGACACCAAAATGGCCCATTAGGCCGCCTCCATGTGCTTCCTTGGTGATGACTTCTCTCATGGAACTTCTTGGTATACAAAGCCTTTTAAACTTAAAAAAGAAGCCATCAAATGTGTAGTAGCCATTTCGGCCACCTTTAGCACAACAAGCATATATCTCACCAAAATCAAGGTCATGCTCATACATATCCTTCAAACAATCAAATCCTACAATCTTAGCATCAAGAGAAGAAAGAAGCACATATCTCCTAGATAGAGTGTCGGCCACAACATTTTCTTTTCCTTTCTTGTACTTAATCACATAGGAGAATGATTCGATGAATTCTATCCATCTAACATGCCTTTTTTTTAGGTTGCCTTGACCTTGAAGGTACTTCAAAGAGAGGTGATCCGTATGAATCACAAACTCCCTAGGCAACAAGTAATGACTCCACACTTGCAAAGATCTCACAAGAGCATAAAGCTCTTTATCATAAGTGGAGTAGTTCAATGTAGCACCATTCACTTTCTCACTAAAATAGGCAATGGGGCGGCCCTCTTGGTGCAAAACTGTCACAGCCACCCCGCCCGGTTGCGGAGGCGGAGCCGGCCGCGACGTCGGAAACAGGAATTACAACGGAAAACGCGGCAGCGGAGCATCGAGCTCAAATGCAGAATAATCAAGTGGTAACTAGCAACCTAGATATTCGTACAAGGCAAGCATGCATAACATATCAATCTTTACCAAATATGCAGTTCATGGTAAATCAACCAACATTCATCACTACCAACACTGAAACACCAAGTCTGAATTATACCAATTCCACTATAGGCAAGTCGGGCTCCGCCTCGACTGTAAGACAGACAGAACATAATATACCTCATTATATATATATACGACATATACAAAACCATGATCTGATCTATATGCATGCGATTCTGACACAGAGCCGTAATCAAAATCCTATAAATACCTAGCGCGGAATGCAGGCGACCTCCGCACGTGGTACTGCTGCCGCAACCCAACCTCAAAATGAAGGAAGCACCGCGGAATCTCTACTCCGCCGGTTGCTTGTCGACGGCCTGAAAGTGGTAAACAGATAAAAGGGTGAGTCCTCGAAAGGACCCGATGAAGGGCTAATAGTAAAAATGTAGTTTGCCCATGTGGCGACAATCTGAACTCGCAAAACAGTTACCACATAATATACATATACATACGAACATAAAACTTAAAGCAAATCAGAATCCATCATATGCGGTCCAACCGCGAGCGACCCATAACGGCAGCCCTCAGCGGAGGTCGAATATACTGATCGTAAGCAGAATGTATAGCACGGTATCGGGCCGGGGTCGCGAGCCCCAAATCGTCGTAGGGTCACGTAAGCAGTATCGGCACTCCGGTGCGGATACGCAGAATGTCGGCACCCTTCGGTGCGGACACGTAAGGTAATGTATCGGCACTCCCGGTGCGGATACGCAGAACAGAATCAAGGAGTACCCGTGGTCTCTCCAACCATACGGGCCCCGCCACAGAATCAGAACATATAAATAAAGCATACAAACACAGCAGAGATATCATACCTGATAACACATATGGAGCAGAACAAACGTACATTTTACCAAGTTAAGCCCTTACCTCAGAAACGCTGCCCCGCAGCCCAAAACTCGTGAAACCCCAACTCCCGACCCGAAACGCCAAACTTGGCTCCTATGGTTCCACGCTACTCCACTAACGTAGAATCAAGCTGAATAATCATTGTTGAGTCAGAACACATCCAAATAACTCCAGAAAGAAATTTCTACACAAACCCGCACTTTCCCGCGGAATCCCACAGAAAGCTCGGTTTTACAAACCGAGCCTGAACATTGTTATTCCAACACCCACAAACATATTCCAACCCTTAAACCCGCGTTCCAGACACTTTTCCCGGTAAACCCGCATAAAACTAACTTTCTCATTTCTAATCCGAAAATGGTATTTCAAACGTCATATCGCACCTACTTCCACCCACATTACCAATTTAGCATCCAATTCAATCAAAATACAACATTCACATGGAAAAAGAATCATTTCAACAATTTGACCCTTAACCAATTTTTCACCACACTTCCAATTCAAACCATTCAAGCTTCCAATTAATCCCACTAATCACCAATTTCACTTCCTAATCAAACTTACTAACCAATTGCATCAAAATCAACAACCTCCTTTCATAAACAATTCGGCCTTAAAGGGGATTTCTCACCCATCTTCCATTTCAATCCAAACAAAGTTCCATTAGCTCTCTTTAATCACCAATTGCAATTATTAAGCAAGATTACTAACCAATTTCACCTAAACAACCAAAACCCCTTCACTCCACATTTCGCCAAAGAGGGGTTTTTAACCCAACTTGTTTCCCTTCAAATTGAAACCATAGATTGTCTTAGAATCATGCAAGGAACAACATATCTCAAGCATGATTCAAGAACACAAACACACACAATTTTAGAAATTTAAGCATGAATTCGGCACCCCTAGGGTTTCAACACCCATGAAGTTTCCCAACATCTAACCATAGATTCCTACTCCCCTCAAGCCCAAGAACAACATACTAAAAGATGGGAGGGAGAGGATCACTCTAGCATGTTGACAAGAACAACCCATGAATTTCGAATTTCTCCTCTCTTCTCCAACAAAACTTGTTTTCAATTTGAAAAGAGAAGAAGGAATGAAGCTTACCAAAGATTGGATCCAAAACCTTGAAGAAATCAGCCAAGAAGAAGAACATCAAGCTTGGGAGAGAGCTCTAATGGTGGCGGTTAGCTTAGGAAGAAGAAGAGAAGAAGAAAATGAATTAATTCACATTTTATGAAATAATAAACCTTATATATCCCTTCCCCTTTCCAAGTTAAATGAAATTTGGCCATGTGTCCAGCCCAAAAGGCTGCTGCCGACTCCAGGCCCAGCCCAGGCCCAAATTATTTTTAACTTTTGGGTTAATTACCATTTAACCTCCCGATTCTCCAAATCTTTGCAATTAAACCCCAATTATAGGTAACGAACTCCAAATGAACCCAAAATTGACCAGAATCCTCAGAATATCATAACATTAATAAAATATTTTTCAAATATTTATTTACCATTCCGTAGCGTCCTACCGAGCTCGCGATCCTGAACAAATCCGGCGTTGCGCATAAAAACCTCGAACCTCAACCCGTCACCACAAAATTCCACAAAAATATCCATAAAATCCACTTTAAAAATAACATGACTTACCCCAGAGCCGCCGGAGAAATTCCATCCCGAGCCCCGGGATTCCGCCCGAGCCCCGGGAGTCGCCCGGACCGCACGTCACACCCGAAAAATATGCTCCGTAGAAATCTCCGGACGCTCCCACGATTCCAAATCCGTAAACGGTTTCTCAATCTGAGGTTCTGGGAGCGCTACCGAGCCCGCTGTACGTCCCGAGCCAACCCCGACCACCCCCCTGTGCCGGAAAAATATTTTCGGCGAAAACGTCCGGGGAACCCACACGACCTCAAATATGAAAGGGTTCGCCAAAATGATGCTCGGATAAGGCTCGAGAGCCGTCTGATCGCCCAAAACCGTGACCCGCAGGCCAAAATCGGAGCCCCGGGTCACCCGGTCGCAACCCGCTCAGGGTGACCGTAACATCCTCCCCCCCTTAGGACTCTTGGTCCTCCAAGAGGGGCATCAAACGCTGATACTGCTCGGGGTATCGCTCTCGATGTCCTGTTCGGTTTCCCAAGTCGCTTCCCGGTCCGTATGATGTGACCACTGAACCTTGACCATGGGAATCAACTTGCTCCGGAGTTTCCGAGTATCGCGTCCCAGAAAGGCAATCGGTACCTCCTGATATGACAAATCAGGCTCCAGCTGAACCTCCTCCACTGGAATCGTCTGCACAGGATCCAGAATGCACTTCTTCAACATACTGACGTGAAAAACGTTGTGCACAGCATACATGCTCGGAGGTAGAGCCAACTCAGTAGGCCAATCGCCTATCCGCTCCGTAATCTCGTACGGTCCGATATACCTTGGGGCTAACTTACCCCGTCTGCCGAATCTGACTGTCCCCCGAATCGGCGCCACCTTCAGCCAAACCCTGTCGCCCACCTCAAACTCCAAGTCTCTGCGTCGCCTATTCGCATATGAGGTGGTGCGGTCGTTCGCGGTCTTCAACCGCGCCTGGATCAACTTGATCTTTGCGGTGGTCTCCTCAATGAGCTCGGGACCCAGCTCAATCCTGTCAGACGCCTCAGTCCAACAGTGCGGTGTCATGCACCGTCGTCCATCTGACGCCTCAAACGGTGCCATGCCGATGGTACTGATAATCTGTTATTATATGAAAATTCTACCAACGGAATCGCTTGTCCCAATCCTCCGAAATCCAAGGTACGGCCTCCGCAAAGATATCCTCCAGAATCTGAATCACCCGCTCCGACCGACCGTCGGTTTGGGGATGGTAAGTCAGTACTCGGATGGAGTCGCGTGCCCAGTGCCTTATGAAAGGCGCCCGAAATGTGCGGTAAAACGCGGATCCCGATCGACACAATGGAGTCTCGGTACTCCATGTAACCGCACAATCTCTCGATATACGAGATGGGCAAGCTTCTCCAGAGTCATCATCCGAACCGGCAGAAAGTGAGCACACTTCGTCAAGCGGTCCACGATAACCCGGATGGCATCGTGGTGAGACCGGGTCGAGGGTAGTGCGGTCGGAAAATCCATCGTGATGTTGCCCACTTCCTGACTGGAATGGGCAAAGTCTGTAACGTCCCTGCCGGTTTCTGATGCTCCACCTTCACCCGCTGACAAGTGGCACACTTAGACACATGTGTGGCAATGTGTCTCCGCATACCCGGCCACCAGAAATGGGTACGCAAGTCCTGATACATCTTCTCACTACCGGGGTGGATGCTCAATCGGCTCGAGTGCGCCTCTGTCAAAATCTCATCCCGCAGATCGATCTCGGCACATACAACCGATCCCCAAAGTATAGCAAACCCCGCTGCATGAAACCTCGGTAGTAGTGCCCCTTTGTCCTCCCGGACAACTTCTTCAACTCGATCCCTCTCCTGCGCCTCTCGCACTGGCCCAACCACTCCGAATGAATGGTCAAAGTATATACCTGAGCCTGCTCCCAGCGCTCCCACCTGCGCCAAAGGCACGTCAAATCATTCTCCTCAGTCCGATCCTCAGTACTACCCCCTCTGACCACGCCAGTGTACTTCCTACTCAGAGCATCGGCCACTGTATTGCCTTTGCCCTCGGTGTACTCGATAGTGCAATCGTAGTCCTTGATGTACTCGAGCCACCTGCGCTGCCTCATGTTCAACTCCTTCTGAGTGAACAGATACTTCAGACTCTTATGATCTGTGAAAATCTGGAATTTGTTGCCGAATAAGTAGTGCCTCCACTGCTTCAGCGCATAAATCACTGCAGCCAACTCTAGATCATGTGTCGGATAGTTCTGCTCATGCGGTCGAAGCTGTCGCGACCCATAAGCTATCACGTTCCGCCCCGCATCAAAACACATCCCAACCTGACCTAGATGCATCCGTGTAGATCACATAAGGTAGACTCGGGTCGGGTAGAACCAAGATCGGTGCGTTGGTCAGCCGCTTCACTCCCGAAAGTTCCGCTCACACTTCTCGACCACACAAATGGCTGCCCCTTCTTGGTTAAGCTGCGTGAGTGGGAAGCCAAAACGGAAAACCACTCGCACAAACCGTCGGTAGTAGCCTGCTAACCCCGAAAACTCCCCGATCTCCGCATCGAGGTTGGCTGCTTCCACTCTGCATCGCCTTAACTTTCTCGGGATCCACCGCCAAACCGTGCTCACCGATGATATGCCCTTAAAAGACACCTCTCGGATCAAGTCACACTTCGAGAACTTAGCGTAAAGTGGTGTTCCCAAAGTGTGCAGAACAATCCTCGGATGCTCCGGTGTGAATCCTCATCCCGAGAGTAAATCGTAATGTCATCGATGAACACTACCACAAATGAGTCCAGATACGGCGGAACACTCTGTTCATCATATCCATAAACGCAGCCGGTGCATTAGTCAAACCAAACGGCATCACCGTATACTCATAGTGCCCATACCGCGTACGGAAAGCTGTCTTCGGGATGTCCTCCTCCTTCACTCGCAACTGAAAGTACCCCGATCGCAGGTCGATCTTCGAAAAGATCTTCGCACCTCTCAGCTGATCAAAGAGATCGTCGATCCTCGGCAATGGGTACTTGTTCTTGATAGTGATGGCGTTCAACCGCCTGTAATCAATACACAGCCTGAGTGATCCGTCCTTCTTCTTAACGAACAATACCGGAGCACCCCATGGTGAAGTACTCGGACGGATAAACCCCTTCTCCTGCAGCTCCTCCAGCTGCTTCTTCAGCTCCACCATTTCCACTATCGGCATCCGATAAGGTGGAATGGAAATGGGAGTAGAACCAGGCTGCAACTGGATCTCAAACGTGATCTCCCGCTCTGGTGGCATCCCGGGCAAATCCTCCGGAAATACTGCGGAAAATCTCGGACAATCGGAATCTTATCCAGCTCCAACCGAGTATCGACGTGTTCAGACCGTAGTACTCCTCCGAATCCACTATCGGGACTCGATCCGTAACTGCGGCTCCATGCTTTGGTCCCGACCGTCTTCGTCCCATCTCGAACTCGAGAGGGGTAACACCTCTCCAGAAACTGTAACACTACGGTTGGCACGATCAATGTGCACGGAATTCTTGGACAGCCAATCCATCCCAAGAATAACGTCATACTTCGTGTGTTCAACACCAGCAGATCGACGTAATCCGGTGATCGCCAATGGATAGCACGCATCCCGTACCATCTCATTGAAAGCGGCCCGACTCCCCACCGTCTTCACCATGAAGACGCTCGGAAGTCCACTAGTAGTCGTGGAGTGACTCGACACACTTCGTGCCACAATCAAACGGACGCCTTGATATCAAACAATGCACGAATAGGTGTATCGTTGAAGTAATGTACCTTGGAGTGCCCGCGCTGCGAAGTCTCTCCACGCTCAATCAAACACTCGACTGCTCCGGCTGCTTTGTGGTGGAGGCTCACGCTGTGAGGTCTCACCCCGCTCCACTGGAACACTCGTCTGCGCCCAGCTGCCGTGGCGGAGGGTGGCGGAAACGGTCGTCTCGGCCGCTGTGATGGCCTCGGCCCGCCCTCTGTGAACCGCGCCCCGGGTGCGTTGGGCTGAAACCGAGGCTGCGGACGCGTAGTCTTGCCGGATCTCATCCCGGCGTCAAAGGACAATCACGAATCCAATGATCACTGGCCCCACATCTCGACATCGCCCGACTGCCGGTAACATGGCCGGCCGGGTGCTGCCCACCACAACTCGCGCAGGTCGGAACGGCCGGCGTAGTCCTGCTGCCCCTGCTGCTCTGCCCAGACCTACCTGACCTCCCTGAAGACCTCGCTGAACCCTGCTGTGCAGAAGCCCTCCCTCTATCACTGGGTCGGTGCGGTAGGTACCGACTCTCAACCTCCTCCTGCTCGAGGAGTTGGGCCTTCGCATGACCTCATGGTAGGAAGTGATGTCCAGAGGTCTCAAAGCCCACCGATACTCAGGACGCAAGCGGCGAATGAACCGCTTGGCCTTCTCCTGCTCCATGCCATAATACTGCGGCACATAGCGGACCAATCGGTCGAACTCCCGCTCATACTCTGCTACAGTCCGAGTCCCCTGCTCCAGATCATCGAATCGTGCTCGACGGAGGTCTCGACGGCATCCCCAATGTATCTTGCTGATGGAAGTAGTAAGCAAACTGCTCCTGTGTCAGTCCGAATCATGCCCCCATCACGTGCCGCCTCGGCTCTCGACGGCCCCTGAGGCCCCTCCACCAATGATCTCGCACCGCCCCGCAGTTGAACGTGGCCAAAGAAACTCTAACCTCGGATGGAAGGTGTAGCCTCCCAAGGAGCTTGTCAACCCCGCAAACCATGTCTCGGCCGCCTCGGGTCCTCCACGGCCGTTGAACCTCGGGGTTCAAACGCTGAAACCGCTCGTAAGTCTCGATCTCATCAGACTGGCGTCTCAGCTCTTCCCGTCGGTGGTGGGACCGACGAGAACTCTCAGCACTGCGCAGATCTCCCTCCTCAGAATCACTATCCTGCTGACCCTGCGCACTGAGGTGGCTGCTGCCCACCTCCTGAACCGGCTGTCTCCGCCGTGGCCTGGCCGGACCTCCGGTGCTCGCTGCTGCCTCGAATCTGGGCTGGCAACAATGTACCCAACAGCTGCTGTGCACGACCCAACACTGTAATATATCAGAGCGGGTCCTCAACTCGCTGATCACTAGGGGGAGTGAGTGTGACTGCTCAGCCCCGGGTTACTCGAACCCGCCTTCTAGCCCTCGGAGGTGTGGGATCCCGGTCCCTACCCTCCGGTTCCGCTCACGCTGGCGGCGTGTTCTAGCCATACCTGAAATAAATCAACCCAAAACCATATAACCCAATCATAAACTTTCTCTTCCTAAAGCTAGCAGCAGCATTTTATGGCTCTGTAGTGTAATGCAATGCATGATGCAAGGATACTTATCATAATCCCGAAACTAAATAATAAACCTTAACATAGAATCAGATCATGCTTATAATCACGGAATCACTTCATATAACACCCACACCTTCCATAATGCTCCAAAGAACCGCCACCGCTCCACACGCATTCCGAAATGGTTCAAATAAGGAGTTGATCAGGCTCCGTACCGAACCACTCCAGAATGAGGTGTAAACCAGTAGCTTGCCCTTCGAAGTCATTACTTGTAAAGTTTACCCATGAACTAGCATGACTTGCCTTCCACAACCCATACTTTCACCAACCATGCTTTACCTCTTGGGTCACCTCGACCCGACCTGCTCTGATACCAACTTGTCACAGCCACCCCGCCCGGTTGCGGAGGCGGAGCCGGCCGCGACGTCGGAAACAGGAATTACAACGGAAAACGCGGCAGCGGAGCATCGAGCTCAAATGCAGAATAATCAAGTGGTAACTAGCAACCTAGATATTCGTACAAGGCAAGCATGCATAACATATCAATCTTTACCAAATATGCAGTTCATGGTAAATCAACCAACATTCATCACTACCAACACTGAAACACCAAGTCTGAATTATACCAATTCCACTATAGGCAAGTCGGGGCTCCGCCCACGACTCAGAAGACAGACAGAACATAAAATATCTCAGTATATATGTACGACATATACAAAACCATGATCTGATCTATATGCATGCGATTCTGACAGAGCCAGTAATCAAAATCCTATAAATACCTAGCGCGGAATCTGAAGCGACCTCCGCACGTGGTACTGCTGCTGCAACCCAACCTCAAAATGAAGGAAGCACCGCGGAATCTCTACTCCGCCGGTTGCTTGTCAGGACGGCCTGAAAGTGGTAAACAGATAAAAGGGGTGAGTCCTCGAAAGGACCCAGTAAGGGCTAATAGTAAAAATGTAGTTTGCCCATAGGGCGACAATCTGAACCTGCAAAACAGATTACCACACAATATACATATACATACGAACATAAAACTTAAAGCAAATCAGAATCCATCATATGCGGTCCAACCGCCAGAACGACCCATAACGACAGCCCTCAACAGAGGTCAGAATATACAGATCGTAATGCAGATAGCACGGTACCGGGCTGGGGTCGCGAGCCCCAAACTGTCGTAGGGTCACAGAACAGAAGTATCGGCACTCCTGGTGCGGATACGCAGAATGTCGGCACCCCTTCAGTGCGGACACAGAACAGAAGTATCGGCACTCCCGGTGCGGATACGCAGAACAGAATCAAGGAGTACCCGTGGTCTCTCCAACCATACGGGCCCCGCCACAGAATCAGAATATATAAATAAAGCATACAAACACAGCAGAGATATCATACCTGATAACACATATGGAGCAGAACAAACGTACATTTTACCAAGATAAGCCCTTACCTCAGAAACGCTGCCCCGCAGCCCAAAACTCGTGAAACCCCAACTCCCGACCCGAAACGCCAAACTTGGCTCCTATGGTTCCACGCTACTCCACTAACGTAGAATCAAGCTGAATAATCATTGTTGAGTCGAACACATCCAAATAACTCCAAAGAAATTTCTACACAAACCCGCACTTTCCCGCGGAATCCCACGTAAAGCTCGGTTTTACAAACCGAGCCTCGAACATTGTTATTCCAACACCCACAAACATATTCCAACCCTTAAACCTGCCTGCATACACTTTTCCCGGTAAACCCGCATAAAACTAACTTTCTCATTTCTAATCCGAAAATGGTATTTCAAACGTCATATCGCACCTACTTCCACCCACATTACCAATTTAGCATCCAATTCAATCAAAATACAACATTCACATGGAAAAAGAATCATTTCAACAATTTGACCCTTAACCAATTTTTCACCACACTTCCAATTCAAACCATTCAAGCTTCCAATTAATCCCACTAATCACCAATTTCACTTCCTAATCAAACTTACTAACCAATTGCATCAAAATCAACAACCTCCTTTCATAAACAATTCGGCCTTAAAGGGGATTTCTCACCCATCTTCCATTTCAATCCAAACAAAGTTCCATTAGCTCTCTTTAATCACCAATTGCAATTATTAAGCAAGATTACTAACCAATTTCACCTAAACAACCAAAACCCCTTCACTCCACATTTCGGCCAAAGAGGGGTTTTTAACCCAACTTGTTTCCCTTCAAATTGAAACCATAGATTGTCTTAGAATCATGCAAGGAACAACATATCTCAAGCATGATTCAAGAACACAAACACACACAATTTTAGAAATTTAAGCATGAATTCGGCACCCCTAGGGTTTCAACACCCATGAAGTTTCCCAACATCTAACCATAGATTCCTACTCCCCTCAAGCCCAAGAACAACATACTAAAAGATGGGAGGGAGAGGATCACTCTAGCATGTTGACAAGAACAACCCATGAATTTCGAATTTCTCCTCTCTTCTCCAACAAAACTTGTTTTCAATTTGAAAAGAGAAGAAGGAATGAAGCTTACCAAAGATTGGATCCAAAACCTTGAAGAAATCAGCCAAGAAGAAGAACATCAAGCTTGGGAGAGAGCTCTAATGGTGGCGGTTAGCTTAGGAAGAAGAAGAGAAGAAGAAAATGAATTAATTCACATTTTATGAAATAATAAACCTTATATATCCCTTCCCCTTTCCAAGTTAAATGAAATTTGGCCATGTGTCCAGCCCAAAAGGCTGCTGCCGACTCCAGGCCCAGCCCAGGCCCAAATTATTTTTAACTTTTGGGTTAATTACCATTTAACCTCCCGATTCTCCAAATCTTTGCAATTAAACCCCAATTATAGGTAACGAACTCCAAATGAACCCAAAATTGACCAGAATCCTCAGAATATCATAACATTAATAAAATATTTTTCAAATATTTATTTACCATTCCGTAGCGGCCCTACCGAGCTCGCTGATCCTGAACAAATCCGGCACGCATAAAAACCTGAACCTCAACCCGTCACCACAAAATTCCACAAAAATATCCATAAAATCCACTTTAAAAAAATAACATGACTTACCCCAGAGCCGTCGGAGAAATTCCATCCCGAGCCCCGGGATTCCGCCCAGAGCCCCGGGAGTCGCCCGGGACCGCACGTCACACCTCGAAAAATATGCTCCGTAGAAATCTCCGGGACGCTCCCACGATTCCAAATCCGCAATCGGTTCCTCAATCAGAGGTCCTGGGAGCGCTACCGAGCCCGCTGTGCGTTCCGAGCCAACCCCGACAACCCCGGCCGGAAAAATATTTTCGGCGGAAATGTCGGGGACCCACACGACCTCAAATATGAAAGGGTTCGCCGAATGATGCTCGAATAAGACTCGGAGTCGTCGATCGCCCAAAACGTGACCCGCAGCCAAAATCGGAGCCCCGGGTCACCTTGGCCGCCAAAGGAATGATCATATTTCAGTTATGGACTTAGGAGTGGGTCATTCCCTTATTGCTACCACTTTACTTTCATCAACTCTAACTCCATGCTTTCCCACAACAAATCCAAGAAAATTAACTTCACTTGTAGCAAAGACACATTTTTCAAACTTAGCATACAACTTCTCAAGCCTAAGTGTATCTAAAACATGCTTCAAGTGATCAACATGCTCAACATGATTCTTGGAATACACCAAAATGTCATCAAAGTAGACAACCACAAACTTTCCAATGAAATGCCTCAAAACATGGTTCATTAATCTCATGAAAGTGCTAGGTGCATTAGTTAATCCAAAGGACATGACATTCCATTCATACAAGCCAATCTTAGTCTTAAAGGCCGTTTTCCATTCATCACCCTCTTTCATTCTAATTTGATGATAGCCACTTTTCAAGTCAATCTTAGAGAAAACACATGAACCACTCAATTCATCAAGCATATCATCAAGTCTAGGGATAGGATGTCTATACTTTACAGTGATGGTGTTGATGGGTCGGCAATCCATGCACATCTTCCAAGTGCCATCACTTTTGGGCACTAAGATGAGCGGCACGACACATGAAGAAAGCCTCTCTTTGATGAAACCCTTTTGAAGCAATTCTTGCACTTGTGTTTGAATCTCCTTGGACTCTTGAGAGTTAGTCCTATAGGCGGCCTTGTTAGGAAGTGGAGCACCAGGAATCAAGTCAACTTGGTGCTCAATCCCTCTATATGGAGGGAGGCTGCAAGGATCTTCAAACACATCATCATAGGTTTTCAAGAGATCCTGCACATCCAAAGAAAGAGAAGATACTTGCTCAAGTGTTAGCATGCATGAAGTGGGAACCATGAAAAAGCAATTTTTGTTTTGCAAAAGTGCTCTTTTGAAATCTTTTTCTTTAGCCAAGTGGAGGATGCACTCTTGGTTTCTCTCATTCTCTTTTGAAGTGTTTCCCACAAATGCACTCTCTTTCTTTTCTCTCAAGGATCCTTGATCCTTCTCATTCTTTCCTCTCTTCCCATTTCCCTCTTTCCATCTTTAAGTTTCGGCCTTCGAGGCTAGATGGACTTGGTCTTGCAAGGCTTGGGTGGGTGTAAGGGGAAGGTGTGTGTAGTTTCGGCCAACATGGGTGATGACAAACTTGTTGGCATTTCCATGGTAAATGGAATGTTTGTCAAATTGCCAAGGTCTCCCAAGCAAGATGTGAGTTGCTTGCATTCTCACCACATCACATGTGATGGTATCTTCATACTTGCCAATTTGGATGGGAACTTCAACTTGCTTGACCACTTTGACAAATGATCTATCATCCACCCATTGGAGTTGGTAGGGTTTCGGATGGAGCTTGGTGTGAAGGTTGAGCTCTTCCACCATGTCTTCACTAGCAGCATTGACACAACTTCCACTATCCACAATGAGACTATAAAGGGTCCCATTCACCAATGCCCTTGTTTGGAAGATTCGGCCACCCTAGGAGAACTTTGAAGAACTCTCTTTGTCACCAAAATGTGACCTTCAAGAGGAAACTCCCCTTCTTCTTCCTCTTCTTCTTCATTTGGAAGCTCATGTGGAGCTTCCTCCTCATCTTCACTTAAAATGTCACCATTCGGTCTAATCACCATAACTCTCTTGTTGGGACATTCTCTTGCATAGTGTCCTTTGCCAAAACACTTGAAACATTCAACGGTTCTTGATTGAGGTGGCGGGTTTGTGGGTTTGGGAGGGTATGTAGGTTTCGGTTGTGGGTTGGAGTAGGGAGTGGGGTGAGATGGTGATCTCGGTTGTGTATGGGAGGGATATGGAGGCTTGGAGGTGGCGAGTTGGTAGGGTTTGGAGGTGGAGGGCTTGCTTGTAGAGGGTGGTTGTAGGAAGTGTAGGAACCTCCTCTCTTCAATTGCTTCTCTACTCTTATGGCTTTGTGCACTAGCTCTTGATAGTCTCCAAAGTCACAAAGTTCCACGGTTCTAGAGATATCATCTCTCAAACCATACAAGAATTGTCACCGCACGCCGCCCGAGCCCGGTTGCGGAGGCGGGGGCGCCGGGACGCCGGAAGCGGAAGCCGGAAAACAAGAGATGGCAGGTCCATCGAGACCCGCCGCGCGTAGCGGACCCGAAAAGCGAAACGATTGTGGAAGCAAACTAACAAAAATTTCATACATATAACCAAAATAAAATCAAAACATGCAATTCATGCATCAGCAACAGAGTAAGCCTCGCCCTCCGTGGGACGAGTGCTTACGCACCAAAACATAGATACATACGAGTTCACAGAACCTAAGGTATCTAGCAAGCGCCAAGCGCTCGAACATGCAACAGCAGAATATATGAATACAAACATATACAATCATCACAACAATAAACCGGAAAGTATGCACATGCTACAGAGCCGACCCTAGGCCTAAACATCAAAATACCTCGCGGGATTCGGACCAAGTAGACAAAATCCCAGCCCACAAGGTCTGCTGCTGCTCAACACAACCAAGGCGAAGCCTCACGGAAACCAACTCCGCTGGTTGTTTACCAAGTCTACGAAATCCAAAAAAAGAACCCAAAAGGGTGAGTCCTAAAAGGACCCCGTAAGGGATTTGGGGTAAGATAAGCATATGTAACCTGCAAAAGAAAGATAGATAGCAATATATGCAATGAATACGAATAACATACATGTAATAAAAACAGATCGGAATCCCGAAGGATGTGCGATACTAAATCGCCATAAACCCTTATAACCAATCGGAACGCAGCCTCCCTCTAAGGGGAGTCGAAGCCGAAGCTATTACGAAGCATGGTGCACCAGTGGGGTAGCGAACCCTCAACCGTCGTAGGGTTAATGCATGCAGTATGCCATAAGGCATATACAAACGTAGGATTCAGTATGCTACAAGGCAAACCTACGAATACAGAACGTACCTTAAAGCAGAAATTTCCTAAATACCGCAAAATGAAATGCAACAATACATACACCTATAGACTACGAATATGCCCTAGGCATATAATACTGAAATACTTGCAGAACAGAAAGTGAAACTAAACATACACCTATCTTACCAAAAATAGCAGAACCAAACCCTTACCTCTCAAATCCAGAGTATTAGACCGATTCTGGATAACTTCCACACCGCGACCCGAAACCCGAAAACCTCTCTTTTTCTAACTTCCGAACCTCAGAATCTGTCAATTCAAGCTGAATTAGCAACCTTACCAACCATACTACCAAACTACACCCCCCGACCCCAAAACCGAAAATCCGGCAGAATTTCCGTAAAATTCCAGATTTCCACCGAAACGTCAGAATTCAGAACCAACTTAGACAATGCAAGATTATACATTGACAAACATAATCCAACAAGCAGAACTGATCAAATCCAACCTTAAACCCTTCATTACCCGCCATTTTCCGATAATCCCGCTTAATTGTAACTTTTCCATTTCTTAACCGAATTCAACGTTTCAAACTTCCATCCACTCCTAAATTCAACCCCAACACCAAATTAACATCCAATTTAACCAAAATGAAACTCCAACCTAGATAAAGTTTCATTCCAACATTTTGGTTACTAACCAACATTTCACCCAACATCCAATTCAATCCATTCAAGCTACCAAACAACCATTCCAACCACCAATTTCAATTCTAAACCAAGCATGCTATCCAATTGCATCCAAACAACAAAATCCAACATGAACATACACCTAAATAAATCGGCCAAATGGGGGTTTTTACCTCAACTTGTTTTCCATCAAATTGAATCCATACATAAGCTTAGAATCATGCTAGGACTAACATACTTGAAGCATGAATCAAGATAACAAACACACATCATTTTGAAAAATTCCAAGAAAATTCGGCCAACAAAGATTCTTCATCCAAGGTGTGTTTTCCAAAATCCAACACTTGATTAACACTCTCCTACAACCCAAGAACAACATACTAAAAGATGGGAGGAAGAAAATCATCCTAGCTTATAGCTAAGAACAAACCCATCATTTGCCAAAACTCCTCTTTTCACCACTAATCTTCAAAACTAATGAGAAAAGAGAGCTTAGGGAGGTACTTACTACTCAAAGCACCCAATTTCTCTTTGATTCCAACTAAGAAGAAGAAGTTCAAGCTTGGAGGTGAGCTCTTCAATGGTGGCGGCAGACTTGAAGGAAGAAGAAGAAGAAGAAATTAAAAGAAATGAGATAAGTCTCATTTTATGAAAATAATAGCCATTATATAATTTCCTCACTTTATAACCCATACCCTTCCACTTAAATAGAAATTGGCCAAGTGTCCCTAGTCCTCACCCAATTCTGCCGAAAATCTGCTGCCCATGCTGATTTCTTTTTAATTTTGCACCCAATTGCAAATTAACTCCCAATTTTTCCGAAAGTTCCAATTCTTTTTGCCCAAAAATAATTACCGAATTCCAAAATTAACGAAACTTGGACACAACCCTCAGAATATTATAACATTCACAGAACACTTTTCATAAATTCATTTACCATTCCGGAGTGTCCTACCGAGCTCGCTGAACCCGAACCAAAACCCGACGTGCGAGCGTGTCAACCTGAACCGAAATTCCGTCACTCCAAAATTCTATAAAAATACCCATAAATTCCATCTTAAATTATAACACAACTTACCCCAAAGCCGTCAGAAAATTTCCATCCCGAGTCCCGGGATTCCCGTCCCGAGCCCCGGGAGTCGCCCGGAACCGAACGTCCCGCCCCAAATATTAAACTCCACAACCACCTCCAGGACGTCTCCACGACTCCAAAACTGCAAACGGCTTCCCAAACTGAGATCTCGAGAGTGCTACCGAGCCCGCTGTACGTCCCGAGGCGACCCGACAACCCCGACGCGAGAAAAATATTTTTGGCGGAAGCGTCCGGGGACCCACACGACCTCAAATACGGAAGGGTTCGCCAAAATGATACTCGGATAGGGCTCGGGAGCCGTCTGAACGCCGAAAACGTGACCCGAGGCCAAAACCGAGCCGGGTCACCCGTCGCAAACCGCTCGGGGTGGCCGTAACATTCTCCCCTTAGAACTCTTGGTCCTCCAAGAGTAGCTGAACCAACCAGACAGTGTCGCTACCAACCAGAAAATATAAACATTCCTCTAACCGAACAATCGGACCACCGTCTTGGTGCGGCGGGAGTGGTAGTTTAGACTACCATACTGAGCCTCACGGTGTTCCACCCTCGGGTGCATCTTATTGCACCCGAGTCGATTGCCGGTATTTCTACCAGACAACCCTGCATAAGATGCGAACCTAAATCTAACCGATCCAGAACAGGCTATCCTGAAAGATATCACATAAAACAAAAACAGTTGGGGGGGGGGGTAAGGCCAACCTAATAACTTACTCTGGAAACTCATGAGAACCGATCTAACTCGGGGTAACTTGCCCCGCCTACCAAATCTTACTGTCCATCGATCGGTGCTACCCACCAAACTCGGTCACCAATCTCGGATTCCAGAGCCTACGGTGGCGGTTCATATAAGCACCAAACGCGGTTTTGATCCGCGCTGTCAATCTGAGCTCGTAGTCTCCTCAAAAGCTCGGGTCCCAGCTCAACCCTATCAGACGTATCTGTCCAACAGTGTGGTGTCGTACACCTCCTCCCGCACAACGCTTCATATAGTGCCCTGCCAATCGTAGTCTGAAAGCAATTGTTGTATGAGAACTCTATCAAAGTAACTGCTAGTCCCAAACTCCTCCAAAATCCAAAATACTGATTCGCAACATATCCTCCGATATCGAATCACCCGCTCCGACCGCCCGTCCGTCTGTGGGTGATAAGGCGTATTCGGATGGAGTCGCGTGCCCAATGCTTCATGAAAAGCAATCGAACCGTCTTTGTAAAACGCGGATCACGGTCAGATTCAATGGAGTCTGGTACTCCATGCAAACGTACAATCTTCCTGATGTAAAGCTGGCAAGCTTCTCCAGAGGGTCTATGACCCGAATAAGCAGAAAGTGTGCGCACTTTGTCAGCCGATTCACAATAACCCAGATCGCATCATGGCGTGTAGACTATCAGAAAGTCCATAGTAACATTGGCACTTCCGGACTGGAATGGGCAAAGTCTGCAGTGTCCCCGCCGATTGCCGGTGCTCAATCTTCACTGGACAATGGGCACACCTAGACACATGTGTGGTAATGTGCCTCCTCATCCCAGGCCACGGTTGAGTACGCAGATGATACATCTTCTCACTTCCGGGATGAAAACTTCTCAAGTGCGCCTCCTCTAAAATCTCATTCCGAGCTCCTGATCAACCGGTACATAAAGTCGGTCTCGGAAGTATAGAAATCACTGCCTATACTTGAAATGCCGGTAACAAAGACCCCTTATCCTCCCCAGATAACTTCTTCAGCCCCAGATCTCTACCTTGCGCCTCGCGCACTCTATCAAGCCACTCAGAATGTATAGTAAGTGTGTATACCTGAGCACGCTCCCAGAGCTGCCACCTGTGCCAAAGGCATATCAAATCACTCTCCTCAGATCGGTCACCAACATTTCCTCCCTTAAATAAGCCGGTATACTTCATGCTCAGAGCATCGGCAACCGTGTTGCCCGTGCCAGAGATGTACTCGATACAACAACCATAGTCCTTAATGTATTCGAGCCATCTGCGCTGCCTCATGTTAAGCTTCTTCTGTGTAAACAGATATTTCAGACTCTTATGGTCGGTAAGAATCTGAAATTTATTACCAAACAGATATTGCTTCCAATGTTTCAGCGCTTAAACTACTATAGCCAACTCCAGATCATGTGTCGGATAGTTCAGCTCATGCGGTCGTAGCTGCCTCGACCCATAAGCTACCACATTACGCTCCTGCATCAACACACATCCCAAACCAGACGTGAAAGCATCAATATAAATCACATACGGTAAGATCGGATCTGAAAAAGTCAGAATCGGAGCGTTAGTCAACTGCCGTTTCAACTCCTGAAAATTCTGCTCACACTTATCGGACCCGGATAAATCGTTGACCCTTCTTAGTCAATGCGTAGCGGAGATGCGAATAGAAAATCCCAGTACAAACCTCCGATAAAATCCTGCTAACCCCGAGGAGCTCTTGATCTCCCGTCCGTGGTAAGTTGTTTCCAATCCCGAACCGCCCTCACCTTCTCTGGATCCACACAGACCATGCTCGAGATATAATGTGTCCCGAGAAAGGTGACTTCCCGAATCGAACTCACACTTTGAGAATTTAGCATAAAGCTGATGTTCCCAAAGTGTCTGCAGAACTACCCTCGGATGATCCCGATGCGGATCCTCATCCCGAGAATATATCAGAATATCATCAATAAAGACCACCGAAATGAGTCCAAATGCGGTCGGAACACCCGATGCATCGAGATCCATGAATGCCGCTGTAGCATTGGTCAGCCCGAATGGCATGACCGTAAACTCAAAGTGTCCAAATCGGGTGCGGAAAGCAGTCTTAGGTATGTCCTCTTCCTTCACTCTAAGCTGAAAATACCCAGATCGGAGATTAATCTTTGAGAAAACTCTCGAACCCTGAAGTTGATCAAAAAGATCGTTAATCCTCGGTAACGGATACTTATTCTTCCCAACATGAGCATTCAACCGTCTACAATCGATACAAAGTCAGAGTGTCCCACCATTCTTCTTAACAAACAGAACCAGAGCACCCCACGCTGAAGTGCTCGGTCGGATGAAATTCTTTTGCTATAATTCCTCCAGTTGCTTCTTCTACTCCTGCATCTCGAAATAGGCATCCGATAAGGAGGAATAGATATCGGAGCGATGCCACCGCAGTAGATCTCAAACACAATTTCCGCTCCGGTGGTAATCCGGCAACTCCTCCGGAAATACTGCGGAAAATCTCGAACCACCGGTATACCATCCAACTTCAACCTAGTATCCGCCTCATTCAGATCAAAACATTCCCCTACACCAACAATCGACAGATGGTCTAGAATGCAACTCGTACTACCGTCTTTGTGCGATAGTCAAACCAGTCAGAGTCGTGAGAGGTAGTACCTCTCCAGAAACCATAATGGTACGGGTTGCACAATCAAGGTGCACAGAATTCTTGGATAGCCAGTCCATCCCAAGAATAACATCATAGTTCGGCGTGTCAAAAACCAACAAGTCCGATACTATCTGATGCCCACCTACAGATGTCGTACAACCCCGAACCATCTCATTGGAAAAAGAAACCTGACTTCCTGCAGGTTTTTACTAAGTACATTTGAGGCAAAGTACTAGCAGACAGATACTGAAATGTAACACATTTCGGTGTTACAATGGGAATAAATGCTCTGTATCAAATAACGCATGAACCGATATCTCATTCGAAATAAAGTACCTTACAGAACTTCCTGCCGACTCCTGGCCGGGTACTGACCGCTGACTAGGTCCTCCCTGATAACTAAGGCCTCCCCCCTCAAAATGGAAAACTCGGCCCACTCTGGGCTACTGTGGTGGAGGGGGTGGCTAAAGCTGCTTGCCGCCGAGGTCTCGGGTCATCTGCTGAAACCCTCTGGTGTGTCCGAGAACAAATTCAAGACCGCCAAAACCCTACCGCAAATCGGATAAGATCGTGCCGGTGGTGCTCCCTCTCTGCCTCTACTAGACTACCCAAGCTGTTCGGCCGTCAGAAATCTGCCGGGGTAATGTTGGGGCCCCGAACATTTCCCGACCTCGCTACAAGGTGAGGTGACTCTCAACCTCCTCTTGCTCGAGGAGTTGAGCCTTGAGAACCGCGTCCCGATACAAAGTAATGTCTAAAGGTCTCAAAACCCATCGTCTCGGCGGCAACCCCGAAATAAACCTCTTGGCCTTCTATTCTTCCATGTCCATAGTACTACGGTACGTAGTAAACCAGCCGATCAAACTCTCACTCATACTCTCGAACTCCTGTCTCCCGATGAAACTCAAGCAACTCGGCCGACACAGTAGCCGGCTACATCCCCACCGCAACGCTAGTGGAAAATGTAGCCTCCCCCAGGAGTTTGTCAACTCCTGCAAACCAAATCTCTACTACCTCTGGCCCTTCTCGGTCATTGAACCTCGGGGGGTTCAAACTCTGAAACCTCTCCAGAAGTCTGACCTCGTCAGACTGGTGCCTCAGATCTCCCCGTCGTTGATAGGACCGACGAGAAGTCTAGGTGTCGTAGTGACCATCGTCCTCGGAGTCACTCACTTACCAATCCCAAAGGCTGTGGCGAGCAGTGGCTTAAGTCTCGCTATCACCACCTAATCAAAATGCCCTTACTGTGGCATAATAAGATCTTCCCATGCCTACTGCCGCCCTTGAACCAGCTAGGCTGGCGGTAATACCAATTCAGAGAGGGGTCCCTACGACCACTAAACCTCGGGGCGGTGAGTGTGGTTGTTCAGACCCTGGGTTACACTGAACCCGTATCCTATTCCACGGAGGTGTGGGATCCCAGTCCCCCCTCCGGTACCAAATCACGCTCTCAACGCGTGTTAACCATATCTCAAAAATTTCAAACCAAACAGAGTCCGGACAAAAATCGGTCACTCCTAATCTCTACAGAAGCTAGCAGCAATTTTCTAAGGCTCTGTAGTGCAATTCAGTACTTGACACAGAAGTTACTTCTCAGAAAGATAAAATCATGAATTTCACATAATAACAGAAGCAGTTCATCATTATATCACCAATTATTTTCCTAACACACAATTTTACGTACCTGAAACTTTTCCACAATCCCCCTTACTCGTAATAATCTTACCAGAATTTCAAAAAAAATCCCGAATGCCGAATCTGCAACTATCAGGATAACTTGAAGGATCAACTTTGTTCCACAATTTTATTTTGAAGTGGTTCAAGTAAGGAGGTGGCCAATCTCCGTACCAAACCATTCTAAAATAAAATGTACAACAATAGTTGTCACTACAAGTCACCACTGACGACCAATATGGTCACTTACCTGCTCTGATACCAACTTGTCACCGCACGCCGCCCGAACCCGGTTGCGGAGGCGGGGGCGCCGGGACGCCGGAAGCGGAAGCCGGAAAACATAAGATGGCAGGTCCATCAAGGCCTGCCGCGCGTAGCGGACCCGAAAGGCAAAACGATTGTGGAAGCAACCTAACAAAAATTTCATACATATAACTAAAATAAAATCAAAACATACAATTCATGCATCAGCAACAGAGTAAGCCTCGCCCTCCGTGGACGAGTGCTTACGCACCAAAACATAGATACATACAGAGTTCACGAGAACCTAAGGTGTCTAGCAAGCGCCAAGCGCTCGAATATGCAATGTGAGCAGAATATATACAAATATATACAATACAATCACAACAATAAACCAGAAAGTATGCACATGCGGCTACAGAGCCAACCCTAGGCCTAAGCGTCAAAATACCTCGCGCGGGATTCGGACCAAGTAGACAAAATCCCAGCCCACAAGGTCTGCTGCTGCTCAACACAACCAAGGCGAAGCCTCACGGAAACCTACTCCCTGGTTGCTTACCAAGTCTACGAAACCCAAAATGCAAACCCAAAAGGGTGAGTCCTAAAAGGACCCGTAAGGGATTTGGGGTAAGATAAGTATATGTAACCTGCAAAAGCAGAAAGATAGCAATATATGCAATGAATACGAATAACATGCATGTAATAGAAACAAATCGGAATCCCGAAGGATGTGCGATTCTAAATCGCCATAAACCCTTATAACGGATCAACGACAGCCTCCCACTAAGGGAGTCGAAGCGAAGCTATTACGAAGCATGGTGCACCGGATGGGGTAGCGAACCCACAAGCGTCGTAGTGTTAGCAGAGCAGTATGCCATAAGGCATACTCCTACAAACAAGTATGCTACAAGGCATACACCTATCACGAACTTACCTTAAAGCAGAAATTTCCGAAATACCTGCAAAACAGAAGTGCAACAAAACATACACCTATAGACTACAGAATATGCCCTAGGCATATAATACTGAAATACTTGCAGAACAGAAAATGAAACTAAACATACACCTATCTTACCAAAAATAGCATAACCAAACCCTTACCTCACAATTCCAGTATTTGACCGATTCGGATGATTTCCAAACCACGACCGAAACCCGAAAACCCCTCTTTTTCTAACCTCCGAACCTCGAATCTGACAATTCAAGCTGAATTAGCAACCTTACCGACCACACTACCAAACTACACCCCGACCCCCAAAACCTAAAATCCGGCAGAACTTCCATAAAATTCCAGATTTCCACAGAAATGTCAGAATTCAGAACCAACCTAGACAATGCAAGATTATACATTGACCAACATCATACAATAAGCAGAACTGATCAAATCCAACCTTAAACCCTTCATTACCCGCCATTTTCCGATAATCCCGCTTAATTGTAACTTTTCCATTTCTTAACCGAATTCAACATTTCAAACTTCCATCCACTCCTAAATTCAACCCCAACACCATATTAACATTCAATTTAACCAAAATGAACCTCCAACATTGAAAAAGAATCATTCCAAAATTCGGTTCTTAACCAACTTTTAATCCAACTTCCAAATCAATCCATTCAAGCTTCCAATTAATCATTCTAACCACCAATTTCACTTCTAAACCATGAATGCTATCCAATTGCATCCAAAACAACAAAATGCACAATGAACACCAACCTAAAAATTCGGCCATTTGGGGCTTTTTGAACCAACTTGTTTTCCATCAAATTGAATCCACACATAAGCTTAGAATCATGCTAGGATTAACATACTTGAAGCATGAATCAAGATAACAAACACACATCATTTTGGAATTTTCTCCATAAATTCGGCCAACACTAAGTTTCCATCCAAGTTGTGTTTTCCAAAATCCAACAGTTGATTAATACTTCCCTACCACCCAAGAACAACATACTAAAAGATGGGAGGGAGAGGATCACTCAATCATGTAGTGAAGAACAAACCCAAAATTCTCAAAATCTCCTCTTTTCTTCATCAAACCTTAATTCCAACATGAAAAGAGTAGCTTAGGAGGAAGCTTACCACAAGTAACAACCAATTTCTCTTTGATTTCCATAAAGAAGAAGAAACTCAAGCTTGGAGGTGCACACCCATGGAGGTTTCGGCAGCAAGAGTGAAGGAAGAAGAAGAAGAGAAGAAATTAAAAGAAAAAGAGATAAGTCTCCCTTTTTATGTAATAATAAACCATATATAATTTCCCCACTTTATAACCCATACTTCTCATCTCAAACACAAAGAAGCCATGTGTCCCTCATCACACACACACCCACATGCTGCCGAAAATATGCTGCTGCCCATGCTGATTTCCTTTTTAATTTGCACCCAATTGCAAATTAACTCCCAATTTTTCCGAAAATTCCAATACTTTTTGCCCAAAAATAATTATCGGATTCCAAAATTAACGAAACTCGGACACAATCTTCAGAATATTATAACATTCACAGAACATTTTTCAGAAATTCATTTACACTTCCAGAGTGTCCTACCGAGCTCGCTGAACCCGAACCAAAACCCGACGTGCGAGCGTGTCAACCTTAACCGATATTCCGTCACTCCAAAATTCTATAAAAATACCCATAAATTCCATCTTAAATTAAAACACAACTCACCCCAAAGCCGTCAGAAAATTTCCATCCCGAGCCCCGGGAGTCGCCCGGAACCGAACGTCCCGCCCCAAATATTAAACTCCACAACCAACACTGGGACGTTTCCACGACTCCAAAACTACAAACGGCTTCTCAAACTGAGATCTCGAGAGCGCTACCGAGCCCGCTGTACGTCCCGAGGCGACCCCGACAACCCCCCGGCGCCAGAAAAATATTTTCGGCGGAAACGTCCGGGGGACCCACACGACCTCAAATACGGAAGGGTTCGCCAAAATGATACTCGGATAGGGCTCGGGAGCCGTGCCGTCGTGACCGCGCCAAAACCGAGCCGGGTGACTGGTCGCAAACCGCTCGGGGTGACCGTAACAGGGTTGGTACGGTTTGGAGGTGGTGGGCTTGCTTGTGGAGGGTGGCTTACTCCATGAGTTTCGGTTGGAGGTGTGGTAGGAAGTGTAGGAACTTCCTCTCTTCAATTGCTTCTCCACTCTTATGGCTTTGTGCTCGATAGTCCCCATAGTCACAAAGCTGGTTCTAGAGATATCATCTCTTAAACCATACAAGAATCTCGCCAACTTTGCTTCATTGTTCTCTTTGACATTTGCTCTCATCAGAGCACTCTCAAGCTCCTTTTGGTAGTCTTAAACACTCCGGTTGCCTTGAGTGAGGTGTTGCAACTTTTGAGCACACTCTCTTTCATAGTAACATGGAATGAACCGAGCTCTCATGGCGTGCTTGAGCTCCTCCCAAGTGTCAATGGGAGCCATTCGGTTTCTAGCCTTTGCTTGGTGCTCTTGCTACCACCAAATGATGGCATAGTCATGAAGTTCAATGATAGCTAGTTTGAGTTTGGTAGCATCATTGTACCCCATGACATCAAAGACTCTCTCGGTTTTGTTCACCCAAGTGAGGTACTCCTCCGGATCACTTGAACCATAGAAGGGTGGAACTTGAAGCTTCACATTGTTGAGGGCGTGTTGATCTTGAGCTTGGCCTCTTTCTCTTAGGTTTCGGTTGAACCCTCAATGAAAGTTGACTCTTTCATTTTCTTCTTCTTCATTTATGTCTCTTTCAAGATAGGCTCTTGCTTGTGCCCTATCTTGAAAAATCCTTCTTCTAGGGTTTCGAAGAGGTGGTGCTTCATGGTGTCCTTCATCACTACTCTCTGAAACCTCTTCAACAATTCGGCCCCTCCTTGGTGGAACAAGAGGCCGAAGTTTAGGAGCATTTTGAGGTGTCTTTTGGGGCGGTTCCATGGTAGCACCCTCCCTCCTAGGGAGTTCGGTTACCCCTTGAGCATGAGAGCTCTCCGGTAGCTTGCCTTGAGCAACCTCAAGTCTTGTAACCTTCTCATTTGTAGTAACCATTTGAACCTTGATCTCCTTAAGCTCTTGAGTAAGGTTGGCAAGAGCTTCATACAACTTTGACTTGGAAGGAGATGGTGGGGAAGAATCGGATGACATACCTACAAACAAAGATTTCTTTCTTTTGCAATTGAAGATATGGAGTTAGTAGTATAAAACCCTCTCTTTGTGTTTGTACCCTCTCTTGTATTTCACTCAAAGAGGACTCTCTTATGGTGTATCACTCTTGTTCGGCTTCAACCTCTCAAGTCAACAACCTCTTTCAACCTTGTTCAAGGAAGACACAATAATGGACACAAGAATTACACTAGAAAACCGAAAGCAAGTAGAAAAAGAGAGCACTAGTTACTTGAAACTAGGTTTTGAAAAGTTTTAGGTAGATGGGGTTGAAAGAAGTAGGGTGTGGTGTAAGAAAGGTCTTTTGCAAACAACAAACAAGTTTTGATGCAAGATGTTTAGAACTTTTGGATCAAATGTACTTTTTGTGATGAACTTTGTATGAACACAAGATGAACTTGATGAACTTGCAAGAACACTTGATGAACACAACTTTTCTCTCTCTTCAAAAGTTGCACTTTTCTTGATCCTTTTTCAATAACAACAAACTTTTTCACTTCACAACATCATAGCATCATACAAGCAACAACTTTTGTACTTTCACTTTTGTAAGAAATGGCCATAAACTTTCGGCCAAACTTAGGAAAGGTAGAAAGTAGTTTCTTCAAATTTTGCAAATCAAAACAAGGGGTTTTTGAAGAAACTTACAACACAAACATCAACCAAGCAACAAAGCTCTGATACCACTTGATGTGATCATGAAAATGATCAATGCTTGAAAGATCTAGCTTGGAAGATGAACAACAAGCAACTTGATAATTTCGGCCTTACAAAGAACCTCTTCACTACAAGATGAAGCAATGCTTTGAATGCCAAGGGAAGAAGATGGATCTAGCACCTCTCAACTACTTGATTGAGCAATACTGGATATGATTCTTGAACCAAAATTATGGAACAAGGGAATGGATTGAAGAAGTGAGAAACCAAAGTCAAAATGCTCTCAAAATGGAGTCCAAAGTTTCGACTATGTGAGTTCTAAGTGCTGAAATGAGAAGTGCCTAACCTAAATGCATGAGTGGTGGAAATGGAGGTTATTACCCAAAGTGTGGCTAACACTTTTGGTAACAACCCCTTAAGTCTTCCTACCATTTTCATGCATAAAGTAGTAGTTAAAATGGTGAGGGAGAGTGGGAGGATTCCACCATTTTTGGTAATGGAGGGTAAGGACCAACCATTACTTCAAACTAATGAGTAACGACCTCCACTAACTCACTTTCCCTCCCATTTCCTAAATAACACAAATAACATTCAAATAAAAGTTAATTAAGCTGAAAATCTGATGGAGAGGTGAAATGTCCGAATTGTCCATGGTGGGGCGTGACATACACGCGCTTGGAGAGAGGTGGCGCGTGAAGGCGCGTTGCGGGGTGTGGTGGCGCGTCCGAGCTACCTCTCGGCTTCTCCAAGGCTTGGGAACATGGTGCAGAAATCCAAGGGTGGTGGAGCATCTTCCGGGATGTGGTGGAGGCGCGTGGGGTGCGTGCTTGGGGTGAGGGGGCGCGTGGCATCCTTCTCGGCTTCCAGGGAGGTAAAGGTGATGGTTCCCAAAGGGTTTGGGGTCTTTTCTACTTGAATTCCTATATGTTGAAGCTTGAGGTCTTGATCTTGGTCTTCATTCCGCTCCTCACCTTGTGTCATGATCTTCATAAAAGCTTGGAGTTTCTCTTGCACTTTCTTTAACCTAGACCGGGTCATGGGTCCAATAAGGCCTTGGAAGGGACTTGGAGTCTCTTGTGTGGAAGTTGGGTGGATGTCCACATCAACAAGGATCGAGCTTACGGCTTTCTCTCCCACCACAAGTTAGATAATGGTGGTCTATCCTCGGTTGGTTGCCGCAGGGTAGGCATCTCCAAAAGATAAGCTTTCATTTCCTCCCAAGCCTCCTGGCAATCGGAGTTCCATTCGAATTTTGCTCGATCAGTTGCGTTCTCTTCCCTTGGTTTTTTCTACCCTTTCTTTACTCCTACTCATTCGGGTTCCACACCTTCCTTAATTAGGAGCTTGAAGAATGGACGACACTTGTCCCCGTACCGAGATATGAAGCGGCTCAGGGCAGTGATTCTTCCGAACAGCCTCTGGACGTCTTTGACGGACAAGGGTGTCTTAGAGTTCAGTAGAGCTTTGATCTTGGCCGGGTTTGCATCAATGCCACGTTCGGACACCATGAACCCAAGAAATTTTCCAGCAGTTACTCCAAAAACACACTTGTCCGGGTTCAATCGAAGTCCGTACTTCCAGATCTGACAGAACACTTCTTCGATATCCCGGATCAAGTCATCCTCCTCTTTGCTTTTTACGATGATGTCGTCGACATATACTTCAAGAATCCTTCCTATCTGGCTGGATAAGACTTTATCCACAACCTCTGGTAAGTTGCTCCGGCATTTTTGAGCCCAAAAGGCATCCTGATGTAGCAATGTATACTAGAGTCACTTATGAAGGAAGTCTTCTCTTCATCTGCTGGATTCATCTGGATCTGGTGGTATCCACTGTAGGCATCGAGGAAACTAAGTTGTGCATGACCGGTAGTGGAATCCACGAGTCTATCGATCGGGAGTGTGGGATACGAATCCTTCGGACAAGCGTCATTCACATTCGTGTAATCAATGCACATGCGTAGTTTGTCACTGTCTTCCTGAGATGCTACTATGGGATTGCTCAACCATTCGGGGTAGGATACTTCTCTTATGACCCCGGCGTCGAGAAGCTTCGAGATTTTTTCTTTGATGAAAACTCTTTTGAATGGTGCATTATTTCTCTTCTTCTGCTTTACGGGTCTAGCGTTCCGGTCGACGTGCAGACTATGTTGGATTACTTTCAGGTCGATCCCGGGCATATCATTTGGAGAGTAGGTGAAAAGATCTTTATTCATTTGAAGGAGATTTACAAGTTTTGCCTTACTACCCTCGGGCATGTCTTCGGCAATTCTGGTAGTTCGGTCCCTTTCTAGAACTACTTCTTCGGTTGCCATTTTCTTTTCTTCATCCTCCTTCGAGCACTTTGGCCTCGGGCCCTTCTGAGCCAAAGTCATGACGTCCTTGGCCTCCCTCTGGCTCACATAATTTGAAGCATCACCTTCATCGGTTTCAAAAGTGATTGTGAGGTACTTCACGTCACTCCTCATATGGATTGCACCCTGAGTTTCTCTCCCGATGATTGCGTTGTAAGCCGACGAGACGTCCACGACCAGCCATTTTACAATTATTGTAGTATACCGGGATTGCCCTTCCGGCCCGGTTCCTATGAACATGGCAGGGAGCTACCCAAGTACTGGTAGCTCATCCGGACCAACACCATATGTGGCCGTTTTGACCGGAATTAACCTGCATGCTTTTAACCTCAGTCCTTTGTATGCTTCGGCGAAGAGCACATCAGCATTCGAGCCGTCATCACAAAGGACCCTTCTGACATCGATAGTTCATATCCGGAGGGTGATGATGAGTGGGTCATAATGCGGGAAGCCTACCTCTGTTCCGTCCGCTCGTTTGATCCTGGAGGCTGGATCCCCGTAGCTTAAAGAAGCTACTTCCCCTGCCTTCCTCTTCCTCGCATTTGACCCGAGGTTGGTGGTTATGGTATTCAGCACTTTGGTTGCCTGAGAAGGCGACTTCCTCCCTTTGTTCTTTTCTGGACCTGGGGCGTCCCCTTGAACCTTCCCATTTCCTCGGGAAGTTTCTTCATCTGAAGGCATCTTCAAGTACTCCCTTAGGGAATCCTTCTTGATGAGGTGCTTAATGTACCTCTTCAGCCGGTAATATTGCTCTGTATCATGTCCAGAATCCCTGTGGAACTAGCAGTACTTGGATGTATTACGTTTTGCTTCCTCTGGCATGGCCCTTGGCCAACTAATGGTCCCGCTTCCCTGCCTTTGTAGGGCAGCAAGGATGCTAGTTCGGGCTCCTGTCGAAGGGCTTCTTTTGTGCCCCCAACTCCCTCGGTGCTTGATGACAGTAGTCTTCGGGTTATCCCTCCTCTGCTCCCTGTTGTCCCTGAGTTCCTGCTCCCCTTCCCTCTGGGACAACAGCTCATGCGCGATCATGTGTTCCTCAGTAATAGCGTACATTTCTTCAACGTTGGTGAGGTTCTTCCGAGATATTTCATACGCCAACCGGGAGTTTGGGAGGAGCCCCTTTGTAAACGCCATAATCCGAATGTTATCCGTCAGATCCGATACGTGTACCGCTTCCCTGTTGAACCGCTTAATGAATTCCCGAATGCCCTCATTCGATCTCTGCTTGATGTCGAAAATCTTGATCGCCCTCTTGGTTGATCTTTTGCACCCAATGAAGTGGGTGGTGAACTTGCTAGCCAAGTCCTTGAACGTGTTTATACATTCGGGGAGGAGAGAATTGTACCAAGCAGAGGCAGGACCTCCCATCGTGACTTCGAAACACTTGCATAGGGCTGCTTCGTTAGCACCCTTCAGCTCCATTGCTCTTTTGTACTTTCGTATGAAAGCATCCGGATCTCCTGTACCACTGTAGATCTCCGGTGGGTGGGGAAAATTGAACGTCCGGGGCATCTGGCTATCCCGAATTCGTCTGGTAAACGGTCCATCCTCCGAAACTGCATCATACTTGGTTTCTGGCCTGCTTGAATTTCTCTCGACCTGCTCTAGACGGTGTAGCATTTACCGTATAACTTCGTCCCGAGGATCCCCAATTGTCAATCTCTCGGGTCTCGGGGATCGCTCTCTCCGACTATCTCTGGGGGATCTGGACCTCTTCCGGCTCTGTCGTCCCAGGGTGTTGGTCTGTTGTGAACGTTGTTCGTTTCGTGGCCTCCGGGATCATTGAGGCTGATCGTGAGGTTTGCTACGTTCTTTCCGGAGAATAACCCACACTGCCTGAACCAGATCCGGGTCTAGTTGTCGGCTATCGCTCCGACGAAGGCCGGAAGTTGGTCGTAAGGTAGTCGCTCCATGAGTTGTGTCTTCAGAAGAGCTCTGATAACTGGGATCAGCTGTTCGGCCGTCAGTCGAGCCACCTCCTTCCGGCATGAATGGGTGGGGTTGTGAATGGTCCTCAAGCCCCGCTGAAGGGACTTGGGTATTTAGGCCATCACGGTTCCCACAGACGGCGCCATTTGGGGGCGGATCGGTTTGGGCTGCCGCCACGTGTCTGCAATGTCGACGTGTTATGACGTTACTAGACGCCATGGGGATTTGTGCAATACGCTTTTTATTCGGGATTCGAGAATGGGGATAAATGTTCTCTGTAAGTGTTCTGTTTGATCAAACTCGTTGAAAAGGAGAGCCCCTTTAACTCTCGTCATAAATGCCTTATATAGTCCATTGCTATCATGGCAAAGTTGTAATATCTCAATATAGTGTCAGAAGACACGTGTCATGTGTCTTTAATACGTTCGGGAGTATAGTCTGGGAATTTCATTTTAGTATGTTTGGGTCAATTATTATTAAGTCCGGCGATGTCCTTCTCTTGTGCGGGTATTTGGATTTTTAATGGGACCCTTATTTTGGGCTACAATTTGGGCCTTTTCCTGGACTTTTAAGTAGATTGGGCCTGGCGGCCATCAATAATTTATACACATATCTTTATATACATGTATCTTTATCTTTATATATTAAAAAATATGAATGAGCTTTTCATAAAGAGTGTGGATACGTTGTGCCAATGGCACACCAAGTGTGCCTCTAGATAGAATAAGGAAAGGAGGAAGAAACAGGGAAGAAAGCTTCAGTTTGTCGCCGTATTTGTCGGCGACAATTCCGGAAACGCACAAACTACCACCATCCATCCTCCCTTCCGCTCGCAACAACCAAATTTGAGAGGAAATAAGCAGATCGACCTTCTTTCTTCACAAATTCAACAAAACCATCAATAAAAACGATTGCCGAGATTCCTCCGATGACAAAAACCACCGGCCATGCATTCTTTCAACCGCCCAAAGTGATGCTCTCCGACAATAATATGATGCGTTCCCGAAGCACTATGATGCTCTTACGTAAAATTATGATGTGCTCGTTCTGATGACTCTAATGCAAACATTTCATTCTACAGAACATAGTATTATGCTTGTTGACAAAGTATGATGTCTTTGTTCAAAATGATGTGTTTGGTGTCACGAATGATGCGCTTCCATACAATTATGATGTTATTCAATATTGGACAAAGTATGTTGTATTCGTTAAATATGATGCTCTTGATGTCATGGATGATGCTCTTTGATTCAAGCATGATGTTCTACCTTACAAAAATGATGCACTCATTTTGATGACCTAACGGTGTATGCATTTTCTTCAATCTTCCAAAATGATGTCTTTCATGACCACAACGATGTACTCCTGCTGCACTATGATGCTCTCAATTATAAACATGGTGCACCAATTCTAATCACTTAATTAAACACTTGTTTTGTTTTCATCAACTTTACAAAATAATGCAGTACTAAAACTGATGCTCTTTGTGGTTAAACTAATGCTCCTTTTGTAAGTATGATGAGCTTAGCACTTAAAATGATGCTCTTTGTTATTGGACAAAGTATGATCTCTCCAAATGATGCTCTTGGTGATACGAACGATGCTCTTGGTTTCAAGTATGATGTGCTACCTTACAAAAATGATACACTCGTTCTAATGACATAATGGTGCACTCATTTTCTTCAACCTCCCAAAATGATGTCTTTAGTGACCACAACGATGCACTCTCGTTGCAATATGATGCTCTCCCTCACAAGAATGATGAACTCACTTTGATGACTTAATGATGCGCTCATTTTTTTCAACTTTTCAAAATGATGCGCTTGGTGACTAGAGTGATGCTCTCATTTACAAACATGATGCACTTTTCCTCACTAATGACGCATTTCAGCTCACACATGATATACTTCTTGTCCCGAATGATGAACTCAAACAATGCACTCCATCCTCCATAATGATGTTTTCCATGCATCAAAATGATGTCCTCTATGCATAAAATGATCCTTCTACATGAAATGATGCTATTGTGGTGAATGTGATGCTTGTTTTGCTAAAAATTTATCTTCTTCCATCTATTTGAGCTGATGTTCTTCCAATTCATCATTAATTGGCATTATTAACTTCATTCTGATAGTTTTGAGCATTATTTATATGCAGTTCATGGTCACATCATTGTTATAAAAAAGAGCATCATAATAAGTCGAGAGAACATCATTATGGTATGTGGGGACATCATAATTCTATCGTATGCAGCAAGTTGTAGTTTCAGGGCGTCGGACGAATTGCGCCTTTCAGCTTAGGAAGTGGCTAGAAATGGATCGTCGGTGACTGAGGAAGCGATTGGTTGCTTCGACGCAGTCGATTGTGGCTTCTATAAGCGGATTTCATCGGATCGTTCAAACGGATCTCCTAAATTTGCCGTGAATTCGGTTATTGTTGATGAAGGAGGAGGCTACCACCGAGTTGCTAACAGTCTGCTGGTCTTTAAGAGAGGAGCTCTAGTGGTCGGAGGCTGCAGGTGAGAGATGGAGGGTGGTGGTTTAGTTTTTCGCGAAGGTTCGGCGTTGACGGTAAGCTTGGCGACGGAGATGGTAGCAACATGGAGAAGGAGAATGAGGAGTGGCATTTTTGAAAATAAACAGAAATTGGCACAAACTGGCACATGTTCTAAGGTGGCACACTTTAGCCCGTGCCTTTCATAAATATTAAACGACTATTATACCTTTTAATAACCCTTTTAATGAGACCTGTAATTGTATTTTTTTATCTATAAATCAAAGCAAGAAGACGTACATAGAAAACAATAAGCTAAAAAAGCTCACACAATTCATATACAGTTAGAACTCTTATCCAATTCTAAGATAGTTAACAACAAAACGTAAAAAGCAATAAAGAAGCTATTGTGTATGATTCTTTTGTATTCCAATTCTTCAAGCTCCTTTTGTCACCCCACTGCGAAAGCGCACAGGTGATTACGATGTTTATTAACACCATAACCGTACTCAATTAGGGTAACAGATCACACACGTATCACATCTGTCAGGTGAGTCCACGGGGTCCCACAGGCCAATTGTGATCACGTTGGCCCCCCAAACCATCTTAAATTTTTCGTTCGCAGAAATTGCACATATGACACATATCTAATTTTCAGCAGAAATCCTGAATATGATACTACTGCAGTTATGCATGCCCTCTACTATATACAGAGCCACAAAAATATCTATTGGAATACATACAGAACATGCGAGGTGGTGACACTCCGAGATCCAACCAATGTCCTCGACGTGCAGATACTGCTGCTACTACACACATAAGAAAGTTTAACCGTCAAAAATCCATGATGCTCAATAATAACTGAAGCTCAAAACTGAATACCGCACACACATCGGAATGCTCGGTTACACAAAGCACACACAATGGACATTACCCCTTAATCCACACATATTAATCACAACTGATCGGAACACATATAATGTACCTGAAATGTCAAAAACACAAAAGCCAACCTCCGGACTCTATTCAGCTGGCTGCTTGTCAAGTACTCCTGAAAATGATAATATAAGGGTAAGTCCTCGAACAGAACTTAGTAAGGGCTGAGGTATAAAGCATTGGTTATCTTGATGCACAAGAAACCTGTTACCATAGCTAAAACACATATACAAGAATATACAAACATACGCATGCTCAACCAATGCAAATTCAATCAAATGCAATGCAACTCAAGCAATATATTATAATAGGGTTAGTTGAAACATAATGACGGTCTTCCCAGCCGTAGCCGAGGCACACACATAATATCACACACAAGAGCATGGCCAGCTCGGGGTCATGATCCTCACCGTCATATCACAAACACCTTAAAGGTGTATCACACAGACTTACACCATTTAGGTGTAGATACACATCCTTAACGCTGCTTCCAGAACCTACACACCAATGCTTATACCATACGACTAGGTTTGGCGTCACCTGGGCCACCCCTCGGACCAAACCTAACCTCAATATACTCCGATACGCATTCTATGATGTACTCCAAAATGAAGTACCCAGAGACACACCGAACCCTTACCTTACACACAAGTCCGAATTAAAATTCCCATTCATCCACAGAATAAGAATACACACTCAGAATTCATCAAATCAGGCCCCAGATGGTGGCGCCAAAATGCAGTAGAATCAGGAAGAAACGGCTTTCACATAAAACCTTCCCAACGAAATCTGAACCGTACAAAGTGTATAACTCCTCGCCCTGATCAATAATATACCCATACCTTATCACAAAACTGAAGTCGAGTTTCCGTGTAGGAAATCATAAACGGATTTCGGCAGTACTTCTGCAAGATTTCTGCTCATAGTCCTGACACAAAGTATGCAAGAGAGGGTGCAAGGAAGGCTTAGGAACCATAAAATCAACCAAAGGTGTAGTTCCATAATTATGTAGAAATTTCAGAACTCCACGGTTTCTAAACGGAGCTTAATACACAAAATCTGATCCGTAATAACTTCCTATCTCATCACAAGGATCAGTTTGGTATGCTTACCTCAAAGCTTCTTAGAGTATTGGAGAAGATCACTTTTGAGCTCAACTTGCACAAAAATGGTGGCCAAGTTTCGGCTAAAACAAGAGCAGGGAAGAAGGAAGAAATAATGCCATTTTGGCAGTTTCTCTCTTTTATATTTATTTTTATTTTATAAAAATGGGACACTTGTCCCATTTTTTCCCACTATAGCCATCTCATCCTTGTCCTCTTCCCTTATCATTGTGCAATTTGTTTTACATTTCGGCCCCCAAACTTTCAAAAGTTGCAATTTTTAAACCGCTTCTCCTATCGGAAAGAAATTCGAACACAACCCTCGGGACTTCATATCACACACAAATCATGTTTCACATGTTTAATTATAAGTCCCGAGCCACACAAAATTCACTAATCCCAATATTAGCGCTTAATCGCATAATTAACGTAAGTACTTATCGGGTGTCGGTAACACCTTTTCTAAAAAACTAAAAAACATATTTGACTTTTTATGTTCGTTTGATTCCGATTTATTTGTATTATTTTATAGCAGAAAAAAGATAAATTAAATATCTTCGTAAAATAGACATATCAAATTTTCATTTCTATACAAAAGTCCTTCGAGAGGTTGTAGTGGCACAGTCTCTTAAGCTCTTTCCTTGAATTATGTTTTACAAAATATATTGTGAACAAAATATCTTTATATATATATTAAAAAGCACGAATGAGCTTTCGATAAGAGACCTAAAATTGTAATTCTTTAGTGTTTAGAGTTTTAATAATAAAATTCTATAATAGAGACCTAAAATCTTGATATATTAATATTTAGAGTTTTAATCAAGATATAATTCTAAAATGCACAGAAAAGAAGATAGAAAAACAGCACTATTATTTTTCTTAGTCCTTAATTTCTTCTTTTGATCACCTATACCCCTAATTTTCATTAAAATTAGAAAACACTATTAATTAAAGCTTCAATATTGATAAAAGTATAGAAAAAGAGATATTACTAATTAGGGGTTAATAACGACAAAAATATTTTTAATAATAATAGAATTTGGAAAATAAATAAAAGAAAATGTGACTTTGTTCTCTACAATTCTAACTCAATTTTGGAGTGTCCTTGTGTAAGATGGTCATTAACCACATATGTGGTGTACCACTATAGTAACCCTAGATTTTCTAGTCTCGATTACTTTTTAGATTAATCTAAGAGAAAGTACAATTCTACCATCAAGGGTATTTTAGTAATTTTTCACCTCGTTGTTAAAACGTCCTTGAGAAGCGAAGACTAACAAATTTCGTTTTGTTGACACCCAAGTTTGTCGTGGTGGGTAATTTTAGTTGTATCTCAAGTTTTAGCAATTATTTAATTCATATATATTTATGATTCTTTTAATTATTTTAATAATTATTGCTATTTTCATATTTCATCATTTTCATTATTTTATACTTCATATTTTTCCATTATTTTGTGTACACTCATTATTTTTATCATTTTATGTATTTTTGTCATTTTATTATTTTATGCACATATTATTTCCATTATTTTATATACCTGACCATTCTCACTATTTTATGTACTTTTACACTTTCATTATTTTACGTGCTTTTGATTTTTTTTTTTATTTCATGTTCCTACATCATTTCCACCATTTCATTATTTTATAAAATTGTGTTTTTATTACTTCATGTGTTTTCTTTTTTTTCCTTTTATGTTATTATGTACCTTTTCTTAGAATATATATATATATATATATATATATATATATATATATATATTCTTTTAATCCTATTTTCCTTTAATTAGTGGGTATTGGTATTTAATTTAGTAAATAAGAATTAAAAACAAAAAAAATGGAAAAACGGCAGAGCATGCAGCTCGGCCAATACCGCCGACACCAGCTTCACGCTTCTGATCTTGCATCTTCCTTCAATCCAACTCAGAACCTGGCCTCACTCCATCATCATCACCTTTAGCCCCTGTCATTCATCAACTTTGGTTATAAATAGGATTGAATTGGAGGAGTTAGAGGAAGAAATCAAGGGAAAAAAAGAAGCAGCGAGTTCTTCGGCCTCCACCATTTCTCCTCCTCCCTCTGCCACTTTCGCCGCGACCACCCACCATCACTAGCTCTGTCGTGCCATTTGGAACCCAACGAGCCTTACCAAGCTTCCGGAGATCGGCTGAACACGGAGAAAAACGTGATGATCCGGACAACACGTTTCCTGCCCGGACCCCATTTCTCCCCAACCGTGGCTCAATCCACCGCCGCACCACCACCAGAATCTTCTCCGGAAGCTGACGCACCTCCCACAACAAAGTCCGCCGCTGGAAAATCTTCTTTGCCGTTGCCGGCCACCGCTCAAGGAGAAGCTCTGATTTCGTGAAGAAGAAGAACAGAACGCATTGTTTTAATCACTTTGGGTAAACTTACAACTTAGGTCCTTTCTTGTTTCCTTATACTACTTAGGTAACTTAGTTTAATAGTTTTCAGTTAATCCACTAAACAACTTTAAAAGTTAACAGTTTAGGCACTATTAGCTACAACTTTTGTTTTGTTTTATGGTTATTATTATTATTATTGATGTCGGGAGGCCTAATCTACTTAAAATGCCCAAAAAGGTCTAGTAAAAGGCCAAGTCAGTAGCCCATAATAAGGGCCCCCATTAAAAACTTAATTAACTCATAACCCGAACAAGTCAAGGACATTATCGGATGTAATAAGAACTCACCCGAGCATATTGAGAACATTCCCGATTCCTGGATCATATATACCCGAATATGTTAAGGACACGTGTCCTCTGACACGCCACCATTCGATATTGGGATATTACGATATTGTCACACTATGACTATGGACTATCAAAGCACTAATCATACACACCTTTCAAGCACTAATAATACCAAACAGAGGACCCACCTCTATTTTCCCTACTTGATTTTCGAGTCCGTCGTACTTTACGCGGATCTCAATGGCGTTCAGTAACGTCAAAATAGGAGGACAGTGGCGGCTGCTCACACAGATCCGCCACCAAATGCGCCGTTTGTGGGAACGGCGGTGGCCTCCAAGATCAAGCCCCACCAACGGAGTGCGAGGGTCATTCCCGTTCCCGCCCATCCAGGCCGGAAGGAGGAGACTTGACAGACGGCCTCACAGCCGATCCCAGCTATCAGAACTCATCTGAAGATACTACTCATGGGGTGACCTCCTTATAGCCAACCTCCAGCCTTCGCCGGAGTGACATTCGACGATTGGATCTAGACCTTGTCCAAGCGGTACGGATCGTGCTAAGCGAAGAGCGGAGCAACCACTAGCCGCCTAAGCGTTCCTACAGGCCACAAGGCGAGTGGTGATTACGGCAGAGATCACCCAGTCTAGAGATCGGACGGCAAGAGGCCCAACGAGATCTCTCCCTGGACCATCGGAGCCGCTAGAGGTCCTGGTGCCCAAGGGTACACAGAAGAGAGCGGTCACCAAGGCCAGAAAGGTTAACAACTGAAGATTCAAGGGATGAAGTTATCCGAAATATGTTGCACCGTTTCGAGCAAGTGGAGAGGAATTCAAGCAGACCAGAGGTCAAGTACGAGGCCACTTTGGAAGACGGACCATCCACCCGCCGGATTCAGAAAAGTCAGATGCCCCGGATATTCAATCTGCCCCACCCTCTTGAAGTCTACAATGGTACGGGAGACCCGGACGCTTTCATCCGGAAGTACAAAAGGGCAATGTAGCTTAAGGGAGCCAACGAAGTTGCTCTTTGCATGTGCTTTGATGTAGCCTTGGGAGGTCCGGCGTCAGCATGGTACAACTCTCTTCTCTCTGACTCCATTACTTCATTCGGGGACATGGCCAACAAGTTCAACACCCATTTCATCGGGTGCAAAGGATCAGCCAAGAGGGTCATCCAAATGTTCAACATCAAGCATGTGAACATTCATGAATTTGTAGAACTATTCAACAGGGAAGCGATCTAGGCATCGAACCTGACAGACAATATCCGGATCATGGCCTTCACTAAGGCACTTCTCCTGAACTCCAGATTGACATACATATTATCTCAGAAGAACATCACTGACGTAGAGGAAATGTATGCAGTCACGCAGGAGCACATGATATTACAAGAGCTGTTGTCCCAAAGGGAGGGGAAGCAGGACAACAAAGACAACCGGGAGCAAAGGAGAGATTCCCCGAAGCCTACGGTCATCAGGCATTAGGGAAGTTGGGGAGGCGGAGCACAAATTGCACACCATTGAACACAACCCAGACCAGCATCCTCTCAACTCTACAGAAACAGGGAAGTGGGAGCATCAGCTGGCCGAGGGCCATGCTGGAAGAAGCAAAGCATAAATAATTCTTCCAAGTACTGCCAATTCCACAGGGACAATGGACACGATACCAAACAATGCTACAATTTAAAGAGGTACATCGAGTACATCATCAAGAAGGGTTCCCTGAGGGAGTACATAAAAATGTCATCGGACGATGGAACTTCCCGAGGGAAGGGGAAGACCGAAGGAGATGCTTTTGGTACGGACAGGAAGAACAAAGGAAGGAAGTCTTCGCCCCAAGCTACTAGAATATTGAACACCATCACCGCCACCCTAGGGACAAAGGCGAGGAAGAGGAAGGCCAGGGAGATAGCTTCTCTAAGCTCCAGAGACCCAGCCTCGAGAATCAAATGCGCTGACAGAACGGAACCATTGATGTCATAAGTGTCCTCTGTGACGATGGCTCAAACGCAGATGTATTGTTTGTCGAAGCCTACAGGAGACTGAAGTTGAGATCAAGCAAGTTGAACCCTGTCAAGACAACAACTTACAGAGTAGGACCGGATGAGCTACCAGTACTCGGGTGCATCAAGCTCCCAGCTATGTTCATAAGAACAGGGCCTGAAAGGCAGTCCCGATATACAACACTGATGGTCAAATGCCTGGTCATTGACGTCCCTTCGGCCTACAATGCAATCATTGGGAGAGAAACACAAGGGGCTATCCATATGAGAAGCGATGTGAAATATCTCACAATGACTTTTGAAACCGAGGAAGAAGACGCCTCTATTTATGTGAGCCAGAAGGAGGTTAAGGACGTCATGACATTAGCTCAGAAGGGCCCAAAGTCAGGCAGCTCGAATGAAGATGGGGAGGAAGCAACTGAGACCAAAGAAGTCACCTTGGAGGGAGACCGAACCACCAGAATTGCCAAACACATGCCTGAGGATAGTAAGGCGAAACTTGTATGATGGGGAGGAAGCAACTGAGACCAAAGAAGTCACCTTGGAGGGAGACCGAACCACCAGAATTGCCAAACACATGCCTGAGGATAGTAAGGCGAAAATTGTAAACCTCCTTCAAATGAATAAAGATCTATTCGCCTACTCTCCAAGTAATATGCCCGAGATCGACCCGAAAGTAATTCAACACAGTTTACACATCGACCCGAACGCGAGACCTATAAAACAAAATAAAAGAAACAATGCATCATTCAAAAGAACCTTCATCAAAGAGCAAATCTCGATGTTACTTGCCGCAGGTGTCATACGTGAAGTATCTTATCCCGAGTGGCTGAGTAATCCCGTAGTAGCTTCCTGGGAAGATAGCGACAAACTGCGCATGTGCATAGATTTTACAAATGTGAACGATGCTTGCCGTACCCAACACCACCGGTTAATAGGCTCGTGGATTCTATAGCCGAACACACAAGGCTTAGATTCCTCGATGCATATAGTGGGTACCACCAAATCCAGATGATTCCAACTGACGAAAAGAAGACATCCTTCATAAGCGACTTTGGCACGCACTGCTACATCAAGATGCCCTTTGGGCTCAAGAATGTCGAAGCAACTTATCAAAGGTTGATGGATAGAGTATTCTCTGAACAGATAGGGAGGATTCTCGAAGTGTACGTCGACGACATCATTGTCAAAAGCAAAGAGGAAGGTGATCTTATCCGGGATCTCGAAGAAGTGTTTAGTCAACTTCGGAAGTACAGACTTCGGTTGATCCGGACAAATCTATTTTCAGAGTAACTACGGGAAAATCCCTCAGATTCATGGTATCCGAACGTGGCATAGACTCGAATCCGAAAAAACTAAAGCTTTGCTAAAGATGAAGACACCTTCTTCGGTCAAAGATGTGGAGATGTTGCTTAGAAGAATAACAACCCTAAGTCATTTCATATCGCAGTATAGGGATAAGTGTCGCCCATTCTTCAAACTCCTGATGAAGGAAGGTGCGGAACCCAGAATAGTTGGTGTTAGGAAGGGGGAGAAATTCGTATGGAACCCCGAATGTCAGAAGGCTTGGGAGGAGATTAAGGCATACCTCTTGATGCCTACCCTTCGGCAACCAACCGAGGACAGACCTTTAATAGTATACCTAGTAGTACGGAAAAAGGTCGTAAGTTCGGTCCTCGTACAAGAAGACGATCAAGGAAAGCAGTGGCCTGTTACTATGTGAACAAGTCATTACATGGTATCGAACTTAACTACCCGATGCTTCAGAAAGTAGTATACGCCTTGGTCCTATTAGCCAGAAGGTTAAAGCCATATTTCCTCGAGTTCTCTATAGTAATCTGGAGTAACGTGCCTATCAAAGACATCCTCAAGCGGGTAGATCACTCCGGAAGATTATCAAAATGGTGTATTGAGTTGAGAAAATAATAAGTTAAATATGAACCGATGAGAGCAATCAAAGCACAAACTATGGCAGATTTTATTGCTGAGTTACCCTAAGGATCTGAAGATGAACATTCGGTGATCGAGGACAATCCCGTATGGACACTTTATGTTGACGGAGCTTCGAGATCAGATAGACAAGGAGCAGGATTAGTTCTCGAAGGACTCAAGGGAATGAAGGTTACCAAATCCATCAAGGTTACTTTCCCGATAACAAATAACGTCGCCGAGTATGAAGCTCTAATTGCCGGATTGGAGTTAGCAAAGTAGGCAGGTTCAACAGATGAATAGGGAGTATGAGGTCAAGGAACCAAGTCTCAAAAAGTACGCCGAAGCTACCTACCGAGAAATTAGCGATACAATTCGAAAGATTGCACATTAAGAAGATCCTGCGAGCACTCAACTCCGAACCTGATTGACTCTCGAAGTCCGCTTCATACGATGAAGAAAGAAAGAATCCATTTTCAACTATCTCCGAGTACTCAACATTACTTCGGGATTGAGAGTGCCCTACTGGAAGTATCTCACCGAATGAATACTCCCAGAGGATCCAATCGTGCCAACCAAAGTGAAAAGAAAATCAAGCATGTTCATTATCATAGGCGACAATCTATATCAAAAGGTTTTTTCGTCACCTATGCAAAAGTGCATCGGGGAAGTAGAGACCAGAGGTATTTTAACAAAAGTACACGAAGCCAAGTGCGGGTCACATATCAAGTCGAATGCACTAGCTACTGTCATACTAAGGCAAGGATATTTCTTACTAAATCTGAAGGAAGAGGCCACGAAATTGGTCAACAAATGTAAGAAGTGTCAAGAGCATGCCCTGATACAAAGAGTCTCCTCGGAGTATGTAACATCCTCGGACTATCCAATACCCTTTGCCATCTGGGATATTGACTTAATTGAAGATCTACCAATGACTCCCGGATGACTGAAGTACTGTGTAGTGGTCGTAGACTACTTTACGAAGTGGATAGAAGTTGAAACATTGGCGTCTATAACAGCTGAGAACATCAAGAAGTTTGTTTGGAAGAACATCATTTTCAGATTTGGGTGCCGGAAAAGTACTTGTAGCGGACAACGGGATTCAATTCACCGATGGAGGATTCCAAGAATTCGCTAAAGAATTCAGGATCAAACTCCACTTTGCCTTGGTTGACCATCCTCAAAGCAATGATCAAGTCGAAGTATCAAACCAAACGTTGAAAGATGGACTAAAGAAGAGGCTCGGAAATGATGTGGACATCCACCTCACTCCCACACAAGAAACGCCAAGCCCATTCCAAGGCCTCAATGGACCCATGACACGGTCTAGGTCAAAGAAGGTGCAAGAGAGGCTCCAAGCGTTTATGAGGATCATGGCACAAACCGAGGAGCGGAATGAAGATCGAGACCAAGACCTCAAGCTTCAACTCATGGGAATTCAAGTGGAAAAGACCCCAAACCATTTGGGAAGCATCACCTACACTTCCCTTAAAGCCGAGGGGAGCGCCACGCGCTCCACGCGCCACCACTCCTCTCCCACGCGCCCCACGCGCTCACCACCACCCCGGATCGAGGCGCCACCACCCATGGACAGCTACCTAGCCTTCCCCAACCTTGGAGATGCCGGGAAGTAGCCCCACTCGCCGGCCAAACGCGCAACGCGCCACTTCAAGGCCGCGCGTGTGGGCCACGCGCCACCATGGTTGGGCCGGCCCAAATTCCTCCCATTTCGGCCCAATCCTCCTTTATATCAGATTTTTATCTTATTTGACTTATATTTGAACAATATTTATGTTATTGGAAGATGGGAGGGAAAGTAGGTTAAAGTGGAGGTCTTTACTCACTAGTTTGTAGTAATGGTTGGTCCTTGCCCTCCATTACCACAAATGGTGGTTACCTTTCACTTTTCCCTCACCATTTTTAGTATTATCATTATGATTTCTTTTGTATCATGGAAATGGTAAGTAACCCTAGGGTGTTTGTCAAAAGTGTTACTACACTTTGGACAATAACCTCCACTTACCTTTCCTATTTAAACTAGCAACTAGACATTGTAAAGGTAGAACTCATTTGATGCTATTGCTGCCGAAATCTCTCCTTCCATAAGAGATTATTGTGGCTTTTGGTTCTCACTTCTACAATCCATTCCCTTGTTCCATAATTTTTGGTTCAAGAATTATATCTAGTATTGCTTGATCAAGTAGTTAAGAGGTGCTAGATCCATCTCCTTCCCTTGGCTTCTAAAGTATTGTTCAACCTTGTAGTTGAAAGGTGCTTTGCTAAGCCGAAATCATCAAGAGATTTTTGCTCATCTTCCAAGCTAGATCCTTCCAAGAGTTGATCATTTTCGGTGATCACATCAAGTGGTATCAGAGCTTTGTTGCTTGGTTGATGTTTATGTTGTAAGTTTCTTCAAAGAAACCTTTTGTTTTGATTTGCAAACTTTGAAGAAACTATTCTCTTCCTTTCTCAAAGAGTGACCGAAACTTATGGTCATTTCTTGCAAAGTGGAAGTGCAAAGTTGCCACTTCTTGTAAAGTGCAAAAGTTACCATTTCTTGCAAAGTAAAAGTGCAAGTTGTTGTTTTTATGATGCTATGATGTTGTGAAGTGAAAAGTTTGTTGCCTTTGAAAAAGGGATCAAGAAAAAGTACAACTCTTAAAGAGAGAGAAAAGTTGTGTGTTCTTGCAAGTTCATCAAGTTCATCTTGAGTTCATATCAAAGTTCATCACAAAAAGTACATTTGATCCAAAAGTGCTTAACATCTTGCATCCAAAAGTGTTTGTTGCTTGCAAAAGACCTTTCTTTACCACACCTTATTTCTTTCAACCCCCATCTACCCTTAAACTTTTCAAAACCTAGTTTCAAGTAACTAGTGCTCTCTTTTTCTACTTGTATTCGGTTTTGCTAGTGTGTTCTTGTTTCCATTGTTGTGTCTTCCTTGAACAAGGTTGAAAAAGGTTGTGGACTTGAGAGGTTAAAGCCAATCAAGAGTGATACACCATTGAGAATCCTCCTTGAGTGAAACACAAGAGAGAATCCAAACACAAAGAGAGGGTTTATACTACTAACTTCCTATTTTCAATTGCAAAAGAAAGAATCTTTGTTGTAGGTATGTCAACCGATTCTTCTTCATCACACCCACCTCCTCCTCCTAAGTCAACGTTGGAAGAAACTCTTGTCAACCTCATGCAAGAGCTTAAAGAGATCAAAGTGCAAATGGTCACTACCAATGAGAAAGTTACAAGACTTGAGATTGCTCAAGGCAAGCTACCGGAGAGCTCCCATGCCCAAGGTGTGACCGATGCCACAAGGAGGGAACCGCCCCAAAATACTCCCCAAATTGCTCCTAGCATTCGGCCTCTTGGTCCACCAAGGAGAGGCCGAATGGTTGAGGAGGTTTCGGAGAGTAGTGAAGAAGAAGAACACCATGAAGCACCACCTCCCCTCCGAAACCCTAGACGGCGGATCTTTCAAGATAAGGTGCAAGCCAAATCCTATCTTGAAAGAGACTTGGATGAAGCCGAAGATTATGAAAGGAGCCACTTCCACCGAGGGTTTAACCGAAACCTAGGAGAAAGAGCCCAAGTTCAAGATCAACAAGCTCTCAACAATGTGAAGCTTCAAGTTCCACCTTTCTATGGTTCAAGTGATCCGGAGGAGTTCCTCACTTGGATGAACAAAACCGAAAGGGTCTTTGATGTCATGGGTACAATGATGCTACCAAACTCAAACTAGCTATCATTGAACTTCATGACTACGCCATCATTTGGTGGGAGCAAGAACACCAAGCAAGAGCTAGAAACCGCCAAGCTCCCATTGCCACTTGGGAGGAGCTCAAGCATGCCATGAGAGCTCGGTTCATCCCATGCTACTACGAGAGAGAATGTGCTCAAAGGTTGCAACACCTCACCCAAGGCAACCGAAGTGTTGAAGACTACCAAAAGGAGCTTGAAAGTGCCTTGATGAGGGCTAATGTCAAGGAGAATCAAGAGGCAAAGATGGCTCGATTTTTGTATGGTTTGAGAGATGACATCTCTCGTGCGGTGGAGCTTTGTGATTATGGGAGTTATCAAGAGCTAGTGCACAAAGCCACAAGAGTTGAGAAGCAACTCAAGAGAGGAAGTTCCTACACTTCCTACCATGCTTCCAACCGAAACTCATGGAGCAAGCCCACTACCGCCAACAAGCCTTCCACCTCCAAACCCTACCAAACCGCCACCTCCAAGCCTCCCTACTCCTCCCATGCACCACCGAAACCCCCATCTCACCCTAATCCCTATTCCAACCCACTACCGAAAGCACCCTACCCCTCCAAATCTACAAACCCGCCACCTCAAGCAAGAACCGTTGAATGTTTCAAGTGTCTTGGCAAGGGACACTATGCAAGAGAGTGTCCCAACAAGAAGGTTATGGTGATCCGACCCAATGGCGACATTTCAAGTGAAGATGAGGAGGAAGTTCCACATGAACTTCCTAATGAAGAGACCGACGAAGAAGAGGGAGAGTTGCCTCTTGAGGGGCATATCTTGGTCACAAAGAGAGTTCTCCAAAGTTCACCAAGGTTGACCGAAACTTCACAAAGGGAGAATCTCTTCCAAACAAGAGCCTTGGTGAATGGCACACTTTGTAGCCTCATTGTGGATAGCGGTAGTTGTGTGAATGCCGCAAGTGAAGACATGGTCCATGAGTTGCATCTCCCAACCAAGTTGCATCCGAAACCCTACCAACTCCAATGGGTGGATGATAGATCATTTGTCAAAGTGGTGAAGCAAGTTGAGGTGCCAATCCGAATTGGCAAGTATGAAGACACCATCACTTGTGATGTTGTGAGGATGCAAGCCACTCATATCTTACTTGGGAGGCCATGGCAATTTGACAAGGATGCCATTCATCATGGAAATGCCAACAAGTACATCATCTCCCATCAAAGCCGAAACCTAACCCTACTCCCACTCACACCCACTCAAGCTTTACAAGACCAAATCCATTTGGCTAACAAAGCCGAAAGCAAGAGGAGGGAAATGGGAAGGAGAAGAGAGAAAGAGTGAGAAGGATCAAGGATCCTTGAGAGAAAAGAAGGAGTGTGCATATGTGGGAAACACTTCAAGAGAGCAAGAGAGAAAACAAGAGTGCATACCCCACTTGGCCAAAGAGAGAGATTTTAAAAGAGCACTTTTGCAAAACAAAACTTGTTTTCTCATGGTTCCAACTTCATGCATGCTAACCCTTGAACAAGTATCTTCTCTTTCTTTGGATGTGCAGGATCTCTTGAAGGCATATGATGATGTTTTGAGGACCCTTGCGGCCTCCTCCATATAGAGGATTGAGCACCAAATTGACTTGATTCCGGTGCTCCACTTCCCAACAAGGCCGCCTATCGGACTAACCCTCAAGAGTCCAAGGAGATCCAAACCCAAGTGCAAGAGTTGCTCCAAAAGGGCTTCATCAAAGAGAGCCTTTCGCCTTGTGCCGTGCCGGTCATCTTAGTGCCCAAAAGTGATGGTACTTGGCGGATGTGCATGGATTGCCGACCCATCAACACCATCACTGTAAAGTATAGACATCCTATCCCTAGACTTGATGATATGCTTGATGAATTGAGTGGTTCATGTGTTTTCTCTAAAATTGATTTGAAAAGTGGATATCATCAAATTCGCATGAAAGAGGGTGATGAATGGAAAACGGCATTTAAAACTAAGATTGGCTTGTATGAATGGAATGTGATGCCCTTTGGACTAACCAATGCACCTAGTACTTTCATGAGATTAATGAACCATGTTTTGAGGCATTTCATTGGAAAGTTTGTGGTTGTCTACTTTGATGACATATTGGTGTATTCCAAGAATCATGTTGAGCATATTGATCACTTGAAGCATGTTTTAGATACACTTAGGCTTGAGAAGTTGTATGCTAAGTTTGAAAAGTGTGTCTTTGCTACAAGTGAAGTTAACTTTCTTGGATTTGTGGTGGGAAAGCATGGTGTTAGGGTTGATGAAAGTAAAGTGGTAGCAATAAAGGAATGGCCCATTCCTAAGTCCATAACCGAAGTGAGATCATTCCTTGGTCTTGCTAGTTTTTACCGGAGGTTTATCAAGGACTTTTCCTCTATTGCCGCCCCTTTACATGAGTTGACTAAAAAGAATATTGTGTTTGCATGGGGTAAAGCCCAAGAGGAGTCTTTTCTTGCTTTAAAATCTAAATTGATGAGTGCTCTCTTGCTTGCTTTACCTAATTTTGAGAAAGTCTTTGAGATTGAATGTGATGCAAGTGGGATTGGCATTGGTGCCGTTTTGCACCAAGAGGGCCGCCCCATTGCATATTTTAGTGAGAAATTGAATGGTGCTACATTGAACTACTCCACTTATGATAAAGAGCTTTATGCTCTTGTGAGATCTTTGCAAGTGTGGAGTCATTACTTGTTGCCTAAGGAGTTTGTGATTCATACGGATCACCTCTCCTTGAAATACCTCCAAGGTCAAGGCAACTTGAATAAAAGGCATGTTAGATGGATAGAGTTCATTGAATCATTTTCCTATGTGATTAAGTACAAGAAAGGGAAAGAAAATGTTGTAGCCGATGCCTTGTCTAGGAGATATGTGCTTCTTACCTCTCTTGATGCTAAGATTATAGGATTTGATTGTTTGAAAGAAATGTATAAGCATGACCTTGATTTTGGTGAGATATATGCTTCTTGTGCTAAGGGTGGCCGAAATGGCTACCACATATTTGATGGCTTCTTGTTTAAGTTTAAAAGGCTATGCATACCAAGGAGTTCCATGAGGGAAGTCATCACTAAAGAAGCCCATGGTGGCGGCCTAATGGGCCATTTTGGTGTCCAAAAGACACTAGAGACTTTGAAGGAAAATTTCTATTGGCCGGGCATGAAGAAAGATGTCACAAGGATGTGTGCAAGATGCATCACTTGTCACAAGGCAAAAGCCACTCTCCAACCGAAAGGGAAGTACACCCCTCTTCCTTCTCCTACTCTCCCTTGGGTTGATATTAGCATGGATTTTGTTAGTGGCTTGCCTACAACCTCACATGGACATGATGCTATTTTTGTGGTTGTTGATAGATTCTCTAAAATGGCACATTTCATTCCATGTCATAAGAGTGATGATGCATCTAAAGTGGCCGATTTGTTTTTCAAGCATATGGTTAAATATCATGGACTTCCTAGGTCAATTGTGAGTGATAGGGATTCTAGGTTTCTTGGACACTTTTGGAGGACCTTGTGGTCTCGGTTGGGGACTAGCTTAATGTTTTCTACCTCTAGTCATCCCCAAACCGATGGACAAACCGAGGTCACTAATAGAACCCTAATCACTATCTTGAGAACCATCCTTAGGAAGAATTTGAAAGAATGGGAGAAATGTTTGCCACATGTTGAGTTTGCTTATAATCGTGCATACCATTCTTCCACCTCATTTAGCCCATTTGAGATTGTGTATGGATTTAATCCTCTAACACCTTTGGACTTGATTGCTTTAAATCATGATGATCAAATTGATGTAAGTGGGCAAAAGAAAGCCCAACAAATGAAAGACTTGCATGCTAAGGTTCATGAACAACTTAACAAGATTAATGAGTCTTATGCAAAAAGGGTGAACAAGGGCAAGAAATTTCGAACCTTTGAGGTAGGGGATTGGGTTTGGTTGCACCTTAGAAATAAAGGTTTCCACAAGCTAGGAAGAGCAAACTTTCACCTAGAGGAGATGGACCTTTTCAAATCACAAAGAAGATCAATGATAATGCATATGTTCTTGATTTGCCATGTGATGGTTCATATAATGTTCATGCAACTTTTAATGTTTGTGATTTGCTTCCTTTTGAAGGTGATACGGAAGAACCAAATCCGAGGTCGGATTCTTTTCAAGAGGGAGGGAATGATGTGGACATCCACCTCACTCCCACGCAAGAAACGCCAAGCCCATTCCAAGGCCTCAATGGACCCATGACACGGTCTAGGTCAAAGAAGGTGCAAGAGAGGCTCCAAGCGTTTATGAGGATCATGGCACAAACCGAGGAGCGGAATGAAGATCGAGACCAAGACCTCAAGCTTCAACTCATGGGAATTCAAGTGGAAAAGACCCCAAACCATTTGGGAAGCATCACCTACACTTCCCTTAAAGCCGAGGGGAGCGCCACGCGCTCCACGCGCCACCACTCCTCTCCCACGCGCCCCACGCGCTCACCACCACCCCGGATCGAGGCGCCACCACCCATGGACAGCTACCTAGCCTTCCCCAACCTTGGAGATGCCCGGAAGTAGCCCCACTCGCCGGCCAAACGCGCAACGCGCCACTTCAAGGCGCGTGTGGGCCACGCGCCACCATGGTTGGGCCGGCCCAAATTCCTCCCATTTCGGCCCAATCCTCCTTTATATCAGATTTTTATCTTATTTGACTTATATTTGAACAATATTTATGTTATTGGAAGATGGGAGGGAAAGTAGGTTAAAGTGGAGGTCTTTACTCACTAGTTTGTAGTAATGGTTGGTCCTTGCCCTCCATTACCACAAATGGTGGTTACCTTTCACTTTTCCCTCACCATTTTTAGTATTATCATTATGATTTCTTTTGTATCATGGAAATGGTAAGTAACCCTAGGGTGTTTGTCAAAAGTGTTACTACACTTTGGACAATAACCTCCACTTACCTTTCCTATTTAAACTAGCAACTAGACATTGTAAAGGTAGAACTCATTTGATGCTATTGCTGCCGAAATCTCTCCTTCCATAAGAGATTATTGTGGCTTTTGGTTCTCACTTCTACAATCCATTCCCTTGTTCCATAATTTTTGGTTCAAGAATTATATCTAGTATTGCTTGATCAAGTAGTTAAGAGGTGCTAGATCCATCTCCTTCCCTTGGCTTCTAAAGTATTGTTCAACCTTGTAGTTGAAAGGTGCTTTGCTAAGCCGAAATCATCAAGAGATTGTTGCTCATCTTCCAAGCTAGATCCTTCCAAGAGTTGATCATTTTCGGTGATCACATCAGGAAACGTAAAGGGAAAATGGACCGAAGAGCTTCCACATGTCTTATGGAGCTACAGAACTACACCTCGACGGTCAACCGGAGAGACCCCATTATCCTTAGCTTATGGGACCGGAGCACTCATCCCAATTGAAGTAACCAATCCATCTCTCTGAACAACAGTCTTCGAACATAATGCAAACGAACAAGACCTAGGGACGAATTTAGATTTCCTCGAAGAAAGAAGGGAAGAAGCCAAACTTCGAAAAAAAGCATTTCAGCAAAGGACTGCAGCTTCGAAAAATTCAAAAGTTAAGACAATAGATATCAAGATTGGAGACCTAGTTCTAAGACAAACCAAGTTAGACTCTCAAAGACCAAAAGGGGGTGCATTCGCCCCGAACTGGGAAGGCCCATTTGAGGTAATTGCCGAAGAAATGAATGGCGTGTATAAATTGTTAGATCCCGAAGGTAAAGAGTTAGCAAACTCATACCATTCTGAAGCACTTAGGAAGTACTATGTGTAACTCGAAGTTAGCCCAATAAATTGACAGAAACATTCAGGAAAAGGACGTAGGTCTCGAGACCGAACCTCTATAAACTAAGTGCCAAAAAAATTTAGAACTAAATTCATTAAAATGATCCCGGATGATTACTTACAAAAGTCCCGAAGGATCATACAAAAAGAAACAAAAACAAAGGGAAACTAAAATCACTAGGGTGGACTGGTTCAAGGGCCCTTAGGAATTCCTCCCTGTACGAAGAAGGATCTACGGGTCGTTCATCCATGTTGTCAAGCCCGGAGAGGTCCAGATGAGGGTTCTGTTCTAGAATATGCCTCCTGGCCAGACATAAGCCTTGATCAAACTTCTCAACCGCCAAGTCCATCACTCTTGTTACCGCGTCTCGCCATTCCTGCAGCTCCTCCTGGAGGTCCTTGAGGTCTTTATTAGTATGATTCTTCAGATTTTCAAGGTTGAACTCAAGTTCCTTCTTCTCTCTCTCGAGGACTTTAACCTTCTTTCGAAGGTCATACTCGGAGTCCCTCTGAGCCGGAACTGTACCCAGGAAAGTAGCTTCGGCCTTAGCCAGCTGGGCAGTGACAGCAGGATCCGGAAGATATCCCTCAACACCATCATCATGAAGAGTTAGTGTAGGGGAGCTTGACGTCCAGGACACCTGAAGCAGTTGCTCGTAATGGAAAACTATTTGAATGGGTTTTGCCACTACAGCTAAGGCTTTGGTAGCCCTTTCATTGGCCTGGTTACGGCCATCGTCCATCTTCTGGACATCTTCCTCGTCCATGAGGTTTTGGTCCTCATGGACAAGCCACTTTGGTTCCCTTGGGATGAGATCCATCCCGTATCGAGTGAGCTCGGCATCACGCTCCTGGCTTGCCTTCTCTTGGGCCTCCCTCCAGTTCGGACCTATACAACAGAATTGGGATCGGGCGACATCATGAAACGGGTCGTCTCCGAACATCCGGGAAAGATTCCCAAAAATATTTCAGAAACACATGTTATTCAATGATATTGTTCGATTACCTAAGCTGAAATCCATGGGCAGAACACTTGGAGCCTGCTCTTCAGCAATTTCTGTCGCCTTGTATTAACCTCGGAGTCGCCGCTTCTTATCAGGGGAAGGACTTTCCCAATCATAAGCATCAAACAAGTCCTCCAAAGTAGTGTTCATCTTCTCCAAACAAACTGGGGAGCAAACATCGGGGGGATCGGATAGAACTACTTCTGGGGCATCCTCTTCATCCCTCTTCCTTTTCTTCGACTCAGCTGCCGGAGACTGGGAGGGGCCTGCCTTGGTAGACTTTCCCTTCTTCTGGGAACCTTTGAATAAGGCCTGGAGGTTGACCTTCAGAACCATTTCTATAGAAAAGAGAATACAATTAGTTAATACAAAAGGAATACAAAGGAATCAAAAAATATGAACCTTGAACAAAAGTCGCGTTCGAGATTTTGCCCCGCATACGCTGAATCAGGGTCAGATCCTGCGCGGTTGGGGGCACTCTCTTTGATACCAAGTGCCCCCAAGTCTCCTTAAATGACTCCCAATTGGGATAGGACTCCTTGGGTAATCAAGTTCCAGTTTATTGTTACAGGTAATGGTTCAGGATGCTCATCCCCGAACCAGTCGACTTGTCATCATAGTTTATTCCAAAAAACTTTGTAGTTTTCCCGAGCTCCCTCCATTGCAACAAAAAAGAAGGATCTTTGACGTCCACTAGCTCACCGACTTTATAAATGGTCTGGAAATTCCAAGACGTTTCGGCAAATGAGGTTAAACCTTTTGGAAGGATTCCCTCTAGCCCGAAATAGTAAAAGCAGTTTCTCGGGCTCGACACTATTTTGTAAAATTGAAGAAATGTTGATATCTTCAGCTCCACCCTGAACACTTGGCACAACACAAGGAACGCGTTGATATGGCAGTAGGTGTTCGGGCTCAGCTGGTTGACTGCCAGGCCATGTGATCCAGTTAAATCTAGGACAAAAGGGTGAGGGGGAAGCCTGAACCCGCACTCCAATTGACACCTAAAAACTACTAGAGAACCGAAGCCCGACTCGTAGACACGACATTCGGGCGTCAACACCTTAATGGTTACGGTATGGGGAAGGAAGAAGTCACGTTGCTAGCTCCTTATTAATTCCGGAGTAGCCTTACTCCGGAAGTGCTCAACTTCAGACTACTTCCTTCGGGGATGGTCCCACTAGTTTCTAAAAAGTCTCCCGGAGGGCGAGTAGAGGAAGAAGTTGGATAAGGGGGGCCATTTTCATATACCTCGAGAGACGGGCCGGAGGAAGCGGTTACGTGTAGATGATTGGAGGAACTCAGGCATAGCACTGGATGCCGCATTGACGATTGAATGGTAACAGCGATAGAACTTATAAACGGCAGAAGCACCTTCCTGACTGTCGGAAGCAATGGCGGCTTCACTGAGGAAGGGTGCAAGATACTCTTCTGGGTCGACTTTCTCGACGGTTCTCCACCTTTGAAAAAAGCTTATGCCTCCTTGAGTGACGGATTGTCCGTCGTGGAAATTTTATTACTTAAGAAAGAAGAATTGAGAGCAAAGGAAGCAAGAAGGCAAGAATGAGGTGAGAAGCAAGTCAAGTTCTATTCCTTATTTAAAGATGTCCGGGAAGACGAATCATCACTAAACACAAAATCTCCACTGTTGATCAAAAGGAGCAGTTAATGCACGATCGAAGGTGGAAGGGCAAGTAACTGCCTCGAAGGAAACCACCTCAATCAAAATCTCGAACCATTATGGTCCGAGAAAATCAAAAGAGGGATAAAATGTCCCTAACATTGAAAATGCTCGAACCATAATGGTCCAAGAAAATAAAAAAAAGGATAAAAATGTCCCTAACATTCAAAAATCTCGAACCATAATGGTTCGAGAAAATCAAAAGAGGGATAAAACATCCCAAACATTGAAAAAGCTCGAATCATAATGGTTCAAGAAAATCAAAAGAGGGATAAAAATGTCCCTAACATTCAAAAATCTCAAACCATTGTCCAAGAAAATCAAAAGGGAGATAAAAATGTCCCTAACATTCAAATATCTTGAATCATAATGGTCCGAAAAAATCAAAAGAGGGATAAAAACATCCCTAACCAAAATCTCGAACCATGATGGTCCGAGAAAATCAAAAGAGGGATAAAATGTCTCTGACAATCAAAATCTCGAACCATGATGATCCGAAGGGGAACAAAAGTTCCCACTTTTCAAAAGCTCGAACGATGATGGTCCGAAAAAACCAAATGAGGGATAAAACGTCAATAACCAAAATCTCGAACCATGATGGTCCGAGAAAATCAAAAGAGGGATAAAAATGTCCATAACCAAAATCTCGAACCATGATGATCCGAGAAAATCAAAAGAGGGATAAAAACGTCCCTAACTAAAATCTCGAACCATGATGGTCCGAGAAAATTAAAAGATGGATAAAATGTTCCTAACAATCGAAATCTCGAACAATGATGGTCCTGAAACCAAAAGGTGAACAAAAGTCCACTTTTCAAAAGCTCGAACCATAATGGTCCGGGAAACCAAAAGGGGGACAAAACAAGTCCCCATTTTTTGAAAGGACAACGAGTCACCAAATTTTTGGGAAAAGGTTCAAAAGCTGAAATGTTATCATTTAGGAAAAGGTTCAAAAAATTGAACGTAGTTATTCGGAAATCAAAATCTACTTAAAGAAAAATTTGGAATCCTTACGGTCGGCCAAATTACTAAGGGGGACTTGATGGCCGCTAGGCCCAATCTACTTAAAAGGCCTAAAAAGGCATAGCAAAAGGCCAAGTCAGTAGCCCAGAATAAGGGTCCCGTTAAAAACATAGATCCGAACAAGTCAAGGACATTACCGGACATAATAAGAACTCACCCGAGCAAATTGAAGATGTCACCGCACGCCGCCCGAGCCCGGTTGCGGAGGCGGGGGCGCCGGGACGCCGGAAGCGGAAGCCGGAATGGAAAGGAGTGGCAGGTCCATCGAGACCCGCCGCGCGTAGCGGACCCGAAAACGGAAAGATTGTGGAAGCAAACTAACGGAAATTTCATGAGTATAACCAAAATAAAATGCAACCATACAATTCATGCATCAGCAACAGAGTAAGCCTCGCCCTCCCTGGACGAGTGCTTACGCACCGAACATAGATACAGATAGAGTTCACAGAACCTAGGGTATCTAGCAAGCGCCAAGCGCCGTAACATGCAAGAGCAGAATATACACATACTTATACGATCATCGCAATCATCCAAAAATATGCACATGCAACTACAGAGCCGACCCTAGGCCTAAACGTCAAAATACCTCGCGGGATTCAGACCAAGTAGACAAAATCCCAGCCCGCAAGGTACTGCTGCTGCTCAACCCAACCAAGGCAGAAGCCTCACGGAAACCAACTCCGCTAGTTGTTTACCAAGTCTACCTGAAATCCAAAAACAGAACCCAAAAAGGGTGAGTCCTAAAAGGACCCCGTAAGGGATTTGGGGTAAGATAAGCATATGTAACCCTGCAAAACAGAAAGATAATAATATACAGAATATATGCGACAGAAAACGGAATATCGTGCATGTAATAAAACAGATCAGAATCCCGAAGGATGTGCGATATTAAATCGCCATAAACCCCTATAACCAATCAGGCAGCGGCCTCCCTCTAAGGGAGTCGAAGCCGGCTATTACGGAAGCATGGTGCACCACTGGGTAGCGAACCCACAACCGTCGTAGGGTTAATGACAAAGTATGCCACAAGGCATACACCTACAAACGTAGGGTTACTGCAGGCAGGTATGCTACAAGGCATACACCCACGAGATCACGTAACGTACCTTAAAGCGAAATTCCCGAAATACTGCAAAAGCGAAGTGCTACAAGACATACACCTACAGACTACAGAATATGCTCTAGGCATATAATACCAAATACTGCAGCAGAAAATGAAACTGAACATACACCTATCTTACCAAAAATAGCGTAACCAAACCCTTACCTTACAAATCCAGTATTTGACCGATTCGGATGATTTCCAAACCACGACCCGAAACTCCGAAACCCCTCTTTTTCTCACCTCGTAACCTCGAATCGACAAACCAAGTTGAATTAGAATCCTTATCGACCACACTACCAAACTACACCCCGACCCCAAAACCTAAAATCCCGTAACTTCCGTAAAATTCCGATTTTCACGTAAACGTCGAATTCGTAACCAACCTAGACAATGCGAGATTATACATTGACAACATCATACAATAAGCAGAACCGATCAAATCCAACCTTAAACCCTTCATTACCCGCCATTTTCCGATAATCCCGCTTAATTGTAACTTTTCCATTTCTTAACCGAATTCAACATTTCAAACTTCCATCCACTCCTAAATTCAACCCCAACACCATATTAACATCCAATTTAACCAAAATGAACCTCCAACATTGAAAAAGAATCATTCCAAAATTCGGTTCTTAATCAACTTTTCATCCAACTTCCAATTCAATCCATTCAAGCTTCCAAATAATTATATTAATCACCAATTCCACTTCCTAAGCATGCTTACTAACCAATTACACCAAAATCAATAAAACCCCTTCACTTATCAATTCGGCCAAAGAGGGTTTTCTCACCCAACCTCCATTTCAATCCAAACAAAGTTCCATTTGCACTCTTTAATCACCAATTACATTTCTTAAGCAAGATCACTAACCAATTTCACCCAAACAACCACAACTTCTTCACTAATAATTCGGCCAAAGAGGGCTTTTTCCCTCAACTTGTTTTCCATCAAATTAAATCCACACATAAACTTAGAATCATGCTAGGATTAACATACTTGAAGCATGAAGCAAGATAACAAACACACATTATTTTGGAATTTTTCCAAAAATTCGGCCAAAAAAGAAATCTTCATCCAAGATGTGTTTTCCAAAATCCAACACTTGATTAATACTCCCCTACTACCCAAGAACAACATACTAAAAGATGGGAGGGAGAGGATCATCCTAGCTAGTAGCTAAGAACAAACCCATAATTTGAGAAATCTCCTCTTTTCTCCACTAATCTCCAAAACCAATGAGAAAAGAGAGCTTAGGGAGTTACTTACCACATAAATCACCCAATTCCTCTTTGATTTCTTGCAAGATGAAGAACCCCAAGCTTAAGGTTGAGCTTCAATGGAGGCGGACAGAGGAAGAAGAAGAAGAAGAAGAAATGAAAAAGAGATGAAATAATAGCTTTTTGTGAAATATATATCCCATATATATTTCCATCTCTTTTTCATCTTAAATAAGAATAGGACAAGTGTCCCTCATCACACACACACACATGCTGCCGAAATTATCATCTGCTGCAGCCCATGCTGACTTTTATTTAATTTGCACCCAATTGCAAATTAACTCCCAATTTTTCCGAAAGTTCCAATTCTTTTTGCCCAAAAATAATTATCGGATTCCAAAATTAACGAAACTCGGACACAATCTTCAGAATATTATAACATGCACAGAACATTTTTCAGAAATTCATTTACCAGTCCAGAGTGTCCTACCGAGCTCGCTGAACCCGAACCAAAACCCGACGTGCGAGCGTGTCAACCTTAACCGAAATTCCGTCACTCCAAAATTCTATAAAAATACTCATAAATTCCATCTTAAATCATAACACAACTTACCCAAAAGCCGTCAGAAAATTTCCATCCCGAGCCCCGGGATTCCCGTCCCGAGCCCCGGGAGTCGCCCGGAACCGAACGTCCCGCCCCAAATATTAAACTTCACAACCACCACCGGGACGTTTCCACGACTCCAAAACTACAAACGGCTTCTCAAACTGAGATCTCGAGAGCGCTACCGAGCCCGCTGTACGTCCCGAGGCGACCCGACAACCCCGGCGCGAGAAAAATATTTTGGCGAAAACGTCCGGGGACCCACAAGACCTAAAATACGGAAGGGTTCGCCAACCTGATACTCGGATAGGGCTCGGGAGCCGTCTGAACGCCGAAAAACGTGACCCGCAGGCCAAAACCGGAGCCCCGGGTCACCCGGTCGCAACCCGCTCGGGGTGACCGTAACATTCTCCCCCCCTTAGAACTATTGGTCCTCCAAGAGTAGACTTAACCAACCAGACATGTGTCGCTAACAACCAGAAATTATAAACATTACTCTAACCCAGAACAATCGGACCACCGTACTGGTGCGGCGGGAGTGGTAGTTTCGACTACCATACTGAGCCTCACGGCGTCCCACCCTCCGGGTGCATCTTATTGCACCCGAGACGCTTGCGGTATTTCTACCGAGACAACCCCGCATAAGACGAGCCTAAATCTAACCGATCCACAACAGGCTATCCTGGAAGATACCACGTAAAACAGAAACAGTTGGGGGGGGAAAGATCAACCTAACAACTTACTCTAGAAACTCATGAGAACCGATAAAATTCGGGGTAACTTGCCCCGCCTATCAAATCCTACTGTCCCTCTGAACGGTGCTACCTCCAGTCAAATTCTGTCACCAAACTCAGATTCAAGAGCCCTACGGCGACGGTTCGTATAAACAGTGGTGCAGTCGTTCGCGGTTTTAATCCGCGCCTGTAACAATCTGATCTTTGCCGTAGACTCCTCAAAAAGCTCGGGTCCCAGCTTAACCCGATCAGACGCATCTGTCCAACAGTATGGTGTCATACACCTCCCGTACAACACCTCATAGGGTGCCACGTCAAACGTAGTCTGAAAGCAATTGTTGTATGAGAACTCTATCAAAGTAACTGCTAGTCCCAAACTCCTCCAAAATCCAAAGTACAGATTCGCAGCATATCTTCCAGTATCAGAATCACCCGCTCCGACTGTCCGTCCGTCTGTGGGTGATAAGCTGTATTCAGATGGAGTCGCGTGCCCAATGCTTCATGAAAAGCAATCCAGAACCGTGCTGTAAAACGCGGATCACGGTCAGATTCAATGGAGTCTGGTGCTCCATGTAAACGTACAATCTCCCTGATGTAAAGCCGGGCAAGCTTCTCCAGTGCAGCGGCCGAATAGGCAGAAAGTGTACGCACTTTGTCAGCCGATCCACAAAAACCCAGATAGCATCATGATGAAACCGTGTCAGGGCAGTGCAGTCAGAAAGTCCATCATAACATTACCCCACTTCCAGACTGGAATGGGCAGAGTCTGCAGTGTCCCTGCCGGTTCCTGATGCTCAAACTGCTCGAGTGTGGCTCCTCTAAAATATCATTCCAGAACTCCCGATCCTCCGGTACACAAAGGCGGTCTCAGAAGTATAGCAATCCTTGCCTATACTGAAACGTCGGTAACACATAAACCCTTATCTTCCCCAGATAACTTCTTCAATACCAAATCTCTACCTTGCGCTACGCGCATCCTATCAAGCCACTCAGGATGTATAATAAGTGTAATACCCTGAGCACGCTCCCAGAGCTGCCACCTGTGCCAAAGGCACGTCAGACCACTCTTCTCAGACCAGTCCCCAACATTTCCTCCCTTAACTAACCCGGTATACCTCCTGCTCAGTGCATCGGCAACCGTGTTGCCCTTGCCAGAGATGTACTCGATACAACAATCATAGTCCTTAATGTATTCGAGCCATCTATGCTGCCTCAAATTAATTCCTTTTTCGTAAACAGATATTTCAGACTCTTATGGTCGGTAAGAATCTGAAATTTATTACCAAACAGATATTACTTCCAATGTTTCAAGCGCATAATTTACTATAGCCAACTCCAGATCATGTGTCAGTCAGTTCAGCTCATGCGGTAGCAGCTGCCTCGACCCATAAGCTACCACAAAACGCTCCTGCACCAACACACATCCCAAACCAGACGTAGAAGCATCCGTATACTTCACATATGGCAAGATCGGATCTGAAAGAGTCAGAATCGGAGCGTTAGTCAACTACCGCTTCAACTCCTGAAAATTCTGCTCACACCTATCAGACCAGATATACGGTTGACCCTTCTTGGTCAACTGCGTAAGCGGAGATACCAGAACAGAAAATCCCAGTACAAACCTCCGACAATATCCTGCTAACCCTAAGAAGCCCCTGATCTCCCGTACCGTGATGGGTTGTTTCCAATCCCGAACTGCCCTCACCTTCTCTGGATCCACAGACAGACCATGCTCAGATATAATGTGTCCCAGAAAAGTGACTTCCCGGATCCAGAACTCACACTTTGAGAATTTAGCATAAAGCTGATGTTCCCAAAGTGTCTGCAGAACTACCCTCAGATGATCCCGATGCGAATCCTCATCCCGAGAATATATCAGAATATTATCAGTAAAAACCACCAGAAATGAGTCCAAGTACGGTCGGAACACCCGATGCATCAGATCCAAGAATGCCACCGGAATATTGGTCAGCCCAAACGGCATAACCGTAATCTCTAAGTGTCCCAATCGGGTGCGGAAAGCAGTCTTAGGTATATCTTCTTCCTTCACTCTAAGCTGAAAATACCCGGATCAGAGATCAATCTTTGAGAAAACCCTCAATCCCCGAAGTTGATCAAAAAGATCATTAATCCTCGGTAACGGATACTTATTCTTCCCAATAAGAGCATTCAACCGTCTGTAATCAATACAAAGTCAGAGTGTTTCATCATTCTTCTTAACAAACAAAACCAGAGCACCCCACGCTGAAGTGCTCGGTCGGACGAAACTCTTTTGCTGTGATTCCTCCAGTTGCTTCTTCTACTCCCCGCATCTCGAAATAGGCATCCGGTAGGAGGAATAGATATCGGAGCGACTGATCGCAAGTGGATGTCAAACACAATTCCCGCTCTTATGGTAATCCGGGCAACTCCTCCGGGAATACTGCGGAAAATCTCGAACCAACGGTAACCCATCCAACTTCATCCTAATACCGGCTCCATTCAGATCATAGCATTCCCTACACCAACTATCGACAGCTGATCCAGAATCTGTAGCTCCTTACTGTGCTGTGCGATAGTCAAACCGGTCGGAGTCGTGAGAGGTAGTACCTCTCCAGAAACCATAATGGTACGGGTTGCACAATCAACGTGCACAGAGTTCTTGGATAGCCAGTCCATTCCAAGAATAACATCATAGTCTCGGCGTGTCTAAAACCAACAGATCCGATACTATCATGTCCGCCTACAGATATCGTACAACCCCGTACCATCTCATTGGAAAACAGAAACTGACTTCCTGCAGTTTTTACTAAATGCGTTTGAGGCAAAGTACTAACAGACAGATGCAGAGATGTAACACCTTTCTGTGTTACAATGGAAACAGATGCTCCCGTATCCAATAACGCATGCACCGGTATCTCATTCGGAAATATAGTACCTTACAGAACTTCCTGCTGACCCCTGCCCTACAATAAGAGGGCAATACCGTACCCAAAGAGTGTCAGACTTGCAACGTAAACATCGGCCCTCCTGCCGATAACAAATTCAACCGAAATGATACCTACTGCAAATCGGATAAGATCGTGCCGGTGGTGCTCCCTCTCTACCTCTACTAAATTGCCCAGGCCTGTTCGGCCGTCCAGAAATCTGCCGGTATCTTTTAGTATGTGTAAGGGTTTGGTTTAATGTTACGGTCACCCCGAGCGGGTTGCGACCGGGTGACCCGGGGCTCCGGTTTTAGCCTGCGGGTCACGTTTTTCAGCGTTCAGGCGGCTCCCGAGCCCTATCCGAGTATCATTTTGGCGAACCCCTCCGTATTTGAGGTCGTGTGGGTCCCCCGGACGTTTCCGCCGAAAATATTTTTCTGGAGCCGGGGGGTTGTCGGGGTCGTCTCGGGACGTACAGCGGGCTCGGTAGCACTCTCGAGATCTCAGTTTGGGAAGCTGTTTGCAGTTTTGGAGTCGTGGAGACGTCCCGGTGATGGTTGTGGAGTTTAATATTTGGGGCGGGACGTTCGGTTCCGGGCGACTCCCGGGGCTCGGGACGGGAATCCCGGGGCTCGGGATGGAAATTTTCTGACGGCTTTTGGGTAAGTTGAGTTATAATTTAAGATGAAATTTATGAGTATTTTTATAGAATTTTGGAGTGACGGAATTTTGGTTCTGTCGGACACGCTCGCACGTCGGGATTTGTTCGGGTTCAGCGAGCTCGGTAGGACACTCTGGACTGGTAAATGAATTTCTGAAAAATGTTCTGTGAATGTTATAATATTCTGAAGATTGTGTCCGAGTTTCATTAATTTTGGAATTCGGTAATTATTTTTGGGCAAAAAGAATTGGAACTTTCGGAAAAATTGGGAGTTAATTTGCAAATGGGTGCAAATTTAAAAGAAATCAGCATGGGCAGCAGCAGCCCTTTCTTTTTTTTTCGGCAGAAGTGTGTGTGTGTGATTATTGGGGACACATGTCCTATTTTTATTTAAAGGAAGAGAGGGATGGGCAAAAAGGGATGGAAGAATAGGAAGCCAAGAGGTTTAGTCACCGACTGCGCCCCGAGTTCAGGTGGGCTTTGAGACCTTTAGACATTACTTTGTTTCGGGAAGCGGTTATTAAGGCTCAACTCCTCGAGCAAGAGGAGGTTGAGAGTTACCTCACCTCCCAGCGAGGTTAGAGGAGTACGAGGGGTTCCATACAGCAGGGACCCCGGCAGATTTCTGGACGGCCGAACAGGCCTGGGCAATTTAGTAGAGGTAGAGAGGGAGCACCACCGGCACGATCTTATCCGATTTGCAGTAGGTATCATTCTGGTCGACTTTGTTACCGGGAGGAGGGCCGATGTTTACGTTGCGGGTCTGACACTCACTGGGTACGGGATTACCCTCTGACTGTAAGGCAGGGTACTTTATTTCTGAATGAGGTGTCGGTTCATGCATTATTTGATACGGGAGCATCTGTTTCCATTGTAACACAGAAAGGTGTTACATCTCTGCATCTGTCTGTTAGTACTTTGCCTCAAATGCATTTAGTAAAAACTGCAGGAAGTTAGTTTCTGTTTTCCAATGAGATGGTTCGGGGTTGTACGATATCTGTAGGCGGACATGATAGTATCGGATCTGTTGGTTTTAGACACGCCGGACTATGATGTTATTTTTGGAATGGACTGGCTATCCAAGAACTCTGTGCACGTTGATTGTGCAACCCGTACTATTATGGTTTCTGGAGAGGTACTACCTCTCACGACTCCGATTGGTTTGACTATCGCACAGCACAGTAATGAGCTACAGATTCTGGATCAGCTGTCGATAGTTGGTGTAGGGGAATGCTATGATCTGAATGAAGTTGGATGGTTTACCATTGGTTCGAGATTTTCCGCAGGTATTTCCGGAGGAGTTGCCCGGATTACCATAAGAGCAGGGAATTGTGTTTGACATCCACCTGCAGTCAGGTACTGCTCCGATATCTATTCCTCCTTATCGGATGCCTATTTCTGAGATGCAGGAGTAGAAGAAGCAACTGGAGGAATTACAGCAAAAGAGTTTCGTCCGACCGAGCACTTCAGAGTGGGGTGCTCTGGTTTTGTTTGTTAAGAAGAATGATGGGACACTCTGACTTTGTATTGATTACAGACGGTTGAATGCTCTTACTGTGAAGAATAAGTATCCGTTGCCGAGGATTGACGATCTTTTTGATCAACTTCGGGATTCGAGAGTTTTCTCGAAGATTGATCTGCGATCTGGATACTTTCAGCTTAGGGTGAAGGAGGAGGATATACCTAAGACTGCTTTCCGCACCCGGTATGGACACTTTGAGTTTACGGTCATGCCATTCGGGCTGACCAATGCTACAGCGGCATTCATGGATCTGATGCATCGGGTGTTCCGACCCTACTTGGACTCATTTCTGATGGTTTTTATTGATGACATTCTGATATATTCTGGAGATGAGGACTCGCATCGGGAGCATCTGAGAGTAGTTCTGCAGACACTTTGGGAACATCAGCATTATGCTAAATTCTCAAAGTGTGAGTTCTGGATTCGGGAAGTCACTTTTCTGGGACACACTATATCTGAGCATGGTCTGTCTGTGGATTCAGAGTAGGTGAGGGCAGTTCGGGATTGGAAACAACCTACCACGGTACGGGAGATCAAGAGCTCCCTGGGGTTAGCAGGATTTTATCGGAGGTTTGTACTGGGATTTTCTATTCTGGCATCACCGCTTATGCGATTGACTAAGAAGGGTCAATGTATATCCGGGTCCGATAAGTGTGAGCAGAATTTTCGAAGTTGAGGCGGTAGTTGACTAACGCTCCGATTCGACTCTTTCGAGATCCGATCTTACCGTATGTGAATTATACGGATGCTTCCACATCTGGTTTGGGATGTGTGTTGGTGCGGAGCGTTTTGTGGTAGCTTATGGGTCGAGGCGGCTACGACCGCATGAGCTGAACTATCCGACACATGATCCGGAGTTGGCTATAGTAATTTATGCGCTGAAACATTGGAAGCAATATCTGTTTGGTAGTAAATTTCAGATTCTTACCGACCATAAGAGTCTGAAATATCTGTTTACGCAAAAGGAGCTTAATTTGAGGCATTGCAGATGGCTCGAATACATTAAGGACTATGGTTGTTGTATCGAGTACATCTCTGGCACGGGCAACACGGTTGCCGATGCCTTGAGCAGGAAGTATACCGGCTTAATTAAGAGAGGGAATGTTGGTGACCGATCTGAGGAGAGTGATCTGACGTGCCTTTGGCACAGGTGGCAGCTCTGGGAGCGTGCTCAGGTTATTACACTTATTATACATTCTGAGTGGCTTGATAGGATGCGCGAAGCGCAAGGTAGAGATTTGGTATTGAAGAAGTTATCTGGGGAAGATAAGGGTTTATTTGTTACCGACGTTTCAGTATAGGCAGGGATTACTATACTTCTGAGATCGCCTTTATGTACCTGAGGATCAGGAGTTCTGAAATGAGATTTTCGAGGAGGCACACTCGAGCAGTTTGAGTATCAGAAACCGGCAGGGACACTGCAGACTTTGCCCATTCCAGTTCGGGAGTGGGGCAATGTTACTATGGACTTTCTGACTGCACTGCCCCTGACACGGTCTCATCATGGTGCTATCTGGGTTTTTGTGGATCGGCTGACAAAGTGCGTACACTTTCTGCTTATTCGGGTCATAGACCCTCTGGAGAAGCTTGCCCGGCTTTACATCAGGGAGATTGTACGTTTACATGGAATACCAGACTCCATTGTATCTGACCGTGATCCGCGTTTTACAAAGACGGTTCGATTGCTTTTCATGAAGCATTGGGCACGCGACTCCATCTGAATACAGCTTATCACCCACAGACGGACGGGCAGTCGGAGCAGGTGATTCTGATATTGGAGGATATGTTGCAAATCTGTACTTTGAATTTTGGAGGAGTTTGGGACTAGCAGTTACTTTGATAGAGTTCTCATACAACAATTGCTTTCAGACTACGTTTGACATGGCACCCTATGAGGTGTTGTACGGGAGGTGTAAGACACCATACTGTTGGACAGATGCGTCTGATGGGATTAAGCCGGGACCCGAGCTTTTGAGGAGTCTACGGCAAAGATCAGTTGTTACGGGCGCGGATTAAAACCGCGAACGACCGCATCACTGCTTATATGAACCGCCGCCGTAGGGCTCTGGAATCTGAGTTTGGTGGCAGGATTCGACTGAAGGTAGCACCGATCAGAGAGACAGTAAGATTTGGTAGGCGGGGCAAGTTACCCCGAATTTTATCGGTTCTTATGGGTTTCCAGAGTAAGTTGTTAGGTTGGGTTTCCCCCCAACTGTTTCTGTTTTATGTGGTACCTTCCAGGATAGCCTGTTGTGGATCGGTTAGATTTAGGTTCGATGTCGGGGTTGTCTGGTAGAAATACGGCAATCGCCTCGGGTGCAATAAGATGCACCCGGAGGGTGGGACGCCGTGAGGCTCTGTATGGTAGTCTAAACTACCACTCCCGCCGCACCAGTACGGTGGTCCGATTGTTCTGGGTTAGAGGGGTGTTCATATTTTCTGGTTGGTAGCGACACCTGTCTGGTTGATTCAGGCTACTCTTGGAGGACCAAGAGTTCTAAGGGGGAGAATGTTACGGTCACCCCGAGCGGGTTGCACGGGTGACCGGGGCTCGGTTTTAGCTGCGGGTCACGTTTTCAGCGTTCAGCGGCTCCCGAGCCCTATCCGAGTATCATTTTGGCGAACCCCTCCGTATTTGAGGTCGTGTGGGTCCCCGGACGTTTCCGCCGAAAATATTTTTCCGCGCCGGGGTTGTCGGGGTCGTCTCGGGACGTACAGCGGGCTCGGTAGCACTCTCGAGATCTCAGTTTGGGAAGCCGTTTGCAGTTTTGGAGTCGTGGAGACGTCCCGGTGATGGTTGTGGAGTTTAATATTTGGGGCGGGACGTTCGGTTCCGGGCGACTCCCGGGGCTCGGGACGGGAATCCCGGGGCTCGGGATGGAAATTTTCTGACGGCTTTTGGGTAAGTTGAGTTATAATTTAAGATGGAATTTATGAGTATTTTTATAGAATTTTGGAGTGACGGAATTTTGGTTCTGTCGGACACGCTCGCACGTCGGGATTTGTTCGGGTTCAGCGAGCTCGGTAGGACACTCTGGACTGGTAAATGAATTTCTGAAAAATGTTCTGTGAATGTTATAATATTCTGAAGATTGTGTCCGAGTTTCATTAATTTTGGAATTCGGTAATTATTTTTGGGCAAAAAGAATTGGAACTTTCGGAAAAATTGGGAGTTAATTTGCAAATGGGTGCAAATTTAAAAGAAATCAGCATGGGCAGCAGCAGCCCTTTCTTTTTTTCGGCAGAAGTGTGTGTGTGTGATTATTGGGGACACATGTCCTATTTTTATTTAAAGGAAGAGAGGGATGGGCAAAAAGGGATGGAAAATATATAAGTCATATTATTACATAATATTAGACTTATTTCATTTTCTTCTTCTTCTTCATCTTCTCCAAGTGCTGCCGAAACTTCCATGGAAGCTCACCTCCAAGCTTGAGTTTCTTCTTCTTAGTGGAAATCAAAGAGAAATTGGTTGCTAGTTGTGGTAAGCTTCCTTCCTTCTACTCTTTTCATGTTGGAATTAAGGTTTGATGAAGAAAAGAGGAGATTTTGAGAATTTTGGGTTTGTTCTTCACTACATGTTAGGATGATTCTCTTCCTCCCATCTTTTAGTATGTTGTTCTTGGGTGGTAGGAGAGTGATAATCAAGTGTTGGATTTTGGAAAACACACCTTGGATAAAAACCCCTAAATTGCCGAAATTCTTGGAATTTTTCAAAATGATGTGTGTTTGTTATCTTGGTTCATGCTTCAAGTATGTTAATCCTAGCATGATTCTAAGCTTATGTGTGGATTCAATTTGATGGAAAACAAGTTGAGGGAAAAAGCCCTCTTTGGCCGAATTATTAGTGAAGAAGTTGTGGTTGTTTATGTGAAATTGGTTAGTGATCTTGCTTAATAATTGCAATTGGTGATTAAAGAGTGCTAATGGAACTTTGTTTGGATTGAAATGGAAGTTGGGTGAGGAATCCTCCTTTTGGCCGAATTGAATAGGAAAGGGGTTTTGTTGATTTTGATGCAATTGGTTAGTAATGTTGGTTAAGAAATGGAATTGGTGATTAGTGTGTTTAATTAGAAGCTTGTGTGGATTGATTTGGAAATTGGATAAAAAGTTGGTTGAGAACCGAATTTTGGAATGATTCTTTTCCAATGTTGGAGGTTCATTTTGGTTAAATTGGATGTTAATATGGTGTTGGGGTTGAATTTAGGAGTGGATGGAAGTTTGAAATGTTGAATTCGGTTAAGAAATGGAAAAGTTACCATTAAGCGGGATGATCGGAAAATGTTGGGTAATGAAGGGTTTAGGGTTGGATTTGATCAGTTCTGCTTATTGTATGATGTTTGTCAATGTATAAGCTTGCATTGTCTAAGTTGATTCTGAATTCTGACATTTCTGTGGAAATCTGGAATTTTACGGAAGTTCTGCCGGATTTTAGGTTCTGGGGGTCGGGGGTGTAGTTTGGTAGTGTGGTCGATAAGGATTCTAATTCAACCTGGTTTGTCAGATTCTGAGGTTCTGAGGTGAGAAAAAGAGGGGTTTCGGAGTTTCGGGTCGTGGTTTGGAAATCATCCAGAATCGGTCAAATACTCTGGATTTGTAAGGTAAGGGTTTGGTTACGCTATTTTTGGTAAGATAGGTGTATGTTCAGTTTCATTTTACATTACTGCAGATATTTCAAGTATTATATGCCTAGAGCATATTACGTGAGTCAGTAGGTGTATGTCTTGTAGCACTTACATTTTGCGGTATTTGGGAATTTACGCTTTAAGGTACGTTACGTGATGCGTAGGTGTATGCCTTGTAGCATACCTGTGCATTAACCCTACGTTTGTAGGTGTATGCCTTGTGGCATACTTTGTGCATTAACCTACGGCAGGTTGTGGGTTCGCTACCCAGTGGTGCACCATGCTTCGTAATAGCTTGCCGACTCCCTTAGAGGAGGCATCGTTCGATTGGTTATAAGGGTTTATGGCGATTTAGTATCGCACATCCTTCTGATTCGATCTGTTTTATTACATGCACGATATTCTGTTTTACATCGCATATATTACGTATATTATTATCTTTACATTGCAGGTTACATATGCTTATCTTACCCCAAATCCCTTACGGGGTCCTTTTAGGACTCACCCTTTTTGGGTTCGCTTTTGGATTTCAGGTAGACTTGGTAAACAACTAGCGGAGTTGGTTTAGTGAGGCTTACGCCTTGGTTGGGTTGAGAGCAGTACCTTGCGGGCTGGGATTTTGTCTACTTGCCTGAATCCCGCGCGAGGTATTTTGACGCTTAGGCCTAGGGTCGGCTCTGTAGTTGCATGTGCATATTTTACGGATGATTGCGATGCTCGTATAAGTATGTGTATAATACATTACATTGCATGTTACGGCGCTTGGCGCTTGCTAGATACCTAGGTTACGTGAGCTCTATATGTATCTATGTTTGGTGCGTAAGCACTCGTCCACGGAGGCGAGGCTTACCGTTCGATGCATGAATTGTATGGTTGCATTTTAATGTGGTTATACTCATGAAATTTCCGTTAGTTTGCTTCCACTTTCATTTCGCTCTTTGGGTCCGCTACGCGCGGCGGGTCTCGATGGACCTGCCACTCCTTTCCATTTCGGCTTCCGCTTGGCGTCCGGCGCCCCGCCTCATGGCCGGGCTCGGGCGGCGTGCGGTGACAAGTTGATACCAACTTGTCACCGCACGCCGCCCGAGCCCGGCCATGAGGCGGGGGCGCCGGACGCCGAAGCGGAAGCCGGAATGGAAAGGAGTGGCAGTCCATCGAGACCCGCCGCGCAGCGGACCCGAAAACGGAAAGATTGTGGAAGCAAACTAACGGAAATTTCATGAGTATAACCAAAATAAAATGCAACCATACAATTCATGCATCAAAGAATGCAGTAAGCCTCGCCCTCCTCGGACGAGTGCTTACGCACCGAACATAGATACAGATAGAGTTCACGAACCTAGGGTATCTAGCAAGCGCCAAGCGCCGTAACATGCAATGTAATGTAATATACACATACTTTTACGATCATCGCAATCATCCTTAATATATGCACATGCAACTACTGAGCGACCCTAGGCCTAAACGTCAAAATACCTCGCGGGATTCGACCAAGTAGACAAAATCCCAGCCCGCAAGGTACTGGCTGCTCAACCCAACCAAGGCGAAGCCTCACGGAAACCAACTCCGCTAGTTGTTTACCAAGTCTACCTGAAATCCAAAAACAGAACCCAAAAAGGGTGAGTCCTAAAAGGACCCCGTAAGGGATTTGGGTAAGATAAGCATATGTAACCCGCAAAGCGAAAGATAATAATATACGAATATATGCGACGGCGTGTAATATCGTGCATGTAATAAAACAGATCAGAATCGAAGGATGTGCGATATTAAATCGCCATAAACCCCTATAACCAATCGTAACGACACCTCCTCTAAGGGAGTCAAGCCGAAGCTATTACGGAAGCATGGTGCACCACTGGGTAGCGAACCCACAACCGTCGTAGGTTAACAGACAAAGTATACCACAAGGCATACACCTACAAACGTAGGGTTAACAGACAGGGTATGCTACAAGGCATACACCCACAGATCACAGAACGTACCTTAAAGCAGAAATTCCCGAAATACCGCAAAATGTAGTGCTACAAAGACATACACCTACTGACTACGAATATGCTCTAGGCATATAATACTCGAAATACTGCAGCAATGTAAATGAAACTGAACATACACCTATCTTACCAAAAATAGCGTAACCAAACCCTTACCTTACAAATCCAGTATTTGACCGATTCGGATGATTTCCAAACCACGACCCGAAACTCCGAAACCCCTCTTTTCTCACCTCAGAACCTCAGAATCTGACAAACCAAGTTGAATTAGAATCCTTATCGACCACACTACCAAACTACACCCCCGACCCCCAAAACCTAAAATCCGGCAGAACTTCCGTAAAATTCCAGATTTTCACAGAAACGTCAGAATTCAGAACCAACCTAGACAATGCGAGATTATACATTGACAACATCATACAATAAGCAGAACCGATCAAATCCAACCTTAAACCCTTCATTACCCGCCATTTTCCGATAATCCCGCTTAATTGTAACTTTTCCATTTCTTAACCGAATTCAACATTTCAAACTTCCATCCACTCCTAAATTCAACCCCAACACCATATTAACATCCAATTTAACCAAAATGAACCTCCAACATTGAAAAAGAATCATTCCAAAATTCGGTTCTTAATCAACTTTTCATCCAACTTCCAATTCAATCCATTCAAGCTTCCAAATAATTATATTAATCACCAATTCCACTTCCTAAGCATGCTTACTAACCAATTACACCAAAATCAATAAAACCCCTTCACTTATCAATTCGGCCAAAGAGGGGTTTTCTCACCCAACCTCCATTTCAATCCAAACAAAGTTCCATTTGCACTCTTTAATCACCAATTACATTTCTTAAGCAAGATCACTAACCAATTTCACCCAAACAACCACAACTTCTTCACTAATAATTCGGCCAAAGAGGGCTTTTTCCCTCAACTTGTTTTCCATCAAATTAAATCCACACATAAACTTAGAATCATGCTAGGATTAACATACTTGAAGCATGAAGCAAGATAACAAACACACATTATTTTGGAATTTTTCCAAAAATTCGGCCAAAAAGAAATCTTCATCCAAGATGTGTTTTCCAAAATCCAACACTTGATTAATACTCCCTACTACCCAAGAACAACATACTAAAAGATGGGAGGGAGAGGATCATCCTAGCTAGTAGCTAAGAACAAACCCATAATTTGAGAAATCTCCTCTTTTCTCCACTAATCTCCAAAACCAATGAGAAAAGAGAGCTTAGGAGTTACTTACCACATAAATCACCCAATTCCTCTTTGATTTCTTGCAAGATGAAGAACCCCAAGCTTAAGGTTGAGCTTCAATGGAGGCGGACAGAGGAAGAAGAAGAAGAAGAAGAAATGAAAAAGAGATGAAATAATAGCTTTTTGTGAAATATATATCCCATATATATTTCCATCTCTTTTTCATCTTAAATAAGAATAGGACAAGTGTCCCTCATCACACACACACACATGCTGCCGAAATTATCATCTGCTGCAGCCCATGCTGACTTTTATTTAATTTGCACCCAATTGCAAATTAACTCCCAATTTTTCCGAAAGTTCCAATTCTTTTTGCCCAAAAATAATTATCGGATTCCAAAATTAACGAAACTCGGACACAATCTTCAGAATATTATAACATGCACAGAACATTTTTCAGAAATTCATTTACCAGTCCAGAGTGTCCTACCGAGCTCGCTGAACCCGAACCAAAACCCGACGCGTGCGGCGTGTCAACCTTAACCGAAATTCCGTCACTCCAAAATTCTATAAAAATACTCATAAATTCCATCTTAAATCATAACACAACTTACCCAAAAGCCGTCAGAAAATTTCCATCCCGAGCCCCGGGAGTCGCCCGGAACCGAACGTCCCGCCCCAAATATTAAACTTCACAACCACCACCGGGACGTTTCCACGACTCCAAAACTACAAACGGCTTCTCAAACTGAGATCTCGAGAGCGCTACCGAGCCCGCTGTACGTCCCGAGGCGACCCCGACAACCCCCCGGCGCCAGAAAAATATTTTCGGCGGAAACGTCCGGGGGACCCACACGACCTCAAATACGGAAGGGTTCGCCAAAATGATACTCGGATAGGGCTCGGGAGCCGTCTGAACGCCGAAAAACGTGACCCGCAGGCCAAAACCGGAGCCCCGGGTCACCCGGTCGCAACCCGCTCGGGGTGACCGTAACAGAAGACATTCCCAGATCATATATACTTGAACATGTTAAGGACACGTGTCCTCTGACACGCCGTCATTCGATATTTGGATATTACGATATTGCCACTCTATAACTATGGACTATAAAAGCACAAAGCATACACACCTTTCAAGGTAACTATTCATTGAATTCTCTTTGTGCTGTCATCTCACTTTCCCAATATCTGCTAATACCAAACAGAGGCCCCCTATTTCCCCTACTTGATTTTTGAGTCCGTCGTACTTTACACGGATCTCAATGGCGCCCAGTGTCAGAACACGACAGCACAGGAGGACTGTGGCGGCTGCCCACACAGATCTGCCACCAATTATTATTATCATCAATACATCAAATTAATTTTTTTAATTTTATTTTCACCATTATTTGAGTTTAATTTACTTTATAAATTAGTAACTTACTTTATTTTACTTTCTCGTAAATTTATATTTCTAAAATTTATAAAATCCTTTATTTTTTTTTATTTTTTGGTTATAAAACTTTTTAGTTAAACTTAAATACATATATTTTTCATATGGGATTTGTCAAATAAATCTTTTATAGAGTAGAAATATATTTTATTTTAGTCATTAGTTTCCTCTTTATTTAATTTATAAAAACTAATAAAGCATAGAAACAATTACTATAGTTTATAAATAAATCTTATGAAAGTGGTTGATAACTTTTATAATTTTGTTGTTTTCAACTTTTAATTTTTTTAAAGTATTAAATATTTTTTTCCTACTTAAAAATATTTTGAGTGCATAAAAAGTTTGTGTTTATGCATAAAAGCCGTACAAAAATTTCCAAAGTTTCCTTTTTGACACAAACTTTACCTTAAACTATCATAGGCCGTTAGAAAACCGTAAAAGCCTCCGTTCTTTTTTCGTAAATCTTATCGGCCGGTACCGGTAAGCTATTACTTGCGAAATCTCATATAATATTTCCTTAAATTCTTATCGCAAGGTTCTTGACTTCAAACACCAACTCTAAGCAATGCTTCCGGTTATCCGCGACTTGTTAGCTGACGCGTATTCCCGACTACATCCAAGTAAGGGGGATAAGATGAGTTTTTCCGTTGAGTTGTTTTATTTGCTTCATAAACAAACTCTTGAATAATGAACTTTAAAGTTAACAATTGGACTTAATAAAATATTCGATCGGACAACATGGGTAGATTAATTTAGTTATTCATGTTACTTTATAATTTCACACTTATAAGTTGTTATCACCTGGGTTGGCTTGATTGATTGGTTGATGTATGTAATGCTAGTAATATGCTACGACCATTATAGAAAAACTCGCTAGTAGCATGTTAGGTCCGTAAATGAACTCCTTTTGTTTTTATGTTAGGACCGGAAATTAAGGCCAAATGACGTTATAGTTATATGTAAGTGGTATTATCATGTTAGGGATGAAACCAAATGTTAGGATCATGATAGGACCATAAAGGTTACCCTAAGCCGATAGATAACAAGTTAGGCGCAAAAATGATGATTAAGCAAGGTTGGATAATAACTCATGAGGTGAGAGTGCACACAAGTAAATCAACTATTGAAACGTAAACGATTGGCATGACATCACGCAAATAACAGGATTTCAAGATAAAAGGTAGTAAAAGTAGGACATGGCATCACACGTAAAGGCTTAATAATTAAACGGACTAGTGGTTATGCATCATGATTGGATGTGGCATATTGTTTGATGTACTGCATCACATGATTGCATTCAAAACGGGATAAAATAAATTTTCTGGACAAAACATTTTCTCGGGATAGGCGGCAAGTTAGGGCACCTATAAGGACATAAGACCCAATGACAGACCTAATGTGTTTGGTGTCGAAACAAACGACCTTACATGGCCCGGAAATGTTTTAAGGGAATAGGCGGCAGGTTAGGGCAGCTATAAGGACATAAGACCCTATTACTGACACGACATGTCTGGTGCCAAAAAAATGACCTTACACGACCCACCATTAGTTAAGATGTGAGAGGTTTCCTGGATTCGGCCCTACGTGACTTAACTAAGCCGTATTTTTAGACGACAGGTTCGCAACGGATGGTTCAAACCAACTATGATATGCATGTGCTCTACCTTCTAGGATTGGTTGGCATTCACGAGAGGCTCTGCCTCGGCGTAGACATCCCATTAGGCTCTGGCCTGGCGGCATCCCTTGTAGCTCTGCTTAAGGGGAATTCCTAAGAATGTGGTGATGTACACACCCACCATATTAGGTTCATGCATGTGCTCTACCTCATGGATTGGTTGGCATTCAAGAGAGGCTCTGTCTCGGCTCGGCGTAGACATCCCATTGGTCTCTGGCCTAGCGGCATCCCTAGTGGCTCTGCTTAAGGGGCATTCCTGAGAGTGCGGTAATGTACATACCCACCACCCTAGGTTCATCCGACGGCATGTTTTGAAAAATGGTTTCAAAAATGTTTTATGACATACAGTGATCAAGCTAAAGAACATTCTTGCATTTAGATATTGGCATAAAGCAGGTTTGTCTAATTGTTTACTGTTTAAATGATCAGCTATATACTTATATGTCAGAATCTATCATGCTTAGAATCATTATTTTTGGATTTTTTTATTTCAGGTTATATTATGACACTAATGAAGGGCCTATAATCTTTCATCCTTACTAAGCAAATTGATGCTCACCCCATTTATTACAGGTGAGTTTTACGGGGAGAACTACTATGCCAACGCCGTTGACTCGGAGTACGAGCAGACGTACTTCAAGGAGGAGCAACTACCGGGTGTTGACGCGCAGTGAATTCTCGACATGATTTTCTGACTTAATGGATTTTGGGATAATAAAATAAACTTTGTTTATTTTCCGCTGCACTTATATATCTATATTCTATATTATTTTATTGGTGTGACTAAGTAACACCCGAGTTTATCGGATGTGAATTTATTTTATGTGAATGTTTTGTAATATTTTATCGAACAAGTTGTTTTTCGAAAAGTTTCAAATTTTCCCTAAATTTTTTGTTGGGTAAATGGGGTTTTACAACCACATACCTGCAAAATATCATATCTACCCCTCCCGTAAAATCTGCTTATCTTCTCTCTTCCTCTAGAAATGTTTGAACACCCAGCTCTTCTTCTAAAATCATAACCATTGCCCAGATTTCATCTCCGCCACCACCCATTTCATCTCCCCCGGTAACGAGTCATCTCTGATCTCATCGTCACGGCCTCAGATCTGTTCGTCTTTGCTTCTGATTTCATCACCGTGGCGATCTCCAAAATCACGATCTCAATCTCTGCGACCTTTGCAATTTGTTCAAGATCTGCATTCTCTAACCGCTGTCGCGATCAGCTCTGATTTGTGATGATTTCGGCGACGATGATGGCCGGATCTGGACGAAATCCCCCGACCACCATGATCTGCTGTTGAGGAAGCCCCGAAAAACGAGCTTGTTCGATCACGTTTACATGTGCGATTTTTCAGCTTCTTCATGTTTCTCCAATCATCAAATACAATTTTTTTAGACTTTTGTGCAGGTAGTTTTTTATAATTTGCAAACATTTATGTGATACAATTTATAATATTCATTTTGACACTTTAGCTATTTCTAATAGACAGAATTATTATTATTATTCTAATAGACATAATTGATTCTTGTGGTAGATATTATGGTTTGCTTCTCATTTGGTTCAATTTGGATGGTGTTTAATGTAGATAGTGTCGTCATTCTGAACTTTCTGAATTTTTTAATGGTTGATATCCAAATAAGTTAAGTAAATTTTAAAAATTGGAGCTTTTTACTCATAAATATTATTGCATTTTCATTTAGACAGTATATATTTTCGTGGTAGACGGTATTACTACGAATTACAGTTAGACAATATAATTAATTACAAATAAACAATCAAAGTATTATATCATGTTGCAAACACTTAGAGACATTGCAAAGAGAAAATTTCATTGCCTACTGAGACTAATAATTTTGAAAATCTCTTTCCTACAGTTTGCAATTTTAGTGTATACAATATTTGATGATGTAGCAAACATTTTTGCCTATCACATTAGACACTATGTTATCAACTATAATTGAACATATATATGTTTTATATTATGTTATAAATGCTATTGTACATTACAAAATGAGTTTTTACGATTTTCTACAAAACATAATTTCTAAAACATTTGTTCCACACTTTGCGTTTTGGTGTAGACAATATCTAATAATTTAGTAGACTGTTTTGCATATCGCTTTAGACACTATTTATATAATTATAATTTAATGAAAAATAATTTTATATTATGCTGTAATTAATGGGTAAAGTGCACCGAAGGTCCTGTAACTTTAATTATTGTACCACTAGGGTCCTGTTTTAACTTTTTATACTAATAAAGTCTTGTTTTCAAGTTTTTTCTTCATTAAATGGTCCTTTTAATGATTATTTTACTATTTCACAGAAATGGTACAATAATGAACATAAACTGAAATTTTCTTATTATACCACCCTCAAATTTTAAAATTCTACAAACAAACCCTCCAATCTACCCTAAACTTTTCAACTCACCTATCTCAACCACCATCCGACCCACCACCGTCGGAAAGCCACGGGCCAATGCTGGGACGCCACGGGCCGCAGCCGAAAAACCACGGGACCACAATTTGCGGCCTAGGCTTGCGTTTCGTAGCTTAGAGGGCGTTCTGGCGAAGGCTGTCATCGCTCCGGCGAGATTTCCGGTGGTGGTGGATAGGAGAGTGGTGAGATAAAGTGGAGAGAAACTTTTTAGGGTAGAATTGTAAGTATTTGTAAAAGTTATGGTAGAATTTTAGGGTTTATAAAAATTGAGGGTAAAATTGAAAGTTTCGTTAAGCGTTAGAGTGATTTTTATATTTTACAATTGTTTAAAAGGGAGCAAAAATGTCAAATAGGACCATAGATGATGAAAAAACTTGAAAACATGACTTTATTAGTACAAAAAGTTAAAACAGGACCCTAGTGGTACAATAATTAAAGCTACAGGACCATGGGTGCACTTTACCTTGTAATTAATTATACAAATATTTTTTATTATCTTTTAAACAGTTTACAGTCGGGCGGTCCGGTGCCATATCCAGCACGGTCTGACTGCGGTTCTGATGGTGGTCCGATGCTGGTTCTGGCTGCAGTCCAATGTGGTTCTGATGGTGGTCCAGAGATGGTTCCGGCGGCGGTCCAGTGGTTTTCTGCCTGTGGTTCCAGCGGCAGTAGTAGTGCGGTGGATGAAAAACAACAAACAAATATAATCATAAGTCATAAGTGATAATTAGAGTATTCATAATATTTTACATGCACACGATAATATTTTATATTAATATACACTTTCAATTAATTTCCTCAACTTAATAAATACTCCCTCCGTCCCATTATTTTTTAAACATATTGACTGGACATGCTGTTTTAGGTGGAGTTGGTTTTGAGTTTACTTGGTAGGTGGAAGAAAGGATGGAGGGTTTAGTAAATTCATGTAGATACCAAAGTTTACTAAAAGGGAAAAGTGTTTGAATAATTTTGAGACAGCCCAATAAGAAAAGTATTTTAAAATTTTTGGGACGGACGAAGTACTATAGTTTCTATATATTTTTATCCACGTTTGTTGAACGTGTTGTTTACCATAATTTAAAATTTTTAAATCATGAATGAGGCTTCAATATATGCTGAATGATTTATTTACCTTTTAATTTAAACCTATAATTTTGTGCTTTTAATAGGGCCAAAAACTGTAAATTACTATAAATAAGAGTTTAAAAAATACTCTCTCTATTAATAAAAAAAATTGTCACATTTGTTTTTATCGTTTTAAAGTATTTAATCTATGCTTTTTTCATGAATGTTTAGACATTTAAATATAAATATTGCATACGTGTATCATAATTTGAAAGTTTAAATTTTCTAAATTTATTTTTTCAATATTCATCTTTGTAAATATTTGAGTCAAATATGCTATCTTAAAACATGAAAGTCAAATGTGACAATCTTTTGCGGATGAAATTAGCTAGTAATAGAAATCTAAAAAGGATATGCAACTACATTTACATCTATAATTCTTTTTTTTTTGCATAAAATCAATGAACTTCACTTTTACAGTGCTTTAAACCTTCAAGTTTAATTTGAGAGTTCACAAACTTATACTTTTTCTCAGATAAAAATGCATACAAGTACTCATAATTTATAACTGTTATAGAATTAAATTTGGTGCAAGACAATTATGAAAGGATAAAAAACATTAATTACAATTGTATTAATGTTGAGTTCTAGGGAAAAAAGGCGCAAATGAATTTGTTTATTGCATTTTATATCACACTCTAGATTAATTTTAATATTCAACTCCACTTTTGTAGTCATTTAAACTTCTGAACTTCAATAGTTCACAAACTCATATTTTCTCTTAGAATAAACATTGATATTGAATTATATTAAATGAAAATTAAAATTTCTAAAAGGAAACTAAAATTTATTGACTATTTTAAATAATTAGAGAAACTCTATAAAAATATATAAATTAAAGAGATGTAGGTGATTTTGTATATCACAATAATATATCAATTATTAAATTTCTCTCATTATTGTAACTTTTAACGTACTACATGTTAACTTTTATACTCCCTCCATCCGTATATTGCAACACTTTCACTTGACATGGAGATTAAGATAAGAAAAGTTTGGTATTGACTTTCTCATTTTACTTTTTTCTATATTGAAAGATATATATCTAACAATCGAGAAAGAACAGTAAAATAAAATTAAACTATGACTATAAATATTCCAAGAATAAAAATTAAAAAATTATATCATTAACTAGAGAATTTTATTTGGAGAAGAAAGAGACTCTTATTGACTATTTTTGGTTTTTTATTTCTTAAAATTTAGAAGTAATGATAATATGATAAATTAGTATGTACAAAGTTACCAAAAGAGAAGTGTTGCATTATTTTTAGGATGTCCAAAAAAGAAAAATGTTGCAATACTATTGGCACGGAGATAGTAGTTATATAATCTCTTGAGTTTTCTTTTTGGTAAGTAGAGGTAGGGGACATGGGATGGTGGAGGCTTGAACTCAACACCTTTAACTTGTCCTTAAGAAGTTAACGTACAACTCGAGTAAAAGCTCAGCTTTGAGTATCAATTGTTCATGAAACACAAATTATTTTATAAAAAACAAAAATAACCATACTCTTAAATCATAAATGATAGGAATAGTATAATATATATATATATATATGATATGTCATTAGTTTATTATAAGTTAAATTAACAATTTTGAAAAGCATGAGTAATGATAAATGTTTTTTTTAAATTAACCCATTAATTTCAATTGATATGACATCGATTTTAATTCAACTGGACATTTTTGAAAAGCGGGATTGAATTCTTGCTAAGTATTAAATGTTTTTTTACCCTTTAGATTAAAGTAGTGTTATTTAACAATAATACCAAAATTTATAAGTCACTATTTATTGAAACTTCAATAATGTTAGAATTCTTATTAAAAAATTCAAGTAATATATTGTTTTTATAAATTCTATCTCAATATATATATTATAATCAAATTCAATGTTTCAACTACACTTTTACACAAAAACACACTTTTAAGTCATAAATGATAGGATCATTAGCATAACAAGTTATTTAAAATAAACAAATGAAGGATACTTCATTTCACCTCTATCTAAACTTTTTCACATCTCTTTTACTCATCAAACTTCCACTTTTTGTAGTTCAAACCTTCGAGTTTAACTAATTAAAGAGAACTGATAAACTTTTCCTAAGTAAAAAAAATGAAAAAACACACATATAATTATATTGTAACCCATAAATTATTAGATTAATATAAAAAGATACAATGTTAAATATAATGAAAATAGAAAATTTGAAAAACAAAAAAAAATCACACAAAAAGTGGTAGAATATATCATAAAAGTGTGAACCGAAAGATATTAGTTTATGACATTTGAGCTATTAATTATACTCCTTTAGTAAGACCTAAATTTGTAAGGGTCGCTTTAGGATGCACTTAAGCGCATCCTAAGTGCTTAAGAGGACTACCTATTTACAAATTGTGCCATTCTATTCTTCTTCTTCATGAGCTTCAGGACGTTGGCGGAGGAGGAGCAGTTGCATCTCTAGAGAAAACTCTATTTGCATAACTAGTTGTAGTAGCAGCAGCGAACAGCGGACTTCTGACAGGTTTACAGGCGACGCACTGGTGGCAATTTGCAGCAGATATGGACGGATGGGACGCTCCGGTGATCAAGAACGGTGAAGGGGGCACTGTAGTGGTTGCTCAACACTTTAATCAAGTGAGAAGAGCGACGGACCGATGGAACGGGCTGGCGGTATTTTTCACAATTCTCATTAGCCAGGCAGTTTCCGACAATTTGGCACCACCTTCCGAGTTCACCAGTTGTAGGAGGACAACTGGGTGGCTGGACTAGCAATGTAGACCAGTAACTAGTGGTTAAGAGAGAAAGAAGGAGACAAACTCCAAGTCTTGTCAAGATTAATGATATGGTAAAAATTAGTGATGCAATGTAGGAAATTAATGATACGGTATTGGAAAAGAAATTATACTTGTACAAAAGTCAGTGATGCAATGTAGGAAATTTATGATGCACTGATGCACTAGTGAAAAGTCAGCGATGCAGTGTAAGAAATTAATGATACGTAATGAAAAAATGATACTTAGGTTAATGGCATAGATATAAATAAAATGAAAAGTATTGCACTTAGGATGCGCATTTTTGAAATAACGCATCCTAACCTTGACCAATTTGTAAATATATAATATTTAGATTCTTTATAATAATATATATAGTTGTAAAATAAAAAAATGGAAAAGACATTTGATAATTGATTATCAACTTTACTCTCTTAATTCTTGTTATGATATACTAAAAATATCTCTTTTTTTGAAGATTTTGACATTAAAACTTGTGTGCCTCACATTAATTATTAATAACAATAATTTTTAAAATCTAATAAAATGTCATAACTAAAAGACTTTTAGGATATGCATATATTTATGGCCAAAATACATAATAGTACCCTTAATTAGGGGTGTGGAACGAATCGAGTCGAGCCGAGCTCGGCTTGAGCTCAAACAAAAACGAGCCCGTCGAGCCGTTCCTCAGGCTCGTGTCGTTAACGAGCCGAACTTGAATATGAAAGGTTCGATTCGATAAGGTTCACGAGCCTTATCGAACCTATTGAAAATACTAATATATCCTTGTTAGATCAGCATCACTACCTTGTTAGATCGACATCACTACATTTTCAGATCAGCATCACTACCTTGTTAGATCGACATCACTACATTTTCAGATCAGCATCACTACCTTGTTAGATCGACATAACTAATTGATTGATGAGCATAAAATGATGATCAGCATGATGAGTTGTTAGATCAACAAGACTACCTTGTTAGATCGACATCACTACATTGTCAGATCATTATCACTACCTTGTTAGATCGACATAACTACTTGATTGATCAGCATAAAATGGTGATCAACATGATGAGTTGTTAGATCAGCATGTCTACCTTGTTAGATCAGCATCACTATCTTGTTAGATCGACATCACTACATTGTCAGATCAGCATCACTACCTTGTTAGATTGACATAACTACTTGATTGATCAACATAAAATGGTGATTAACATGATGAGTTGTTAGATCAGCATGACTACATTGTTAGATCAACATCACTACCTTGTTAGATCTAAATCACTACATTGTCTGATTAGCATCACTACCTTGTTAAATCAACATAACTACTGATTGATCAGCATGATGAGTTGTTAGATCAGCATGACTACCTTGTTAGATCAGCATGACTACCTTGTTAGATCAGCATGACTACCTTGTTAGATCAGCATGACTACCTTGTTAGATCGATATCACTACATTGTCAGATCAGTATCACTACCTTGTTAGATTGACATAACTACTTGATTGATCAGCATAAAATGGTGATCAACATGATGAGTTGTTAGATTAGCATGACTACCTTATTAGATCAGCATCACTATCTTGTTAGATCGACATCACTACATTGTCAGATCAGCATCACTACCTCGTTAGATCGACATAACTACTTGATTGATCAACATAAAATGGTGATCAACATGATGAGTTGTTAGATCAGCATGACTACCTTGTTAGATCAGCATCACTACCTTGTTAGATCAGCATCACTACATTGTCAGATCAGCATCACTACCTTGTTAGATCGACATAACTACTTGATTGATCAGCATAAAATGATGATCAACATGATGAGTTGTTAGATCAGCATGACTACCTTGTTAGATCAGCATGACTACCTTGTTAGATTGACATCACTACATTGTCAGATCAGCATCACTACCTTGTTAGATCGACATAACTATTTGATTGATCAGCATGATGAGTTGTTAGATCAGCATCACTACCTTGTTAGATCAGCATCACTACATTGTCAGATCAGCATCACTACCTTGTTAGATCGGCATAACTACTTGATTGATCAGCATAAAATGGTGATCAACATGATGAGTTGTTAGATCGGCATGACTACCTTGTTAGATCCGCATCACTACCTTGTTAGATCCGTATCACTACCCTGTTAGATCCACATCACTACCTTGTTATATAACTACCCCTAAGTAGAATCGAGCCTAACGAGCTCGAGCCGAATCGAGCCTAACGAGCTCGAGCTTCACGAATCATTGAGCCGAGCTCGAACTCGAATTCTTCGGCTCGGTAGAGTTCGAGCCGAGCCCGAGCTCGAACCTGCTAGGTTCGGGCTCGGCTCGAACTCACCCCTACCCTCAACTATTCCAACTCGGTGAAAGAAGGGCCCAAACTATAAATCGGGTGAAGTAGTACCCTGAATTACTGTATGGGGGCAGATAAGGGCCTAGAGTGGATGGATGTTACAGATGGTATAACGTTAACGACAGACGTTAGAGGTAGCTGTCAGCGCGCAGCTTTGTTGAGCACTGCGCCAACAAGTGCGTCAAGCTAAGCGCCAGACTCGTTCAGAAATGTTGCGCGCTGGTGTCGCGCACGAAGCATACACTCCAGCCTCCGGATATTGACCATTTTCCCTCTTCACTTGACTTGGACTTCCTCCATTTGACCTTATAATCGTTGATTGAAACTCAACCATCCACAGTGAAACTCGAGCCATCGCATTGATCTCCATTTCACATTCGCATTGATGCACATACAGTTCTTTGGAATTTGTAAGCAAAGCGCATATTTATCATCAAAAGTACACATAAATGATGTGTTTTCAAGTTTAAACATCATAGAAATGTGTGGCGCAAAGGCGTTAGCCGGTGGTGGCAAGATAGGGCCAGCATACAGTGCTAGTGGGAGGGAGCCAATAAGAGGGAACAGAGGGACAAGATCGAGCTTTGCGGATGGGAATGGAGGGGATAGCGAAGACAACATAAATGAAGGGCACAATGATTAGTGTGACGACCCAATTAGGCCTAACAAAGTTCTAAGGCTAACTTGGGCCCATTCAGGCATCCTACACCAAGCCCAAGGTGTACCAAGCCCTATGGATCAAGCACCCAATGCCCAAATCCGAATTTAAAGGGGCTAGGTTCTTACAAGAAGGCTCTCACACTCTCTAGGGCTTTCTAGAAACTTCTAGGGAAGCCTAGAGTGTTGTAGATAAGTGTAGAGAAGTAGAGAGAAGTGTAGAGACCTATATATACCCCCACTTGGGGATCATTTGTCACCATCCAAGCATTTCTAAGCAATCAATACAAGTTCTCCTTCAAAAGCTCTCTAGCTCTCTCAAAGTTCTCTTAAGCTTTCTCAAAGCCTTCAAGGCATCGTAGGGTTGGGTCGAGGCTGACTTAGCACAAGAAAGTGTGTCTAAGTGCCGCACGGAGTAGCTGAGAAATCAGTCCGTGACAGTTGGTATCAAAGCAAAGGTCGTGCGTGGGAAGACCAGCAAAGGCAAGGATGGCCGATGTGGTGTGCGACGAGGAGCAACCCTTTGAGATGGAAGAAAGCTTAAGGAGAGGAAGGTCCCAGGGTGCATCCAAGAGGATGATGGACACCTTTGAGGTTAGGCTTACTACGGTGGAGACTCAGCAAGAGGATATCGAGGTCAAGGTGGAAGGACTTGAGGATGCGCTGCTGGGTGCGGTGAACCAAGTGGCCTCAACAAAAGCAGAGCAGCGCAAGGTGGCGAATGAAGCTCTCGCCATAAGGGTCCTTGATCTTGAGAAGGAGAACAAGGCTCTTAGGGAAGAGCTTGCGGGCACGATTGCTAGGCTGGATCAGGAGGTGGCCCTTCTTAAGGCGGTGGTGGCTCGAGGCATTACCTCCACGGCGTCAAGCCTTACGCTACCACCCTGGATCGATGTGCCGAGGCCTAAGGTGTACAAGGGCGCTCGGAATGCCAAGGAAGTTGACAACTTCTTTTGGGGCATGGAGCAGTACTTTGGTGCTGCCGGCATCATGGAGGATGGCTCGAAGATCAGCCATGCTACCCTCTATCTTGAGGACATGGCATTAGTATGGTGAAGGTGACGGCATGCCGAGATTGAGAAAGGGACTTGCTCACTCACCACCTGGGATGAGTTCAAGAGGGAACTCAAATGGCAGTTCCGTTCGGATAACTCAGAGAATGAGGCAAGGGTCAAACTGAGACATCTCTCTCACAGGGATAACATCCAAGAGTATGTCAAGGAGTTCAACGAGCTACTCTTGGAAATTCCGGACTATCCGGAGAAGGAAGCATTCTTTACCTTCGTGGATGGCCTTCAAAATTTGGCCAAGTTGGAACTCAAGAGACGTGGGGTGGAGGATCTCCCAACAGCCATGTCCGTGGCAGAGTCCCTTATCGAGTTCCAGAATACGGAGAAGCCCAAGTCCAGGATCCCCACCAAGGGTCAAGGTGGGGGAGCACCTCGCGTAGGGAAGGAGGTACCCAAGGCGCCCAGGAAGGATGGCGGAGGCAACCCAAGGTGGAAGAAGGGGGACAACCGCGAGAAGAGACCCTTCGAATGCTACAATTACAAAAGTGAGCACCTAGCTCGAGATTGCCCTCTTAAAAACCATCTTCCAGCCCTTGCCCAGGAGAAGGAGCAGGCTAGCACAAATGCCGGCATGGGGTCTCTCCAAGTCCTTAACTCTATCAAGGCCATGGTTGAGACGCACAAGCAGGACCAAGGTGGCCGACAGTTTGTCCAAGCCAGGATTCATGGACAAGAGGTACGTGGCTTGGTGGACACCGGAGCATCGAACAACTTCCTAAGGCTGGAGGAAGCTAGGTCCCTTGGAATCAAGTACTCCGGAGGGAAAGGTTGGATGAAGGCTGTCAACTCCAACCCAAAGCCCATCTATGGCGTTGCCAAAGACGTGGAGGTCCAAATAGGTGAGTGGCGTAGTCTTGTGAACTTTTCAGTAGTTCCTATGGATGATCATGACATGGTGTTTGACATGGAGTTCATAGACCGGGTTAAGGCGATCCCGATTCCTTTCGCCAACACCATGTGCATCTTGGAGTAGGGTGAGCTACGCATGATACCATTGACTCATGGGGGACCGAAACATGGAGCTACGCTTTCGGCCTTGCAACTCCACAAGGGCATCAAGAGAGGCGCGAGCTTACATTCCTTGTGGCCATCAAGGAAGACACCGGAGAGATCGTTATTGATGTGCCCACCGAGATCACTATTGTCTTGGAGGAGTTCCAAGACGTTATGCTACCCGAGCTCCCAAAGAAGCTCCCACCCAAGAGGGAGGTGGATCATGAGATTGAGCTGGTGCCAGGGGCTAGACCACTAGCTGCGGTACCCTACCGCATGTCTCCCCCGGAACTCGAGGAGTTGAGGAGACAAATTAAGGAATTATTGGATGCGGGTTACATCCAACCATCAAAGGCTCCATACGGTGCACCGGTCTTGTTCTAGAGGAAGCACGATGGGTCACTTCGGTTGTGCATAGACTATCGCACCTTGAACAAGATCACAGTGAAGAACAAATATCCCATTCCACTCATTGCATACTTGTTTGACCAGCTTGGGAAAGCACGGTGTTTCACCAAGTTGGACCTACGATCAGGCTACTACCAGGTCTAGATAGCTGAAGGGGACGTGCCCAAGACTGCATGCGTCACGAGGTATGGCTCTTGTGAGTTCTTGGTCATGCCTTTTGGACTTACAAATGTTCCTGCTACCTTTTGCACACTCATGAACAAGGTACTTCAGCCCTTCTTAGATAGATTTGTCATAGTATACTTGGATGATATTGTAGTGTATAGCAAGACTCTACAAGATCATGTTGAGCACCTACGGCAAGTCTTCCAAGTCTTGCGGGAGAATGAACTTTATGTGAAGAAGGAGATCTTTGTCTTTGCCCAAGAAGAGGTGGCGTTCTTAGGACACGTTGTGGGACGAGGCAAACTAAGGATAGATGAAGCCAAAGTCCGAGCCATTCAAGAATGGGAACCACCCAGGAAGGTGCCAGAACTAAGATCCTTCCTCGGGTTGGTAAACTACTACTAGCGGTTCATCCGAGGATACTCCCACATTGCAGCACCATTAACGGACCTGCTCAAGAAGAACCAACCATGGAAGTGGGACGACAGGTGCCAAGAGGCGTTCATGGCACTCAAGCAAGCCGTGATGGAGGAACCGGTGTTGGCCTTGCCAAACCACACCAAGGCTTATGATGTACACATAGATGCCTCAGAATTTTCCATTGGAGGAGTCCTTATACAAGAGGGACATCTTATAGCTTACGAGAGTCGTAAGCTCAATGAAACTGAGAGGCGCTACACGGTCTAGGAGAAGGAGATGACGGCCGTGGTACATTGCTTGTGAACTTGGAGGCATTACTTGTTAGAGTCCAAGTTCATGGTGAAGACTGATAATGTTGCCACTAGTTACTTCCAGACACAGAAGAAGCTTACTCCGAAGCAAGCAAGGTGGCAAGACTTCTTAGCCGAGTTCGACTATGTCCTGGAGTACAAGCCGGGCAAGGCTAACTTGGTAGCGGATGCACTAAGCCGCAAGGCTGAGTTAGCTTCCATCACTCAGCCTACCTTCTCTATCTTGGAGCGGATCAATGAGGGAATGGAGAAGGACATTCAAGCCAAGTGCCTTATGGAGTTGACGCAACAAGGGAAGACATGGAGATTTTGGCTTGAGGATGACATAGCGCGCACCAAGGGAGGAGCTATCTTTGTGCCTCAATGGGATGGACTCTGCAAGTAGATCATCAAGGAGTGCCATAACTCCTTGTGGGCAGGACATCCATGAGGAAGGCGTACACTGGCCTTAGTAGAGCGGGCATACTATTGGCCAAGTATGCGCGATGATGTGGAGCTATACGTGAAGACTTGTCTTGTGTGTCAGCAAGACAAAACAGAGCAATCACATCCCGGAGGACTATTGTAGCCTCTCTCCATTCCGGAAAGGCCATAGGAGAGTGTCTCCATGGACTTCATAGTGGGGTTGCCAAAGGTGGACGGGTATGGCAACATCATGGTCGTGGTGGACAGATTCAACAAGTATGGAGTGTTCATCCCCGTGCCCAAGAAGTTTTCAGCGGAGGATGCAGCCAGGCTCTTCTTTCGACATGTGGTGAAGTATTGAGGCATTCCTACTTCGATAGTGAGCGACCGGGACACTCACTTCATTGGCAGGTTCTGGATGGAGCATTTCAAGATGTTAGGTACGGAGCTCAACTTCTCCACAAGCTTTCACCCACAATCAGATGGGCAAACAGAGAGAGTGAATGCCTTGTTGGAGATGTACCTTAGGCACTTCGTTAGTGCCAACCAGCGAGATTGGGTGAAGTTGCTAGACATAGCCCAATTCTCCTACAACCTCCAGAAGAGCGAGTCTACAGGAGCCAGTCCATTCGAGTTGGCAACGGGACAACAACCTTTAGCTCATCACACTATGGTGACAACTTGCCAAGGAAAGAGTCCCGGTGCCTTCATCTTTATCAAAGGCTGGAGAGAGAAGTCCGAGTTAGCCAAGGCATGCTTGGCCAAGGCGGCAAAGAAGATGAAGAAGTGAGCGAACCACAAACGAAGGCATGTGGAATTCAATGACGGAGACTTGGTCATGGTGAAGCTTCTCCCACATACCTTCAGGAACTATGGCAAGGTGCACAAAGGCTTGCTATGTCGGTATGAAGGACCCTTTTTTATAGACAAGAGAATATGAAAGCTTGCTTACAAGGTCACCTTGCCGCCACACTTGGAGCTCCACCCCGTTTTTCATGTAAGTTTCCTGAAGCCTTACCACCCGGATCAGGAGGATCCAACACGGGGTGAATCTCATCGAGCTCCCACATCAGTTGCTACCATGCTCGAACGCGAGGTGGAGAAGATTTTGGCGCATCATACTCACAAGAGGCGAGGAGTACATGCAAGCTACAAGGAATACTTGGTGCAATGGAGAGGCCATCGATCTGGACACCGAGGCGACATGGGAGCATGAGCTCACTCTATGGCAGCATGGGGACAAGGTCCGAGCATACCATAAGGCCGCGATGAGGGCGTCGCCTGAATAGGTGGGGGAGGATGTGACGGCCCAATTAGGCTCAACAAAGTTCTAAGGCTAACTTGGGCCCATTCAGGCATCCTACACCAAGCCTAAGGTGTACCAAGCCCTATGGATCAAGCACCCAATGCCCAAATCCGAATTTAAAGGAGCTAGGTTCTTACAAGAAGGCTCTCACACTCTCTAAGGCTTTCTAGAGACTTCTAGGGAAGCCTAGAGTGTTGTAGATAAGTGTAGAGATGTGTAGAGAAGTAGAGAGAAGTGTAGAGAATTCTAGAGGCTTAATCTCCATCGTCGGATCAAGATGATTCTAACCGTCCATTGAGGAGGTGGAGACCTATATATACCCCACTTGGGGATCATTTGTAACCATCCAAGCATTTCTAAGCAATCAATACAAGTTCTCCTTCAAAAGCTCTCTAGCTCTCTCAAAGTTCTCTTAAGCTTTCTCAAAGCCTTCAAGGCATCGTAGGGTTGGGTCGAGGCTGACTTAGCACAAGGAGGTGTGTCTAAGTGCCGTACGGAGTAGCTGAGAAATCAATCCATGACATTAGACACTGGAGACGAGAACGGAGGGGCAGAGGCCAGGATTGGTACAAACCGATCAAAGGACATAGTTCTAGTTCACCTATCAATAATACACAGCCAATTTCATGGATTTCTTGTACTACGTTGTTTCTTAGCTAATTAATAGGTGAGTGTTGCCTCTTTAGTTTTCTTTTGTGCGGTACTATTAACTGTATTGTTGTTTTGTGAGTTACTATTAACTGAATTGTAATGTTTGCAAATTGTAGATGGCTGACAAGGCTAAGGAATGACCTTTAGGAAAGTGGTTTGGGTGTTGAGCACCTCGTGGATGTTGATTTTACTCAAGCAATCCAAATAACAAGATTGTGAGAGGAGTTAGCCACAATGTGAAATAATTGTCAGCGACATCGAGGTAATTGATATTTATGTTCAAAATTAGCTTTTTGTGGACAATTAATGTTGAATTGTAATATGTTAAATAATATTTTATATTTGTACTTTAGTAGTAAATTGCTAGAATATATTTTTTTAGTTAAAAATTTTCTATACTAATCGCTTTTTATAATTTTCATTTTCAAAAAATTGTTTTCATTTTCACAATGAAACATGTTTTCTAAATTTGTTTTGGAGAATTACAGATAGAAAATGGAAACCGACACAAAAAATGAAAATGAAAACAGTTTTAATCAACTAAATGTCCCATGAATATCTACAACACTTTTCAAGCCTTGATGAAATAATGAAAGAGGAAATGAAGTTTTTTTGAGTTTCATAAAAAACGGGAAATTTACAAAGCAACAACTTACAAGTAGAAGATAAAGAACATATCAATTCCTAGAAAAGAAGAGGGGTAGCTAATGCACGAATTTCAGGAGAAAATTTATTGAAAAAATTAGATATGTAGCACCAAAGACAAGGGTTCCGATTGCATCCACGAGACGGCCTAGACCAAAGTTTAGATCTTGGTCGTAATGAGGTTCATGACCAGACTTGACACGTAAAGATGGAAACTTTGAAGCTTATCTGGGAAATGTTGTCGACAATCCCAAGTGGAAGGTTGGGTTGGAAGGGATGATGATATTTTTTGGTGGATTTGTAATTATTTGTAGAGATGCAATTATCACGAAACTGTAGGGACAATTATTGTTATTTTCCATAAGTTCAACAATTAGTGACATGATCAAAGAGGCAAATGCTTAACGGTACATAATAATTCAAGACTGAATCATACCAAATTATAATGTAGGGAAAAGAGAGAGAAGCAAATAGACTTGCTTTATTCGTGAACACTCAAAAGCTGATAAATCAACTAATGGTTGAAGGAAAAGCACAATCAGAACAAGCATAACCATATAGTTATCCGATTGTTCAATCAAACCGTCCGTGGCTGAGCTTCTCCATCTCCGCCCTGAAACCCGAAAGGGCCGACTCCCGCAAGTTCACAAACAGCTTAAACCCATCCTTGTTGGCATTGGGCGAGTAGGGCAGGAAATAGCAAGGCTCCAGGCTCCCCAACAGGCTGCTGGTGAGCGGGAACACATTAATAGGAGATCCCCACCCAAAGTCCACACCTTCGTGTCCTAAGTGCCTCCAGTCAGTGAACCCGCTCACCTCGTCCCCCGACTTGATGCCCTTTCCAGAGTGGAGCTCCTGGAAGTCTATGAAGGAGCGGACGTAGTCGTCCCGGATGTTGGCCTTGGTCTGCTTGATGAGCCGGGCTGTTTCCCAGATGGGCTGGGCCTTGAGGTCGCTGGCACTCAGGTGTGTGTACATAGGCACGCAGCCGTTGCCCCAGTAGCCGGCTGGGAGAGGTGGCTTCACTACTTTTCGGATGTTGGTGGAGTATGCGTATTTCACGGTTTGGTTTCCGTCAATCTGGCAGGCTATCACCCTGAATGGATACATGGCAACGACGTTACTTAAAATTTAACGGCGTTAGCATTATTACCAGTAACAAATTAACGAGTCTGGTGGGAGGGTTCACTTTAACTAATGGAACACTAGTTTACGTTTCGTACAATTAATTAACATAATTAAAAAAAATTTCTAATAAACGAACATGTAGAGAAGGACAGATTTTTTATTATTCTTGCTTCAACTGCCACAGCTACTTCCCTTTCCTACATTAAATGCTCACATTTTTTTTCTATTAAGGTAAGTGTTTAATTGTGGCTGTTTACTCTTTAAGGACAGATTTTTTTTTTCTACTCTTTAAGTAAATGCGAAATGAGTAACTGTGGACTTACTTGGCTCTCCAAACAAAAGCACCCAACGCCTCAAAGGCAGTAAAACTCTGGCCGCCGGAATTATCCAACAGAAACTTCTTCAATTGGTCCAGCCACTTATTCTCAACATGGAAGCAATCCTTCACGACGCGCCCAATCTGCTGCTGATATGGTCGGAAGCCTTTCTCGACGCTCAGGAACTCCGTCACACGGCCTTCCACTTGTGGCGGATCTCTCGAACCAAGCAGCTCCGCCCGATCCCACACCGCCTTCACCGGGACCCGACCCGACCCGCGAGCCAAATCGGCCATCGCGGTGAAAAACAGGCTGGCCCCCATCCCGTCGCATAGGGAATGGTGAACCGCTGTCCCGAGGGTGAACCCGCCACACTTGAACACCGTCACTTGCAAGATGAACGGGCTTGAGAGCCCCTCTTCTTTCCCCGGGTTAGGCACCAACTGTTCGATGAATTGCCGCTGTGGCTCGTCCAGGTAGTTTACAGACTCCAGAGTACAGTCGATCTCGGCGTTGATTACACGTGCACCCTGGCCAACGGTGCAGGCGAGCTTGTACTCGCCGGTGTTGCCGTCCGGGATGAGAGATCCGGCGAGTTGGTAATACTGGACGAGGATGGAAGATAGGGCGTTGCAGATAACATCGAATGGGTGGCGCTCTTCTGTCGGGCAAGAGGCGTAAGCGCGGATGTAGCGGAAAGTGACTTGCAGGTTGGGGTCGCGGTCGATGCGGGAGAGGCGTAGGTCATGGTTGTCGGAGAAGGGAGCGGCAGAGGGGACGACCGAAGTTGTCTCCTTGATTTTTATTTTCATTTTTGTGTTTTATGGCAAAGTAAATAATATCTCCTTGAAATCAAAAGCTAACCAAGAAGGTGTAGAGTACTTGCTGCATAAAAATCACACCTGTTCATTATATAGCGAGTTTAGTACATCAATTCCCCATGCGATACACGAGGGGAGTTGGTGCTTGTTTTTTTCTTTTCTTTTTCCCCTGATGGTGGTAGGTAAGAAGATTTTTAAATTTTTATTTTAATATTATCTTGATCTGCAAAAATTGTTTTATTTATTTTGATAGTTACAAAATATTTAATCTATGATTTTTTCAACGTTTCGGATATGTTTCGGATATGGTGCGCACCACTTTAAGTGTGTTATCTTGTGCATTGTTCCAACCAGAAAGCTCTCAGGTGTTATGACAATAACGACACCCACAACACTTTCGTAAGCTCTCTTCCTCACCGTCTGATTCGTCTCCACCCCTCACAAGTTTCGCAAACCAGGAAAAAAATAAGCCCAGAAGTTACCCGAGCCAGAGGTCAGAGCCGACGAGAGCGGGTACTATTCCGATGATCTAAAAGAGTGTGGAGCTGTGGTCGCCGATGACCAGCGTCGTCGAGTTCATCTGTTGGAGGAGCTTAAGGAGTATTTCGGGAGTGAGTGGCCATTAGAGAAAGAGATGTCTGGGTTTGATTTCTGGGATTTGGATAAAAGGGATGAAGTAGTGAAGAAGATGATTTGAAGGCAAACAAACTTATTTTGTTTTCTTATACAAAACATATTTTATTTAATGGCGCCTAGTACCTTAATGATGTGTCATCGACTTATTATGATGTACTTGTTTATAAAAATGATATAACCATGAGCTGCATACAAATTGTATTGAGGTGTATCATTTTTTTTGATGTCATCATATAGTTTTGCGTGGGCATCATTTTCCGAGGGCATCATTTTATGCTCAATGCATATCATTCACTTTTTTGTTGTTTATATTTTCATCATTATTTAATGTCTGTAACACATCATTAATCTTCTAAAGCGCACCATTATGTGTTATCTGTACATCATCTGTTTTTTTTGTGGTGTGAAATTTATGTCATCAACTACTATGTTATGGTGTGAAATCAAAGTGGTGCATCATCTTCTTTGTATAGGTGAATCATTCTGCTTCGTGGGCGCATCAGCATTGTTATTTCCTAGTAATAATGTGCACTACTTGGTTTACATCATAATAGTGAATCATCTTCACTGTAACGGTGCATCATACTGTCTCGTGGGCGCATCATAAATGTCTATCTTTATTTGTAATAATGTGGAATATTTGGTTTAAATCATAATGGTGCATCATTTTTATTATAATGGTGCATCATACGGTCTCGTGTGCGCGTCATATTTGTTCTTTGCTGATAATAATGTGGACTACTTGTGTACATCATAATCGTGCATCATCTTCATTGTAACGGTGCATCATATAGTCTCGTGGGCGCATCATAATTGTTCATCTTTGTTCGTAATAATGTGTGCCATTTGGTTTAAATATTAATGGTGCATTATCTTTATTAAACCGGTGCATCATATTGTTTCATAGGTGCATCTTAATTGCCTTGAACATCTTTGAGCATTTCATTTTTTTTTCAGATTTGTTAAATTAAGTCTGTATAGTGACGCATCATAATTTCTCGACAGTGCATCATAATTTTTCAAATGTGCATCATTAAGTTAGTCAGAAACATCATAATTACTCGTGAAGATAATGTGCCGTGGCCGAAATTTCTATCACCGGAAAAACGAGGATCTGCAGATTGTTGTCGATTTGGGAGCCGACATGATGAATGAAGGTGGATCAGATCGATCTGAAGCCAAATCTGGTACTGTCGTGAAAAAAGTAATAGGTCGGTGATTTTACTTCAATCGTCGTCACTGTTATGGAAAAAAGGAGGCCGGTCGGATAGGACTGGAAGTTCCATAGGGCGTGCGCCGATGCTGATGGTTGTACCTCACCGGTGGGAGAGCACCGTCTCCGATAGCCTCCGATTTTCACGGCGTGGGATGCACTCTGTGTTCATGTTGTCCACTTCTCCTTTCCTTTCCTTTTCTTCTTTTCCTATGCTAAAGTGTATAATTACTCTTTGTTTTAACTAGATAGTGAAAGGACACTCCGAAAGTTAAAAATTTCAAAAAAATATCTTTTAGAAGCACAACTTGTTTCCTTCAACATGGAAGAAAACCATAATCAATAGGAAGGAAACAACATGAACAACCAAAACAATGGTGGTGGCAATAACAACCAGCAAGATCGGGAAGAAGGCCTAAGTGAGAACAATGTGAATGCAGGAAGAGGCCAAAATAGGAATGGGTCACCAGTTGGAGATTTCCTATGCGCTCAACACTGGGATGCTGCTAGTCGAACAATTTGACCGGCACATGTGCAAGGAAAGAAGCTTATCATGCATGCTCAACTTCTCAGTGTAGCATCTCAACATACTTTTTGTGGAAAACCATAGGAAGATCCTCATGCTCATATTGACACTTTTTATCAAATTTGTAAAACATGTGATGTGGATGGCTGGGATGGTAGTGATCTGAAGATGAGATTGTTCCCTTTTTCTTTACTTGGGGACGCCAAGCTGTGGTATAGAGTTTTGGACCCAACTGCTACACACTTCTTTCATGAAGAAATATTTCTATACCGGAAGAGCTCTGGAGACCCAGAATGTTTGTTAGAATTTTCAATAACAATTCGGAGAAGCATTGGGAGATGCATGGATCAGATCAAGAATTTGTTAAAGATGCTTTCAGGGCAAGCAATTTCACCACAAGCTCAGGTTCATATATTCTACAAGGGACTTCACCCAATTAAGCAAAGATTGTTGGATGCAGCTTCGGGTGGTCAGTTAAAAAATCTAGGAATCACTGAATGCATGAAGATGTTAAATGGAATAGCTGAAGAATCTACTCCTCTTCAAGAATGTGGCGCAAGACCTAAGCCAACCAAATGATTGTATGAAGTTTCAAAAGAAGTTTGAGTGGAAGCTCTGATCAGTGCATTAGCTGCATGTGTCTCAAAGTTGACTAAAACTGTCACCCCACGGCGGAAGCACACAGGTAATTACGATGTTCATTAACACCGTAACCATACTCAATTGGGGTAACAGATCACACACACATCACATCTGTCAGGTGGGCCCCGTGGGCCCCACATGCCATCTTCAATTTTTTGTTCGCATAAATTGCACATATGACACATAATTCAACTTCACACACATATTGCATACAAAATACTGCATAAACACATCTGCATGCTCACAACTGAAATCCAGCACATGTCCGATGGCACAAACACATACATATCTAATATTCAGTAGAAACCCTTAATATGATACTACTGCATGTATGCATGCCAACTACTATATACAGAGCCACAAAAATATCTATTGGAATACATACAGAACGTGCGAGGTGGTGACACTCTAAGGTCCAACCAATGTACTCGACGTGCAGATACTGTTGCTACTACACACATAAGAAAGTTTAACCGTCAGAAAATCATGGTGCTCAATAATAACTGAAGATCAGAACTGAATACCGCACACACATCGGAATGCTCAGTCACACAAAGCACACACTGGTCATTACCCCTTAATCCACACATATAAATCACAACTGATTGGAACACACATAATGTATCTGAAATGTCAAAAACACAAAAGCCAACCCCCGAACTCTATTCAGCGGGCTGCTTATTAGGTACTCCTGAAAATGATAATATAAGGGGTAAGTCATCGAAGAGAACTTAGTAAGGGCTGGGGTATAAAGCATTGGTTATCTTGATGCACAAGAAACCTGCAACCAAAGGTAAGAGCAGATATACAAGAACATACATACATACACATGCTTAACCAATGCAAATTCAATCATATGCAATGCAAATCAAACAACAGATTATAACAAGGTTAGACGGAACACAGTGACGGTCTTCCCGGCCGTAGTAGAGGCACACACACATAATCACACAAAAGAGCATGGCCAACTCAGGGTCGTGATCCCCACCGTCAAATCACAGACAAAACACCTTATAGGTGTATCACATCACCACACCATTTAGGTGTTGTATCACATCCAGAGTGTTGATCCAGAAAACCTGCACACCAATGCCTATACCATATGACTAAGTTTGGCATCACCGGGGTCACCCCTCAAACCAAACCTAGTCTCAATATACTCTGATACGCATTTCATAAATTACTCCAAAATGCAGTACCGAGAGACACACTGAATCCTTACCTTATACACAAAGTCCGAATCGAAATTCCCGTTCAGACGTCCCGGTACGAATTTCGGCAGAGTTTTGGCAGAGTTTCGGCTACATTTCTGCTCACTCCCTGTACACAATTGATACAGAGAACACATAATACACACTCAGAATCCATAAAATCAGCCCCAGATGGTGGCGCCAAAAATGTAGCAGAATCAGGAAAAAATGGCTTTCACATAAAACCTTTCCTACAAAATCTGAACAGTACAAAATGTGTAACTCTTCGCCCTGATCAATAATATACCCATACCTTCTCACAAAACTGAAGTTGAGTTTTCGTGTAGGAAATCAGAAACGGATTTCGGCAGTACTTCTGCAAAGTTTCTGCTCACACTCCTGACACAAAGTGTAAAAGAAGATGCAAGGAAGGTTTAGGAACCATAAAATCAACCAAAGAAATGGTTCCATAATTATGGAGAAATTTTAGAACTCCACGGTTTCCAAACAGAGCTGAATTGGCAAAATCTGATCAGTAGAAACTTCATAACTTATCAAAAAGATCAGTTTGATATGCTTAGCTCAAAGCTTCTTCAAGTATTCTTCAAAATCAATTTTGAGCTCAAAGAGGCGCATCCATGGAGGTTTAGTTTCGGCTGAGAAGGAAAAGGAAGAAGAAGAAAAAATAGTGCCTTTTTGGCATTTGTTTCTCCCTTTTATATTTTCTTTTCTTTTCTTTTCTTTTTCTCATTTTTCAAAATGTCCCATTTTCCTCCATGTTAGCCGCCAATTTCTTGTCTTTTACCCCAATCATTGTGCCATTTTTCCTTTTCTTCATTTTAGCCCTCAAACTTTCAAAAGTTGCAATTTAGTCCAACCCGGAAATTTCAACTTTCAAACCGCTTCTCCGACCGGAACGAAATCTGAACACAATCCTCGGGACATCATATCACACTCAAATCATGCTTCACATAATTAATTATAAGCCTCGAGCCACACAAAATTCACTAATCCCGGTATTACCACTTAATTGAGTAATTAACTTAGGCACTTTATCGGGTGTTGGTAACAAAACAGTGGCCGCGGCTCTACCAAACACTAAACCTGTAGTTGCTATGAGTGAAGAAGCTGATGAGGTAAACTATGTGGATGGAAGAGAAAATTGGCAACCTCGCCAAGGTAGTTATTCCAATAATTACCAGAATAGACAATTTGGAGGATTAAACAATTCCCGCAAGTACAACATTGCACTTAACTGTGGAAATAATGATGGAATTCCTGAACCAAAGGTGGATGTGTTAGGACCTTCAGTGTAAACTGGGAAGGATTCTAGTAGGACTTTAGAAGATTCTCAACTTTTTGATGCAACAGAGAGTGGAGATTAACAAGAGCTGTCAAGAGAGATTTGTGAAAATTGAGGTAAACCAGCAGAACATGAATGCTCAATTGAGAAGCTTGGAGTATCAGATGAGACTATTAGCTACCAGTTTCCAAGAGATCCAAAAGAACAAGTATCCTAGCCCTACGGATACAACTGATAGGAGAGCACATTGCAAAGTAGTTACCTTGAGAAGCGGAAAAGAGTATATGATTCAACCCAAGGAATTAACCAGTGAAGATGAAGATTACCCCCTCCAAGCACTACATATCTAAGGGAGGCCTGGTAACGCCAAATGTGTTACCAACCCATTAGGAATGGTAACGCACAAGGGCGTTACAATGACGTTACAATTTGAGGCACTACTTCAGCATAATGCGTTACTAGGCGTTACCAGACCTGATACCAGGTCTGTCACAGGTTTGGTAGCTCCCTGCACCCTTACTAGCCCATAACTTTTTTTTTATGTTTTCACATTCAATCTATAATGTAATAAATGTTTATTATAAAAGAAATAGAAGTAATCAATAATTATTATTTATATTTTGGAATAAAAGATAATTGAAAATAAACATATTTCATTTAAATGTTTGAAACTTAATTAAAACATCCAAAAACATCCAAAAAAGATTACTAATACAATCACGATTCTACGGATGCGGGAAATTCCAATTGTCCCGGGGTGATTCTGACTCTCCGACGTATTGGGCTATCCCTAATTAAACCCATGCTGAATGGGTTAAAATGCACGATATTCTCTCTCAAGTACGTTTTTGTCTCCAATTTGTACTGGTGTGTCGGCTGCGGCTGTTGCATCCGAGGCTCGTAATATTCATCACCGCAGATGAGCCTTGTATTGGCGAAAGGGTTCTGGTGCGGCAGCGGTTACTGCTATGGAAATCTGATTGAGTCAAGGAAGTTGGGCGGCCTCGAGTGGTCCCGGGTTTGTGAGGAGGATGATGATCTCCCCGCAATCAGGCCCGGAGGCACCTTGTCCCGCTGGATAAGTGTCGGCCAAAGCACGCTGAATGATGACTCGTACTATCGTTGGATGTTGTTGATGTAAACCTCATACTCGGCCTGATGCTCCTTGAGCACACATACCTCTTCCTCTATTTTGCGTCGGGCCTCCGCATCCGCTCGACGCTCCTCCTCAGCGGCAAGCTCCTGTTGAAAGTATATGAAAAAAAGTATATTACTTTATAATCTAACACTAAAGTTTTAAAAAGTTTCAATTTAGTTTATAATTAATTACCGAAGATGGCTGTGGTGGCCGGAATTGCTCTGGGTGGACAAGCTGCGGGGGAGCGCCAACATAACGCCCTTTCATGGGCCTTCCCGTAACCGCCCTGAAGATCTCCTCATCGAAAGGAGGCACGTCATTTATGTTTGGGTACTTCTCCGTAACCCGCCTCATATACTCGGCCTAATGAACAAATAACGCATCGATTAGTAGAAAATATATATAAACCCTAAAAAATAGGAAATTATAACTTTGAAATAGTTACCTCGAATGTAGTGTCATCCGGACCATCCCAACGATGCCGAAAGTCGGTGATGGTGACTTCTCGACACTCTTTTATGATCATCTCCTCGTATAAGTTTTGCACCATCGTCGAGCCGTGCCTCCTCCGAGGCCTCCGAGCTGCCTATGTTGTTGCATTCTTTTCATTCTGACTCGACAGCGCAATAAACTCTGGAGTGTTGAGCGAGTCGATGAACTTATCCCAATTTGCTTGAGGAAAGGTAGGGTGTTTGTGCACCCGCCGGTGATCGAAGTTGGGATTTTTGTCATTGAGAGGGTACTGGACGATCTTCCCCTTCCGCCCCCTGTACATCTTGGCCCAAAACTTGTGTAACGTCCTCTCCACGTCACCTGTAGCGAGTGACGGGGGTATCAAACATATTTTTCTTGTGACAACAAAACTTTAGGTTAGTAATGTACATAAATATTTATAAGAAAACTATATGTTAATATTGTATATTTTACCGCAAATTTTGAAACCCACGCATCCTTCTCAACTTCTGTGAATGTCGAATACTTGTCCGGGACACCGCAATAACGGTCTATGAAAACGCGTTGCACATCTTGGTAGACCCCGTGGAGCTTGGAGCCAACGCTACATAAATTCAAGGGAAAAAGATAGATATGTTAAAGACAAAATGGAGCTAAAGACAAAAAGATAGATATGTTAAAGACTAAAATTGATTGTATAAAATGAACAACTTACTGGCCTGCAAGAATCATCCTCTTGCCATCAGAAAGCATCTGTAGAGGCGAGAGCAGTCGCTCCAACTCATCATCGATGGGGTCATCATCCTCTCCGCAGCCATGCTGACCCTGGACCGTGTCCTGCGAGTCTGATAGATGTGAGGAGGAAGCTGATGCAGGTGATGATCGTCCAGAACCACGGTGTCCCGAACCACCGACTCCAGAACCACGACCACCAGAACCACGACCCCCAGAACGTGCGGATATAGAACCATGTCCAGAACCGTGACTATCAGTCGGACCCGCCATATCCTTACAAGAAGTTAACTTGTCAATAAAAGTATGGAATTTTATCCAAAACTTTTTAAAATTTACAATTTCATTCAAAAATTTTAATAGTTTACAATTTGACCCAAAACTTTTAAAAGTCTACAATTTCATCCAAAAGTTTTAGAAGTTAGAATTAATCCAATAGTTACAATTTCATTGAAAAGTTTGACCCAAAACTTTTTAAAGTTTACAATTTCATCCAAAAATTTTAAATTACCATTAAATCCTACAAATTCACCATAAATTACTAAAAATTCAACAATAAAATATAAAAGTTACAATAACTAACCATGAATTTTAGAAAATCACCAAAATCATAAAACTTACTAAAAATTATAAAATTACTAAAACTTCACCAAAATCATAAAACAAAGTAACTAAATCTTAAAATCATAAAAATTCATCAAAATTTATCATAAATCATAAATCATAGATCATAAATCATGAATATTCAACATAGAGAATCATAAATTATAAGTACTTTGTTCAACAAAAAAATCATATATACTGAAATTTCATCTAAAAAAATCATATAACTACTAAAGAATTTATACATACTAAAAACAATTATTGAAACTTCATCTAAACGCTTAATTTATTACCTTTATCTACAGGCTACGTTGAAATGAAGGGAGGATGGCGGCCGGCGCGGTGGTCTTCAACACCGAAAATGGGAAAAAATATACCAAAAAATCTCTTGAAATAGATTCCAAAAATAAAAAAATGCTGAAATCAGCTTACCTCGAATCGGCGTTGAATTGGGCGTTGAGAGACCGAATATGGCGCCGGCGTGATGGAGGAGGTCGGCGGTGCGTGCTGCTGAAAGAGAGGAGGTTGAGGAGAAGAGAGGCGGGTGCGAGATCTGAAAGCAATCGAGGAGACAGGAGTTTTAATTCAAGCTGGGCTTGTAATGCCCTAGGGCGTTACTATGGCATTACCAGCTTTTAAATTGAACCAAATTAATACCCGGGAAAACGGAAAGGTGAAATTAAGTCTATTTTTTTAAAATTTTTGATTATTTGAGCCGAAAAAACTTGTAAATATTTTGTAAATATTTTCCAATATTTGTAAATTATAATAATTTTTAAATAGTTGCAAATTATCATAATTTTTGTAAATATTTTAAAATTATCATAATTTGTTAATATTTGAAAATTATCATAATTTTTTAATATTCGTAAAAAATATTTCCACAAAATATGAGCAATGGCTTACAAGTCCATAAATATGTCAACTGGGCCCGAAAATTATTACAAACTTAGGGAGTCTACAAGTTTAATTATCCTCATCGATCATAATGTTGTCAATTATTACCCGTTCCGGCTCTGGCTCATTATCAACCGGTGAAATACTCACATTATTATCTACAACGACTATTGTTTCCTCAATTCGTTGCTCCTGCAGAGGATCGACATCTTTCAGATCTCGTCGTCCAACATTACCTTTGAAATGTCGGGGCTTTGAAAACGTTCCATCGATTTTTCAGATTCCGCTGCTTAGAAGGGTACTCGATATACACAACTTGTTCTGCCTGACTTGCAAGTATGAAAGGGTCATATACCTTCTATCGGACCGCGTGTTCTATATCTGTGATCCCGGAGTGCTTATCCGTAGTTCCCGCGGTCTATGGGTTAAACCATGTCCCCCTGGAACACTGTCAGCTTTGATTTGTTGTAGCGAAGCATGAGAATTTCATCAATCCAGCCATAAAAATCAACATAATCTTCCTCATTCGTATCCCAAAAAACACAAACACCCCGGTTAACAGTTGCCGATTCTGCCCATTATCTTTTGTATGAAACCTGAAACCGTTAACAATTGAGCTGCCCCATGATTTCGCCATCTAATGCGGCCCACATGCTAAGTCATATAGTGACGGAGGAAACAACCATCCATTTGTCTGAGGGAAGTTTTTAAACCACGACGCAAAATTTGTAAGTCTGTACTTATCCAAACCATCGGTGGCTAATGCTGGGTAATGAGAGCACGAAACCTCGTTGAATTGGCTGCACGTATAGCCAAAATTAATTTCTTTAACAATCATTGTAATGATATAAAAATTGGAAGAAAAGGATAATTACCTTATATATGGTTCAACCTCCGGACAGTTCATGAGAATATATGTTTGCACATGATGCACTTCCTTGCCTGTCAGTTCTCTATTCGTTAGTTCCTCGAAGTTCTTGATTGGATGGTTAAAGATTGATAGACTATTTTCATTGACCGTTGTGTTATACACCTCGTTGCATATTTGAGGATTGACACATGTACCGAGATTGTCATCCATGTAGTGTTCGGAAAAGAGCACTATCTCTTGCACAAATACTTTTCAATAATCGACCCTTCCTTAAATTATTTGTTAGTACATTTTTGTTTTAGTGTCTTCATGCACCTCTCAAACCCGTACATCCACCAAAATTGCACAGACCCACAAGTTTTAAGCTGCCATGGTAGATGCACAGTTAGGTGTTCCATGGAGTCGAAGAATGATGGAGGGAGATCTTCTCAAACTTGCACAACGTCACAACAATGAATTCACCCAGCTTCTCGATGTCCTCCAACCGGAATTCCTTAGCACAAATTATTCTGAAGAATTTGTTGAATTCTGTTATTGGAACCCAAATATCATCAGGAACGTTGCCACGTAAAACAATTGGAAGTAATATTTGCATAAAAACATGACAATCATGCATCTTCATGCCGTAAAATGAATTATTGGACATGTTTACACAACTTCCAATGTTAGACGCATATCCATCAGGAAGTTTCAGAGTGTCACGAGCGCCCGAGCCCGGTTGCGGAGGCGGGGCCGCCCGCGACGTCAAAAGCGGAAGCTGCGACGGAAACCGCGGAAACGGTCCAACCGAAATCCGCTGCGTGTAGTGGTCCCATGACCCGACCCGCAAAGTCTCGTTCTCAAAGGCCCGGTGCTTGAGAACACTTTGCTCACTTGTAAACTTATTGGTCATACTACGACCCGCAACCTACAAAACTCAAAGATGGCAAGTATACGATATAATCCTAACTATCCATGGTGAGCCCCACCCCACTGAAATAGGCGAGCACCCGACCATCACCGAACATGCAGTTCATGGAAATATCAATCATGAGTCACAAACATCCAGAATACAGAACGCATCCGATATATATATAACAATATGAACATAGCTCGGGTCCCGCCCTCAACTGATATGGGCGAGCCCTCCAGTCAAACAGAAGTACAATACCAGAGTGTATCCAAATTACACAACATGATCTGATCTAAACATACATGCACATACATCTACAGAGCCTCCAAAGAAAAACCCTAGAATACCTAGGTGTGGAATCTGGAAAACTTCGAGATCAGAAGATTCACGCACGTAGTACTGCTGCTGCTACTAAACACAAACAGAAGAGAGAGGAGTTAGTTAACTGCAAACCCATATGCTATACTTAGCATCGGAAAAAAAGTCTGGAAAACAGACTGTAACCTCTACCGAGACCACCCCTATAAACTTAACAGAAGTTCCAAATTCGAACTGTCGATACCTGTATCCCAAAACAGAAAGCACTGTGAATCTCTAGTCCGCTGGCTGCTTGTCAGGTCGACCTGAAAGATGGTAAACAGAAAGGGGTGAGTCCTCGGGAGGACCTAGTAAGGGCTGAGTTAAGATACAGTTTGCAAAAAGTGCTAGTGTGTCGTACCTGCAAAACAAAGAAAACACAACAGAGTCCCGCAGTACTGGGTTAGACAGAATCCCGAAGGATGCGGTGCAAACCGCCAGAATGACCCTTAAAATAAAAATCAACAGAACGACAACCCTCTCCAAGAGGTCAGAAACAGAAGCATGGTACCAGCTAGGGTCGCGATCCCCTTAACTGTCGTACGGTCACAGAATATACCGCAGGGTATATACAGAATATCAGCACCCAGTGTAGATATAGCAATCCCAGGAGCACCCGTGGTCTCCAAGACCATCCCGGGCCTCGTAGCAGAACAGAATATACCGTAAGGTATATGCAGAATATCAGCACCAAGTGCATATATACAGAACAAATAAGGAACCCGTGGTCTCCAAGACTATCCCGGGCCTCAAGGTAACAAATCGTACCTTACTGCAGGATCGGTCTCGGATCACCGGACCACCGTCCTCAACCCGAAACCCGCCTCAACTAACCCCGATATACATGAAATCCCTCCCAGAATGCATAACGAGAGAAGTTGAACCCTTACCACACTAAAACCGATCGGTAACAAAATCCCAGGAAAATCCCGACGTTCGGCCCGAAACGCGGTAGTGTGACTTCTGAAGTCCCGCACTACTCCACCACTGCTGATTCAAGCTGAACGACCACACACAAGTCAGAAATCACCAAAATAGACCCCGGAAACCAATCCCGCACAATCCCATACTTTCCCGCAAAATTTTACAGAAATCTCGGTTTCTCAAACCGAGCTAGAACATTGTTATCTAAACACCCATAAACACAACCAAACATTCAAACCACACTTTCCCACATTTACACTGCAAACAAGCAAGTAGGTCAGTATTGTCCACAATTCCCAAAAACGACGTTCCAACATCGTTAGTTACCTACTTCCATTCCCGATACCAAAATACTACCAAAACATTCCCAAAACACAACACAAGCATAACCAAAACCTTCTCTCAATTTCGGCCTCCACCTCTCTTTTTATACCAAACTTTAATCCAAACCAATTAAGGTTCCAAACACATGCTTAATTCTTCAATTAAACATTTCAAGCATGCTTACTAACACACTTCACCCTAATCACCCAAAATCATACCAAACCCTTAAGAACAATTCGGCCAAATTGGCTAATTTTTACCCAACATGTTTACCTTCAAATTGAATCCACATATCGACTTAGAATCATGCTAGGAACAACATATCTCAAGCATGATTCAAGAACACAACCAATCAATAGGTTTAGAATTCAACAACAAATTCGGCCAACCTAGGGTTTTCCCAACCATGGTGTTCTTCCATAAATCAAACCTTGATTCCTACACAACTCCATACCAAGAACAACATACTAAAAGATTGGAGCAAGAAGATGAACATATCATGTAGCGAAGGCATACATGAATTCGATTCTAAACCTTGTTTCCACCCAAAAACCATGCTTCAAACTTACTAAACCATGAAGGGAAGAAGCTTACCTCAAGCTAAACCTTGATTCCTACACTACTTCATACCAAGAACAACATACTAAAAGATTGGAGCAAGAAGATGAACATATCATGTAGCGAAGGCATACATGAATTCGATTCTAAACCTTGTTTCCACCCAAAAACCATGCTTCAAACTTACTAAACCATGAAGGGAAGAAGCTTACCTCAAGCTAAACACCAAGAACACACCATCCTTAAGCCCTTGCAAGATGAACACTTGAGAGGTAGAAAGGGAAGAAGCTTGTCGGATGGTGATGAGAGAAGAATGAAAATAGCCAAAATGATTTTTCTTCTCATTTTCTCCTTCAATACCTCCTCTTTAATGAGTCATAAGGACACTTGTCCTTTAAGCACCTTAGTCATCACCCTTACTCACCATGGTGACTTACACACAAGTCAAATTCAAAAATGCCAAGTGTTGGGTGTAATCCCGCGCCAACTTCACCCGAGTAACTCCCGACGTGTGCGCGTGCTTGCCCGAGCTAAAATTCCCGTAATGTGTGCTTGCTCGGTTATCACCATATTACCCGTCCCGAGCCATAGCACATCTCACCCCAAAGCTGTCACAAAACTTCCATCCCGAGCCCCGGGCGTCGCCCGGGAACGAACATCCCGTCCCCCAAAAATATACTCCGTAAAAAGATGCGGAATGCTCGTACGATCCCAAATATGCTGACAGTTCCCTTTTCCGAGGTCCCGGTAAAGCTACCGAGCTTACTGATCACCCACAAACAAGTCCTACTCCCGGAAAAATATTTTCCACGGAAATGTCTAGGGGACCCGTGCGACCTCAAATATGAAAGCATTCCCGAGAATGTTACCCAGAAAAGGTCCGGGAGCTGTCTGAACCCCTAAAGACATGGCCCGCATGCCCGAAACGGAGCCCCGGAACACCAAAGTCACCACCCGCTCGGGGTGACTGTAACACAGTGTTCTTCAACCAAGTACAAACATTCCCAATCAGTTCTTGATTCAACGTGTAAACTGTCTTAGGTTTCTATGGTCTTCCGTTACATCCGGGAAACAAATGCAACTCACTTCGGATTTTCAACGCCTGAAGGTCAAGTCGTGAGTTTTCGTTGTCTTTACTCTTCCCTTTTTGATTCATAACTGTGTAGAAGATATTGTCGAAGCAATTTTTCTCTATATGCATAACATCGAGGTTATGTCTGACCAACAAATGAGGCCAGTACGGAAACTCCCAAAAGATCGATTTCTTTATCCAATTGTGTGACACACCAAATCAGTCCGGTCATCGTCTGTCCCAATGTGAACCAAAAGGCGAGAACTGAATCTCGTTAATCTCTACTAGAATTTCCTCTACAGATTTATACCTAATTTCATCACGTCATTCTCTAAATCCCCATGTGATGCTATCATTACGATATCTATGTTAACGAGGTAAAAATCTTCGATGGCAACCCCACCAACAAGCTTTACTGTTGGAATTCTTAACGCACCAAGTCCTTTTGAGCTAATATCAAATGGACAAGTGATTTCAGCTCAAAGTGAGCTGAAATTAGTTCTATGGAATTCAACTATGTGAATTGTGGCTATATGGAACATTTGTGATGTTTCATGAGTAGTAACTACTTACTAGTATCCTTTTATACAAATAAAGGGTATTTTGGTAAAATGACATGGCTTTGACAATCAAGGTGCATGGTATATGCACCCTAGTGCATGCGTGCACATCTCTTGGAAGTTACCAAGAGATTTTTGGCCATGAGAGCCTAAAACTTCTCTCTTGTTCTTGGCCGAATTATTCAAGCATTCTTAGAGCATTTCGGGTAGAACTATTTTGTGTCTCTTCAACACAAAACAACCTCATTCCATCACATGCAATCTTCCCTCATCAAACAATTTGAAGACTTGAAGACTGAAGAGGAATTCGCCACCAACTTGGAAGACTTGGAGCATACGTTTTGGAGCAAGGACAAAGATCCTTTCGTTGTTTTTCAAAGGTGCAAGGTACATATCTACATCTCCTTATTCTCCCTCCTTCTCCTGTTTCTTCCTTGTAAAAGTGGAGAGACATGATTATGGAAAACACATCACGCTATGTATCTCTAAATTTACACATCAATTTGTTTCCATGCTTGCGATTGATTGGGGTGTCCAATAATACCATTTGTATCTTCATTTGCCCTGACATGATAACTCATAAATTCAGCTGTTTTTAATGATTGATAAAGCCGTTTGAGGCAGTTAGTGATTGGAAGATAACGTAGAATCTTCTTTGCCTTAATTTTCTGTTTACCACAACGATTAAGACACTCCTAAGTATAGCGTTATGCACCGCACACTCCACAATGAACCAAATGATTGAATCTACCGTGAAACAACATACAATTGTTCTCGCATGCATGAATTTTGACATACAGTAAGCCTAAATCTCTGATTAGCTTCTTCGCCTCCGTCGTGCTCTGTGGCAAAGTTTTCTCTCTAGGTAATATTTCATCCACAACTTTCATCATTCGCGACCACCCGACATCCGATATGTTGCTCTGACCTTTCGCACTCAAAACCTTTGCCAACACAGATAACTTCTTATGCTCAGCATGACACCCATCATATAAAGGTTGTTATAAAATTTTTGCTCCTCTTCATTAGGAGTTTCAATTTCCATTTCATCTTCAATTTCATGATCATTTTCATTACTGTTATCATTGTCATCATTTTCAAAATAATCATGATCATTTTCATCATTGTCATTATTTTCATCATTTTCAACATTTTCATGTTCAAAATTGTTGTACCGAAATCCTAAACCTTCATGAACTATTTGTATGACGTCCCATCCTTAATAGTTATTATTCAATTATGTTTCAGTACTTGCACGTGCATTAATGGATGACGAAGCTTCGTAATTCATTCGATTAAAACTTCCATAGACCAACGGATTGATCAGTATAGCCTCACCATGACAATCCCAAACATAGTAATCGGGCTTAAACCCATGCTCACATAAATGAGATCCAACTGTAAATTTATCATAAAAGTATCTATTTTTGCACTTTTTTCACGGATATTTCACCATGTCCCATCCTTTTGATTCAACATCTCTGAAAGCAAACTCCAAGAATGTCTTAAGTCCCTCCCAAAATCGCAGATTCAATTCACAACTTCCTTTCTGAAACCGCTGATACATCCACTCACGTCCTTCAGCCATTTTTACCACTCCTACATGAGAATGTAAATATATATAAATGAATAGAAACACATAAAAATTAACAAACCACAAAATTAATTTTCACTACTAACGTATATAAGTTGTTTAATTAATTTGTCCTAATTAAGGGTGCATGGGTCCTATCCTATTCATAAAAGTATAATTAGTAAATCAAAATTTTATGGTCGCATATGCATAACTTGTACATCCTACATAAATTTTGACAGCATTTCGCCTCAGTTTCTCAATATACCATTTTTCGGGTTTTAAATTCTGAGTTTGGTATAACATGGAATGAGACTGAAAACAAGCCAAAATTAATGTTGATGTATCAGTTTTGCATATACAACTATCACAAAAGTTCAATGTACCGATTATACTTTTACAAACTGTCCAACCTGGACAATCCATAAATATTCAATAGAATATTATATTTTACAACATTACTCCAAAATTGAAAATAATGTTATGCATATTATATTCTACGTAATATCCACAAACAGGAACTATGGCTCAAATTAAATCTATACCGTAAAATTTATGCATTTTTCAACATTTACTAAAATAACTACACTTAATTAAAAATGAAAAATATTATCAAAAATTGAAAATAAACGATAAAACGTTTACCTAGCTCAATATGCTGCTTTAAATACACCCGAGATCTACCAGAAAGTCGAAAAGCGTACCAAATCAGTTCAAGGAAGAAGAGGAGAGCAAAAACTTTCGAAGCTCCCCAAAATGGTTGCAAATGAAGGGGAAAGGGAGGGGAGTAAGTTTATGCAACGGTGGTAACGAGATGGCCCATTACTAGCTGGCTTTTCTGTCAGATTTGTAACGGGCTGGTAGGGTTCATAGGCATTACCGAGTTGGTAACGCTTCAAGGCATCACTACGTAGAGAAAACACATGTTACTGCAGCCAAAATCGCAGTAGAGCCGCAGTAATTACTGCGGGAGAGGCCATAGTGTTTCCCGCAGTAAATAAAGACGCAGTAGAAGCTTCACTACAGTAGCAGCCGCAGTACTTACTGCGGCCTTACTACAACCACGACCGCAGTAAACAAGTTTATTAATTAAAAAAAACGGATGAATCCGGATGAAAAAATTCATCCGGATTCATCCACCAACCCAGAAAAACTGAAAAATCGGTGGTGATGGTGAACAAGCACCGGTCATGACGGCGAGAAAGCGACGTTGTTGGAGCGGCGGTGCTGAGGTGGGAGCGACGACGTCGGCGGTTAAGAAGAAGAAGAAGAAGAAGGGAGAGAGAAAACAGAAAGTGAAAGTGAAAGAAGAAGATGAAAAGAAAGAAGAAGAAGATGATGATGAATGATGATGATGATGATGATGATGATGAAGAAGATGAAGGAGAAGATGAAGTAAGAAGAAGAAGAAGAGGAGAATATGTAGAGAAGAAGGTGATGAAGGAGAAAATGAAGAAGAAGATGAAGAATGAGAAAGGTGAGAGAAAAAAGAAAGTGAAAGAAAAAGAATGAGAAGATGATGAGTGCGTGAAAATACACTCTCGCTATCTTATTTTTGGGCTTAAATGTGAATAAATAAAAATAAAAATCATTGAGATTAGTGCATATTTTATATTGGGTTATTATTTATTATTGGATATTTCTAAGTGTATGTTAATGTCTAAATTGCAGATTTATTATGGAGCAAAGTTTAGTCCATTTGAGAATTTATTGGATAAGTTAGTGTTGAAGTGGTGAATTAAAGAAAAAAAATACATGAAGAAAGAAGCTTGTACGTGGGTTAAGCAATGATACAAACAAATGCGCCAAATTTGGCCCTTCGGACACAAGAGCACAGGAAATCCTATTCCTAATAGGTTTTCAACGCAAATATAAAAGGGAGATATAACAAAGGCTTGGGGGAGCAATTCGTGAAAAAAGAAGGCTTGTGGTGGCAGACAAAAAAACAAATAGGAGCAAGCTAAAAGAAGAAAGCCACGAATCAAATTGGAGGAACAAAATTTGACGAATCGGAGAGCGCTGCACCATGGCCGCCGGTTTTGTAATCATTATTGGATTTTCTTCACTCATGTTTATGGGTAACTAATTTTCTTGTAAAGCTAGGGATGAACTTGCATATGGATGATATTTTATTTATTCTAAATTCTTAAACATATTTGAAAAACTATAATTCCTTGATTTATTATTCTCATATTTGTATTGGTTTTGTTCTCCGAATAATTGTAGGTTTATATTATTCATGGGTTCAGTCATGCTTTTCCCATAGAGTGGTTGATTCTATACTTATGTTTGGATTGATTATTATCTATATTGATTCAATTCTCTGTTGCGGTATTGCCTCTAAGTATATTGTCGTCACTGGATTTTCTCAATAGTGATAATAATTTCTGTGCTTTAAAGGTTGAGAATAATTTAGTAGAGAGTTGTAGTTAATCCACTTTGGTTTATAAATATTTATCTTGGACATTTTGTGGAATTTGGACTTCATTGAAATTGGAATAATTAAAATATCATACTTATGCAAGGGATTCCCGACGCTTTACTATTGGTCAAATTTGAGTATTTTCTCCAGTTAATTGTTTAGTTGTTTTTATTTTTTTCAAATTCAATTCTTATTTCAAAAAATCACTAAATAATTCTTTCAGTTTAATTGTTCTTTCTAGTATTTTCTTTACTTTGTCTCTCTATGGAATCGATACCCCAAAGTTGTGCTACAACTACCGCGTTATTCTTTGGGCGTAATCAAATTTTGGCGCCGTTGCCGGGGAGACGGTACAAGAAGTACAGTAAGGAATTAATTTTACTGATTTGGTTCTCTAATTCTAGTAATCTCATTCCTTTCTCTTTTACTTTATTTTATCTGGTTTATGCTCTGGTATAGGGACAAATCAGGCAGACTTGCAAAAAGACTTGATATTTGTTCTGATTTTGTTGTTTCGCATCATAATTCGGATTCATCTTGTTCTGCATCACATTCATCTCATTCATCATTCACAATGAGTCAACACGAAGAGCAAGAGGTTAAGACTCTTCAGGAGTATCTTCATCCTACACGAGTAGCTACACCATCATGCATCATGTTTCCTGCTAATACTCCTCAATTGGATTTTAAACCTGGAATGATACAATTACTTCCTACTTTTCATGGCATGGAGAATGAAAATCCATATGTGCATATTAGAGAGTTTGAGGAAGTAGTTACTGCTTTTCATAATGTTAATGCAGGTAATGATGTTATCAGACTTAAATTGTTTCCTTTCTCATTAAAGGACAAAGCTAAGAGTTGGCTGTATTCACTGAGATCACGTTCTATTGGGTGGTCATGGGCTGAAATGACTAAAGTTTTCTTTAATAAATATTTTCCCCAACATAAGACTAATGCTTTAAAAAGGCAAATCTCTACTTTTGCACAAAAAGATAGTGAAACCTTATATCAGTCTTGGGAAAGATTTAAGGAGTTGTTGAGTATGTGTTATCACCATGGTTATGAAAGTTGGCGTCTAATGAGTTACTTTTATGAGGATCTTACTTCTAGGGAGCGTCAATTTGTGGAAATGATGTGTAATGGTGAGTTTTTACAGAAAGATCCTGATGAGGCTATTGACTACCTTAATGAGCTTGCTGAAAAAGCTCATACTTGGACCGGACCTGCATACTGAGAGCACAAATAGATCACGACCTCTAGGAAATTCAAGTAGTGGTGGAATTTATCATCTTAGGGAAGAGGAAAACCTAAAAGCTAAGGTTGAGATGTTGACTAGGGAGCTAGAAAGGTTAAAAAGCAAAGAATTAAAACCAACACATGTGGTTAATAATGTAGAGTCTTTTGGACCATGTTTTGTTTGTGGTGGGATAGATCACATTGATCAGGATTGCACCACTTTTAAGGAGATGAAAGGAGTGTATGAGGAACAGTATAATAATTTGGGTGTGTACAAGAAACCATTTGCACCTTTTTCTGAGACCTATAATCCTGGATGGAGAAATCACCCCAATTTTAGTTGAAAAACTGAAAATTAGCAACATGCACAACATCCTAGACAATATTTTGCACCATATCATGCACCATCATCATCTAGGAGCCCATTAGAAGATACTTTACATGCTTTTATTGAAGCACAAGGTAAAACTAATCAGAATTTTGAATCTTTCATTACACAGGTTATTGAAGAAAACAAGGAGATAAAGAATCAGGTGTCTAAATTGACAAGTTCATTAAGTGTGACTGAGAGAGGTAAGTTCCCTTCTCAATCTCAGTCCGCACCTCATGGTTCACACATGAACCAGAAGAACCTGAAGGATGTAAATGCTGTTGTGACACGGAGTGGTAAGCCTTTCAATTATCCAACAATGAACACATCAGAAGAGGGACCTAACCAAAAAGAGGTTGAAAATGATGAAATACCCAAGGAGCCAGAGGTAACTCAGAGCCATATTAAGGTACCATTCCCCCAAGCTTTGAATTCAGGTAAGCGACCTTCTGATTTTAACAATGAAATTCTTGAGAACTTAAGGCATGTAAAAAATAATCTTCCTCTCTTACATGTGATTAAACAAGTTCCTACATATGCAAAAGTTCTTAAGGATTTGTGTACAGTAAAGAGAAAACATCATGTGAAAAAGACTGCTTTTCTGACAGAGCAAGTTAGTGCTTTAATTGAACATAGGATACCTCCCAAGTATAAGGATCCTGGTTGTCCAATTATTACTTGTAGTATTGGTACTCATGAATTTGGACAAGCATTGCTAGATTTAGGAGCTAGTGTTAATTTAATGCCTTATTCTATCTACTTGCAGCTTGGGTTGGGTGAAATCAAACCAACCTCTATGGTACTAAAATTGGCTGACCGTTCCACAAAAGTATCACGGGGCGTGGTTGAGGATGTTTTAATTCAAATTGACAAATTTTATTATCCTGTTGATTTCCTAATCCTTGACATTAGTTACACTGTTGATACTACTTCTAAGATTTCTTTGATTTTGGGTAGACCTTTCCTTGCTACTGCTAATGCTCTTATTAATTGTAGGAATGGAGTAATGAAATTATCTTTTGGCAATATGACTCTTGAGGTTAATATTTTCCATATAGCAAAACAGCCAATAGATGATGATGAATGTCAGCAAGCATGCCAGATTGACTCTCTTATTGATAGGGAAGTTTTTGTGACCCAAGATTTCGATCCTCTTGAATATTTTCTTGTTAATTCTGAGTTTAATCCTATCAATACTCCACATGATGCTGCTAAAATTTGTGCTATCTTTTTTGAAAATCAAGATTCTGGAACTCAAAGGTGGCAACCAAAGTTTGAGGAGCTACCAAAGAGAGGTGAAAAGCAAGTTCCCTCAAGCATTGAAGCACCTAAAGTTGAATTGAAGACCCTCCCTAAGGGCTTAAAACATGTTTTCCTTGGTCTAGGTGATACTTTTCCTGTTATTATCTCTTCTGAGTTGTCTGATTCTGAAGAAGATAAATTAATTTGGACTTTAAGTGAACATAGATCAGCCATAGGTTGTATTGCTGATTTAAAAGGTATTAGCCCTTTGATTTGTTCTCATAAAATTAATTTGGAAGAAGGAGCTAGTCCCCGCAGAGACCCTCAACGTAGGCTTAACCCTAAAATGAAAGAAATAGTGAAGAATGAAGTGCTGAAATTATTAGATGCTGGAATCATATATCCTGTTGCAGATAGTAAATGGGTCAGTCCTACACAAGTAGTTCCTAAAAAGTCAGGTGTCTCTGTGGTTGAAAATGACGTAGGAGAATTGGTTCCTACAAAACTTGTGACAGGGTGGCGGATGTGCATTGATTATAGGAAATTAAATGTCGCCACTCGAAAAGATCACTTTCCCCTCCCTTTTATTGATCAAATTCTTGAGCGTGTGGCTGGTCATTCTTTTTGTTGTTTCTTGGATGGTTATTCTGGCTATTATCAGATTGAATTTGCATTAGAAGATCAGGATAAAACCACTTTCACTTGTCCTTTTGGTACTTTTGCCTTCCGTAGAATGCCTTTTGGATTATGTAATGCACCTGCCACTTTTCAACGCTGCATGATGAGCATTTTTAGTGACATGATTGAAAATTGCATGGAAGTGTTTATGGTTGACTTGATTTTTTATGGATCTTCTTTTGATGTCACTTTGTCAAATCTTGAGAGAGTATTAATTCGTTGTGAAGAAAAAGGATTGGTTTTGAACTGGGAAAAGTGTCATTTTTTGGTGTCATTAGGTATTGTCTTAGGGCACGTTGTTTCTTCCAAAGGAATAGAGGTTGATCAATCTAAAGTTGAATTAATTTCTAAATTGCCTATACCTAAGACAGTAAAGGATGTGAGATCTCTTCTTGGTCATGCTGGTTTTTATAGAAGGTTCATAAGAAATTTTTCTACTATATCCAGACCGTTATGTGATCTTTTAGCTAAAGATGTCCCATTTGAATGGACTGAATCTTTTCATGAGGCTTTTAAAACTTTGACTAGCAAGCTCACTTCAGCACCTCTAATGCAGCCACCTGATTGGAATTTACCATTTGAACTGATGTGTGATGCTAGTGACTTTGCTGTAGGTGCTGTTCTTGGACAACGAAGGGATGGTAAACCCTTTGTGATTTATTATGCTAGTAGAACTCTGAATAGTGCTCAAATGAATTACTCTACCACTGAGAAAGAGTTATTAGCTTTGGTATTTGCTTTGGATAACTTTCGCGCATACTTGATTGGTTCACCTATTGTTATTTTCACAGATCATGCAGCCCTTAAGTATCTTTTTGCAAAGAAAGATGCTAAGGCGCGACTTATACGTTGGATTTTACTTCTGCAAGAATTTGACATCACCATTAAGGATAAGAAAGGGGTTGAGAATGTAGTAGCTGATCATCTCTTGAGGCTCACTTTTCAGGATAACTCCACTGATTTACCAATTCGAGATGATTTTCCAGATGAGCATTTACTTTCTATTGATTCTCTACCATGGTTTGCTCACATTGTAAATTATTTGGTTGCAGGAGAAATTCCGGAAGATTGGGGAGCACAAGATAGGAGGAAATTCATGAATGAGGTACGCAATTTCTATTGGGATGACCCTTTTCTTTTTAAATATTGTCTTGATCAGATTTTAAGGCGTTGCATCCCTAATGATGAGATTGCTAGTAACCTAAAATTTTGTCACTTTGAAGCTTGTGGGGGCCATTTTTCAATGAAGAAAACTGCTACAAAAATTTTACAGTGTGGATTTTATTGGCCAACTTTATTTAGGGATGCAAATATCTTCTGTCATTCATGTGAAAGGTGTCAAATGTTAGGAGTTATTTCTCGTCGTCATATGATGCCCTTGAACCCAATTTTAGTGATTGAAGTATTTGATTGTTGGGGTATTGATTTTATGGGACCGTTTCCACCTTCTTTTGGATATTTGTATATTATTGTGGCTGTAGATTACGTGTCTAAATGGGTAGAAGCAGCAGCTTGTAGAGCTAATGATAATAAGACGGTAATTAAATTTCTTAAAGAAAATGTGTTATCTAGATTTGGTACACCACGGGCTATCATTAGTGATCAGGGTACACATTTTTGCAACCGTTCTTTTGAGGCTTTAATGAAAAAGTATGGGGTTATACATAAAGTTTCTATTGCCTATCATCCTCAGACAAGTGGGCTGGTTGAGCTTGCTAATAGGGAGATTAAGCAAATCTTAGAAAAATAATGAACCCGGATCGTAAAGATTGGTCTTTAAGATTAATTGATGCACTTTGGGCTTACCGTGCATGCCTTTTAAAACCCTTTAGGCATGTCTCCTTATAGGCTTGTTTTTGGTAAACCTTGTCATCTTCCTGTGGAACTTGAACATAAAGCGTATTGGGCTATAAAGAATTTTAATCTTGATATGGGTGAAGCAGGTAAGCTTAGGAAATTACAGCTGAATGAGTTAGAAGAGTTAAGGAATGATGCATATGAAAACTCTAGGATTTACAAGGCTAAAATGAAAGCATTTCATGATAAAAATATTTTGAGGAAATCCTTTAAGCCTAATGATCGAGTTCTCCTATATGATTCTAGACTTCACAAGTACCCAGGGAAACTTAGATCTAGGTGGACTGGCCCTTTTGTTGTGAAAAATGTTTTTGATCATGAAGCTGTAGAAATAGAGGATCCTAGGGACCACCAGATTATGAAAGTTAATGGTCAGCGTTTGAAAGTGTTAAATGATGGTTATGTTTCTGAAGTGGGAGATATTCCACTTGTGGATCCAGTTTATCAGTCTTGATCACAACAAGCAGGTAGGGATGTCAATCGGGCGGGTCAGGTCGGGTTCGGGCCGGGTCATTCGGGTTACGGGTTGTTTCGGGTTGAGGTGCTTTCGGGTCGGGTTCGGGTTCGGGTCAGGTCGGGTTCGGGTTCGGGTCATTCGGGTTTCGGGTGCCTTCGGGTTGAGCTGATTTCGGGTCAGGTCGGGTTCGGGTTCGGGCTATTCGGGTTTCGGGTTGCTTCGGACCGAGCTTATTTCGGGTCAGGTCGGGTTCGGGTTCAGGTCACTCGGGGTTCGGGTTGTTTCGGTTTCGGGTTCAGGCCGGGTCCGGGTCGGTTTTCTTCGGGTCTAGGATCGGGTTTCTTTAGCGCCAAGTTCGGGTTTCTTCGGATCCAAGTTCATGTCCCATTTCCATTAAAATTCAAAGTAAATCTATTTTGAGAGTTATTCTAACAAAAATTAAAGATAATTTAGCCATTATTTCAATAAAATTGAAAATTGAACATTGTTCCAACAATTTTGAAAATTGGACATTTGTCCAATAAAATTGAAGATTAGACATAGACATTCCTCTAACAAAATTGAAAATTTGACATTGCTCCAACAAAATGGGAAATTGAAATTTGTTCAAAGAAATTGGAAATTGGACATTCCTTCAATAAAATTTGAGATTAGACATTTCTTTAACAAAATTAGAAATTGGACATTGCTCCAACAAAATTGTAGTTGTAGATACCACATATTTATACATTACTCTTAACAAAATTAACATAAGACATTGATCTCACAAATATTTTCAATTTGTCAAAACAATTTTTGAAATTAAACATTGCTCCAGTAGAATTGCATTATCATTATTTCGGTTGTTTATATTTTGGAAGGACCTCTTGCAGTTCTTGGAATTGTGTATTTGATGCATGGATTATTATATTTTGGAAGTTACAATTGGTCTTGGTCACTTGTGCACAATTGACTTTATGTACTACTATTTTCTTGCTTTAGAGTTTAGACAATCGTTTTGATTATTTTTATATTCGGGTCATTACGGGTATGTCGGGTTTTTTCGGATTTGAATTCGGGTTAATCGGGTTCAAGTTCGGGTTCTTCGGGTTCGGGTCTCGGGTTCTTCGGGTTCGGGTCATTTCGGGTACCGGGTCATATCGGGTTCGGGTCTCTTCAGGTTCGGGTTGCTCGGGTTCGGGCCATTTCGGGTACGGGTTGCCATCGGGTTGAGCTTATTTCGGGTCAGGTCGGGTTCGGGATCGGGCCAGGTCGGGTTCGGGCCATTGACTTTTTAGGTCAATTCGGGTTCGGACGGGTCGGGCTCGGGCGGGTTCTTCGGGTCGGGTCATTTTTTGACATCCCTACAAGCAAGTATGTAGGTTTTAGTTTTGTTTGTTCTTTCTTTATTTGGTTTTCTCTATTTATTCCTTTTATTACTAGTTTTCGTTCTTGTTTGGAGTATTTCTGTTGTTTTGTTTTAGTTTGCAGGTCATATCCCTTTAGCTAATTCAATCGCTAAGTTTGAGTGACTCCAAAGTTGTCCGTCATATATCAGGTGTATTTTCTCCTTTTTCTTACACTCTCGGTTATATTTGATTCTTGAACATTGAGGACAATGGCTCGTTTAAGTTGGGGGGTGTCAGGGTAAAAATTAAAATTTGCATTGCTCAGACCTACCATAAGTAATTTTCTCTTAGGCATTCACAGAACTTTATTGCACTTATCCAAGCTTTGTGGTAAGATGGTGGTTTAACACATGTAGCTGGAGAACTCTTACTTATGGATTCATGCGAGTGATAGAGAGAATCATTGGCTGCAACTGCAGAAAAAAAGTGATGAGCATTCATTGATCTGTTGAACTTGAACTTTCTTTTGAGATAATGATTTGTGGTAAGATTGTGGATATACTTGGAATATGATGAAGGGGAACTCATAACTGACGTTTGAGCCTTTCAAGCCAACCCTTCCCATCATAAATTCCTACTTGTCCCAAAATTTTTCCAAGAAGCACTTATGCTCTTCATCTTCCATTATTCATGCCTCATTACATTAACTTATTGTCACTGCTCCAAAAATTTCAACCATTTTCTCTTCTACTTCCAAGTGCATATTCGGTTCTTATTTTATCAGTGAAAGTAAAGGTTGTAGAACTGAGAAATGATATAAAGTGTGGTGTGGTTGCTTGTATTGAAGAAACAAAAAGAAGAAAAAAGTCTGAAAGTGAAAAGAAGAAAAAAGTCTGAAAGTGAAAAGAAAAAAAATTTCGAAAAAGAAGAAAAAGAGAAGGTAAAACAATTTTGCCAATGTTTAGCAAAGTGGAAAAGTACTTCAATTGGGAAGTGAGTTCTCTTGGATATTTCATTAGATACTTGTATGTACTTGGAGGTTCCTATCATCTTTTCCTACGCTCATTTGACCTTACACCCAAGTTTCATTGAGCCTTTTGGGTTGAGTATTCTGATTTTGAGTAAGTTTGTGGTAAGACTGGTGGATGTCTCAATTGCAAGTGTTTTTATCATAAGATCAATGTTTGCTTGTTGCTTATTGTTGACACCCAATTTTGCCACGGGGATTTTTAAAAGTACGTTATCAAAAGGGGTTAAGTGTCTAATCGAAAAGAAATGGCTCATTATTGATAAATTGGAAAGTTAGGGGCTAAATTGAACATTGTACAAAGTTGTGGGCTAACTCAATGGTTTGCCACGTAATTTTCTGTTGCAGGTGCGATCGCGGCGAACAAAGCGTTTCACCGGCGACGCTGGCGGACGTGAACCTCCACTCCTCGCACACGATCGAAGCAGTTTACAGATTCGTGGGAGGAGGAGTTGTTCGATTCTTTCACCTATAAAGAACGAAGCAATCACAGGCAAAAGACACCTCAGAAACGAACCAATTTCAGAACACCCAAATCGATCAATCTCAGCAGCAAATCGAAATTGCAACATCAACCTCAGCAACAAAATCGATCGGGACAGAGAAAGGCATCAGTTTCAGAGACGCAACAATCGATCTCAAATCACGCCACGACCAAGCACGGAAACAGAGAATCATTTTCAGAAGTAATCGACAGTGCAAAAATTCGCACAAAACGAAACAATCAGCGGAGAAAGAACTTAAGCGTTTGCTGGTTCTGGGGTGCACGTTCTAGCGCTCTTCAAGACGTTTCCGATCGTCAGTAGCTGTCACGCCGTCGATTCAATCGCCGGGCTTCATCTCCGACCTCTGTTGCTGTAATTTCGGAGTTCCGCATCACAAGCTTCAGCCGCTGCTCCGCTCGCTTACCGAGCCTCCGCGCGATCGCCTCCTGCCCGACGACTTACCGGCTGCCCGACTTCAGAAGCCGCCATTCTTCATCGTGCTCCTTGCGAAATCGTCCGTCGGACCTGTTGAGAGCACCCCAAACGCCAAAGCCAGCATCTCAGCTTCAGATTTTGCGATTTGGGGAAGAAGCTACAGGTTAGGTTAGGTAAACTTACGCTTAGCCATTGAACTTGGAGTTTAGTTTCATTTAAGTGTTTATATTTGGATGTATGACAGTTAAGGCACCCTTATTAATGGTTAACAACTTTGAGACTAATGACATGGTTTCCACATTTCATTGGACTTCTTGCATTAGGGATATTGTGTTACATGTGTAAAAATGTTTAAATGTTTGTCTGTTTGCTTATCTTTCTCATTAATGAGTTCGTATATGCACATTTGTCCTTTTTTTCTTTTTGCAATTTTTTCTTAACTAATTAATTACACTTTGATTAATTGTTCGTTTATGTGTATTGATATGTTTTACTTATTTATTTATTTATTCATTTTCACACCTTGTCTTTAAGTTAAAACGAGTGAACGAAAAGTAATATCGACCTGTGGTACCGGTGTTCGGGCGTATGGAAATTTTGCAGTTTTTATACGTAATTGACTAACAGACTTTCGAGTTTCTCGTAGACCAGTTTAGGTTCCCAATCGACCTATCCCAAAAAGATTGGTGGCGACTCCCGTCGAAAACCCCGTCGCTACAGCTGGGGACTCCGCTGGGGAAGTCTGGCCACATCAAGGGTTTATTTTACTTTTTGTTCACTTGATTTTTATTTTATTTTTGCTTTGTCACTTTTTTTTACATGTTATATTGTTTTGTGACATACATGACATCGAGCTCTCTTCCCGAGCTCGTCATAACCTCATTTTTGTAAAACACCCGGGATAGGCTAGTCATGTGTGACAATAGTCACCACGCTTTCTCTAGACCTTAGTGGTTAGTAGCGTTGTTCGGGTGTGGCGATAGTCACCCAATGGAACCGCGAAAGCTGCGACCTGAATTAATCCTTCCTTACATAACCCTCGTGGGTAAGGAATTAGGCCTTTTCTAGTTCGATAGAACTTAGTAAAAGGGATTCGGGAACCTGCCTTTGACCTTTCTTTCAAAATCCACCCGTACATATAATGACCATAGTTTCTTCCACCAGGTTCGACCCTATTGCATCTTGAGAACTGTGATAATTTTGTGACCATTTTTTTACATGTCATATTTTTCATGCATCCACATGTCATCTTTATATAGCATATCATATCACTCATAAGAATGCACTTAATTTGTTTCCGAAAGCGAGCAAGATTGGAATTGGAGAACAAGGTTAACATGGAAGGACGTTTCTTGGAATTGGGGAACAAGGTTAACACCATCGCCGAGCAATTTGGTCATTTAATGGAGTTTATCAAAGCAAAAGGGCATCGAGGATCCTCCCAAGATGATTCTGACACCCCACCCGGATTCACTCCAATAAAGAACAAGAACGATGAGGGAACTTCGCAAGCACGAGTTGAGTCGGGAGATGGGAAGAAGAAAGTAGTAGAGGAGCAAAAGTTCGAGACACTGGAAAAGAGGCTGCAAGCTGTCGAAGGAGGAACTCTCCTAGGTTCTTTTAATGTGGATGATCTCTATCTGGTCCCAGACGTCAAAATTCCGGCTGATTTCAAGATCCCAGAGTTCAGCAAATATGACAAAACTACTTATCCGGTGACCCATCTGACACTATTTTTGAGGAAAATTAAACCGCTTTCGAAAGATTAGAGGGTCTGGATAGCTCTTTTCCAAGACAGCCTGACCAAATCCCCTTTGCAATGGTACCTCAGTTTGGGTTCAAAGGCCATTAAGACATGGAGCGATCTTGCTCATGCCTTCGTCAATAATTACCGACATATCACGGATCTAGCACCAGATCGACAAACCTTGCAAAACCTGGAGAAGAGAAACCAGGAGACATTTAAGCCCAAAGATGGAGGAATCTAGCTGCACAAGTCCAACCGCCCATGACAGAAAAGGAAGTGGTTACTATGTTCATTCAAACATTGAAATCTCCTTTTTATGACAAGCTCATTGGCAACTCCACAAACAATTGGCAACTCCACAAACAACTTTTCAGATGTCGTATTATCTGGGGAACGTATTGAGTATGGCGTCAGGACTAGGAAGATATCAGAGTTTTCAAATAATGATGGAAAGCGGATGAGCATACATAATGTCTCAACAGATGGTCAACATTCAACACCATTATCTGGAGGAATAGGCCAAAGAGTTCAGGGGACAACCGTAAAGAAGAATGAAAAGTTTGATCCAATCCCAGTTTCATACACGGAGCTGTATCACCAGCTACTAGGGGGACGCTTGATAGAACCTATACAAGCCAAGCAAATTCAACCTCCTTATCCTAAATGGTATGATGAAAAAGCTATATGTCATTACCATAGAGGAGTCTCTGGGCATTCTTTGGAGAATTGCTATGCGTCGAAGAGAAAGGTGCATCAATTACTGGAGTCGAAAATGCTTCATTTCACCGAGGAACCTCGAGGGAAAGCATCAATTCAAGAAGTCTTTTTAAGTCAAGTTGATCTTTAAGTTTGGGCACATTTGTTTCAGTAGGAAGGTCTGAAGTGGTTTTTGTCATCGTTGAGATCTTGTCAAAGTAACTTATGTCTTCTTTAATTCTGGCTTTCATCTTTGTTACAATTGATGTTTGTTATTTTCTTCCTTTGAACGAGGAAACGCAATATGTGTGCTATGACGTCCTTTAACTAAACATCATTCAAATTCATCGTTATCGGTACTTGCATTCTTGTGGAGACGTCACTCATAAGCCCAAAACAAAGACTTGATGGTGGTATTTTTGTCGAAAACATTGTCAAATCTAATGGAAGTGATTTCAGTGTGGCACTTTAACTTTTATTGCAAAGATCAATTTTTCAGAGAAAGTGTCACCTACAAAAAGGGGTCGGCCAGACAAACCTTCAGAAAGCTCTTTTCGACCACAGACTTTCCATTCATCACAAAGATTCCTTCAAAGGAAAGAACCTCATTATCCGAAAATGGGGGGCATGAGGAGAAAACATTTGAGATAAGAAAAAGGGTCAAAGTAAATTATATTCCGCTGTCTTTAGCTCGAAAAAGGCTGAAGATATGAGTAGCGCTAGTAGCCATTTGTCTTCGCATTTTGGTCAGAAGTAATCAGGCCTAGGTAGCAACAACTATTTACGCTCGCATGAAAATGACTAAAAAAACGCAAGTCAAACAAAGTCCGACCCGAAAAAAAAGAAAAGAAAAAAGAAGAAAAAGATGAATGAAAGAATGGTGAGTCATAAAATCTAAATTGAAAACCTGCAAAGACGGTTTAGAATGAATCCATGATTTGAAGCAGCTGTCACCAGCCAAACCACCTCAAGAGTAAGAAGAGAATCTCAAGCAGTACAATCCATTTTCTCCAAGAGACTTCACACGATCGTGAGAGTTAGGAGGCAACATTTTGAGATCTTTTCTATTCGATGTGACAATGATTTCGAGACTAGCACCATCAAGTTTTTCAAAGATATCCTTTTTCCATTGAGCCTTTTTCATATCAAACGTCATTTGCCTAAAAAATCATTCACGTTGGATTCATTCTTCACCAAATCAGTGCCACAAGATATCGACAATCTTTTTCCTTCTTTTCGTATACATTTTGTTTATCTGACTTGAAAGGGAGAAGAATAAAAAGTTAGTTTTACAAAGTCACAAGATATTTTTGTCAAGTTCTACGAATTGACGATAACCACTTTGAAGTTGACTTATTGTGGATTAATGTGCCTGAACTTAGAAGAGACATTTGACTTGAAATTCTTTTTTGGAAGTAATCATCAAGAAATATGCAACCGAAGTGAGAGTGATTTTATCTTCATAAGGAAAGGAGTTCTTTAAGGGGTTAATGGAATCCAAAGAGAGCAGTTAGACCTCTTCACGAGAAGTATGGAAAGCCATGAGGAAAACATAAGGATGAGCAGTGGAATTGGTTCAGGATGCAGGTTGAAGGTAAGACTCATGCATCTATCATGCATCATTTGTTTTCATGGAAAGACATTGTGGTTTCAATGAATGAAAAGTAAGCCACTCTAGGTATCAATCATTTTCAAAGTCATGCATCATGTATCATGCACAATACCATCATTCATTCTCAAAGACAGGTTTTCAAGGAGCACACAAAGTTAGGTTTCAAGATTGAGGATATCAACAAGGAGAATAATTCCGCCAAACGGAAAGAAGGTCCCTCAACATTAGTCACGAGACAGGTTTCTCCCATTTAGTGGTAAGAGAGTTCATACCACTCTTTTCAATGGAAATTATCAACCAGAAATAGCCAAGATTTTCACCAAGACAGGAAAGGAGATTTCGTTAACATTTTCTCAGGGAATAAGGTTCCTCTTGCAATGCAGGATGGTAAGAAGGTTCATGTTATTCTTATTTTTTTGAAGTTTAGTCATTTTGTCAAGACTTCATCACACTTTTGGAAATTCACTCGTTTTGTGGAATTTCTCATTTTGGGAGGTTTAGTCGTTTTGTCAAACTTCATCGTTTTCAGAAATTTACTCGTTTTGTGGAATTTCACATTTTGAGAAGTTTAGTCATCTCGTTAAACTTCACCGTTTCCTGAAATCTGATCATTTTGTGGGATTTCTCATTTTTTGAAGTTTAGTCATTTTGTCAAACTTCTCATCAATCTCAAATCACTCAGATTTTCACTGAAGGCAAGGAAGGTTCCTTAGCCTCGAATAGCGGGAAGGTTTCTGCTATTCAAACTCAATTGGAAGGTTCTTATTGAGAGAAGCAAGGAAAGTTCCTTCGCTTCATTTATCATCTTTATTAGAGGAAACGAGAAGGTTCTCGACCTCACAGCTTTGAGGTAAGGAAGGTTCCTTAACCTCGAATAGCGGAAAGGTTTCCGCTATTCAACTCAATAGGAAGGTTCTTATTGAGGCGAAGAAAAGAAAGGTTTCTTTTCTTCACGAATAACGAAAAAGTTATTGTTATTCGCGGGACAAAATTTAGGTCAATTTTGCTTTGCATGCTTCATTTCTCATGAATCATGCAAAGGGGGGGCAGCTGTTGACACCAAATTTTACCCCGGGGATTTTTAAAAGTACGTTATCAAAAGGGGTTAAGTGTTTAATCGAAAAGAAATGGCTCATTATTGATAAATTGGAAAGTTAGGGGCTAAATTGAACATTGTACAAAGTTGTGGGCTAACTCAATGGTTTGCCACGTAATTTTCTGTTGCAGGTGCGATCGCGGCGAACAAAGCGTTTCACCGACGACGCTGGCGGACGTGAACCTCCACTCCTCACACACGATCGAAGCAGTTTACAGATTCGTGGGAGGAGGAGTTGTTCGATTCTTTCACCTATAAAGAACGAAGCAATCACAGGCAGAAGACACCTCAGAAACGAACCAATTTCAGAACACCCAAATCGATCAATCTCAGCAGCAAATCAAAATTGCAACATCAACCTCAGCAACAAAATCGATCGGGACAGAGAAAGGTATCAGTTTCAGAGAAGCAACAATCGATCTCAAATCACGCCACGACCAAGCACGGAACAGAGAATCATTTTCAGAAGTAATCGACAATGCAAAAATTCGCACAAAACGAAACAATCAACGGAGAAAGAACTTAAGCATTTGCTGGTTCTGGGGTGCACGTTCTAGCGCTCGTCCAGACATTTCCGATCGTCAGTAGCTGTCACGCCGTCGATTCGATCGCCGGGCATCATCTCCGACCTCTGTTGCTGTAATTTTGGAGTTCCGCATCGCAAGCTTCAGCCGCTGCTCCGCTCGCTTACCGAGCCTCCGCGCGATCGCCTCATGCCCGACGACTTACCGGCTACCCGACGTTAGAAGCCACCATTCTTCGTCATGCTCCTTGCGAAATCGTCCGTCGGACCTGTTGAGAGCACCCCAAACGCCAAAGCCAACATCTCAGCTTCAGATTTTGCGATTTGGGGAAGAAGCTACAGGTTAGGTTAGGTTAGGTAAACTTACGCTTAGCCATTGAACTTGGAGTTTAGTTTCATTTAAGTGTTTATATTTGGATGTATGACAGTTAAGGCACCCTTATTAATGGTTAACAACTTTGAGACTAATGACATGGTTTCCACATTTCATTGGACTTCTTGCATTGGGGATGTTGTGTTACATGTGTAAAAATGTTTAAATGTTTGTCTGTTTGCTTATCTTTCTCATTAATGAGTTCGTATATGCACATTTGTCCTTTTTTCTTTTTGCAATTTTTTCTTAACTAATTAATTACACTTTGATTAATTGTTCGTTTATGTGTATTGATATGTTTTACTTATTTATTTATTTATTTATTCATTTTGACACCTTGTCTTTAAGTTAAAACGAGTGAACGAAAAGTAATATCGACCTGTGGTACCGATGTTCGGGCGTATGTAAATTTTGCAGTTTTTATACGTAATTGACTAACAGACTTTCGAGTTTCTCGTAGACCAGTTTAGGTTCCCAATCGACCTATCCCAAAAAGATTGGTGGCGACTCCCGTCGAAAACCCCGTCGCTACACTTATACATTATTTTTCATAAGAGTGAGTGTGCACCATTTGTTAACTCTATATGTTCTTTCATTTGAAACACTTTATACCTGTGAGTTGTGTGTTGAATCCTTAAGTGGTCGTGTTCTTGATGATGCACGTGTTAGGATTGTTGGTAAGATGGATATAGTTTGGAAAACACACTTACACTCCGTGAATTGCTTTAAGTGAATTGCTTTAAGTGAATTGCTTGTGGTTGGCTGTTTGAGCTTGAGAATTGGAAAATTTGAGTTGATAGGTTGTTTTAGTGAAAATTATTCTTTTCCTATCTCTTTTGCATAGAAATTGGTAGGGACTAGCAATGAGTAAGTTGGGGGATGTGATGAGTGTGTGAAAATACATTCTCACTATCTTATTTTTGGGCTTAAATGTGAATAAATATAAATAAAAATCATTGAGATTAGTGCATATTTTATATTGGGTTATTATTTATTATTAGATATTTCTAAGTGTATGTTGATGTCTAAATTGCAGATTTATTACGGAGCAAAGTTTAGTCGATTTGAGAATTTATTGGATAAGTTAGTGTTGAAGTGGTGAATTAAAGAAAAAGAAAATACATGAAGAAAGAAGCTTGTACGTGGGTTAAGCAATGATACAAACAAATGGGCCAAATTTGGAGGCCTTGCTAATCCTAAGTACTACAAATTCTGAAGTACTCGAAGTACTCGGTTGTTTTTGTTTTGGGGAGCAAAACGACGTCGTTTCGCATTTAACTGAAACATAACGCTAATCGTCTTCTCCACGATGCGCAACCCAACTCTCTTCCCCACGATCACCACTCCTCCTCCGGCGGTTGTAGCAGGTAGGCGCGAAAGAACTTCCAACGTCGTCCGTCGAGAGCCTTTTTCGAAGCATTTCAGATAAGTAGCCGTTCGCGTAAGTCTTTGGAGTTCCGAATTTGTTGTTGTCATCAGCTCGTGAGTGGAACTGAAGTTTTAGGGTTCTGTAGGTTCGCATTTGAGTTTCCTGAAGCATGAGTGCGTCAACCAGAAGCAAGAGTAAGAGGAAGAGTGGGGAAGAAGAAGGCTGTTTGGCGGCAAGGTATGTTGATTTTTAGACCCCTTGTAGGCACCAATGCGGCCTGCGGCATCGTAGGGCCCTGTAGTTGGTCACTGGCAGAGACAGTGTATTAGGATTTAATAAACGACGATTGAGGGCAGTAGTGACGTTATGGTTTAGAGAGAACAGCGCCTACATGCTTATGATTTTTGTTTTGATATATATGTTAGGATGATTTAATCTTAATCTGCATGCTGTGACCCTAATTGTTTAAGCATTATGTCATTTGGAGCAGCGGTAACAGTAGGAAGAGGAGAGCTGTGAAGATTGGTTCCAATGCGTGGAACAAGTTTCAGTAAGTTTAGTACATGAAATATGTTAGTTTTTTTATGCCCTTAAAGATGTCTCAGTAGGTGATATGGGTTTTTTTGACAGGCGCGATTTTACGGAGAAGTTAAGGGCTGGTGTTGTTAGCCTGGACGACGGACAAAGTATCAATGACGTGTGGAGGGAAATGTCCTCTGAGGAGAAGATGAAGTGGGGTGATGGTGGGGATGGTGGGGTGAAGATTGTATTGAAATGTCAAGTGAGGACATTCTGTAGCATAGTTAGTGGGTTAAGGCAGGATAGGTGTGATATGATAGGGGGTAGTCCCTTCAAGAGTTCACTTGGGTTGAAGGGTGATGCAACCAACAAAAATTTGATAAAGGAGCTGTTGAATATATGGAATAGCGAGGACAGTAGTGTCTCTTTTGATGGACGCAGTTAGATTGACTGCTGAACACTTTTGCGAGGTTATGGGTATAGAAGATGAGGGGTGAGGATATTAGAGGTAGTAAGGATGTGAAGCCGAATAAGGAGATGCTTGATGCGTTTTGTACGAAGTTAGCTGAACGTACCATCATTTCCCATGATTTAGTTGTGGATGTGTTGCGTGGGAGCAGCGACATGAAAATGGTACGTATAGCCTATGATCTGTTGGCTCTGAAGACAGTTGTTTGTCCACCGCCTGGAAAAGGGTTTACGGCCGCCGTACTAAAGAACGTAGTGGATTGTGCGAACAGGCGAAGAAATCATGGGGTCGGTATGCGTTCAATGAGTTGGTTAGAAGCATTGAGAGGTTTGTCAATGAAGTGCATGGTGAGGGTTATATTCCAAAGATGGGGGGATGTTCAATATTTCTACAGGTAGAGTTTTTTGTGGTTAGCTTACTTTTGTTTGTCGTGTTCCCGTAATAAGAAATTGAGAGTCTACCTTTATGTTTTTGTAGATGTTTTACTTGCAGAAGATTGATATCGCGAGGGGGGCTAAAATTCCGAAGCGAATGTCGTCCATAGTCTTCTTCTCTCTCGAGATGACCATCTTCTACATGACTCTGTACAAGGTGCGTTGAAGTTGTGTAGTTTCATCAATGCTTGGTAGAGTGGTACTAAACTGTTTTGATTATCATGCAGGGTCTTGACGGTCATGGGAATGTTGAGGCAGAAGAGGAGAAAGGTGTGGCCAAAGGGTGTAGTGGAGAAGAGGAGTGCGATCGAGGCTACGTCAGGGAGAGGAATGAGAAGGCGGATGAAGATAACAGTGAAGGTGGAAATGAAGATGTTGAGCTGAAGAGGGAGGTGATGGAGCTGCGACATGAAGTTGAGACTATTAAGGGGCTGCGAGAGGAAATAGTTGGTCTGAAGCAACAGGTGAGGCAGCTTCATGAAGACAATGCCAGTTTACGTAAAGATGTCATCTGTTTGCACATGAAGTTATGAGCATGAGAAGTTATGAGCATTCTGCTGAAAGGAGGGCAATGGCATGGTGATGCACTTCTGGGAGGAGCGTCAGCGAATGTTGTTGTTGAAAGGCAGGAGGATGTGAGGAGCGGAGAGAATATGGCAGGCAAGGGTGCATTAGCTGGGAATGTAGAAACTGAGGTAGATTCACCTTTCCAAAAGGATGCCCCGGTCCATCGCAATATGGTTAAGAAGCTGCCCCTCAAGAGTCCCCCAGAGCCTTGGTTGAGCCGGTGAGTATGCCGAACAGGAAGCCCCCATCTGTTGAAGTGGTGCAAGGTAGTGACAGCTGTAGGGGGCTCGAGAAGACAGAGGTACCTGTGGTCGTAAGTCATGAGCATGAAGTTTTTGAGGTAAGATTAGTTTGTTTCGGTGTTTTGTTTAGTTCGTAGAATTGAATAGGCATGTCCTAGAAGTAAGTTATTGAGAGCGAACGGTATTAATTGGAATAGGTTATAGATGGCACCACCCGGGGCGAATGCTCCCAGAAAAAGCAGTCTGGCAGATTGAGAATGCCAGTAAGTGGACCTTTCCAAAGGACGCCATGGGTTTATGTGAAGAAGAGGTCAGCTGCAGTTGAGAAGTTAGTGTGGGCTGGACCATTTAATGTGAGGGCTTCAAAAGCTTTGCCTGAGGTGGACCACAAAATAGTGTTTTATACTTTTGATCACAGGTAGGATGAGAAATAACTATTAGTGTCCTGGTATTAGTTATTTTTATGAGCGTACCGCGAGCGGGCACTTTTGGAGAATGCCTTTGAGTAACCAAGTGTATTATGTAATGATCACAGGGAGTAGTTAGTTAGTGTACGTGGCTACTTCCTTGAGAGATGAGACGTTTCAACAGGGCTGTCCCTAAATGGGCTGCTATGTGATGGGATCGTGAATACATGGGTTTTAATACTTCAAGAGAGGCAGCGTCTTCTGAAGGACTCGCGCCACAGTTGGTATTTCCCGGTGGATTTCCAGGTCTGGAATCAGATGTGTAAATACCTTAGGGTTGGTGGGTGTTTGTACTAACTGTCATTATATTTAAAATTGGCAGAGATCTGCAGAGGTAAGCCCACAGTTGCCCTCGACAGGGCCGTACGGCTCAGATGGATCCCGGATGATGGTTTACGTTTGGGTGTAGGGAAGTTGAAGCAGGTTAGGCCCGCTAATAATAATATTTATGTGTGGATACCTTTGAACGGTTGAAATGTCATTTGAAATTACATACATGTGTGCAGGTGTTTGTACCCGTTAACCGAATTGATTCAGGCCACTTCTACTTGGTTGTTTTCTCCCTCGAGGGTAAGTACATTGACGTATGGGACAACATAGGCGGAAGTAATAATTCGGCCTCAGTCTATCGCGTTGTATTAGACAAATTGGTATGCCTCTGAGACATTAATACTGAGGATTGTAGTTCACCGTTACCGTCTTCGGTCATATAAGTTTGTTGTGCTTATGCTTTGTAGTGCCCTGCATTGGATGTCATAATTCAACCAGATGGATTTAGCTTCTCAGATTTTGAAAGAAGGGCGTCGGTGGTTGGTCAACAACCTAACGGCCATGACTGTGGTGTGTTTGTCTGTTACTGGATGGAGAAACCTCATAAGTATGACAAGCACACTAGGACTGAGGTAATGATCCATGTCTCTAGTCTTACTGAGCTTATTTATAGATATGTCACTAATACTATGTAACAATCCAATTACAGTGGCGTTAACATGAGAAAAGATGTAAACTGGCTGTCAGACTGCTTGCAAGCAGCACGAATGAATTGTTCACTTATGTGAAGGAGCATGCCATCCTATGGCACCGACTGAGGGTCGAGGAGCTTGATAGGCCTTCAAGAGGGAGGTCTAGCAGACAGCAGCTGACATGTACGGACTACTCAGCTACAGCCCCTGGTTTGGATCTTAGCCCGGCCGGTGATGGCGCGCAAGACTTGAATCCGCAACTCAGCACTGAGATTGAAGAAGGTACTCCAAAGAAGGGAAGAAAAAAGAAGTATAAGTCGAAGGTCGTGAGAGATCGCAGGTAGGGTAGGATATAAAAGAATGTACATGTATTATTACTGACAGTCTGAGAGCGAGAAAAGGGAGAGTGCCTTGAAGATACCTGATCTGCTACTTTTCAAGAATATATATTGTACATGTCAGATTGGTATAATAGAGTTTGGTCTTGAAGTGTATAGCGTTAGGTGTTAGGATCCGCGTTTATACTTATTCAGATAAGGGCCTGAGGTTCCAGGTACTTTACTGTAGTCCGTTACCCAGTCGAGACCCCCAACATCCGTCAGCGCAGCCAACGCATGCCCTGAGGTTGCACGCTGACATCGTAATGGGTCCTTAAAGTAGTCATCAACCATGTCGAGGCACCTGACCGTAGTCAGGGACCCTTCATCGGGCAGTCTAAAAGCACACGGTGAGGTGTGCGTTGAGTAGGAGGGTGTGAGCACTTTTTGGCTCCCAAAAGTGCGTCGGGGAAAATGACAGCGGAGGCCATATGTGAGTCAGGTATGTTTGACCAGAAATTGACTACTGCTCACCGTAGTCCCAGTGGACCTTCAGAGGTGTCCATAAATCCGCCATGCAGTATGTGGGGGTTCAGAGATCTCCCAATGAGTCACTTATGGACCCCTAAAGTCGAAAGAGGACCTTGTGAGGTGCCAAAAGGCTGACTATGGCCAACTTATGGACCCAGTAATCGGCCACTGACAGTCCGTCGCACGTGACGGTTACCATCTCGCCGTTACTCTGATATCTCCTCATTAGCAACTGCTTCTCCTCCTTCCTGTTCTTCTTCTACTTCAAGTGCGTCACCGGTAGAGTGATTGGAAATACAAATAGGAACGGAGAGAGTCCGAACAACTGGTTCAGACGGCGGGGTTCCATTGGTCGTCCTCGGGCGTCGTTGTCGACTGCGTGCGCTCCGTCTTTGAGGTCTTGCCACCCGGCATCTTAGAAGAAAGACGCGGCCTTCTCTGAACGGCCTAGGGTTGCATTGGTAGTCACTGTTTGTCGCAACTCTTCTACCGGATGGGTCCTTCGTTGGGTAGGCGGATGTCACAAATTTAGGCTGACTATGCACCCCGAATGCCCTGTGACAAGGGCGAGTTGTCGATCAAACCCAGCAAGATGGTTGGAGGATTCAGGAACACAGAGTTATACTATGACTACGAGCGTCATGTTTCGAATCCTCAGCACAAGGTGCGTTCGGTTTACTTTAGCTAACGTTTGTGTTCGCACTTTGCTGTTGGTGGATACTGACTGTGCGACCGCAACCTTGAGCAGGGTCACTTGACGACCTTCCAGGGCCATGGAGCATCTTCAACTATGGTGACATGGTACAACAAACTCCCAAGGTACGTCAGAGATTCGTTTAAGCGACACACCGGCTTCGAAGAATTCAAAAATGCAATGAAGAGGACTTACTGTGATCGGCAACTGATGAGGGCGTTGAGTTACTTCTGGTGGGACACAACACATTCTTTCCACTTCCCCCTGATCGGTGAGATGACCATGACTCCTCTTGATTTTACGGCCATAAGCGGCTTGCGATGTTCGGGCAAGAGGCTGCCGGTTGACATCAGTATAAGAGACGATGCTGAGAGGTTAGAGAAGGCTGTTGGAGACCACTGGAGAAGGTGGTATCAGAAAAAGGAGGTTAAATACACAGATATCATGAAGGATTATGAAAATTACGACCTCACTACTCCAGAGAGAAGGTATCACCTCCTGCGGGTGTTCTGCTTTGTCCTCATAGGCACTACTTTCATGGTTGACACTAGCAGTGGATTTGTTGACACATTCTGGCTCTCATGTGTCAAGGATATCCCTGCAATGAAGACGTATGATTGGGGTAGTGCCGGGTTGGCAACCCTTTATTTGTATATGGACGGATTAAGCAGGGGGCGAGCTGGTAGTGGTGGTTACTGGGAGGCATGGTAGGCTTGGGCTTCGTAGTACTTCAGGGACATAGGCCCGGCGTTCGAATCTTTAGGTGTTGAGGCGGGGAGGACCTCATTCCCAAGGGGGAGACACTGGGCACAATGTTCACAAGGGAAGAACCTGAAAGACATGACCTTGTACAAGGAGTGTTTGGAGAACGCCTCAATCGCCAGGGTAATTTGGACTCCATGGGGTAATGATGTGCCCTAGTACGTACTTGAGAGCGAGGATAAAGCGAAGAAACATGTGGTTCTGGAGTCACCGTATGGGAGGGCTTGGTATCTAGGAGAGAGGGTTATGCGGCAGTGGGCCGGCAGGACAGTGGATGGTGGAAACCAGATGGTGCCCCGACCACCACCCAATACAATGTTCCATAGGGAATGGACCGCAATAGAGCTGTATGACGCATTGCAAGGCACATTTGTTGGGCAGTGGGTTGACGGTTTGATGCGGGATATACCCTATGGGAACTGGTGGATGGCCCAAATGCAGAAATTGAACAAGATAAAGCAGGAATGTCTTCCAATGGACATTCCTCCTCGACCACCGAAACAGAAAATGAAACTGCAGTCCACCCAAACTCCATCCATTGTTCCTGCCACGGTGAGTGCTGATGCGGAGACAGAGTTCGAGTTTCCATCGCGGAGGATTTACATTCCTAATGTAGATACCGGAGCGAGTGAGCCGTTCCTGATACCGATGCCACCTGCCCACGAAGTTGAAGGCTTCCCCATACCAGCCAGCATGACATCGGTAATTTTAAAGTTGCGAGTCTTACGTCAGTTCTTACGTACCACTTACCTAACTTAACTAACATAATAGCGTACACCAATACCTACTTTGCAGGTTCCTCTTGAAACGGCCACACGGCTATTGCGAATGATTGGTGGCCTGAAGATGGCTCTCTCCGATGCGAGGACTGACGCAGCAGCCAAGATCAGGATGTTGAAAGGCAGCAGGAGTTGGAAGGGGGATGACCGCGCTGCATCGTCATCCGTCCCAAAACCAGCGGCCACCTTATCCGCCCCAGAGCGTACGCATGAGGCTGATAAGGATGCCACCCCGGAAGACGAAGTCAATGCGGAAGACGGTAGGTCCCATCCCACTAGTAGGGATGAGGTTGCCGTGGACAAGGATACCAACCCGGAAGAAGAAGGCAACGCGGAAGACGGTAGGTCTCACTCCACTAGTAGGGATGAGGTTGGCGTGGATAAGGTCAGTGGAGGACATGGTCTTGAAGTGGAGGCAACGCCTGTTGATTCATCTGCCGTTATGGACTTCTTCATCCAAATCAACCCACGTCCAAGCGTGCAAGGTTCAATTGAATGTGAGGCTGAAAACGCAGGTATGGGTGCCCGGCAGCTCGACATAGGTGACGGCAAGGAGATGGATGACGAGGCCGAAGTGGTTGTGGCTGCTGTTCTTGAAGCTCTCCATGAGGATGTTGATGCTGACTCGCTAGTATGTAGGAACGATGAAGGTGACCGTGGGTCCACCGAGGAGGGAAAGGCTCGAGAAGTTCAATCGCGTAGGAGAACTCCGCCCCGTGTTGTAACGAGAGCCTACAAAAGGATGAAAAAACCTTAGAATGCTTGTTCATGTTATGGTGACGCACGTTGTAAGTTCACATTTTTCTATTTCAGTTCGTACTTATTGAAGTTGTAAATAACGTCGCCACTATAGCGAAACCACGTTGCGCGTAACAAACGCCGTCGTTGGGAGGTGACAATCGCGGCGCCTATCGCTCTTTTCAGACATGCAACATGTCAGGCCCCACAAGGTCGACATAATGGCGGCGACAGCTGAACAACATTACTGTATAAGATGAATCACGTTGGCCCTATCATTCCGCGTTCAGTTGTACAACAAACAACGTTCATGTAAAGGCACCTTGATTTTCAAATAGACATGCCATAAGGCATACTCCTACAAATTACGTAACGTACCCGTAAATTTCAAATAGACCAAAAGGAACTCAAGTTGAATTAGCAACCTTACCAACCACACTACCAAACTACACCCCGACCCCAAAACCGAAAATCCGGCCTACTCAAGCTTATACATTGTCAAACATAATCCAATAAGCGTAATTGTGTGATGCTACCCAATTGCATCCAAAACAATCAAATTCAACATTGAACCGCGTTTAAGCCGCATTGACAAATTGAGGCCAAGCCATGTGTCCCTTATCTCCTCCCCATTCCACCAAGAACTAGCCCTACTCGAGGCCCAAAAATATGTACCGAATTCCAAAATTGATGGGTTCACAGAACAAGCCCTTTCAACTCGCAAATTCCGTTCCTTTATCTGGTCGGAACCTTACCCTCTACCTTATATCCCTATCGACCTTTTTTTAAATTCCTCTTTTTCAAGATCTACTTATTAAAGTTTTCTTTTGTATTTCTGAATTCGTCTAGCCCATGTGGATACCCCAAAACTACTTGTCCCTGAGTGTGCGAATCTAATTAAGTGAGGTCAACTGCGCCCACTCTGAGCCCCTCTTCAACAGTCCTCAAAGGAGAAAACATGCTTTAGACAACTCATTGACAAGCTCAAATGCTTACAGAAGCTAGTACAATAGTGCAATAGTAAGCAAAGGAAAAGCATCTGCTTCAGTAAAGTAGATAAAGCACGTTAGGGTTTAACAACGGCGTCCTCGGCAATTGCCAATCGCGGCCCCTAACGTTGTTCTTACACTTGAGACATGTGAGGCCCCATAAATGACACACTGGGCGCTTTCATGGAGGCAAACTAAAAATAACGTTACAGCTTACAATAGATCGCGTGTAAACAACCTAACCTCCACCTTATCTAATTAACGTAAACACAATCCGGACATTGTAATATGTCAGGGGACACGCTTGATCAATCATTCAGCTGACCAGATTGATACACGCTACGACCACAGCAAACAACACCACTACCACAGACAAACTAAAGAACACATTCTGCATTTTCAGACGCCCTTCGAGTAAAGCCTTCTCCTCTTCGAACGCAGCTCTCAGCTCACCTGAGAGCCATTCCGTCTGAGCGACCTCCACCGTCTTCCTATCAACCGACCGCGACAGCTCGATTTTGCTCCTAAGAAGGACATCTCTGGAGTCCTTCAGCTCATTAATCACAGAGATTGCACGCGTTGGGAATGGTGGGTCAACCCACTCCTCAAATCCGCAGCCTGGATCATCACCCTGGACATAGCGACACCAAATGACTCATGCGTTAGCAAGATCTAACCAACAAGCAAAATCCGGTAGAAGGGTAGACCAACACAACTAGACCCATTTCGTTTTAAGGACTCAGATTACCACTCACCCGCGTGCTCCAGCAACACGCGTAGCGTCGACCTGGGTTATCCCGCCTCCACGATGTCGCCACGGCACTCATGAAGCCGCAACAACATGTCGACCCGTACGCCTGAGAGTAAGCTCCACTGCCGTGGCTCTCATCACTGCTCGACGCTAACGACTGACTCACCATTGCTAACCCTAGATCCCCCGAAACTGACAACCCAACAACCCGACCTGCACACTTGCACACTTGCACTTGCCTTATATACTAGGACTAAGCGCACATGAAGGGGTCAAAAATGATACGCTGACGACGAAAGGTCAAAAACACTCGAACGAAGCACATGCGCGGCAAATTTCGTTTTAAATTCACATTCCATTTAAACGTCACTGACGCCGTCCAAGGGTCCGAAACATATCCAAAACATACTCGACATCATATACACAGAAGACGTACTCTATTCCAATATACAAGTCCCCAACCAACCTATCAGGAATTGCCCCAAGGATAACAATACCCACCAGGTTCGGGACCAAGTCTGATTGTAAGTGAAGATGATGACGTGCCAAGCTAGGGCTGCATTCCTCCACCGTCTTCATCTTGCCAGTTGTTCCCTCCTAAAATAGGGGACATGTCACTTCTGCCTTCCTGCGAAAACAACCATTGCGGTCCTGAGTGGTCATAGTGAGCCTGCGGTGTAGGGTCTAGTATGTGAGATTGCGGTTCTGCCTCTGCCTCGTGCTGCACCTGTGGCTCAGCTTCGACGACATGCTCGGAAGCACATTTCCTCTTGTTGTGCCCAACCTCTCCACACCTGCTACATTTCCTTGTTGTCGTACCACTTGCTTTCTTCTTGCTGGAGGTGAGGGCAACAGGATTGAGAACTCGACGTGCGGTTCTCCCATCTGCCTCTTGGTTCAAATTGTCACCTTCCACCCTAACTTCGTCAACACGGTTTTCCAAATTTCTTAGTGCATCCTTTATCCACTGGTAGTCTTCCAATGTACATCTTGCACCATTGTACACAATCTTGTTGCACAGGTTGCCTAGGTCTAGTTGCCTTGCCCTGCGCAACTCCTCATCAGACCGCAACTCAATGGACGGTTGGGAACATGGTTCACTAGCTGCCTTAGTCCACCTTCTCAGTACCAAGGACTCAAGAATTCTTGACGCATGCTCGGTCTTCATGACAGAGAACATGTGCCTGCAACCCAACACAAAGTAACCACAACATACAAATGTAACGTTAGTACTCATGACTACAGACGCCATTTGTAAGGCCAAAAGCGTTTTGTTACATTGGACGACGTTCATGTACCTTTGTTCCGCATAAGTGGACAAGTACATGTTATGGTACCATCTCTACGCACACAGACTTCTCTTTTCCTGACTTCCTCTTTCCAATAACGTCCTACTAGATACAACCGCAAGTCATCATCGCTGTCGACGGTGAATTGCCTCTGAGACAAATAAGAGGCTTCACCTCTAATCTCTTCAGCCACCATTCTGAAGATTGCATCAGTATACACTTCAGCAGCATGTCTTTCTAGTTCCGGAAGGGGTTGTCAATTGTGCCACCTTATGCTTGCTATTGTAATTGTTCTGAATTACCTTCTCCCTCATTCTAGCCAATGCAATCTCCACATGCCGCACAAATTGGAAGAGTTTCAGCCTGCTTCTAACAAACCTTTTATGGTAAGAGTGCATTCCTTCGTACATTTGATTGCTTGACATACCGGCAAAGAAGTAATCCTTCAAATACGCTAACGCCCACATCTTTTTCCGCGCATACATCTGCTTCACCCAAGGGTTATCTTGCAACCCATACTCAGACACATTCGCATGCCACAGTCTCTCGAAATCATTGCCATCATCAATCCAGAGCATCAACTTCGTGAAAATGTCGCGGAACTCGTGTCTGAACTTTCCATCTTTCACCTTTTCCGAGCAGTTACCCATTAGGTGCCATGAACACAAATGATGAACCGCATTGGGGAGGACTTTCCTTATGCCTGCACGCATGGCTGCGTCTTGATCTGTAATCACTAAAACAGGGATCTTGCCACTCATACACTCTACAAAGTTCTCCAACAACCAAACGAAAGCTTCCTCACTTTGCTCATTCAAAAGAGCGCATGCAAAGACGATTGTGGAGAAATGGTTATTCACACCGACGAAAGTTATAAAAGGCAGTCCGTACTCATTTGTTCTGAAAGTTGAATCGAACCCGACAACATCACCAAAAGCCAGGTAGTCCCTTTGCATTTGGCTGTCAGCCCAGAAAAGATAGCGGAGTCTACTCTCGTCGTCCACACGATATGTACAATACATGCCCAGATCTCCCTCCACAACTCTAGTCAAGTACCCTATAGCAGCCTCCGCATCACTATCCATTATTTGAACCATTCTATCACTATCGACAAAGTTGTAAAGATCTTTAATGCTGAAGCCAACTTTGTTGAAACCACCGCAACTAAGACCATGTAGTCCATTATAACACCGGTTTTGATGCCTACACTCTTCATCCGCTTCGTTTACTCCTTTGCCATATCGCTTATGGTTTTGTGTGATGCAACAAGGTGCATTTCAGGTTTTCCAACCATAGGATGATTATGACCTGTCTTGAACTCCCTTACTTCATACTTACCGGTTTCCTTCACAAAATTCACCCGGAATGAAGCAGGACAACCACACCTTCCAAGTCTCATGGGTTTTCGTTGCCTTTCATGGGGAGCAAGGTTCTGCTCATTTTCCCCATATCTGGTACACACCCACCTCCTTCTCATGATAATATATGTACCCAGGTACATTCTTTTTTCAACTCTCCTCGTTCCAAAACCCATAAATTTAGCATAACATTTATAGAACCTCTCCGCACATTCAGTATCATCAAAAATGATATCCTTAAGATCCACAAGCTCCCACCTGTGCAGTGGCTTACTCAACTACAACATAATTGCTTTCCACTGATCGTCAAAAACTTCGTCATCACACAAGTCCGCGTTACTCTCTTCCACTTCTGCATTGTACTCTGTCGCGTCAATATTTTCCACGAATTCAACATTTTTACCTTTCCAATTCGCATGTGCAGGCGGATCCCAACATACATTACTAGAGCTAACCCAGTTCTTCGTGCCACAATCATAACTGTTATCACCACAGGATGACGCCATGAAATTCCAAAGAAAGCCTCCGTCGTCGTCCATCTGTCAAGCAACGGCTTTACATGCATAACAAACATGGACACATGCGTCGATAACAACGTAATACATGAAATTATCCTTCACACATGCGTAAATCAACCTCCGAAAAATGAACCATAAATACGCACCTCTTACCTTCGGATGGGTAGTAGAACCACACAGCATGCGCAACACCACCAAACAACCTTAACACCAACCAACCCACAAAGAGTAACCAAAGAAGAATCCTGAAGACAACAATCAAACCCGACAAGAGCAGACGGCTGAGACGACGGTGGAATGTTTCATTCCCAGGTGCGTAATTAGCGTCATTACAGTTCATTAAAGACCCACACCCACCACTAAACTCCATCTCAATCCGTACGTCCATTACTAAGTAGCATTAATGAGGTTAGCTGATCAACCCAGGACGATGACGCTGTTGCAGTAAAGCCCAACGTCGTTTTCGGGCTCCATATCGCCATTGTTTTCGTCTGACGTACGCTAGGGGTGTGAAACGATTCCCACATCAACACCAAGCATAGATCATAGATCAACAGACACCTTGCTTGTTATACCAGCTTGAATACATTGGAAGATGGACATCAATCTAAATTAAAAATGATGACAAGTTCAACTTCAACATACATGGTCTCAATCAATTAAGTACTTCAACATGAGTCAACACTAAAAGATATCATGGAAAATATTTCATGCCCAAAACACCTAAATACAATATATGTTGCTACGTATTTCCATTTACAACACACATTATTGTTAAATATTGAATATAATTATACTTATGGTTTTAATACTATACAAACGCTTTACCCAAACGCTACTTTTCAATTCTCCAACCCTTTTTATCAGCAATCCAACGCGCTTACACAAACTCTTATATAAACCATCCATCTAGAAAGTTCTATAATGACTAACTTTAGGGCCCTCACTCAGACCGCTAACCAATATTGGCAAATTTAAGGTTGATACGATAAACAGAGTTACAACACTATCTAAACAGCTTTAAGGATTTAACAAATGGGGTTCCTTCGAAGCCTCCACAACAGTCAAATGGCATGTTTTTCGCTCCAGCCCCAAAATCAAATTTTAAACCACAAATCATCATTTCTTTCAATCAAAATTGTTTATTACAGTCTAAAATGAGAAACCTTGCTTTTTCGCATGATCACAACTATTTTCTGCCTCCAAAATAGGGATAATACAAAAACACTGACAAGAATGAAACTATAGGGGGCAGAACGTCACAGTTGAAATACTTGAAGGGCGTACTTCAAGTACTTCATATTAGGTGGTACTTAGGATTAGAAGTTGCTCAAATTTGGCCCTTCGTACACAACAGCACAGGAAATCCTATTTCTAATAGGTTTTCAACGCAAATATAAAAGGGAGATATAACAAAGGCTTGGGGGAGCAATTCGTGAAAAAAGAAAGCTTGTGGTGGCAGACAAAAAAACAAATAGGAGCAAGCTACAGAGAAGAAAGCCACGAATCAAATTGGAGGAACAAAATTGGACGAATTGGAGAGCGCTGCACCATGGCTGCCAGTTTTGTAATCATTATTGAATTTTCTTCACTTATGTTTATGGGTAACTAATTTTCTTGTAAAGTTAGGGATGAACTTGCACATGGATGATATTTTATTTATTCTAAATTCTTAAACAGATTTGAAAAACTATAATTCCTTGATTTATTATTCTCATATTTGTATTGGTTTTGTTCTCCGAATAATTGTAGGTTTATATTATTCATGGGTTCAGTCATGCTTTTCCCATAGAGTGGTTGATTCTATAATTATGTTTGGATTGATTATTATCTATATTGATTCAGTTCTCTGCTGCGGTATTACCTCTAGGTATATTGTCGTCACTGGATTTTCTCAATAGTGATAATAATTTCTGTGCTTTAAAGGTTGAGAATAATTTAGCAGAGAGTTGTAGTTAATCCACTTTGGTTTGTAAATATTTATCTTGGACATTTTGTGGAATTTGGACTTCATTGAAATTGGAATAATTAAAATATCATACTTGTGCAAGGGATTCCCGACGCTTTACTACTGGTCAAATTTGAGTATTTTCTCCAGTTAATTGTTTAGTTGTTTTTATTTTCTTCAAATTCAATTATTATTTCAAAAAATCAGTAAATAGTTTCTTTCAGTTTAATTGTTCTTTCTAGTATTTTCTTTACTTTGTCTCTTTGTGGAATCGACACCCCAAAACTGTGCTACAACTACCGCGTTATTCTTTGGGCGTAATCAGAAGACGAAAAGAAAGAAGAGATGATGATGAAGAAGAGTAAGAAGGATTGAAGAAGAATATGAAGAAGATGCAAAAAATGAAGGAAGTGGCGGATGAAGAAACCCTAAAAAATGGCTTACAACGGCCCCTTACTGCGGTCAAAGCCGCAGTAAAGCTTACTGCACCATTTACTGCTTCAGTTTACTGCGTCTTTGAGCTTACTGCGGCCCAAACCGCAGTAAGAATTGCCTTCCCCACGTAGTGCATTACCAGGCGCTACTAGCTCTGACAGGTAGCGCCCTTGGTAATGCCTTGGGCACTACCAAGATTTTCGACCCACGGTAATGCCTGGGGCGCTACTTCTGGCATTACGAGAGCAGCTGCAACTATGTAAATAAGCGTAATTTATTTTTAGCAAATTAGTTACTTATTCCATTTTAACTTTCTTACATTTCTTTACATCTTAACTAAACGATCCTAAATACTATTAGTATTTTTATTCTTTAAGTCTTTTACAACCTCATCTATTCCATGTGCAATGCATGAAGATTTTTACTAGTATATACATATACATATATATATATATATATATATATATATATATATATATATATATATATATATATCATCAAATACCCATGTTAGTGCTCTAAACCTGATTGGCATAGGGGCACCACTGGTGTCCCTCATTTTCTTAAAAATATATTTAAAGAAAAATGGAAGAATGTGAATATGCAGCTGGCTGTCTAAGTTTTTCACAGTTCCCCAATGAGACTATATAAGAGAGGGCATGATAAAAAAGCTAAATAATGTCCGGTGCTATTAGGGTGCATAAATAGAGAATATTTTACAACTATTGCATATCATATAATCATACTGTGGAAATAAATTACAAAATTATATCCAAGATTTTAAATATACATAATATTTACATGATATTGGCTAAATTTATAATTTAATTTATATTTGTAACTAATGGTCAGAAAAAAGGGGCAGGAGGCAAACACAAATTTCCCTGGAAACCAGGAGGAAATGTTGCAACAAAAGTCCACACCCTCTCACCACTTTTCCATCGCCTTGTAGCTCCTCCTCCACCTCAATTTCCTAATTTTCGATTTCAATCAACAAAAATCCAATATCAATAATTCCTCAAGCTTACTCAGATTAGCTTGAGGGGTCGTCTAGATGGTAGGTCGTCTGCGATGCAGATGCATAGAGCGAGACAATTGGATTACAGACAAAGCTCGTTTTGTTATGAGGAAAGATTTTTAGATAGAGAAAAAAACTACCGGAGAAGTCCTCCGCCTGCGTCGACCACCTTTGCCGCCGGCGGCAGTTTTATCGAGCATCACGTTTCAAATTTCGACACGCTTGCCGGCATTGCCATCAAGTACGGCGTCGAGGTATTATTAACCTGAAAGAAAGAATTGATTTGATTTTTTATCAATGAAAATGTGGGCAAATATTTCTAATTAAGAACATGTACAACCAGATGTCTATTCTCATTGTAATCAATCATCTCATTTTGAAAGTGTTTTATGGAAAAAGGTTTGTGTTTTTGAAAACTGATATGAAGTATGTGAGAAAAAAATATTGCAGAAAAAAATCATTTACGGAGGTAAATCCCCTAGTTTCATTAAAAAGAAAAAAGAAAAATTGATCGTTTGAGAGATTCAAGAAGTTTTTTGGTGGAAAAGAATACACCCAAAAAGAGAAGGACAATGAGGATGAGAGGGATAAAAACTGATATGTTAAACTTCGTATTCGATTTAAAATTAGCAAACCTTTTTATCTCTTCTTTTTTTTTCCCTTTTTTTTGTGTGTGGAAAGAATGATAACTCCGTGTAATTTCAATGATGCAAAAAAATCAAGTGACACTTACAAGTAAATATTCAGGGTGCTACATTAAACTTCTCATGTTCCTCCTTTAATTTGGACACCATTTTAATTAGATTTCAGTATATCTTCTATCCTTTGACGGGTGATGTGGAAAAAATGTTTTCTTCAACCGTCGGTGGCTAGGATATGAATTCTTTAAGGTCCGTTTATCTAGAAAAATTCTTCATTTTCAATTTTGTTTTTGTAAATATTTTGATGTATGATTAGTTATTTAGGATGGAAAACCTTATTTCACAATTTTTTTACAACTCTAGTATCTATTTGAAAACCTTATTTTGAATCTTAATACTAGTGGTCCGTTTAGTTAGAAAAATTCTCCATTTCAAATTTGATTTGTGAATATTTAGACGTATGGCTAATTTTTTAGATGGAAAACCTTTTGTTTTTCGAATTTTGGAGAACTCTAGTATTAATTTGGAGAATCTTGTTTTAAAGTTCTTCATCTAATACTAAAGTACTTCTCCAAAATTTAGAAAACAAGATTTTGATTGAAAACCATTACAAAAGAAATTTTGAATGAAAAGTTTTTCCATCTAAATGGACTCTAAAATTTTCTAAAATTTCCCTTAGTAAACAGACCTTTAGATTTCATATTTCTAATTATGTGAGTTGCTCGGTTGTGGTGTGTGGGCACAGGTTGCGGATATAAAGAAGATGAATGGTTTGGCATCGGACATACAAATATTTGCATTGAGGTCAATCCAAATTCCATTACCTGGAAGGCACCCACCTTCTCCTTGTTGTTGTCTTTCGGATGCTTCTACTCCGGTGTACGTTTATTTGCTCACCTTAATTTAACTGATTTTAAAAACTTAATTTAGGGTGTGTTTAACAAGTTTTTTTTGTTTTTTTTTGAAGAAAAATATGGGTTTTTTTATAAATATTTGAGGGACATTTGATAGCGAAAAAGTTAGGGAAGAAAGTTTGATTTTGAAAAGTTTTAAGATAAAAAGTTCTGGAGAAATGAAAGAAACAAAACCTGATAAATGATTGATTTTCAGTTCATTTTAATTCAATTTATACAGATATTATTCTTTGGTAAAAGGATTTTTTTAATAAAAAAATATACATAACAAATGAATATCAAATCATTCTAATTAATTGTGAAATGGTTGATGTTTTGTTTAATATATGTAGGGAAATTGTGGGTAAAAATAATGTAAAAAAACCAAAGAAAATATATCAAATTAATCATTTCATTCCATCTTTTTCTCTCCCATAATTCAAATTTCAAAACTTTCAATTTATTTCAATTTTTGTCTCAAAAGAACATAAATGCAATTGCTTGCTATAGGGTAAGCCCAAGTAGTTCAAGCCAGAAGACATCTTTCGATTTGCCATCAGACTTCCTTGATTCATTCCAGCCATCCAAACCAAGAGCTTCCACTCATAAGCTCTCCGCAGCAATGACCTCTCTACAGTCCTACTACGGCCTCCAATGCGACGTTGACCAGAAGCCTGCCGCTTCTAGCGGCGGCAGTACCGACAGCGCAACCAGCTGTCCGCCGCCAAAATCTAAAAGCATCGCCAACGGCTTTGTAGACGACGACGACGACAACGGTACCATCGAAGTAGTAGTAGCATCAGCAGATTATCCCGATCACGCGGTTCGGAGACGCCAGAAGTCGGAATCTGACGTGACCGCCGGAAAGACGGAGTTGGTTCTCCGGGAGGACAACGCGACTTCCGGCAGCGCGTTTTCATCTATAACGGGGAAGTGCTTGGCCCTCCGATCGAATACGAAACCGACATTAATATCAGATGAAGTTCAAACTGATCATAATTTTGATGACATGTCTGGTTGGAATAATGTGAGGAAGTGTCCGAGCATCTCGAGTTTGCAGGAGGATCATGAGAGCAGCAGCTTGGCGTCGTTGTGGGCGGCGTCCAAATGGCCGGATCTGCAAGTGCTCACGACGGCGGCAATAGCACGACCTATTTTTGATGGGATACAAAAACCGGTGAACATTTGGAGGAACAAAACGGCTGTTGATTAGCTCATGATACAATTATGGAAATAAATACGTGAGAGACCTTTACCATTTATTTTCATAAAATGGTGAAGTGTTCACGTATTTATTTCCACTGTAGATGAATAGAATATTTACTTAAACGGTCCAACTCAATATGTAGATCATAGTTGATTGTTAGTTTGTTTCATGAACCATATTTTAATTAAATTAATGGGGTTACATAGACGAATAGATAAACACAATAATATTATGATGTTTACTAATTTCTTTCACTCAGTTCTTTTATGAAAAAGGCTAGCTCTATGCATTTTTCCACATTCTAACTTCGCACACTATCATGATCCAAATAATCATTTCCTATCATGCATAAATTATTATGGATTGGCGGAGGATACGGTGCGCCCACATCAAACGTGAGCCTCGGTGTGCCCAGATCACATTATTTACAGAAGTGCCATTCACTTCATCTTCGCCGATCTCTCCGCCGTCACCTTCGTTCGACGTGCCGCATTCCTTTGACAACCCTCATATTGTTGCCAACAAGTGCAACGTCTGCAACAAACTGGTCTGCCACCACAAGCCTCCCTCTCCCACTGACGAAAACCCTGCCATGTCTACCGCCACCGACGGCCCTTCTATGTTATCGGCGGAGAAGTTTTTGGAGGCCAAAAGCGTCGCCACTTTGAAATCTGACCGTCTTTGGAGTAGCGAGTCGCTTCACGAGTCGTCGTCGATCTATTCCCAACCATTTCCTCAAACGAATGACACGATTCATATCTCATGATCCGAAAGGTGTAACCTGCTGCACATGACTCACTATGATGCTCTTACGTACCTTAATGATGCGTATTCGACTCATTATGATGCACCTGCGTACCTTAATGATGTGTGAGCTGGATTGCATAATCAGTGAAAAAAAATGCATCATGTTTAAAAGGGAGAGCATCAATCTTGTCCCCAAGCGCATCACTTTGAAATTTTAAAGAAAATGAGTGCAACATTATCATTAGAACGAGCGCATCATATTTGTAATTGAGAGCATCATAGTATAACAGGAGTGCATCATAATGGTCATCAAAAGCATCATTTTGGGAGGTTGAAAAAACTGAGTGCTTCATTAATGCATCGGAACGAGTGCATCATGTTGTACGGGAGAACATCATTATGCATCGTGAATGCATCATTGTGATAATCAAGCGCATCATTGTGGATTGTAGAATAAAATGCATCAGTAAGTCATCAAAACAAGTGCATCATGTTGTTACGGGAGGGCATCATAGTGCATCGAGAATGCATCATTCCGATATCGAAGCACATCATAATGCCATGTTCTTCTTATTCTTCTTCTCTATAGGCGCTTAAGGGAAAAAGTGCATCATGTTTATAAGGGAGAACATCATAGTGGAAATGGAGAGCATCAATCTTATCCCCAAGCGCATCATTTGAAAGGTTCTTCTTTCAACCCCATCTAACCTTAAACCTTCAAAAATCTAGTTTCAAGTAACTAGTTCTTTCTTACTTAAAGAACATGGTTTTACTAGTTTCTAGTTTGTTGCCATTTTCGTGTACATCTTTGATTTGAGTTTGAAGGTGTAAATCAAGGTTGGAGAACTTGTGAGAATTTGAGTGGAAAAAAGGCAAGAGTGAAAAAAACAAAGTAACTACCCTTTTAGGCGAAAGTGTGTCTTCCATTGAGGTGTCTCTTCGCCAAATTAAGGCTCTCATGGCCGATTCTATCCTTATAATTGCCATAGCCATTATCCTATATATTATGGTGCATACACCTTGCACCATAAAACACCCCTTTTATCCAAAATACCCTTATTTTATCAAAGAGGATGTAATTGGTAGTTACTACTCATGAAACATCACAAATGTTCCATATAGCCACAATTCACAAGAGCCTTCCACAAGGCATCCTCCACACACTCCTTTTGTTCGGCCGAATCCTATTCCAAGGAGAAACCGAAATGTTGAGGAGGTTCTTGAGAGTGAGGAGGAAGACTACAATGAGGAACCACAACCTAGGGGTCCTAAAAGAGGTTTGTGGCAAAGTGATGAAGACTTTGAGAATACTCCCCTAAGGAACCGAGTGCAAAGAAGAAGGGCTCCCAACCAAGAGCAACATGCTCTACACAATGTGAAACTCCAAGTACCACCATTCTATGGTACTACTGATCCGAAGGAATACTTGTCTCGGGTAAAGAAAGCCGAAAGGGTGTTTGATTGCTTGGGCTACGATGATGCCTTGAGAATGAAGTTAGCGGTCATTGAGTTTTTGGGTTATGCGCTCACTTGGTGGGAGCAACTTCATGTGGAAAGAGTAAGAGCTCACTACCAACCACTTGACTCATGGCACAACTCAAACTAGTGATACAAAACCGATTTGTTCCTCCATACTATGACCGGGATTGTTGCCAAAGACTTCAACATCTAGTCTAAGGTAACAAGTCCGTGGAAGACTATCAAAAGGAGCTTGAGAGTGCCTTAATGAGAGCCAATATCCGAGAAGGAGAAGAAGCTAAAATGGCAAGGTTTTTGTATGGTTTGAGGGCGGACATATCTAGAACCGTGGAGTTGTATGAATATCGTGGTTATCAAGACTTGGTGCACAAGGCTATCCGAGTTAAGAGAAACTTGAAGAAGAATACCCCCTACCCATCCACCACCACTCAAACCCAAGTTCAATGGACCAAACCCTACAACCGAGACAAGCTCCCTCCCCAACCGAATGCATCCAAATCATCCACCCAAAGGAACCCTTCCACCTCCTTTCAACCACCACTGAGACAACTCCCACCTTCCAAGCCTTTCAACCTGCCAACACAGGCAAGGACTATAGAATGCTTCAAGTGCTTAGGCAAGAGGCATTATGCAAGAGATTGTCCAAACAAGAGGGTTATGGTGTTTCGGCCGAATGGTTACTTGTCTAGTGAAGATGAAATGGAGGTCACTCATGAATCTCCACAAGAAGAGAGTGAGGAAGAAGGAGAGTTACCTCTTGAAGGCCACATCTTGGTCACAAAGAGGGTTCTCCAAAGTATACCAAAGGTGACCGAAACCTCCTAAAGAGAGAACCTTTTTCAAACAAAAGCATTGGTGAATGGGACACTTTATAGTCTCATTATTGATAGTGGGAGTTGTGTAAATGCCAAAAGTGAAAGCATGGTTGAAGAATTGAATATCAAAACCCTTGGCCATACAAAGCCTTACCAATTACAATGGGTTGATGATAGAGCTTTTGTCAAGGTGGTAAAGCAAGTTGTGGTGCCAATCAAAATTGGCAAGTATGAATACAAGGTGACTTGTGATGTTGTGAGAATGCAAGCTACACACATTTTTCTATGAAGACCTTGGCAATTCGACAAGGAGGCCATTCATTATGGTAATTCCAACAAGTACTCCCTAACTCACCAAAACCGACCCTACACCTTGCTACCCTTTCCCTGGTCCAAGCCATGCAAGACCAAGTACACCTAGCTAGCAAGGCCGAGAGGGAAAGAAAGAGTATGTGAAGGGAGAAGAGAGAAAATGTTGAGAAGGTTCAAAGAACCTTGAGAGAAAAGAATGAGAGTGCATGGGAGGGAAACACAAGTGGAGAGAAAGAGAGAAAACAAGAGTGTTCTCCTTTTATGGCCAAAGAAAGAGAGATAAAAAAAGCTTTCCTAGGAAGGAAAACATGTTTTCTCATGATTCTTACACATTGCATGCTAATCCTTGAAAACAACCCTTTAGCTCAGATGTAGGAATACCATAAAGATAAACTGGCGAGAAATAGAAAAAGATTGAATCGGGGAATCGAGAAAAGAGCTTATTTCAAGCCGCTACTTGCTTTCTTACTTAGTAAAAAAGAATTTTTGAGTTATCCTTCCCGTAACCGAAAGTAACTCTCGCTTAACTGACATAGCATTTAACGATTCGTATATTCTTTTCCTTTGTATGTGTAACATGTTTTGCAAGAGTTTGATGATGTCTTCCAAGAGCCACGCGGCCTTCCCCCATACCAAGGCATTGAGCACCAAATTGATTTGGTGCCCGGTGCTTCATTACCAAACATAGCAGCATACAGAACCAATCCTCAAGAGTCCAAAGAGATTCAATCTCAAGTGTAGGAGTTGCTAGAGAAGGGGTACATCAGAGAGAGTCTTTCTCCATTTGTAGTGTTGGTCATACTTGTACCCAAAAGTGATGGAAAATGGAGAATGTACATGGATTTCCACCCCATCAACAAAATCACTGTAAAGTATAGACATCCCATTCCTAGACTCGATGACATGCTTGATGAGCTATGTGGTGCTTGTGTGTTTTCCAAAATTGATTTAAAAAGTGGTTATCATCAGATTCGCATGAAACAAGGAGATGAATGGAAAACTGCTTTTAAAACCAAGATTGGAATTATATGAGTGGAATATGATGCATTTTGGTTTGACAAATGCACCTAGCACATTCATGAGATTAATGAACCATGTATTGAGGAAGTTGATTAGTAAATGTGTTGTTGTCTAATTTGATGATATCCTTGTCTATTCTAGATCCCATGATGAACATGTTGAACACTTGAAGCTAGTACTTGATACACTTAGATTAGAGAGGTTGTATGCTAAATTTGAAAAGTGTGTCTTTGCTACTAGTAGTGTGAATTTCCTTGGGTATGTTGTGGGAAAGGATGGAGTCAAAGTAGATGAGAGTAAAATTGAGGCAATCTAAGAATGGCCGACCCCCAAGACTTTAACTGAAGTAAGATATTTTCTAGGACTTGCTAGTTTTTATAGAAGATTTGTTAAATACTTTTCAACAATTGCATCTCCTTTGCATAAATTAGCCAAAAAGATTGTTCCTTTTGAATGGGGAAAAGCTCAAGTGGAGGCTTTTGTTTAGTTGAAGTCTAGGTTGGTCAGTGCTCCCTTACTTTGTCTGCCTAACTTTGATAAGGTGTTTGAGGTAAAGTGTGATGCAAGTGGGATAGGCATTGGTGCAGTTTTGCATCAAGAAGGCCGACCGATTGCATACTGTTAGGGTTTGTAGCATCAAATAACGCGGCGGAAAAATAAAAACCCTTCCTGGATCCATGTACAATCTGAAACAGTATAATTATTGTTCAAGAGATTACCAGAAAATCACTTAAATTGCGTTCTTCTGGCAGACCTGAATATACAGATCCTCTACGGTATCCACGCGCGAGCAATCCCAGAGAGTTTTCTGAATTTTTCTGATAATGTTTCAGTTCCAAACTTAACAAATTAATTGATTAACTGTCACCATCCAGACTCAGAGGGAGTGCACATATATTTGTGCGCAACATGCTAGGTGGCTAGGGTTTCAATTTGCCAAACTATTGTCTCTTGCTAAAATACTCCATAATTCACTCACTGAGCGTGCGGCCTGTAGGTTCTTGTTACGTTGGCAATAATTATGATGTCTCACACATAATTATTGATAGTGAGCGGTATCTAGCAACACATCACTGTTACCCAAGTAATATAGAATCCGTTTAAAACACGACGGAACTTTTACCTATCAACCAAACCACACTAATGCACATGTCATGTCCTTTCATCATATTCTCTAATTGAACCGCGTTCAATCTGGTCAAGGAGAATAAACTCCCGTGACATGGGAGTGATGAATCCCGTCTTGACATATGACAGTCTTGCTTCGTAATTCCCTAGACACTCAAAACCAGCAGTCTCCTTCGGTCAAGAAGGGATAGCACATAGAATCAAAGTATGCAGCTTACTACGAGAAGATCTTCATATTCTTAGGTCAGAGGACTACACGCACTGTGGTTTATGTGTAGAACTTACAATAATCATGTCACGATTATTTAAGTTCTACCAAGTGGGTCGGACCATTACAACTACTTATGTAATCATAAGTTAGATTCCACGTCCCACGTGAATCTACCCTTATGCTAGTCTCGCATGTGTTATATCAACCTTTGTTCTTTATAACACTTGACTAGGGTCATTTAGGAACATCGTATGTTCCAAGGTTGTATTATTATTTTGTTCTTTATTAACACAAAAATAAAGACAACAATAATGGGGCGGAACATCGTATGTTCCAAGGCTACTATGTGTTTGATGGCTTCTTGTTTAAGATGAAAAGGTTGTGTCTACCAAGGAGTTCCATAAGAGAAGTCATCATCAAGGAGGCACATGGAGGCGGTCTAATGGGGCATTTCGGTGTCCACAAAACTTATGAGACCGTGAAGGAGAATTTCCATTGGCCTAGTCTCAAGAGGGATGTGGTCAAGGTGTGTGTAAGATGTGTCATTTTCCACAAGGCCAAGTCCAAACTCCAACCAAAAGGGAAGTACACTCCTCTCCCTACTCCTTCCCTTCCATGGATTGATATTAGTATGGATTTCATAAGTGGATAGCCTAGGACTTCACATGGACGTGATGCTATCTTTGTTGTGGTAAATAGATAGATTTTCTAAAATGGCTCATTTCATTCCATGCCATAAAATTGATGATGCATCTCATGTAGCTGAATTGTTTTTCAAAGAAATTGTGAAGTATCATGGCATTCCACGATCAATAGTAAGTGATAGGGATTCTAGGTTCTTGAGCCACTTTTGGAGAACACTTTGGTTTCGGTTAGGAACTAGTTTAATGTATTCCACTTCTAGTCACCCGCAAACTGATGAGCAAACCGAAGTAACTAATAGAACCCTCACTACTATTTTGAGAACTATACTTAGAAAGAACTTGAAAGAATGGGAGAAGTGTCTACCACATGTTGAATTCGCCTGTAATAGAGCTTTTCACTCATCTACATCACATAGTCCATTTGACGTTGTTTATGGGTTTAATCCTTTAGCTCCTTTGGACATGATTGCATTGTCTCATTCGGATCAACTTGATGTAGAAGGTAGAAGATAGCTAAAAGCATGAAAGACTTGCACTTAAAGGTTCAAAAAAAACTTGAAAAGGTCAATGAGTCTTATGCTAGTAAAGCCAACAAGGGTAGAAAATTTAGGAGTTTCCAAGTTGGTGATTAGGTATGGTTGCACTTAAGAAAAGAAAGGTTCCCACAAGCTAGAAAGAATAAACTTGCACCTAGAGGAGATGGACCTTTCTAAATCACAAAAAAATTGGTGATAATGCATATGTTCTCGATTTACCAAGTGATGGATCTTATAATATACATGCAACATTTAATGTGTGTGATTTGGTTCCTTATGAAGGTGAACTTAAAGAAGAGAATCTGTGGACGGATTCTTCTCAAGAGGGAGGTTATGATGTGAACATCACTCCAAGGACTCCAGAAGCTTAAGATGGTGATCAACATCAAGTGCACAAGTCTCCAAATCCTCTCCAAGGTATAGGAGGACCAATGACAATGTCCCAGTTCAAACAAGTTCAAGAGAGTCAATGCTTTCTTGAGACTCATGGCGCAAGGAGAGGAACAAGAGGAAGCTCAAGGAACGACCTTGCAACTTCACCATCTCGACATCTGATTGGAGGAAGGGCACTTGAACCCCTTTGGAGTTTTGAATGAGAGCACACTTGAGGAAGGAGAAGGTGTAGAGAGCCTTTCCGAAGAGTAAATCACCAAGGACCGAAGCGAAACATCAGGTGGCCCAATCCTCAACTCAAGTGGTCGCCTACCAGGTGAAGAGCCAGGCAACCCCGCATCTCAGCCCAGGCGGTCGCCCGAGCCAGTAGCCGAAGAGGTTTAGGAGCCAAGGCGACTAGCCAAGCGACCCGATTCTTAACTCAGGCGGTTGCCTGGCCAGGCGAAATGCCATGTGGCCCAACACCTAAGCCCAGGAGGTCGCCCGAATACCATTTGCATGAGCCGGGTTCCACTTGCAAGCTCCTCCACGCGCCCACGCGCCTCAACACGCACCACCATGACTCCTCCATGCTCAACAATCCGATCAACCATTGCAAGCCACTATTAGGGGGCTTCAAACATCAACTTGTCTTCCAAAATCATTCACCAAAAAATTATAAAATTCACTTTTAAAATTCACCTCTCCCAACTAATCCCTCAAACATACCTTTCTTTTTTACAAAATTCACTTTTAAAATTCACCTCTCCCAACTAATCCCTCAAACATACCTTTTTTTTTTTATAAAGATAATTATATCAATACACTATTTTTTTTCTTTTCAAAATTCAGTTCATGGGAGTTAGAAATTTATTTTGAGAAATTTGAGAAAGTGTATTTTGATTGATGGATAACATGTATGTGAGTGGAGAAAATTGAGAAAAATATTATTTTATAAAAAAATAATAGATTTAAGGTTGTTAAATATATTAAAATTGAGAAAATTGAAAAAAAAATTGCGAAATTTGGATGATAAATTAAGGGCATATGTGTAAAGGATGAGGGGGTACTTGTTTTTCTTTTGGAGAGAGGGACGCACGGAGTGGAGGAGAACGCTCCACGTGGCAGTGGGGGGGTGGGGTTAGGAGCAAGGTGATAACTCACGCACGCACTGTGCGTATTCGGACCTCCCGAATTCACGGGGAGGTCCGAATAAAAATGAGTGAGTCACTTTTTTTTGATGAGTGAATTTGTACAAATTCACTTCCAAAAAACAAAGTTTGAAACCCCCTATTGTTGACTTTTTAAACTTTGAATTATCTATTTTTTTGGAATATTTTGTAAAATGCTTTGTTTTTCCATAAATCATTTATGGAAAAAGGGAGTGAGAAAAGTGGTTAGCCTACAATATCTCTCATCCATCACCTTACACCTCTCACCTCACCTTACCTCACCCACCTTAATTCTAGGGTCTTTGTCTCCTAGTCAAATCCTACACCATCCCACCTCCCCTCTCACCTCTTTTGTGCTACCAATGTAACACTTTGAACTTTTTAGAACATTATTGGCCGAAATTCTCTACTCCAATTTGTGAGAGATTGATTCAAACTTGTTCTCCTTCACTTGCATGTTTTCCATCTCCGTTGTGATCCATGAAAATGGTTCCAAACTATATCTAGCATTGCCTTACCTTGTAATAAGGAGGTTCTAGATCCATCCTCATCCCCTTGGCATATCTCAAGGATTGCTCAACCTTGTAGTTGAGGGGTGGTTGAGGCCGAAATTGTTGGATTGTTTGGTGTTCATCTCCTTCAAGCTAGATCCTCCAAGAAGATAGAACTCACTCCATTTGTGATGTTCATATCAACGGTTTAGAGGTAGTAACTCATCTCTTTGCATCACTGGAATCCGTGGTGTAACTCTTAGCTTCAAGGCAAAACCCGAGAGAATGTTCTTTTTAGTGAACACAAACAAACTTTTCGGCTGTCCATTTGCTAGAATAGATTAGAAGTAGCTTCTTGAGTTTGTAGTAGTTAAAGTCTTACTTGCTTATCGTTTTTTATTGCTTCACATACTTTACCTCATCATTACCCATTGTTTTTCACCATATCATTTGTAGCTAGGTTGCACCATTCGCACAATCGACACACGCTCTTCTCTAAGATTCGAGACCATTACTCATAAACCACGCAATACATGCGATCCTTGCACTTAGGGCTTAAAAAGAGGGTTATAAATTGTAAAACTTAAGCATAAAAGTGTTTGCAACCCGGACACCAACACCGATGCAATTTATAATGAAAATCTATAAGTATAAAGAAGAATATAGATATAAATAATATAAATTTAATTTGAAAATTTCAAACACCCAAACTTGGACTCACGGAAACTCAAACTTGGACTCAAAGAAACCCGAACTTGGACCTGAAGAAACTTGACCCGGACCCGACTTGAAGCCGAAGCTGAAACAACTTGAAGCCCGAATGGCCCGAACTCGAACTGACCCGAAATAAACTTGACACGTTGGCAACCCGAACCCGATTTGACCCAAAATTAGCTCAACCCAAAGTAACCTAAACCCGAAATGACCTGAACCGAAAATAGCTCAACCCGAAACAACCCAATTGACCCGACCCGAACCTGACTTGACCCGCCAGATTGACATCTCTACAAGTATGTCCTTTGTGTCGGATGGCATCAAAGGCTTTTTCTTGTCGATCCTTTCCCATTGTAGTGAACAGTCATCCAAAAAAGAAATGAAAAGAAATATTCTGATTAATGAAAAGAGTACCAATTGCTTGCTTAATCCATAAGAGTAACTATACAGTGCGCCTATAGGCCCACTATAAGCGCCTCTATATATAGATGAAGCTTGAAATGATATGCTTCGACATCACAATGATGCATTCCCGATGTCTTATGATGTGCTTCCGTAACAACATGATGACTCGTTTTGATGACTTACTGGTGCATTTTGTTCTACAATCCACGATGATGCGCTTGATCACCACAATGATGCATTCACGATGCATAATGATGCCCGTAATAATATGATGCACTCATCTTGGTGACTTAATGAAGCACTCATTTTTCCAATCTCCAAAAATGATGTCTTTGGTGGCCACTGCGATGCACTCCTCTTGCACTATGATGCTCTTAATTACAGATATGATGCACTCGTTCTCATGACAATGTTTCACTCGTCTTCTTTACCCTTTCAAAATGATACGCTTTGGAACAAGAGTGATGCTCTCTCTTTCCATTACGATGCTCTCCATTTCCACTATGATGCTCTCCTTATAAACATGATGTTTTTTCCCACTCGATTATGCAACCAGGCGCAAGCATCGGTAAGGTATGTAGGAGCGTCATAATGAGCCGAATGCGCATCATTAAGGTACATAGGAGCATCAGAATTACATCATCTGCAGCAAATTGCAGCTTCGATCATTAGATATGAATCAAGTCGTTCAGCTGAGCAAATTGTTGGGATTGATCGACGATACCTCAGGAAGCGATTAGCTACTCCAGCATGGTCTGATTTTGTAGTGGCGGCATTTTTTTGCCTCCAAAAGGTTGTCCGCCGAATAAAATAGAAGGGCCGTTATCGGTGGCGGCGGTGGATATGGAAAGGCCGTCATCAGTGGCGGAGGGAGCTTGTGGTGGCTGGCTTTGTTCGAGACGTTGCACTTGTGGGTGGGTTGTCGAAGTCGAATAAAGAAGGCGGCGGTGGAGAGTTATCGGCGAAGGTGCAGTGACGAGTTTGAACAAAATGGCATATCCATAAATAACGTCAAGGCTCAATGATATGATGCACTCATCTTGGTGACTTAATGAAGCACTCATTTTTCCAATCTCCAAAAATGATGTCTTTGGTGGCCACTGCGATGCACTCCTCTTGCACTATGATGCTCTTAATTACAGATATGATGCACTCGTTTTCATGACAATGTTTCACTCGTCTTCTTTACCCTTTCAAAATGATACGCTTTGGAACAAGAGTGATGCTCTCTCTTTCCATTACGATGCTCTCCATTTCCACTATGATGCTCTCCCTTATAAACATGATGTTTTTTCCCCACTGATTATGCAACCAGCGCAAGCATCGGTAAGGTGTGTAGGAGCGTCATAATGAGCCGAATGCGCATCATTAAGGTACATAGGAGCATCAGAATTACATCATCTGTAGCAAATTGCAGCTTCGATCATTAGATATGAATCAAGTCGTTCAGCTGAGCAAATTGTTGGGATTGATCGACGATACCTCAGGAAGCGATTAGCTACTCCAAAGATGGTCTGATTTTGTAGTGGCGGCATTTTTTGCCTCCAAAAGGTTGTCCGCCGAATAAAATAGAAGGGCCGTTATCGGTGGCGGCGGTGGATATGGAAAGGCCGTCATCGGTGGCGGAGGAGCTGGTTGAAAGAAGTAGAGTGGGAATTTTAAAGAGCCTTCTTGAAAAGAGAAACAACTTTTGTGCAAGTTCACAACAAATTTTTGGATCAAAAGTACTATTCACTTGAATGTGAGTATGAACATTCAAGAACACAAATGAACACTCATGAACATTTCAAGAACACTCATGAACATTTCAAGAACACATATGAACACTCAAGAACATAAGGACTTTTTCATCATTTTCTCTTTCTTCAATCTTCTCTCTTTTCGGATTCTAACAACAATTGTGATACTTTTGTTCACACAATCCGAAATCAAACAACTTCCACCAAGAGCTTTGCACAAACAACATGAACAAACTAAAACAATAATTCAGTTTCAACTTGGATCATTAACCGAAATCTTCTTCAAGTGTAAGAAAGAACAACAAAAGGGTTTTACTTGAAGAAAATCAAACAAAAACATAATACCTCCAACAAGCACTTTGGCTCTGATACCACTTGATATGAACCTCACAAATGGTGTGTGCGCTATCTTCTTGGAGGATCTAGCTTGAAGGAGATGAACACCAAACAATCAAACAATTTCGGCCTCAAGCACCTCTCAACTACAAGGTTGAGCAATCCTTGAGATATGCCAAGGGGTGAGAATAGATCTAGAACCTCCTTACTACAAGGTAAGGCAATGCTAGATATAGTTTGGAACCATTTTCATGGATCACAAGGGAGATGGAAAATGTGCAAGTGAAGGAGAACAAGTTTGAATCAATCTCTCACAAAGGGAGGAAGAATTCGGCCATTCATGTTCTAAGGAGTTCAAATGTTACATTGGTAGCATAAAAGAGGTGAGATGGGAGACCTGAACCCGATGAACCCGACTGACCCGAAACCCAAACCCGATTAACCCGAATCCGAACCCGATTAACCCGAATCCCGAACCCGATTAACCCGAATCCGAACCCTAAGGAACTCTAAATAAACTTTCATCATAACAAAACATAATAATCTAATGCATTATAGAGTTACTATCATCATAACAAAATAAACTAATATCATTCATTGTCTAAACTCCGAAGCAAGAAAATAGTAGTAAATAACGTCAATTGTGCACTAATGACCAATAACAATTGTAACAATGTATTGATGTCGATATAACAAGGTATTGATGTCGATCTAACAAGGTATTGATATTGATCTAACAAATTATTTGAGAAATATTTAATTTTCAATTTTGTTGGAATAATGTCTAATTTCTCTTCAATTATTTTAGAACAACTCCGCGAAATAGATTTATTTTAAACTCCAAGGAAAAGGGGAGAGGAAATTGTGTGAATAATTTTCTTAGTATATCATTGTTGTATATATTATATATATATGTGAATATAAAATACGTAGTATTATTTATAAAGAATATAAATATAAAGAATAAAAGTTTAGTTTGAAAATTCAGCTGCACGAACTTAGATCGACGAAACTCGAACTTGAACCCGTAGAAACCCAAACTTGGACTGGAAGAAACCTGAACTCGGACCCGAAGAAACCCGAAATTTGACCCGAAGAAACCCGACCTGGACCCGGCCTGAACCCGAGACTGAAACAACCCGAACCCGACTTAACCCGAAGTAAACTCAACCCGATGGTGACCTGAACCCGAATAACCCGAACCCGAACCCAACCTGACCTGAAAGCAGCTCAACCGGAAATGACCCCAAACCTGAATGACCCGAACCCGACCTGACCCGAAAACAGTCCAACCTGAAACAACCCGAAACCCGAATGACCCGACTTGAACCCGAGCTGACCCACCCAATTGACACCCCTAGAGGTGGGATGGTGTAGGATTTGACTAGGAGATAAAGACCCTAGAATTATGGTGGGTGAGGTGAGGTGAGGTGAGAGGTGTAAGGTGATAGATGAGAGACATTGTAGGCTAACCACTCTTCTCACTCCCTTTTTCAATAACTTATTTATGGAAAAAGAAAGAATTTTACAAAATATCCCACAAAAATAGATAATTCAAAGTTTGAAAAGTCAACAATGGTGGCTTGCAATGGTTGGCCGGATTGTTGAGCATGGACGAGGCATGGTGGCGCGTGTAGATGCGCGTGGGTGCATGGTGGAGCTTGCAAGTGGAACTCGGCTCGTGTAAATGGTATTCGGGCAACCGCCTGGGCTTAGGTGCTGGGCCGCCTAGCGCTAAGCTTGGCCAGGCAACCGCCTGAGTTGAGTATCAGGCTGCCTGGCTGGTCACCTTGGCACCTGAACCTCTTTGGAGGCTGGCTCAAGTGACCGCTTGGGCTGAGATGCGGGGTCCCCTGGCTCTTTGCCTAGCAAGCGACCGCCTGAGTTAAGGATTGGGCCGCCTGATGTTTCGCCTGGGTCCTTGGTGATGTACTCTTCGGAAAGGCTCTACACACCTTCTCCTTCCTCAAGTGTGCTCACATTCAAAACTCCAAAGTGGTTCAAGTGCCCTTCCTCCAATCGGATGCCGAGATGGTGAAGTTGCAAGGTTCTTCCTTTAGCTTCCTCTTGTTCCTCTCCTTGCGCCACGAGTCTCATGAAAGCATTGACTCTCTTGAACTTGTTTGAACTAGGACATTGTCATTGGCCCTCATATACCTTGAAGAGGATTTGGAGACTTGTGCACTTGAGGTTGATCACCATCTTGAGCTTGTGGAGTCCTTGGAGTGATGTCAACATCAATCGTCCCTATCGATAGGTGACAATCTAATCTCCCAAGCAAGTGAGGTTAGCCATCTTCATGGTCTAATCCTTACTCCTAATAGTCGTTTCTTACCATCAGAGAGCTAGTCTATTGATTCCCACAAGTCTTTGTTCATCAAATGTCTTTTGGGCATTTGATTAAACACCTAGGTTGTATGAATGCATGAGGCTTCTATACAACATACAACTTATTCAAATAAGCTCAAGAATCAATATCAATGACATCTAATGCATGGAACCACGTGGCTTAACTCCTATGCTAGCAAAACCTAAGAGAATATAATGATCTACTCTCTAACTTGCATGTTGTAGAAATAAGACAACAAGGCAAAAGAAGCAATCATGCACAAAGTAAAGAGAATACGGAAAGAAGAAACTCTATTGATGAAGGTCTTCAAGAACTTCTGCCAAGAATCATCAATCCCCAATAAAATAGAGAGTTCAAAACCCTAGGATGGTAATTTCTTTCACCAGTCTGATTGTTTGATTAAATCCTAGGATGCATTAAAAATCAGATGGGATCCACGGAGGAACAAGCGTCAGAACCCTCAAATGAACTTTTGAAGGATGGTAATTTCTTTCCCCAGTCTGATTGTTTGATTAAATCTGATGCCATGATGAGTAGTGATGTTTTAAATGATGATGATGGTGATGCATTTATTACTGATGATTCTTTTTTTTTATAAAAAGCCTAAACATATGCATGAATCTTTTCTTACCCTTGATGTGTATAGCCATGATAGCTCACATATAGAAGAATCCACTATTACTCATGATTGATATCCTGATCTGTATGCCAACAATAAATGAGAAAAGAATTCTACAAAATGCTCTCTTTATTCAATTTGTAGTGAGTTTATTCCATTATATCCTGCTCGTAGTTGAGGCGAGACTTCCTTCTCCTAAGGAAGAGACCAACTTGGAGGCACACCAAGGAGGCGGATTAGAGATAAAGAATCTCTAATGTGGTTTCACCCACAAACTCTAAAAGAATGCCAACTATTTCGGCTTTGAGAGGGAGAGAAGAGAGAGGGCAATGCTGTCAAGGGATGGAGAAAATGGCCAGCCCCTCACCCCTATTTATAGAGTGCGAAAGGGGGTGAGAAGAGGGGTTGTGACCCCTCTTCATTTCAAAAAATGTGCCATATGAAGGCACACATCTTTTCGGCCATGGAGCCTATCTCACAATGCCGAAAACATGTGACCCTTGCTCACACCAATTCAGCTCCCAAAGCTGAATTAACACCCCCTTTGGCCAATGGACATGTGTCTTGGCCAAGGTTTGTTGCTCTTGGGTGAGGACCCACATCCCTACACATCTAGAACAAGGACATTTGATTTTACCCCCGCTCATAAATGAAGGATGGCTGAGTGCAAAATTAATGAACATATCCAAACCGACGGCCCAATCTTCATGTAAATCACCTTTTGGATGAAACCGATGACTGTACATCCAAATACGATCGCTTTCCATTTCACTAGCTAAACATGTATATATATAGATGCACTTTGTGTAAGTTACATGTATGTATATTAATTAACTGAAAAGGTTTTACTAACATGATAATTAAATGATAAAATTACTTAGTTAACAAAATTCAATCACAAAACTTACCAAATAAAACAATAAAGGCAACCTAATAATTTATTGCAAAAGAACACGTATTTAAAATACAATAAAGGCAACCTAATAATTACAGTATGTGCAAACATGAATCTTATCATCAATATTAATTAAAAAAACATGATACAATTACCTCAAAGTGTTGGTAAATCTCTTCAATTCAACAAGTGAAAGAAGCCTACATAAATAAAGAAATATTCATTAAAAAACATTAACTTAAAGACACTTAGCTAAGAACATTTAATTAACTAAAAAAATACACTAAACTCCGGAACAAATTAAAGAATATTACTTAGTTAAGGACTATTAGTTAATCAAAAGAACCCATGTTATTCAAAAGAATATTACTTAGTTAAGGACATTTAATTAACTAAAAAAATACACTAAACTCTGGAACAAATTAAAAAATATTACTTAGTTAAGGACAATTAGTTAATCAAAAGAACCCAAATTATTTGAGTTTAGAACAATTAGAAAACAATTTTTGGATTAAAAAATTAGAAAATTCGAATAAATTAAAAACAAATGGTTTCAAACAAATGCTAAAAAATAACCCATAGTTACATAAAAAAATGCTCAAATTCAACAACCCATGTGTTATCTAGGTTTACAATGAGTAAAAAACTATTTATTAATTAAAAAACACTAAAATTTGGATTATACTAAATAAAAAATTCGAAATATGAAACAAATTATCAAAAAAATGAAAAATTTTACTCTCCTTACATGCAACTACTTAAACCTAAACCAAACAACCAAAGATTTTTCAAATAAGTCTAGAAATTTCATACAAATTAAAAAAATTGAACTTCCACAAAACTGAGAAAATCGTCAAAACTAACACATAATAATGAGAGAAAAATATAGATCTTGAATCCCCTTTGAAAGAGGAGTAAAATGAGACAAAATTCACACAAAACCATCAAAAAAATGAAGAACAAATGAAGAAAAATGCGTACTTGGCGAAAAAACGCGTCTCCTCTGAAATACGAACTCCAGCTTCTGTTGAGTTGGGAGGGATGAGCCAGATATTTATTTGGAGCGTACCAACAGGCAAATTCCAAGGCGTTGACTTGTTGGAACTCGTAGTCACGTGCCCAACGCGTGTTTCACTAACGGGTAGCGGGACCACGGTGTACCAACGCGCGGTGCGTTGGAACCCTACACCTTCCAACGGCCAGCTCGTTGGAAAGACGATTAATCTTAAAAAAAACACATCCCCCACCAAGACTCGAACCCCAGCCTTCTCCGAGGCAAACACGCATCACAACCACCAGACCGCTAGGCCCATCGCTGTTATGTAGGGAAGCAAAAATTTATTTGTGACGTGCTTGCCATTTTGAGTTGCTTCCAACGTGCAACACGTTGGAATTTGCCTGTTTCCAGTGCCTCACACGTTAGAACGTTGATCTTACCAACGCGCAACCCGTTGGAAATAAAATTTCCTAACTTCTTAGATCAGCATCAATACCCTGTTAGATCAAAATCAATACCCTGTTAGATCAGTATCAATACCTTGTTAGATCGACATCAATACCTTGTAAGATCAGCATCAATACCTTGTAAGATCGACATCAATACCTTGTTAGATCGACATCAATACCTTGTTAGATCAACATCAATACCTTGTTAGATCGACATCAATACCTTGTTAGATCAGCATCAATACCTTGTTAGATCGACATCAATACCTTGTTAGATCAGCATCAATACCTTGTTAGATCGACATCAATACCTTGTTAGATCAGCATCAATACCTTGTTAAATCAGTATCAATACATTGTTAAATCAGTATCAGTACCTTGTTAGATCAGCATCAATGCCTTGTTAGATCGACATCAATACCTTGTTAGATCTGTATCAATACATTGTTAGATCTGCATCAATACCTTGTTAGATCAGCATCAACACCTTGTTAGATCAGCATCAATACCTCGTTAGATCGACATCAATACCTTGTTAGATCAGCATCAATACCTTGTTAGATCAGTATCAATACCTTGTTAGATCAGTATCAATACCTTGTTAAATCAGTATCAGTACCTTGTTAGATCAGCATCAATACCTTGTTAGATCGACATCAATACCTTGTTAGATCATCATCAATACCTTGTTAGATCAGCATCAATACCTTGTTAGATCTGCATCAATACCTTATTAGATATGCATCAATACCTTGTTAGATCTGCATCAATACCTTGTTAGATCTGCATCAATACCTTGTTAGATCAGCATCAATACTTTGTTAGATCAGCATCAATACATTTTTAGATTGACATCAACACTTTGTTAGATCAGCATCAATACCTTGTTAGATCAGCATCAATACTTTGTTAAATCTATTTGTAACGTGGGTGACATTTCGAGTGGCTTCCAACGTGCAACACGTTGGAATTTGTCTGTTTCCAACAGCTCACACGTTGGAACATTGATCTTACCAACGCGCAACCTGTTGGAAATAAAATTTCCTACCCACTACTTATTTCTTATAAATTCTTGACGACACTTTTAAAAACCGCAATTAATAAGATAAAGTTACAACTCTTAAAAATTGCTACATTTTTTTGTTGATCACTATTTCTTATTTTCACTTCCTAATTCACAGTTAACAACCTATGTCGCTTCATCTAATGTCATGCATAAGTGATGCATACTTTGTTAAACAACCACTTGTCGTCCAACCAAATTTGAAATAAAAATTGAATAAATTAATTAATTACAGTATAAAGTGTGATCTTATTTAACTAGTTAATTCTATTCTATTTCCATTTGTTTCTATCTTCAATATCATTTTCTTAATTAATATTAATGTTTCGTTATATAATTTGGTTTTAAAATAAAAACTCTAAGCACAACAAATTTTCATCATTTTCACATTCTAAAAACAAGAATGTTTTAAAGCATGCATGTAATTACCTTTTATTTTCAGAATACATTTTCATCTTTAAATTTTCAATTCTAAAGTAAAATTTAAATTTGGAAATAGGAGAGTACCAAGGGTTTGCCCGTTGGGTCATGGGGTGTTTCCAATGTGCAACTCGTTGGTACGTTAAGTGTTCCAACTGTTCGCACGTTGGAAAGACGATTAATCTTAAAAAAAGAAAACCCATCCCCCACCAAGACTCAAACCCCTCCGAGGAGAAATCTATTTGTAACGTGCTTGACATTTTGAGTGGCTTCCAACGTGCAACACGTTAGAATTTGTCTGTTTCCAACGGCTCACACGTTGGAACATTGATCTTACCAACGCGCAACCCGTTGGAAATAAAATTTCCTACCCACTATTTATTTCTTATAAATTCTTGATCAATTGAAATCTTAAATAATTGCCCTTTTTGTTTGAAAATTTCTTTATTTCTTAATTACACTTTCTAGATCACAATTAACAAAAATTGCTCCATCTAATACTAGCCATGAGTGATGCCTATTTTGTTAAACAACTATTTATTGTCATACCAAATTTGAAATAAAAATTTAAACTGTGAATTAGTATAAAAAATATGTTCTTAATTAACTAGTTAGTTCTATTCTATTTTCACTTGTATTTATCTTCATTACTATGTTCTTAATTATTATTACTGTTAATACAATTAAACTTAATCTAAACCACTAAAAAATAGGAGTACTAACCTAATTGGACTCTATAACCCTAACCCTAATTAATCCCTATAAATAGAACATTAACCTAAACCCTAAAAATTAGTTAGCAGTAATTAAGGAACAATTAGAAGCAAAAAACAATTTCCACCATTATTAAAAAAAACCGAAGCTTTTTTTCTTCCCCTACAAACCTTGACTCCTCAAATCGGCCTCCTCGTTACGAAACCTTGGCACCATCGTCTCCGTTTTGTCGCGACGAATCCGAATCTGCCTTCAATTTCACCAACGGAGGTCGGAGGTCGGAGGACGGAGAATTTCGCCTCGAACCGCGACCCACCCGCAGCACGACCCGCTTCAATCCAGCGATCCAGGCCACCATTCGTGCTCCGACCGCCGCCATTCTCCTCGCCAACCGCCGTCCGGTCGATTCCCACCGCCATCCACCGTCGAGGCAGCCCCGAAGCCGCGACCCAAGCTGCTCCCTCTTCCTTCACGTCTGCGACGTGCTGCTGCAGGTATGTCTGACTTCTTCTCTTTTTTAAATTAATTCTTTTATTCCCTTTTTTCTTCCTTTAGCCCCTCCACTACATCCCTTTTATCACTTAGGCCCCTATAACTTTTTTTAGATGTCGTTTTAATCGCTAGTAGTGCCACTTTGGTCCCAAGTATCCTTTATCAAGTTTTAAAAACTAACAATTTAGGCACTATGCCTAAACCTTTTAATCTTTTTTTCTTAATCTTTTTCGCTAATTCTTTCATTTAAATGGCGTTAACTTATTTATTCTAGTATTGATTATTGTCATTATTTCTAGTGTCATTAGAATTAATTATTTTGTATATCATTTAATAAAGAAAAAATAAAAAAAGGATAAATAAAAAAATCAAGCAAAAATATGAAATAAACCCTGTGGTACCAATTTTGGGCAATCGAGAATTTTTATTTTTGATTGTAATTGACTAACGGATCTAGAGCCTGTGCAGACCAGTTATTTTTAGGTTTCCAATCGACCTAAGCCAAACAGATTGGTGGCGACTCCTATCAAAAATCTCGTCGTTACACCGAGTCACAATACACCTCTCACCATTGTCGTCGCAAAACATCCATCCCGAGCCCCGGGCGTGGCCCGGGAACGAACATCCCGACCCCGAATAACATTCTCCGCGGAAAGGTGCGGAGTGCTCGTACGACCTCAAATATGCTGAAAGTTACCTTTTATGAGGTCCCGCTAAGGCTGTCGAGTTTACTGATCGACAGGAAACATGTTCCGGCCCCGAAAAAATATTTTTCGCGGAAAGGTGCAGGGAACCCGTGCGACCTTAAATATGAAAGCATTCCCGATAATCTTACCTAGAAAAGGTCCGGGAGCTGTCTGACCAATCGTAGACATGGCCTACATGTTTGAAACGGAGCCCCGGAACACCAAAGTCACCACCCGCTCGGGGTGACTATAACACGGAACACCGTGGGACAAAATGAGGGTTGATGAGTTTGGTGATTAGCACAATTGGGTAAAGAAATCAATTTTCTGGGAGTTGCCGTATTGGCCAGACTTTAAAGTACGACACTGTCTGGATGTTATGCATATTGAAAAAAAATGTTTTGATAACATTTTCTACATAGTTTTGAACATGAAAGGGAAAATGAAGGATAATGCACAGTCGAGATGCAATTTGCAGGAGTTAAATATCCGTGATGAACTGCATTTGAGTATTGGACAGAATAGGAAACTATTTCAACCGAAGGCGTTATACACGTTAAATGATGATCAGATTGCGATGATTTGCAATTGGTTGAAGCATATCGTTAAACTTCCTGATGGGTATGCATCTAACATTGGCAGGTGTGTCAGTACGTCCAATAATACATTTTACAGTATGAAAACCCATGATTGTCATGTGTTCATGTAGAAGTTGATGCCCGTTACATTACGTGGTTACATTCCTGACGGCATTTTGACGACAATTGCAGAATTTTGCAAATTCTTTAGGCTATTGTGTTCTAAGAATATTCAGTTGGACGATGTGGAGAAGCTTGACGAATTAATCAGCGTAACACTGTGCAAGTTGGAAAAGATCATCCCTCCATCATTTTTTGACTCCATGGAATATCTTACTATGCATCTACCTTGGCACCTTCAAACTTGTGGACCTGTCGGATATTGGTGGATGTTTCCTTTCAAACGGAAGATGAAGAAGTTGAAAGCAAAATGTGCGAACAAACAATTTTTAGAGGGCTCGATCATTGAAAAGTTTTTGATACAGGAGATAGCATTTTTTTGTGAGCATTACATGGAAGATAATCAAGGAACATGGGTAAACCCTCACATATGAAACGAAATTAATTTTCCTACAGTTGTTAGCGATCCGGAACTATCAATTTTCAATCATCCAACGAAAACTTTTGGTAAGGCTCGGGCTCGAGAATTGTCTGCTGAAGAATTAAATCATGTCCAAACATACATTCTTCAGAATTGTCGGGAGGTGGAACAATTTATAATTCGATTTAACGAGTTGTCCCGCAATCGGTTCCCAGAAATGAACGATGATGTTGTGGACAACTTAAGACTAGCAGAGTTTGCACGGTAGTTCAAGAATGTGGTTAGTTGTGTTTATTTATTTATTTATTTATTTATTTATTTGTTATGATCTTAATAACAACGAAATTTATTATGTTAATTATCAATTATGTATAGGCCGCCGCAAATCAGGCAACGCTCCCCAAGCACTATATGACCTGGCATGCGATCCTAGAATGAGGGCTAAATCGTTCTCAGGCGTATATGTTAATGAGTACAAGTTTCACAAAAAACAACATGGTGAAAATAAAAGGACAGCTAATTGGGACGTCTGCGTCCTAGGGGACACAAATGCGCAAGACTATTTGGATTTCTATGGCTGGATTGACGAAATTCTTGTCCTTGATGCGGGAACAATAGTCTTACAGTCTTCAAGGGTACGTTGTTTTCGACCAATAAAGGCATCCGTACCGATAAAATTTCAGGGATCAACGATGTTGACTACACATCCCGACTATATCCGGATGATCCGTTCATTCTTACAAGCCAAGCCCAACAAGTGGTATATGTCGAATATCCTTCAAAGTGTCGTGATCTAAAAAACTGGTCGACAGTTTTCAAAACAAAACCTCGACGATTTAAGGACGACAGTGTTGATAATGTAAGTGTCACTGTAATCAATGCAAACCCGGACGAGATAGGTACGGAACATCCTTTACAAGAATCGACGACACTTGGTGAAACCATACGACCGGCCCCTGATGAAAGTCTGTCATTATTAGATCATCGTGCACATTTTGATATAGTTGAATTGGACAACGATGTGGTAGATCAACCGCTTTATGATGATGAAGATGATGTTCTGGTGGATTTGTAGTTGAATGTATCTTATTTGAATTTGTAATTTAGAAAGATATTTGGGTTAAATTTCAAATTCTGAAAAATGCTAGGGCTAAATGGCAAATTTGAAAGATATTTGGGCTAAATTGTAAATTTTTTCCGAATTATAGTGGGCCCCACAATATCCAAACACATATTAAATATAGGGGGAAACGAAAAGTTTGAAATTGGATGTTTGCTGGGCCTCACTGCGGCCTCACCATGGAAGGCCCGCGGTGAGGCTCCTGGGCTAGGCCTTACTGCGGCAGTTCGTGCAGTGAGGCCCAAGCCCAAGAGCGTCACTACGGCTACTACCTCAGTAAGGTCGCAGTGAGGCTCCTTAAACTGCAACTTCGTCTTCCTCCTCCCCATTTCTCCACCCAAGCGTCTCTCCCTCTCCCCTCTCCGTCACCTCTGTCCCTCTCCCTCCCTCTCCGTCGCCGCCGCAACAGACGCGTCCCTCCCTCTCCATCGTCGCCGCCGCAACCGACGCAACAGGTAAGTTTTTTCTAATTTTTTCGGTTTGTTTTTGAGTTTTGAGGGTGTTTATGAGTTTTAGTTTAGGAATAATTAGTTTTGAGGGTGTTTATGAGTTTTGTTTGGTTTGTTTTTGAGTTTAGGAATTAGTATTTTAGGAATTATTTTAGTTTAAATGTGTTTACTGATTTAGGAATTAATATTTTAGTTGAAATGTGTTGTGAATTTAGGAATTTGTTGGACTTAGTATTTTATGAATTATTTTAGTGTTTTAGGAATTTTTTAGGTATTATTTATGAATTTCATGCTATTTTAGGTATTTTAGTTATTATTTATGAATTTTGTGGTATTTTAAGTATTTTTTGGTATTTTAGTATATACTTTAGGTATTTTACGAAAATAAGATTATTTATAAATTTTGTTCTATTTTAAGTATTTTGGTGGTATTTTAGTATATATATATATATTTAGGTATTTTGTGGTATTTTAGTATTTTGGTGGTATTTTAGTATAAATTTCGAGGTATGGCGGACACACCATCCAGTATTGGTGAGTTCCAGGATCAGTCAGTTTCGGGTTCACGTGGGAGATCATTCTCTCGCAGTAGGCGTGGTGGCAGCTTAGACACCACGAGCCGTCGCGCACCGTCCACGACACAGGAGACTACTGATTCGGTGGATCAGTAGCTGCCTCCTCATCATACCGATGCACCACCTGCCCAACGTCGATGTATAGTAGCACCTCTCGCGCCTCCTCTTTCGCCATCTGAGAGGGGTCCTGATGGTAGATTGGTCGCTCACATCGGACAGTAAGTCTTTTAAGTTTTCATAAATTTATTAATTTTGATATTTTATTTCTGCATACGATTATAAATTAATTACCATATTTCAATTCTTATGCAGTTTGAAGCAACAATCATCGAGGGTGCAAAAGCGATTGGCGCAATCGTTGCAAGCAAGTTCAAAGGCTTCCCACCTACATACACTGACCTCCCAGCGGATGAGCAAGCCGACTATGGCAATCAATTCATGGTAATACAAATACTAATTATTTCACTATTTCTATATAATTTTTTTAACTAATTCTATAGAATTTAACGTTTTCATGTTTTCTGGAACATATCGAATATTCATGGACGGATCACAAATTTCTGGAAAAGCTTCATTCCCGGTTCGCGAAATTCTACCGAAACACCCAAGACAACATCCGGGATTGGGCCCAGAGAAGACGTCCATTGGATCGTCAGAGTCCAAACTATATGGATTGGCTCGACATGTCTCCGCAAAGGATAGACCCTGCAAAGTGGAAGCTGCTACTAAAGCATTACTGCAGTTAAGAGTTCAAGGTGAACTCCGTCCGGAACAAAAAAAAATGCCAAGAGTGAAAAGCGCCCAAAATTCAAATTGCGTGGCAACAAGTCAAAGGCAGGGCTAGGTATTCGGTCGAACTGAACCGAATTGACCGGTTAATTCGGTTTTCGGTTTTGGACCGTAATAAACCGAATAAACCGAACTCACCCATAAAACTGAATAAACCGAAACCGAACGGTTTCGGTTCGGTTCGGTTTTTAACCGAATAAACTGAAATTTTTGGTAAATTCGAATTTTGACAAAATTTTCCCTATTTTTTATATCACCTCCCTAAACTTTTTGAATGAAACAAAACAATTAAACAATTGCAACAAGATTCAAAAAAATGTCCAAAATATGAAAACAATACCAACATAAATTAAATGTAAAATAAAATAAAATAAAGGAGTTCGGTTTTTTCGGTGACCGAAAAAACCAAACCGCAAAACTGAAACCGAACCAAACCGAATTAACCGTTATTTGGTTTTGACCGAAACTGAACCGAATTAACCGAACCGAAAAAACTGAAGACGGTTCGGTTATCGGTTTTTTCGGTTTTGGCCGAACCATGCACACCCCTAGTCACTCTCCACTCTAATGAAGAAATGGTAACTTCTTTAAAATATTTATGTATAATTATGTATGTATATGTGATATTTTTAAATAATTAACATATTTCAATTGACAGTGCAAAAAGGCGGGAAAGAGGCTGCGGGAGGACTGGCTGGGCAAGGAAAATGCGGCCTTGGTAAGTTTAAGTAGTTTTTCAATCATTTATATATTTAAATTATTCAATTTATTATTCATTAACATAAATGTCTTCATCTTAACTAGGAGGAGTACAAGAAACGCTTAATTGAGAAGTATGGGGAGGACGACCCGTTCCCCGATATCGATAAGGACATCTACAAGGATGTCATGGGCCTGCCCAAGCGAGGGCGATGGGTCGGTGTCCCGCCCCAGCTTTCTCAGCCCGAGCTGTTCGAGGAACCTCGACCGTCGTAGGTAATAAAATTGAACTTCTATCAATTCCATACATTTACAGTACTTTGGCAATTCATCATTATAAGTATAACCTTTTCAAAATGAAATTTTGATTTCAGCGCGAGATCGACCTGCAAGAGCAGCATCAGAGGGACATGAATGAGATCCGTGACCTGAGATGCAGGGTCGCTGCTCTCGAGGACCAAGGTGCTCTTGCGCATACTGAGGTTGAAGCTCGAGTGGAAGCCCGGGTGAACGAGCTGACGCATTCCACGGAATCGGTTATCAGCAGCATGTGGTCGACGCTTCGTAGGGGGGAGATGTCCGACTTTCCAATGTGCCACTGACTTTGGTCGCTGGATCATCCCAGCCTTTCCCCCCTCGGATCACCCCACGTCACGAGCATCCTCCGAGGCCGCCTTCTCCTCCAAATCCCGACCTCATCCTCCACTCCGCCCAAGGTGATTATCAGCCGGTGCCGCCACGGACTTCAGAGCAGCAGATCCCACAGCCCACAGTGCCATCGATCAACTTCTTGGACCTGTTCGGACTGGACGATCAAGATTTCGATGCTTTTATGAACAATCATAATAATTAGAATTAGTGTAAACATTTTTAGGATGTAATTTGTTAATTATCTTAAATATATATTCCATTTACATTTATTTAAATTAATAATTACTTTCTTAATTAATATTATTATTACTAATTTAAATAATAGTTAGTAACTATTTATACGATTTTATTTTTATCAAAAATAATAGTATTACTGCGGCCAGAGACGCAGTACAGACTGCAGTACATAATGCCGGGGCCGTCAGATGTCTGATAGTGGCTACCAGACGTATTGCGGCCTTTTTCGCGATAAAGCCACAGTACGTATCGCGGCCTCAGCCGCAGTGCGTTTGAAACTGCGGCCGTTTTTACCACGGCGTTCACTTAGCCCTCCTCTCCACGTAGTGTACTGATCAACATTAGAAAGAACCAGATTGACATGATTAGACCATTAATCCACATTGGACTGAAGCTGATGAAGATGACAAAACTAGTGATCAATATTACAATGTAGCAGATCAACATGACAAAACTACTGATCAACATTGGACAGAAATAGATCAACATTGGATTGGAGCTGATTAACATGGTAAAATTATTGATCAACATTGAAAAGTAGCAGATCAACATGACTAAATCAACATTGAACATAAGAAGATCAACATGATTAACATTAAACATAAGAAGATCAACATGGTAGGATTATTGATCAACATTAAAAATAAGCAGGTCAACATGACAAAACTACTGATCAACACTGAAAAGAAGCAGAAAAATATCATTTTCTCATCGTTTACAATTTTAGTGGTTCTGGTGTTTTTTCATGGACAAATTTTGTTGATGGTTTTGTTGCTGAGTTACACTGATTTCTAGAAGTAGATCTAAAATCGCAAATGCAAAGCTTCGTTGAAAAGGACAGTGACATGTTTTGGTGGTGGTTGTGTTGCTGAGTTGCGTTAGTTTGTTTGCTAAAAACAGGTCGGAAATCGTGACGGAATTCACGATGGAAGAATCGGGATAGACAGTGCAGTGACATGTGATGTATATAAGCAACTCTTATGCATATAGACCGCGCATATGCGCAATCTATAGCTACCAAATTTGAAAATAATTAATACTCTCATCCATAGAAGATACGCATATGTACAGTTTATAGTTACCCTAACTTTAAACCCGCGACTCACTCTTCTCTTATGATCGGAGCATTTAAACCATTTACACTGAAAGCCTCAAAATTACATGTATAAAACATTTACTAGAAAAGGAAAAAAATGGAAAAGGAGAAAGGAAAAAAATGGAAAAGGAGAGGAAAAAAACAGGAAAAAACTGGTATCCAACGCTCTAGTAAGTTGAGTTTTAATCCGGAACCTCCGTTGAATTACATGTATTTGATCATATATGTGGTAGAAAATTGTGTTCAAAGCTTTAAATGGAGATTCAACCTATGAGACTTTGAGCCTATTAATGCATGAATTGTGCGAATTGTTCTTTCATGAGAGTATTTTGCTAAGTATTTGAGCTAGAAGTTGCTTGCTTGGAACCGTCGCAAATTTACATATGTTGTGTTTTGAGCTAGGATGACAGTGGCTAATTAGGATTAGATAGCTGACTAAATAGCCAACCTTTATGTTATTTCCATTAGATACCTCTTTTGAGCCTTAAGCCGGATTCTTCGATCAACCATGATTTAAGCTATTCCATTCTCTTGTATTACCTTTCCTCCCTAAAACTTCATGAGTATTTTATTCAGGGTATAGCTAGGAAATTTTGTGATGTGTTCAAACTTCGAGTTTCGAGGTGTTAAACACTGTTGTGCTATGTGAGTAAATTTAGAGTTCTAGAAAAGTGTGTGCATCCTAAAGGTCATGTGTTTGTCTCAACTTGTGTTCTACAGGTGAATTATCCATAATCCATCGATAAACCGCAGAGGTCATCTCTAACTCCCTATGAATTGATTGATAAGTGCAAATAATGTTATATATTATACCTCTAAATATGTGATTTCATTGAGATAAGTTGTATGTTCTTATAATTTACGTAAAGATTTTTGAAGTAATATGCTCGAGAGATAACTGGATGAGAACAAGCTAAAAAAGGATCAATTTGACAAGAGAACAAGCGTTGAGGACCAAATTTGACAAAGTATAAAACATGGAGGATAAATGATGCAAAAAGACTATAGCTTATCGATGTGGGAGCCACCACATATTTATTTAAAAGGATTTGTTTTGTACTATAGCTTATCGATGTGGGGGCCACCACATATTTATTTAAAAGGATTTCTTTTGTGACAAAAGCCACCTGATGGAGCAATTTCTATTTTCAAGTATCCCTCTATTCTGAAGTACTTGAAGTACACCATTGTACTTTGTGAAGGTGGACAGTTTAGCACCTAAAGTTTTTTTTCTGTCAGTTTTGTTGTGTATTTCTCCTATGTTGAGGCTAAAAAATGGGTGTATTCATGCAAAGGAGCAATGTTTCCCATTGTTATAGCGTATTAAAGAATCTGTGTAGAAAGAAATCATGATTGATGGTTTTTTTTTTCGTCGTGGAAGCGTAAGACGTAATTTTAATGTTGTTGCAGGCTTGACGGAACCCCGTTTGTGAAATGGCCAAAGCCGTTTGCCTAGTGTTGTAACCCTGTTCATTTAATCAGAGAAATATTGGTCAGCGGCCCTAACGAGGGGCCTAACATTAGTCATTCTAGAAGGAGCCAAATATTCGTCAGCGTCCTTTACGAGGCACCTAAAGTTAGTCATTCTAGAACATTCTAGATGAAAGTGTAGTATAAGAGTTACCTAATGGCGTTGGAGTCGTTAAAATTAGCGTTAGAGTTTAGTAAACTAACGTTTAATTAACGCGATTGTATAATTTTAGAACTTTTTGTATTTTGTATTTGATATTTAAGTATAATGTACGTTTTAGATTTTAGTCTTGAGCAGAATATAGTGTATTTAAGTGTTTTGTATGGGAAATTATTTTATGATTCCTCTTAGGTTAACTCTTGTTGAAGTATGTGTTTGAGACAATACCTAAAGTCATCACCCGTACTCTAGATTCCGTGGTTGTCATATTTAAAATGTTTAGCTCTTCTGAAATAGTAGTTTTGGCTATTCTATAAGCCCAGGTGTTGTTTTTATTGATTAAAAACAGTAATTAATCTCATTAAAAAGCTTGCATCATTTTAGGGTAGATAGTAACGCTATTGATGATTGCCCTAACGTCGTTTATGAGCAATGAAACGCTGGTTAATGGGCTTTAGTGAGTGACAGTGTTAGTCCAGGTGCATGGAGCGGCATAAGTGGGCACTTTTAGGGTGCCTTTCGTGCAACATGAGTTTCCCGAGAAAAAGCTAGCAGTGCACGCAAAGGGTTCAGACTCCACTGTTGATCAGCTAACCTCAGTATTTACTAGCAGACGCATGGTTTGAGATGGATTTACCTGGGTTGTGGTTGTCTGTCTGTAATGAAATGTAAGTATGGCGCAGTGGAAGAACTGGTAACATTCCTCTCCTCTGTTTGATTCCGCCGATCGTCCCCTTTGGTGGTGGTTGTTGATGCTGTGTAGGAGGTGTGTATTTATGGTTCATTGGTTTATTTATGCATACGTGAAGAGAAACATGGACTACAACGTGGTTGTCGGCCTTACGTAATACTGATTGACGTATTTGGTTGACAGATGGATGAAAACAGAGGCTCTCTTCGCGATTTCATGGCGTCATCGTGGGGTGATAACAAATTTGATTGTGGTGCAAAGAACTGGGTCAGCTCTAGTAATGCAAGCTGCTATCCTCCGGCACATTCAAGTTGGAAAGGTAATGATGCTGAATTCTTTGAAAATATGGATGCGGCAGAGGACAACACGGGCTGGAAAAGAGTGACGAGGAGTTGTGTAATGACGATGTTTTTGACGATCAGTGGAGTGCAATAGTTTTACAGCTGAGTAAGCCAGTGCAGAAGTGGGAACTTGTGGATTTGAAGGATATCTTTTTTGATGACACTGAGTGTGCAGAGAGGTTCTATAAATGCTATGCTAAAGTTATGGGTTTTGGGACGAGGAGGGTTGAGAAAAAAATGTACATGGGTACAGACATTGTCATGAGGAGGAGGTGGGTGTGTAACAGATATGGGTTAAATGAGCCCAAGTTCACTCCCCATGAGAGGCAAAGGAAACCCATGAGAGTTGGAAGGTGTGGATGTCCTGCTTCATTCCGGGTCAATTGTGTTAAGGAAACCGGTAAGTATGAAGTGAGGGAGTTCAAGACAGGTCATAATCACCCTATGGTCGAGAGAACTGAAATGCACCTTGTTGCATCGCACAAAAATGTAAGCTTTATGGCGAAGGATCAAACAAAGCAGATGAAGAGTGTAGGCATCAAGACCAGTGTTATAATGGACTACATGGTCTTGGTCGCGGTGGTTTCAACGAGTTGGGTTCGGCATTAAAGATCTTTACAATTTTGTCGATAGTGATCGAAGGCTCAAATAATGGATAGTGACGCAGAGGCTGCTATAGGGTACTTGACTAGAGTTGTGGAGGGAGATCTGGGCATGTATTGCACCTATCGTGTGGACGAGGGGAGCAGACTCCGCTATCTTTTCTGGGCTGACAGCCAAATGCAACGGGATTTCCGATCGTTTGGTGATGTTGTCGGGTTCGACTCAACTTTTAGAACAAATGAGTACGGACTGCCTTTTATAACTTTCGTTGGTGTGAATAACCATTTCTCCACAATTGTATTTGCATGCGCTCTTATGAATGAGCAAAGTGAGGAAGCTTTTGTTTGGTTGTTGGAGAACTTTGTGGAGTGTATGAATGGGAAGACCCCCGTTTCAGTGATTACAGATCAAGATGCAGCCATGCGTGTAGCCATACGGAAAGTCCTCCCTAATGCGATACATCGTTTGTGTTCGTGGCACCTAATGGGTAACTGCTCTGAGAAGGTGAAAGATGGGAAATTTAGACATGAGTTCCGGGACATTTTTGCCAAGTTAATGCTCTGGATTGATGATGCCGATGATTTCGAGAGAGTGTGGCATGCGAATGTGTCTGAGTATGGGTTGCAAGATAACCCCTGGGTGAAGCAGATGTATGAGTGGAAAAATATGTGGGCTTTAGCTTATCTAAAGGGTCACTTCTTTGCCGGTATGTCAAGCAACCAAAGGTGCGAAGGGATGCACTCTTACCAGAAAAGGTTTGTTAGAAGCATGTTAAAATTATTCCAGTTTGTGAGGCATGTGGATATTGCATTAGCAAGAATGAGGGAGAAGGTAGTTCGAACAATTATAATAGCAAGCATAAGGGGGCACAATTGACAACCCATCTTCGGGCTGGAAAAACATCTTTGCTGAAGTGTATCTTGATGCAATCTTGATTGGTGGCTGAAGAGATTAGGGGTGAAGCCCCTGTTGGCTCGAGGCAAGTCACGAAACAGCGATGAAGTGCGGGTGTATTTAGTGGGGCGATATCGGAAAGAGAATGTGAGGAAAAGAGAAGTTTGCGTCCATCCAGATAGTAGCGTGACATGTACTTGTCCACTTTTGCATTACAAAGGTACATTAACGTCATAGGTGTAACCAAACGCGTTTTGGGTTATAAATAACGTTTATAGTCCTGTTGAATAACATCTGTAGTCCCGTTGAATAACGTTTCAATGGTGTATTTAGTGTTGCATAATCTTTACAGGTTTGTTGAATGACTTGGCAGGCATCCCTTGTAAACACATGTTCTCTGTCTTGAAGATGGAGCATGCGTCAAGGATTCCTGAATCTTTGATACTAAAAAGGTGGACTAAGTCAGCCAGTGAACCATGTTTCCAACCATCAGTTGACCTGAGCTCTGATAAGGTGCTGACCAGGGCAAGGCAAATGGAGCTAGGTAACCTGTGCAACAAGATTGTGTACAATGGTGCTAGATGTCCAAGGGAAGAGTATGAGTGGTTTAAAGATGGTCTGAGAAACTTGGAGACGCGTGTTGATGAAGTTAGGGGGAAAAGTGATAATTTGGACCAACACCGAAATGGGAGTAAGTCATGCTTGGTTCTCAATCCTGTTGCTATCACTACCGCGAAGAAGAAGAAATCAAGCGCACAAAGAAAAAGGAAATGTAGCAAGTGTGGAGAGGTCGGCCACAACCGAAGGAACTGTACTCTGCAGTACGCCGTGGAAGCTGAGGCAGCCCCTGAATCCGACATTCCAGAACCTGTCCACCCTTGTACGCAGTGGTTGTTTTCCCAGGAAGCCGGAAGTGACGTGACCCCTGTTTTTGGTGGGAACATTTGGCCGGACGAATACGATGGAGGAATGCAGGGCCAGGTTGGGCCAGCATCGTCGTCACTTACCATTGGTCTTTGTCCATTGTCGGGCACCAATTTTAATCCCCGGGGGAATTTGTGATTGAATCGCTGGGGTGTGGTATGTAAAACAGAGTGTTGGTTGAGTGTACGTACGTGTATTTTTTGGACCCCTTAAAAGCTTCACTGACATCTAAATGAAATGGATATTTGAAATTAATTGTCCCGCGCATGGGCTCAATGCGCGTGTTTGTTAGCTGCGTCAGTGACGCATTTTTGACCCCTCAAGCTCGCCGGTGTATTAGTATATTAGCCATTTGTAGACGTCGCTGGGTCGTGTGGGTCGTGTGGTGAGGATTTAGGGTTAGCCATGGTGAGCCAGTCATCGGGGTCAAGCTATGGCGAGAGCGACGACATCAGACTGTATCACCAAGCGTACGGCCAGACATGCTCATGTGGGTTGGGTTGTGCCGTCGCGACGGCGTGGAGTTCCGATAACCCAGGCCGACGCTACCTGCATTGCCGTAGTGCGCAGGTGAGTTTAGATCTCTACATTCTTACCCAGATCTTCATAATCCATGACTCCTCTTTGGTTCTCGCACCCAGGGGGATGATCCAGGTTGCGGATTTGAGGAGTGGGTTGACCCACCATTCCCAACTCGTGCGATCTCTGTGATTAATGAGTTGAAGGACTCAGAGATATGCTTCTTCACTGCAAAATCCAGTTGTCACGTTCGATTCTTTGGTAGAGAGGAGGAGGTTGCTCATCGAAACATGTATCAAGTGAGTGAGAGCTGCCTATCTTTGAGGAGAAGGCTCTACTCCAAAGGCGCCTTACCCTGCGTACGATGTTGTGTAGTTTATCCGTCGTGGTGTTGTTGTTTGCTATGGCTGCAACATGTGTAAGGGTCAAACGTTAGTTCAAACGTTGTAAGTTAGTTCAGACATTAGTTCAGTATGGATTTTATGGCGTATCCGTTTCACCTGTCGTACTTATTTAGATATGTATGGACTTCAATTGCTGCTCTTACGATTTATGGATGGATTCTGACTCTCAAGATGTCTGATATGAATGTTTGTTTTCCAGTCCATTACAAAACAGAGCTACAACCTTCATCAATTTCAATTTCAGCAAAAGTGTGCGAATGAGTGAAACGTTGTCTGTCGTACAGACCGACGTTGTAAGTTAGTTCAAACGTTGTTCGTTAAACCACGGAACGCTATTTCTGTACTGGGCCACTATGTCATTTTAGGGGGCCATGAAACGCCACCTTTGTGTCATTTTAGGGGCGAGTATTTTTAGTAGTTGGCGTACAACCTTCACCAATTTCAATTTCACGAGCTGTGCAAATGAGTAAGCAAAAGCACATTTTCGAGGTTCTGATATGGTCAAAGCCTCAGCTTGCGTGAAACGTTGTTCGTTGTGAGGACCGAAGTTGTAAGTTATTTCAAACGCGATCCGTTAGTCCAGGAAACGCTACCCCACCCAAAAAAAAGTAAATAAAGAATTTTTCTATACGTATTTAACTTATGACTTTTTTTCTCTCAAAATTTTAACATATAAATTTAGTATTTTAATGTTTTTAGTTTCCATAAATTTATACTCATTTGTCCATAAACTGCATATATCAACTTAAAATTTAGTGCGTAGGTGTGTCAAATACAAGTTTAAAAGTTATTTCAAAGCGTCAAGCCCGACTTGCATGAAAGCGTTGTTCGTCAAATGCGTCGGCGTTTTAAGTTAGGTCAAACGCGATACGTTATATTACAGAACGTTGTTTCTGTACTGGGCGACTGTGTCATTTTAGGGGGCCAGGAGGCGGCTAGCGTGTCATCTTTGGGGCCACGCAGACTGCACAATGCAAGGGCAGACGCTATTTGGACATTCTGCGGACGCGGTTTGTGAGTCTCAACGCGCATTCCTCAACATGTAAACGTCAGTTTACCCATAGCTCCACACATGAAAAGAAAAGCATGTTTACCTACACCTGACCGTACTACAACGAAAAAATAACCACCCTACAGTTTCTTCATCCCTTTACACATGACCATACTACAATGAATTATTAAGCACCCTATGGTTTCTTCATCCTTTTATAAGCTCTCGTTATCACACGGGGCGGACTTCCCTTAGGTGCTTGAACGTCGTCGCCCTTTTTCTCCTCTGAGGATGTAACATCACCTCCACCCACCTCGTCCCTTGTACTTGCCTGCACATCGGCGTCAACATCCTGCCGGAGCTGTTTAAGAACGGTAGCGACAACCTGCTCAGCATCGTCATGCAACGTCTCCTTGTCGTCACGTGACGTTACTTTCCCCGGTCCCGTTGCTGCGTTCTGATCGGCGCCTTCACCTGCAACATGCACGCTTGGTTGTGAGCGGATTTGGATGAAGAAATCCATCATATCGGACGCGTCCCCCGTCTCTCCTGCCTGCAGTCCTTTATCATTGCCTTCTTCCAGGTCGGTGTCATTGTCATTGTGAGCATCGTCATTGTCATTGTCTTTATCCTCCGCACTGCCTTCTTCCAGGTCGGTGTCATCGTCTTTATCCTCCGCACTGCCTTCTTCCTGGTCGGTGCCATCGTCTTCATCCTCTGCACTGCCTACGGCCTGGTTGTTGTCATTGGCAGCATCTTCCTGGCTTCCATCATTGGCACCCTCGTTCCTTGCTTCTGGAACAGATGAGCTGGCCCGCGTTTTCGGTATGGATGAAGGCGGCACGGTCATCCATCTTGCTACTCCCGCAACCTTTGAGCAGCCTAATTTTGGTTGCTGCAGCAGTCCTTGCATCAGATAGGGCCATCTTCAACCCATCAATCATTCGTAGCATCCGGGTGGCCATTTCGAGAGGAACCTACAAACAAAGTAGGGTGTATGTTATTAGTTTACTACAGAAACAAGTAGGGAACAACATATGGCACGCGTTTCTGAACATACGGATGTCATCGTGGGTGGTATGGGGAAGCCTTCAACTTCTTCGGCGGGTGGCATCGGTATGAGAAATGGCTCGCTTGCTCCGGTCTCAAGATTTGCAATGTAAATCCTCCGTGACGGGAACTCAAACTCAGCCACGGCGTCGGCACCCGTAGTGGCTGGAACAGTAGGTGTATGTTGGGTCGCCTGAAGTTTTCTTTTCTGTTTTGGTGGTGGAGGAGGAATGTCAGTGCAAGAAATTCCCTCTTTATCCTATTCGGTTTCGCATCTCAGCCATCCACCGGTTCCCGTCACGGGACATCCCGCATTAAACCATCCACCTTTGCCCGGAAAATGTCCCTTGCAAGGCATCATACAACTCTATTGCGGTCCACTCCCTTGAAAACATTGTATTGGGTGGTGGCGGGGCACCAGCTGGTTTAAGCCATTCAACTGTCTCGCCACCCATGCCGCATAACCCTCTCTCCTAGATACCACGCCCTCCCATAAGGTGACTCCAAAACCACATGTTTCTTGGCTTTATCCTCACTTTCCCGCACATACTGGGGCACATCATCACCCCATGGATTCCATATCACCCTAGTCACTGAGGCATTCTCCAATCGCTCCTTGTACAATGTCATGTCTTTCAAGTTCTTCCCTTGCGATCCTTGTGCCCAGTGTTTTCCCCTTGGGAATGAGGTCCTCCCCGCCCCAACACCTAAAGACTCGAATGAAGGGCCTATGTCCCTAAAGTACTCTGAAGCCCAAGCTTGCCATGCCTCCCAGTAACCACCACTACCAGCTCGACCCCTGCTTAATCCGTCCATGTACAAATAAAGGGTTCCCAAGCCTGCACTTCCCCAATCATACGTCTTCATTGCAGGGATGTCTTCCACACATGATAGCCAGAATGTATCGACAAACTCACTGCTAGTGTCAGCCATAAATGTAGTGCCAATGAGGACGAAGCAAAACACCCGCAGGAGGTGGTCCCATCGTAGGTTTCATAATCCTTCATGATATCTGTGTACTTAACTTCCTTTTTTTTGTACCACCTTTCCCAGTGGTCCCCGACAGCCTTCTCTAACCTCCTAGCATCGTCCCGTATGGTTATGTCAAGCTGGGAGCCTCTTACCCGAACATCTCAAACCGCTTATGGCGGAGAAATCAAGAGGCGTCATGGTCATCTCACCAATCAGGGGGAAGTGGAACGAATGTGTGGTGTCCCACCAGAAGTAGCTCAAAGTCCGCATCAGTTGACGGTCGCAGTAAGTCCTCTTCATTGCATTTTTAAACTCCTCCAGACCACTGTGTCTCTTGAATGAATCCTTCACGTACCTTGGCAGTTTACTATACCATCTAACCATAGTTGAAGAAGCCCCGTGGCCCTGGAAGGTTGTAAGGTGGTCCTGTTCATGGTTCCACGAAGATGTCAATCTCCACACACAACCATCTATTACCAAAAACTGTTATAGTAAGCGAAATGTACCTTGTGCTGAGGATTTGACACGTGATGCTCGAAGTCATAATATAGCTCTGTATTCCTGAATACTCCAACCAACTTCACGGGCTTGATCGACGATTCCCCCTTATCACACGGCATTCGGGGTTCATCGAGCTTGTATTTCCATCATCCGACTACCCATCCTCGGAGCCATCTAAAGGATGACTAACAATAGAAACCCCAAGAAAGAGGAAACAAGAAACCGCAACCTCGGTGCCCGCCACATTGTTGAGAAGAATGGGCAACAAACACGGGTCCCTCGAAGTCGACGGCCGGAGTCGGGAGTCCGATGCCGTTGTCTACCGTCGTGGGCCACCGATCTAGGCGCCAGCTCTCCGAAAGATCGCATCCATGGCCGTCGCAAGTGCTGGAACTCGTTCTTCAGGGCTGAGGATTTGGACAAACTGTTTTTGCACTTAACGGTTACCAGGTAACCGTCAAGTGTGACGTCATGTCGATGGCGATCCTTAGGTGCCTAAAGATGTACACCGGCAGCGTTTAGGGTCCATAAGCTGTCTCATTGGGGCGCCTTAGACCCCTCAAATGATACATGACTTATTTGTGGTGCCCTCTTGAGGTTCCCTGGCCCAGTTGCCTTCAGATGAAAGTCAAATGACTCATTGATGGCCTATTCGGTTATTTTACCCGACACACTTTAGGGATCCAGAAAGGACCACAATTCCTTCGAATCGTCACCGTAGCCTTTTTGGTCCCCACTTAAGGGTTCGTGGCAACGTTTTGGTGCATCCACAGGTTCAATGTGTCACATTAGGACCATAACGAACGTCAGGGTATCACTTAAGGACCTCTAAAGTATACGATGTAAAATATTTGGGGTCTCGATTCCCTCGCTGACTACAACAAACGACTCGTATGTAAATTTAACGTAGCCCTTTTAGACCTTCTCAGAACGCTATATGTTATGCCGAACGCTAATTCAATTTACTGATGCGCTATTGTGCCAACATAACATCCAGAATATTTACATGAACTTTCAACTGTTACACGAAAAGGTTTTTCCCACCAACTCAATCGGTCCCTACTGCTAATACCATATTACACACGATCTTTCACCACCTTTGGTTTGTAGACGCTTTTTCTTCCTTTCTTCCTCGGCGTACCTTCGACCTCCGTACTGAATTCTGGACTCAAGTGTTGCACACCATCAGCAGCCGGACCACCACACTCTACTGAGCGGGCGGTTCTGAAAAGTCCATGGACGTCACTTGCTGTCTGTTACCCCTCCCTCGTGTAGGCCTATCAAGCTCTTCACACTTCAGACGGTGCCATAGGATGGCATGGTCCTTAACATGGGTGAATAATGCATTTGTCTCACTTGCAAGTAGTCGGAGAGCCAATTTACACCGTTTCTCATGTGAGCGCCACTGAAATTTGAATGGAACAACGTATCAGTGACATAACTATTAATAAGGTAAACACAACTAGTATTACATGTAATAATCACCTAAGATGTAGTATGTTTGTCATATTTATGAGGTTTCCCCATCCAATAACAAACAAACACCCCGCAATCATGAGCATTAGGCTGTTGGCTAACCGGTGTAACCCTTCTTGCTAAATCACAAAAGCTGAAACCAGCTGGCTTAACTATGGCATCCATTGCAGGGCACTGCAATGCGTAAACAAAATAGCCTTACATAAACCTCTAAACATGACAACAGTCAATTGTCAGGCTGAACTTTAAGGTCTCAGAGGCATACCAACTTGTCCAGCACAGCCCGATACCGTGCCGGTGACCATTACTCCCACCTAAGCTATCCCATACGTCAATGTATTTCCCCTCGAGGAAGAAAACAACCAGATAGAAGTGTCCGGAATCAATTACATTAACCGGCACAAACAGCTGCATTCATTTACGCAATTTCAAATCAACATTTTAACATGTCAATGACAACCACACTAAAACAATATTACTTGCTTGCCTAACCTGCTTCAAGTTCGTTGCATTCAACCTCACGTCTTCGGGAATCCACCTCAGCCGTATGGCCTGTCGAGGGCGCGTGCACTTACCCCAGCGGATCTCTGCCAAATTTAAATTAAATAACAGTTACTAAACATCACCGACAACCCTATGTTAGTCACACATTTCATAACAAACACCTGTAAATCCACCGGAAATACCAACTCTCAAGGAGTTCCTTAAGAGGCATTGCCTCTCTTGAAGGAATAACACCCACGTATTCACAATCCCATCACATAGCATTTTGTTCGGAGATAGGCCTGCTGAAATGTCCCATCGCTCAAGGAAGTAGCCTCGTACCCTAACCAGGTGCTCCCTGGCCCATTAAACAGAAATTCGGTTACTCAAATGCACTCTCAATGACCATGCTCGCAGGCCCTTACATAAGACTAATTTCAAGACACTAACTTACTTCTCATCCTCCCTATGATCAAAAGCATAAGACACTATTTTGTGGTCAACCTCGGCCAAAGCTTTTGAAGCTCTCACATTAAATGGTCCAGCCCACATCAAGTTCGGGTGACCAGCCTTCTTCACATGAATCCAAGGCGTCCTCTGGAAAGGTCCGCTCACCGGCATTCTCCTGGACTGCCTTCCCTTGGGAACATACCCCCTTGTAGAACCCTCTGTGATCTGTGCCAATTAATGCAACTACTTCTCAAAAACACACTGCTACAATATGCATATTGAATTCTATGAACTAAAGAACGCACTGAAATAAAAGCATCTTACCTCGACGCATGAATGCTTCTGACTTCCCACCACCGGTGCCTCTGTCGCACCCGGGACTACACAACCGTCACTATGCTGCTCCTCTTCAACAGCTGCGGCCTTATTGGTCACTGCACTCACCTTCTCAACCCCACTCCTTTACGCACAAGTGACGTCACCTCGGTTTCTACATTCCCGAAACCTTACCCTTCACAGGAGTATTCTCACCACTCCTCAAATCTGGCCGCCTCTCAACAACATTCAGCGGTCCTCCCAGTAGTGCATCAACATGACCAGGACCACCTTTCAGTAAAACGGTAACAATTTCTTCAACTCTCCTCTGCAGCCCATCAACTTCCTTACGCAAACCACAATTCTCTTCCTGCAGCTTGGTCACTTGTTTCTTCAAACTTCTCTCATTCCCCTGCAACACAAAAACTTCCTCCCAGAGCCTTAACAAACCCAATTTCACGGCGCAGCTGCAGCACCTCCATTCTTAGATCCACATCCTCACGACCCTCTCCGGCAGAACCTCGGTCATACTCTCCTTCTTCACCGCTATTGCCTGCAGCCTCACCTCCCTCTTCTTTGGCCTCCTGATTCTCATCACATGCAAGGCCCTACATGGTAAGGGAAACCTATAAGTACCACAGTATCAAGCATTGCTGGAACTAAAAAAATTCAACGTACCTCATACAAACGCATGTACAGAACGGTTATCTCAGGAGAAAAGAAGACTACGGCTGGAATTTGCTTCGGGATCCTCGCCCCCCGCGCAGTTGCAATCTTCCTCATATAAAACATCTACAATAACAAAAGGGTGGTTTGTAAATTTCATGTTACGGGATTACGGAAAACATGAGTACGCTAACCACAAAGAACCATACCTGTAGAAATATTGTACAGCCCCCGACCTTCGGGATATATTCCTCACCGTGTACTCCATTCACAAAGGTCTCAACACTCCTGACCAACTCATTGAAAGCATAACGGCCCCATGACCTCTTCGCCCCATTCGCACAGTCCACTACATTCTTCAGTTGGGTGGTTGTAAATCCTTTTCCGGGAGGAGGACAGAGAACAGTCTTCAGAGCCAAGAGATCGTATGTTATACGTACCATCGTCCTGTCGGCGCTCCCACGCAACACATCCACAACTGACTCATGTGAAACAATGGTACGCTCAGCCAACTTCACACAAAATGCATCACAAATCTCAAAACTGCGCTTAACATTCTTGCTGTTTCTAATGTCCTCTCCCCCATCTTCTATACCCATAATGTCACAAAACTCTTCAGCGGTCAATGGATATGTTTGCCCACCAAATGCTATGCTGCTGTTCTGCGTACTCCATGAATTTAGCAGGTCCTTTATCAGACTTTTGTTAGTGGGATCACCCTTCAACCCCAACAAGCTTTTGAAGGGACTATCCCCTATCATTTCATGCCTCTCCCGACTCAACCCACTAACTACGTTGTAGAATGTCCGGACCTGACATCTCAACACTATCTTCATCCCGCCATCCCCACCATCACCCCACTTCGCCTTATCCTCGGGTGACATCTCATTCCACACATCCTTTATGCTTTGTCCCTCGTCAAGGCCAACATCACCAGCCTTTAACTTCACCATAAAGTCTACTTTGTAACAATGAACCATATTATATACTCGGACATATTTTAGGGAATCACAAAATTAAACTATTTCACGCATGAAACTTACGAAAATTGTTCCACGCATTGCCACTGATCTTGATAGCTCTCCTCTTCTTACTCTGCCCACTGTTCCAAATGGTATAAACAATAAAACGTTACTGTCGTGTAATGCAAATTATGATGAAATCATTGTTTACACTACATAACACTGTAGACGCTGTTCATTGTACACCATAACGTCAATACTACTCTCAATCGCTGTTTTGGGACGAACTACACCCTCTTTTTAAACCGTCGAACTATAGGGCCTCTGGTATGTCACCGTCCGCTTCGGAGGCTAGAAGGGGGTCTAGAAATCAACATACCTTCGTGCCAAGACGTCTTCTTCTTCCCCACCCTTCCTTTTACTCTTGCTTCTGGTTGACCCACTCATGGTTGAAGAAGAATTCGAATCCTACGTCACAAACTAAAGAACCCTAAAACTTGGAAGCTACTCGCAACCGGATCAAACGTATAACTTTCGAACACGAAAAAGTTGAGCGCGTGCCGACTTATCTCAAATGCTACTTAGATGCTTGTTGCGACGACGGTGGAAGACGTTCACTGCTTCGCTGGTGCAACAGAAGAAGGAGGAGGAGTGGAAGTTACGTACCTGGCTCCTGGTCCGACTGTGGAGAAGAACGTGGAAACGGAAACCGTTACTTCACGATTGCCTCCAAAACGACGTCGTTTTGGAGGCTGAACTGACAAAAAAAATGGTACTTCAACTCCTTCAAACTTCAGGTACTTGAAAATAGAAAAGCCTACCTGATGGGCTTTGGAGTCCAATTTGGACTAGGTCTGAGGGAAGGTTATAAGAAAAGATGGTCACATAGAATGGGATTTCGCACAAAGCAAGGCCGACCTGCAACACTAGTTTTCCTTTCCTCATCTTTTAATTATGTTTAGTAGTTAGGTTATTTTATATGATTATTTTGTGAAGCTTGACCGTAAGATTTGACAATTTAGTTCTATAAATTATTTTTCCATAACACATGTTTAATTATTTAGATAGTTCAGGCATTATGCTAGATTTGGATGTGAAGCAACGGCTTGCAACGGATTTAGGAAGAAAATAGATCACTTAAACTATTATAGTGAAGGGACGACTTGCTTTAATCACCTAGGTGAAACCTCGACAGAGGACATCTAGAATTGATACTTCGATTTACATGTTGAGAATAATAATTGTAGGTAAAACTAAAGTGTCAATCTGAAAGCCAAGTGGATCATTAATCATAGAGTCGCTTGATCTATTGTTTTTTTCACTCCTACAATTTTTGTTAATTAGTTTATAATTGATTCAACCAAATCCAAAACTAATCAATTTTTTTCCTAGTAATTCATACACAAATTTTTGGAATGATAAGTCCCTATGGATTCGACCCGGTACTTAACGGTTTACTACTTGTCTGACAACTGTACAGTTGCGGTGTTCCGGCCATTGATCATCCAACCCCTTAGTGTAGTCGTAGAGATCTCTCTCCTACGGAGACCTAGAATGAATATGATGGAGTCGATAAACTGCACATACTTAAACGTGTAAAAAATCGTGGAATCGGAACCTAAGCCACGCATCCCGAGAATGTCACACAATTTAAACTAGCACTAATCCCTACGAGACGAGGAAATCTACCTACTCCTACTCAATTTATCATTTCAAATCACTTAGAATTTATCTCAGAAGTTTCCATCTTATGCTCGAGGTGAGTTACGAAAGTTGGTTCACTTTCCTTTCAGACAACCAACCCATCTCTCAACAAAAGTTTCCCTTGCCGCTCTCGTGCACTCGGCACAATACATTTGAGGCATTACAGTGGCTAACCGTCGCCACCAACTAGCTTTTCTAGAGTTGTAGGCAACTCTAGAATGCTAAACAACAAATCCTGTAAGGTCTAAGTCGACAGATTCCTCTCGGACATTTGATCGAACACCTAGGTGTACTTGAGTGTGGGTGATCAACAAACAGCACACAAGCGATGAAATAGCATGAGGGGGATCGATATCTAAGCATACTTGATCATGGAAACAAGTTAGCTTAACCCTAAGCAAGGAAACACTAAGACGTAGCACTTTTCCCGACTCTACCATTGCTGGAATCATGAAGAAAACAACAAACAATGGCACAAAAAAGAGCAATAAAAGAGAGAGAGAGAGAGGGATACAAATCACCCATCAATTGATCATCCAAAAGTTGCCCCTTCAAGCCCTCATGAATTAGAGGTTGAAGGAGTTGAAACCCTAGGAAAAAGGAAGAAGAAGAGCTTCAAATCTGAAAGAGTTATTGAAATTCGTAGGTGTGCCAACTTGTGAAAACTAACCTTAAATGCCTAAATATACTAAATTTAATGTACCTAAATGCCCCTAGAAATGTTGGACATGTTAGCCTAACTATTTAAGGGTAAAATAGTCTAAAAAGATTGAAACAACAGCAGGAAATCATGAAAATACGAAGGTGGTCCCCACTAAAAATGTGTTAGAGATAGCTTGGACAGCTTATCTTGCAAAGCCTCTACAGAATGCTACAGATTTTGAAATGAGCTGAAATTGGTCTTGCTGGAAAGCTCTCTTCCTGCACTTAAATTTATCATTTTGAATCACCCATTTTGGAGCTCAGATTAGAGAGATATTATCATTTTAAGTTAGTGCCTTGCTGCTAAGAAGTGTTGAACGTTGACAGACACCACGCAAGGTTGATTCAAAATTAAGAGGTATGTACTAGTCTAACTCTGTTGGACGAGGCCCATGAGAAAGCCGAGCTAAATAGCCGAGCCTATCAGGAAAAAATTAAGAGGTATTAAGATGCTAAGGTTAGGCCGAGGCAATTCCAAATTGGAGATCTTGTGCTTCGAAGCACTCCCACCACTCAACAGGACCACATATAGGGAAAATGTACCCCAAAATGGGACGGACCCTATTTGATCCTCGACAAATTGGGGAGTGGCGCATACAGGTTGGGGAAGCCCGACGGCACGATGATTGACCACGCCTGGAATGCGGAATGCTTACAAAAATACTATGTTTAGTTGTTTAGAGGAACTATACTCTAAATTTGAGCCCTGGAATGTATAGCCCCAAGGCTTGAGCCCCATTTCAACTGAATGTTGTGACTTAGAAAACCAACATAATGATAAGTGTCAAGCCACTAAGAGGCCGAGCCCCAATAAGGAAACTAAAGTAGTTAAGAAATTTGTGTGGAAAGTCGGTTAAAGTCAAAGCCTTAACAGGGCAAATTTACTTGTCCACGATGACGAGCCTCGGGGGCTCGGGTAAAGCCCTCAAAACCTACCCAGTAAAGGCTATTCTGCAGAGCGTGGTTCAGCTCGGAGCGCCGAGGTTCATAGGCTCGCAATGCCTCAACATCCCTAGTCGAAGTCATCGCTTCCCAATGAAGGCGTAGCGCCTCAGGACTAGAAAAGGTAGAGCCTAAGCTGCTTGGGCCTTGCTCGAGCAACTTCTCAGCCACGACGAGAGATAAGTTGCGAGCTGTGAGGTCTACGGCTGAGCCCTGGGAGGAGAGGGCTGATGAGCCACTCGGCCGCTCGTCCCATCACGGGAGGTCCCGGCCAATTGCCTTGGAAGCTTGGGGGCCTTGACTCCCTGACCCAGCTCCTTTCTTGGCAATTGATGGCCTCTTTGCGAGGCGACCCTCGCTCTCCATCTTGCTATCGCCCTTATCCGGGCCGCGGGCATCTGAAACAGGGCCAGGGCCGTAGGACTCCCTGAGCCAGCTGGGACTTTTCCCGGCCGTGGTGTGGCGAGAAGAGGTTGCAGCTTTGGTGGCCTTGGTCTTGCCACGTCGTCCCCTTTTTGAAAGAGGAAGGATGGGGTTCGCCATGTTAGCCTCCACTGCGGCCTGTTCGAAAGCGTCCATATAAGAAAAAAGTAGAGGCGAATCGTCCGAGCCACTCTCATCCGATATATTAACGAAGGACGGGGTCGCCCCGGATGATCCACCCGCCGAGGGGGGACTACCTTGGCCCGCAGCAAGTCGGTGCACTTCATCCAAACTGGGGAACTCAGCGCCCTCTAGGATGTCCGCCCAACCAGCCTTTAGGGCAACCTCGACTGGAAAAGGTCGGCCGAAACCCTCGGCCTGTAGCTCGATGAGAACCCGAGCTTCTTGCCCATAAAGGACGCTTTCACTGATGGCGATCACGTCCTGCTCGGGCTCCACCATTCTCCACGAGGTCCTAGACTCGGTCGAGCAAGGAGTCTGGATGAAGAAAAACTTCTTCTTCTAACCATGGTTTGACGTAGGCCAGGAGTTAGCAGTTATGATCGATGAGCCAGGTGGTACTAATGCCCCCCTCCGCTTCCACTAACGGAGATCTTGTAAGCGTGGCGAAATAGCTGAGCTGTAGGTTGAAAGCCCATAGACCGGGTGAAGAGGTTGAAGCCGATGATGTGCCTCCATGAATTGGTCACCAGCTGGCTCGACGCAAGATCATAGAGCCGAAGCACTGAACTATCAAAATCCCCAAGTGGTAGGCGCAGGCCCATCTCAAAGTACACTGGGTATATGCAGAACTCGCCCTCACGAGATCTGTTGGCCCTGTCTGAGGAGTCAGGGACTCGCCAATCTAATTCGTCGGGGATGCTGAATTTCAACGCCAGTCGGCGCATGATCATCCCCGTCATTCTCGACTCTACTTCGTCAGGTGACTCGGGTAGAGCCTTTTCTGCCCTCGGCCGTTTGGACGCCGGGCCACATTCCTTGGAGACTTCTTTCCCACCGCGCTTCGACATAGAAGAGACCTGGGGAGAGCCAAGGATGCGAGCCGAGACAGAAGAACGAAATGAATCAGAAAAAGAAATCATACATGAATAAGAGGCGGAGTTGGTGACGGATGAGACGGACGAGCCGGTTGAAAATGAAGAAATGGAGAAACGGAGTAAAGCGAAAAGCAACAGACTCGAGAAAGCGAAGAATGCGAAAAGTGAGCAAGGAGGCATTAGTCCGCTATTTATAGGGGGCTGAAGAATGCGAACCGTCGCGTGGGGATAGGCACGAAATCGACACGTGGGCAGTAGTTACCCGTTTAAAGCGCGTAAAGGCGCCTCGTCCTGCTCCAATGGAAGAAGCGCCTCGGGGGCTAATGGTGAAGGCCGAATGCTAAGCCCAAATGCCGAGCCCGTAAGCCGGCCCGCAGACCTAGCCCCTGTGTACTATAGTCTCCCGTGGTGTGCGGAGGACACCTGTCCCCCGGCCCATACCGCTGCCCATACCCCATCTGGGGACTATAAATACTCCATTCAGCGTCCCATCAAAGGGACCGATCTTTAGCTAAAAACTCACAACTCAACCTTAACTTAATCATTCCTCGACTAGCTTACCGTACGAATTCTAACTTGAGCGTCAGAGAATTGTACCAGGTGCTCGCTCGGTGCTCGCTCGACCTCGGAAGCAACTCGTCTCAGGACTGGCACAGCAACGGATGAAGCAACTCGGAAGTAGCTCATCTCAGGAGTACCTCGACAAAGGACGCAGCCACTCAGAAGAACCTTACATCATTGCAGCATGGCAGGATTCTTTCCTTTCGGGAGACAACCTTCTCAGACATGACATCAGGTACTTCACCCCCGCTTTGATATTTATATTAATTAATGTTAATCGCTGGTATTAACACAAGGAGATCAAGCTTTGGAAGGTCAAAGTATCGAATCTGATGAAGAATGGAAAGAAATCAATGTAGGAATGGAGTTCATGTCATCATCATGGCCGAGGTGATGCGGTTTCACTTAAGCGCATGTTAAGCGGCTGAAGCGAATGATTCAGCTTAAGCGTGAAGCGTGCGATTTCACCAAGAGAGCTAATCTGGGAGAAGAAGAGTAGAAAAACGACTCCGATCTGCGAGAATAAGAGTTGCCGGTGGTGGCGGCGGCCAGAACGTGGGATTATTCTTGCCGGAGTTGACATGATTTCGCCGCTCTTTCTTCTCAATCTCTCTCGACTGACAGCTCCCTCTCTTTCGCTCTACCTGATTTTTCCCATCATATTGTTGTTACGAGTTGAATCGAGAGCAAGCAGAGCGAAGAGGTCTTTATGTCCACCGTCAATCGACGGTGAATTTGAATCAGATGACAAGTTTGTGTCAAACATTGTTACATCCTCAAATTGTTCCATCATGTTCATTTGGATCCCTATATCTGTTTTGTGTTGCAACTTAGTCTCTTAGTTGACATGTTAGTCCCTAAGCTTCCATTAAGCTTCTCTGTCCACACTCCTACACAATTATGGAGCACATTTCTTATTTATTACCATACAATCCAGTTAATTTTAGGTCTTGTTTGAGGTTTTTTAGCTACTTCATCTTCTATCTATTAGTTTAATATATCGCGAGCTTTACTTCGTTAAAGCTCACGCTTTCGCTTTAATCTTTGCACTTTTGCTCTTGGGACCCTTAGCGCTTTAGTGCGCTTTGCGCTTTTAAAAACATTGGTCATCATCAACATGTTGACAGTGTTGAACCTTGAAGGCAAAATCAACAAGCCATCTCAGATCTACTCGGAAATTTCTAGAACTTCAAGAATTCGGGCTTCATGCTATTAGTCTACGTTTCGGAAGCAACTATACTGAAGAAAACAAGATCTGGAAAGATTTGAAGAAGAAATCAGCAAATAACTTTCAAAACTACGTTCATCAACATGTTGACAGAAAAGTAAATTGATGCAACTTTGTACCAACGTCATGGAACCTTCTCCAACGTTCTAGAACCATATTGAAAGGCTGAGATATTTGAAAATTTCATTTATCATACTTTCAAATCAATCGAGCATTATTCAAGGGGATCCTCACCATATTGAACCTACATTTGAATCCTATAAAAGGAGGAAGAGAGCATGCAGCTCACCAATTACACTCAATCTCTCATCTACCTTTCTGTGCATTAATCTGCAAGAGCAAGCTTCTCTTCATCAAACCTCAATTATATTTTCAAGATTTGCTTTGTTTTAAAAAGGATTTTGAAAACCTATTTGTGCTTAAACCTAAGCTTTTAAATGTTTCCATTTGTGTTTAAATAGAGAGATCAACTCATCTCTTTGATGTTGTGAGACTAGTTCTTAAACATTGAAGTGATATGACTTTCCAAGGAAGTGGAAGTGTTGATAAAGTTCTTCTATCAATGTGTTGACAATTCAGTTCTACTTTAGGCTAGTGAAATGAACATACTTTGTTGGTAGTAAGCCATTTTTTCAACTTTATGGGGTGTGGAAATTTGTTTTCAACTAAGTGAACAGAAATACAACCATGTAAGATTTTTTAGCCTTAAAACTTTTTTTCCACATGATTGTCTAAACGAATATTCTTCATGAGAGAATCTAGATTCACTTCTGAACTAGAACTTGAACATTCTGACCACTATAAACTCACATTTGTTAGTTGTGAAACATGATGATAATGACAAAATTAAGATTAGCCAATTTTCCAAAAAGTCAACATGTACATATTATTTTCCGAACAAAATTTTGCTCCTGTTGGGGTTTCCAGATCTCAATCAGAACGCAGCAGAAACAAAATGGAACCCCAATCGGATCAACTGTTGAAACAAATTAAACCAGGTGTTCGGGAATCTACCTCACGCGGTGATGATCCGTGCAACTTTGACTGGAAAACACTCGTCCTCTACGGTATCCACGCTCTAGGTAAATTCTTCGTAGCTTGTTCCGTGAACGCCTACAGCAGGAGATCCTCCTTCCCGACGCTGTGCTAGCAGTGGAATCCTCTCCGGGAGGGAAGCAGTTTGCGCAAAGCACAAGGCACGTGAGAGGCCACTTGGGTGATCTCTCGTGATGCGTGCCAACCCATTATTAATGGGCCAGAGGGAGTCTATTTATAGACTTCCGGTGCCTATCAATTAGGGTTTAATGCACAGACTTTCTAAAAGCTGTCACTTAAGTCCTTGTACCTTTACTCTGCTCAAACAAGCTCCTATTCTACCTCGGATTGCGTGCGACCCTATAGGTTCCCGTTACGTTGGTAGTAATTACGAATCCCTATTCATAATTACAAATAGTGAGCGGTATCTAGCAACACATCACTACCACCCAAGTAACGTGGAAGTCGTCATCACGACGGAACCTCACCCATCAGTATGATCATACATGTACATGATATGTCCCTTCAGTCAGACTCTCAAGTTGAACCGAGGCGCGGATCTTGCATCCTCGTTACAGCTCAACTTTGCGCATGAGAATACTCTCCCGTGGTGTGGGAGTGACGAATCCCATCTTGGTTCATGACAGTCTAACTCCATGATATTGCGACACACCCAAAACTAGTCCAATCTCCCAGTCACGAAAGAGATAGTACATAGAATCAAAGCGTGCCACTCACATGATAAAACGCTCTCACTGACCCAACTGTAGCCACAAAGTATATCTTCATAACTAAGGTAATTAACCATCTTTGGTTATTTCCTCAAAATGAAGATTCTCACTCTTAGAAGCTTGCTTCAATCCCTCCTTGGACCTTAGCAACTAGCATACCTTATGAGTATTGATCTGGATTGATAAAACCATCTGGCATTTTTCACATCCATCTGTCAAAACTCATAATCATATATGCAACTATGGCCAAAATCACTATGATGGATGTAATCATGACAACTAGTGAAAAAGTTTCACTCTTGAAACCTTTTTCCAACCAGTCGTCTATTACAGGTAATCAGATTACCATCCATGCAAGTCTTCCTCTTGAAGACCTATTTCCACCTCAAGGGTATTACCCCCGTAGATCAACCAAGTCTCAACTTGATTACCATACATGGAATCCATCTTTGATTTTATGGCCACTAGCCCCTTCTCAGAGTTTTAGTCTACATATAGCATCTTAGTAGGTTGTGTGCTCCTCTTGAGCAACACTACTCTAGGTATAAGTCACAAGAAACTTGCATTTCTTTGACTCATTCCGAGTCCTACCAGGTTTATACAGGTACTGGGCTACGTGAACAGACAGTCCTCCACTATTTTAGTGGTGTCTATTCATGTTCCATCTATAGGTTCAACGTCCGTTTGTTGTTCTCAAATTTCTTCGAGCTCTACTATCCTCCCACTAATTCTTTTGGCAAGACACTATCTCCCAAAACAAAGTTAGTCTGAGCCATGAACTCTATCTGCTCGATAGGACTGTAGAAGTGGTTTCCAAATCTCATTAGGATACCCAACAAAAGATATTTATGAGATTCAGGTTCGAGCTTTGTCAAATAACCCTTCGACATAGCCTCGCAACCTAAAATCCTCATAATTAGACAATTTGGGATCCCACCCAATCCGTATCTCGTATATGGTGTCTATTGAACCAATTAGATGGAACTCGGTCCAATGAAATGTCTATATCTTAAAGTATATCCCAAAAGGTTTAGAAGATCAACTTGACCAATCAATGATTGAGCTATATGGTGTTCTAGAAGGAGCGAGTTTGACTCAATGTCACACTCCCACTGATTGTCATAGAACGCTTGGGTTAAGTATCAGACACTTTCAATAGAATTAAAGTGTATAATACTCTTCCATAATTTACTTTGTACTTCATAGTTGAACTCCTTGAATTTCTTCAAGGATTCAGGCTTGTATCTCATACACAGTCAACTGATCTCATCAGTATATGAAGTACTAGGAGCATCTCTCTCGGCTAGAGCACTCATTTGACCCTCATACACTCTCATGCATATGTCCAAATAGCCTCATCTCCCCTTCTAGTGTTTCCAATAAAGGGAATAAGTTTCCCTTCTGCAAATGAGTTTCCCTTCTGCAAATGTCTGATCTCCATTTAGTATTAGATACCCGAGATGTGGAAGTATAATGTTAGGTTCTATAACAAAATATTGAAGCGGAAGACCTCCTTCCCTTCAACGTCTCGATCCAATCGAGTAATGGTTTGCCAACAATTTTAATATGACCTCGATATTTTATGCTTTTCTCATTTAGGCTTATTTCCAAAACATCCCACGTACAAGAGAATTCGATTGACTCCTGGATCACTGAGTGAAGTTACAGTGCAGCACCTCGCTATGGCAAAAACTACTCACTTAACTTCCACTCAATCGGTCTCAAAGTCACCAACCGTGTTGGTGCAACACTCAAGTCCAATTCATCACCGAGTGCTTGCCTTCAACAAGATTAAAGCACGGCACCTCGCTTTGGCGAAAACTACCACGCAATGATCGAGTGGTTGGCATGCCTCATGGTGGAACACCAGAGTCTATGTAGCATTAAACATCTAAGCATCATACTTGATGCATCTAATGCATCACTCTCCACTCTACGAGATATGTCGGCAAACCTTTCTGGGATTACAACTTAAAGTCATTTATATTTTCTCGTTCATTTTAAACTTTATCCTTCCTTGAAGGATTGATCGCAATGATATAAACTTTTCTACAACAAGCGAACATTCAGGATAAGAATCATGATATTTTACATTAACCACTTTAATGAATTTGAGGAATTTCATTAAATGGCTCTCACTACTTTCTTCAAGATAATAGCCCTCACTGTTACCCCAGAATACAAGAAGCGCATATGTATTCTAGTGGGCCAAGATCCATAAGTTCCCCGTTCCACTCAAACCTGCTATGGCTAATGCTTGAATAACGGTAACCTTAGGTAGGCCAACTTGCCAATTGCACCGCGTGCAACTCTTGGATCATTGAGTGAAGTTACAGTGCAGCACCTCGCTATGGCGAAAACTACTCACTTAACTCCCACTCAATCAATCTCCAATCAACCAACCGTGTTGGCTGAATGGTCAAGCCCGACCCATCACCGAGTACTCGCCTTCAAATAAGATTAAAGTATGGCACCTCGCTATGTCCCGTGATGGAAGACCATGAGCTTGATATTAAATTGAGGGATTTTACAAATTTTATATCTCATCATTTTTGTTTCTTCGGTTGATTAATCATGCATCTCACATACATACATTCAATCAACTAAAATTTACAAAACTAGTTCCTGACGAATCTGTACTAAAACGGAAGCTCAGGAGCCAAATTGTACAACTTCGGAATGTTTTGGGACCTTCCGGAACTTATCGCAGCTCTCCTTGAAATATTTTGTTCAAAACAAAACTTTTGAGGCCAAAATGCACAAATCAGGACGTCCTGGGGGGCCCCTGGAGGAGCCAAGCCGCTGGCTCAGCTCCAGGACAGCCACATGGGCTAGCTACTAGGCCTACTGGCGGGCCCAGAGAGCCCAGCTCGCAGGCCCAGCCTGTTGCCGAGCAAGCCAGCCCATTGGCCCAGGCCCAATGCTAGTGGCTCCCCTCAAACCCTATCATATTCTCACCAGCCCCAAATGGCAGGGGCGTAAATACTAGGGGCGACAAGGGCATTTTCGTCATGAGGCCGTTGACGGCAGTCCAGGTGGCCGATGGTGCCGCGGCCGGTGTCGGCCGACTCGCCGCACAGCCGCGGTTCCATCACCACCGCTCACCACCGCTAGCGTGGCCTGGGCTTGGGTCGGCATCCTAGCCGTCATCAAACCTTTCTGGGCTCTCGGTGGTCGTCGGATCGAAAACAGAAGCCCCAAAATGCGAGGAAAAGTGTGCGGCCGAGCCGCACCCGCTTCTCTCCAGCCCCCACCACGAGGCCTGCCAGCGCAGTTCCGGTCCCATGGCTCCGGCCCGAGGCCGCACCACGCATCCGGCCCATCGCCGCGGCCACCCGTGGTGGTTGCAACCGCCTGGGTTCCAAACCCAGCGGTTCACGTTCATCAAGAACAGAAAACGTTTTTTTCCCCTCCAAAACCCAGATTTTCAAACAATTAATTAATCCGAAAATTCACAAAATTAATTCCAGATTAAACAAAACTGGATTAATGTTCAACAGCAGGTTCTGATACCATTGTTGGGGTTTCTGGATCTCAATCAGAACGCAGCGGAAACAAAACGGAACCCCAATCGGATCAACTGTTGAAATAAATTAAACAAGGTGTTCAGGAATCTACCTCACGCGGTGATGATACGTGCAACTTTGACGGAAAACACCCGTCCTTTACGGTATCCACGCTCCAAGTAAATTCTCCGTAACTCGTTCCGTGAACGCCTACAGCAGGAGATTCTCCTTCCCGACGCTGTGCTAGCAGTGGAATCCTCTCTGGGTGGAAGCAGTCTGCGTAGAGCAAAAGGCACGTAAGAGGCCACTTGGTGATCTCTCGTGATGCGTGCCAACCCATTATTAATGGTCTAGAGGGAGTCTATTTATAGACTTTCGGTGCCCATCAATTAGGGTTTAGTGCACAGACTTTCTAAAAGTTGTCACTTAAGTCCCTATGCATTTACTCTGCTCAAACAAGCTCTTATTCTACCTCGGATTGCGTGCGACCCTTTAGGTTCCTATTACGTTGGCAATAATTATGAATCTCTATTCATAATTACAAATAGTGAGCGGTATCTAGCAACACATCACTACCACCTAAGTAACATGGAAGTCGACATCACGACGGAACCTCACCCATCGGTATGATCATACATGTACATGATATGTCCCTTCAGTCAGACTCTCAAGTTGAACCGAGGCGCGGATCTTGCATCCTCGTTACAGCTCAACTTTGCACATGAGAATACTCTCCCGTGGTGTGGGAGTGATGAATCTCATCTTGGTTCATGACAGTCTAACTCCATGATATTGCGACACACCCAAAACTAGTTCAATCTCCCAGTCACGAAAGAGACAGTACATAGAATCAAAGCGTGTCACTCACATGAGCAGATCTTCATAACCTCAAGTCGAAGGACTACGTGTACTATGATCTATGAGAGGCACTTATGATGTTCACACCACGATCCTTATAGTGCTCTCAAATAGGTCGATCCAATACATAGTTCCTCTCCTATGTATTCATAAGTAAGCCTTCACAATACCAATGCGAATTTTCCCTTATGCTAGTCTCAAATGTGTTATAGCAACCCACGTTCACTATAACACCTTGACTAGGGATTTTTAGGAATATCGATATATTCCAGGATTCATATATTGTGTTATTTGATTAACGCACAAATCCAAACTAACACAATAATCGAATAACATGATTCATGTCCAAAACCACATCACCGAGGATTGGCTTATGGGCATTACTCCTACAGCTCCAACTAGGGAGGAAGAAAGTCCTCCTTCCTGCATACGTGGCATATCAGTATTGACCTGTGTCATCACTATTAATTATGGGGTAGCAATCTGTAATTAATAGTGGTGCCTTCAACCAATAATAGTATGTCATGTATGCAGGAATAAAGACTTTCCTTCACCTCGGGTTGGCAAAATTTTGTTCTTCCTTAGTTACACCCCTTTGAGTCTATTAGTCTGATTCATTGGAACCCATATCTTAAGTCATCCACTTCTCTATATATCTCTTTGGTCCTTGAAACTTATTGGCAATGAATTAAAACAAGGCCACGAGAAGTAGAAGTTGGGGAATGGGTTTGAAAGTAAGTTTGGGGAGAAACTGAGAAAAATGTTGGCTGGAACAAATTGGCTCTGTGCTAAATTGCTAGAAAAAGTTGTTTGAGAACACCTATGCTTAAGAGTTTTATCCTAAATTCATATTTGAGAGAAACAATAGAAGAGGAATTTTGAGAGGCCAAGAACTTGAAACTTGTGCTCTAAATTACGAGTGCGTGGGGAAAATGGGTTTGAATTATCTTGTTACATCTTAAGTGCCCATAGTCCTACATGCTCAATATTGTTCCATTTAAGCTCCATCTAAATAAGCCTCCAATCGATCTCGCTCCTTACTGAGCCAAGCCACGATACAACCTTGGTAAAGACTGTTGTCACATGGATTGCATCTAACTCCCTTAGGGGAACTAAGTGAGGGAGCTACAGATCAATGACCAAGCAATTTATTTTCTTCAGATATGTAATTTCTACAATACCTAGTATTTCAAAATCCAAAAGCAATTTTCTAGCCGATGACAATGGGAGCATTGGTCGAGCTTGATCTCTATGGATTGACCCCAATCATGTTGTTTACAAAAAATATCCCTTTTCTTATGGATTGACCACCGCCACTGCCGCCACCGACTCGTCGGACCACCTACACTATGTAGATGAGTCCTGTAGCGCCTTAAGAAGCGCCAAACGGCGTTACAAAACATTTACCAGGCACCTGGCGCTAAAAGGCGCTTCATGGAGCGGATGTGAAGCGCCTTTGTAGCGCATGGAAGTGGTTCAATAAGGTTACAGCTAGCGCCATGTTTGTTTGTATCGTAGTAGCGCCAATGTAGCGTGAATATGCGATTCATAGGCCCTTTAAATTGAATTCATCTTCTTCCTCCTTCCTCTTTGCATCTGTTCAAGCAAAAGCAGTTAGAACAACGAAAAAATTGCTTCCGACTTCAACTTCAGATCCGTTTTTTCTCCAAATAATAGTTGTTGATTTTTTCCCGAATGAAGTTCTACATTTCTCCCTTCTCATAGTCCCGTGGTTTTTTCTATTTTGACAAAGTTGGTAGCTTCAACCATTATCGGTGATTATTTAGTGATAGCTGTGCTCAAACAACAAACCAGATCTTGTGGATTTAGCTAGGTATGAATTAATGTAATATATTTATTTTGTTCTGTTTATATGGACTTTCTTATTTTCAGTTTGTGTTGTTAAAATTAGTGAGATTTGATGTTCTAGATTTCAACCATATTTCTTGTCTGTGAATATTATGTAGAATATTATATGCATAATATTATTTTCAGTATTGGAAATAATGTTGTAAAATATAATATTTAATTTAATATTCATGGATTGTTCAGGTTGGACAGTTTGTAAAAGTGCAACTGGTATATTAAAGTTTTATGGTTGTATATGTATAACCGATACAGTTACATTAAATTTTGATGCATTTTTAGTCTTGTTCCTTATTATATCTAATTTGGGATTTAAAACCAAAAAATGGTATAATGAGGAACTGAGACGAAATGCTGCCGGAATTTATGTAAGTTGTACGAGTTATACATATACAACCATAAAATTTGTTTACCGATTGTACTTTTATGAATAGGATATGACTCATGCACCCTTTATAATTATGATAAAATAACTTATACAGTTTGCATGTATAGATGATGTATTTAAGTTTGTTTTTTACCTTTTAAGTTTTGTTATAAATTAACATAGATGTGCAGGAGTAAAATATAGCTGGTGAACGTTAGGGGTGTTCAAAAAACCCGCAAAACCGAGAAACCGATCCGAACCGCATGATCCGAAACCGAAAAAACCCGTGAACCGAAGAAACCGATAACCCGCGGGTTCCAATTTTAGAAACCCGCGGATACCCGAACCGATCCGCATATGCCTATTTACAAATAAATTATCTAAAATTGCTTACTTCATCTCAATTTTCCTTTAAATTTCTTTTATATTATGTGTGAAAACTCATTTCATACAACAATAATAGATGATTTGCAATATTATATTATTGTTCTATTTATGCAAACTATTTTTCTACATTTTGATGCTCTAGATATGTACATTTATGATGCAAAATTTTAGAATATCTCCAAGTAAATTGAAAATTTTTATAGAATAATTATACTTAGAAATACCCGCGGATACCCGTGATCTGAACCGCAAAAAACCGTGAAAATCGGGTACCCGCATTTAGGGTACCCGCATTTAGGGTACCCGCACTCGGCGGGGCGGATACTATTTTTCTCACTATCCGCCCCGCCCCGCCCCGTGCACACCCCTAGTGAACGTGATTGGATGTATCAGCGATTAGAGAAGGGGACTCGTTCTATCAGTCGAAGATTCTTTAAGGGAGTAGAGTATTTTCTAGACATTACTTTTTCGATTGCTGAATCGAATGGGATGTCGACGGTGAAATGTCCGTGTACAAAGTGTAGAAATAGATTCTATTATGAAAAAGTTACTATTGGAAATTACTTATGCGAGTATGGTTTTAAACCAGATTATTATGTGTGGGATTGTCATGGTGAGGCAATACTGATCGATCCGACTATTGTTGGAGGTCATCATCGATTCATCGATGGATCATCGTCTAGTAATCCACGTGCAAGTACGCCGCAAAGAGATTCGATGACTACTAATTATGAAGGCTGGAATGTCCGACAAATGGTTCATGAAGGTTTGAGAATTCGTCCTAATAATGTTGAACGAACGGCTAATGATCATGATGATGAAAATGAATATTGTTACAATAATTTTGAGGAGAATCAAGCAGACATGCAAGTCAATGAAGTCGAAATTCCAAATGAAGAGGCGTAGAAGTTTTTTGATTTGTTGCAGACTGCATCACAACCTCTTTATGATGGGGCTCGCACCGAACACAAGAAGCTATCGGTTTTGACCAAGTTTTTGAGTATGAAAAGTCAGCATAATATATCTAATGCCATTTTCTCGAAAATGATTAAGTATATCAATGAAATATTACCTGGAGAAAACTCGTTGCCAACAAACACAGCTGAAGCGAAGAAAATGATTAGGGACTTAGGGTTACTATACATGAAAATTCATGCTTGCGAGAACAATTGTATGTTGTTCGATGGTGGATTCACCAATTTGTTGAAGTGTGTAGTGGGACAGATATACTTTTAAGGGGGGTTTAGATCGACGTGGGCAGAAGAAACTGAAACCGAAGAAGGTTTTACGTTATCTCCCAATCACCGAGCGGCTTAAGCGTCTTTACCAATCGTAAAAAACGGTTGAATTCATGACTTATCATGTAAGGGCTAATGCAAATGCAAACAGTACCATTGGACACCCAAGCCAATCAAAGTCATGGAAACATGTCGATATGTTATACCCAGATTTTGCCGAAGAGATCGAGAATGTACAATTAGGGTTATGCACTGATGGATTTAACTCACTTTCAGATACAGGTAACCCTTATTCGATGTGGCGGTATTCATCACTGTTTATAATTTACCACCTGATTTATGCATGAAGCAGCCATACATCTACATGGCACTGTTAATCCTGGGACCTCGCTCACTGGGGCGAAATATTGATGTCTTCTTGCGGCCATTGGTAGATGAGCTGAATAGTCTATGGACTGTAGGTGTTCAAACTTGGGATGGGCACCGTAGAAAATTTTTTACAATGCAAGCATGTCTGCTTTGGACAATCAGTGACTTTTCGGCTTATGGTATGCTATTGGACTGGAGTACACATGGAAAAATTGCATGCCCGTACTGTATGGCTGATGTGTCTAGTTTCCAGTTAACTTATGGGCATAAACCTTGTTGGTGGGGCTGTCATAGAAGATTTCTACACCGTCTACACTCTTATCGAAACGACAGTCGAGCATGGGGTAATTGAGAGCGAACGAAACAGTTTGAATATAAGTCCAATGTTGAATACTAAGGGAGATTTGGGACAAGCTGATCAACTTTTGGAACTTTGAGCACTTCCAAAAGACTTCGAAACAGGCGAGAGAAAACGTAAAAAAGGTCAACGAAAAGGCGAAAAGGAAAAGGCACGGGAGGTTGTCGTTGCAGGGGGCGTACGAGCGATACGTAATTACTTCCTTACTCTATCTTACTTTTTATTTTTCATTATTTTTTATTAAATTTATTTTATTTTATTTTATTTTATTGTTTGATTGGACAGAGCGAACGACAATGTCGAACAGTTAGCATCTTGGAGTTCCAAAAAGAGTGGGGTGGCGAAGATGCGGATTTCGAGGTTCTCTCCCTCCTTCTGCCATTAATACAAATATTTTCAATACATTATGAACTTTTTAAAAAAAATTATAATGTTATTTTTCATAAATTAGGAAAAATATATCGAGATTATGCGGGAGAAGTATGACGCTGAGGATGACATGCCACTTTTTTATCCCGACGTCTATATGAAGGTGACCAGCCAAAACCCCACTAGAGGACATTGGAGATCAGCACCCCCGCAGCTGGACCATCCTGACATGTTCCAGCCTCCACAACCATCCGAGGTAACTATTATATATCGTCTACTTTTGAAACGTTTTAAAAACTTTGAGGACTAAATTGTTAGTTTTACATAACTTACAGTGCGAGCTACAGTTGGAGGAGGAGCGCTGGAAGGATAAAGAGCGCATCGACAGACAGGAGGACGAGATCCATACTCTGAGGCAGCGCTCAGCTGAGCATGAGATGCTTATCATGCGATAGACGGACCTGCTGCTCTAGACAAACGCGGCCCTAAGCGTCGTTTGGGGAGAGCTTCAGAGCATGGGCCGGTTGTCGCACACTGATGTGCTAGCACACTTGGTTGCCTCATCATCAAGGCCACAATCATCATCCCCGAGGGCCGCCAACTTCCTCACCGGTATGCACGAGGATGTTTATACCCCGCGCATGAAGGAGCCTCCTCCATAGTTCAGCATCCCGATGACCGGTCCTCTAGTTCAGCTCATGTCGACTCCGGACATGATGAAGGCTTACATCAGAAGCATTTTGCAGGTCCAAACTCCTCAGCAGCCCCACCACCAGCGCGGTCCCGGTGGTCCTCCTCGTGATGATACTCCTCCAGCTCTACCTTTGTAGGATTTATGATTTTATTAATTTAGGTTTTTTTGTAAATATAACAATTTAAAAATATTAATATATAAGTTAAAATTAAATTTGAAATTATTATTGTGTTTTTAATTTTGTTTTTACAATATTTATTAATATTTTTTCATTTTGTAAATACTAAATTTCCAAACAAAAAAATAAAAAAATAAAAGCTTTGTACCGCTTGGAGGAGCTCCATTTGCGGTGCAAAGGCTGATGTAGCCAACGTGGATTGTTAGAAGCGCCTGTACGCGGTACCGACGCGCTACAGAGTAGCACCATGAAGCGAATCATGCATAAAAAGTGCCTCCGGTAGAAGCGGCTCTATCAGCGACTGGTTGCATTTCTATACCAGCGCTTATGAAGCGCATTTAGCGCTGCAAAGAGTCTTTTAAATACGTAGTGCTAGGGCATTGATTCGCCGGCCTCGGGCCAAGATCCGGTGGCCCTAGGCTGAGATACGGCGAGCCCGAGCCCCGATCTACGATCTGGTATATTATTTTCTCCATTTTGGATTTTCCGGCTGTGGTCTGGCTATGGTCGACGGGTGTTGTGTGTGAAGGTAAAGTTTGGAAACTTTTGGGTAAAATTGTTAAGTTTATAATTGTTGGGGGTATGCCTAAATGTTTAGGTTTAAAACATAGGATGCAAAAGATTTTTCCAAAAAAGTTGAATTGCTAAAATTATTATTTTTTTGCAAAGTCTGTTAAACTTAACGGATGTTGGATAGAAAAGGACCACGAATTTTAAAAAAGTTGAAAAAGATGACTTTATTGGGTAAAAAGTTAAAATAGGACCTGAGACAATAATTAAAGTTACAGTACTGTGGATGCACTTTAACCATACTATATAACATGTGTCAACAATTATGAACAGTAACTTTAGTTTTTTTTTGTCGTTTTTTACTTTTATTTTTTATTTTTGCTTTTTTGTTGGTTAGGGGAAATCTCCTTTGTTTTCCATATTTTTACATTTTCTACACATTGGGCCCAAATATTTTTAAATCTTATGATTTAAAATTTTTATTTTTCTTATACTTTTATTTTGGTTTAATTCTCTTCTTTATTTTTCAAGTTCATTTTTATGTCATAACTCTCTTATTATTGATTTTACATAATGAACAGTAATTTTGTGGTTTTCTATATTTTTCTCTTTCTATTTGTTGTTTAGGAAACAACTCATTTATTGTCTTACATTTTTATAATTTGTCACATTAGTCCCAACTATTTTTAATTTTATGATTTAAGTATTTTTTTGCTTTTGTTTTGGTCTAATTTTCTACTTTATTTTTGTATTCCACTTTTTATCCATAATATACTATTATACATTTGTCTTTCCTTTCTTTTTTTAAATTTCTCAGTTTCGTCTTTGACCAACTTTGGTTTGTTCTATCGCTTCTCTTCATTTTTATAAATTTTTGTGTTTTCCTTCATGAACATGAACAGTAAATTATAGTTTTCCCTCTTTTTTCTATTAATATGTTTCATTCCTATAATGTAATGTTTGTATATTCAGAGTCTAGAGTTTATTCTGTATTACAATTCAGTTGAAGTTACACATATTAGTAGCTTTTTTCCTTGTCATATAAATCTCGAAAATCAATTATTGAGGCTTTTCTATTTTCAAGTACCTACCCTTTGAAGGAGTTGAAGTACCATCTTTTTTTGTCACTTGAAATATCAAAACTACGTCGTTTTGGAGGCGACCGTTTCTTGACGGTTGTCGTTTCCACGTTCTTCTCCACGGTCGGACCAGGAGCCCAGGTACGTAACTTCCACTCCTCCTCCTTCTGTTGCACCAGCGAAGCAGTGAACGTCTTCCACCGTCGTCGCAACAAGCATCTAAGTAGCATTTGAGATAAGTCGGCACGCGCTCAAGTTTTTCGTGTTCGAAAGTTATACGTTTGATCCGGTTGCGAGTAGCTTCCAAGTTTTAGGGTTCTTTAGTTTGTGACGCAGGATTCGAAGTTCTTCTTCAACCATGAGTGGGTCAACCAGAAGCAAGAGTAAAAGGAAGGGTGGGGAAGAAGAAGACGTCTTGGCGCGAAGGTATGTTGATTTCTAGACCCCCTTCTAGCCTCCAAAGCGGACGGTGACATACCAGAGGCCCTATAGTTCGACGGTTTAAAGAGAGAGTGTAGGTCGTCCCAAAACAGCGATTGAGAATAGTATTGACATTATGGTGTACAGTGAACAGCGTCTACAGTGTTATGTAGTATAAACAATGATCTAATCATAATTTGCATTACACGACAGTAATGTTTTATTCTTTATACCATTTGGAACAGTGGGCAGAGTAAGAAGAGGAGAGCTATCAAGATCAGTGGCAATGCGTGGAAAGTTTCATGCGTGAAATAGTTTAATTTTGTGATTCCCTAAAATATGTCTGAGTATATAATATGGTTTATTGTTACAAAGTAGACTTTATGGTGAAGTTAAAGGCTGGTGATGTTGGCCTTGACGAGGGACAAAGCATAAAGGATGTGTGGAATGAAATGTCACCCGAGGATAAGGTGAAGTGGGGTGATGGTGGGGATGGCGGGATGAAGATAGTGTTGAGATGCCAGGTCCGGACATTCTACAGCGTAGTTAGTGGGTTGAGTCAGAAGAGGCATGAAATGATAGGGGATAGTCCCTTTAAAAGCTTGTTGGGGTTGAAGGGTGATCCCACTAACAAAAATCTGATAAAGGACTGTTAAATTCATGGAGTACGCAGAACAGCAGCATAGCATTTGGTGGGCACACATATCCATTGACCGCTGAAGATTTTTGTGACATTATGGGTATAGAAGATGGGGGAGAGGACATTAGAAACAACAAGAATGTGAAGCCCAAGAAGGAGATATGTGATGCATTTTGTGTGAAGTTGGCTGAGCGTACCATTGTTTCACATGAGTCAGTTGTGGATGTGTTGCTTGGGAGCGCCGACAGGACGATGGTACGTATAGCGTACGATCTCTTGGCTCTGAAGACTGTTCTCTGTCCTCCTCCCAGAAAAGGATTTACAACCACCCAACTGAAGAATGTAGTGGACTGTGCGAATGGGGCGAAGAGATCATGGGGCCGTTATGCTTTCAATGAGTTGGTCAAGAGTGTTGAGACTTTTGTGAATGGAGTACACGGTGAGGAATATATCCCGAAGGTCGGGGGCTGTACAATATTCCTACAGGTATGGTGCTTTGTGGTTAGCGTACTCATGTTTTCCGTAATCCCGTAATATGAAATTTACAAACCACCCTTCTGTTATTGTAGATATTTTATCTGAGAAAGATTGCTACTGCGCGGGGGGCGAGGATCCCTAAGCAAATTCCAGCCGTAGTCTTCTTCTCTCCTGAGATGACCGTTCTGTACATGCGTTTGTATCAGGTACGTTGAATTTGTTTAGTTCCAACAATGCTTGATAGTGTGGTACTTATAGGTTTCCCTTACCATGTAGGGCCTTGCGTGTGATGAGAATATGGAGGCCGAAGAAAAGGGAGGTGAGGCTGCAGGCAATAGCGGTGAAGAAGAAGAGTACGACCGAGGTCCTGCCGGAGAGGGTCGTGAGGATGTGGATCTAAGAATGGAGGTGCTGCAGCTGCGCCGTGAAATTGGGTTTGTTAAGGCTCTGCGGGAGGAAGTTTTTGTGTTGCAGGGGAATGAGAGAAGTTTGAAGAAACAAGTGACCAAGCTGCAGGAAGAGAATTGTGGTTTGCGTAAGTAAGTTGATGGGCTGCAGATGATAGTTGAAGAAATTGTTACCATTTTATTGAAAGGTGGGCCTGGTCATGTTGATGCACAACTGGGAGGACCGTCAGTGAATGTTGTTGAGAGGCGGCCAGATTTGAGGAGTGGTGAGAATACTCCTGTGAAGGGTAAGGTTGATGGGAATGTGGAAACCGAGGTGACGTCACCTGTGCAGAAGGGAGTGGGGGTTGAGAAGGTGAGTACAGTGACGAAAAAGGCCCCAACTGTTGAAGAGGAGCAGGATGGTGACGGTTGTGTAGTCCCTGGTAAGACAGAGGCACCGGTGGTGGGAAGTCAGAAGCATTCATGCGTCGAGGTAAGATACTTTTATTTCAGTGCGTTCTTTAGTTTATAGAATTCAATATGCATATTGTAGCAGTGTGTTTTTGAGAAGCAGTTGCATTAATTGGCACAGATCACAGAGGGTACTACGAGTGGGTGTATTCCTAAGGGAAGACAGTCCAGAAGAATGCCGGTAAGCGGACCTTTCCAGAGGATGCCTTGGATTCATGTGAAGAAGGCTGGTTAGCCGAACTTGATGTGGGCTGGACCATTTAATGTGAGAGCTTCAAAAGCTTTGGTCGAGGTTGACCACAAAATAGTATCTTATGCTTTTGATCATAGGGAGGATGAGAAGTAAGTGTTAGTGTCTTGAAATTAGTCTTTTGTAAGGGCCTGCGAGCATGCTCATTGAGAGTGCATTTCAGTAACCAAATTTTTGTTTAATGGGCCAGGGAGCACCTGGTTAGGGTATGGGGCTACTTCCTTGAGCGATGAGACATTTCAGCAGGCCTATCTCCGAACAAAATGCTATGTGATGGGATCGTGAATACGTGGGTATTATTCCTTCAAGAGAGGCAGCGGCCTCTTAAGGAACTCCTTGAGAGTTGGTATTTCCCGGTGGATTTACAGGTTTGTTATGAAATGTGCGACTAACATAGGGTTGCCGGTGATGTTTAGTAAGCTGTTATTTAATTTAAATTTGGCGAGAGATCCGGCTGGGGTAAGTGCACAGTTGCCCTCGGCAGGGCCATACGGCTGAGGTGGATTCCCGATGACGTGAGGTTGAATGCAACGAACTTGAAGCGAGTTAGGCAAGCAAGTAATATTTTTTAGTGTGGTTGTCATTGACATGTTAAAATGTTGATTTGGAATTGCGTAAATGTGTGCATTTGTTTGTGCCGGTTAACGTAATTGATTCGGACACTTCTATTTGGTTGTTTTCTTCCTCGAGGGAAATACATTGACGTATGGGATAGCATAGGTGGGAGTAATGAGTCACCGTCACGGTATCGGGCTGTGCTAGACAAGTTGGTATGCCTACGAGACCTTAAAGTTCAGCGTGTGTGATTGATTTGTTGTCATGTTTTAGAGGTTTATGTAAGGTTATTTTGTTTACGCATTGCGGTGCCTGCAATGGATGCCATAGTTAAGCCGGTGGTTTTAGCTTCGTGATTTTGCAAGAAGGGTTACACCGGTTAGTCGACCTAATGCTCATGATTGTGGGGTGTTTGTTTGTTATTGGATGGGGAAACCTCATAAATATGACAAACATACTACATCTGAGGTGATTATTACATGTAATACTAGTTGTGTTTACCTTATTAATAGTTATGTCACTGATACGTTGTTCCATTCAAATTTTAGTGGCGCTCACATGAGAAACGGTGTAAATTGGCTCTCCGACTACTTGCAAGTGAGGCAAATGCATTATTCACCCATGTTAAGGACCATGCCATCCTATGGCACTGTCTGAAGTTGGAAGAGCTTGATAGGCCTACACGAGGGAGGGCTAACAGACAGCAAGTGACATCCATGGACTTTTCAGGAACTGCCCCTGCTGTAGAGTGTGTTCAGGCTGCTGATGGTGTGCGGGACTTGACTCCAGAGTTTAGTACCGAGGTCGAAGGTACGCCGAGGAAGAAAGGAAGAAAAAGAGTGTACAGACCAAAGGTGGTGAAAGATCGTGTGTAGTATGGTATTAACTGTAGGAGTGACAGCTGAGTAGGTTGACCTGGTGGGAAAAACATTTTCGTGTAACAGGGTTGAATGTACATGTACATGGAAAATATTCTGGATGTTATGTTGGCACAATAGGGTTTACTGTACATGGAATTAGCGTTAGGCGTCATATATAGCGTTCTGCGTCGGTCTAAAAGGGCTACATTGAATTTAAGTAACAGTCGTTTGTTGTAATCAGCGAGGGATTCGAGACCCCCAAATATTTTACAGCGTATACTTTAGAGGTCCTTAAGTGATACCCTGACGTTCATTATGGTCCTAATGTGACACATTGAACCTGTGGAGGCACCTAAACGTTGCCACGAACCCTTATGTAGGGACCGAAAAGGCGACGGTGACGATTCGAAGGGATTGTAATCCTTTTTGGATCCCTAAAGTGTGTCGGGTAAAATAACCGAATAGGCCATCAATGAGTCATTTGACTCTCATCAGGAGTCAACTATTACCTAATCGGCCCAGGGGACCTCAAGAGGTCTCCACAAATGAGACATGTATCATATTAGGGGTCTAAGGTGACCCAATGAGGCAGTTATGGACCCTAAACGTCGACACCGTACAGTTTTAGGCACCTACGGATTGGCCACTGGTATCCGTCACACTTAACTGTTACCAGGTAATGAAAATAGTTTGTCCTCCTCCTCAGCCCTGAAGAACGAGTTCCGGCACTTGCGAAGGCCATGCATGCGATCTTCTGGCGAACGCGTGCGTAGATTGGTGGCCGACGACGGTAGACAACGCCATCGGACTCCCGACTCCAACCGTCGACTTCGAGGGACCCAGGTTTGCTGCCCAGTTCCTCTCAGCAGTTTCGCTCGCATTGAGGTTATGATATCTTGTTTCCTCTTTCTTGGGGGTTTCTATTGGTAGTCTTCCTCTAGATGGCTCCGAGGGTGGGTAGTAAAATGATGGAAATACAAGCCCAGTATGAACCCCGCATGCCCTGTGATAAGGGGGAGTCGTCCATCAAGCCCGTGAAGTTGGTTGGAGTGTTCAGGAACACAGAGCTATACTATGACTTCGAGCATCACGTGTCAAATCCTCAACACAAGGTACATTTCGTTCCCTATAACACTTTTTGCTCGCGGATGGTTGTGTGTGGAGATTGACATCTTCGTGGAACCATGAACTGAAACGGGGGTCTTCCCATTCATATACTCCACAAAGTTCTCCAACAACCAAGCAAAAGCTTCCTCACTTTGCTCATTTATAAGAGCGCATGCAAATACAATTGTGGAGAAATGGTTATTCACACCAATGAAAGTGAGGAAAGGCAGTCCGTACTCATTTGTTCTGAATGTTGAGTCGAACCCGACAACATCACCAAACGATCGGAAATCCCGTTGTATTTGGCTGTCAGCCCAGAAAAGATAGCGGAGTCTGCTCCCCTCATCCACACGATACGTGCAATACATGCCCGGATCTCCCTCCACAACTCTAGTCAAGTACCCTATAGCAGCCTCTGCGTCACTATCCATTATTTGAACCCTTCGATCACTATCGACAAAATTGTAAAGATCTTTAATGCTGAACCCAACTCTGTTGAAACCACCTGCGACCAAGACCATGTAGTCCATTATAACACTGGTCTTGATGCCTACACTCTTCATCTGCTTTGTTTGCTCCTTCGCCATAAAGCTTACATTTTTGTGCGATGCAACAAGGTGCATTTCAGTTCTCTCGACCATAGGATGATTATGACCTGTCTTGAACTCCCTCACTTCATACTTACCGGTTTCCTTAACACAATTGACCCGGAATGAAGCAGGACATCCACACCTTCCAACTCTCATGGGTTTCCTTTGCCTTTCATGGGGAGCGAACTTGGGCTCATTTAGCCCATATCTGTTACACACCCACCTCCTCCTCATGACAATGTCTGTACCCATGTACATTTTTTTCTCAACCCTCCTCGTCCCAAAACCCATAACTTTAGCATAACATTTATAGAACCTCTCTACACACTCAGTGTCATCAAAAAAGATATCCTTCAGATCCACAAGTTCCCACTTCTGCACTAGCTTACTCAACTGTAAAACTATTGCACTCCACTGATCGTCAAAAACATCGTCATTACACAACTCCTCGTCACTCTTTTCCAGTTCCGTGTTGTCCTCTGCCGCATCCATATTTTCAAAGAATTCAGCATCTATACCTTTACAACTTGAAAGATCCGGATGATGGCAGCATTCATTACTAGATCTGACCAAGTTCTTTGCACCACAATCAAAATTGTTATCACCCCACGATGACGCCATGAAATCGCGAAGAGACCCTCTGTTTTCATCCATCTGTCAACCAAATACGTCAACTGTATTACGTGCGTCGACAACCACGTTGTAGTCTAAGTTTTTCTTCACGTATGCATAAATAAATCAATGAACCATAAATACGCACCTCCTACACAGCATCAACAACCACCACCAAAGGGGACGACCGGCGGAATGAAACAGAGGAATGTTACCAGTTCTTCCACTGCGCCATACTTACATTTCATTTCATTACAGACAGACAACCACAACCCAGGGTACTTCCATCTCAAACCGTGCACTGCTAGCATTAATGAGGTTAGCTGATCAACAGTGGAGTCTGAACCCTTTGCGTGCACTGCTAGCGTTTTGTCGGGAAACTAATGTTGCACGAAAGGCACCCTAACAGTGCCCACTGACGCCGCACCATGCACCTGGACTTACACTATGACTCACTAAAGCCCATTAACCAGCGTTTCATTGCTCATAAACGGCGTTAGGGCAATCATCAATAGCGTCACGATCTACCCTAAAATGATGCAAGCTTTTTAATGAGATTAATTACTGTTTTTAATCAATAAAAACAACACCTGGACTTATAGAATAGACAAAACTACTATTCCAGAAGAGCTAAACATTTTAAATATGACAACCACGGAGTCTAGAGTACGGGTGATGACTTTAGGTATTGTCTCAAACACATACTTCAACAAGAGTTAACCTAAGAGGAATCATAAAAATCATTTCCCATACAAAACACTTAAATACACAATATTCTGTACAGTACTAACATCTAAAACGTACATTATACTTAAATATCAAATAAAAAATACAAAAAGTTCTAAAATTATACAATCGCGTTAAGTAAACGTTATTTTACTACACTATAACGCTAATTTTAACGACTCCAACGCTATTAGGTAACTCTTATACTACACTTTCATCTAGAATGTTCCAGAATGACTAACTTTAGGTGTCTCGTCAAGGACGCTGAGGAATATTTGGCTGCTTCTAGAATGACTAACGTTAGGTGCCTCGTTAGGGCCGCTGACCAATATTTCTCTGATTAAATGAACATGGTTACAACACTAGGCAAACGGCTTTGGCCATTTCACAAACGGGGTTTCGTCAAGCCTGCAACAACATTAAAATTACGTCTTACGCTTCCACGACGAAAAAAAAAACCATCAACCATGATTTCTCTCTACACAGATTCTTTAATAGGCTATAACAATGGGAAACATTGCTCCTTTGCATGAATACACCCATTTTTTAGCCTCAACATAGGAGAAATACACAACAAAACTGACAGAAAAAAAACTTTAGGTGCTAAAATGTCCAACTTCACAAAGTACAATGGTGTACTTCAAGTACTTCAGAACAGAGGGGTACTTGAAAATAAAAATTGCCAAGGTGGCATTTGTGAAAGGGCATAGATAAATTATTTAGAAATTTACAATTTGTTGTTTTTTTATCAACATAATTACCCATGTCTAATCAACATGATTAATCGATCAACAACGTCTCTTTCTGTGAACATCGACAGATCAACACAACAAAACTGCTGATCAACATTGAATAGAAGATCAACATGACAAGACTACTAATCAACATTGGAAAAAATCCAACACGAAGAAGTAGATCAACAGATCAATATGACAAGACTACTGATAAATATTGAAAAAATGAAGATCAAGTTGACAAGACTACCGATCAACATTCGACAGAAATTGATCAACATGATAAGACTACTGATCAACATTAGAAAGGAGCAGATTAACATGATTAGACCATTAATCTACATTGAACTGAAGTTGATGAAGATGACAAAACTAGTGATCAATATTACAACAATATAGCAGATCAACATGACAAAACTACCGATTAACATTGGACAGAAACATATCAACATTGGATTGGAGCTGATTAACATGGTAAAACTATTGATTAACATTGAAAAGTAGCAGATAAACATGAATAAACAGGAGATCAACATGGTAGGATTATTGATTAACATTGAAAATAAATAGATCAACATGACAAAACTACTAATCAACACTGAAAAGAAACAGAAAAATATCATTTTCGCATCGTTTACAATTTGTCATTCTGGAGTTTTTTCATGGCCAAATTTTGTTGATGGTTTTGTTGTTGAGTTATACTAATTTCTAGAAGTAGATCTAAAATCACAAATGCAAAGCTTCGTTGAAAAGGACTGACACGTTTTGGTGATAATTGTGTTACTGGGTTGCGTTAGTTTGTTTGCTAAAAACAGGTCAAAAATCGTGACGGAATTCACAACGGAAGAATTGGGATAGACATTACAGTGACATGTGATGTAAATAAGAGCAACCCTTATGCATATAGACCGGGCATATGCGCAATCTATAGCTACCTAATATGAAAATAATTAATACTCTCATCCGTAGAAGATACGCATATGTACAGTTCATAGTTACCCTAACTCACTCTTCTCTCATGATCAAAGCATTTAAACCATTTACACTGAAAGCCCCAAAATTACATGTATAAAACATTTACTAGGAAAGGGAAAAAAAAGGGAAAAGGAGAAAGGAAAAGAACAGAAAAAAAAAACTGGTAGACATCCCTGCCAGAACAAAGTGAGATTTTCAGAATGTCCTCTTCCCTCCTTCACCCCTAAAGGATGCAAATGAAGCAGAGAATTGGATGAGCTCGAACTCATCACATCCAAGAACCCCAACCAGGAAACATGTGACATAACCGTTCCGGATCCGTGGCATCTAGGATAAGTTGTTGAACCTGCAAAGGAAAGCTTTTAATTACCTCCCAAAAATCAAGTTTATGATACCTGTAAAAAAAAAAAAAAAAAAAAAATTAACTAGCCTTTTGGCCATCCTGTGGCCCCTAAAATACTTCATACTAGTGTTGATACGCCCTGCGGTCGCGGGGTTGAAATTAAAGTAAATATATAATTAAATAATTAGTTTGAATCTATAAGATAAAATTAGAGAAAAAAACAATTATAGATGAAATGTTACTTTTAAATTTAGAATCAAATTAATCAATATCATTATCTATTTACTTTTTTAAGGAAAAATAAATTCATAAAATATACACCTTAACACGTGTAGAAAAAGTTAAAATTTATAACTCAGTGTTATAAAATAAATTAAAATTCCTAAGCTAAAATAAAATTAGACGGAGAAAAATAATAGAACACATACTAAGTTATCATACACATTAATGGTGAGACTTTAAAAATCAATTATAAGGTTATATAAGGATTTTAAGGGTTGGAGTTGTGGGGTGTTTTATAAATTTTTTAAAATGTAGTAGCACTTTTAATGTTTTTTTTTCTAGAGGGATTCATTGGTTTGAATCGTCATAGAAATATTTAGACTAAGTTATACCCCCTCTGTCCCATAAAGGTTGTAGGATTTGTTTGGACACATATATTAAAGTGAGAGAATAGTAGTGTATTGAAAAAATTACCACAATGACAAAGGAAGGAGAAAATTTTGTGGACCACAATTTTAAGTTGAGTGGGAGGAAAGAGAAAATCTTGTCTGTCCGTGGTGTGAGATAAGAGGATAAAATGGTAAAAATGGTGATAGAAAGTTTTTGTTTTAGAAAAGTTAACCTTTATGAGACGGCCCAATTAGTAATATTGACAACCTTTGTGGGTGAGGGGAGTATAATTTGATGTGTTTTTTTAATAATGTTCATGTAGGTCACTTATATTGAAAGAGTGAATGTGGACCTAAATGTTAACACGCATGGAAGGTGGGGTTTATGTGCAAACGTATTAGAGTAGGAGGGTTGTTTGAGAGAATAAAGAAAATGGAACACGGGGTTTTTATGTAACTTTTAAAAACTTTGAAAGGGGCTCTAGAGAATTTCAAAGTGGAGATAATAGTCTGCTCAGTATTTCTACTCGGGCCACTAAAGGGTGAGTGTTTTCATGTGTGAGCCCCTGTAATTAAATATCTGTTGTTCGTAGCACCCCAAGACTAGTGCTGTAAAACGAGTCGAACTGTTCGCAAGCTGGTTCGAGTTCGAGCTCGAGCTCGAACCACGTTAAACGAGCCGAATTATACGAGCCACGAACTCGAGCCTGAGCCATATACTTGATTCGTATACATATTCAAGCCGAGCTTGAACATAGCATGCTCGGCTCGAACATGTTCGCGAGCCTAATCTAGCCAATGAGAAATTACTGTTGAATTCTACCATAGTTACTATTGATGAATAGTAATATACGCCTCCTGTTTTAGTAAATTAGCATATGCCGAGGATATTTTAATTTGAGATAAATTTTTACCAGAGCGACAAAATCAAATATAGCAAAAGATGATTGCATGAGGCAGGGAAGAAAGTACCTGTCCATTCACGCTCCTCAGTTCACCTTCCTCGTACCCATCTAACTTTTGTTTGACTCGCAACATTGCTCTTGCAGCATCTTTGTTACCTTCATATTCATCTTCAGGATCTTCCAAACTTGCTTCCAAGTCGTCCTCAGGTTCCTGTAACATTGAATTTGGAAGAAGATACTAATAGCATTCAGGGAAGATTATTGTTGTCAGAAGCTCTGATTTCCCTGTCCACATGTTCATGAACGTAGAGCCAGCTAGATAAATGATAAACTATACTCCCTCTGCCCCTAATTGATTGCAACATTTTATTTTGGCACATAGATTAAAATGATCAGAAAGATGTACTCCCTCCATCCCTTATTTTTTGTAACGTTTTGTTTTGATACGGGGACTAAGATGAGTAGGAACTTGTGGTAGTTTGAAAAAATTAATCTTAAAAAAAGATAGCTTTGTGGGTGAAATAAGTGAAATTAGAGGTGTCAAATCAGATTATGAAAAAAATAAGATAAGAGTTGAGTGAGTGGAGTTAGTGATGTGAAATTAGAGAATAAAAAAACGAGAAGAAAGATGGTTGAAAGGATGACTTGGTAACTTCATTAGAAAAAGTTTATCAGGTAAGGAAACGTTGAAAACATTAGCAACGTTGATAAAAGAAAGTGTCGCAATAATAAAGGGGCGGAGAAAGTAAAAAATTTGACAAAATTATTGCTAAGACTAATCGGGTGGAGTGTAGTAATTAGGTCAAATCAGATTTAGTTGGAAAAATCTACTAAATAAAAAAACGTTGCATCATCTAGGGACATCTAAAAAATGAAAGCATTGCAATAAAAAAGTGACGGAGAAAGTATTTCTGCATTACTTTAAACTCCGTCCGCCCCGACCTGCGTGCGATGTCACAATATCAAAATATTTTTGTCCCAAATAAAATGACATTTTTCTAATTTTGTTTTATTTTAGGTCAATGTTACCCTGCAAATCTACACACTCAAAGAGTCTAGAGGTAGGTTGGGACTTGGGAGGGGTGAGAATGGATTTAAAAGTGGGTGTAATGATTGAAATTTATGTAAAATGAGTTAATGACCAAAGACAATCTTAATCTATACAAAAAAGTTAAAAGTGACAACCTATTTGGGACAGTCTTATTCGTAAGTGGAACAGCAGGATGAGTGTATAATACCTTCTGACGCTGCAAAGCCTTCAATGGAGACAAAGCCCACTTATACAGAGGATCATGGATGAACACCTGTAAAGGATTCTAGCAATCAGCAAAAAAACACAGGAAGAAGAGGGAGTACGTCTAGTGTAACATCCAAATAAGTCATACTTCAATTATTGTCAACAGAGCTTCTTTATTTGTCCGCATTACGGACAGGGTTTCCTCGCAACATCTTCGGAATACACCTTCAACACCAGTAACACCCATACCATCTACCAAGTCCCTTGTTAGCCTGAAGGGAACCTGGAAGTAATAGTAGTCTGACATAAGAAATTATACTGATCAAGAACAGGTGTTTATAAGAAAAGAATAACTAGAGCTCAGTGAAAAACCCGCTCAGGCGTCTTGAGCATCAATCCCTGTTCAAAGGCAACACCGAGATCGATGTGAACAACTTCTGCAGTAGCTTGGTCGATAAGTATATTCATAGCATGCCGGTCTCCCAAACCAACAATGTAACCAACCTGAAAAGGGTAGACATTTTGTGACACTATATTTTCATGAAGCGGCTGTTATCTTTTGAATAGAGCTTAATCAAATTACTTAGGGTATGTTCGTTTGGAGGATGTTTGGGAAAAAAGTTTGTACTTTTGGAAACTGATGTCAAGTTTGTCCGAGGAAAGGATTAAAGCAAATGTTTTATTAAACAGATTGGGAAGAGTTTTTGTTGGAAATGAACACACCCTTAATTGGTAAAATGAAGCATGATCCGGATGACCAAAGTAATGCATTAACTCCAGAAAATGATCACTTCCTAACTGGCTAAAAAGCATAGCTACCCAAGAAAATGCTTGATCAGTGTTGATGTTTTACTAGGTGAGGAAAATACTAGATGATAAGTCAATGGGCATTGTAAACAACCATTGAACTCGCTGCCACACTTCTAGCAAAAGCTAGTCTCTTTTCAAACCAGTCAGCAGGTTGCAGAAATCTTTCCAGAAAGAAGTGATGCATTACAGGCCTGCGCAGAATTAGTATAAGTTGGGAGTTCTTACAAGCAAATCAATCAACCGTGTATTAAGTGAAAGTCACAGACCTGAAATTCTGACAAACTTCCTTGAATGCTTTCCGCTTATCCTTTTCCTGTACCAGAAACATACGAAATGTCAGTCATTTCTTATCTATTCTACTGCCTTTGCCCTAGGTAAATTGAAAAGTTAGACTAAGCATCAAGATCAAGGAGTGTTGAAGAGGATAATAAGTAAAATAGACAAACAAGATAAAAATAATTTTTTAAGTGAAAAAGGTAAACTGAGGATAATAAGTGCAATTGTTGTTTAAGAGTCCCCATATGTACAATTTTTCTAGGACAGAAGGATTAGTTCTCTATTAAGGATTAATCCTATTTGACATAACTTACTGACAAGACATCCAGCTTTGTTATCTGCTTAAGCAAACAGTAACAGTACATGAAATTATCAGACTATTTTGCATGTGCTTGGCACTAGGTTCAGGAATTAAGTAGAAAAGTTAGGCCAATCTACGTATAATGTTTGAGTCAGGATTAAAGATTTGCAGGTCGAGCTGCAAAAGCAAACTACATAGGACCTATAAGGCTAACTAGATCAGTTAGCTTGGTGGTGGTAAAGCTTAATCCAGGAGTAACTAAACTAAACATTGCTAAGCTAATGACACCTTATAGTTATTATAGACAGACATTCGTATTAGCTATAGAATACTGGCAGACTCCACAAATTAAGTGGTAAAATACTAGTATCTAAGAGAATAAATACTTTCATTTGACATGTGTTCTCGACACTTCATGAATGACCAGTCTCCCATTCCATATCGACTGTGAGCACCACCATCTCTTGAGCTGAAAATTACAGAGGCAAGTCAGAAATGATTATTTCATACGCCATCCGTCCTACAAAACATGAAGCATTTGACTGGGCATGGAGATAAAGTGTTGAAGACTTGAGGTTTTAAAGTAAAAATTGACATATAAGACAAAAATAACTTTTTAGATGGAGATGGGAAGTTTAGGGTATTAAGGTTAAAGTGTTATTAGAAAGTTCCATAAAAGAAACGTTTTAACTTTTCTGGGAGGAATATGTTTCAAGTTTTCTGGGACTAAGGGAGTACCAGACTTGGAGTACCATAGAACAATTCTTAAGTCTCACCAACCTTCCTATAAGATACTCCCCAAGTGGTATTGTGCCATCCACCCATTCAAGAACACCAGCGCTTGGTGTGAAAGGAACAACCTAGGTCATAATACATGAAATTATAAATTATAATAAAATCCATGCACCTATCTTTATATCTCCATGCATGTAAGGTAAATAAACACTTTTTAACAAGCCAATAATACAAGTAGTTGCTTCAAAGAAATGTCAAAATCCTTTACTGTTCTTAGCTCATCAGGTATAATATACTATTTCCTTATAGCAAAATAAGACGTCCCTTACATAGTTAATTCATTGTGTTAGGATGCAACTGTACATATGCACGGTATAACGAAAATTTACCTTGTAGGTTCGTACAGCTAATCTTCTTTTCCACGTATCCTGATGATTCTGCAAGAAAGTATTAACTAACCCGAAAAATTGCTCCATCACCTAAACAGATTTCAAAGAAGACATCACTATAGCTAGCAACAAATATCAGCTCCCACAATTTGGATAATGAAAAGCGGATGGGAGCAAAAAGAGAAAGAACTGGCTTTCGGTTCAAGCAGTTCAACAACTTTTGGACAACTGTTCATAGCATTTATCAAATTCTTATGATGATATTCAACCAGATGATGATGATGATGATGATGATGATGATGATGATGATGATGATGATGATGATGATGATGATGATGATTTCTTACAGCATCTTGTCTGAGGTCATCATTTCCAGATTTTGCAAGCTGCTTATACCTTCGACCATCAGAACCAAGGCATTCAACAACCTTTGGAGCATTTATACCATTCATTACCCTGCAGATAATACCCATAAGAACAACATGCTACAAATTAATTCTAAGTACCGAGTTTACAATTCAAACGCTTATTGTAGCTCGTGCATACTTGATAGAGTCTGCTAAGCCCTTGAAGTATGGGAACGATCCCTCTTGATATTGGCAGCTACGATCAACTGGAACACTAGCTGTCACTACAGGTACCTGATTAAAGAATGTTATTCAGATTAGGAATAAGAAAAGGTATAAATGATAATGGAAATGTTGATATGAAATCAAGGAAATACGGAGTAACAATTACAGAAGCAAACTAATGAAGAAATTTTGGTTAGTCAGGTCAGTTTCAGACAACAGTATTGGAGATAACATAAACGATTCAAATGGTAGCATCACAGCACACAGACAAATTGACTTGTGTATCCAGTTGCAAGCACAAACTGAAAGTTTAAATTAGAAAACAGACAAGAAACAATTTAGCAAGTGGGTATGGTATAATGTAAAGAAATACAAGCAGTTTTGGCAGAAGCTTAAGTAAAGCATCGAGTTTAAAAAAAAAATCATGAAGAGTGGCCCCTACTGGATTTTAGATGCAAAGCAAAAACCCTTCTCAGTGTAATGAGGGAAGATATAACTCAACAAATTGTTTCCTCAACCCCTGAACTAGATTTCACTCTAACGAGACATGCTAAAAGATACCTGAATAATATAACACCTTTCAATTAAATTACATGTCATGTTCTGTAATGTGCATGTTAATTATAAATATATGTCATGTAATGACCCCATCACCATCTCAAGTTATTTTTCCATGCAAGTGGAAAAATTTGTGGTGCTGACAGTTTTGGATTTTCATCTCATTATGCATTCATAAGAAGAAAAAGAGCATTCGGTGTAAAACTTTGTCACTATGCTGTTGGCGAAATTTATAGTGTTAAGTAATTTTAGAAATTATTTAACACTTTAAACATCAGGAATATAAGGAAAAAAATCCAGGTTGGTTGGTTTGTTAATGCTCCAGGTGAACGGCAACCTTGCACACTGACTAGACATGGGACATGCCACAGACCGCGATATTGTTGAGATGAAAATGCTGTAAGATGATGATTCAATGAATAGACATACAATTTATCATCAGTACTATAGTATATAGAGATGGTGCTCCTTACAAGTTCCAGATGTCGAAGACTGCGAATATCTCTTGGAAGTGGTACTCTTTTATTAGTGTCCTGTGCACAAAAACTTGTTCAATTAGTTAGAGCAGATCGGATGGACATGTTAGAGGAATCAGTTAGAAGAGGCTGGCAGACCTCTCTCCTTGTTTCTAGCTCTGCAAGCTTGATGTAAACCTCCACCATCTGTCTCATCTAACAAATGAATGAATTTTTTTAACAATATAAACACTGACAAGAACCTTTCACAAGATATGTAATAGAAAAGAAAATAACGTTATAAAAGTTGATTCATTTTAGCGTTTTGATTTCTCACACTTCAGCTGGAACTCATAATGATAAGAGTCTAACTTGAAATACGTAATCATGTATAAACATTAAACAAGTGAGGACCGACCTGAAAATAAGACTGCAGTAGGCTCTAAACTGGATACATAATTTATCAATATACACTGCCTAACCACTAGAAAATTTAAAAGCAAGACTACCAGATACAAATAAGTTAACACGGAAGCCTGTTTTAAAGGTACCTCAGGAAACAGTACACTAAGAGATTAAAACAAATATTAGGGTCATGCACCCTTATAAAAATAAAAAATAAAAAAAACAATCCAAGCAGTCCGTTCAATGAGATGATATAGAGATATATTACTTGTTCGATAGTAGGTCCATGATATGCCGATAACTCTTGCAATAAATGCTCTGCAGCATGCTTTTTATCCATATCCACCACAAATGAACTTCTACTGCGCTGTTTGTCCTTGACGCGGTCACCATTTGAGAGTGCAAGAAGCTAACTCAGAAAGTGCAGAAAAAAATGTTGGCAAATTACGTTAGACAAAAAACGACATTCGTAGTTAGATGGGCTGCAAAAAATGTGTGCATGACCCAACTATGCAGAGAGCACTAGGATCTTTATTTTTATTTTATTTTTATAAGCAATACAAGGAAGGTGATTCCTGGTTGTGGATTAATGATAATCTCTCTCTCTCTCTCTCTCTCTCTCTATCTCTCTTCCCCTTTTTGTAGTTTTACTCATTACTAACAACTGACATGACCTTTTCTGCTTCTTTTGTCTGTGCAACAAATTACTTTGCAAAAGTTAAAATGCATACCTGAAAGATTACATGATATGGATGATCGATTGCCATTTTCTTGACAAGAGACATCAGGGCATACTGCATAAAAAATGTATGATGTCAGAACCGACGGTCAATTACATAGGTAGCTGCGTAAATCAAGGTTATAACCTGAAAATTAGTGCCCTGTGCATCTTTTGAGCCTCCCATTCGTGAAGCAATTTGGTAAACCAGTTGTATAAATTTATAGGACTGTACCTGCATAATGCACCAAAATTAAGAAATTCAAAGGGCACCGCAATGTCTAACTTACCAAATAATGATCAAACTCGTTAACTGCTTACCTCATTAATTGTTTCTATCATGCTATCTATTACACTTCGTCTAGATGTAAGGCTGAACCACAATGAAACCAACCGAAACACCTGTATGTAGTTCATTCCCTTGATATTAACACTACAATATGATTCTTCCTCTGCACAATTTGATGATAAGCTGAGGTAGAAATATAGGGGCTATTTGGTTGGCATAAGTCACTTCAACTTAATCAGGTATATGATATTTTCCTTTGCAATTTACCCCAACACTCGATTAATATTATGATTAAAAACAACAAATTTACTTAATTTGAGGATAAATTTCAACTTTCTGATAACATAAATGACTTAATCTATTGGAATAAGTCATTTACGTGATAAGAAATCTAGAATTTATTCTGAATTTAAATAATTTCACTGTGTTTAAATGTATACTTATCCAGTATTGGGATAAATTGCAAAGAAAAATAATCATGTATCAGATTAATTTGGACTTAAGCCACTGACATCCAAATACCCCATAGATAAAAAGGAAAACCGAGTTAAGACTTGAATTATGTGGGTGTTATTAAAGTCGCCACAGGATTAGATCAAAATTTTCCAAATAAGTTCTCTTATGAATGCATCATACACATCTTTCAGTACTTCACTTGAATACAAAGCGAGTTACATTAATTTTTACTTAAGATCCAGTATATTGATTCAAACATATAGTAATGGGCAAAAAATACTAAATTCCTTGCTATAATACTAGAAAGATTTTCTTGAAAAAGAAAAAGATGAAACATACCACGCGTACATCATATTTGTCACCAATAACCAGGCAGCATTTATATCCCTCCAAAGCTAAGCTGAGAAAATTGTCTCTATCTTCCTGAAGTAAATAACAGAAATGTTTACGTTTTCTCATAGAAAGCACATCAGACTATAAAGGTCATGTTTTCTGTAATGCAACTAGAGGAGCAGGAGCAACACATCAATAAGTGCCTGAAAGTTGAAATCATCAATACCGATGACGACTTTGTGTTAAACAAGCAGTATGTTAACTAAGAAATCATTTTCCATGCAATTTTATTGGGTCCATGCAAAAGTGCATACCAGCAATTTTTCGTTCTCTTCCTTGTCCATTGAAAGTTGTTTTTGCAACTCTTGTATTTTCATTGAGTAGTCATTTTTCTCCCCCTGATGATAACCATAAGAGTTTTGTTTCTATCACAAGCAATGGAAGGTTCTAAGAGCCATCTGACAACTCTGGACGCAGCAATAGTGTGTTAAAAATAAAGCTCAGGTTTCAGGTACCTTTTTTGAACTCTTCAACTGTCGAATAAGTGCTTCTAGTTCCAGTGTCTGAAAAAAATAGAGAAATTCGCACCCCATTCCCCCACCCCCCCAAAATCAATAAATAAACAGATGAATAAATTAAGGGAAACTAAAGTAAACTGGGATAACACCAATTACCTTATGCTTTCGAAGTCGCATTGCTGCTTGCCATTCGTTGGAGGAAAGCCTTTCCTCATAACTTCTAAACAAAGCATCGGTATAGTGAGCAAGACGAAAATGATTCTGACTTTGCTTTTCTATAGAATTTTTGTTAGTTGTCCTTTTATTCTCCGCCATTGAAACTGCAGGTTTTAGAAACTTTTCTAATATAGTCCTTGAGCTGCAATTTATAATTACATTTTAAAAGTTAAAGAAATCAAGTATATTGCTGATGCAAAAAATCCAAAAAGTTAACTGTGTAAACTTAAGACCGTACTTGCTCGATCTAGTTTCTGCCAGCCACTTGCCAACCAAGCGATGCAAATCTGATGATAGTTCATCTGATTTAACACACTGTGAAACATACTTCGCGAGACTTATAGCCATCTCATGCTGACCCTGAGCACGTAAAAGCTTCGCTTCTTCAAGCTGCCAGTTTGCAGTTTACACTTTACTTAGCAATTCCAACATCTGATTATGAAAAATACTCCTCCGTTCAAGCAAACTGACATGTTTGATTTTGAACTTGGACTCAATTCTTCATTAGAATGAATTTTTTAAAACATTTCTAAAAAATATTTATTGGAAACTAGAAACATCAAATTATCATATGCATATAAAATATTTGACTTTTTATGCTAAAAGTTTGAGAGAAATAAATCATGGATTAAATGTTGAAAAACAAACATATTAGTTTGGCTAGAACGGAGGGAGTAGTGAAACTTCAATGGAACATATTTTACCCTGCCAAGCCAATAGGATGACCCATACTTGGTCTCAATTCCTACACAGAGGAACTTAAACTCGTGCAAAGCAGCAGCTGCTTGTGTAAATCTGGAACCCTGTACGCCAAAGTGCATATTAGCCAAGACACATAAAAGTTTCAATCATTTGATCTTTCAGACATATGGAGCAAAATCAAGGCTTCAACTACGAGAAAAAATAACTCAACTGCAAAACCAAGTGTGACATTATGGCAGTTTCTATAAGTAACATACCTTACGGAATGTGGAAGCAGACTGCAACAAATGTTGCATCGTACACTCGTTGCAGTGCAAGGTTTTAAGCAGTACTCTTCTAAATGCCATAAATGGCTCCAGCAAATTCATATGAAGCTGTAGCCTTCCCAAAATTGAGCTCCAGTCATTGTTTACCCCATACAACTACATTGATCGAAAACCAGCACAAGGTTAGGCTGAAAAAATCTGTGGCATTGTAATCCTAAGATTCTTCATTCTTACTTTAAATTGAGTTCCAATCATGTTTCGGAAAATTGGAAGGATAGTGCTTACATCAGATTTTTTTTTAGTAGAAAACTCATGTGACTAGTCCAGTTATCAATAGAGGTGATAAACTATCTTGCACAATAAGGGGGCAGGGAACTAGGTTGGATAAAACTCAGCTGATAGTTTGGCCAATTAATAAATAACAACTTCATCAAAATCTTATAATAAAAGGTTCGATAGTTATAGACCCACATTTAAAAATGTTCACGTGATCTTATTTTCATCCTTCATGAAACTTTATAGGAATTATAATCACCAAAAATATACTATAGGAATAGACAAATAGCTGCAAATTAGTACTAGAAACATACCTGCTCTGCTGTAGGGACTAAAGGATATGACAACACTTTTTGTTTCTCTTGACTCTCCACATTTTCGAACGAAGATGACACCCAACGTAAGTCCCAAGCAATACCAAGATGATACAGAATCTGTACCAAAAAATCAAGTGTAAGTCTCTCCGTACTGCCTGAATGGATTAATAAATAAGATCTGAAAAAGGTTGAAACTTTTGTTGCACTCATGTCTTCGTTTTTCCTCCACTGTTTAACAGCGGAAATGAAGCAGATCAGTACATAACCATATAACAGCTAGAGATCGTTTACACATATGTTGGACCACTTGGGGTCTTACATCTCAGCAGTACAACTACATCTCCTTGGGTTTGGTTTGAATGACAAGTGCGAATAGCCCGTTCAAACGGTGGTTCCATGTATGGTTTTATTCACCAGGTCAGGTTTGAAGTTAAAATGAGTGTGATATATGATGGGCTGGTCCCTAACCGGACAACTCGGTTTCAGGTTTCAGGCGGAAATTCGACTTAGTGCAATCAGCGAATGAGACAGATTGAGATAGAAAGACATTTTGACATTATTCTTGGTCAAGGTTCCAAGTGCTCATGACACGTGGACCAGGTTTAATAGGTACCTGAAGCTTGATTATTGATTCATATATGTACTCGGTGCTTTCCTCACTTGCATCAGACACAAACCAAACAAGCTCCTATAATTCAACAAGAGCAAAGTTAGAGGTGCATCTATTTACTTAGGGTGTGTTCTTTTGGGGAAAAAAATTGGAAAGCAAGTGAAAATAATTGAAAATTGATGCGAAGTTTGAGAGAAAATATTAGAAAGTATTTGATGGGTTTAGGGAAAACATTTCTGCAAAGAAGACACCCTTAGTATAAAAATAATGTAAATAATGGGCAGCATAATCACCTCTTTGGAATTCTTCAATTTTCTAAAAAACTCATTGGGTTCTCCCTCTTGGAACGCCCTCAGACAACTGTCATGAAAATAGTTAAACAAACCGCCTAAGGAAAAATCCCTGTGATACTCACGAAAGAACTAAAAGCAGCATATGCAATGTTTTGAAAGCTAATTTTTTATCTTTAGTTTCAAAAATATTGATTACAGAGTAAAGTATTCGCAGTCCACAGAAAGTTGTCAATTTACAGTTCATATGAAACAAGAAAATATATAGTACTAAGGCAACTGACTGCTTAAATGATAGTAATAATATTCAATTTCAACGTAGAGAGACGAGTTAAAAAGAAACGTGAACTGAGTAACCTAGGACATAGATCCATATTTTGTAAACCATAATATGCATTTCTAATCAGAAAGTTCAAGGAAAATTATCTACTATTAGCATTTTTGAAAAGGATTATGGCCGCCATGTGTTCCATTGTAAGGGAAATGCATATATGAGAACAGTAATATATATATATATATATATATATATATATATATATATATATATATATATATATATATATATATATATATACATATGTAGAAAAAGGCACCTGTGCAAATGTTCATTAAAATGATGACTACCAATTCGTTCTGAGGTAGTTTCGGCAGTTTCATGCATAGAAAAGTCCCAGTTTCCAGCACGCCAAGCAGCCTCATACTTAACATTTTATAAAAAAGACATGTTAATAGGAACCGCAGTACAATGAGCGCTTACGCATGTGCATGGACGCGCTTTTGTGTAGTTAAAATTGAAAGTAAATGTAAACTAATGAACCTGCAACTCCTTAAACTCCAAATCATTTTGAACTACTCCCATCTGTGAGCTTAATCCTTGGCAATACAAATCAAGAACATGAGTACAACCAATTTTCTGCAAAGATCTGATGAGCCCTTTATAGTATTTTCTTCTTTTCCTTTCATCTTCCAAAAGGATGTGACTTGATTGGGAAAAATCGGCAGATGTCTTTTGCCTAGCACCAGCCATTTCCTCATTGGCATTCGATCGTACTTGCAAGTCATAATATTCAAGAGCCTTATTCCAGTCTCCTTCATGCTCAGAGGTAATTATTTGCGAAGTCAACTTTTGTTTTATTGACATGAAAAGGAAGAGCAAAAGTGAAGCTATTCAGACTGAAGTTGAAAAGCAGGAAGGCACTAATGATTGTAAAGAACAGCATCAAAAGAGACTAATGAATCATATTACATATATTATCAGGAATAAGTTGTTTGATATTGATGAAGAAATACTAACCGTGTGTGACTGGATGATACCATACAGGCTATCTGGTTCATTGATGTGAGTGATTGCAGAGATGAGTATCTCGTTGTGTTGTGGTAACTAATGGACAGGACACAGAGTATAAAACAAAACAAAGAAAATGCACATGGAAATGGAAAAGGAAAACAGATCAGATAATGTGTTATGAAAACTTATAATAAATAAAAATGTAAATTCAAATAAAACGGAAAAGGAAAACAGATCAGTAATGCGTTATGAAAACTTATAATAACTGAAAATGCAAATTCAAATAAAACGAAACCACATAAGTTTGCAACTGCGCTAGGGATAAGGCCAATTTCAAGTGGTAGCATTTCCTCTTTTCTTTTCCTTATATCTTTCACAAGACAAAAGAAGACTTTATTCAAAGAAAAAAAACTCTGCAAGTAGGCTCGATATCTAAAGGAACTCAGAAAAAAGATTGAATGAATATATCTTGATGCCATAATTACTGACAACGAAGAAACCACAGACAGCTGAAGTGTGGAAACATCATGATCATGATCATGATCATCATCAACAGCACCTTAATCCCAACTACGTTGGGGTTGGTGGCAAAAAATTTATAGTGGCAATTAATTGTCAAAAATTAGTTGACACTATAAATTCATGCAGAAGCATAGTGGCAAAGTTTTATGCCTGATGCCCTTCCTGTCGCAACCTTCTTTCGAACGAATGATGAGATGAAATTTCAAACTGTATCATCATAGTTTTTCCACTTTCATGGAAAATATCATGAGACGGCAATGAGTTGAGATAATTGCTCTAGTCATGTCTTAGTATAAGGCTGATACTGCTGAAGTGTGAAACGAAAGGACTAACTGTAGACTTGAACTTCTTCATACTGCAACCGGTGCTCATGCATTCGCTCAAATGACCTTATCCAGATATCTATTTGTTGTGTTTATTTTACTGTTTTGCTTTCTGATTACAGAAACAAGGGGGCAAAAAAACAAGAAGACTGGAGGAAACATAACCTGACAGTGTTATGAACAGACCGAATGAAGTGCATGCAAAACAATTGCTCAAGCATAAACAAAGCTTATCCCATTAAATGAAATAAGAGAACTCAAAGAAATTTTCTGCGTAATCACCTTCTCAATATCAGAAAAGTCTGGACTACCAAGGGTCAACTTCTTGAAATGTTCTTCACACCATTGTTCCACATACATTACAGATGTAAAAAATGAACCACAACTCTGAAACAATGCAAATACATTAATCTGGATTTCAAAAAGAGAATGCTTTAAAGGAAAAGGAGCAAGTACTCACAATTGCTGATCGAGCAACAACAAGATAATCAATGGAAAGCCAATAGACCTGTCACAATATTTCATATGGTGTTAAAAAATAAACAATGAGCAACAGAAAGCCACTATGGAATTTTTATCCATTGCAGACAGTGATCAACTTTTGTGATAAACTATAGCTACTGATTATGGTGTTTAGAAATTGACAGTTGATTAAAAGGAAGAACTTTAATAACACTGATCTGCATATGCTTTTCACTTAACTTACAAAATCATTAAAAGAAAAAATCGTCTTATGATTGTTCTTTGTTTTTTTCTTTACCTTCCATTCATTCTATCACGGAAAGGTTATTAGCAAACAAGTCCTTACCGAGAAAAGGGTTTTATGATTTAAAATAGAAATGCTCGCTTGTTTAATCAGTTCATCATAACCTTCCAAACTCACTGATACACGTTATCTTGAACCCCACTAGGAAATGCATTTTTCAAGCATAAGACCTAATTAATTTAAACAAAATTGTTCAAGACTGATAAGAATGTAACCAGCTGTCTGTGCAAGGGTCGGACCTTGTCCCATGAACCTGTCGAAGCTCCAATTTGACTAGATGTAGCATCCATGTCTCTTGTCTTAGTAGAAGACGAACGGGATTTTGAACTATAACTTGAAGGTTTAGTGTTCTGCACAAACCACGAGACAGTTGAAAGAACTATATGCAAGTATGAATTGCGGTTCAGTATATATGCTTTCCCACTCACCTGAAACTTGTTTCCACTTCCAAATAGTTGAAAGAACTATATGTATGTATGAATTGTAGTTCAGTAGCTGTTAGTAACTCATAATTCGGTGAAACTTTCATTAAACAAGTAGGTTTAGTTCATTTTTTTTATTGCAGCAAAGAGGAAGAACCCAATCCACGACATAATAGAGATAAATTTTGTTAGAAGAATTAAAAGCCAGTACGTTGATGTAGTAAATTTACCACAGCAGAAAGATATTGCTAAAATATTTTATGCCATTTAGCTCATATTGATATTGCAACCAGTACAACAAGTTCAAAACAAAATATGAGAAAGAGAAGAGTAAAAAACTCCTCTGGGTACGTACTCTTTTAATGCATCAACATCCTTGCTCAAGTGTTCAAACCAATCCCAATAATTTTAGTAAGACAAAGAACTACCAAAATAAAAACCAGAATGTATCACCCTAGACAATCAAGCACATGGGAAAGGTATGCTATTCATCAGACTCGATTAACGTCCACTACACAATATTACAGTCGGCATTATGATGTGAAAAAAAAATCACGTAAATTTTGTACCTTTGTGCTTTCTCTTCGTGATGGTAGATGAGTTCGTTCCACTACATAGCATAACCGAAGCTCATTGAGAGCATTTAATAATATCTGGATCGACTTTATCAATCTATTTGACTCTGTGAATATATGCTCCTGAACCTGCAAATGAATGATAAACCAGCATTTTTGTCCTCGAGTTCCCCACTTTTAATTTGTTTTAATGCAATTGAATAACAAGCAGCATATAGAAAAGTTCATTAAGACTATATCATAGCACAAATACTGAAAAGAGGAAAAGGTGGAAAAAAGGGCTCACTGCAATTTACTCTATTTACCAGCATGTACAAGTTACAACTCAGTACTGCAAGTACCATGTATAGTGTGAGAAATTGAGACATTGTGAGAGATTGTAGAAAGAAATCTTAATCTCATATATTCACACCAGATTTCTGGTTCTTATTAGACAAATTTACAACCACTTCTCTTACAATGTATTGATTACAAAGTAGATGAGAAGGTAATTATTAAGTGGGGGATGTGACCTTGGGTAGTTGAGAGTTAGCCACTATTGTTGACTAACTAATAATAATACACTATGTCTAACATTAATATTTCTAACACCCCCCTCAGGCTGGTGAGTGGAGATCTTCCATTCCCAGCTTCGATGTAAGCTCCTAGAAGGCTGGTCCAAGTAGTCCTTTAGTGAGGACATCGGCCAATTTCCCTTGTGATGGAACATATGGAGTGCAAATGTGCTTCCTGTCAAGTTTCTCCTTGATGAAGTTCTTGTCAACTTCAATGTGTTTTGTTCTGTCATGTTGTACTGGATTCTGAGAAATCTGAATAGTGAATTTGTTATCACAGTACAATGATCTTTTGAGGTCTTGGAGCAGAATCTTTAGCCACAACAGCTCATATACTCCCTGAGCTAAGGCCCTGTAATTTTCTTCCTCGGTTTGATTTTTCTCTCCTGTAACTCTTGTTTTTTGTTCTTCTCTTGAGTCCTACTCCTCCTTGGAGTAGCACTCCTTTATCAATGCATATATTGATGTTGCCTTTAAAAAAAAAAGGTTTCCTCCTAAAAAGGTGCAGTACCCTGTGGTAGATCTTCTGTCAACCATTGACTCTGGATAGTCTGCATCTGTATATGCTTCTAAGTTCAGATTTCCATTTCTTCTGAACAGGAGTCCCTTGCCTGGACACCCTTTTAAGTATTGCAGAATTTTGTTGAGCACTTGAAGATGTATTTCTCTTGGATCATGCATAAACTGACTTACTAGGCTCGCATCATAAGCTATGTCAGGCCTTGTGTGAGCTAGGTAAATCAGTTTACCAACTAACTTCTGATATCTCTCTCTCTCCACAGTTGGATCATTTTTTCTTGTCCCAAGTTTGTGGTTGGGATCAATTGGTGTCGAAACAGGTTTGCACGCCATCTTCCCTGTTTCTCTCAGCAGATCTAGCACATATTTCTGCTGTGAAATGAAAATCCAATGGGCTACTTCTATCCCGAGGAAGTACTTCGGTTTTCCTAGTTCTTTGATTTCAAATTCTTTGGTTAGGCACTGCCTAAAGCAGTCTTTTTCCTTCTCATCATTTCCTGTCACTATTATATCATCCACATAAACTAACAAGGCTGTGATCCCCCTGAGTTTGAGTTTCTGTGTTTGATAAATAGTGTATGGTCACCTTGACCTTGTGTGTACCCAGATTTCAACATGACATCTGTGAAACGACCAAACCAAGCTCTTGGGGACTGCTTCAGTCCATAGAGAGCGTTCCTAAGCCTGCAGACCTTGTTCTGAGAATCCTGGTGGAATTGACATATAGATTTCTTCCTCTAGATCTCCATGGAGAAAGGCATTCTTCACATCATATTGTTGTAAGTCCCAATCACTGTTTGCTGCAATAGACAACAGAACTCAACAATATTCATTTTTGCCACAGGTGCAAAGGTTTCCTGGTAATCTATCCCATAGGTTTGAGTGTACCCTTTTGTCACAGGTGCAAAGGTTTCCTGGTAATCTTTCCGAAGTTCCATCTGGTTTGAGTTTCACATAATAGACCCATTTACAACCCATAACCTTTTTTTCCTTAGGTAGATCTGTAATCTCCCAGGTTTTGTTTAGCTCTAATGCCTCCATTTCTACTCTCATAGCTTCACTCCATTCCCTTTTGGAAACTACTTCACCTAGAGTACTTGGAATTGGAATAGAATGAAGGTTTGCTAGGTATGTTTTGTGGGTTTTGGACATTCTATGAAGAGAAACAAAGTTGGCCAGGGGATAAATAGGCTTTGTGGTGCATTGTCTCTTCCATTTTCGAAGAGCAATAGGGAGATAGAACTCATCATCACACAGTTCAGGATTAGATAATGTAGTAACCTCAGTTTCTAATCTCGAAGAAGAATTATGGGTTGCATTGGCCAGGAGCAGGCTCCTTCCTTCTCGAATATACTTGTGAGAATTTCCCATCTCTATGCATTTTAATAGTGTCCCCTGTGTCAAAATTTTTAAGCTCTGTTTGGTTTTCAAAAACAAGCTCCTGCTCCTGTTCTACATTTTGGATTTCAGGTTGCTTATCAAAATTGAGTCCCCGTTCTGCGGCAGGGATCTCTGATATGATCCTGAGGGGCCTCAAATCACCCCGGGCTTTCTTTTGGGAAAAGTGAAGCGGATCTGTACTCATCAAGAGCTGGAGCAATGGATTTCATATTGAAGCCCTTTTCAAGAGGAGAACCAATTTTAAAGAAAAGCTTGAGAAGGAAAATTCCTCAAGCCCTTTATGGGTTCTCAAATCTTGCTTCGCCAATCATAGTGATCCATTGCAAGAGGATCCAATATAATACCTTGCATTGCCTCACCTCGTAGTGAGGAGGTTCTCGGTTCCATCTCCTTCTCAAATCTTGCTTCGCCAATCATAGTGATCCATTGCAAGAGGATCCAATATAATACCTTGCATTGCCTCACCTCGTAGTGAGGAGGTTCTCGGTTCCATCTCCTTCCCCAGGCGTTTTCAAGGGCATTGCCTCACCTCGTAGTGCGGAGGTTCCCTTGGCCGACTTTGTTTCCTTGTTCTTCCTCTGTTCTTCGTTTCCATTCTTGCTGGAAACTGCCTCCTTCAAGCTAGATCCGAACGCGTGATCACTTACCCCCCCTGTGATCACATCAATCTCCATGGGTGAAAAACTCAGTTCCTCTTGGTTTATTTGAGGAACAGTTTCCTGTATCTGTATCTGTGTAGGAAAGGACAAGTCCTCCTGAAAAGACACATCCAGTGACGTCCTCATGACGAGACAGGTATGCTAGGCTGTAAACCAGCTGAACACCTATTGAACCCAATGTTAAGTTGCAGCCCACAAATGTGGAAAGTGTGAAAGATAAGGAACGTTATCAAAGACTGGTTGGGACACTAATCTACCTATCTCATACACGTCCAGACATAGCATTCTCAGTGAGTATGGTGAGTCAGTTTATGCATTCTCCTGGACTTGAACATTTTGAAGCTTTTGAAGCTGTCTATAGAATTCTAAGGTATCTAAAAGGAACACCTGGGAAAGGCCTCTTGTTCAAATCACGGGGACACTTGCAGATTGAAGCTTACACAGATGCAGATTGGGCTGGGAGCATAGTGGATCGAAGATCTACCTCAGGCTATTGCACATATGTTGGAGGTAACTTGGTTACTTGGCGAAGTAAAAAACAGAATGTTGTGGCCAGAAGTAGTGTTGAGGCTGAATTTAGGGCTGTGGCTCATGGCATGTGTGAGATTTTGGGGATAAGAATATTACTTGAAGAGCTTAACTGAAGTCAGCACAATTATCTCCTATGAAGTTATACTGTGATAACAAGGATGCAATTTCAATTGCTCATAATCCAGTCCTTCATGACTGCACAAAGCATGTGGAAGTGGATAAACATTTTATTAAAGAGAAGATAGAGAATGACTGGTGTGTATCCTACTGGAGAGCAAGTAGCAGATATCTTCACAAAAGGACCGTTCAAGAAGCAATTTGATTTTCTGAGTAGCAAGCTGGCTATGGAGGATATCTTTAAACCAGCTTGGGGGAGTTGGAAAATCCAAATTAATTTAGGAATGATTCCTATAAATCTGTAAATGATTGATTATGTCTATACTTTAGGAAAGTAGCTAATAGGAACTATTCTTTTTCCTTAAACCAGTAGTTTACTTTCCTATTCATGAGATACTGTATATGTAAAAATGTATACCCTTGAGTATGAATAAATTATCAGAAGGAAAAAACCTTTCTTTTCAAGTGAAACATCTTCTTCATAATTGATACTCCCTCCGTTCCACAAAGGTTGTCAACATTACTATATTGCTATTCGATGTGGACATCAGTCCCATTTTTGAGACAAGGCGCGACCCTTCATCCCGAAGGTCTAAAGGGCCCTTGGCGAAGGCACGGGCGAAGAAGCAGCGGCATTCTAGGCACCGGCGAAGCCCCAAGGCAGAGTCGCGCTCGCCAGGATCTTGGCGAACCCATGGCTTTGGGCGAAGCCAAGACCTTCTGCGGCCACGGCTCTTTGCGATCCCTGTGGTCGTTGGCGAAGACCCCGTGCCTCATTTCCGAAGCAAGCGAAGCCCCCGTGCCTCATTTCCGAAGTCAGCGAAGCTGTGTGTTCGCCAAGCCAAAGAGGCCTCCATACGAAAGTCAGGCGAACCCTTCAGCTTGTACAGAGGTCCTCTTCTTCCCTTTTCCTGCCGAAAGCAATTCCTGGGAAAATGGGAGCCGCAAAAGCAGGTAGCCTACAATGTCACATCAGCTGCCACCTCTCTTTTCACCCACCATAGATCCAGGAAGATTTTCCCTTGTCAAGATATTCTTTATTATTTACATCTTTCTTTCTCCTTCTATAAAAGGAGGCTGTAACCTAAGTATTAGGCAGAACTCATTTTGTAAGAACACATATTTGCGGAAGTACGCATATTGTTCTTCGTGGGTCTCAAATCTTGCTCCACCAATCCATTAGTGATCCATTGCAAGAGGATCCAATATAATACCTAGCATTGTTTGATCTCGTAGTCAAAAGGTTCTAGGTCCCATTTCCTTTCCCAGGCATTTTCAAGGGCATTGCCTCACCTCGTAGTGAGGAGGTTCCCTTGGCCGACTTTGTTTCCTTTGTGTCCTTCCCCTGTTTCGTTTCCATTCTTGCTGGAAACCGCCTCCAACGAGCTAGATCCGAGTCGGTGGTCACGCACCCCCACCGTGACCACATCAGTTGGTATCAGAGCCAAAGCGCTCATTGGAGGTATCATATCATACCGTATCAGTTGTTTGTTTCCTTCAAAGTTAAAACCTTTGCTGTTCTTTCGAAAACTTGAAGAAAAGTTTCGGTTAATGATCTCTTGAGAGAAACCGAACATTTGTTATCCTTGTTTAAAGTTCTTAAAGGTTCATAAATCTGTGAGTTATTTCGGATTTGAAAAAGAAAAGAGATTCCCTGTGTGCAAAAGAACAAGAGTTTACAGAAAAAGAAATATTCGAATCAGTTCATAATTTCTGGGAAAAAGTTCTAAGTGTTCTTGAAGAGTTCATCCGAAACTCAGAGTAAACAGTACTCACAGATCGAAAATAATTTCGAAACCTGAACTTTTGTGTTTACATGTGTGAAAAGCCTTTCTATATCATTTCCAACTTCTTTCAATCACAACCAACCCCAAATCCTAGTTCGAGCAACTAGAACTTTGTGCTTTACTTGTTTCGGATATTGCTAAGATTTCATTGGATATTCTTTGCGTGTTCGCATTTGATCTTAATCGAGATTGGTGGTAAGTTTTGAAGCTTGAAAGAACCGTTGTGTTCTAAACACGAGAGAAGAGTGTAAACACTAAGGGAGTGTAGCGAGGCCTCACAATACTTTCCACATGTGCAGGACTTGAGTTTAATGGAGTATGTGGGAGAGGATCACATTCCGGAATCAGATCCTTGCTATCAAGAATTGGCTTCGGGCGGAGGAAACCCTCCACCTTACATACTCGGGAAATATTCAGAGTACCCTTGGCCAAGAAACCTGGCCCGAACCGACCCCATCCTCTCGAATACGACCCTCCATACCTGCCGCATATGAGCATCACTCGTGCCTAGGCCCCGAACAATTGGTGGCGAACCCATGCCATCGCCAAGATGACTCCTCTCATTATCGCTACCCTCCTACTCCTATTATTCACCCATACCGCCGTATCCTAGCCGTACGACGCCCGGCTGGAACCCCTCTCATTCGCGGTTTTCCATCCACCAACAGGAAGCCAGCGAGGGCCCCCGCTCACAAGTTTGCTTCGTCGCGCCAATCA